>OZ010787.1:20924155-22317488 GCA_963932465.1 Maratus speciosus
TATATTTTCAGGTTTGTCATGAATGCAAGAAACCCACTTTATAAGTGTGGTGGGCCTTTATCAACTTCAGACTTGGAGCAAGCGGAAATTTATTTAATTAAATCTGTCCAAAGGACAGAATTCATTGCAGATATACGTAGTCTGCAGACCAAAGGTTCGGTAAGTCCAAGCAGTAAGCTAAAAAGCCTCAACCCGTACTTAGATGAATTTGGAATTTTAAGGGTTGGAGGCCGGTTAGATAATAGTGATTTAAATTTTGCGAGAAAGCACCCAGCGATTTTACCTAAATCTAATAGTTTTACTTTAATTGTTATAAATTATTATCATAAAAAATACCTTCATGTCGGTGCTTCAACATTACTTTCTTTGGTAAGAGAAAAATTTTGGCCAATAAATGGTCGTGCAACATGTCGAAAGGTAGTTCATCAGTGCATCCCATGTTTTAAAGCTAAACCAGTTATTGCAAATCAATTAATGGGCGATTTGCCCAGGGATAGAGTCCAATTGGACTACTGCTTTAATATTTCGGGAGTAGATCTGTGTGGCCCATTTATGGTCAAAGTGGGGTATGCACGTAGAACTATCTTGCAAAAAATTTATATCTGTATTTTTGTTTGTTTTATATTTAAAGCTGTACATATAGAAATTGTTTCAGACTTAACCTCCGAATCATTTATTGCTGCATTGAAAAGATTCATTGCACGCAGAGGTAAATGTGCCAAATTGTATTCGGATAATGCGAAAAATTTTATTGGTGCAAATAAGATTCTTAAGGCTTTTTATGAGTTAGTAAAAAAACCTGATGAGAAATTAGCAGCATATTTATCCACGGAAGGCATTGAGTGGAAATTTATCCCTCCCAGGGCACCCAATTTCGGGGGTCTTTGGGAGGCCGCTATAAAATCATTTAAGTATCACTTTAAGAGAGTTGTGGGAGGTGCTAATCTCACTTATGAGGAACTTCTTACTGTAGTCATACAAATTGAGGGAATTCTAAATTCCAGGCCTTTGAGTCCATTATCAGATGATGAGAATGATTTTGGAGTCCTAACTCCGGCTCATTTTCTGATAAACAGGCCGTTAAATTCCATTATTGAGCCTGATTTAACCAATATAAGAGAAAATCGCCTCAAAAAATGGCAACGGATAACTAAAATTCTACAACTTTTTTGGCGTAAATGGCATCATAATTATTTAAGTGAATTACAACAAAGAGGTAAATGGAGATTTGAAAAAGATAATGTAAAAATTGGAGATTTAGTGCTGTTAGTAGAAGAGAATTTACCAACAAATAAGTGGCCATTAGGCAGAATTATTGAAGTGTATTACGGTAACGATAACAAAATTCGAGTAGTTAAAGTAAACACTCAAAATGGAACCTTTAAAAGGTCGATAAGTAAATTATGTATTCTACCCATGTCTGATGCCAATGACAATTAAAACTTAAAAAAAAAAGGGTAATTTTGTATGTATGTTTGTTGTATTGATATTTTTTTTTCAAAGGATTATATTTAAATTAACGTATATAGTGAATTTTTGTATTAATTGTGTAATTTAGAGTACTTGGTAAAAATTGTTATTGAATGTTATAAACATGTCAATGGGGGCCGGTATGTTCCATGTAGCGAGACATGCCGCGCCACCTATAATTAAAATTACAGTGACTATAATTTGAAGTGAACTGAACGAAGCTTTGAGTATTGTGTTGAGATATGAGTGTCGGAGAAAGCGGCGGTGCGCTGCTTCTGTGTGTTAAATAAATTATTATATCAAGTAACCAGCGACTTTGAATAATTTGTGTTATGGTGTGAGTTTTCTTCACTTTCAGATAGCAAACGGGAAGTCATTCGGTGAAGTACACTATCTGATAAAAAGTATCTAGACAATTACGGTTTCAGACGTTTTATCGAATGTCTAGTGAAATACCTGACGAAATATTCTGTAACTTCACTGATGCTTTATAACATGTTTGACCTGATATTTGTCAGCGATGGTTTATTCACGAATGTAGTTAGGGGGCAAAGAACAAATTTAATAGAAATAATTGTATTTGAGATCACCCTGTAAAATAGAATGCTCGAAATGATATCGAGCTATAGCAGATGGATGTGCAGGTTCTGTATAATATAGGTGTTCATTTGTGTAAGTATGGAACGTATATTCAATGAGAAATAAATGTTTCTTTACAAATTAAAAATATTCCTTAAATACATTGTTTATAGCATATAGCGTTTGAAAACAAATTTAACTGTGTTTCTAGGAAACTTGACAAAGTGTAGTAGAAACGGAATACTGCAATTATAATATAAAAATGTTCATTGAATATTTAATGAATGCGCGAAGGAAAACATTTTTTTTCTTTATAATTTAGTAGCCAACTGTTTCGAGCAATTCGTATAAAAAGGCCACTCTAATATTGCGAAAATGCTGAAAGAGATCAGCAATATAGCGAACTTAATTCTAGTTCTTTTCTAAAAATCGAAGGGTGACAATGGATGTTTTCGAAATTATCAGTATTATTACAGACTTATAACAAAGGGGCATATATTTAACGTATGTCCATGGCCAGATGTAGAACGAATGTTTCGATTTTAATACTTTAAAGCTCTTCTGGTGGTTCTTCATAGGAGAACTAAAACGTCAATTAAATTACCAACAAAAAATAAGAATGAAAATTTTGTGAAAATTTCCTCATAATCTAGCTATTTTTCGAAAGCAACTGAAATTCAGCTCAGCTGAAATATATCGTCGATATATTTCTGAATTTGCACGACATTTCACTGGACTTTCTATATGAGTTCCCTATATATTTGGCTACTTATTTATGAAAAAATGTTTCCCGTCATTCATGCACTGTTAAAAGTTATTTCATGCCAATGTTCACATTTTATTAAATATTAAATATATTTATATTCTAATTGCAGGCTATTGTTTCTACGCGTTTTTTGAAAGTTACGAAAGTAGTTATGGTTGAAAGCGCTGCAATGTATAAACAAAAAACATGCAGAATATTTAAAATTTTTTAAAAATTTTTTGATACTTCCTTGACAGAGTTGGGCAGTATCGAAAATACATGTATTTGAAATACATTTTCAAAATACATTTGTAATTTGTATTTTGTATTTTAAAGCTTCAAAGCAAATGTATTTTGGTAATGTATTTTGGAAAGCTTTTTCAAAGTATTTTGTATTTTCAAAATACTCAAAATACATTCCTCCAGTTTTCAAGCTGTCGTGTCTAAACCGCAAATCCTAGATTTGGAACAGGGTTAAATAATTTTCGAATTTGTGTCTGGAAGTTTATATGTACACATTGTTTAACATTTGATATGATGTCCGATAAGCATATTAATGAATCGGATGTTTACTTCTGCAGAAGCATTTTTGTTGAGTAGTCACAAATATAGTTTTTATAATTAAAAACATTCAATGAGAATTACAAAAATTTGTTGTGTTAAAATCGTTGTATCTAGAGGCAGGTGCTGCCTCTTTAAAATGCATTAGAAGTGTAATGCTATTAGTTAGTTCAAAGGTTCATGGAAATAACTGCTATATCTCGACTTTAACATTATTTTTCCTAGTTTCTTAGTTATTCATTCAGTCGAGGTTCTAATACGATTTACCGTACCTTTGATATTAATTTAATTGGGATTGAATTTTAATATGAAAGTAGTTCAATTTATTCATAAAATATGCAAATGTTCATTAACTGTATTTACATTGAGTATATTAGATATTAGATGTTTAAATGCGACTTGGTTTTATAATAGTTAACACGGTTGACTTTGCATTCCAAAACATCTTGATACTTCATTTTTTATTTTATACATGCTAGCCCTGGCTTACAGAACCTGCTGCTTGGTATACAAAAGATAGATAAAAATCATTTTTAATTAAAACTCTAATACGTTTTTTAATGTTTAACCTTTATTTCAGTAACAACACAAAAAAGCAATTTTATATGAAAAATATAAATTATGCATTTAAATAAAGTTTTGATATTTATTAAAAACGGTACTTTTGTATTAGCTACATGCCATGGATTAATAGCCAAAAAAATCGTCAAACAATTCGCTAATTATATCAACTTTTTTTATTCTATTTATTTCAGTGGTATGCGTTTATTTATTTATTTTTGATGAACTTTTTATATCATTATCGAATATTAGTCAGGGACAAATGATGAACTCGTTTATATCATTTTAATTCCATACAGGTAAATCTTCCGTAATCGGGCTGCTCGCGATATAATTTTTTTTTAATCATGCTTGAATAATAAAAAAAAAGCGTAAATTAAGATAGTTTTCAAACAAATTGCATTTGGAGGTACATTTTTTCTCTATTCGACGGTGTAAAATTTCAAATCGTGCGGTGATTAGACGTTAATAGATTTGCTAAAAAGAGAAAATTATTATTCAGATCGTTGCCATCTTCAATATGACATCAGCGTTACTCATGGGCATGTTTTTGTTTTATGATATAAACCAGCGATCTCATTCAGATTAAAGATGCCCGATATACTGCGCAGTGTATAGAATATAGGTGAAAATAATTTTTTAATTGAAAAAATATATTTTTTAAATTTAGTATATTGTCCCAGATTTCCAACCAACTACAGCGAAAAAGCATTTTTGAAACTTTATTATTAGCCACGTGGCAGTAAGTAATCGCGAAAGGTTTTTATCATTTATAGCAAAATTTGTCATTTTGATTATTTTAGCATTTAAACGCGTAGTTCAGTTACATGTCTGTTAGATTTGCGTTTTATTTATGTATTTGGGAGATTTTAATTTCGTTTGGCAATTTCGTTATGGAATATTCCATAACGAAATATATATTACGCGTAATATATATTACGCATAAACAAACAAATGCTGAATTGCATCATTATTTTAAGTGCAAGGATTAATCTTCAGTAACTGGGTTGCACAAATATTACCGAGATGGATTTAAAAAAATACAAGCTAGAAAATTCATTACTTTAAAAATCCATAAAAGCTGGGTAAATTGAGATACAGTTTTTAAGGAAATCGCTTTTGAAAGTACTTTTTTTCTATTCCACTGTGTGCAAAAATTGTATATATGTGGTATTTAGAAGTTACAACATTTCAAAATAAAAAGAGAAAGAAAAAGAAAAAAAAAATATTTAGAACGTTGTCACTAATTGATATGACATTAGAGTTATTCACGGACATCTTTTTTGCTTTATAATATAGATTGTTTGCGAAATAATTCTACAGTGAAGATATAAATTAGCTGAGCAAGATTTTCAGTCCAAAACCGTATTTCGATTCTTTTAAAAGTTTCAATAGAAAATGAAAATGGAAAATTTGATCAATTAATATAGTATCCCATAGGTATATACAAATATGTCAGCAATTTAATTAATCATTACCACATGCATCTTACAAAGGCACATCATTATGTGTATGTGGGTATGTGCTGCGCATACGTTTAAAATAAAATCGAAAATATTATTAAAATGTTGTATTATTTTATAACTAATAATCAAAGACTTTTATTGATTATTAACTGATGTTCTTATTTATGTATTAAAAGTTCGAAAACCGAGATTGATGTTCATTGTAGAGAGTTTGAAATTGTTTAATATTTGACTTTTAAGTTAATTGAAAAAATATCATGAAATTTTTTTATGATAATAATGTAATAGAGCTTTATAATATAAATGAGGAAGATATTCAATATGTTATGAATGTTTAAGTAATTTTAATTCAGTGACATTTTTACAACCTGTGGGGTAGCCCGTTGGGACACACTCTTACAGGATCATGATAATGCCCCCCCCCCCCCCCCCCCCTCCGGCCCTGTCTCCTTTAAACTGCAAAATTACGTCCCCCAAAACACTTTGCATCAATAAATTTTTGAAATTTTTAAATGTATTTTGTATTTTAAATGTATTTTGAAAATACATGTATTTTGTATTTGGAATTTTTTAATTTTGAAAAGTATTTTGTAATTTGTATTTTAGGTTCTAAAACCAATGCATTTTGTATTTTGTATCGAAAATGGTTTTTCGGTGTATTTTGCCCAACTCTGTTCCTTGATATATATATATATATATATATATATTACTTAATACATGTACTATTCTTACACATACAATGAAGAATGTTGTAAATGACTTACATAGGCATCTGCTACAGCTTTAGATCATTTCAACCATTTTATTTTACATGGTGATCGCAAATATTTTTTTATTCAAACTGCTGTTGGTCCCTTTGAGTAAACCTTCGCTGAAACATATGCGGTCAAGCATGTTCTTTTCATTCTTAAGGTCACAGAAAAATTTCTCATGCATTTCTCTAAATGTATTCGACAAAATATCTAAAATCCAACGAATCCGGATACTTTTGAGCAAATAATATTGTTTAGGAATTACACAGATTTAAAGTTCAGAACACCTAATGCTAAATTTATGTTTAATCGTTGCAAAACATATTGTAAAGCTGGTAGTTTTTTTGAAAACTAAAAAAAATTCTAGGCTGAATGAACTGTAATTTTGAATTCGTATGTTTGAAACGTTTAGAAATCGATTTCTGTTTTAAAAATCTTTATGTTACGAATAATAATTTTTCCGAATATGAGAATGATATGCATTTCAAATGATATACATTTTGATATTGATTCTAAAATTGAAAATGCCAATCTCAAATCATATTGTTAATTTTACAGTTACAAACTTTCTTCTGTTACTTTAAAAATCGTAAAACTTTTTTTGCTCAAATTACAATACGGAAATGATTATCTTCCTTTCATTCTTAAATGTTCTTAAAATATGCAATATGCAGACCTTGATGTTCTGTTATCTGAATAATAAATAATATCCAAAAGGGATATTGTGTCCTCAACATGCAAATTCTATCCTATAAAAAAACGTTTTACAATAATAAGCAAGAAAGATTATCTTTTAAATTAAATAATAGCACAAATAGAACAAAAATCCTTCTCTTTAGGCAGAGATTTGAATTCCACTTTAATTTCGTGCACTGATAAAGAAAACGATTACATAAAAAGGTGGTGAATATATATGTTAGAGAAATAAACAAATCAGTTTTTTCCTTCAATAAGATACCTAACTTCATTACAGTCCTTCTGTAGTTCATCACGTAAAACATTGCAGATAATGGAAATTCTAGTCATGCAGCACAAAATGCAAATTGTATCTGAATCGAGCGAATGGAAATTTACATGTTTAATTTAACTGTATGCGTGGTGTTTTATCTTTTAAACATTTTTTGTCTCTTTTCTCTGCTTACGAATGTAAGGCCTCATCCATTAATTAAGTCACGAAAACTTCGTGGGTTTTTTCACCCCTCCCTCTTTAATGTTACAGGTGACACTGGAGTGATTCTCCCCCCCCCCCCCGCTGTTGTGACTTAACTTTACTGCTCTGCAACTATTAATGTAGAGTTTAATTTTTATTTAAAAAAATATACAGTTTTATTACCTACTGAATTAAATACTATAAATGTCTAAAGATCTTGTGGGATTTACGTACATGATTCCGTTCGCTGTAAAACAAAATATGTAAAGCTATAGTAATCTGTATACTTATTAAAATTTTATCTGTACAGTGTAAAAAAAAAGATGTAAATCTACAAATCTAGTTTTTATAAAGCAACAGAAATCTGTATGCTTACTAAAATGTTATCTGTAACCCGGGGATAATTACATGAATGTTTCTGTTGCAATTGCTTATAAAGTTCAATAGTCATCCCAGTTTCCTAAAATATTTTTTTTATCCTTACAGATTTTTTGTTTTACAGTGCAAACGAGTATCAGTTATATGAATTTCTTTTGTTGCAGTTACATAGAAAGTTCTAGGCATTCCAGTTTCCAAGAAAATTCTAAATAACTTTATAGATTTTTTTTTTACAGTGTTACAATTTCCGTTATTGTTCCAATTTAATGGAAAAGGGAAAATATATCTAATACTACCTGGATAAAAATACATATTTGTTAATTAATTTTATATTTTCCTTTTCAAGTAACTCCTACCTAATTGTTTTTATATTTTAGATGTGCCACAACGCTCCGCTTCTGTCACACCTTGTGAACCTTCTCTCTAATTAGTTTATTTTAAAAGAAAAGAATATTGCATGACTATTTCATTTAAGCTGTAGAATGTAATAACTTACTTATAAAAAACTAAATGATATCCTGTGTTTCTTTATAAGGACGACGAAACTCATATTGTGCTTTTAATTTTGGAATCACCAGCTGTTAGCAAAGAACAGAATGCTAACTTAGTTTAGAGTAAATATATGAGGACGTGAGTTTCAAAACTCGCCTTATCCAGAAAATCAAATTTTGGGAACCGCGAAAAACCTTTATCTGTGTCCATTGACTTTCATTGTAAACCAAAACAAATGCCAGAAATACAGGATAAAACTTGATTTTTTTGCTGATTGTTGTGTTTTTTCGGTGCAGGTTTACTAACAGAATAGATTGATAGAGATAACACGATTTTTTAAATTTTGGATAAGGCGAGTTTTGAAACTCACGTCCTCATATAATACGGTAAAACTTGTGAAAACGCAACCGGTTTACACAGTAATTTCTTTTCGCTACCCAGCGTTTCCGTTTTCACAGGTTTTATTTACTGTATAATAGTTTCCACCGTACAAAATATAAGGATCGAGACTGTTAAAGTAGTTTTAATTAATATTTTGAGAATTTTACATTATATTCGATTTTACAAAGTAATTACATTTCAGAACTGATAGTAAACTGTTTCTATTTTCAGTTTACTGTTATTGTTTTTGTGTTGTTATTGCCTCAAAATTCAAAACCGTATATTCAACCTTAAATGAGTATAATATCCGTTGAAGGAAAAAAAAGACACTTGTATCTATTTTTTAAATTATAAATACCAAAACTTCTTTGCTCGAATTACCTAACGGTCGATGATTATTTTGTTTACGCTTCTAGATTTTCTTAAAATATTCGAAACGTAGTCTTGATTATCTGTTATCTGATTGATGAACAATATTGAAAGCAAAAAAAAAAAAAAAAAAAAAAAAAAAAAAAAAAAAACTTCTTCAACATGCAAATTCTGTCCAATAAAAACGATTTTAGGAAAAGGCTAAACAAGAGCGAATATCTTTACTTGTAAATAATAATACAAATGGAACTTAAAAAGAAAACATCTTGCTTTTTGGGCAGACTTGAATTTCACTTTAATGCGTGTTTTTATTACGTGCACTGATAAAGGAAATGATTACATGAAAAAGGTGGTGAATATATATGTTAGTGAAATAAACAAATCATTTTTTTCTCTTTTGACAAAGACACCAAACCTTTTTTACAATCTTTATGTAGTTCATCACGTAAAACATTTCAGATAATAAAAATTCTAGACACGCAGCACGAAATGTAAATTGTAGCCGAATTGACTGAACGGAAATTTGCATGTTTAATTTAAGTATATGCATGGGTTTTTTATCATTTTATTTAGTATTTTTGTTTCTCTGGGTTTCTTTTCTTTTTCTTTTTCTCTCATCTTAATCTAAGTAGCTATTTTTAAAAGAAAATAATTTTGTGTAAATGGTTTGTATAGCCCCACAGAAAAAGTAATGCTTCACAGTAAAATCAAACTATTAGGCGTATATTTAAAATATAAAATGAAAAAATAAGTTTTTTATTTTTCAAAAAGTTCCTATTCAAAATTTTGAAATACGACAATGCCAGAAGAATTATCTTTAAAAAAATTAATCTTAATTTTACATATTTTATATTACCTATTTTTTAAAACAACGCATACGATGTTTATTCAGCGAATCTCTTATACATAATTCCATTCACTCTGAAATATCTCTCATAGCAAGAAATTAAAAAAATAATAATAAAATCGACAATAATTTATTGTTTTTTAATCTACAATGTGTCTAAACTTGTGCGAAAACATTACTGTAATTAACATTGCTTATATTTTTATTTACTTATTCCACGTCAGTTAGCCTATTTTAGAGAGAGTCGTAACACATTGGTTTTTGTGACCACCCTTTATTAGGCTAATTTCTTTAGAAATCGAAAGGTCAGGCACTTGTTTATCTATTTATGTATCTGTCTATCGATCTATCTATTTATATATCTACCGAACGTCCAAAATAATGATTCAATTCAAACCTAATTGGACTTAGATGCAAAATAGTAATGAAAGGAAAATGACAATCCCATAACAAAGGCTACCTTGTACTTGGTACGTGCCACTTTTTAAAAAAAACCTTAATTACCTATCCCAGCATTCATAGGAGGAAAAGGTATGTTTCGGCGCAATTATCGCTGTTTGATTCTTTTTCTTGCTGGATGTTTACCTTTTTATTTAAATGTTAGTTTGTACACAGATTAAATGTAGAATCAGTACTCTTTGAGTTCGTCGATAACTCAGTTGGTATATCCACTCGGTGGCTTGTAGAAGGATTAAAATATTTTAATTTTAGTTAGCAATCCATTGTAAACGTTTTTTAAATTTATGTTCCCTTTGATACTGAGAATTACAAATTTAAAAAATATATTACAGTGGTAATACCGGGTGTACCAAAAATGACTGATGGATTTTAAAAGTCAATAACTTGCAAACGGTGACAGATATTTAAAAAATTCTTGCAGGAGGGTTATGTATGATGTTAAGGAGTTTTCTTACTGTGATTCTTGACTTTAGTTAGAATTTAAAACAATAGATGGCGCTGCGAGAAATTTTTGCTAATTCCAAACCTGAATTTTGGTATTTTAAGATCCATTCAAAATATTTTAATCTCCTTTTTCGCATGGGAGAAGAGAGAGGCCGAAAAATCGAGCCTGGATTTAGTGCCTATTGCTTGAAGCGCCATCTGTGGCTGCTGTTTGTAACTAAAACTGGGAAACACAGCATAAAAACTCCTGTCATCTTACATAACTCTCCTGCAAAAATGTTTGAGATATTTGCTAGTTATTGCTAGTTGCCATTTGCAAATTATTCAATTTTAAAATCCATCAGTCATTTTTAGGACACCCGGTACATTCTTAATAATAGTTATATAACTTGATCTATCTACGTATTTGTCTTTCTGTTTAAGCAAGTAATCAGCCGGGTGGGATGCCCAGGTACAAAAGTAGAATTAACCTCTTGACCGCCAGGCTCTAGTGCAATCACTCTAATTACCAGTAAAAATGTGTTCTAGAAAACAAAATCTCTTCCCATCATAATACAAAAAATCTGTTTTATCTTTAGGATATTTAGGTAATAATAAGGTCGAAGCAGCAGCGGTCGTGCGATAGCTTTCTCCCATTTCAGTAATCAACGACCATGACGTACACCCTGTACGTAGTTCACTATACAGTAATGGTTGCATATTTCAACTGGATTGTCTGCGATATTCAACTGATATAACAGGTCACTGATCAAAGGTGAGTTTTATGAAGCAGACATTTTACACTGCATAGTCTTCTATATAACGCTTCACCAGCGAAATTAAGCCTGTGGGGTCAAGGGGTTGAAAGAAAACAGAAGACCAGAAAAAAATTATACATAAGAAATAAAATGAAGGAATCAAAAAAGTGTTTGAAATAATATTTAACGATTTTTTTTATATTAACATTAGGTCTGAATATAATAATACTTTCTTGAATATGATGATGTAATAAATTTCTTGAAAACATATCATATGAAATTATTCTGGTTTTTCAAATGTGCATTTTAAATTAGAAAACCTAGGACTGAAAAGATGAGATTTTCTTACATATAAAGTTTTAGATCATAAGAATGGCCTTATGGACTTTACTCACGAGTGGCAACAGCCACGCACCTGCGGGTATATATCTTCTGAAAAAGACTGTTTATTGGACGACAGAGAAACAGCATTAAAAATTTCTTCACGCCTATTGATTTTACTTCTTTATGTCCGCAGCTGACTTGACATGGGTAAAGTCCATTTCTTGAAAACTTATCACTTTAACTTATTAAAGCCGGTTGACAAGAAAACTTGCCATGTAGAGCGAACAAAACTTTTAAATTTTAATACCAGTATTTTAGTTTGAACATTTTCACATTATCTAATCGTAAATTTTGAGCGATTAAATAAATCAAAATTACAATGTAGAAAAAACTGGTGTCCAAGAATTAAAACAAGTGTAAAAGAGGCTCGTCTTTAAGGGGTTAAATTTCTTTTCTTTCAAACTTACTACCTCCTCCTTAGTCGGGGCACTTTTTCGTAGACGAGTTTTTACCTGGAGTATGAACAGGCCAATTTGCGATTGTTATTAGCTGCGATTAATGCACAACATTGTTTAAGTAGATTTAAAAAATCATGCTTCAAAATTATTTAACCTAATCACAAAAAACCCCAACAAATTGAGTTAAGCCTTCTAACAAATTCCATTTAAATGTATACACTGCAAATAGAGGTCTTAAATTAAGACACATATGTGACTGAAAAAGAATTTCAGACACTTAAGTGTCTGAATCTGAAAATTCAGTCACAATAGATGTCTTAATTTAAAACACCTAAGTGTCTTACTATGATCATAGTGTACACGAACTGATAAAAGTGTCTAAAAAAATCTGAAAGTGTATAATTTTAAGACACTTGGTAACTCCGTTCCACATTCACCAGGGGGCACTCTCAGTTGCGCATGCGTCTTTCTTTCGAACTCGATGTTCGTTTGTAATTCAAACTGAATGTTTGTTTTTATGTACGCGTACATTTTAACTAATAATTTATTTTGACTTGATTGTTTTTTGCGGAATGTGAAGTTCCGGGATTTAATTTCTATCGACATAGTGGTACTCCGTATTAATATTTATCTATAACACTAATATAGTGTTCATCTCGTCATATTTGTAAAGAGAACTGTTGTCTGGCGGGCTATGTTTTCAGGATGGAAATTTTCCATTCTTTTAACAGAGTTAGCCGGATGTGCAAGAGGATTTTATTTTTTAAATATCAAAGTCTGCCTAACTAACGGATACTAACGTAGCCTCCTCTGGGTGAATGTGCTTTTGGAATAATCAGACCTTTTCCCAGGTAAGTGGGGTCTTAACTATGTATTTAAAACTCTCTGTGAATGTGTTCTCTTTAAATGGAGACCTCACACGAGTCTATAGCTTTATTAGTTCCTGAGATATGCCAAAATATGTTCAAAGCATTTTGCCTAAGGTATTTCCATGTTGTTATCTTTAAAATAAATTTTGGTGTGTGTGCATGGTGTATATTAGCGGTTACTGAATTTATTAATTTTACACCTTCCTAAGCCTTTTCTTATGTAGCCATTACTTTAAAAATCGCAGTGACATCGCCTTTTGATTGGCTCATACTTCTTAATTACCATCAAGACTACCTTAATAGTATTTTTTGGTGTAATTATTACTCTGAAGTACCCTTTTTAATTATTTATTTATGTATACAATATTTTTATAAGCATTTGATGCGGCAGCATTTGTAATGTTTACATCGATTTTTACATTTCTGATAGACTTATTATGTGTTATGTACTGGAATTCAAAAGCATTTATAGTAAACATTCCTATTAATAGCTGCTTTTATTTATTATTTATGCTTTTCTTGTCTAATGAAGTTTTCTTCTGCCTCATAGTGTGTACATCATAAATTTAAAAAAAGAATATAGTTCGAACATCCTTCCATTCATTGATTCCCCCATACATTTAATACAGCGAATTACTTGTGTTCATTTATTTATTTTAAAATGTTTTGACTGATAAAACTCATTAAATCCGGTCATTCTAATTAAAGGATTTCCCTTTGATATAATTTGAGTGTTTCCGAGTATTTTAGAAATATCCCATTTGCCATACTGAAAATAGTCAACATATAATCTTTTTTTAATTTTCAACATCAATGATTCAAAAATCAAAACCACAGCTTCATGATTTGATTGTTTGAACGGAAATTGACGTCACTATGTAGACGTTGAAGCAGAAAAAAATTTACTGATGTCAACAAATCTTATTTAATGATTCAGAAAAAGGATCTCGCCTTATCTCTAGTCACTTTGTTAAATTTTAATGACTATTTTTAGATTCTTAAATTCATGTAATCATGTACCGTTAACGTAACTGTAAGAATGCGGTAAAAATATACAGATATATTTCATTTGAAATAATTATATAACATTGATTTTTTTATTATTTTTAGTAAAAAAGTAATTTGAAATTAAAAATGAATACAAAGTAAAGAGGTAGAATTTTATAAAATATTTATTTGCATATAGGTAGATTTTGCACTTAAAACTGATACGTACATTTATCGAATCATAATACTGGGTTGGACTTTTTCCAGAAGGAGGGCCTGATTAAAGCATGGGCAGACCCCCCACCCCACCCCCCCCCACCCCTACGATTTTACGTACTCCAAATTCGATATGGATTTTTTTTAAAGATTATATTTTAAATGTGTTACAACATTGTATTGATTATAATCAGCATTTTGAACTTTAAAAGTAGAATTAGATTGAAAACTAAATAAAAAAATAAATACAGTAAAAACTCTCAATCGCGGCCACCTCGCGAATTGAACGCGTTTTGGAACGTTGAATTTGCCTGCTATTCGGTTGTGTTCGCTTTTATGAGGTAAAAAAAAAAAAATGTATTTATCTTGAAAAAGGTCAGTGTTCGCTGAAGAAAATTGTCCTATGAAAGTTTTGTTGTAAAATCTCCATAACGGACACTCCTACATAGAGGACACAACTATTTAAGAAGCACATTTTTTATTAACAACATGCACATATTTTATATTTTTTACCTCAGAAAAACAGATACCTCCGAATGGCGAACAAATTCCACTGTTCTAAGGTGCCTACTATTGAGAGGTTTTACTGTATTGCGACAAATATTTTAATTTTTAATCTTATTCTACTCTATAAATTCAAAATATTGATTATAATCAGTACAATGTCGAAAAAGATTTCAATTATCAGCTTTATGAAAATTGCATACCATATTTTGGAGCCCATAAAATCAGGTTGTGTGTGTGGGGGGGGAGGGGGGAGGGAAGAATAATGGCCATATATCTTTCCAGGATCAACGTGGTCAAACAGGGCTACGTATAATGCTTTAAAAAAATGGCTGCGATTCAGACGTTTGAAGTGTCTAAAATTCAGACGCAAAAAGTGTCTGAAAAAATTCAGACATTTTAAAATGTCTGAAAATTGAACACTCCGTTTCAGACACTTAAGTGTCTGAATTTAAGACATTTCGATTTACAGTGTACGTTCTCTTTCTATTCGTCTGTGTAAAGATGTGTCTTGAGATTTATTTATCTTTCTTTATTTACTGATGAGTTTTATTTTTATTATAGAATACTAGCCGGAATACAAAAGGGCAAACGGGTTAGTTTTCCGTAACTGGGCTGCACACGGCAGAGATTTAAAAAAAAGAATTACATTTGAAAAGTATTTAAAAATCAATAAAAAATTAGTAAATCGAGATACAATTTTCACAGAAATTGCATCTGAAAGTACAGTGAAACCTCACTGTGCGAACACCTCCCGGAACGACCATTTTTTCATGGAGCGAAATTTATTCCCATAGGCTGAATACTAATTTTACTTCTATTCAGAGACCAGCCCAGTTGAACTCCCTCCATGAGCGATCAATTTCTTTGAAGAAAATGAAACAAATTCCTTTTTTCCCTGGTCGCATGAAGAAGGTTTTATTACTATAATAATTCCGGAGAACGCATTATTCATCAAACTTCTAAACTAAATTTAGACTTTTTATTTATATCTGTAATTTTAAGATTTTAACCCTCTTTGTGCCTTTTTAGGCAATGAATTTAACTCTGATGATAAATTAATTATAACGGTCAATAAACTTCACTGCTCTAATCTGTCAGGAAACTCTCAAAGAAATAGGTAAATTAATAAAATTGTCATTATTTGTTCCCATCCAAAAAATGAATTTATTTACTGAACTTCGAAAGGACTTGGATATAAAAGTTATAAAAGGTAAAACAGTAAAATCAAAGCAAACGTCAATGTATACATTTTTTAAACTCTTCAGTAATTAACTTATGCAATTAGCTTTCGTTTTGATACTTAATTTTTCATATTTTTTCCTAATGTGAAAAGTAAATTTTAGTAACATTAATTGTTACCTTTTTTCAGGAATTAAAATCTTGATTTAAACATGACCTCCATTAAGAGACTACCTCTCGGAGTGACCAATTTTTATTGGAATGGAACGTGGTCGCTTTAGGGAGGTTTTACTGTACATTTTCTCCCTATTTGCTAGTGTAAAAGTTAAAACTGTGCAATTGCTAGAAGTAGAAAAATGCAGTAAAAGCGAAATTTATTGGTCAATTGTTGATATCGTCAAAATGACTCACCGGCATTTTTTTGCTTTATAATATAAATAGGCGCGCCACACACCCAGGACACACGAGCCATCTCGTGTCTCGCCACTCTTGACTCGTGCGACAAATTTACGGTTGTAGCTGTAGCGTACCTATTTTTTCACCGTGCCCACACACTCAAGACTCATGCGACGAAGTACCTATGTCTTATGCTTCATTTCGCGCTTTCGTTTCGTGCTGCAGTTACGTTATATATTGCTACAATTTTCATTTATTTGTTTCAAGATAGCGGGATTCAAGATTCTGTAGAGTGACTAAAAATAAATCAGCATTTTCGGATGAAATATCCATATTTACAATCGCTTCTTTTGCAGACGCCATGATTCAACTGTTCTGTCCTGTCAAATAATTAAAAGCAAGCTACGCGCATGCACCGTGAATATGTCTGATGTCGCTTTAGTGTGTGAATGAAAAAAGTAGAAATGGAGTTTGCCTCCTGTGGTGACTCGATGTTTCATGAAACATGCGACGTGCGCCAGAGTCGCATGTCTCCTTGGAGTGTAGCGCACCATACACTAACGTAGTACACTTTACTATATTATTGGGTTGAAGAAAATTAAAAAATGTCGTTTATTTTTTTAATTATATTTTTAGTTTTCATTGAGATAATTAAACTGGGATATGAATTTGAAAAAAAAAATAGTACTCAAACCTCTGTTTTTTTGTTTTGAATAGAAACGGGAAGGATTTAATGCATTTTCCGTGGCAAGAAACAGTCATTTCTGTAGTGCATCGTTACCGGAGCCAAACAAAGGGTATATTTTTACATGAAGCATTGCAAAAAATCGCCCACTTCCAAAAAAAAATAATTCTCAAGGGCAAACAAAACTTCATTCTTAAAAGTCTATATTGTGCATATGGTGGAATTGAAAGACATTCATTCATTATGAAGCTCTTGCGAAAAATGAGGCAGTGAATGTAGATCACTATGTTCAACAAATGCATCGATACACCATAAAAAAGATAAACGTTCCTTAATCTACGGAAATATAATATAATCAACAGCGGAAATGTACAATAACCTCTTCCGAATTCCCTATAATTCGAAGAAGTTTTCTTTATCATAATATACCTCAGAAATAAGAGGTTTAGAGGTTTAAAGAATTATTTATAAAAAGAAAGTTTATTTATTAACGAAAAGAAACAACGTAGAAAGACACAAATATAAAATGTATGAAATGCATGTTTTATTTTTCTGCCAATGTTTTTGTGAAAACGTTTCCGAGTAGTTTTTATAGTTTATTGAGCGATTTTCTCAAACAGGAAAATATCAGATTTTAGGATGCTATTAATCTTAATTAAATATTTTCAGCTGCTTAGTTGAATTTATGCAAAAACAGCAAAATAATATTCATTTTAATGTTAATGTTATTGATGATAATTTGTTATGATTGTTTGTAAAACCTGTTTTTTGAACCTGAAAATGTTTACTTGGGAATTGATAGCATCTGAAAAAACGATATTCCGTGTTGAGAAAACTGACTAATATTCTATAAAAACTACTCGGAAACGTTTCCGGAAATCAGTGGTAGCAAAAGAAATTTCGGAATCCGGACAATATATTGTTTTGTAAGGTTTCTAAAGATAAGAAACGCTTTTTGGAATCGTTATTAATTCGGAAGGGATTATTGTATATTTTCATTCATGGTTACATTATATTTTCCTTTAACTATATAGAAACATCTGTCTTTATTTACGCTGTTAAGGGAACCGGGAAAGCAAAATTCAACCAAAAAATCGGTTATTCCTTTTTTATATCATTAAATTGTTTAAGCTATTATCTTTCTAACGATATGTCACACGTGTTTATATGTAAAAATATAAGTGTTGAAATTATTCATTCTTTCTAAGCGTACTTTATTGCTTAATGTTTATTTAAATCATTAGTTCACTTTTTCTCAAAACTTTGATTTTTCATGTTTATGTTACTTTTTTTCAATATCTATTAAACTTAAGAACTCAGATTTTTATTAGAACATATATTATGTTAAACCGTATAGTTTAACACAGGGATTTAAGGATTTGTTGAAAATTATTTATTTTAGGCAGTGGAATCTTACCAAAAATGCTAATTTAAAAATGACTTTCAATAAATAATTAATAATTAATTTTGAGTTTCACTTAGAAAGAAAATTGTCTATTAAAATACGTAAATCATGTTATTTTAACGACTCTAAAAAATCTAGACCTCTATCTTTCACCATTTCTGAGAAATAGGTACATAAATTGGGTGAATTTAATATGGCGGAGATATAGGTCTTTCTCGGTCCCCTTAAAATCAGCGACACCGTAGCCATTGTGGCGTCTTTCTGCAACACAAGAAAACTTGTCCTTATGTAAACAAAATAATAAAAGCCTCCATACAAGCGTTCAATTGGTTTTACAGATGTCGCATCCTTCATATTCTACGGGCGTGCCTCTATCTGATTTTTTTCCATTCCCGATCACTTTCTAACAATATGTGAGGTGTTTCATTCAACGCTGAAGGGGATTTACGGACCTGGTTAGACGATCCTTCGCATCAAGACTAGCAGATTCTGTAATCAGGATTCTGAGAAAAAACTTGTTAAATGTTGAAGAAAAGTCGTAAAAAACAACGGAGAATATATTACTGATTTAATTACTCATGGTGTTGTGTTAAATTTAAAGCATTTTGCATTTAAAAATAAGTTGAAATGTTTATTTTGAATTTGACAATCCATTTTAATGCCCTAAAAGGAAAAAAAAAAAGGCAAACATATAATAATGTATTTTGCTAAAAACAAAAAATCACTCCTTAATTTAATAAATACAGTATAGGATCTATTATCTAGAATGCTTGGGACCATAGATATTCTGGATAAGGGTTTTTCTGTAATTCGGAACACTTTACTATAAGTATCAATAATAGTACAATATAATGATATGAAATGTATAATATATTAATAATATATGTAAATACATAATTACAGATTTGTTAATTTAATAACTTATTTACACACAAAAAATATCCTAAATTCGAATTTTGAAAAAATTACTTTAACATATTAAGACTTGAGAGCAGAATCAAGATTCATTGCTTATAGTGTGTCTCTTGTACTAATTGCTCCTGTATACTAACATGATTTTCTGTTCATGGAGGTAGCTTCTTTGTTGTCTTCACATGTCAGTTGTTTAGTTGAAAAATATCAGTAGATCATTTGAAAAATTTTTACCCACCTCCTTCTGCTGGTTATCATCATCACTTCCATTAGACATATCATTTGTCAATATGTCACAAATCTCACGTACAGTCATCTGATCACTTTCAGGAGTATTGTTATCAGCAATTAGACAATCTTCCATTGACTCTTGATCCAACAATATAGTTTCTGAACATGAGAGTTCTTTAGATTAGTTCAGTAGATCTGTAACAATTTTCTCCTCAGAAATTTTAAAATCTTCAACTTCATGCTCATTCATACCATAAAAAATATTTCAGATGACCACAACTTATATCACCTATGGATGAGCGTATATCTGTCAGCTGTATTCCATGCTTGACGAAAATATATCTTTAGTTTTTATGTTTTTGAAATGAAACGAATTATTTTTTGGTTACGATTTTGCATTCTGGTTTTCGGAGCATTCTGGATACGGGGTTTCTGGATAACGGGTCCCATAATTTAATATTTTAAGATACTTTGAAATTATGCAACGTTTTTAATTATTCTCTTTAGAATTAAAAAGGATAAAGTGATCTAATTAAATTACCTCAATGCATACATTTTTATAATCAAGTAATTTTAACAGAAATTATACTAAAAGAAAATATCATCAGAATTATTTATGTAATTTTAACTATCGATCACGATAAAAATCTGCATTTTTAATTTGCTAGTTATTTTTGTTCTAGTTTTACAGTTTCTTACGGCGCATGTAAAATCGTTCTCATCTTTTTTTTAATTCGCGGAGAAAATCTATATATTAACATGAAAACTACTCTAACAAGTTCATTAATGTTCAGAATAGATGTTTTCCCCAGTCGTAGTACTCTCAAGTGATTATTCATGCCGTACCATTAAAAGCGCACTAAAATAAAATGCAAAAACCGACTTCTTGTCTCGGCCTATTTTCCTTCCTACTTATTTAACTATATGTTGCTGATTAATATGTAAAAAGCAGTAGTGTATACATACCGAATCTGAAAAGCTGCTTTCATTTTTATTAATTAGGTAGCTTGTATCAAAAATTCTATTTAATATTTTTTTCTGCATATGCTGAAATAATATTATGATTCAGCCAAATGTTAAAAAAATATCATAAAACAACTTTTGTGTTACTTTTAAAAAGCTTTATATTTTAGTTATCAGAAGTTAGAATTTTATGATAAAGCAATAAAGCAAAATTTTTAGGCACCAATTATATTAAGAATATTCATTTTAAGGGGGCGGG
This sequence comes from Maratus speciosus, assembly GCA_963932465.1. NCBI lineage: Eukaryota > Metazoa > Arthropoda > Arachnida > Araneae > Salticidae > Maratus > Maratus speciosus. The sequence goes on from OZ010787.1 coordinate 20,944,938, forward strand.
CGACCGCTTTAAAAGCATGCTCTAAAAGAAGTCCATGAATTGAGCAAATATTTCCATTCATTATATTTCGTTGAAATACAAGAATATCTACTTTGATATGCCCATTTCCGTCCAAAAAACAGATATTTCCTTAATGTAGCACAAAAATTACCCGGAATCCTTTAACGTAAATCTGCATTTTCGTCGAATCACAGGTGTGCTCCGGAAACTGCACTGCGTAGTACTTTTTCGTGTTAGAAACGGAATATTTACGTATGTCCTCTTCCCCTAAAAACTCGATAAAATTGATTTTTTGAAATAACAGAAAAACCGTTTTCAAACACAGTTGTGTTCTGGCAACTCGCTAATTGTACTTTTTACGTTTTTTGGTGAAATGTTTTTTGATACGGCATTTTCTCCAAAACGTAGCAAGGGGAGGATAAAGTCTTTCCCGAAATAGAAAAAAAGTTACACAAAACCTATTATACTATGACATAAATTTACATTCGTATAAATTGTAAAGCTAGTAATTTAGTGTGTAATAATACCAATCATCTAAAAAAATTAATATGTGCTTCATTTTCAGGTCGAATGCCAAAGCAATGTTCTCGCCAGATTTCATACAACTTTTGTTCTGTAACACAAAATCTGTAGACCCAATATCTGTTATCCAATCAGTAGAAGTTAAATATCTGGAACTGGTTCAGTTTAATATTTATAAACACCCTTTAATGGTATTTAACATTCAGGAGCAACAAAATACATTGTGCTTTATTCCTCATCAAAGCAATTTCGTGAAAAAATGATTTCTAATTCAGTGCTTACGGATACGGATTAGTTGTACCGTTGATATGGCGATTAAAGAAGCAGGACACTATACCAGGACACTATATTGGTGTAATTTTGGTGTATATTTTATATATTGTTTTGAAATATGTTCTGCTCAAAAGAAATTAAAAAGTACAAAATATGCCGTGCCAACAATTAAAATTTTCATAAAAAATGCCAATACCAAACAAAAAATTTAAATTTGATTACAGGCTAATTGAACTCCTAAAATTAATTACAAACGTAGTGTGAAAACATTCAATAACGTAAAGCGAGGAGAGTTCGCGCGGTAGGAAAGATTGCGCACAAAGAGATTCGAAGGGAAGGAGTAGAGTGCGCGCCCAGCGACTCCTGGTAGTTGTACAGCAGCATTAGTGAAGTGTCTACATGAATGTACATATTGATTGTTCCAAGCGTCTTGGATAAAGCAGTGCTATTTTGTTTTGTTTTTCCAAAGTAACTGCTTGAATTTTCATAACTGTTCGTCAGAATTTTTATAGAACGTCAGTAATACAAAATATTTTGAACTTAAACGATTTCTTATAAACAACTAACCTGGACTAAGTATGCGAACACTGAAAATTCATTTTAGAAGTAGCCATATTTAAATAAAAGGCCGCGCAACGGCCGCGCAACCTCTCCTACCAAAATAGGAATGTTTGCGCATCTGCTACTTAGAAGAGATGGCGCATTTCCCCATAAGTTTAAGTGCTAGGAGATATTACACAGCTTATTGATAAATTTGTATGAATTGCAAATTACGTGTAAAACATGTTACGCGTTTGAAATAATTTCGGAAAAATACATAATTATCAAAACTAAATTCGGCAACAAATTAATTTGCAAAAAAATGCTTTTTCAGATAAAAAAATTATTAATAAATTAGTAATACTGTTGTTATTAAATAAATTTTATGTAATTATTTTTGTTAATAAATTAATAACGTATTTGTTAATAATTTAATTAAATACTTATAAGTATTTTTTTAATTTATGAGCAATTAATTTGCTAATTATTTAATTTTGTTAACTAAAATAAACCTTCTAATACAATAAGCTTTCACCCATTCCATGTAGTGTAATGCCATCTAAATCAAAAGGAAACAGAGTGCAACTAATGTTACTCATCCATAAAATATACATGAAAAAAGACATAAGAAGGATGCCGCTACAAGGAAAAAAAAGCTGAAGATGAGGTGCTTCCACAAAAAGTGGGATAAAAAAACTCAAGGAAAAAAACCGAAGGTCAATGAGGATGAGTTCACTGAATGTCTGGAACTGTACCAGGAGAAAACTTCGACAACTGACTGGATTCAATGTATTGGTTGGTGCAGGTAATTGCACGAAAGATGCAACATTTACAACAATAAGTGCATCGATTGTGGACGACGACAACTTCGGTTAGCAAACAAAATACAATGAAACTGTGGAAATGGAAATGAAGTAATTTTCAAGTTAAACATGTTATTAACTAGATTAATGTTATTTTGTAATCTTACTAGGGCTTGCTTTTCTGATATTTTAATCTTCTTAAATTAAAATTTTTAACTGTTGTTAAAATTCTTTCTTTTATTTATTATTTAAAAATTTAGTTGAAATATTCACTCCTAATACAATAATATTTACTCACAAAAACCTTTCAACAATGTCGATTAAGTGTAATTATTATTGTTAACAATTTAATTGTAGTTATTATTAATAACAATCTCTTCTACCTATGTGCGCAATCTCTCCTACCCATGTGCGCTTTCTCTCCTACCGTGTAAGGAGAGATTGCGCAAAATAGTTTTCTTGGTTTTATTACTACTGTTCTATTAAATTACAGTATAACAACAAAATAACAATGAAAATGCATAAAAAACAAATGAAGTCAAAATTATTAATGCATAGTTTAGCGAAATATTGATATTTCAATTTTTTATTATTATTCTTTTGAAATGTGCGCGGATTCTTCTCACTTTACGTTATACCAAAGAGAAAAGGCTGAATAATACGTGGAAAATACGATTAATAGTCAATTAAAAATAATTATTTTTTTCTCCTTTTTATTTTTATGCATTGTGCTCTTTTATGCATAGGGGTGACCTCTGGGATCAATTTACAGGAAATAATCTAGTGAGTATATATAAAAAAAAATCAAGTCTAAATCCCAAATTTGAATGAAAACCAAATTTAGTAGAAAAACCCAATTTATATTAATTGACCCGCACTCATGAAAAAAGAAAAGAATAAGATAATACTAAATTAAATTATTAGATTTATATATATATATATATCGCATAAAAAATCTACAGTAATTAAACATATGATATAGTAATGTCACCAGCCGTTTCTGCCTACTCTCATACATCTATCATAAATTTTATAGAAAAGTTGCAGAAATTCCGAATTCTTGTAATTTGTAAGGATCCTCACGTTACACCTTTATTTGTGTTTTTTCCTTTTTCTTTGAAACAAGGTATCCATCTCCACACAAAAAAGTAACAAAAAGGAAAACAATGACAAAACAAGGATTTCTAAGTCGAAAAAGAAATATGAGGATAAATGCACTTAGTGATATATAAGGCAAAGGTTTACCAAATTCGAGCCACCCGGAACATCCCAAACTCTTTCTATCAAATATTGAAAATATTCAAACTTTTTGATGGAACGTTCACTTCACCCGGGTGCATGGTGCATACACTTATTAGAATTACCAAGGAGCCCGGCACCACTATCAATGATAAGAAAATTTCTTTTTAATTTTTAAAACAAAGAATTCGTAATGGTCTGGTTTATTCATAGAATTTGTAATATTTTTCTGCAGTTAAATATTGCTAAAAAATTGTTAAATACTTTTGGTAGTACGCACCCTGCCTATCTATTCATGTTGACTTCAACTTTCAATTCGGACATCGTATTTAACTGTTTTCATTCATATCTTATAAACCAACAACCAATATTTTGAAAATAAAGCAAGAATTGAAATTTTAAGTTCTCCTACGCAAAACCTTGCTTTAGTCTTTTTAAATGAAAAGGAAATAACTTTTGTTCCAGTAAAAGAAATTACTTTAAAAAAAATCCTAACATAAGATCCCCTCTAAAAAAACTAAACATGCGGCGTTACAACCCAGTAAGGAACATATCCCATAGTGTCCTGCCCAGTTTTTTTTCTATCATGGTCCCCGAAGCGTTATAAAGCATATGTCCCGGACTGGTGGTCAGCTTAACGCGGACACTCAGTGCTTAGTTACCAAGTAAGGTTGGTAAGCATTTCATCGACCCCGAATAGATGAAAGGTTGAATGAATGTTTCCCAGTCCGCAGTTCGGATTCAAACTCTGGACCTGTAGGGTGGTAGGGAGACGCAAGGAGCATTTCTACCCTCAATTAATTTAGGAGTAAACTAGAAAATTTAATTTACTCTAATATTAATCATTAGAGGCAAAATACTGCATTTTAGATAAAATGAAGAGACATGAAGATAACATATTCGAACTAATCGCGTTATTTACATATTTCCACATTTATTTCCGCATGTTATCTCAACTAAAGGGCTTACAATTGTACAGGTACGGATAAATTTCTTTCAAACAACATCAGCTACATCACTCCATATTATCGCAACGTTAATATTTATATGCATATATATTTTGAGGATATCATAAATTATATCTTGTTAGACAGAAATGGTAGAAAAATAAAGTTCTTTTCACTCACCGACAGGCGACATCCCAATTTCACCCAGGATTTGAAAAAACTCTATGATCAGTAGGGTACACACACTTGAGTTGTTCAGCCTCCTCTAACAGAAACGGTGAATCTTTTTTGTAGGGGAACACAAATGAGTTACATAGACTCCACAAAACAATACGGTGATTATCTTGGTAAAGTAATAGAGACGCTGAAAAACAGCACGATCTCCTGCCAACATCGCTGCACGCAATTTTTTGTCACAGAAGGCCACTTAACCCCTTTCGCAATGAGCGTCTTTTACAGAATTTTCAATCTTTTATCACAGGTTTTTCAAAATAGAAATTTTTTCCTAATTGAATCGAGAAAATGCTCAAATTTACAACAAAAATTATCTGGTGGGAATAATCAAGGATTCTGAGTACCTTATGCGTCACGTATACGTAACTCTCGTACCGAAGGGTTTAAGAAGGAACCACTGGGAAACTGGATTTGAATTTTCTCTCATTGGCCAAACTTACATAAGCTTTCACTTGATCACTGCTAAATACAAGGATTCTTGCTACTTCGGAACTACATGAACACCAGGTCGCTGGGGCGAAAAGGAAACTTCGAATTCAGTTCAGTCGCTCTACCAAATAATACACACTGGCCACCGATGATGTCCAATCATGAAAAAATACCCACATTATTGCCCAAAAGGGGAGAAGGCATTCTGGTACGAAAGAGTTTTCAGACCTCTTGATTTGGACAGGACTTATTTGCACTCACTCGCACTGCCCTCACTATCCACCCCTTTATTCTCGTTTAGCCTCGTAGATAATCTTCAAAACACCTCCCATATTCACCAACCATGTGGGGTAGGATGTCTCTCGAACATTCTACAGATTAATCCAATCTGCTAATTTTAAGGGTAGAAAATCTCTAATCTACCACTATTTTGGCTGCGAGGGAAGGGAACGCCTGCATCATATGTGTTTACCGACGCTAAGTTGACCAGCGAACAACACAGATGATCGTCTCGAGGGGCTAGAACGAAATTTCCGGTGATAGGGGGGGGGGGTCTATAGCAAAATGGTAACGTGGATTGGACAGGTCTTCTTTGTACTCACTCGCGCTGCTCTCACTATCCACTCCTTTTATTCTCGTTTAGCCACGTAGATAATCTTGAAAACACATCTCATATTCACCAACCATGCGGGGTAGGATGCCTCTCGAACAATCTAGAGACTAATCCAATCCGATAATTTTAAGTGTAGGAAATCTCTAATCTGCAACTATTCTGGCTGCAAGGCGAGGGAAGTGAATGCCTGCATCATATGTGTTTACGACGCTAGGACAACCAGCGAACAACACAGCTGATCGTCGCGAGGGGCTAGAACGAAATTTCCGGTGATAGGTGGGGTATATAACAAAATGGTAACTTGATTTGGACAGGTCTTCTTTGTACGCACTTGCGCTACCCTCACTAACTACTCCTTTTTTCTCGTTTAGCCTCGATAGATAATCTTCATCCTCTTAGATAATCTTCAAAACACCTGCCTTATTCACCAACCATGTGGGGTAGAATGTCTCTCGAACATTCTACAGACTAATCCAATCCGCTAATTTTAATGGTAGGAAATCTCTAATCTACAACTATTCTGGCTGCGAAGAAAGGGAATGCCTGCATCATATGTGTTTACCGACGCTAGGACGACCAGCGAAGAAAACACAGCTGATGGTCTCGAGGGGCTAGAATGAAATTTACGGTGATAGATAGGGTCTATAACAAAATGGCTTTTAGTTCCAATACACATAAAGAGATTTGTCCAATTTTATGATCAAAACAACTGCTTCTAGGGCTCAGCTATGAAATAACCCTGAATTAAGTAAGCTGGTATAGTAAATGTGTTTACATGACTAAAATGTTTGAAAAGCCCATGGTACCAGCTTTTCCGGAAATTAAAAATATAATCTGATATCAACTACATTGAGAACTGAGGTATGTTTAAAATAGTCATAAAATAACATAAGCGTACTTGAAACTATTGATTATTTCCTTATTTATAAGCTATAAAACTGAAATTGCACTTGGTGAGAGATGCTCCATAGAGATATTCCGAAGACCAGAGACTTCTATATGACAGCCCAATTGTCAACAACTAGGATACCTTTACACTTCTCTGTTGAAAAACGGCTATCTATATCTCTCAACCAAGTCTCGTAAATATCTTTCGTCCTCTAAATCTTCGCGTTACAGCAGAAGCTTCTAAAGATTCTTCGAATTTTTGGACCATTTTATAAAGCAGCATGGCTTCTGATATTCTCTAACAAAGAGGCAATTTTTGTGACCAATCATATTATTTGCAAAGCAAACTGCAATCATCTGGTTAGATTTCTTAGTGGCACCATGCTGCGACCGTTTTTATGGAATAACGTTTCACAAATGTTTTACAGTGTTGTGCTTTTACGTTTCCCTATAAACTAGAATTTATAATACCATATTCTGGGAAATTTGTTTCTTGTTTGATTTTTATCTTCTTTAAAATTTCTGCTTCTTCTTTTAACCGCTTCCATTACCAATTGTTTTGAAAAAAACTGCAAAAAATCATCACATTTTCTGCAATCACGTCATTGCATTTCATCATTTTCATTTCATATCACAAAACTTGGAAAACTTGCAATCAAATATTATATATAATTTGATTATATATAATTTATTACATTATAGGAGAATATTTTCTTTCTTTTTTAGCTTCAAGTCGAGTAGAAACGTGATAAAACAAATCGTAGTGACATATTATGCCACGCCCGAGTATTCTCGGGATAATAATTAATTGTAATATATACGAATCCGTATAATCAGGGAAGCGGTTAAAAACTTCTTTTTTCCCTTAACCGATAAATATGTCGTTTTCTTTATTTTCGACATAGTGAAATACCCTTTCTAACTAAATTTTTCTTAATTTTGCTTTCAACTAAAGAGAGTTCACATTGCGTTGAGCAGGCGAAATAAATTTAGAAGATGCAAATGAATAAATAAATAAATTAAAGCCATTATCTTTTTAACAACAGTGGACTCACCGTCCTCTAAAATATCATGTTCACTAACATAAAGAGGGTGGAGGGAAGAATCGCTATCCCCAACACATTTCTTTGTGTGTCTGTTGTGGAATGTTATCTTTATCGTGATATTTATCGTTTCTCTGAATGCTTCAACTTATGCCTCAAAATAGTGAAAGTTTTTTTTATCTTTATATTGAGAGTCTATGAAATAATCTGAGTTCGAAAAAAAGAAGATTTTTCTGATTTGAAATTCATAAATGGGAGTAAAATGTACATTATATATATGGGAGTGTTTTCGATTCGTAAAATCCGGAGTTTCGTAAAAAATACTTTCATAAAATAGAGCGTCAGCTGTACTATTGAAAAAGTGCAATGAAATTTTGTTTTTAATCTTCAAAGTTGCGAAATATTTTCAATCACAGTCACCCAACGGTACGTAACCCCTTGACTACGTTCTCGACGAAACCGACTTTAGCTTTAATGGTTTCTACCATTAAAGAGGACGTAGTGAAGGGGTTAAGTTACCAATCCAGTTTATTAACTTTAATTAACGAATAGTTTTTTTAACTTTGCATTATTATTGTATAGAGCTTCTAATCTACTTTTATGACGAAACAGAAAAAAAATATTTGAGGATATACATTTTTTAATTCATAATCTTTAATTTATAAAGTGCTAAAGAAGGTACTCTACACAAATAGCTGCCCGAAATATCTTTAGAATATCTTGTTTACTTAGTAAAAATAAAAGAAGAAACACTTGTTTAAATGTACAAGAAATGTTATTTAAACAGTTTTTAATGTTGTAAACTTGTTTTTACAGTGCAAAATGCACTTAGACGATAAGTGTTAGAGAAAAGAAAATATTTTTTTTTATCTTTAAAGAACAAGAAGTCAGTTTTCATAACCGCATGACACATTTAACTTTTAAAACAAAAGCGAAAAAAGAGTTATCTTGTTTTCCAATCTTAAATCGCATGTTTTTAGCGTACAAAAATGCATTTATGAGACGATAAATGTTAGAGAAAGGAAAATATAATTTTTATTTTATTTTTGAAGAACATGAAATCAGCTTTCATAATCACATGTAAGAAGAATGTTTCTATTTTTAATTTTCTTTATTTTATAGGACTTGCTTCAACAATGAACAACATGGTAGTAAGTAACTTTTTGACACTCATATCGAGCAAAAGAATGAACAATTTGAAAGTTGCCGAAAAAGGGGTTTTCTTTCACGAATATAAGGAAGGAGAATAAAGATACTCTTGCTTTTATGCAATAATGAATTAAGTTTTCTTCTTTGCGCCTAATCGAAAAAAAAGTTATAATAATTTAAAATATTTTTTATTCAATTATGGACACAATAAATTAATTGAACACAATCCTTATGAAAAGTAACATGAGAATAAATATTGGAATATTCGTGGAATATGACAGCACATTCGTGACAGCTAATTTTCATCTGTCAAACAAGTAGCTCCAGATATGGACGTTACTATTACATGCTGAATTATATTTTAGAGGTTCAAATGTGTATTAAAAATAAATATATATAGTTGTGATACTGCTTCTAATCGGAGTAGTCATATGCATTGTACACTGATTGTATAAACACTAATTTTACACATCTTCTTGAGAAATAATGTAACATGTAAAAAGTAAATATGGATTGAATTAACACATCTGAAAGTCGCAAAATTTCGTCATCCGCCATGAATGTGTTATTTTATGTGTTACACATTTATGCAGAAATATTTCATGCGAATTCGATTTAATTGAAACTTTCAAATATACAGGGTGATTTAAAAAAAGTTTACTAAAATGACATAGCAAATCAGGGATACAACAATGATAAAAAATCATATAGGAACATAGGGTCGCACACCCTACTAGATCCACGAGAGGGCGTTGCTATACAAACAGGAGCTGAGCAAACTCAGATTGTATTCATTCAAGCAGTGGATGCGTTGGGAGTAACATGGCTAGTTACACGCACAGCGAAATTGCTGACATGCATTTGATTTATGGCGTGGGTGAAACTGCAATGGACGAGAAGCCGTGCGAATGTATGAAGAGAAATATTCTGACAGAAAGGTACCATGCTACTGATTCTTTGCTACACTTCATCGCTGATTGTGCGAAATCGGCTCGTTCGACGTGCACATGACAGATGCTGGTCGCCAACGAACAACGCGGACAGTTTTTGCAGAAGAAAGCGTTCTCAAAGAACTGAAGAGTATTCCTTCCAAAAGTGCACGAGTTGTATCCCCAGACGCCCATATGTCCCAATCTACCGTCTGGTGCATTGTGCACGACGATAGACTGCATCCTTTTCATCTACAACTCATCCAGGCATTTGGAACCGGCAAACTACAACAAGCGCATGGAATTTGCGCGGTCGATTTTGAAAGAAAATGCTGCAGACCGAAACTTCACATAAAGTATCCTCTTCACTGATGAGGCTACATTCTCACTAGAGGATGTGATGAACGTGTACAAGTTGCATACTTGGATAGATGAAACCCCACATGCCACACGTACGCATGTTTCACAACGCAAATTTATACTTAACGTGTGGGCTGATATTATAGGAGGCAGTTTACTTGGTCCGTACATTTTCCGAGAAATACTTGATGGTTGCATTTATCTTGCATTCTTGAAAGAGGTTAACACAGAAATGCTGAATGATGTTCCTATGCCTATTCGTCAACGCATTCGATTTCAGCACGACGGAGCTCCCGCGCATTTCAGCCGGCAAGTCAAAACACATCTCCAGGCTACTTTTCCTGAGCACTGGATTGGTCGCGGTGGACCAATCGCATGACCACCACAATCACCAGATCTGTCTTCAATTGATTTTTCCCCCTGGGTTTTTTTTAAAGGACTTGTTCATGAAACACCTGTGTCATTGCCTGAAGACTTAACAGGAAGAATTGTTCGAGATGCACCTGGTGCGGCCGTTCAATGCAGCGTCGATGTTAGGCGCGTCTCGATGCATCTGGAAAATATTTTGAGCATCTCTTCTAGTGGTCGTACATTTGTAGCATGTGACTAACATAAATAAATTTTCTGGAATGGTTCTGTTTCTTGTCTTTCCATTACGTATTATTTTAATATTACTCTCTATCAGCTTCGGATACCTTTTGCGATCCTATGTTCCTATGTGATTTTTTTTATACTTGTTGTATGCCTGATTTGCTATGTCATTTTGTAAACGTTTTTTAATCACCCTGTATATATATATATATATATATATATATATATATAAGCAAAGCTTTCTTGAGGTATTACGTATAATTCTATTTTTACCCAATCACAGGTTTAAACATTTACGGATATTGAATACCACACTTATTTAATAAGAATCTTCGCTTGATTAAATCGCAGATTTCTACGATTAATAGGTCCTTAAATCATCTTTATTGTAATTATAAAACTTCGAATAGATATATACATGGAGATTTTTATATCATGTGAAATAAAAAAATAGAGCTACAGAAACCATGAAAGGCATAAAATTGGCTAATTTGGAAATAGCATATTTTGTAGCCTGAAATATGGACATTTTGGAGGCAAGATAAATGATGCATTGTATATGCAAGCCATAATTTTAAATATCCTGTGAGCATTGTACAAAATCTTGAAAATTTCGATGAAAGTTCAACTCATTTAAGGGAAGTTACTTCTGCATTCGATATTATATATATGATTTATTATTAAAATCTTAAAGCTTTTTGCGAAAAAGTTTTTGCAATATCTTCTGTATTAAAATAAAGTGTTAAAATTATAGTTATTGGCTAAAAATACGTTTTATTTTAGAACAATAGTACATTAATAACTATAATTAATTTCAATCACTCGAATCTGTATTTTATCAAATCGTATAAAATTTTCTAATAATGATATTTTTTCCCTTTCCCCCTCTTCGCCTTTTTAAAAATTCAGGTCATTTCCATGCATACAGCTTCTGAAAATTATAATTTAATTTTTGGTGTTATATTTCAGAATTACATTTTTTAAATTAAAGTAATTAATTATTCTCTACGCTCATTTTAAAGTGCTCTGATATTTGCCTGAAGAATAATACGACACCCAAGTGATTCAAAATTAGATTATAAATGCTTAGCATTTTCATTAAATTGAAACTATTTCTGATAAAAGAGTTCAGCTTTGATAGCTAAATTTATGACTTTATTACTATATCTATGATCATAATATGTATTTCAAAAAGTTGTTGTTCAAGTTTGTTCCGTCATGCAGATGGGCACCACAGAATAAAATTGATTAATTATTTTCTTTAAGTAAAAATACAACTGCATAAAGTAAACACGATTTGAAGGTGAACAGTTTATATTTCTGGTAATGATATGTAGTGTTAAAATAAATTTTGGTAATAATAAAACAATATAGTAATGCTTTTAAGCAATAAAAAGCTTGAAGTTTTGGTAAGTTTCTATAGGAATTGAATGATATGATTCAGTCTATATAAATGCGAAAAGAAGATAAAGTAAATGCATAGCAAAAACATCAAACGAGTAAAAAAGTGAATTTTTCCCTCCCAAGCATTCATCCCAATGACGAATGAAAATGTGTGAAGAAAAAGGAAAGGGCACATTGAAATAAAAGTAGCTTTTGAATTTTTCTTTGACAAATGTGAGATTTCTTTTATAAAAGATTCCTCCGAATTGAAAGGTCTACTTTCTGGAAATAAAAGATGAAAAACAAAAAAAGTGTTTCTTCCTAATCATAAAAGTATGACATTTTCATGTATCACGCGCTCGAGAATATATGATATCGCATTATACAACTTTGAAAGGACGTATGTTTGGTAAAGTTTCCTTACTGGCATTTGAGAGTGCTTAAGGAAATGCACAGGTATCCTTAAATTAAGAGACAAAGGCAAAATGATAATTTTCAGTTACAGAGTAACTTTTCAATTGTCGGGTTAATCTGATATAAACGGCAGCTCTAGAAAATATATTTAACATTACATCCAATCCATGTAATATGACTCTGGTGCCACACATGGCCACAAATGTCACAGACACTATCTTATACTATAATGCGAGCAAAAATTGTGTATGTATGTATGTGTGTGTGTGTTTATGTAAATTTTATCTTAAAAACGGCTCTATCGATTTTGACGAAATTTTGTATTTTACCATTTTCGGGCATGATAAGACCATTGGGCTAGGTCACGTGTTCGAGAAAATTCGATTAGTGGGTCATTTTGGGTCGTAATGGGTCAAGGTCAAGCTAATTATATCTAAAAAACGGCTCAATCGATTTTGACCAAATTTCATATCCAACAGTTTTTCGACACGAAAAAACTATTGAGCTAGGTCACATGTTCGAGAAACTTCGATTAGTGGGTAATTTTTGGGTCACTATGTGTCGAGCCAATTTTATCTAAAAAACGGCTCTAACGATTTTCACTAAACTCTATATTCTACAGTTTTAGATTACGAGAAAACTATTAGGCTAAGTCACATGTTCGAGAAAATTCGATTAGTGGGTCATTTTTGGGTCACAGTGGGTCAAGCTAAGTTTATCTATATAACGGCTAACGATTTTGACGAAATTTTGCACCCTACTGTTTTCGGGCACGAAAAGACCATTGGGATGGCTCTCGTGTTCGAGAAAATTCCATTAGTGGGTCATTTTGGGTCATAATGGGCCAGGGTCAAGTTAATTATATCTAGAGAACGGCTCAATCGATTTTGACTAAATTTTGTGTCTAACCATTTTCGGGCACGAAAAGATCATTAGGATGGGTCTTGTGTTCGAGAAAATTCGATTAGTGGATCATTTTGGGTCATAATGGGTCAGGATCAAACTAATTATATCTAGAGAACGGCTCAATCGATTTTGAATAAATTTTGTATCTAACCATTTTCGGGCACGAAAAAACCATTGGGATGGGTAACGTGTTCAAGAAAATTCGATTAGTGGGTCATTTTTGGGTCACAGTGGGTCAAGCTAAGTTTATCTATATAACGGCTAACGATTTTGACGAAATTTTGCACCCTACTGTTTTCGGGCACGAAAAGACCATTGGGATGGCTCTCGTGTTCGAGAAAATTCCATTAGTGGGTCATTTTGGGTCATAATGGGCCAGGGTCAAGTTAATTATATCTAGAGAACGGCTCAATCGATTTTGACTAAATTTTGTGTCTAACCATTTACGGGCACGAAAAGATCATCAGGATGGGTCTTGTGTTCGAGAAAATTCGATTAGTGGATCATTTTGGGTCATAATGGGTCAGGGTCAAACTAATTATATCTAGAGAACGGCTCAATCGATTTTGAATAAATTTTGTATCTAACCATTTTCGGGCACGAAAAAACCATTGGGATGGGTAACGTGTTCAAGAAAATTCGATTAGTGTGTCATTTTTGGGTCACCGTGGGTCCAGCTAAGTTTATCTAGATAATGGCACTACGATTTGACGAAATTCTGTAATCTGTCGTTTTCGGGCACGAAAAGGCCATTGGGATGGGTCACGTATTCGAGAAAATTCGATTAGTGGGTCATTATAGGTCAGGGTCAAGCTAATTATATCTAAAAAAAGGCTCAAGTTATTTTCACAAAATTTTTTAATATACGGCCGTTTCTGGTCATGAGAGGACCATTGAGCTAAGTCACATGTTCGAGAAAATTCAATCAATGGGTCATTTTGGGTCCTGATGGATCAGGATCAAGATAACTGTATCTAAAAAACCGCTCAAAAGATTTTGACAAAACTTTGTACTACACCGTTTCTGTACAAGATAAAACCACTGGACTGAGTCGCATGCTCAAGAAAATTCTATTTTGGGGTAATTTTGGTGATTATGGGTCGGGGTCAAGCTAACGTCATCTTAAAAATGTTCAAGGAATTTTGACAATTTTTTTTTATTTTTTTTTATACCGTTTCACAGTACAAAAAGACCACTGAAATAGCTCACATCTGTCGATGAATTTCGGTTAGTGTGTTTTTGAATAAACGTGGATCAAGCTTATTTTATCTAGAAAATGATTAATGATTTTCACCAAATTTTGTATTCCATCGTTTTCAGGCTCGAGAAGAGCATTGTGTTAGGTCGCATGTTCGAAAAAATTCTATTAGTGGGTCATTTTGGGTCACTATGTTTCACGGTCAAGCTAATTGCATCTAAAACAGCAAGAATGATTCAGTGGGGGAAAATATATCCAGATAAACAGAAAGCTAATTTTGACCGAGATTATCTCGGTCATTCCTGCTAGTGGCAAATTAAAATGAGATATTATTTATTGAGACAAATACTTGAGAGTCTCATTATTACTCTCAAGTATCCATCATTTGGTAACTCCACTGTGGATTTACCAATACTGTTAATTTGAGGCGTGTCAGCACGTGAGTTTCTAATGAAGCCACCTTGTAATTTTCATGTGACCGTGATTTGGTGACTCCACTGAGAAATCACCTTTACCCTTACAGTGTGAAGAGCTATCAAGCAACGTCATAGAAAAGTCACCTGGTGACTCTGACATGGTCAACGTTTAGAGACTGTAATGTGAAACTACTATTACCATTTCTATGTTCCAAGTCATCAGGTTACTTCATTGAAATGTTACTTGCTATTTTTGTACTGTGCGAATTAATGTGAACATGAAATATTTTTTATTCTTTTGAATGTTTTCGTAGTTGGCAACACGTTTATGTGAAAGTAACAGCAATTTTGTTTCACTATTGTGATATTTAGTGAGTAACAACGTATTGCAAGTTACAGACGTGTTGTTTTTGATATTAGTAAGAATCATCGTGTTTCTTTTTTAATTGTCTTACTATAAGTCTGTATCCAGACTGTTCTGGTCTTTGTTTCCTTTTCATTTTAAAAGATGGATATTTCTCGTAAGACGCGCACAAAGATTGCTACATTAAGTGAACACACATCAATGACTCAAAGAGATATTACCAAAGAGTATAATATGAGTTTGGGAACTCTAAACAAGATTTTAAAACAAAAGAAGGGCACTGGGAAAATTGAAATAAATAGCAAAGGGAAATGTGGAAGGAATAGGAAGACAACAAGAAGAGATGAAGCTTTTTTAATAAGGGAAAGAGAATTAAATCCTAGAAAACAAGCCAAGAACTGCAGAAAGACTTAGAACGTGCTGGAGTTATTATTCACGACTCCACCGTTCAAAAAAGACTTATCGAAAGTGGAAGGAAAACAATTAGATCTCAGAAAAAAACAATTGCTGACCGTTGCTATGAAGGAAAAAAATATATTTGAGCAACAATATATGTGAGCTGGACTGTTGAAGATTGGAGAAACGTGTTTCCCTCTGATGAAAACCATTTTTTGGTAGAAGGACAGAGATCTCGTTTTGTTGAAAAAAGTGACAACGAAAAACTTACTGCAGCTCATATTAATCAAACAGTTAAACACCTGTTAAAGCATATGTTTTGGGGCTGCTTTTCATATAAGGGTACCGGATCTCTTGTGCCGGTAGAGGGCGTGATGAACTCGCAAAAATACAGAGAATTGCTAGAACAAAAACTGGAAGCTGAACTAAGAAATAGTGATGTCAATGGTCGAACACTTTTCCACGAAGGTTCGGTTACTGGTCACGTGTCGAAAGACATGAAGAAATATTTCAAGGGCAAAAAGATTTCATGCCTTGATTGGCCTGGAAACTCACCCGATCTTACTCCCATAGAAAATTTATGGGTTATTGCAAAAGATAGACTTCGTAAAAGTATTATACAACAAAAACAAAACTAATCGAGTATTGATCGAGATATGGTTTCGAGACCAGCAAATATCAGAAAACTGTAAAAAACTTATTGAATCAATGCCAAAATGTGTGAAAACATTATAAAAGCCAAGGGAGGACATATTTCCTATTTAAAAACATGTAAATTAAATTATTTTCTCCCTTTTTTCATTCTTTGCTACCAATAAATGATTTCTTTAAATTATCACTTGTTTTTACACTAATTTGTGCAATACTGTACTTCATCTGATGACTCATCACAAAGAAACAGTCACGATAAAGTCATTTAACAGCGGAGTTTTCAAAAGACAATAATTTAAATTTAATAATGATATGAATAAAAATATAACATTTTTGTTCACTATGATGAGTGACTATAACTTCTTTGTCTATTTTTGATTTCGCCGAAAAATCTCATCGGCTGGATGCGTTATTGGGATCACACACGAAACTTTGTAATAAAGTTTCTTTTCTTGATGTTTCAGTTACCTGATGTAATTCTTTATTCAAAACCTTTATTTATAGAAAAGATTTTACTGTCTCTAACGCACTTCAGGCTCTCTCAAATCACCTAGTTATCCAGAAAATCGGTGCCTTTTACACTTTTATAAAACGTGCCCTCAGAATTTCTTCTGTTGTGCATCCATTAAGGATGAACTTACTTACTTAAAAAGCTGTCACAGTTAAAAGAGGTTTGAACCTCTCTATTATCAATAATACTCTGAAGAAATTCAATTGGCCCTCTAGCTAATCTACTCTTTCTAATTCTGTGAAAACCAAACCTGATAATTTGATTGTTCTGCCATTTTATCCTACTTTATGTTTCAAATTAAATAAGTTTTAAAACGTTTCAACTTTAATGTTAATTTAAACCTGTCAATAAAATTTCCCTCCACTAAGTCTCCGGATCCTCATCTTCGTAAATGGGTGACCAATATTGTACTTCTAATTGTTGTCATTTATCTTGTATTGGTCAAGCTAAAAGAAATCTCCAAATCCACTTAAAAGAACACTTTTGTTATGCAAAAATTCAGGAATTTTCTAAATCTTCTATAAGCAAGCATTTTTGAGACTCCGACCATAGTTTTAATTTTCAAAACACAAATATTATCTTTAAGGCCAATAGCATCTCGGAATAGGGCTTTCTCGAAAATTTAGCTATTTATCTTAATCGTGAAGTTATTGATAATGAAAAATCTGTTTCTACCAAGCTCTCTGCTGCTTGGAAAAGCGTGTTCAGTTCTACCATACACTACATATACATTGAAAAGTAACAAATATTGGTTTGTTTATTTACTTATTTTTATATATATATAATTAATTTATATATTTGCATGCATTATTAATTTTTATTTTTTTATTTAGTTATTTTTTTGGGTAAGTGCATTTACTTTATTTTTTTATTTTAATTAATATTAATATTATTATTGTTATCTGTTTTTTCATATAGTATTTTATGTATTTGTGTGTTTTCCTTTAATTTTTGAGTCTATTTTTATTCAGTTTGCTTCATAATTCTCCTCTTATTCCGTGTTCTGATTTGGTAATGGTCATATGTGGTTGGGTGATGCTTTCTGCTTTCCTATTGACTGTTTCTAACTCGTCCCTTTCCTTTCAGTCGTGCTTCTGCTTTCAAAGTAGAAGCGCTTGTTCCGTGCGTCTGACGAAAAGATAGTAAGTTGTTTTGAAAGGCTTTGCGCTTTTCTATATTGTTAACGGTGCTTTTAAGAAGTGCTTTTGATGTTATTTATTTATATTCTGAATTATTTATATTCTGTTAAATGCAAACAGTTAAAATCTTTCGTGATTGGGTTGCAACCCTATTTTTGGGATAGATTTAAAAACATTCATGCTTGAAATATATTTGAAAATTTATAAAAAGTCTACAAATGAGGAACAGTTTTCAAAGAAATTCCATTTAAAAGTGTATTTTTCATCTGTTCAACGGTGTAAAAATTTACATTTTGTCATTTTTAGAAGTTAAAAAATCAGCAATAAAATGAAATTGATTTATCTGGTCTTTGCCACCGTCCATATGACGTCAGCGTTACTCAAGGACATGTTTTCGTTTTATATTATAAATTTTGTAAATACCGAAGACTCTTGTCTGCGTTAAAAAAAAAATAAAAACATAATTAATTTTTAAGAAGATACATATATCAATTTTTAAATTTAAAAATATAAAATTCATATATAAAATTAAAAAATTTTAATTTTGAAAAATTGAAATTTATATTTTTGAAAAAATTTACATTTGAGAAGGTTATATAGTCGTTAATACGAATGTTCCTCGTTAATATTAAGCTCAAGGAAAAATAGATTTATCCCTGTTAATAGTAGTTCATGTAATCAGTAACTAAATCTTTGTATTTATTTTGTCGGCGACTGCCGAAACAAATCATGTTAAAATTAATTTACATTAAGCGTCTTCATTTTGACGATGTTTGATGGTACACACACACACATATGTAAATATTTATGTGTAAAGGTTGTATATGTGCATTTCAAGAAAAGTGTGAATAAAAATATTTAGAAGAGGAGAAAAGTCAACATTTATCTACAGACTATGTTAATGGACTTATTTGAGGCGAATAACTGCTTTTACATTAACTATACTAAATAAAAATTCACATGTATGATTTATTTTATAATATATATTTAATATATTTTCAAATGTTCTTAATTTCTGCCTTTTGTGGAACTTTACTGCTATATAATGAATTTTGAGATTTATGTTTTATTTTAAACGAGAAACTTAGAAATATTCCAGTATATATGGTTCTTTCTTTAGCGAAATAGCCTATTTTTGTTCTTGTTTCACGCTATTTACCTGGAAAGTCAACATAAGAAGTTATATTCTAAGAAAATACATAAAAAGTCTTTTAAAAAGAGTAAGAAATAACATTCTAGAAGGAGTAGGTTAAAATGTTTATGTTTAAGTTTTGAAAAAGAAGTTCTTATGCGGAGAAAGAAATAGATAAAAAATTAGTACTATTATTTATTTAGTTGTAATAAAAAGTTTGAAATTATAATTTTTTCTACATTTTATTAAAATTAAAGTATTTTGTTTGAAATATTCTACATATTTTTAAAAAAAATCTGGGTTATTATTGTGTTCTGTTTATGGTACCATTCAAGGGGTATATTAAACATATCATATATTTAGATCTGTTAGAGAAACAAAAATAAAAGGATATGTTTGTGGTTTTAAAATATATTGAATAATATTTTTATGGGAAACAATTAATTGCAAACATATAGAGAAATCAGTTTAAGTATAAGCGAAAAAAAATGTAAAAATACTCTATTTAGTAGAGGAAAAGATGTAAATATGGGCACTCTCTTTTGTTTTTCCCTTAAAGTGACTTTCATTTAAAATTTTTTTAGATTTTTGAGCTTCCTCAACAACTATAACAATTTTACTAAATGAGAGGATGCAAAACGATGATTAATATCAAATACTTCAATTCAAAAACGAAGATTTACCAAAAGCTTTGAAAAAAGCACCAGAAGAAATGGAGTGCAAACATGGGTCCTCACAAAAAAAGGTCATAAAAACTAGTTTAAAATGTTTTAAAACAGGATAAAACTATACAAAATGGTAGAAAATTTATTTATTACAGAATTTTTTTTTTCAGAAATCGAAAACATAACTGGATCTTTCAGCCCGGCATGATCTAAGTGTGCCTACATTTGGCACATAGCACATTTAACTCACACTTCTCTGCGAGTGTCTTTCCATCACGAAAGATGCAATTGCATCAGTCGAGACTGGTTTTGTTCCATCGTTGACATCCAGGTCCATATCATCATCACTGTTCACAAGTGTGGTTGGGTGGGGGGATCAATGATGAGTCAGAGGATAAGTCGTATCTTTCGTAGGCTTATTTTTCTTTGAAGGCCTTAGGCCTTCCTACCCCTGCCCCCTGACCTGTCTCTTACTCCGGGAAAACTCAAGGATGCCTTCTTGAGAGCATTTTAGTCAAGCGACTTGCTCAACTGATCCTTGCATGGTGATCCAGTGATGACGCTGAACCTTGCTGCTTTGCGTCCACGAGTAGTGGTTCTTTTCTTCATTTTGGGGACATGAGATATGTCGACCGAAGAAACTACATTTAAAGATCCCGGGGAACATTATGGTGTTTCACCAGCCTCATCAATTAGCATAGCTAGAGCTAAATGTGCTTGTATATCAAGATAATTGGAAAAAGTGGGAGCCCATATTTACACCAAGAAAGGGTGCCCATATTTACACCAACCCCAACTAAGAAAGATGGGCACCTTCACATGTAACCTAAAGACGTGCATGATTAAAGGTGTGCTTCTAAAAGTGGCTTAAGACCTTCGCTTTCCCAATATCACTCTGAAATTATTTTAAACTAACTATAAGGACATAAAAACAAAGCGATTACAGATACCTGTCAAAAGTTTAGAGTTCCGAACAAACACTAATTCGCACACTAACTCACGCTGCATTCACACTATTTAAAACAAGTTGGAAATTGCTCGTCAAACGTGGCAAATGAGGTGCGTTCGTACTATAACTAGTTTTATAATTATTTTTGCACCCCATATTGTACTGAATGTATACTTTTTTGCACTTCATAAAGCGTATAGTCTGATACATCATTAAAATGCACTTCCAATAATTTTTTCCCATTCCCCGTAATGTAACGGAACACTTTTGACTGTCCCTGTAATTAAACTATACATCCGATTTTCCTAAAATTTGAAATAGCTCAACAAAACTTTGCAACAATTATATCTTTAAAATTTCAGACCATTCGGAAGGCTGTAATATCATTAAAATGCACTTGCAATAATTTTTCCCATTCCCCGTAATGTAACGGAACACTTTCGACTGTCCCTGTAATTAAACTATACATCCGATTTTCCTAAAATTTGAAATAGCTCAACAAAACTTTGCAACAATTATATCTTTAAAATTTCAGACCATTCGGAAGGCTGTAATATCATTAAAATGCACTTGCAATAATTTTTCCCATTGGGCGTAATGTAAAGAAAAACTTTTGACTGTCCCTGTAATTAAACTATACATCCGATTTTCATAAAATTTGAAATGGCTCGACAAAATTTTGCAACAGTTATATCTTTAAAATTTCAGATCATTCGGAAGGCTCTAATATCATTAAAATGCACTTGCAATAATTTTTCCCATTGGCCGTAATGCAAAGAAAAACTTTTGACTGTCCCTGTAATTAAACTATACATCCGATTTTCCTAAAATTTGAAATGGCTCGACAAAATTTTGCAACAGTTATATCTTTAAAATTTCAGATCATTCGGAAGGCTTTAATATCATTAAAATGCACTTGCAATAATTTTTCCCATTGGCCGTAATGTAACGGAACACTTTTGACTGTCCCTGTAATTAAACTATACATCCGATTTTCCTAAAATTTGAAATGGCTCGACAAAATTTTGCAACAGTTATATCTTTAAAATTTCAGATCATTCGGAAGGCTCTAATATCAATAAAATGCACTTTCAATAATTTTTCCCATTGGCCGTAATGTAAAGAAAAACTTTTGACTGTCCCTGTAATTAAACTATACATCCGATTTTCATAAAATTTGAAATGGCTCGACAAAATTTTGCAACAATCATATATTTGAAATTTCAGACCATTCGGTTGGGTAGTTTTTGCTCTGTTACATGCGGACAGACGGACGGACTGAACGACGACTATAGGTGCTACGTATTTATATAATTACGAACGCACCTAAAAATGGTCCCAACTGCTCTCTATTATCTTATATCAACAAATGGCATCATATACAATCCTGGCTGCCAGACTTCAGCACCTCCAATGGCCACTTCGGAAGGTGGGCCCATATTTACACCTGTGACCGTTTTTACACCTTTTCCTCTACTTTGTATTTTATTAACATTTATTAGGAATAAAAGCAGTCTGATTTTTATAATTGCTTATTTGCTTAGTGATAATTATTATATAATTGATTCCGAGAAATTATGTTTTGTCTCAGAAGACGATTTTAAATTTAAATCGGAACCGGTTTTGAAAGTGAAAGTGCCTTTATAAAAAAAATTGCAACCAAAATTGAAAAAAAAAAAATCCTTTAAAAATATTCAAATTCAAACGAGAAAATTTCAAAAGAAACGCCTCTTCCACACACAGGTTTAAAAGTAGCTTGCGTGTGACTTCTTATGACTGAAAATTTCCCCTAAGAGGGTACTATACATATATATAGCGTTATCACTTTAGTGGGGAGAGGCGGTCTGGCACTTTATATTGTAAGATATTTCTAGGGGATGAGGGAATTTGTCATTTGATATCGCTATCACGTTTGATTCAAACAAAATTTTCTTTTTTTTTGGTAACATTGCCTTTACATCAAAACAGTCTGTTTACTTTATCTTAGTCTTATATTTATTTTTATGAAAATACAAAGTTATTATTAAAACCATTAAATAATCATAAAATCATTTTATTCCAAAATATGGAGTATCCCATCGTTCGACATTCCTATTTTTCATACATATGCGCATATAATTCGTTGCTAGAGAACCCAGGTTCGAAATTATACTTGTTATGTTTACTAGCACAAAATGGGGAAGAATGTACGCCAGCTGTTTTGTTGATCAGAAATTCTGCTAACTACTTCCGTACAGGGAGCAAGTGCAAGAAGAAAATATTACTTTTGAATGAATTATGTAACAAGAAGTTATTGTTAAATGCTTTTAAATAGTAAGTATTTCCCTAACGTTTCTTTGATATTAACTTATTTCATGTATTATAGAGACATTTTATTGACTCCTCTTCACCTAAATCAGTAAAATATGCAAATAATAAATGTATATCTTTGCAAACGTATAAAAAGCAAAAGAAAAAAAGTGTAAAAATAAAAAGATTTTTAGACACGTGATAACGATATCATTAGGGAGGGGTGGTGCGGGTCCAGTTATGATAACGCATATCATAAAGTGGGGAGGGATTCCAAAATTGTCAAAAAGCTGATAACGTTATATATGTACAGCCCCTAATAAAATAACAGGAATACACGTACTTGGCGAATATAGATGAGTTTGTAAGGCGTCCAATAATCGGCTGAATGTTTTAGAGCTTTAATAACAAGTAAATGTTGACAGCTGTTGAACATATTTTTGAAGGAAATTAATCAGTGGTCAGTCATTTTTTACTACGCTTCCTTGTTTCAGTTACAAATATCACCGGTAGACGGCCCTGCGCTTCATCGATCTGTTAGAACGGTCATCGTAACATATAAAATTAGATGTATTTATCCAGATTTTAACCTCCATTCTGTGCATTTGTTAAAGCGTGAAAAGAAAGTGCTTCGAGTTTTGAGATTGAAATGTTGTTTTGAGAAGTATTCCAGTTTAAGATAGTGCGGCGCCATACATCACTGATAATTGAAACTAAAACAAAAAAGTCCTTCCGGCGAGTACCGGGAGGAAGAGGTAGCTTTCATTTTCCTTATTTTAAAAAAGCCAACTTATATTATTCAAACACACGAAGATCAATTTAGTGGAAACCGAATATAGGATATTCAATATTAATTTTTATCAATACTAAATCATTATGAATGAGAATTTCGCGAAATTAGTCAGCTTTATCCAAGCTGCTTTTATTTAAACTAACTTATATTTGGCTGCCAAATTCGGCGATTTCTTAAAGTTCCTGCCATTTTAAGACAACATGGTGGATGAGGCTAATCAGTGAACTTGGTCGAGACCTTAGTAATGGCTGTGCACATGCTCACTCACATCGGAATCGGTTGATATATACGAGTGCTGTCGCAGGCAAAAAATAAGTTTTTCAAAATGTCACCCACATTAGAAATTAAAACTGCTATATCTGAGCCATTTTTTAAGATAAAGACAAACAAAAAATGCTCGTGAATGCTTATATCAAGGTCAAATACTTAAGAAAGAAACCTTTTTCAATTTCTATTTTTTTTTTTTTTTTTTTTTTTTTGCACCTCACTTTAAATATAATTTTTTTTTAATTTAATGGCCGCCATTTTGAAACAAGATGGCTGATGAAGCTGGCCAGCGAACTTGGTTGAGATATTGATGTATACTATCCACATGCCTTCTTCCATCGAAATAGGCGAATACGTGTGTTATCGCGTGACAAATACAAGATCGTTTCAAAGTGTTAGCCATGCTAGAAATTTAAAGTGCGATAATTCAATATTTTTTTAAGATATAAACAAAAGAACAAATTTTCAGAAACAAAAACTGCTCCAGAATCTTTGTATCAAGGCCAAACACACAAATTTTTTTTTTTTTTTCATTTTCCAATTTTTTAATACTTTTTTTTAAAATGGCAACCCTTTTGAAACAAGATGGCGAATGAAGCTGGCCAACGAACTCGGTCGAGACACTAGTATGTACTATGTACAGACCAAGTTACATCAAAATAGGTTCATAAATACGCCTGTTATCGCGTGACAAAAATCAGGTCGTTTTAAAATGTCAGCCACAATAGAAATTCAAAATGCTATAACTCAGCCATTTTTTTAGATATAGACGAAACAAAACCTGTTCCGGAATCTCTGTATTAAGGTCAAACACATACAAAGAAAATCTTTTTCATTTTCCAATTTTTTGGTATCTCATTTTAAATTTTAAATTTTTAAAATTTTTTTTAAATGGCCGCCATTTTGAAACAAGATGGCGGATGAAGCTGGCCAACGAACTCGATCGAGACATTAGTATGTACTATGTATAAACGAAGTTACATCCAAATCGGTTCATAAATACGCCTTTTATCGCGTGACCAAATTCAGGACGTTTCAAAATGTCAGCCACGCTTGAAATTGAAAATGCTATAACTCAGCCATTTTTTAAGATATAGACAAAACAAAAACTGCTCCCGAATCTTTTTATCAAGGTCAAACACATAAGAAAAAAATATTTTTTCAATTTTCCATTTTTTGGTACCACATTTCAAATTTAAATTTTTCTTAAAAATTTAAATGGCCGCCATTTTTAAACAAGATGGCGGATGATGCTGGCCAACGAACTCGATCGAGACATTAGTATGTACTATGTATAAACGAAGTTACATCCAAATCGGTTCATAAATACGCCTTTTATCGCGTGACCAAATTCAGGACGTTTCAAAATGTCAGCAACGCTTGAAATTGAAAATGCTATAACTCAGCCATTTTTTAAGATATAGACGAAACAAAAATTGCTTCGGAGTCTTTGTATAAAGGTCAAATACATAAGAAAAATATATTTTTCCATTTTCAATTTTTTGGTACCACATTTCAAATTTTAAATTAAAAAAAAAAATTAAATGGCCGCCATTTTGAAACAAAATGGCGGATGAAGCTGGCCAACGAACTCGGTCGAGACATTGGTGTGTACTATGTGCACACCGAATTACATCCAAATCGGTTCATAAATACGAGAGTTACAGTGTGACATAGGTCAGATATATATATATATGGTATATATATATATATATAGTGGAAAGTTACAAATTCGGATTCAGCGACGCAAAAAACATAAAGTGAGGAGAAATCCCACCAAAATTTCACCCGGCAACCCACCAAAAAATTTATTTTTTGAAAAAATTTGTTTTTTTGAGAAAAGCGCGCGGGGAATGTTCCGAGGCAGCCTCCTCTCTCCCCGTTTATCCTACTTCATAATGTCGTATATCCTATTTGTTGCAAATTTTGTCTAGTTTCTGAATTTTATAATGCTTTTCCCCTAAACAATAAGATTTGTAAGTTAATAACAACTCTTTTAGGGGGTTTCGGGGGGGAAAATTTTGGGGGTAAGTTAAAAATTCGGATTCAGTGACCCAAAAAACTTAAAGTAAACCTTATAAGGAAAGTTCGGAGGGGAGATGGGAGGGCGAATGTAAACGTGTGAGTGGTTAAGTGGAATTGCGCAACTTAGTCCACGCAGCACCGCGCGCATGTTCCGAGGCAGACCCCCCTTCCCCTTCAACATAAGTCATAATGTCATATATCTAATTTGTTGCAAATTTTGTCTACTTTCTAAATTTCTAGATACTTTTCCGCTAAAACAAAAAAAAAAAAAAAAATGATATTTTTAATAAAAACCTTTTTTGGGGGGATTTTTACCAAAATTTGGAGGTGTTGCCGGGGGAAATTTTGGTGGGAAGTTACAAATTCGGATTCAGCGACCCAAAAAACATCTAGAAAGCCGATTTCCAGTACTACCATTAATTTTGCTAGGTAAAATTCCTTATTGCCTGGACTATCAGGCTTGTAAGGAGTGTTTTATGGTCATTAAACGTTGTAATAATTTTTCTTTTTTATGTATATTTTCAACATATTATTATTTTTAATATTAATAAAAACAAGCAAGACAATTATCCTTTGATTATAAATATGTATTCTACAAGGTTTATTTAAAGAATCAAACAAAAACTGCCTGATATATAGGAGGCTATATAATTTCCCAATAAAAATGTAGAAGATTAATTAATCAATTAATTTGCTGTTTAATCGGCTGTTAAAAGTATTTGAAACAAAAATGTTAGTACTAAGTGAAAATATAAAATAATGCACCGTCTAAATAATTAAAAGGAGTGTCGTGCGTTCCATTATTTTGGGTTCTTTATCCTCCAACAGAAAAAAAAATACTCTTTTTTTGTATCTTTAAAAGCATTTTTTTCATACTTGCATTTACGTAGCAATATGTCTTAAAACAGACAAGTAAAGTAACATACTAGTAACACACGTTACACAGACAAGTAATTTTAAGATAAAAAAATCGGCTTTAGTAGCTGCATAGAAAGAAGAATGGATGTTTTCAAAGTAATTTCTTTTATTTCTTCAAACTTTAACAATGCTACAAAATATTAATTTTTTGTTATTCACAGCAAACTTACGACAGAATAGTTTTTGACACGCAAAAGAGAAATTCGCTTTCGTTATTAGATGGAAGAAAAAAAGAATATTAATTGCTCTTCCTCAGATCAAACTAAATTATTTTATTTTTTTAATTTTGTCGCCAAAAGCTGCCATACTCCTTGAATTTTTTATGTTGTTTTGTCAATTCAAAAATTACAATAGTGGATTTTGGCTAACATATTTCCGCGTATTCCCCGTAAATTTTGTTTCTCGCTATAACGGTTCTATTTTTGCCGACGATTAAAAAAAAATATTATTTTGTAACATATTGGTAATAACATACTTTTTATTTTAACCCATTAGTGCATGATTTTTTACTGTTTATCAAAATATTATGCTGTGGTCATAACAAATCTTTTGTCTGCATCATTGTGATACATCCCAGCAAAGAGGAAATTGCTGGCCAGCAGCAAGATAGGTGCTGGAAATGATGGAGAAGTGCTGGCTGATGGTCTACCACTACATGACCACTGCTGGACAGCTGCAGTCAACTTTTCTGTTGGAAATCATCATATAAAATTCTGGTGGGCATCCATTTTATATCATGCGCTGGCCCACCACTACATGGAAGTGCACGAACTTTTGCAGTATTATTGCTTGGAACCATTACGCTAGGTGGCGCTGCGAATATCGAAGACATTGAGTATTTGAACACAAATCTGAAATGAATATCTTAACACAATTTAAGCTGTGAGACTAATTATTTTTTTGAAACTGTAAAAAATATAGCACCACTGCCACCAATAAAATAAATAAGTAAATGAATAAATAAATAAATTCTTTACTTCAACGAACTTTTTTTTCTCCTTAAATCTGGTTTTACTAGGTTACAAAGGATTTCGGTTTTCATAATTTACGCAGTTCAGAATCAATAATAAAAAAAAGCGTATAAAATACCTAGGATTTCTATACAATCGAATAAGTTCTATACCAGTTTAATGATTGGGAACGTAAATCACAAAAGAAACAAACTTGAAATAGTGTAATGAGAGCCTGAAAACTACGAGCAGTCGTAGCGTACGCTGAAAGCATTTGTTCATATCCGATCACGAAAACCAAACAGCATCGAGCGCGATCAGTACTTGGGAGGGTGACCACCTGCAGATCTAATATTTCTATAGACATTTCTATTATAGACACCTCTACAGATATTTCTATAGCTCTTGGTGAAAGTAGCTTATAGAAAAAAGAGACATAATTATATAATACTTTGTTTTTTTATAGAATTCTATAAGAAATTTTTGTAAGGGAAAGTGCTGGGCCAGCAAAGGAATAGCAGTGGCATAATGCTAGCATTGCAGGGAAAGTGCCGGATTGAAGTAATGTGATGGCATGCCAATGCTGGCCTGCTGTTGGCCATCACTGACAGCTGCATTCGGCTCGGACACTTTTTGACAAGTTTAAGTAATGGCACCGTTGCAATTTACCGCTGATGGCACTGCTGGCTGCCATCTTTTTTCCAGCTGATGGCCCACTGTTTCTTTCTTTGCTGGGATTGATTAAAATTGCGGAGTTAAATATCAACAATTACAGAATATAATTCATTAGTTTGATTTTAATACGAAGTCACATTGATAAGCACGATAGCCTGCTGTTGCATGTTAAAATTAAAGATTAAATCATCATTCATATTTTCTAATTTCTAATCTAAAATATGAAATGTGGTTCATTTATACCCAATAGAAATTAAGATACAGCTATGAGGTTTATCACAAAAAACACAAAATAGCATCGACTCCTGTTGATTGATCATTTTTCGCAGACCGTACACACGCTGAAAAAATCCGCTTTCGGCAGCCACCATTTTTGTGTCAGCGCACATGTCGAGTATTCAGGGAGCGATGAATTTTCAGCGAGTGACGTTAGCTGCGCTTTCGGTATTGGAGCTCCTTTACTATCCTTTACCATTTATTGCGGTTTATTCCGTTGAGTTCGTTCAGATAACAGACCAAATGTTATTATTAGATTCCTTACATACATTAACGCAATCGGTTCACTAACCAATTCGGTTCTCTCTAATTTAACTATGGCAGTAATTAAGTTTATGTATCCCCTGTCTTATATTACTCTGCAATAAGATCGCTGTGGAATATTGTATGTTCTGATCCAGAATCTCTGGCACCATTTACTTTTCTTCCAAAATATTTAAATGAATAATTAGTAAGGTCAGTCTTCCTTAATGAGACACGATTCTCTGTAGTTTTGTCGCATTTAGGGTATATTTGGGATTTTATTATATAAATGTATATTTTATTAAGAACAAATTACTGAATACTGTACCTTTAGTTAAAAACTAACTTGTTTTGTAGAAATTTAATAATTATCTGTAATATAAAAGCACAATATAGGATTGTCGCATTTAGGTCATTTTTGTCCCATTTATGGCAGCTAAAACCTAAATGAGACGTTCATAGTCCTAAATGTGATAATGCATTTTATACATGACAATTCATCTGAAAAAGTTCATTTAACGGTTAACTGCCGTGACAGAAAATTGCCA
The DNA here is from genome assembly GCA_963932465.1 of Maratus speciosus. Taxonomy (NCBI): domain Eukaryota; kingdom Metazoa; phylum Arthropoda; class Arachnida; order Araneae; family Salticidae; genus Maratus; species Maratus speciosus. Next base: position 20,974,606 of record OZ010787.1, read on the forward strand.
CATTACAACTGTGAGCGGTTTGCGAAACCATTCGATTGAAAAATGAATAAAATGCATGATAAACTCATAAAATATTGTTTTTGCACTAAACTGTTTGTACGGTACAATTTCTAATAAAATTTTGAATTTTTAAACATTTCAAACAATAGTACTAGGCTCCAAATGAAGCAAAATTTCGCTGTATCGATAGTTAAACCAGAAATTACAAGTTAAACTGTAAAAATTAAAAAAAAGCAACTCTAACAGCAGTTAAGGGCTAACTGTAATTATTTTTTGACTTAATTAACCCTTAACTGTTGTGACCGGTCTCCGAGACCACTTGATTAAAAGAAGAATGAAAGTCTCTATTAACTCACAGTGTACTGTTTCTGTACTAAAATTTAAGTACAAGACTATTATAACTAAACTTTTCAATATTATTCTTAAAATGCTTATCACGGCGCAGCACCGTGCTTTTTGTCAATTTTACACTGCTAATATGCAAAAGTTATTTGAATGCTGCGTATAATGCCTTATATAAATAACCCTCAAATAAATAAATGTTTTCCTAATATAAAAACTCTCATCCCTCCTTGCCAAGGAGCCATAACTATAATTAAATGATTGTCGCAGAAAACATCGTTTAACACGTTCTCGCCGGCGCGGTGGGTCACACTCCACTGTCTCAGAGTTGTCAACTCTCCGGCTTTTTCCACACTACTAAAATTTTAGAGAAAATGTTGTTCCTTTAAATCGCCCAATTGTTCTAATTAAATAAAACAACAATTTCTGAATTAAAATACTGATATCCAAAAGGCCGGAGACTTGTCAGCTCTGAGACAGTCGCGTGTGACCCACCGCGCCGGCGTGAACATGTTAAAATTCGCGAAATTTGCTCGTCAGTACTAACCCATAATTTATACACCAGTGCGATTTGGGTTTCCGGAACTTCAACTCCGCATAATTTTACTGACAATCTTGTGATAATGAAATATAACTACATGATCCATATACGAAATTTAATAAGGAATCCAAATGAAATATTTGATTTTATCAAAATTCTTATTTTGTGAATGAAAAATGCGAATTAATTAAAGACGCCGACATTTCGGTCGGTGCGTATTCACAGTGTGGCGCTTACGGGTTAAAAGAGTATGTAAAAGATATTTATAATACTGTTAACTAGACTATTTATTGCATATAACTTTATTTCAAAATGACACATGATAAATATATCAGCCTTAGAAATAGATAAAATCGTACAATATTTCTAATAATTCTCATTAAGCCAAAGAGAAGGTATGTGCCTGATATTCTGTTGCAACCCCCCCCCCCACCCCCCACCCCCACCCCACCACCCTCTTTATTTTTCTTGCACATTCACAAAAAAATTAACATTTTCTATACTAAAAAATACGTATATGGAAACAAATATTCGTTTAGATAAACATGGCTTTATTTATTTTTTATCTTTTACTAATTTCAAAGTAGAAAATGTCGATTATAACGAATAAAAATTGAAAACAGAATTAAAATATCAGATTTTATAAAAGTGCTAACAAAAATTATGACTCCTAAACCAGGGACTAACTCAATTGCATCACGTTTTAATTGTAGACAGCATTTAAGTCATCGAATGGTATTATGTTGGTAAAATTAACTTACTTAACCGTATTAAAATAAACATAAATTGTTTTCAATCTACACAAGATTTTCCAGAATTTTCATTATGTAAAAGTATTGGAAATTCCTTAATCATATGTCTACATTATGTTACTGGAATAGACACTGCGTTTATTACACCTTTTTTTTTCTTTAAAATTTTAAAGAAGCGTATTTTTTTTAATCGTCTTAAATACATATTTAAACTCCTGGTTAAAGAAAAACATTAATGGAGTATTAAGCTGACTCAACACAGCTTAATTAAACATAAAATTTGATTTAAATATCATTTTAACATAAGATATGAAAAATCCCATATAAATTTCTTCGTTAATCTTCTAAATGTTTCGCCGCATTTGCAGCAATATCTATGTCGGTATTAGGCACAGGCTGAAAACAAGCTCTCCTAAAAGCGTAGTCCACTTCAAATTCTAAACCGGAAACTGGTCGCCTTTTCTTTAGTTTAACTGGTCAGGTAACTGAAACGGACAACGTAGCTGTTGACGTTTATAGCGTTATTTGATCTTTAAAGTTAAAAAATAAAAAACGTGAGCCACTTTCGGGAATTTTTGTCGCATTTCCGAAACATGGGGGCGATGTAAAATGAACGATGTGTATTTGATTAGAAATTTATTTTAAAGAAACCGTTTTACATGCAAAAAATGTTTCGGGTTTTGTTTCTGAAGTTAGTATGCTTCAATATATAACATTTATTTACGATTCTTTCATTAAGATTTTATGTAAAAGAACATTGTCGCATTTAGGGGTTATCACATTTAGGCAGACTGACCTTAATACATTTTTTAGAGCTTTCTCTCATTCAAATTTTATAAATATCCCGGAGTTATTCTTTTTGCCCTCACATAGCTAATCCTACCCCTTACTACCGTTTCGATTATTCTACGCTATATATCGATCCTCAGAAAGGATTTTTTTTGTAACCGGGGGCAAGAAATCCTTAAATAATTTGGCTAATCGCAATAAAAGCATCGTGATTTCACTAGAAGTTTAAAAGCACTTCCTGGGTCACAGAGCCGTTCTGAATCGAAATACCTTAGGGGAGATGAATCGCGGTTTAGTATCTGCATTCCAAAAACGTGGATGTGGTTTATATTCCCTAACTTGTCTAGGTGTTTTTAACCATTAACTGGACATTTTAGGAATTATCAAATAGTTCAATTGGTTCTGAAACAAATTTCATTAATGCCAATTTATCTAAGAAATGATCTCTGATTTCAATTTTAGAGCGATTTTCAATTTGGATCGCTATCATTAAGTGTTTTAATTACACCAAAGTCTCATGACTTTAAATCCATTCATCAAAATTTTTACGTTCGAATGCCAAATCTTTCCACCCGTAAGGCATGGTGACGTCACGGCGACGTCGTTGTGAAGTCACGCTGTGATTTTGTGACCGTCGATGTGACGTCACGTGACGTCGATGTGACGTCATAGTGACTAGAATGCGAGGTCGTTATGGCCGTTTTAGAGGTCGTTTGTGACGTCACATTGTGACCACTCTGTGAAGTCACGGCGTGACTAATTTGTGGAAAGTGTGTCATTTGTGACTATTTTGGCATTAATTTTGTGACGAACCTGTGACGAATGTGACAATGTTTTGAAGTCAGATTGTGACCAATTTGTGAAATATGTGTCATTTGTGACAAATTTGTCATAAACACTGTGATGATTTCAAATGAAAATCAAATTTCAAATTAATTGCTTAAAAGACGCAAAGGCCAACATAGTGAAAAAGATTCCATGCTGGGACTCGAACCCGGGCCATCAGTATAGCGCACTGACATTCTTCCGACTAAACCACATGGAACGATACCCAGCCTGGAAAATTTCTCACTGTTATATGTTGGCAAGGCTACAAAAGCAGCACAAAATGGGATATTTATCGTGAGCCACCGACATGGGGCAAACACGAAACTTAATTAAATCCAGCATCGATTGAAACTATATTAATATTTGGAAATTTTTCCTGAGAGAACCATTCGCCTTGCATCCAATATTTCAAATGAAAATAAAATTTCAAATTAAAATTGCCTTTTAAGCATGTAATTTGAAATTTGATTTTCATTTTAAATATTGTATTCAAGGCAAAGGTTTCTCTTTGGAAAAATTTCCAAGTGCTAATGTAGTTTCAATCGAAGCTGGATTTAATTAAGTTTCGTGTTTGCCCCATCTCGGTGGCTTACGATAAATATCCCTTCTTGTGCTGCTTTTGTAGTCTTGCCAACATGCAATAGTGAGAAATTTTCCAGGCTGGGTATCGTTCCATGTGGTTTAGTCGGGAGAATGTCAGTGCGCTATACTGATGGCCTGGGTTCGAGTCCTGGCATGGAATCTTTTTCACTATGTTGGTCTTTGCACCTTTTAAGTAATTAATTTAAAATTTGATTTTCATTTGAAATATTGTATGCAAGCCGAATGTTTCTCTCTGGAAAAATTTCCAAGTTTTAATACTGTGATGGTTCTTGTCATAAACACTGTGATGTATTTTAAAATGCACAATTTGGAAATAAAGGTTTGTTTGAAATGTAAAATCTTATCTTTTTACCACACTTTTTAGCAAAATATAGCTATTTTGGAGTCCTATTCTTCTAAAATATTTAAAATTTTTCCACTTAAAAAACAATGCTTATCAACTGACATCTTTCTTTTTATTAAGTTCTAAGCTTGATCTTGAGTACAAGCTCGATATTAAGAATATGTAAGATTTTAATGTATTATGATTAGTCATTGCTTTATTAAATACGACATGATAAGCCATATTTATTTAAATTTTTTATTCCCGTGTATATTGTATTTTGTGAATATGACCTAAATAGATTTGGTATGTTTTATAGGAAAAGACTGATCTGCGAAAAAGAAAAAACAAGTAAGAAAAATCTTGCGTTAAGCATAGATTATAAAACACTTTCCAATGCTTCCTGAATGCTTTAACAAGACATCGTAATTTAGGGAAATAACGTAAATAAGATAACAAAGTAAACATTTTAGAAAACGCATAAAACATTTGAAAAACTGATTTCAGCAGTTACCGTCCATAGCCAAATATGTTTTCTAATTCTTTTGAACAGTCCTGTATTTGATCTGTAGGTTGATATATATACTATATAATGGGGGAAATTTAGTTTAGCAATTGAAACATAACAGGTTGAAATTCTTTTTCAGCAATTTATACTAATAAATGGAAAGATACTTAAATACTTTTGTACAATCCTGTAGTTTACCTATAACATTTATTACACGCCACTATTTAGTTAAAATTTAATTCAAACTATGACACCTTTAAAATTGCTGAAATCACATTTCCAGAAATTATGATTTACAGACGGCAATGTATCCAATTCTTTACGTGACCCTGTATATCATTTATCTATGTTCTACAAACATTTCTTAGCAAATTAAATGCAGTTCAGCGTAAAAAAGAACAACTCATTTAAAAACCACCTTTAAACAATTTGCGCCCATACGCAGTAACCCTTACGAGTACTTTTGTGTAGCCCTGTATATGAATTGTAGCATTTATATACACCATATACTGTGCATAAATATAGTGAATCATAAAAGCGCATATCATAATTAAAAATGCATTTGCATCAACCATCGCTAATGAACAGTACTTCGGATACAAAATAGTATTGAAATATTTTGTATGTCCCTGTAAATGCTATATGCACTTCGTATTATACATGAAATAATTTATAGTATGTAAACTTCAGCGACGTATATAAATTTCATTATATATGAAATAGATTAACGTAATTAAAGTACGCCACAAACAATTCCCTCCACCCCTATATCATTATGTATTGGAATTCCTTTTTTAGCCCTGTAAATGAACAATAACTATTCTATGCATCGCATATTCAGCAGAATGCATATTTAAATGCGCTTCATAAATGCATATCAATTTTACTCCTTTTGAAAGCGTGTAAAATCATTAAAATTCCTTTGAAATGCTTTTTCCCATAGGCCGTAATGTAACGGAATACTTTTGATTGTCCCTGTAAATGAACTAAACATGCTACAAACTTCGTTAGAAATAAGGAACGGGCTATGGTAAACGTCAATATCTAAATGTTTCAGGGCAATCCGAGTTTATTTACGAGAGTTAGAGCGCGGGCAGACGGCTATACAGAAAAACGGACAGGCAAACCGAAGTTAAACACTGTTAATCTGTTTAAAAAAAATATTCACTCCTATATTATGTAAATAAATATGACTTAAAAAATATATATATACTAAAGTAGTTTAATCTATAAACTTCCTATTAGACACGAAAAACTTTTTATTTCAATGTTTAAATATCATATTTTACTTTTAGTGCCAATAATTACGTATATCATAAACTTAGAAAATAATTTTATAATAGAGGAAAATTTAATAACCGCTTCAGAATGTCTATAATTAAATGTTAGATTAAAATCACAAACAAAAATAATGCTTATATACAATAAAAAATATATATATATACCAATTTGAAAAAGACTAAAAATAATAATTAGTATTTATAATTGTACTATTAAACAACAATAAATTATAATAGATGAATTAAATGTATTATTAGATTTAACAATATCTCAAAAATCTTTGCATATGTTATAAGAAATTTCTATTATTTTATAATTTTGGCAAATGCTAAATCTGAAAACCATTGGTATGAAGATTTATGATTTTAAATAATAATTTAAAATATTATTAGCACTAAAAGAAAAATCTTTGAAAAGTTTCATTAGTGTAATACGTAAAAATACATTTTCCCAATATAATGCTAATTTCTAATCTGAAATAGTTTCGTAATATCATAATAATCGTAAATCATATTTAACTCCAAAATAATAATGTCTATAACTACTGTAAGTGTTAGTAATCAGGAAACACAAAACAGTAAGAAGTCGAAAAAAATTCCAAATCATTGTCTCAACATATTTTCAATCTCAAGTAACAGCAAATTAATCTTTTAAATTAATTCCACTATGAATGCAGTTATGAATCAGTCTCTGCACAGCTGTTTTTTTTTCTTTTCTTTTTAAGTGATCGCAGATTAAGATATTTTTCAACGCAGCATCGAATAGGAAAATGTTTCTGAAAACAATTGCAGAACAGTCCCTTACTAATATAACATAAAACTATTTAAGTCATCATAATATACAAAACAGGGATAAAACATTTAAATTAAATAAGACTTACATTTACGTCCCATTTATAATATCCGTGTATTTGTAATATTTTAAAATGGCGGGCTTCTTTCTCTTATTTTATAAAAAAGTGTTGTAGACTTCGTGATGTTCTAAACAGAGTAAACTTCCGGCGTCTGCTCGTCTGTGAGCAGACGATTTTGATTTTCAGCAGATGTTCTTTTTTACCGTTATTTGTTTTTGAATACAAAAGATTTCGAACTCAAATGCGCAATAATTTTATGAAGCTGTCTTTAATTAAAATTTTCTTTTTGAAGAATTTTCCAATGTATTTTATCTTTTCTTTTTATCGGTTACCAAACAATTCAAGTTACAATGGATTGTAAAGGTTCTTTTTTGTAAATAATAATAATAATAATAATATTATTAATAACAATTAGAGTTTATTAGATAAAACTCTGCTTAAATTTTTAAAATGAGTAAATATCAATTTAAGGGTAATAATGAACCCCCACCCCCCTTTTCTAAAAGTAAAATTTGTTTCACACGTAATAAATACAAAATATCGCTCACCCGCAAGAAAAGTGACACATCTCGACAAAAGTAAATTTCACAGGAGAGGCAAAAGAAAATTTGCATGATTTTACTGTAACATGAAATTATAGCACTTAGCTTTGCATGCAAGAATTAAAAAGTGCATAAAAGCGTAAAGCACATAAGAATGAAAACGTAGGATGTGGTTTGGAGGGTTGGATAATTTTACCTCATTACATAATCCACCCCTCTTCTTTGGTCACAAATGGACATATAGCATAATAACGTGATTTTCCGTGTAGCTAAACTTATGAAACTGTTTGTGTAGCAAGACGCACCTATGACAAACCTTTTAGTGGAATAAAACGCAAAATGAATTTCTGCGAGATGTGTCACTTTTCTTGCGGGTGAGCGATATGTTCTTAATAAATAAAAAAGGATTATCGAGGATAAAATAAAAGAATTCTTTGTCAATCTGCCAATCTTTTTATATTAATTTTCTGTAAAATAAAACAATTTGTAAAATAACTTTTTTTTAAAGTCATATCTCTAAAATACAAATCTGAAATACAAATAATTAATTATTATCATGCATTTTGCATAAATTTTGTATATTTTTTTTTATTTTCGGAAAATGTCAATTTATTTGAAAAGTCTGAAAGAAGTAGAATTTTTTCAAAAATACTTACTTAAAATAGTTAAATAGTTGTCAGGAAAAAAACTCTCTCAAGAAAAAAACTCCGACTAAACTCTGAAGACTCTTTCTACTTGCTCATTAAAAGCTGCAGACTTAACTGTAATAGAAAATTTTTATCTTGAAACAACAGAAGTGTTTCGAATACCACTGGTTGGCAAAAAAAAAAAAAAAAGTTTCCTCTCTGCAAATTAAATACTGTACAGATTTAATACTCCTAATTCTAAATATGTTATCCAAATTGCTTTAATGCTTGTATCATGCACTTTATATATTATGTCCCCCCCCCCCCCCCTTCGTGGCAGAATTTACCATTTGCTATCCACTAATATATTTTCATTCCTCATGCCACTGTAACTCGGGACTGTTTAAAATATTTCTCTCCATTTTCAAAGATTTTAAAAGTTCATATTTTTTTTCACACTGTGACTTACAATATGGTGTTTTTTTTTTTTTTTTTTTTTGGTCACATATATAACGTGATGTACGTTACATGCAATGACATAACAATGACGGCTCAATTTTTTTTTTTTTTAATTGATAGAAAAATATATAATTTTACAGTAAATAACATGTTTTGAAGAATTTTTGTAATTTTTTAAAGTTTTCTAAGAAGTTTACATCTCAGTCACAACGTGACGTCACTGAGTGGTGGCATTTTGGTCACAGATGTGACGTGACCACAGTGACTTAGAGTGACGTCACCATGACGTCACCGTGACCATGCATGCTATGAGGGCAGGTATCTTCTTGGTTTTTTCAGTTTTTCACGAATTTTTTACGGAAGTTTCCGCACTGTGTTTAAATATTTTTAATAATGTTTGTTTTATATGCGCATAGTTTTCAGCCATCTTTTCGGGTTCTCTGGCGATTATTAACTACATCTATAGGCAAAAGACAGACTAAGTGTGACACTCAATTTTCCGGTTTAATTTTTGCATGTTTCACTTACCTTTCAAACAAAACCAAATAGAAGCTGATATGTGTTTGATTCGGTTCAAACTCCGGAATCAGGTTTGTTAAGTTTAGTTTTGAATTGAATAGCTGAGTGGATGAACATGATATGCCACATTTTCTAAAAAAAATTTTTATCTTCTGGATGAAAGCGTTATGAGGTATTCTATCCCATGGATGAAGCTAAAATACCAAGATTCCATTTAGTCTTGAAGATTTAAAACATTATTCATTAATATTTAATATTTTAATATTTAATAATGTCAATAATATTAATAATTTTTAATATCTGAAAATTAAATATGAATAAGTTTTTCTGAGAGCGTTTAGCAGTATACCTATTAATATTTTAAACACATGGTATCAAATAGAAAATAAATTATTAAAATTTACAGCAAAAACATTCACTTCAAATTTCTTCATATGTAATTTTTGCTACTTAACATGTTCTTCCACTTAGCTCTTCAATACATAGGTCGTGAATTAGTACTATTAAGATTTGATTGGAGGTGGAAACGCCATTTTCAATTATTATTTTTTCTAATTGGAAATTGAAATAATTTCTTTCCGCTCAAGTTCCGATTCGGCTTCAAACCTATTAGTTTCTACAGTAAACTCCCGACTATCCGGCTCGCGACTATCCTGCCCTCCGTACTATCCGGCCTATTAAAAAATTTGAGGAATGTTGCAAACGGCCAAGGCAGGCAGGTTCCCGTTCAGGTGGGCGCCAAAAGCATGGAAATAAATCCCAGACATAGTAATTGCAAGGTCTTGTAACATCCTTTTGAACCAAAAAGATAAACAGAAACCCGTATTGAAACTGTAATGGGAGATGAGAACGATAGCCTCCTTCCGTTGCTGAAAAAAATACCGTGCTCTGACGATGTCAATGCAGAAGACATTACAGAATGAATGGAAAACGACCAAATTAATATATTAATTGAAAACAATATTGTAGAAGTGTTGACAGAGCGAGAAATTTCAGAAGAAAAAGATTAAAAGTATTGCATGAAAATCTAATCCCAAATTCGCAATGGTTCAAGGCGTTATAGGCAGCACTGCAGTACATTAGTCAGCAGGTATCGACGCTACCTGATATCACCTACTTGCGTAAATGGAGGGACACTGCGTAACGGAAGGGGGCTAACAGGGAGAAGCAATCCTCTATTAAGGACTTTTTCAAAAATTAAAACTTTAAGTTTTGACTCTTATCTTATGCATAACTTTTCATCTGTATGCAAAAATTTATTAATAAACAGTAAAATAAGATTTACTAAATTTTTACGAATTAAGATTACGTTTTATGTTAATGTTTTGCTTCTTTTGAAACTGTATGTACTATATATATATATATAAATTCATATGTGTAACATGTGTTTTTAATATCATAGCCGGGGGAGGGCACGAAGTTAGTAAATATTTGTAGAACTCCGACATGTGATTTTAATATCATGGCGGGGGGAGGGCATCAAGTTAGTAATTATATGTAGAACTCCGGCCTATCCGGCTTTTTCAATATTCGGCCTATCCTTCCGCCACATTAGGCCGGATAGTGGGGATTTTGCTGTATTTCTAAATATTCTTGTCGAACTGTCTATTTCTCCTCCCTTTGAAAAATTTCTTGGTTTTCTTAAAATGCTGATCTCTGCCATACAATACAGAAACAAACTCTACATCAAAATCATCATGCGTCGTTATTAAATTTGTCAATTGAAGTATAGTTTCGTTTTCAGCTACAGGAAGTTCTAGTCACGCGCTAATTTAATAAGGTTCTGTTAAGCTCCCTACCTTTTCCCCAAAAGGCCATTTTTTGGCGATAAAATGATTTACTAAGATAATTAAAACTGAAATTTTAAAGAATGAAAAAATAATATAGTCATGAAGTTTACTTAAACAAATTAAAATTATATCAATGAACGTAATCACAACACAAAATATTTCAATTGCATTCTCATGCACATTTTTATTTCATTAAAATTTTGTTAAAAACGAAATTTTCTATTCATATATTTTTTTAATAAGCCCAAGAAGATTTTAAAACTTATCCCGATGTTCATTCTTGGTGTAATCCAATATGGATTTTTTTTTTTTTTTTTTTTTTTTTTTTTACATTAAAACGGTCCACGCACACATTAACAATATCTCACCAAAACCGAGAAAAAGAGACATTTGATTACATACACAGAGTGATTTTCACAAATACCAACCGAAGAATCCCTGGAGCACTCTAAATTTCTTCTTGCAATAGGAACCAGGTAAATAGCCAACAACCCTTTTTCTTATTACGATCCTTCCTTCTTCTCTTTACATCGACGGGAATTATCTTCGTACGTTTCTTTCCTCGGCCACAGGTGTGTGTGTGTCTGTGTGTGTGTGTGTGTGGGGGGGGGGGGGGGGTTCCTCTCTCTTTTCTTCAACTCAATCACCGCCCGGTGCGGCGCTGGATTACTTTCGTTTTTCGTCTGCTCGGTCACGGGAGACACTCTTTCAGTTTCTGGCTAATCGCATATTATTTTCTTCCAGCAGAACAAAGAGCAAAAACGAACAGCTTCCATTCTCGTGATTCACCTTGGCAAAAGACACAAAAATCTTCTATCAAAAGGAATTTCGTCAACCTAAATGGAACTTTTCTTGTTTCAAAAACGGTGCTAATTTCTGGCATGAAATTTGTCCAACATCGACACATTTGTTGCAAATTACTTGCATCAAATTTTGGAAGTTTTCCTGACCTGCAAACTTTTCCAGTGAATTCCCCATGATTAAAATATCACTACTTCTTGACAACAAATATAGCTGTATCGATTTATGTAAACCAGGTGGCATAACTAGTGAACATATATTCATTCGTAATAACAGAACAAATTACATTGGAGATATTCAAAAATAAACAGTTAGAATATAAAGTTTAAAGCACGTAGACCAGCAGCATCTACTAAAGTGGTTTCGGACACTTTAGGATAGAGTACAGTTTAATACTTATATTAAAAATCATAGAGATCTTCTCTCTTTAGAGCTTGAATTGCATATTGCGTTTCCCACTTTAAAGGTTGGGGATTTTAAGTTGTTTGGAATAGTTCTCAAGCAGTAGTAAATTTATGGAGCTATTATTGTCGATAGTGTGTCATACTTGAGACTTTTTATGAGAATTTATCCTTGTACAGCGTCATCTTGAGGGTTTGCGAGTGGAATGGATGGCCATTCAAAGTAATTATTTTTAGAAGTTTAATGATGCTCTTCATCTCGGCATGTTTTTGAAAGGAGGGAAATTTAGGTTCTCTTTAAAGAACTACTCGTTCAATAATTTGTGGTTACGATAATGTTGATTCCACACCCTGGACTTTTTTCCCCTTTGTTAAAAAAAAATTACATCTGGCATGATTCCTTTACGAATCAGTATGATTGCCTTAAAATAATAAAATCTTTTATATGTCTTGTCACGTCGAATTGTATTTCAGGTAGGCGCCCTCGTTTGGACTCACACAGGTTGTCATAAAGGTTTATGTGATTAGCGTATTACAGAAAATTCATTGAACGCATCCTTTTCAACATTAAATTTGAACTTGCATAATATTAAAGTAATAATATTAGTAAATCTATAATGAAACCCACATTAAAAACTTCATTAAGATCTAAATATTTTAATGAAATTTTAATTCCTCTGCCATGCTACATTCGCTGAAGCACTGTGCAGAACGTGGGAGATCCCTCATCTAAAAGTGTTTCTTTTAGGCCAAAAGATAGCTGAGCTTCTTATCTAACTTTCATATTTAACTAACATAACTTGTTGTTTTTTAAGCATTTAAGACAACAGAAAGTACTTTACCTCCTAGTTTTTCATGGCAGTTTCATGGAACCATTTTTATTACCTTCTTCATCTTGGAATTGATTAAACATTTTATGCAAATGGATACTTCATTTGATGGTTATTACTATAGGGTCATTCCATGCAAAATGAGCAAATCAGCTGTGGCAGACATGCCAGAGATTTGAATGAAAATCAATCAATATGTAGATCATATCTATTCATGAGTAAATGTAAAATAATAGATTTCAGAATTGTTTATTTAAGTATTAAAATATACATTAAAAGTGAATGCAAAATTGAGGTATTGTCTACTGGCTTAAAATTTCAATTCTGATTATTAGCTTTAGTAATGGAAAGACTATATTAAAAATTATTTATAATTAGGAATGAATAATAAGTGACAGATTGGCGTAAGTTAGTAATTGTATTTTTATTCCATAATGAGAAAAAAAAAAATTTCAAAAATTTTGAAGTAAAAATGCAATATTTCTACTGCTCGTTTAATCATGAAGGACAGCTTTGGCAATTTTACTTTTTTTTTTGACGTTATAGCTCAATGTATATATTTTAAATATCGAAAGTTTCATTCTTACCTTTATATTCCTTAATGAGCAAAAAAAAGTAAACAGTAAAAAATTTTGAGAGTAAAATGCAATATTTCTATCACTTCTTTTTAAGCGAAAAAAAGCTTTATTAAAATTTTAAATTATTTCATATTATAGATAAAAGTGTATATTTTAAATACAGAAACTTTAATTTTTGATTTCAGTTTAATTTTGGCTATTAATATATTTATTTTAAACTACAGTAAAGAAAAAAGAGAAAAAAATATTACTTTGAAGAAAAATATTATATATTTATCCTCTAAATCCATAGATGGCAGCACTGCATCTTTTTTATCCTTTGAAATCGTGCAATAGTGTAAAAAAAACGCGCGCTTATTCAAAGAGGAATCTCAAAAGAAGCTCTTGGAATGCAAAAAATATTATTCTTTTAACCAAATTTTGTGACTTTGGGAGGAAACAAAAGGCAATCTTCAATTTTTTTTTTGCATATCATGGACTTATTGATCTTTATGTCTGTGCAATAACGATAATGTCTGACCTTTCCTTCAATATTTTTTTGCCTATCAATAAGAGGAAAAATTACAGTTTTGTCATTTTTTTTTTAAGTTTCTAATTTTTTTAAAGGTGAAGAAAATACATGGCAACTTAAAAACTTTAGCAATTCGATCTTAATATGTAACACTACATCAGGCATCAATTTCACAGATGTTTTTGAATACCTTTAATTTTTATAACGTTTTTAATTTTCTCAAAATTGACAAATTTTCAATTTTTACTACAAATTTAAGATTAATCATGACGTTAACAAATTATTATTATTATTAAATAAATATGAAGATAAATTTCCAGAGATTACAATATTATAAAAAAGATTTAATTTATGTTAAATAGTTTTCAAGATACGGAACTTCAAACTTGCAACTTTGAACGATTGTGCACATGCCATCCTATGTCACAAGTTTTTTAAATGTCCAGAGCTTCCAATTTTTTTTTTGGGGGGGGGGGGAAATATTTTGCAATGCTATATTTGAGTAAGAATTGAATCTGTGTATCAAATTTTATTAAAATCGGTTACTATGCAGCCACGACATTTTTTTTTTTAATTTTTGCTCATTTTGTGTGGAATAACCCTATAAGGATAAATTTTAAAAATGTTAAACTGGCTTCCATCCTAAAATATCTGAAAGTAGTCAATATAAATTATGGGCAAAGAAATTTTATGGAACAACATGCAGCTATTTTTCTTTAAATAATGTGAAAGCTGTTCTCAAATCTCAATCCTTCTCACTTTATTATAATAAATTTTCCAGGAAGTTAATTTTTTTACAGGAAATTATAAAAATACCCAATTTTTGAGTATTTACCGCAAGTTTGAGAAAATAGTTTTGCATATACCCCATCTCCCCCACCAAAACAAAATACCTACCCCCTGGGCGTTTACCTGTTCCACACCATAGTTCAGGACATACCGAAACGTGTAAATGCATGAATAAATGGTAGCAGATTTTTTTTTATTCCAGTACTTTCTTCTTATAGAAGAGATTAAAAATAATCAATATTACCTTAATCGTGCAAAAAAGGAAAAATATTTTTTTTTAAATTTAACTTCAAAAATTCAGTTAAACTTTTGATTATGAATTACCCTATTTAAATAGCATTTCACAATTATAAAAAATAAAGATAAGAAAACCATTCTTTGGGGTCTTTAACCCTTCCGGACTGGCGTCTGTTACACAAATTTAATTTAATTGGGTCGCTTTTTTTTTTTTTTAAGTTACCTTTACTTTTCTAATCCCAAGAACACTCTAATTGAATAAGTTAAATATTACTTTTTTATATTACTGGTACCGAAAACATATTCTGTATGCATCTTTTGAAGGTGCACATATGCACCCGTGGTCCCGAATGGGTTAATAAAAGTTTCTTTCCATAGTGTCATTTACGTTGCAGTATGTCTGAAAAATACATAAGTAATGCTTGCACACTTTTTTTAAAGGAAAAAAAATAAGAAGTACATAAAAAAAGAATGGGTGGTTTTTTTTTTTTTTTTTTTTTTTTTTTTTTTCAAAAAATTTTCGTTTCTTACTTCAAAGTATAAAAGTGCTACAATATAACTTTTGCTATTCCCAGAAAAGTTGCGATATAATGGCGGCTGAATGGATATCACTTAACTCATCACGTAATTGAGGCTCAGGTAGATGTTTTTGGGGGTTTGGTGGTAGATCGTGTGAAAGACACTGCAGACCTACGAACTCTCCCGCGAATCATCCTATTAAAATGTGACCGGTATCAATCGATTAGTAATAATGTCTACTAATTTATGTTATATGTAAATCATACTTATGGGTCGTCTACCTATTAAAATTGTAAGAAACTTTGAAAATTTCGATACTAATCAATTTTTGCATTACAGTTTTCTGTACAGCAGTTGGCAAATTAAACATTTTTAAAGTTTCGAACTCTTAAAGTTAAATTCATTTATAATCGTTGTAAAAGATATTGAGAGGTTTATGGCTTTTTAACTAGAATTCGAAAACTACTTGGCAGAAGAATCTGTAATTTTGAATTCACATATTTAAAGAATCTTAAAATCGAATTTTTTTCTAAAAAATCATAGGTTATATTATATATATATATTTTTTAAATTAATTTCAAATGATAGATATTTTCAAATTAATATTAAAAAAAATGAGTTTTATCCTATGATTTTTAATAAAAATAAATTTCAAGGAACTTAAACTATTAAAATCTAAACTTACAGCCCATTCATTCAAGCATTTTTCTTAACCCTTAGGTGCGTAGCTTTGCATATATGCAAAGAGCAGTGTTTTGAATTTAATAGATATTTTTATTCGTATATACCTAATTCACACCAGAAATTAGCAATATTTGCTGTAATTAAGAACAGACATTCTGTATTGAAATAAAGCGAAATTAACCATTGTAACTTTCTGGTGTAAAGTCAGATTCTCTGAACTACGTAATTTCTAGAACGTATTCTATCATGAAAATAAAAGGCTAAAAGGTTAAGTTTTATAAAATAAATAATTACATTAAATAAGATATTTTGGAGACATACTTATTAAAATATTTACTAATTTGCAATATTTTAGCGTAAAACAGCCGCACTATAGTAGATTTTACTTGTATTGCATATGTACAACAGAAGAAAAGTTTGGCGTATTATATGAAAAATGTATCTCTGAGTTTTTCATTATTTTTCCCGTGTGATAAACCTTTCAGGTAATCATATATAACTTTTTGAAACAAAATAAAAAATCACGCATTTAAGGGTTAAGCAAACAGACGCATTACCACCTGTTTTGCAATGTTTTCAAATGAATTTAACATTAGCAGTCCTAAATTTTAAACCTAAACAACTTGACCCATTGTTACGCAACCTTAATTACTATTGGGATGCAAACATATGTTTTTTTTATGTTAGGCAGGCTGTAACACACCGTACTTATATAATAGAGTAAAAAACAAGATAATTTATATTCTGAGTTAACAAAAGTAGCAATATAATAAAAATAATGTAGTCAGTGTTACTTATATAATACATATAAGACATAATAATATAATAAAGCGAAATTTCCAAATCATAAAGATAAAAAATAGGAGATTTTCTTTACCAAATCAGATTTTTACTCACTGTATAAACATTTTAAAATGAAAAAATAATAATAGCCCAAATTTAATTATTTAAAAAATAATAGTTGAGTACTGTTGATAATACCAAAATATGTATGCTGTGAAAACAGAAAAATGGTGTTTGGTCTAGCAAGAATGTTTATGGAAATATTGGGTCTATCGGAAAGTCGTGTCGTGTTGGGAAAATCCATTTGTACCGGAAAATTCTGCCCGGTAATTATTAGACATTAGATATCGGCATCAATGTCTAATAATTAAATGATAAATTTTCCGGTACGAAATGATTTTCCCAATACGACACGACTTTGCGATCGACGCAATATAATATAACCTCTTCTGAGTTACCAAAGATATTATAGTCCAAAAGATACCAAAGATTTTATAGTCAGAAATTTCAGAAACCAATAGATTTCCGAGGTTTAAAGAAGAACGTAACAAAAAAAAAATGTTTTACAACCGGTAATCTTCAGAAAAATTTCTAAGTAGTTTTCCAGGTTATTAATTAGTTTCTATACTCAGTATCAAAGCAAAGTTTGTTTTTTCATTTGGACGCTTTTTAAGTAAAATTTTTCAAGTTCGAAAATCATTTTCAACACTAAAACATGCTAAATGAACACCATACATCTCAACGAACAAAAAATATTATTTTGTTCCTCTGTCATATGTAAATTCTGTTACGTAGCAGAAAAGGTTTATTTGTGAATTGACTACATCCGAAAAAACGACAATTTCATGTTATTACCGCGTAGAGAATGTTAATAAATACACCACTAACATTTTAAACGTGTTTTGGCAGAGTTAGTGGGGGTTGGGGTATATTTTTATTTTCCCACGATTGTACAATTTATTTATTTGAAGCAGTGTCAAACCTATGATACATAGTTCACTGTAACTGATAAATGTCATATACTTACTCCATGAAGTTTCACTTTGTATTTTTTTTAGTATTATACAGAATTATTATAAATACAGAAAAAACTTAATCTTATCTTTGTACACCTGATTCAAATATATATTTTTTTCAAAACAAAACTTGCAGTGTTTAGAGTTATAAAACCACCATCTTAATGATATTGCGTGGCCAGGGCCTGAAGCATATCGTGGCCAGTTCCTGTTTACCGAAAAGGCACTATTGCCAAAAGCTCACGGAAACGACTGGAAAGTGGTGTCTCTATTTCCTCTTTTTTCCCACATTCTTCTAAGAAAGATAGCCTGCATATGGAGAAATTTCGCATTACTTAAAAAAAGTTCTGCCGTTTTTCCTAGCAAGTCTTGCAGCATCCATTTGTCCTTTCTGGAAACTGGCCGAATAACAAACTTATAACTTATTATCAGTTTGAACAGATGTTTGAACATATATCAGTTTTTGGACGTGCAATGCTGGCAAATGCAACAAAAACTGAAGTTAAAATTAACTGTAATTTTTTTTATAAAACCTGATTTATTCTAAGACACACCTGTGAATATATTATTAATCACTGAGTTTCTACGTTTGCAGATTTCATAAAGCTTCTCCCATATGGCAACCCCAAAATTATGTTATGCTGCCACCAATTTATACGTCAAGCAGGCCCTAATCATGACATGTAATACAAAATGAACTGAAGAGTTAAAGATCATGAAAGATCATGTAAGATTACATAAATAATCTAATAGAAGGCTATTAGACCGGGTGCCGGCAGCACAGACACATGATTCGTACAGATACCGTTTTTACTCCAGAACCTGTATCTTTTTATAGAAAAAGAAATCTAGGTCAAATGCGCAAAATTTCGCCTTCTTTTATAAAGAGATTTTCTATAAGATAATACTGGTGCCGAAAAATTTTCTGGTCTGCAAAATTCAAGGAAGCGTAAGAACTATCAGGGATCCTCCTCATTTAGTTGGAGGCTGAAATTCCAGAATTAGCTAAAACTTCATTCCTATATTAAAACGCAATCGGTCTTCCAAGTCATATTTTGGTAGAAAACACATAAAAACCTGATTTTACCGGTTGACTCGTAGGTTTACCATTGTGTTTTCCTGCTCCCAGTCCACCATGTTTTCATATCTTTGGACGCAGGAAAACGCGATGGTAAACCTACGAGTCGACCGCTAAAATCAGGTTTTTAGGTGTTTTCTCCCAAGATATGACTTGGCAGACCGATTGCGTTTTAATATGAGAATCGCAATTTAGCTAATTCTGCAATTTCAGCCTCCAACTCGATGAGGTGTTTGTCTGTGCTGCCGGCTCCCGGTCTACATTACTTTGTAATTTCCCATTAAAAATTTAAAAGATAAATCAATTAAGAAGTAACTGCTAAAATTATTCTAAAAGCGTGTTGTTTAGTATGTGAACATAAAACATGATGCGTCCTTTAAATAAAAGAAAAAGAAAATATTCTGTTCCATTTTTATCAGTTCATTATTCCTAAACAAAAACATAAGAAATTCTCGTTTCAGATCTTTAATAGCATATTTTGTTTTACCTACTGGCATTTGCATAGCAATATGTGTTACAAAATGTTTGTAAAGGTGAAGTAATGGTTTTTGAAAATTACTTTGAAAAGCAAAAACACAGATTTAATAACTGCATAAAAGAAGAATGGACATTTTTCCAAATATATACATATATATATTTCTTAAAAAAACAAAAAAAGATAGAGAATATTAACTTTTCACTATAGACAGCGAACTTATGACAGAATGTCTTTTGACACACTAAAAGGAAAATATGCTTTCTTCTTTAATACAATGAAGAAAGAAAAGATATCAATTGATCTTCGGACGAACTCCTTTTTTTCTTGTATTTTGTAGCCAAAAACTGCCATATTACATGAACATTCACGTTATTCTGTTAACTTTGAGATCACGAGATGAATTTTGAATAATATCTTTATGCGTGCTTCCAAGAAATTTTGTTTCAAGCTATTACGACTTTTTTTTCTAATTATGAATAAAAATTTATTTTGAAAATATTCGGAAAAAAGGAATACTTCTCATTTTCAGCTAAAAATATATATTTTTGTTGCAAAATGCAGATAGACAAGTTTAGATTTGAAATTTTGCTTGGCATGGTTTTATTTCAAGTTTTTATAAACATTGAAATAGAAATAATAATACTTTCTTATTAATAAGATAATGGCCATTCAAATTAAGAATTATCTCTTTTGATTTAAAAGGTCTTTAAAGTATGACTTACACGACAAAAACGTTTCCAACGGTCCCGTAGCCTGTTTCTGTATAAAGTATAACAAATTTCTGATAAAAGTTCTTTAAAGAAAATACGAGTAATACGTACAATGCATTTTTGAAATACTCTATGGTTTTCTAAATGATTAAAAAGCAGTGACTGTTCATCTAACAAATTTCCATTTTCTATTCTTTAATATTTATGAATTATTATTAAAATTATAGAAATATTTTGCAAATTGCGCTAGCCTTTTGAATTTTTCATTTTAATATTGCATTTAATAGGGCAAGGAAAATCAGCACTCTCTTTTCGAACACTGGAAATCAAATATATTCTTATACACACAAATAAAAACGGCAACAAAATAAGCACAAAATAATTTCTTATAATTTTTTTTTTTTTAAACTGGCGCAGGATAAAACTTTGGACTAATGTCTATTCGGTTAAACAAGTTTGTAATACCTTGCTATACATGTAATATTTATTTTTCTGTTACTACAATGAAAATTAAAGGATAAACATAAAAAAAATACTCACCCGTGAGAAATTCAATTATTTAGAGGTAATTAATTAAAGGGGTACTTTAAAGTACCGTCAGTATATTATGACTAAAATATCGTAACAGAAAACCCACAAGGCATTTTATATGGCACCAGAAAATATTTTCGATTTAATAAGTATGTGAAATATAGGCTTTTCTTATATACAAATAAATCTTTTGGCAAAATCCGGTGCCAATCATTTATTTCAACACTTCAGAATTGAAAATGCTTTGCTTCTGAAAGGGTTAAATAACTATTTTTTTTGTTTCGATCTTGTTAGCAGTCCTTTAGTTATGCGACGTCTATATTCCAAGGAGAACACGTTCTCTCGCATCTCCACATATGCAATATATGAATTTACGTATGCCATTTCTAGCATAGCACCTTTTTCACACAACTGGTGCCACAACTTTTTCAATTTCCTATAAAAAATAACAATGAAACAGAAAAGAAATACGAGAGAAAACATTACTACACTACATTTTAGTAATTACATTTTAAAGCAGATGAAAACGATGGATAACTACACAGACGAAAAGTAAACAAGAAGTTTTTCTCCAACTCCCAGTGTGCTGGCGATACTTATAAGTACCACCAAGTAATTGAACTGTTAAATCAAATACATACTCCGTTCACCTAAAATAGCTAGTCAAACTGTATTCTAAGATCATAATGAACACATAAAAAATATCCAACACTTATCTTGTATCATTTACTGTGTTTGCAGCAATAAAAAGACGAACGTGACAATCTGTACAAAATGTCGGCAAAAAACCCATCATCTGTGTCAAAGATATCCTCCTTCCCCGCTAAAATAAGAAATCTAGAACTACTGCTGCCATGTATCCCGATAAAGTGGAGTTAAAAGAGTGTTTTTGAAAAGTACCTTTAGAGTATTAGTAATATTCACTATGGGATGAGAGTTTAAAGGGAGTCGTACTTATAAGTACCGTCAGTAGATAAAGGGTTAAGCTGATAAAGAAAAGAAAATCTGCGAGGTAAAGTTAAAACGATATTTTCATGCTGTAAATCTACTGTTTCGAAAATGTCAAGGAAATTCATAGAGCTCAAGATTGTGAAAAACTGCTTCAGTTTTGATCAGTAGCTACATCAGCACTTTAGGATAGTATTTTATTACAATATTCCAAAACATAAGATTGAAGTAATCTAATAATATGAATACTGAGTGAAAGAACGCATCCACGGCCAAGATATCAAACAGAAGTTTGCACAAAAGATTAAATGAAGCGGGATATCGTTATTCAAAGTCCAAGTTGGCAGAGTGTCACAAACAAACCAAATTTTCATGGACCAAAAAAATACGAGGACTGGTCTGTTGATGACTAGAGCAAAGTGGTGTTTAGCAATCAATCAAAAATTTGTATTAGAGCATGTAACGATAGAGGAAATTCATTGGAAATTTGCAAAATCAAAAGAAGAGTAAAAATTTGTCCAATTTTCACCTTAATCCTTTATCTACTGACGGTACTTACAAGTACCATTAAAATAACTTGTTATTAAATTCATTTAATACATCGATTGTTTGTATTACAGTTTAGAGTGAGTTATAGATACATTACTTTATCTTGTTCCATAAGCATTATTGGTTACACAAAACAAAAATAGTTTTAAAAGGATGATTTCTTTTGCCTTTGCATCTTTTCAGCTTTCTTTGCGTTGAGAGGGGGGGGGGGGGGAGATTTTTCTATTCGGAAATTTGTCTACATTTCCATTCTAAGAACATTTTATTTGTACATTTCCTAATTATACAAAACACTAAGAAAATTATTTACAATAAAAGATTTGAGTGGGGTTATAAATTTTGCATAAAATCACTATAAATTCAAATTTAATTAATCCTTCTAAATCCTCCAATCCTTCTAAAATTCTTCTAAAATTTATTAAATGATTATATAATTATTCTAATGTAGTTTAAACAATTAACGAAAAATGCTTTAGAAGATAAAATTTTTATGAATTCATAATTCAGTACATAAAGTGTTAAGTTGATTTATTTAGGATTTCCAATGCATGTCTTCTAAGAGGGCTAAGAAGACTGTATGTTGTCAATAGAAATGTGATTGCAGAAAATATGTTTAAATTTTAACTGATTTGCTTATTCCTAGTTTATAAGAGTAATTTGGAGAGACAGTGGTGTTCTAATTATGGATGACAATAGCTTCATGGCATAGGTCCATTACATTGTAACAAAAGCCGGATTTTTCTCATTCTAAGAAAATATAATATAACTACGATCAAAAATATAAAATAACCTTTTCCGAGTTACCTCTGATTCCGAAAAGCGTTATATGCCTTTAGAAACTGCACAAAACAATAGATTTCTGATATTTACAGAATAATGTATAAAAATAAGGTTTATTTTGATGCCACTGATTTTCGGGAACGTTTTCGTGTAATTTTAACAGTTTTTTTTTCAAACAGTAATATCGGTTTTCAGAATGCTCCAAATAATAATAATGTTATTGTTAATGTTAATGTTAATGTTAACGCTGTTAATTTATCATGTTTGTCTGTAAATCAAATTTATTGAACATGAATATGTTTACGTGAGAATTGATAGCATCCGAAAATCTTATATCCCTGGTTAAGAAAGCCGACTAATATACTATAAAACGACACGAAACTTTTTCGAAAGTTACTGGCACCAAAAATAAATTTGATTTCATAAATTTTTCTTTAATTCTCAAAAATATATAGGTTTCTGAGGTTTTAATGATAAAGAACTCATTTCGGAACCGTGGGGAAGATGTTACTGTATATTTTTGCTTACGCTTATATTATGTTCCCTAGATTAAGAAATATCTAATTTAATTTAATTGTGTTGTGAAAAGTTTTCCTTCTGAAAATACTGGATATTATGTAGTCCAGCATGTAATCCAGATATAAATCCTATCAAAAATATATAGTATATTTTAAAAAACATGGTATTTAAGTTACATTTAAAATCAATACACAGGCTAAATTATCGAAACTTGGGTAGCCATGGATGCAAATAAATGCGAAGAGCTTATTATGTACTAGCTGACCCTCCCGACGTTGCCCGGGCCAGTGATAATAATATTAAATGAACCTGAAATTTGTATGATTTTATCTCTAACTCGATTTTGTCTGAAGTACGTGCCCGCTGACTGTGTGAAAAATCGGTTTAAAAAACCCTAATATTTAGAGGTAAAAAGGCTCAAAATGCCTGAAATGGGAAACAGGGGGATATGTGTCAGACGACTGCGTGATTTTCGTGTTAAAATGTTGATATTTAGCAGTAAAAATCACTGTTAAGTCACGTAACTATTTATTTTTTTTCACATCGAAATCCTGAGTAAAATATTTTGATTTTCAAGCAAATTTATAGCCCTTAAATCCAACTATACGTAAATGAAATCGATACTCGATCATTAGCTAAATAGTTAGTATATAGTATTATAATTTCAGAGCTATTGTACAAAATTAAGTATATATTTTTAATCGAAACACGCGTAATGTTCCCATATGGAAAAAATCCTAACGTTAAACTAATTGTAATGTAACCGTAACCTATATGTAACCTAACTGCAACTTAACCGTAACCTAACCGTAACTTAACTATAACATACATGTAACCTAACCGTCACATCGTAACCTAACTTTAAATTACTGAAATTTAACCGTAACCTAACCGTAACTTAACTATAACATACATGTAACCTAACCGTCACATCGTAACCTAACTTTAAATTACTGAAATTTAACCGTAACCCAGCCGTAACTTAAGTATAACATACGTGTAACCTAACCGTCACATCGTAACCTAACTGTAACCTAACTGAAATTTAACCGTAACCTAACTTCAACCTAATCGGAACTTAAACATCACCTAACCGTAACCTAACTGTGACATAATCGTAACTTAACTGTAACCTAACCATAACCTGACCTTAACCAAACTCTAACTTAACACTAACCATAGCCTAACTATCCTAACCATGGAAGTGCTGCGAAGTACTTTAGTTCCACTTTCCACTGCCACGGGACTCAATATCTTTTATACAAACAACCGACACAGGTGACCGCCGCACAGTGGAGTATTTGGTGGATTTAGCCGGCCAAAAATATTTCTTACTGAAATATTGCACTAAAGCTTATTATTGATTAGTTTATCTTATTACTATCTCTTTTTGTAGTTTTCTTTGAATAATACATTATATACGCATACATATATATATACAGGGTATATGGAAAACATTGCAATATATAAAAATGACTTTAATGCAACAGAATATTAGTGAATATATTGTATTCTATCCGTCAAAACAAATGTATTTTTTTATATACAGTGAAACCTTCCTGTGCGACCACCTCCCTGAACGACCATTTTTTCATGGAACGAAATTTATTCCCATCATCTCAATACTAATTTTACCTCCATTCAGAGACCACCCCAGTTGAACTTCTTCCATGAGCGACCAATTTTTTTGAAGAAAATGAAACAAATTTCGTTTTTAGCTCACAGGCTATCAAAGCCTGAGAGCTTATGTGCCCGCCGGTTCTGTGTGTACGTACGTATATACGTACGTATGTATGTACGTACGTAACGCGATAACTCTTGATAGAAACATCCGATTTGCTTCAAAATTTTTTTCTAGGTTCATTATGATAAGGCGCTTCCCTGATTAGTTTTGGGAGTTCATTGGCTAAAGATAAAGGGGGAAAAGGGGGGGGGGTTAGTCCATCCCCCTTAATTCAGATAAATGGGTTTTTCATGCAGAATAATTCGATTTGCTCCGAATTTGGTATACCGGTTTATTATGTTAACGAACTTCCCTGATTAGTTTTGGAAATTCATTGGTTAAGGATAAAGGGGGAAAATGGGGGTTAGTCCGCTCTTCTTAAATCAGATAAATGGTTTTTTCAAGCAGAATTATTCGATTTGCTCCGAATTTGGTATACCGTTTTTTATGTTAACCACTTCACCGGCGAAGGGTATGGGAAAACAGTGCTTTTACCCCCGAGTTATCTCGGGGCAGCCGGTGAAGTGGTTAAGGAGATTCCCTGATTGATTTTGGGGATTCATTGGTTAAGGATAAAGGGGGGTTAGTCCACCCCACCCCGCTTAATTCAGATAAATGTGTTTTTCATGCAAAATTATTCGATTTGCTCCGAATTTGGTATACCGGTTTATTATGTTAAGGAACTTCCCTGAATAGTTTTGGGGGTTCATTTGTTAAGGATAAAAAGGGAAAGGGGGGGCTAGTCCACCCCCCCCCCTTTAGTCAGATAAATGGTTTTTTCATGCAGAATGATTCGATTTGCTCCGAATTTGGTATACCGGTTTATTATGTTAAGGAACTTCCCTAATTAGTTTTGGGGGTTCATTGGTTAGGGATAAAGGGGAAAGGGGGCTAGTCCACCCCCCTTAATTTAGATAAGCGGGTTTTTTCATGCAGAATTATTCGATTTGCTCCAAATTTGGTATACCGTTTTATTATGTTAAGGAGCTTCCCTGATTAGATTTGGAGGTTCACTGGTTAAGTATAAAGGGGGAAACAGGGGCTAATTCCCCTTCACTTATTTTTTTGAGGGGCATTATTCTTTAAAATAAGATAAGATTAATGTGAATAGCCTGTGAGCTCAATGCCATCAGTTTAGCTGGGCACTTTTCTTTTTTATTTCCTGGTCACATCAAAAAGGTTTTAATAGATAAACAATTCCTGAGAGCGCAGATTTTACAAGATAAAAGATAACATCTTTAAAGTTTGTCAAAAAATAATTTATCTTTATTTTATTACCCCATTAATTCTTACGGATCGTAATTATTTCTTGAAATGGTTGTGTATTATGTCAAAATATTTTCACTTTAAAAAGCAGAGTGGTCTGTTTCTTTTAGCTTTTTCCATTTCATTTTTACTTAAGTGATCCCAGTGGTCTTACTCTGATGGTTTTTATTGATTTTACCGAAGGCTATTTCGGATTTGAAGAAATAAATTGATTTTCAATCCATTTCAAACTCTATGTTTCTTTTCATTTTGTGGAAAAATGTCTTCCGTGAAAATACATCTCAAATTATCAGATGTATTATATATTTTCTATAAACCTGTTTATTTGTGTCTGATATTTTTCTTAAGTTATTTTATCCATTTTTTAGATCAACGGAATCGCTGAATGAGATAAATCCTTTTTTTTTAATAGCTTCCTTTTTTGGCAAGGGGTATTTAGTTATTGTTGAAATTGAAAAATTGTATGATTTATAATGGTTTTAAAATAAGAATAAATTAATTTGGGAAAAAGAATATATCCTTTAAAACCAATGTATCTATCTATAACGTATCCTTGAAAGAATAAGAAAATCTTAACTAATTAAGCAGAAATATATAAAAAAATAATTTATCTTCATTTTATAACTCCATTAATTCTTACAGATCGTAATTATTTCTTAAAATGTTTGTATAATATGTCAAATTATTTACACTTAAAAGACAAAGTGGACTGTTTCTTTTAGTTCTGTTTAGTTTAATTTCTACTTAGTTTCTTGCTTTGATGTTTTGTTCACGGTACAATATCTTGGATTAGTTTGTTGATCAGAAAGATTCAATTGATTCTTTTGAAAATAACGACTCTTTTAGAAATATGAATGGCATTATGGCTAACAGGGCTATATTTTAAATTCATTATTAATACATGTTAAATTTATTCGATTTCAATTTTTTTTTTTTTTAGGTGAAACATACTAAACATTTTCTAGTGTAGTCATTGTATGGTTTGGGTTCGAATCTCATTTGAACATCGGAAATATATTACAGCTTATGGGGAATTTTTAATCTGCGATTTCAAAATTCTTTGACATTTTTTATATAATTACTTCATATTCATTCAATTACATTTGGTAACCCAAATTACATTTCTTGTCAAAGCAGCGAAATTAGAAGACGCAAGACAAATTTGTTTAATTTGTAGTAACCCTTAAAAGCGTATGGTATCATTTCTGATACCACCAGTGTTCCCGATTCAGTGGATGTTTTTATTCACATATTCCGTATTTACACCAGAAATTTAAAATGGAAATTTTTGATTTATTTAATAACAGTTATTTCGTTATTAAAATAACCGAAATTTACTGTTTAGATTTTTCTGGTATGAATTCCTATTATCTGAACTACGCAATTTATGGAACGCATTTTACTCTGGGCATTTAAGGGTCAAATCTGATGTAAGCACCTTAAAATATAATAAACAAAGAAATATATCTACTCTTCCTAATCTTATCTGAGCAAGAAAGACTTTCCGCACTTTGCTTTGTGCACTGCTTTCGGTTGCTTTCTGTGCAGTAACCAGCACCAACCCCCAATTATGCTTATTGGCGTTTTATGACTAAATTTATGATTTACTAATTGTACACAGTCCGTCCCAAAATTTCCCGGAGAGGTTAAATTATCGACCAATATATGGCGCTGCGTGTACACAGCTGATGTCGAAGCATAACTACACTTCGTCTTGTAAAGCGGTATAATTTCAAGTTGCTATCTGTTGTGTGATGCTAAGTGTAATAAATATGCCATTGACATTAACATTAATATTACTCTCATACAAGATCCGCATATTTTTGATGTTGCTATTGCTGGTCTTCCTCCTAACTGGCCCCTTTTTCTTTCAAACAAGCTTACTTGTGCCATAACATTTACTAATCCAGATTACATTGCTTTAGAGTCTTTGGTATCCGATAACTGTGCCTTTATTTCCTTAAACACCAGAAATGGCGTAGTTTTTATAGGATCTGATTATTCACCCCCCTCCAGTGACTTGGATGTTGAACTTACAGAAAGGTCTGGACTCTTCCCTAATTTCGACAGTATCGTGATTGGCGGTGATTTTTATGTCCCGTTTCAAACATTGGGGTACTCTCGTGACTCAGAAAGAACAGACATCCTGTTAGAGCATATTCCTACAAACAATCTTTGCATTATCAATGACGTGGATGCTCCAGCTTCAATTGTCCAAGGAAACCTCACAGGAAGGCCTGACCTCAACTTAGGAGGTCATGAAGTTTGTAATTACATTGAAAACTGGGAAACTGACGATTCACATTTCTCATTTAGTGACCATCGTTTTATAACATTTACATTAAACTATCAACCTATAAAACGTATTCTTAATAGGTACAAAACCAAGAACAAGCGTTTTGTAAAATTTAGTGTTTTGTTTGGTGCTTATAGAAAAGACTGGTTGCGTTCCATCATGAAGATGAATAATGCAGCCCATTTGGAAAGCTGGCATATAGATTTTAATGAAGTTTTACATGAAATACTTGAGATATGATTTAAGAAAGGCTCCTACACTAATAGACCGACAATTAACTGGTTCACCCCTGAAATTAGACAAGCTAGAAACCACGTCTCTGCTTTATACAAACGTCATAGAAAGCATCTAGACAATGAGTCCTATAAAGAATCGTATATAAATCAAAGAAACACACATAAGAAATTAGTTCGTGATGCGAAGAGAAATTCATGGTGTAATTATTGCGAGCGGACACAAGAATCCTTTGGTAGCTTGTATAAATTTGTATCAGGGAAATCTTTAAAGTTCTCAGACCTAATATTTACTATATTCATGGAAATTTTTCCAGAGAGAAACATTCGCCTTGCATACAATATTTCAAATGAAAATCAAATTTCAAATTAATTGCTTAATAAGCGGAAAGGCTAACCTAGAGAAAAAGATTCCATGCCGGGACTCGAATCCGGGCCATCAGTATAGCGCACTGACGCTCTACAGACTAAACCACATGGAACAATACCGAGCCTGGAACTTCTCGCTATTACAGGTTGGCAAGGCTACAAACGAAGCCAAGATGTAATATATTTCCGTGAGCCTCCAGCATGGGGCAAACACGAAACCCAAATTAAATCCAGCATCGATAGAAACTATATTAATTCATGGACATTTTCCCAGAGAGAAACATTCGCCTTGCATACATGATTTTCATTTTAAGTATTGTTAAATTTTAAGTAGTTTTTTTACTTGAAAATAACATAAATGTAGGGCATAGTAGGGTAAAATCGGATAGGTACCTCATAAATAAATGTTTCTTGAAATCACAACATCAGACAGAATTTAATGAAATATTGCCTAAATACTCTGCGCTTTATCTTGTACAATGAAATCGTTATAAGTATACGAATTTTTATAATATTTTTATTAATAAAACGTTTTCTAGAAGAATTCTAGAAAAACGTATTCACGCGGTCTTACTTCACTGCATAGATATGTTAATATTACAAGAAATGAAAGAGTTTCTCTTAAGGGAACAAAATCTTTTATTTTACAACTTCAACTAAGGAACTAAAACATACATCACGTACAAATCTAATAATTTAATATGAAAAGACAAAAAGAAAACTGGTCTTATTAAAATTTGAGAAATTATAGAAAGAAGTTCTTCTATACAGGGTGTCCGGTCTCAACGGTGTCCAATGGCTAATTCCTAAACCGTTAGTCATAGACATAGTGTTCCAATTACAAAAATGTTTTAAATGAGATAAAGAAGTATTTTTTAAGCGATTTAGGTCAAGAAAAACATTTATTTCAAAATTAAGAAATTTAAATTTTTATATGGTCCCCTGGTCCTATAAGTGATATTTAGTAAACTTTTCTTATTTCTCTAACAAGTACGGCAAAAAAAAGTCCCATTCATGTAACACTAAAATTGACCGAGTTATGACATTTTCAATTTTATGACTTAAACCTCTTTTCTGTAACTGAAAACAGATGAGTTGGACCAAGCTTTCAAGGAGTTGGACCAAGCAGGGGTCGTACACGAAGTGCTTAAAGTATTATAAAGGGCGTCCACTCCAAACAATATTCAATGGCTAATTCCTAAACCGTTAGTCAAAGGCATATAGTTCCAATTACAAAAAGGTTTTAAATAATGTAAAGAAGTATTTTTAAAGCGATTTAACTGAAGGTGCTGCCCCCGTATAAATATTACGGTAGTGTTAATTTTTTAGTAATTAACTTTCAGATTGGTTAAAATAATTGAAGAAGTGAGCTTCAAAACTCGCCTTATCGAGAAAATAAAATTTTGGGAAATCGCGTAAAACCTTTAAATGCGCCCATTGGTATTCATTGAAAATTTGGAGATTGTAGTGTTTGATTGGTATAGTTATACCAATAGAATAGATTGATAGAGAAACACAATTTTTTTAAATTTCGGATAAAGCGAGTTTCGAAACTGACGTCCTCAATTGTATTTTGACATTTTTTTAAATTTTTATTTATTTATTTATTTTTTTGTAAGGAAATAAGTGTTTCTTTTGATGATTTTATTTTAAAAAGTTGTATTATTTTTTATAAGCTTTTAACTTACGATGTTCGTATGTATGTCTTCCTAATTCAAAATTTTTTATTCCAATTTTAACTCATTTCCAAATATCCGATCAAAATTAAATTTTGCATAATTATGTAAATCCAATGACAATCTAATATTGATATGATTTTAGGTACGTACCATTTATGTTTATTTTACAGCACCAGTCCAAAAATTTCGTATACATTATTGCCTACAAACAGAAATTTTAAAATCAAAATCAGTAACATTTATATAAGGCACTGAGATTCACAATGTAATTTTTCCAAATGAAAGTGCGTTGCGTTTTTATTTTTTATACAGTGCCGCTAAAAAGAAGTCAGATACATTACGATGTATACGCAGGGATTGGTTATTATACATTTTGATGATATTATGCTTTTTTCAAATTCAACTTTTTAGTTGTTTATAAAAACTTGTTTGGAAAAAAAAAAATTTAGAGACCAAAATCAAAATGCAATTTCCACTTGCTAAACAAAAAATAAATATTAAATGGAGTGAAAATTTTTGCTGTTGAACAAGAAAAATGAGGTAAACAACTTTATTTGTACAACAGATGTGCCAAAACCCTTGCGGCCTCAAATCATGCACATACAAATACTTTCTAAGGTTTAAAATGCATATTTTTTTCCAGCCATGTTTTGCCAATTTGTAATCTGATTGGCCAGAGGTTTCGGCATCAAAGTGACTCATCTTGGCGGTATTCGTGCTTGGCAAGTGCAGAGGCAAGTGTTTAATGGCAAAAGTGATTTACATGCTTTTGAAACTTGCTTAGCGACATGTACGGCAAAAAAAATATATATATACATTAGGGTGGTCACAAGAAATCAATTTTCGAATTTTTTAGGGGGGACCCCCCTAAAAGTTGCCAATTGGCTAGAAAATGAGATTGGAAAAGTTTCACCTCATTTGGAAAATATTAACCCGTGCCTCATTGAGGTCAAAGTTCGGAAAAAACGTGATTTTTCGCAAAAAATGCAGCTTTTTTCTTTATGAAATGAATATAATTAAACCTAGAAACATAATGCTGAGCTCATTTCATAAAAAATACTTTTGTTTTGAAAAACCAATTGCTACATTTTTGAAAAAATGTATTGATTTAAACATATGCGCGTTTTTCTGGACCAGACTTGATCCGAATCCTAAAAATTGACTTTTTATGAAAATGTGAAAAACAATGTAAAATTTCATTTCATCTGCTTTCAACATTTTGTTTTTCTTCGGGTTTTTTTTTTTTTTCATTTTGTATATAATAAAGGGTTTAATTATGAAAACAAATTTAAACTGAATGATTTAAAAGAAAAAACGGGCAAAGAATGTATAAAAATGGAAACAAAAATTTTAAAATGCATTTTATTATTAAAGTTGTGTTAAAAGAAAGGAAGCATTATAGAGAAAATAAATTACTATACCTTACATCATATACCCCGTTGTCATATTAAGGTGGCAATGGTTTAGATAAGGTCTGTCTTGAAATGTTTTTCTACATTCAGATGCAACTTTTAGAAGAAACGCTTTTGTTCTTCATCTTCTATTAAACAGGAATTGAAATCTTGGAATAATTTTATTCCCCTTTCAGCTGTGTATCTTAAAATTATTCATGATTTTTCTTGATTTCAAATAATGTTTATTTTCACACCATACGTCGGGATCAGTATTTAGAAATTGTATATTAATATACAATCTAATGAAAAATCAGCTTGATATTACACGAAAACTTCGACTTCCTTGTTCAGTAAATAATACATTTGGTTGAAACATATTGTTGTACTTACATTCCTATCATTATCATCATTTTCTTTTACAACTGATATTAAGTTTACAGCCATGCTTATTTTCACATTTCTCCCCAAAGTATTATCAGAAAATGAAAATGCAACTTGAATAGAGTTCAGATACCAAAGGTGGTTTATCATTTTAGCGAGTACTTTGTCTGAAAGATATTTATCAATTTTCTGTACTCAACAAGTGATTTTAATAATTGCAGCTCTTGATTGAGGGCCGAAGTGGAAGCGTTGAACCATGCTTTTACATAAATATTGATTATAAATAATGAAACATCTCTAACACCTTCTTTTTCCAAATTTGCTAAAGAACTGACCCCTGTAAAGGTATATATTGAGAGAATAAAGGATCTGTGATACCCATTGTCGATGAATTAAAATTGGATGTCTTTTGGAGGAAGACGTCCAATGAAAATTAAACAAAGTTGGATAAATTCTTTATAATAACATATGGGCTATTACTTTTTTTAAATGTTCTATAAGAAAGCTTGAAATTTCTACTGAATTAAGTATTTTATATATAATATTTTACCATCAATAGCATTTTCATACTCAATCTGGGCCAACTTAGGCCATCCAATCTGAATTTTATTTTAAATAAATAACTGACTGAAAAGAGCGTTTATGTTAATTTGTAAATTATGGTGGCGACATGGTAAATACAGAAGATTTTACTTTAATAATTGATTAAGCAATATGCAAGTTCCTCTGAGGCGACAAGTGTTTACTACAGTGGCATCAAAATGCATTGCCTGGTTTTTACCAACTTCCACCCACTCTTCAACTGCTGAAAATGCAGTTTTTTCCCGAGTTATTCCGATACTATTTTTCAAGGTGAGGAACTCTTATTACGTGTTCCTCATCTCCACAACTAATTAAAACTGCTATCCACAATCAACTGCTGTCTCTTTTGAATAAATAAATTGTAGACATTTTCTTTATTTGAAAAATGAGGAAACAGTTTTCCATCGTAGCTAACAAAAGCTCCCTGTAAATCGGAATTATGAAATCTGTTTTTGATGAACTCAGATCTTTATTTTTGAAATAGTTATTTGCGTATTACACTTCTACTTAAAATTAAAATTCGTGATTAACTAATGGGTGTACTATAAGTCTAGCAACTTCCCTGGTGTTCAGTTTCACTTGGGAATATTATGAAACAAAATACATAAAATTTGACAATTACTTGGTAACTTACTGCCGGTGATTTGATGAGCATGTGGCCTAATAAAAAAATCTTGCATTGCTACCATGATACCAAAAGAAGGGGTGGGGGTCAGAATGTTTCGTCAATGTAAAAAATAAATAAAGATAGCAAGTAATAAAAACAGCCTTATAATAAAAAGAGAAATTCAGAGGTTCGTTTTAAATTCACTTCAAATAATACAAATTGGGAATTCTTTCCATGTACGGAATTAGATAACTAATAATAAACTATAATTCGTGAAATATTGTTAAAGTTACAAAAAATGTTCAATTCCTTTTGTCTTGTAATGCAAATAATAAAAATAATAATACCAAATTTAATAAAAATTATTCATTTGTCATTTTTCAATTATTTTTCAAAAATACAGAGTTTCAGGGTATAGTTCATAAACTGACCTGAAAAACACTAAATGTCATTAAATATAAGTTTTGATGAGAGTAAAAGTTCGAGGCAACAACATTTTCTATGAAATAAGATAAGACTTAGGTTTTTAAGATAAATAGTTTTCAATTAATGAAAGAAAAACTACGGTTTTTCGCCAAAAATCGCAAATTTTCAAGAATTCAACCTCGATGAGCAAGGTTAATATTATTCAATTGAGTTGAAACTTTGCCAATCTCATTTTCTGACTAACTGGCAACTTTTAGAGGGGTCCCCCGGAAGAAAATGTTTAAAAAATTTTTCCCCATGTTGCTTGTGACCACCCTAATATACACACACATATATATATATATATATATTGTTAAATGTTAAAATTTAATAATTTAATATATGTTTTGATTTAACAATATTTTCCCCCTAATTTTTAATTAAAAAATAATTAAAAAGAAATAACTGCTCTAATGAATATTTGCTGAGGGGAGAGACAGTGGAATTTTCAGAAGGGGTAA
This sequence comes from Maratus speciosus, assembly GCA_963932465.1. NCBI lineage: Eukaryota > Metazoa > Arthropoda > Arachnida > Araneae > Salticidae > Maratus > Maratus speciosus. The sequence goes on from OZ010787.1 coordinate 21,009,559, forward strand.
TGTAAAAATAATAATAATAATTATTTTATTATTATTACAATAAAATGACAAATGGAACAAAATCTTAAAAAAAAGAAAAGTTAATTAAAAAGAGAAAATGTGGGTGGTTATATGATGTCCGACCTTTAATGGCTTTATCTGTGCTCTATTAGAACAATATATTAAAATATTGTAACAATTTTGTTAAGTTTATTTAAATCATTGAAGTAATCGCACAGGTAGAATCATATAATTCAAATAATTGATATTTACTGTAAAAGAAAATAAAAGTGATACGAGGATCATTATCAAAAAAGGACATATTAATTTCCTTAACATATTCAGAGCAGCCATTCAAAAGTTATGTATAAAAATATAAGCATACAAGAAAAAAACAACAACAACAAAAAACTCATTAAGATGGTACAAACAAATTACTTACAAATTGAGTTTTCATGTGTCTGTGCTTGGGACGGGAAGGATGCGGGGGGGGGGGGGGTAACAAAATTTGGAGCGGAGATTTCAAGGGGAATTGATACGACTGTTTAGTGTTCATTACTACAACAAATATTGCTGCATAAAAAAAATGTAGTTTTCAGGATTATAAACTTTGTGTGCGTGAAAGACAGCGAGGGAAAAGTTTAAATTGCAATTTCAGGTGGAATTTTGATTATGGATTACTTATTAATTATTGCAGCAATAAAGAAAACGGACCTTTTTTCCTAAGTTTTACAGCGTGATAATCCTTTTCTCATCAGCAGATTTTCTCTTTTTCTGAAGACTTCATCTAAATTCATCGGCCCCTTAAATTTCTTCTTCCCCACTTTTTGCTTCTCCTGCACGCAAAGTTAAAAATGTATAGAGGTTTTTATATATTTTTTATTATTCTACTCTATTTGTTTAATTAAATAATGCATTTTCTAAAATTCCACTCCCGTTAAAAAATTTATTTCCTATCGTCTTAATTATAACACTTAATTATTAGAGCATAAAGAGGTAATAATTTAAAAAAAAATTAAATTTAAAATCATTGTAAAAGATTAAAATTTATAATTTATATAAGCAATTATAGATTTTAATTATAATTTTATTTAAGTATAAATTACTGATTAAATTAAAAAAAGTATATATATATATATATGCTGTTAAATTAAAAAAATATAAAAAATATATTAAATTTAAAATTATTAAAATTAATAACCTTATTAAAATGTTTGGAAATTTTTCTACTTAGTCTTTGTAGTTAGCCGTTACTTTATAGTTATAGTTGCAGTAAGTTACTAATCGTCTCAATCCTCCCTAAAATTTATACCCCCCCCCCCCCAACTTTTGCTCGGCCAATACATACTGTCTAAAATTATATATTTTTTCCTATATTTTATTTTATTATGCGAGAAATAACTAACCAACCTACCACATCAACCCCCCTAAAAATTCTATTCTCTCTTTCCCCAACTCACGCGAAAACACCCGTTCGCTATTGTTAATGCCATGGAAGTATTATTTTAAGATAGCTCGTCACAGAATATTTCTCTCTCCCCCCCCCCCCCCTTTTTTTTTGCTGTAGATGATACAGATTATCTGTTTTTTAATTCGAGGGTGGAGGATATATTTACGCATTAAAATTTCAAATAACGCAAGTTAATATTTAGAACTGATTGATTGGATAAAAAAATTCAAATATGTATCATTTTCTAAAGAGTTCTGACTGTTGCTTTTATAATCATTTAACAAAATTTCTTTTTTTTTTTTTTTTTTTTTTTTTTTTTTTTTTTTACTTGAATTTTTAGTACAAGTTGTATATTTTGTTTTAATATGTCAGAAGGAACAAAAATCTCAAAATATAATTGTAATTTTAATTTATTCTCAATGTTTAATGTTAAATTTTATATCTGACGATTATTTTTATTTCTAGTAAATTTGTGACTGACCCCTATTTTGCAGCACAAAAGATACTCCAACTTTAAACATCTATTACTCGGTCAGTTTTAATCGCAAAGGAATGGGACTTTTTTTGTCTTACTTGTCAGTGCAATAGGATATTTTTACTAAATATCACTTATAGGACCTGGGGACTGTATAAAAATTTAAATTTCTTAATTTTTTAATAAATGTTTTTCTTCACCCAAATCGCTTTAAAACTACTTCTTTACCTCATTTAAAACATTTTTGCAATTGAAACTATATGTCTATGACTAACGGTTTAGGAATTAGCCATTGGACACCGTTGAGACCGGACACCCTGTATATCAGCTTTAGAAAAATAATTTACCCACACGTTCATATATTTTGACTGTCCGTTCTTAAAACATTGTTTACCTTAAAAATTCTCGTGAAAAATAGTAGCAATAGTTTGATTTTGGGAATAAATTATTGTGAAATAAACTACACACAATGATATAAACAGTTTTAGTAACTTTAAATGTTTTCTTACTTTAAAATTTTGAAAGCTAGCAAGCATTAAAACAAACAAAATAGAAAAATATACTTTCCGACACAGAAACTTCACAAATGTCAGTATGGAGATACCGTAATTATTATTTTGTCTTACCTAGGGCTGCGTGGCCGCTCCTACAGGTGGTCCAAAACCGACCCCTTGAGTGGGGGAGGAGACTTAGAGCCCGGCCGAGTTCGTTGTACACGAATGCGAGAGGACCGGGTGGGGACGAGCCACAGCCTCCACGAGTGGCTCGCGGTCGACAGGCCTCGAGTCCGGCGGCCACGGGTAACGGACGTCGTGCATGGGTAGTGGCCGGAGTTGCCGGGGGTGGCCTCCACACCCGGCACCGGTGTTCTCTGGCAAGCCGGATAGTGACGGTCTATAGGTCGATCTCAGTGCCGGTCTATGGGCCGGACGGTGTCGCTGAGAAAGGACTAGCTGATGTGGTAGGACCCCAAACCAATTGACTGAGAGGGAGCTTGAGAGGAGAGAACCGGCCTTGTATAACAAGGTATCGGTGACTCACTGGTAACGACGCGGCTCGCGGAAACGGCATGCAGGGTCTCTCGGAGCAACCGAAGTGTGAGGGTTTTGGACAGCGCCTGATGTACTTTTTGATTCAGGTGGCTCATCCCGCTGCGATATCCGTAGCTGGGGCATTTGTGAGCCGACCCTAAGGTGGTTTGGTCTTGGTGGTGCCCTCGTCGATCAGGGAGCGGTCGCAGAGTGACGCCAGTACCGCTCTGGTTGCCCGATGTCGTGCTGAATTCCCTGGGAGAGTGTCGTTCGGCAGGTACACCATTGGGATTCATTTCCGCAGGGAACCGGGCCGGAGGCTCGACGACTAACGCGGTGGCGCTTCGGAATTCAGATGAACTCTCGGTTCGACTCAGATCGTGCGTGACTATGTGTTACTGGAGTTTGCCGCGCCCAGTGGTGAGGCTCTAGCGGTGCCTCAAATTTACATTCGAACGCATTAACAGTTAGCGGACGCCACTGCACGGGGTCGGGAGCCCTCGTGATGAGGAACATTCGGCGGCCGTGAGGTAAGGTAGCGGGAGCCGGGCTTTTGCCGGCCCCCCGCGGCTTCCCCACTTTCGGGTGGGGTCGAGTTGTGGAGGCCATGCGGGAATCCGAACTCTCCAATTCCCTAGTGTGAAGGGTTCTATCCCGTCTAGGAGGAACCATCCGTACCCTCCTAGATTAGCTAAAAACGGCAGATGAGTCTGGTCTCTTATGTCTCCTTGCTTTGAGCCTTGAGGCGTTCCGCAGGTTGTAGTGGAGAGATTGGGCGAAAACCCGTAGCGAGACGATGTCTTTGTCGTCAGAGGAAGAGTTTCCTTGTCTCATCGGGGTCTGATAGAGGCACCTATTTGTGATCCCCTAGGCGAGAAGTTGACCGTGGCGTCTGTAGTGGATTTCCTCGTCCCTCTGGGGCTTCCTTCTAGGGGCACCGCCCCCCTTTCCTATCGGTTGAGTTGCATAAATGTCTTTGCAGGAAAATTGTATTTGATCTTGAGAGCCCTCCGTAAAGCAACGCCGGCTAGGGAATCATCGGCTTCGGCTCGTGGGCTCGACTCTTTTATAGGTGTTCGAGTCCTGTGGGTCGTCGGGGTGAACCGGATCGGGCACCAAGCGAGGGGACCGCTTGATTCTGATCCTACTGGGTGGTGAGGGCTGTCGTACTCGACCAGTTCGTCTCTTTGTTTGGGAATAGTCAGCGTGACGTGCGTTGGGCAGTGCGCTGTTTTGACCGGAGTCTTTGTGAGGGGCGACTTTGGTGGGTCGTCCCTGGCGGCGGCCTTCGGTACGCATCGCGGGGTTGGGCTCCGGGTCGTCTCCGAGTAGGGGCGAAAGGGCCTGTGAGGTCCAAGGACCGGGATATGGGACCCCCGTCTTACCTAGAGATGCGTGTTTGAACCATTACTCCCTAGATCGCTGCTCAAATTGATTTGAAACTGAGATATCCCGTTTTACCAGACTCTACTGCTTAACCCTAATTTCTACTCCTCAATTTCAAATATTATTTCGCTTTAAAATAACTCCGAATTTTTAAGTCTCAAACTTGAAAACAGGTGAGTTCATTAATAATAATAATAAAAATTTACTCAAAAATAACAACCTAAATTTTCTCGAGAATATTTTTGTAATAGCCGTAATAATAAATTTATAAATTTAATGTTTGCGCTTCATAGTGTACAGAGCTGATTATTAGTAGACAATATTTTTCACAAATTCGTATTAAAGATGTCCAATCGGGTTATATGAATACATATAGTTAATAATGGTATTGGACCTCATCCAATGAATTGCGTCATCTAGTCTTCTCTTTGTTAAGTTTTCTTGCTTTTTTTAGAATTTAGGAAATGATTTCTTAAAATTAAAATTAATGATTTATTACTGGTAGCGTCTTGTTTACTACTTACCTAGTGGCTTCATTACACATACATAATAGTCTGAGAGCTGTTAAACATTTTAGGGAAGGTATTTGAGGCATCCTAAAAATTTGCGCAACACTTCTTTTGTAATGCCTGAATGCTAAATCGAATGTCTGGCTGAAGGATCGTGGCACTTATCCCACCCGTGAATTTTTAAATTTTCAAAATTTTCGTTGCAAAAAAATATCCTTGAGGCAATTTGAATCTTTATTACCTTCAAATTTAGTATTTAATGAAATAAAAAATATAAAAGCCAGACACTTTAGTCGGCCCGAAAACTGTGCCAGACACGTGTCAAGTTCCATTTTATGACTACCTCAAAAAGGTATTTGAGGCACGCTGAGATTGAGACAGAATAATATTTATTCTTAGAAAAAAATATTTTGAGAATGACAAACACTTTTGTTGGTACTTTCTACTTTCCAGACAACATAGAATGTTAAACGCGAGTGCCAGTAAAGCTGGACTTGCGGTGCCTCGCTGAAGATTCACTGACTTACGATACAAACAAAGCGTAAACCGTGTTGCATCTTAAGATGAATTTCAACTGGATGCGTGCGCAATCACAACAAATCTAACTGTGACAGGCTCTCGCAAGACCACGTGACTCATAGCAAGTATGCAGTTGTTCTGAAAATTTTGGAGTAGTAATCATGGAAAAAAAATTGAATTTGAAAACTCTTCTTCTTCCGGTTCTTCTGGATTATCTGAAAGTGTTAATGAATTTATAGTGAATGAATAACTTAATCAATAATATAATTATGAAAGAAGAGTAATGTTGAAACTTACCTATAACATTTTCATCTCTGTTCTCAATTCTTTCATTAACAATAGCATCTAACACTAGTTTCGGCATAAAATCTCCATCAAACCAATGGAATTCAAATGTATTTTTCTGTCGTTACCACCTATTGAGATAGAACATAAGGGCAGAAAGTGCCAACAAAAGTGTCTGTCATTTTCAAAATATTTTTTTCTAATGATAAATATTATTCTGTCTCAATCTCAGCGTGCCTCAAATACTATTTTTGGGTAGTCATAAAATGGAACTTGACACGTGCCTGCCACAGTTTTTGGGCCGACTAAAGTGTCTGGCTTTTATATTTTTATTTCATTAGTATTAAAATTTCAAAATGCCTCAAGGATATTTTTTTGCAACGAAAATTTTGGACATTTAAAAATTCACGGGTGGGCTAAGTGCCAGGATCCTTCAGCCAGACATTCGATTTTGTATTCAGGCATTGCAAAAGAAGTGTTGCACAAATTTTCAGGGTGCCTCAATACTTTCCCTAAAATGTCTAACAGCTCTCGGACTACAACCCACCTTTCAATGTTTCAATGATTCATTAACAACGATAAACATATGAAGTAAGTGACATGTTTATCAGATTTGTCACATATTTCGTGAAACAATAGTTTAAAAAAGTTAACATTTCTTTCAATAGATGGCACTGCACTATCTTAAAGTGAAAGAATGCTTAAAATGACCTGACTTTTCTACAATACAAATTATTTCGTGTTTAATAACTAAATGGGTCCATAGATTAACATACAAGATTGGACATTTGCGGCAAAATTTGTAATGGCAATAGTACTAGCGTCACTACCGACAAGGGGGAAGAATTAACAAGTGTCCGAAATTTACCTATGTTGATGAAATATGTTTATACTCTATGTTTTGAATATCTACAGGGTGGTGATGGCGGTTTTCATCTACGAGAAAGGACTTTATGCAAATTCGGAGTGGTTTAAAAAACCAGTAGTCGCTGCCGTAAAGTTATTATGCACCATACCGTTAGAGAAGAAGGAACGAGCGTTACTGGTGAAGTTGGTTTATCAGAACGGCAGTAATTTTTCAGTTGCACTTCGAGAATATCGACGCTTGAAAGGCTTACGAAAAGGACCAATGTCGAGGCAGACTTTGAAAAAGATGATGTCTGAATTCGAAGAGACTGGGGAGCTGGGTGTATTGCAAGGAAGAGGACGGAAACGGATTTCAAATGAAGAAGTCGCTCTTGCTGTGGTCGAAAGAGCGTCCGCTTCCCAATATTCTTCCACAAGTGCGATCGAGCGGTGTCACATGATTTGTCTCTCCCTTGGTCTACAGTACGGAAGGTTCTTCGCTTCATTATAAAGTGGTATCCATACAAGTTTCACGTTGTGCAAACGCTGAACCCTGCAGATCCGGACAGACGAACTTGATTTGCGAGGATATTGTTGGCCAGAATAGCCGTTGACAATGCATGGACTTGGAACATTTTGTGGTCGAACGAGGCGCATTTTACCCTAGATGGAACAGTGAATACTCAGAACCGTCGAGTATGGGGTACTGCAAGTTCTAATATTGTGATTGAACAGTCTTTGCACCCTGATTACATTACTGTATGGTGTGGCTTTACGACTGATTGCATTTTTGGACCCTTTTTTGAGGAGAACACTTCTCAGGATCCTAAAAGGTGTTCCATTACGAGTACCCGTTACTACGATCTCGTTCAGCAGCAGGTCATTCCATACTTACAAGAGCGATGGTGTTTACAGACTACATGCAAGATGGTACACCTCCTCATATAGCGCGAGCAGTGGCGGCACTGCTTCCTGCCCACTTTGGAGATGATCGGGTAATTTCGAGAAGTTTTTCGACAACCTGGTTTCCTCGTTCTCCGGACTGGAAACCCTGTGACTTCTGGTTGTGGGGATTCCTAAAAGATCGTGTGTATAGATTAAGAATACAAACTCTGCCTGATTTGAAAGCAAGCATAACTCGTCATGTTGCTACAATTGATCAAGAAACCCTTCGTGCTACGGTTGAACATGCTATAATACGATTTAACATATGCTTGACGCAAATGAAATGCACATTGAACATATGCTGAAATAAAAAATGTTTTGTATTTCCAGTTTGAGATTTTTGGTCTATATGCGCCTCCTTCTCACCTGGTGGTCGAAATTTGAACTAATTTTTTTATTGCAGATTTCATTTCCCCATGGTCCGGATAACTTATATTCTAAGTTTCATAGATATCTGTCAACCAGAGCGGATTCTACGTGAGTCTAAACAGAGTAACTTTAATTATAACCACCCTGTATTCTTCTCTAAACTAACCAGAGGCAGACGATATTTTATTAATGTTTGATTTAGTTATCTGTTTTTTTTATTTTTTTATCGAACTTGTTCGTTTAGTTTTAACTTACAAAATGATAATTATAATAATACTATAAAAGAAAAACCTCAGGAAATATTGTTGAAACGTAAATATGTAAGTTAATCAGATAAAACTGTAAGAAATTAAATTCTGGTATTGTGTTAATTTATTCAAATCGAATACAATTTTATCAGTATCTCTATGTTTTGCTTTATTTTAACTTTTAGATTTATATAATTCTAAAAATTTGTAAAAAGGAATTTTTCGCTATCTATAATTTTATTATTATTTCCCATATGTTAATATCATAAATATTATTGAACTGATTGTATGTTGTTTACATTAAAAACAATCATTTTATTTTATCTGTGAGAAAGTGAAAATGAGTAAATTTCAAAAAATTATTGTAACGATTGTTTAATACATTAAACTTCATAAATTAATAAAATATCGTCTATAAAATTTTTTCTACCAAATGGGAAAATTTATGAAAGTTTCTGGGACTTAGTAGTAGTGTAGTTAGTAGAGTGCAATATTTCGTATATTTTTGCATTACAGCATCGGTTTATGTGACTTTAAATCCAATTATATCATATTTACTTGACGTATAATATTCAAGACGAAATTTTTAGCTTGTTTTTCGTTGCACTTAAATTGTTCATCCATCATGTACGAAAAAAATATATCCGTGCATGAACATAGAATAGATAATAGATATGGGGCAATCTCACAATCTTTTGACTTTTGGAAAAAAAATCTGGCGAAATTAAACTTGCTAAAATAACATTTTAATCTGATAGACGAATGCCTTAATGATTCAAAATAAAGAAAAAATGGTCAGCAGCGAAAATTTTTTTATTTAACCGAGGTTTAAGTTAAACTTGCGAGTTTAATTTTCCTTACCATTTTACCCATAGAACTTTTTATATTCTTCTAAATTTTTACTTATAATGAATTTGCATAGTACCCACAGGACATTCAAATAAAAAATAATAACAATGTAGTACTTTTATTACAGAATTTTTGTGTAACATTGTCTTAAAGGTTTGTTAAAGAAGGGACGGTAAGGTAAAAAAAGGGGACGGCATTGGAAACAAGGGAAGAAATGGTAAAAAAAGGGACGGTAAGGATGGAACGGTAAGGAAAATTAATACCTATTTTTAGGAAAATAATGTTAAGACTAAGTGATAGCCACAATGTTCATTTAATTTTAGAAACAGTTGTTAACATTGGATTAAATTAATATATTTTTTTTAATTTACCTCCAAAAGTGCAGGAATAAACCTTTGGGACGGTGAGATGACCAATAAAGCCACGATGCTTGAAATTTATATTTAAATGCTGATTTAAATTCTACAGTAAATTTCCTGCCAAAGAATTTTAGGCATTATTTCTTTAGCATACTTCTTCCTGAGAAAAAAACTTGAAAAAAATTCTGTGGCTGTATCTGAAATGATTTTCTGTATAATTTTAGAAGAGGGATGGTACGGAATCTAAAACCCAGGGACAGAGTTGAAAAAATAATAACCACCCTAAAAATGTGTGCAGGTTAATTTTTAGCTATATATTTATATAAAACAATAGTTCCAGTTTAAGAAAAAATTACATCGAATTAATTTTATTGAAACAATTTTATCCAGACAGCTCCAAACTTAAAAATCAGCATCAGGGACACGGGACGGTAGATGAGTTTTCCTTGTATTTGGACCCCCAACATCGTTCAAAACTTATTCATCTGGTTAATATTGTTATGCAATCATGCAATGGGATGTTCCCCAGTATATGAAATAAACAAAACACAAAAAAGTGTATTAAATATGAAAATATTATTCAGGGACATGAAAGTCAAAAGATTGTGAGAATGCCCCATATATAGAATAGGATATCGATATCTATTCTATGTTCGTGTATCGGTGTAACATTTTGTTGAAAACGTAAACATGCAACATTTAAAAAAGAAAGATCACAATAAGGTAGACATAAATATTAATATAATAAATAACATAATCACTCAATAACATAAATATTACAAGGATGGGAAGTTTCTTCCCCATTGTCACTAATGCGATCACAATCGCATTATCATTACGCTCTATGGAAATGTCCTATCTTGTATGTTAACATATGAATGGGCCAACCGTGGCTGAGTGGTTAAGGCACCACATCGCTAATCGCTTGAGAGCGTAGGTCGGCTGCGGGTTCGACACCCGCTGGCTCCGTAGCACACTTTTTGTGGAGCTCCCGGTTGTAATTCTCTAGTGTTTTCTTGCGCTATCTCGTCCCTGTATCGTGCTGTACGATGACTTATAAGTAGGCAGCTGGCGTTAAGCACACAGGTCAGATGTATGTATTCAATAAATAAATAGTTAAATAGAATACAAAGTAAAAAAATGAAAGAACTTTGATGCCGTTCTGCACGTTAGTTTAAATTTTCTCACTGTTTAAGACAGAGCGGCCCATTCATTGGTGAAAATTAAAAGAAATATATAGTATAAAATATTTCTAAAATACCTTATGAACATGTCCCTTATTTTCTCTTTATAATTCTTATAGTCAATGAATAAATGAATTTTAAGTTAATACTGTAAAACATTCTGTAGATATTTTTTGTATATTTAAAGAAATTCTACGCAATAATTTTCTAAATAATTTTATTAAAATTTATTTATATTAAAATTTTTCTTTTATTCATAGCGGAAATGACGATTTCCATTTTAAGGGAAACTTAAATAAGTTAATTTTAACTTTTTATAAAAAACATACTTTATTTAAAAACAAGTTTAAGTCTAAGTGTACATCTGTTTACTTTTATTCATTTTCTATTTTTATCCACAATTTACTATTCAACCGCAAATTTTTATCGATGATTTCTACCGTACAAATTATAGAATTTTATTCATTAAGTGTATTCATTTGAAAACAAGGAGAGAAATACTGTAATAATTGCTGTAACTCATTAAAAAGGAGGTTCTTCATTAAAAACCAAATCTTTTTTATACTGTGATTGAAAAAGTAATTTTAAGTGAAGCGTATATTGCGGACAATATCATTAACAACGTTTTTTAGAAAGATTATTTGACTGTTAATTTTTAATTAATAATAGATTTAATAATTAAGAAGTGTAAGGAACTAGAAAATAAATGAAAAAGAAAAGATAAAGAAATATTTTTTAAAGAACTAATTCTAGTACGGGTACAAAAAGAAGTATATGTTAAATCGCATAATAATCCTTTGTAGACTCTTTAAGTGTAGCATTGTCGTATTGATATTAATTTTTAATTCACTCAAAGTAACTCACTGGAAAAACTAGATATTCGGCTTCATATAGTAAAATCTTTTGTTTCAGCAGTTACAATAAAAAAAAGTAATTTTTAATTAAATAAAACTTTTTTTAGTGGTTTTAAATGCACGTAATAAATAGCAGGTGCATTTTTATTTATTTATTACAATATAGAACATTATTAGAGGAATAATGCTATATGATTCAGTTATCCAAATGTCAATATTTGAATTTATAACTTTACACCATAGCTGCTAACATCTTGCACTTTTTTGTACCACAAACATTTCATATTAAATTTTACTTTTTTTAAATTGCCGTAATCTGCTGATTAAATAAGGCAAAGTTTTCTGTTAATTTTTTGTGGTACAAAAAAACGCAAGATGTTAGCAGCTATGCTTTGCACGTTAAAATAAAAGTAAATAGCCCCGTCACTCGCATTTTCATGCCCCAAATCATCGCATAAAAATGATACCGGTAATAATCTATTGTTAATTGGCGCTTATCTATAAATGGCTTGCATGGGAGGGGGTGTATATATATTTTTTAAACAAACTTTAAAATGTTTATCACCAAACCTAATTTTAACAACTTATTTTTTTTACCCTATTAAAGTAATTCATACATACCAAATTACATTTGGAATTTAAATTATTCGAACTTTCCAACTATTAAATTACTTTTATGAATGTTTATTTATCTTCCCAAGTTAATAATCTATAATGCTGCTTTTTATATAAACATACTACATAAAAATCTGCAAAATTACTTATCAAACTCAATCAGTACGAACAGATATATATTTTACGGAAATATTCGGCATAGAACTACAAAATATTTATAAAAACTAACATTAACGTTAAGTACAAATTGTAACATATCTCTGGAAGTAACTATTTTTATTTGTTTTTAAATTAATTCTATTAGTTGTGGTTTGTAAATGAAACATTTGTGATTTTATTGGAAATTTTTGTGTTGCCTTTTAATAGCTGCTATAGAGTTGCGGTGATATTGCAAAGCGAGAGCTGAAAGATTTTTTTCAAGAAAGAAGAAAAACAGTCTGAAACATAAAAACAAACCAGTTATAATTTAAAATGAGCCAGTAATTCATTTAAAATTTTCATACCTAGAGCCAAAATCATCATAGTTACTTTAATATACTGCATAATTATTTCAAGGCACGCATGATCCGATTATCTCACGATTTGTAGACAGTAGGGATGAATAACTTTAGGAGCGAAACTACTCTAATTTCTTATTAATTATAATGAATGATATAAGGATAATTTTTAAACATATTTAAACTTGCTGTTAATGAAATATGGGCGAAATGTACAAGGTGGCCATAATTAAACTGACGGTACTCAGAGTTTTCTGTAGCGCGATCTAATTGCGAGAATGGCGCCAAATTTTGTAGGAAGATTGAGCAAGACGGGGGACGAAGGATTCCGCGAAAAAAAAATTAATTCAAAAATAAGCGCCAGGGGAATATGTGGCGCTGTGTATTCGAAAAAGAGAGTTTCAAAAAATGAAGAATCAATACTGAAATAAAATTACCGTTTATTTAACGAATTTAGCAATTTAATCCAAGCTCTAAATGGTAACAGTTTATAAAATCTAAATTTTATATAAACACTGCTAAAGTTTATTTATCGGCAATTTCACTTACAGAGCCGGGAAGAAAGCAACAGCGGAAGAAGAAGTTCTTTATTCAAATTTCACGTTACATCTTTTGGCCCTGTGCCAGTTAGTTCGGCTTTAAAAGGTAATGTGCTACTGTTAGAAGCAATTTCATTGAAAGTTATCTTCCATAATGTCTCCTTCTTTAGTCGAGCGAGCTCTACTAGTCAAATTCTTTTATCTCAACCAGTGCAATGCGCCAGACGCTCTTCGTGCTTTTAGAAACCACAAAAAAATGCGGAAAGGTAATAATCTTTATCAATTAATGGTTTAAAAGTTGAGAAGTTTGAGAAAACAGGTTCTCTAAATGTTCAGTCAGGCAGAGGACGGAAACCCGTATCACAGGATACAATCGAAGAAGTGGCAACGGCGATTGTCGACAGAGCACCAGACAATATAGCTACCACTTCCAGTGCTCATGGGATAGCTCGGAACCAGGATATGCTCTATTGTACGGTATGGAAAAACCTATGAAAGTTTATCCACTTCTATCCGTACAAGATCGGCCGTGTACAAGAGTTACGTCACACCGACCATGATAAGCGATTGACTTTTGCTCTCACTTTTCTTGCCAGAATGGAGTTGGATGATGCTTGGCCCTGGAAAATCTTATGGGGAGACGAGGCCCACATTTACCTGAATGGAATTCAAAATACACAGAACTGCCGCATTTGAGATAACAAGTCACCAAGAGCATTCAAAGAAATTCCTTTGCATGCACCAAAGATAGCTGTTTGTGTGGTTTCACAGCAAATATGATTAGGTCCATTTTTCAATGGGAACATTTCTCCGACAGGACCTTTAACTTGTTCTGTTACCGGAGACAAATATCGCCAAATCCTAAACAACTTTGTTATTTCGGCACTTCAGCAAAGACAGTGCCTAGAGATAATCATTTTCATGCAAGATGGAGCCCTTCCACATATTGATTTGAGGGTACAGCAGCTGCTACTACAGAAATTCACAACAGAAAGAGTCATTAGCTGCTGTTTTCCTACTGCATGGCCACCTCGGTCCCTTGATCTTACACCCTGCGACTTTTGGCTATGGGATTACCTAAAGGTCCTAGGTCTATCACAGAGGTGTCTAGGACCTGGCTACGTTTAAGGATAACATATCGCGAACTGTACGGGAGATTCCTGCAGACATGTTATTCTCTGCTGTAGTAAATGCTGTGCACAGACTGCAATATGTGGTCCACAAAAACGGCGGCCACATCGAACCTGAGTTGGATGTGCTAAATGAACCGTAATTTTATTTCAGTATTGATTCGTCTTTTTTGAAATTCTCTTTTTCGAATACGCAGCGCCACATATTCTCCTGGCTGTGATTTTTGGAACTATTTTTTTCCCCGGAATCTGTCGTCCTACGTCTTGTTTAATCTTCGTAGAAAATTTGGCGCCTTTCTCTCAATTAGACCGCGCTACAGAACACTCTGAGTACCGTCAGTTTAATTATGGCCACTTTGTACATGGTGTCCCATGATGCATCTTAATAAATTAATAAAAGAAAAACTGATTGCATATAAGAGTTTTGTTTGCATCGTAAAGCAAATTATTTATTTATTTTTTAGCTCTGAGGAGAATGATAGTTAAAATTTCTCCCGATTTATGGCGTTGCACAGTTTTATTTTTTAGAAAATATAGAAATTAATTCCTTTTATAAGAAAATGTGAATGAACACTTGATGAAGTTCTTGAACAACTACGAATACATAGACTAAATTACAGTATTTTAATTATTATATTTCATTGAATGATAGCAAGGTTGACAACAGAAGAAATGGCACATACGGTAAAACTATTTTATTTTATAACAACAAATCGCAAATATCTGTCGTCTAGTTGTAAAACCGGCCAACACCTCAATATTGGAAAATGTGTTTTTTTCCCGTCGTTTATGGTTAAAGTAAACGTTTCTACCATCTGGAAACAATGAACCATGGCAAAGTTGGTCAAATATACTGTCCTAATGACTATAAAACTAAAGAGTTTTGGTTCCATTCTTTTTTTGGCTTAGTGTGGCAAAAAAATCAGCTTTCCCCCAAAATTTTATTTTTCGGAGACGGCCTGTTTTGCAACTAGACGGCACATATGTTCTTGTATGTGGTGGGAAAAGATCGAATTTGACTTTATAACACATTATCAAGTACAAACGTATAGTACAGAAGAATCTTAATAAATTTCCTGTCTTTTATAATGCGATTCATAATAACGCCTCAATGAGTAAATTCTAACATTTTTTTTCTTGTGCCAAACAACCGACTCTTTACCAAGTTCTAGAATACAAATGTAACTTCGATACGCCTATTTTGAGGTTTTATGATTTTGTAAAATGTGTCACTATTTATTGGACACTCGGTATTTTTGATTCACTCATATTTACAATATGACTAAATTTTGAAAGGGTTAATATTAATATATTTTAATGCGGATACCACTTTTCGAAAGAAAAATGGAAAAAAAAGGATTAATTAAAATATTTTTTTTAAAACCAAAGACGTCGTTTGAAAGAAAAAAGTACGCTAGTTAAGTGGGTATTTTTCCTTTTTCGGTATTTTGATTAGTTCAAAGGATGCGCGCTTCGAGAAACGCGGAAAAAAACACGAACACAAAGTTTTTTATCATTTTTTTAAGGGTTAAAACGCATATTTTTTATACGGAGTGCGCCGTTAGAAACCTTAAAGTACATCGATACAGTTTGGAATCGTTAGTTTCTGTGTATTTCGAATCGGTAAGCCGATGAGGACTTCAGAATGGATGGAATAAAAACGGGTCATTTTCGCAACTCTCTTATTTGCTTCGCGTTCATCAGAACGCTTTCGGGAAAGTTTCGAACGGTGAAGGAGCACCATTTTGCGATGTTAATTACAACTTTTAATTAATATTTTGGCCAATTATCAAAAAATGAAAATTCATATCCTCAGGTGCATTCGAACCTGCCTTCGACTACACTCATTCAAATATCCAGACTTTACCGTGGTGTAGATTTTTCTAGCCGTCACATACACACATGGAAACAAACATCTTTTGTGTTTTAGAATAGATATGCGGTACATAATAAATTATTTAAACGTAATTGTATCTAAATAAAATTATATTTAGTCACAAAAGATTCCGGTGGAATCAAATACGTACTGAAAGAAAATTCTCAAAACGAAGTACATTTAGTCAGGGTTATATAAAAATTCTGCTAATGTAATGCGACAGGAAAAGAAAACCGTTTAAATGACACCATAATTTTCACAAATTTAGAATTTGTGTATTTAAAAAGATATTTAATGTATTTCAGAAGCAATTTTTAAATGAAGCAATGTATTTATTTATATTGCACGTAATGTTGAAAAATCTCTTTTTATCAATATGCGACTCAAGTGTTTTATTTCTTCATTTCTTAACAGTTGCCTTTATATCTCAAATGTTATCTTATAAACATTACACACTCCTACTCGTTTTAAAATGCAGAGAATTTATTGAATATACATATATATATATGTTACATTATTAGATCTAATTCCGCGATTTCCTTATCTTATTATAAATTACTACTTTATATTCACTAAATCCTTATTCTTAAATAATCTCTATCGTTATTTCTGTTAAATTCCCTTTAATTTAATGTCTCACTTGTCTAAATTACTTAAATATTACGGTTTTAGTATTCTTAAATTAAATGTTCCATTTCCGCTCTTTTTTCTTTTAGAATGTTCTTTTAGCAACCATTTTATTTTCCCGCGCATATTCCGGGTCTACCCTTTTCACCTTCAAATTCATCCACTCGCTCTGTCAGCACTATTCCCATGGCGTGGTATTCTTAATTATTAATTGGCTGAGAGCGCGACCTACGTCATATTTGTATTCCTACACTTGACGCACAAAAAGCCGATGCTCGCTGTGTTTCAGCAGATTTTAGTCGTATTTCCATTTTTCATACTAACCCCTGGTCACCGTCCACGTATTCGATTATCTACAACTTTGTTTATCTCTAAATAATACTATGAAGCGATGGCTAATATTCTTGGTGGAAACTGTGCCGTCGAAAGATATTTAAATAAAATGCTGAGCCGATATTACGTTTTGTCTCTATTATTTCTGGGGAAACTTTCACGGAAAAATGTATTCCATGGCCTTCACTCGTCGACTGATACAACTTCCAAATCATCATATAACGTGAATGTCGTAGTCTTTAACACGACAGAATTCCAGTTTTCATTATACTAGTACAACAGGATCGAATTTACCTGTTCTGACAACTTATACTACTCTATTACTGCTGGATGTGATCCACTACCGATATCGTGACAGCCAGTGACTTCATTTCAACTAGAAAAATCTTCAAATGTTGCAATAATGCAACATATAACTGCTCTTTGTCAATAAAGTACTCGAGATATTGAAGTGAAAGATTTCAACCATATACAGATTGGTTTTACCCAATATCAATACAATTTTAGAAAATATTTTGCTCGTACTTTAATTTTATGAATTTGCAAGGTTATATAGAAAAAAATTCCTTTAAATTCTTTTATAAAATCAAATAAGCGTGCATCAAGAATTATCATTTTTTGTAATATTTTGAAAATTAATTGAAGATGGCTGTGGAAAAATATGTTATGTGGCATTTAAATTTTTTTTTTTAATTTTATGTATGGATACCTTGTGAGAGCTGTTATATGGTAAAGCTAAAGAACTAAGATTGTAATTATTCTGGAAGATCTGAGATATTATATATTAATATTTATAATTTAATAATTTAATTAGTATTAATTTTATTAATATTTGAAAATTAAATGCTAATGTTTTTCTGAGGGAGTTTATTATTACTTGTTAACATATTAAACCAATGATACCAAAAAGAAAATAAATCAAAACAATTTACAACAAAAAGCTTTCCTTTCGATTTTCATGATATTTAACTTTTGTTATTCAACGTTTCTTTCATTATTATCTTCAATTTTCAAAATAATATGTTTCAAACCGTTATGGTTTAAAAATTTCTACAGAAACTGAAATGTTTGAGTCTCTAATTTAAAGTAACCTTTTGTTTGCACTTCACAATCAATTTGATTTAGGTCGTCACCTAATTATTTTATTTGGGGGAATTTTTTTCTCATGAAATGGTGAAAAGTGTCCCCTTTGATCACTTTATATAGCACTTTTGGTCAGAATTGATAGCTTAATTTTCTAAACGTCAGAAGTTATATCGTCAGTCGCTCTTTAGAGCGCTTTCGTGTAGAAAAAAGTGCTAATTCGTTTGGATAGATTTTCATTCAAAAGTATCATTTTAACCCTCCGAGCGTCTTGCAAAGGGGTAAAATTGTAATGCTGTTTTCTTTGCATTTTGTTTTAAATGCTAAGAAAATGTGATTCTTTCAACATTATATAAAAAAAAAACTCAATTACAAATATGAATGTAATCCTTGAGATTATTAGTAATTCTGCAATGTATTTAAAATTCATTAAATCTATAGAATTGTATTATCTTACAGATTATTGCTTGTATGCTTGCGAAACCTGGAGCTTAGTGAACGGAATATTACGCCCCAAACACTTAGAGGGTTAAATCATCATTTAAAAAACCTGCAAATTCGAAGATATACGCTTCCGATAGCGGGGCTTCCAACGTTAAGTTCGTTTGGATAGAGTTACGTTGAAATATATATATATACTCATTCAACACTGAGTTTAGATATATTTAATGTTACTATCACGGCCCCGGGCTACGCCGGTTTTTCATATAAGAAATAAAAAACCAAAACAGACCGGAGCGTTCGTAGCACGCCCGGCTTACGCTGCGAAAGCCAGTGGGTCTCAAACTGTATGTTTGTTTGGATAGATTTTCATTTAAAAATACAAAATCATACAAAATTGAGGGTGTACGTTGGGATCCCAACATTGGGCTCGTTTGTAAAGATTACTATTTAAATATGTCGGGCGGGTCAGCTGGTATCAAATAAAATTTCGAATGAAACAAACGCAGTTAATATGATTATTTCTTATAAAAAATGTGAAAGCGACTACCGAAAAAGACTTAAAATCAGGGAGTTAGTGTGGGCGGAGGAAAGTAGTGCATGGACCAACATATGGGTTTTAGTTTTTACAAGGCGGGTCCTATGTTTTCCATATAAATGATATTTAAAATTTTTTTTAATATTTCAAAATACCCTAAAAATGTATCTGAATAAAGAGCAACGAGAGGAAATCAATTCATATTGCTTTTTATCATTTTCATTAATCTAGCATATTATATAAGGCTACTTCCATGAATACTTGCAGTTAAAGTCACATGCAGTTAAAGTCGCTTGTATTTTGGAACAGAAAAATGTGATTTATCTTGTCGGAGATATCTCATTAATTAAATAAGGTGAAGCAAACTTTACGAAAATAACTATGGCCAACAAGCATAGCAGTTATCAGCTATGTGACTTACACTACAAGAACTCATGGGACTAGCCATAAATAAAAATCTTTAAATGTTTATTTTTTAATTTATTCAAACTTGTGGCCCATACTGTACAATTCTTAATTCTTTTAGAACTTAATGTAGATTATCCTGAGTGGTGAACAATGTTGAACTTTGGTTAAGTGCAGCGTGTACTATCAGTATGCGAGGTTCTCAGTAGTTTGCCACAAGGTCACTGGTCTTTGCACAATTTAAACAGAGATTAAAGGCCTTAAACCATCTATTTCTTGTTATAAATGAAAAATATGCTTTTATAGTCTCATCAAGCTTATCTTTCGTATGAAACAACGTCTACGAAAATTTTTATAGGTTAAAAAATAGCCGAAGCCATGCATGGAAAAATCAGGATAATAGGGTGAATGCTTTTTTTTTCAAGACCTGCTTTTGTAATCCTGCTGAATGCGAAAATGCATCCCCATGGATAAGTAAGAGTTCCCTAACATTGTCCTTTGGAAGAATTTCTGGAAGACACCTTGTGGTGTACCAGTTACATGTGACTGTCTTCTGTTATTTCAGCTTTAGGGTTTTGAACAGCTCTGTACTTCAGAAGAACACGACATGCACTGTTAAAAAAACCACTGTACATTTGCCAGTACAAGCTGCTGGCATCCAAATTGCCAGCACATTGTGCTGTTAATTTTACGCAACTACTGTTATTTTCATGTTTATATAGTCAAAAAACCAAAGAAAGCTACAGCACATTCGAGTGTGATCGAGTTTGAGCGTGAGATGAACAGTACTTTGTGCTGTAAAAATGTCGTTTTTTTTTTTTTTTTTTACAGTGCACGTTATTGCTGGTTTGGAGTCATCTTCAAAGACCAATGCTTTACTTTCTTGACGGGATGGAACATCAAAAGAGGTATGTACGTTAAATCACCAGGTATGATTTTATAAAATGCAGTGCTCACCATCATTAAAAGTAATTTTTGGATTTCTTCACTGATTTTGATGTTCGCTTAAATTATGGGGGATCACAACGGCAAACTATTTTTTTTCATATGCTTCATAAATAATTTTATGTGCGAATCCAATGTTAAGTTCCTCCTGTATCATTGGTAAGTACAGCGATTATCATCGATTACCTTTTTAGCGTTTTTAAAATTTGGCCGAAATCCCAAGATTACTTGACAATAGAATATTTAAAATTTTCTTGGTTATGGATATAACAATAGTGTTCTTTTAAGCTGGTTTCGCGATTTCTTTTAGTTTGACCAAAATAACATAAATAGAAACATTACAAGCAACGCTATAAATTCTCCATTTTCGAAAATGAGAAAAGAGAGCATTAGTGGAGAAAAAAAATGAGATTATTGACCGGTTTAAAGAGAACATTAAAATTTAAAATGTTAAAACTTAGTTATTTTGAAACATAAAGGTAGATAAAAAAGCAGAGCAATCAAATTATAGGGTTTTGTATTCCAGATTTAGAAAGAGTAAATTGATTAGAGGACCTATTGGATTTATTCAGAGCATTATCCTTAACAGTAGTTTTAAAACAATTTTTAACCGCAACAGATTTTAACTAATTAAGTTCATCTTTAATGGGAGCATAATATGAACAGGTTTTGCGGAAACGCTTTACATAACTGTAAATGAAAAAGGTTTTTCTCGTTGGGTGGGTGATTTGAGGAGTATAAGGGATCTTAGTGGCAGAGAAAGATTTTCTATAAACACAGGTTAAAGAAAAAAGAACCACATCTACTAAATAAAATACCAAGGAAGGGAAAATTATTACAATTTCTTAACTCAAAAGTAATCTCTATATCTGGATTGATAGAAGTGACAGTTTGAAGAATAGTAGAAATATCACATATTTCCTTCTGGTCTGTTTTCTACTGAGTGTCTAATGCTGTCTATGTAATTTGGTGTCGCCTTTTTCCTTTGACTCGACCCTTTTTCTTTCATTTCCTTTCAGTCGTGCTTCTGCACTCAAAGTGGTAGCACATACTGCTAGCGCCAGAATAATAAATACAAATCTTATTCAAGAAACCTGGCAAATGTGTTAATTTTATGGTTCTGTTTAGCTGTGTGCCTTTATTTATGCATCAAAGAACTTTGTTCAACATTTTAATGTTCATTTATTGTGATATAATGTTCATAAAAGTATATACATAAAATAAATACATACGTACATAAAACAAAAAATAGATACATAAAATAAATAATACGTACATAAAAGAAATAAATACATACATAAAATAAACGTTTTTAGCAATAAATAATGATAGAAGCATTTTATATAATAATGCAACCATTTACATCTCTAAAGAATGTATATAATGTAACTGTTAGATATTCGATTTTGAATTGTTTATTTGAATATTCAATTTTTTTAATTTATGAATAACACGAATGCATATTTCTATAAATATTATCAATAATACCCAGCAAAGAGGATATTGCTGGCCAGCAGCAAGATAGGTGCTGGCAATGATGGAGAAGTGCTGGCTAATGGTCTACCAGTGCATGACCATTGCTGGACAGCTTCAGTCAACTTTGCTGTTGGAAATCATCAGATAAATTTCTGGTGGGCATCCATTTTATCTCATGCGCTGGCCCACCGCTACATGGACGTTCACGAACTTTTGAAGTATTATTGCTGGGAAACCTTACGCTAGGTGGCGCTGCGAATATCGAAGACATTGAGTATTTGAAAACAAATCTGAAATGAATATCTTAACACTATTTAAGCTGTGAAGCTATTTTTTTTAAACCGTAAAAAATATAGCACCACTGCGGCCAACAAAATAAATAAGTAAATGAATAAATAAATAAATTCTTTATTTCAACGAACTTTTTTTCTCCTTAAATCTGGTTTTACTAGGTTGCAAAGGATTTCGGTTTTCATAATTTACGCAGTTCAGAATCAATAATAAAGAAACGTATAAAATACATAGGATTTATATACAATAGAATACTTTCTATACCAGTTTAATGATTGGGAACGTAAATCACAAAAGAAACAAACTTGAAATAGTATAATGAGAGCTCGAAAACTACGAGCAGTCGTAGCGTACGCTGAAAGCACTTGTTCATGTCCGATCACGAAAACCAAGCAGCATCGAACGCGGTCAGTACTTGGGAGGGTGACCACATGCAGTTCAAATATTTCTACAGATATTTCTATAGCTCTTGGTGAAACTAACTCATAGAAAAAGAGCCATAATACTTTGTTTTTTTATGGAATTCTATAAGAAATTTTTGTAAGGGAAAGTGCTGGGCCAGCAAAGGAATAGCAGTGGGATAGGTGTTAGCACTGCAGAAAAAGTGCCGGATTGAAGTAATGTGATGGCATACCAATGTTGGCCGGCTGTTGGCCATAACTTATGGGCCAGCTGCATTCGGCTCGGACAATTTTCGACAGGTTTAAGTAATGGCACCGTTGCACTTTACCACTGATGGCACTGCTGGCTGCCATCTTTTTTCCAGCTCATGGCCCACTGTTTCTTTCTTTGCTGGGTAATATCACATAGATGGTTATTTATGTTAATTTTTTAACATCTAACAAATACTTGTCATCCAGTTAAAATCTATAAAACCCATCTAGTGGATTTTGGCACAATGTTGGTAACCGTTTATTTATAAGTTCAGTAAATCTAATGTACAACATACAATTTTTTTTAATCAACTGCTTCTTTAGTTAGATTGATTTAGATTTTGTCATTCGAATTATTTGGTTAGAATTATTTAAATTGACAAAAAATCTTTGACTATAAAAATATTTTTCTTTTGTCACTTAACTGATGTTTTGTGACAAAGTGAAAAATAATTTATGTTTATTAAAGATGAAATTCAGTATTTTGAGATCTAAACACGTCAAACATGGTTGTATAACAGAAAAAAAAAACATTTACATTGCTTTTTTCATTTGCTGAACAAAATCTAGCTCATTTTATATCCATTAAAGAAGTAAACGAACAAAACGTATATAATAAATATGAATTGAAACCTACATTTATCATTATCAATCCGATGCGCTCCAAATCATTGACAGAAAACGGGGAAGAAGTAAAGAAAGTATTTTTTTTCAATAACTTTTGTGTGGCAATCTGCAGTTATAGTTTGATATTTTATATTTCAATATACATCGCGTAAATTCTCTAACATTAAAAAAAAAGAAAAAAAAATCAGTATTTTATTTCTCGAAAAGTAGCCTTTATAAAATGTTAATGCTTATGAAAGCTAACAAAATGTATACGATAAATATTTATGAAATTTAGTAACGTTTCTTGTAGAAAATCAATATTGTAAACTATTGCGTCTGTATTATATTTCTTGGTTTTAAATTAGTAATATTCGCCTTAACATTACTAATATTAGAGATATAACCACATATTTTTACCAGTATGGGTGGTGGTTTCATATAAATTACCTAAAGCTTAAAAAATTGCTTTGTTAGGAAACAATGCTTAATTATTATAAAATTTCAAAAACTCCATTTAGGACGCAATGATGTTCATTTCTGCAAATGTTGCGTTATTAATAACATACTTAGTTTTTCCATTTTATAAAAATTTCAGTTTTTATTTTCGCAATTGTCGCGCTGTTTATTTAATTGTTAACGGTCTTACAAATTTTAATTGCACACACTTAAAGAAATGTATAGAATTATAGAAGAAATAAAATGACATTTCTGGCATTGAAAGCGTGATTATACATAATTCTTTTACAAATGTATTTTTCATTTTATCCATTTATAATGCTGTAATTTTAAGCGATTTCTAAACGAGGAGATTATGTTTCTGGCCTTTATATATGTAACAATATATGTATGTTCTCAAATTTTCCATCAGCCACTGAACGGAACTTTTTATAGTACGATTTGAATACACAAAAAAAAAAAAAAAAATCTAAAATTAGCCACCATATTGGGCTTTGTTTATTACGAGGATGAGTTAAAGATTTTAGTATATGATTTTCTGCTACGTATTAAACGTAGCCGATGCTGATAGACTACCTATATAAAAAAGAGAGTGCCGACATACGGGCAATAAAATTTGTCCGGTCAAGAAAGTTTTTGAGGCGAACCCGCCCTTTATCGTGAAGCTAATATTTTTAAAGATATCTCACTTGTCTAATGGAACTTGGAAAGGTTGTTACTGCCACGTATTGGGGAATATTGGTTGCCATATATTGCCCGAAAACCTCTAACCTCAGCATCTAAAGTGCGTGTGTCACCCACTACTTTATTTATAAAAGCACTCTACTGGCAACTACTTATGTAGATTAAATTGAATGTGGTAGTGGAAAGCAATAAAGGATTGCCGCAAGAACACTCATTGAAGTACGCTAACGGACCGTAATAGGTAAATAAAAAAAAAGACAATATTAATAACATGAGTTTTTTTGCATAATTACTATGCAAGCAAGTTTTGGATTAAGAAAAAATCACTTGAAACTGCTTTCACGTTTTGTTTGAAAATTAAAAGAAATTTCTATAAGCGTAATTTGAAATGAAGGAGAAAATTAAATTTAAAGTGAAATTTAAAATGTCAAAACATGTAAAAATGTGTCAATAATATAGTTTCTTGGTATTTTTGGAATATTTTTTGATTAAATTTGTTTGATTATAATACACGTTTTACTTAATAATAACACCTTTGCCTGTAATATATTAAATATTAAGTTTTAAAATAAATATATTCTCAAAACTTTACCGTGAATACGAAATCATTTCGCGGAATGACACTAAAGATAAAATATAAGTGCTGAGTAAAAATATGCGGCATTGTCTTCTGTGCTTTTTAGCAACTTATGAAATACGACTGTGATATTAAATTATTTTTTATGTTAAATTGTAACTCTTCTTAGTCCATGTTAGTATTTTATGGTTATGAAAATCTCATTAATAAAACCTATATGAAAATGCCATTCATGTTTTCTAATTTAAAATAAAATATGTATCAACAGCAAAACGTTAACCTTTTCATTGAAAAAATAAATAATAACCATAATATTCATGATTATTAATTAACGTTTCGGAATTTGATGAACATCAATCAAAATTATTTGAGAAAATACTCTGTCAAAAATATTGGTTATACAAGCTAAAATTATTTCTTTACTCCTAAAAAATCACAATTAATTACAAGAAATTCATTGTACTATATTTCTGATTGAAAGTAACTGAAATTTAATGAAAACAAATGTTTTCATGAGTGGTGTGCTTTAAATATTAAGAAATGGATTAAATTAATTTTAAACATTTTTTAAATATTCAATATAAATATATGAAAAAATCTTCTTAACACGTTGTGACTCAAATGGGACCGAAAGGCGTAAGCGCCGTGACCCAAGTGCAACACATACTGTCGGTAACGAAAATGAATCCACGTTCCTGTGAAGTCTATATAGCCAATTTTGTCACGAGCTGGCGAGTAAATGACTAAACATCGGCGAAGGACATGTTGCAATTAAGTCCTAAAACAATGCGACGTTGCGAGAATCCAATGTATCAAAATAAAGAATTCAACCATTGGCTACCATTGTGACAGTTTGCATTTGTGACTATTATGACTTCGCAGTTTTGTCACAGACTCTGACTATGCAAAAATTAAAGTATACAACAATAGAAAAACTCATACTGTTGTGTTAGTAAATAAAAAACTAATGTTTAACTGTCCTTAATTAATCTTTATGAATATCTTTTGCATTTTAATTATTCATAAGTATTTTAAGCACTTATTTTATTACCATAAATATCGCATTAAATCAATTTGAATAAATGAAACATTCCCTTAAATGAGAACTGTTTTATTTTTATTCTTACCGTAGAAAAATATTAATGAATTCCAAGAAAAACAATATTGACTTTAAATTATTTCTGATTTTGTTGAAAAAGGATAAAATTATTCAAAGCTATAAAATTAAATGGAATTAACATTCATGTTGCTGAAGCACGTGATGTCTGGATTTAAAAGATTAATAAAATAATTAAGTAATTTTCACTTTTAGAACCTACTAGGTACTAATAAAGTAAGTGTTGTGCACTAAATATCATAATGAAGCATGAACTATTCTGTTTAACTTCTTTTATTCTTTCAAAGTAATTTTTAAGCACATTTAGAGATACTTTAATATCCGGAGAAAATTAATTTTTTGTAATAAAATAATTGACCTATGCACAGTGTTGTTCTTATCTTAATGCTGTGAGTGAAAATTAATTGTTTTCCATCTTATTGCTTAAAGAATCCTCTCTTAACTGATTAAGGGGGTTTGTGAACTTTGAAAAGACCAAAAACCGACAAAAAAAAAAAAAAAAAAAAAAAAAAAAAAGAGTTTTTGCTTTGTGTTATTATTTACTTGTTAAAATTTAAAAAAAATAAAACATAGAGTCATATACATGACAGAATGTGCTTTCATACATCTTCAGTGTAAGTAATATGAAAAAATCATATTTTTAATGAATAGTTTTCAAAACTATGGCTAAAGTACAATCATAATACACGCTAGAATCAATCTGTGCATTCCTTATCAAATATCGGTTTATTAAAGTCATAAATTAATAATAAAGTATTTTAAAAAGTGAGTTTATATTGAAAATTCAGTTTCCTATAGTTTTTTTAATTTTTTTAAATACCTGACTGTTGGATTAAAAAAATGTATTGACAATTTTTTAATGAAGTATTCTTAACCCTCTCGTCACCCTGATTCTCATATGAGGCTCCTACTTCAAATTTCAATATTTGAAAGGAGAAAAATATTTCTGTTAATTCCAGCACCTAATAGTGATAGCATATGTCGATACATTTATTATTATGACTTTACTTATGTTTCAGCATTTAATAATAGTAATATTAATAAAAGTTTTATTAATTATTAGTAAACCTTTGGCGTTTCTTTTAATTCAAACATATGTTTCACTCTTTAAATTTAAATTAGGGACTCCTTTTCCGAATTAGTAATTTATGAGAAAAATTACAAAATACTACTAAATTTTTTATGTTTGTTTAATCTAGTTGTAATGCAAAATTTTCCAAACGTCTTAAAAAATTCTTCTTTATACTATTTTTATATGAAAAACACGCAACATAACTATATTCGTTAGGTTTCTGTAAAGAATACATTCGTTAAATTTCAGTAAACTGTAACTTCTGTGATTTCGTTAGCTACTTTTAATTTTGTTAGAATAAAAGTGATTTTTCCCGAAATTGAAAAAAAAAATTCTGTACCGAGAGGGATAAGTATGAAAATGTAAAGAAAAATTGGACAAAGGAACGCGTCGAGCATTTTAAACTAAAGATATAATTAATAGTTATAATAATTTAAAATTTTACCGTATTGCATTTCTTTTCAAGTACTTATTGAACTCATGGTACAGAGACCTTCTTTGAATATTTTCTTATGGGACTAACCAAAATAATTAAGAATAACTTTTAAGTCCACTGTGTTCTTAAACATTTATTTAATGTAAATATTTATTTACGTTTTGGTTTAGTAAGAACAATAGCAGCATTTCTATTTCTTGCAACAGTTGTATAAGGTATGCACTCATAAATTAAATAACATGCAAATGTTGAATAATTGTACTTTGCAATTTGCCATGTTACATTCTAAATTTTAGTATATTTGCTACATCAAATGCTGGATCCTTAGCCTCCAATATAACGCATTCTTCGTATTATTTTAATGTTAACAGGACATTCGTAAATGATTCTTGTTTTGAAAGTGGATGCTTGAAAAGAGTTTGACGAAATAAATGTCACGTTTGATGCATTTTTATTGGAAAATTTACTGCTTTTCTATTTAACGAATTGACGATTTTTGCATTTCTATCGTCAACCGTTTTGCAAATTTTTTATTGCTCTTTCAAAGTAGTGTAATATTTTTGCGCATTTCTGTATGTTTTTGTCTCTTTTTATGCCTAATATTACGTACACTTTATACCAGGGGTGTCCAACCTTTTTGCCTTAAAACGGTCTGTCATCAATGTTTCGGAGTAAAAATTTTCCTCTTATTAAATCGAAGAAATTCTCTCATTAAATAAGGCGAAATATTCAATACGAAAATACTGGTACAACTGTGATAAAATTGTGTGAAAAGTTTAAGAACATTTTCATTCTAAAGAATTTCTAAAATCAACAGTTATTCAAACAAATCACGGACAATGACGAACGACACACCAAAAGAAAGTTCAATCTTAGTTAATTAATAATTTCTTAATTATGTCTTATTAGTGTTAATTGGTCATATCTGTAGTAATTGTTTACTGTATTTACTATGTAATAATACCCATAGGTTCTGGTCCCGGACAGTTCACTCATTTATTACCATCATGTCGCGACCATAAAATTATAGCTACAAAGGATGACAATCACGGATGACAATTAAGTCAATAATATTTGTGGCCCACTGAAGATTGTTTTATGAGGGTCAAAGTTGAGACCTCTATGATAGTTTGGGAAACAGGTCACGTGTTACGATCTTCCAGGCAGACAGGGGCCCAGAAGTGTAAGCTTTCAGTCCAGAGACAAGTAAGCGAGCATTTCTAGGGTGTTAGCCAATAACAGGCTACGATCGTTTATCCCTAAAGTTATGGAAACGCCCAGAATAAGAAGTTAGTTTTTAATTTTATTCCTGACCTAATATTCAGTTAACATTCGGTCTACGTTTCACTGAGTTCGAGTGCAGTCCTCATGGAGTCTTCTCCGGGTTGACATTATGTCATTATAAAGTTTGCTTTGAGATCTCTCTCATGAGAGTTAAAGTCAATAGTTCTTGAAAAGCAGTTGATCCTTTAGTTTCGCTTAGATGAAATACGTTCACCTATAATATGTTTTTAATCTATGGAAAAAATCACTTTTCCTTTTCCATTCTTAATTATGATGAATCATAATTCAGAACGGAATTAATCCATTAATTAAATGCAATTAAATATTTTATTTTGATCGTAAAAGGTCCAATCACTATAGAACTTTGTAATGAGCACAACGGATATTAATTCTCCAAGGCCTCATCATCACCTGGATCAACAGCTATCGGTTTCCGCGGAGAAGCCAAGGTACATGTTTTATTTAATATGTTTGTCTCTTACCATTCTCCATTAAATGTGTTTAGGGATTTTACGTTTCACGGGAGGCAGTGATCCTGTTTCTAATAATAATATTTAAATCTATAATAGTAAGAGTAATAATAATATACGGTAAATAATACATTGAATTTTATATTATTTATCTCATTAATTATTATGGCATTTGTCAATGTCTTTAAAGTCAATAGACACCGTAAAAATGGTAATATTATTCTCATTTTTAATTAATGTTTCATGTTCTGTTTAATTGTAAGTATGCTTTCTGTAAGAAAAATTCTATTTTAATTTTAAGTATATTTTATTCATATAGCTTCATATAGCCTTTTTGTGATAATTCCTGTCACATAGGTGTATTTAGCAACTTGTACACAACGAGCAAGAATGCAATTATGCGGTTGATGACGTTGGTGCATGAGAGGAGGAATATTCTACAAAAAATAATTCACAAACTTTTTAATGACTAAATTAAATCTCTTTAGGGAACTTAAAATATTATAATTGCTTTCTCTTACACCTTAGTCTTAACTGTTCCCCCCAGAGGCCAATAATTATCAAATTTCCACTTACGATTATTCCACGATTCCATAATGGATCTTATACTATTTCCCTACAATGCTCTTTAAGTCTTCTGTGTTGTCCAAAATTAATAAATCGTTGCCTAATTATTTATAGTCCTTATTCGGCCCAACACTCTATGACTCGCGGGCTACAGGTTGGATATCCATGCCTTAAACACTTTTACCAAGAAGAACTACAGCGGATAATGCTTACGTAATGATATTCACAGTTATTTATAAATAACTTGAAAAAATAGCGCTGGTGGGGAAAATGAGTATTTTTTTAAAGAAAGGACCGATGAGTTTGAGGACTTATATCCGTAATCCGAGAACTGAAGGTTTGCATATAATATTAGCAAATTTAGTAAAGCAGCTGTTGTATTGTCTGAAAGACACGATAGTACACGATGAATGGAAGAAAAGATGCACAAATTAAACGATTAAAATAACATCGAGTGATAACAGGTTGTGTTTTGGAAATCTGTGCTAAATCGTTTCGTGTTTAATATTAGGGTAAAGTGGGAACAGACGCCGTGGTGGGACAGATTCCGCAGAGTGTATGTTTGCAACACTAGCGCTCCCTAGACCAATTTAAGAAGTTCGTATTGTTCCTCTGTGCTGTGTTCTATGTGTTTCCACCGCTTAATTATCAGTATTTATATATTTTGCCAGTTTTTATGGTTAAAACCTGCATGGTAAGTTGCTAAAATTATTCTAATAAAGTTTTATTACATATTTTAAACCAAATAAACAGAGATTTCATCCCAAAACCGAGTGCAATTGTAGCCTAGATCGTCGTAGAATACAGACATGTGCTTGCCTTCCTCTCGCGTCGCTCACATGGCACAAAATGGCGGCGCGGTATCTTACCCGCCCTTATGGGACAGATACAGCATCGAGGTTGAAGGACAGATGCCGCAAAATATATTTTTCTTTTTGGTTCATTAAATTCATCCATCTGCGATTTAAGTAGAACTTGCATTCAAATGAAGGTACATTAGCGCATTCTGCTACTTATCAAAATATTCTCAGCAACAGTGTTGGTTCACCATACGTGAATAAGGAAAACGAAGGCCATTTTCAAATCTTACCATCTAAACTGTTAAACAAAATATCTCCTACCCGATGGTCAAAATACCT
Organism: Maratus speciosus; assembly: GCA_963932465.1. NCBI lineage: Eukaryota > Metazoa > Arthropoda > Arachnida > Araneae > Salticidae > Maratus > Maratus speciosus. Next base: position 21,040,707 of record OZ010787.1, read on the forward strand.
ATAAAGCCAAGTAAGAGAAAGCAAAAGTATGCAACTATTACAAGCACAGAGTTTATAAACATGAAAAAAGAAGAAGGAAATAAAAAGCAAAAGAAACTAGAAAGCATCGAAGAACGACAGCTTCGCAGAAGTAAAATGTGTATAAAAAGTAAGGAAAGGTCAAATTGAAAACACCTTACTTGAGGGACAAACTAAAATATGAGTCATATTCCGACAATGAGTGAATTGTTCCTTTTATGGATTTTGATGGCAGTATTGTATTGGAATTTGATGGCTGAATGTGCTGAGTGTCTGGAGTCTTATCAAGAAACAAAGTTTAAAGCGAACAGGATTCAGTACACTGTAAAAAAAAAATCTGTGAAGTTACTAAAGTTTTTCTAGGAAACTGGGATTCCTAGAACTTTTCATGTAACGGCAACAACAAAATTTCATGTAACAGACACACTTTTGCGCCGAAAATCAAAAAATCTGTAAGGTTACTAAGAATTTTTTTGGAAACTGGGATTCCGAGAACTTTTCATGTAACTGCAGCCAGGGTTACAAATAAAAGTTTAGTAAGATTACTGAAATTTTAGCAGATTCATTTGTAAATTTACAGATTTTTGTAGCTTTACAAAAACTAGTTTTGTAGATTTGCAGCTTTTTTTGTACAGTTACAGGTGAAAGTTTAGTAAGCATGTAACTTTACATCTGTAGAACTACAGATTTTTTTTTTACAGTGTACATCAAATTAAATCAATAGCTGCATGAAAAAGGCCAACTTTGCTTTTGCAACGGGAAGTGTGGTGTGCTTGTGGGCGAATGGAAATGCAAAATCAAAGAATAAGAAGAAAGTACAAGAATAAACAGACTAGCGACTAAATATAATAGAACTAATACTTACATTAAGAGGAAACTGCAATGTTCGCCTGGATGTAAACCAGTGATTTGCAATTATTCTTTTTTGCAATTATGCTGTCTATTGTTTTCAGTAATTATGCTATCCATTCATGTAAATTCAAATGTTTTTCTTTTCATTTTTATTTTTTGTCTTAAGTTTTATTTATAGAGCATACACTTTTGCATTTTCATTAAACCTTTTACAATTTAGTGATATAGTATAGAATTTTTGTAAGTTTACTGTTATTTATTTTCATTTTAAGTAGGTTGAGAGAATAAAAATGTGATTTGCTTGAAAAAAAAATAAACAATCTTAAATAATAGTCAAAAATAAACTTTTTTCTCCATGCGGCATCTTACCCAGCGCATAAAAAGTGATGTTAAAAAATGACGTTTGGGAAAATAATTATGCCTACTTTATTAAGAGGTTTTTAACTTGTTTAATATACAAATTAGATTTTAAAGGTTTGATTAATAATTTCTGGTACTTAGTTTGTTGTTTTTTGCTTTATTGTACATTTTACAAGAAGAAAAGTAAAACTGCGACATCTGTCCCTACTGCACCCTATGCCATGCAGCTGAAAAGTGCATTCATTACATAGTTTGGATAATATATATGTTTTTTATCATAATGTTTTATAATGGAATGATTATTGATTTTTCTCCAAGTACACACATCAGAAACTTTCACAGTTATGTGTGAAAGAAACACAGTTGAAATTTAACTTATTAATAAACTATTTTAAGCTCTTTAGGTGCAGGAGCGCTTTCAGACAAAAAGAAATCGACTACAAAAAATAAAGACGTATAAAAGAGTAATGAATTAAATATACGTTACTGTACATACATACCATACATATTGCAGTAGCGTATTAATGAATAATGTAATTTTTTGAAGTTTTAATACATCAACATAGTTTGAGATAAACAAGATTTTTTTAAAAAATGTTCTTTATAATGTAGTTTTTAGGTTTAGTAAGTACATATTCATTAAATATGATGAAAAATATTTCCAGTCATTTCGTGTTATCTCTTAATGTTTCTAAAATTTTAATTACTCATAATTTCAGAAGCTCATTAGATGGCTAATTCCCTATTTTAATACCATAGTTTGAAGAATTCATTTACGATGTGTGCTGTTATTCATTATGTCGTTAAACGTCATTTTCATAAATCTCCATTAACAAATCCTATAACCTTTGCTTTAGTTAATCACTTTTCTATAAATCACAGAGAAAATTGAATTTACGAATACATTTTTCAAATTCAATTGCAAGAACTTAATGGAATTCCCTCATAGTTAACTAATGTGTAAACTTTTGTTGCAATAATAATATTCTAAAATGAGTACGACAGTTTGTAAACATTACATGCAACAGATATATGTTATGGAAATAGATATAAATAGCACTAATTTTAGGGATAATCTCTCGCTGAATAAAATTATTACAAAATCGAATTTGAAAAAGAGAAATTCGAATAATTTAAACAATTTAACTTTTTAACAGCGTTCGTAAAAATGGCGTAAATAAAACACACATAAATTATTAGTAACCAACTTATAATGAAAATTTTATTGCAGTTTTAGCATATGGTTTAAAGAAATGTGAAAACTCACGTGAATTTGAAAGTAAAAAAGTTGTTTAATTTAAGTTTTATTTAATTATTAATACAAAGGGTTATAAATATTTCTACAGATTTTCAATAAATGTAAATTAAGTTATCTTAACAATGCACTGAAAAAAAAATCTTATTTTACGTCGAAAAGAATTGTCTAAAAAAGACATAAGACCTGTATTACGACTGATATACATGTATTAGGCTATTGGCATATCTGACACAAGTTAGGATTTCATACTCATCATGCTTGTAAATTGAGATACATTTTGTTGTTTAGATGACTAATTTTTTTTTTTATATATATTCTCTTGCTTTATTTGAAACTTTTTAACACGTTATATCAATTTCTTTTCCTCTAGTTACCAATGTTTTCAAAATATGCTACTGTAGTGCTCCTAAAAAACATATTGCACTGTCAGTGATACGCTAGGGAATTGCCTTGAAACCCATTACGAAGTATTCTTTTGAAGTCTGAAAACAAATGTCCGTTAGAAGATTGCGTAAAAAAATGTTTCACACTCATTCTTTGTTTTTCAATATTATTGGAATTTAATATGTGAAACAGAAGTCAATACGATCTACAAAACGTGCATTTTTCTCTTTCACATTTCATAGAAAGAAGTATTAAGACGTGATATCTAAAAATATATGATTTGCTGTGATTTGTATGTGATTTGCTTTTCTTGTACTTTTCTGTATAAAGGTGAAATTTTAATATTTTGATCGATATAGTGTTAAAGCAATTTCTGTAACAATATCAGACCATTTACAAAGATCGTGTTTTGAAAAAATTAGGCGGAATGCTTAGTTCGTAATCACATTTTCAATTAGAAGTTCGAAAAGAGGGATTGTTTTAAGTGGGATTCTCAAAAAAGCAGCCGACGAATCGCTGAATTCAGCGTTGTAACAATGATTTATGTATATTATTCCATGGGTTACCTTTAGGTTATTTGTACTTAATCATGACTATCAAATCTTTTTTGCTTATCCTTTATGCATATTTTCCCTATTTAGTGAACGTTTTTCTTTGCCTCAGATTAAACAATTTTTCTCGCGACATTTCAATCATATTAGCTTATGGAGTAAATATTCTCATAAGATTACCCCTTTATGTACTGAATTATGAATTCGTGAAAATTTTATCTTCTAAAGCATTTTTCGTGAATTGTTTAAACTACATTAGAAGATTTACATAATCATTTAATAAATTTTAGAAGGATTTTAGAAGGACCAAAGGATTTAGAAGGATTCATTAAATTTGAATTTATAGGGAATTTGTGCAATATTTATAACCCCACTCAAATCTTTTATTTTAAATATTTTTCTTAGTATTTTGTAGAATTAGAAAATGTACAAATATAATGTTCTTACAATAGAAATATAGAAATATTTCCGAATTTAAAAATCCCTCCTCCCCCCCCCCCCCCAACGCCAAGGAAGCTGAAAAGATGCAAAGGCAAAATAAATCACCCTTTTAAAAATATTTATGTTTTGTGTAACCCATAATGTTTTTGGAACAAGATAAAGCAATGTAGTTGTAACTCATTCAAAACTGTATTACAACTAATCAATGTATTAAATGCATTTTATAACAAGTAATTTTAATGGTACTTATAAGTACCGTCAGTAGATAAAGGGTTAAAGCATATTTTTTAAATAGATAAATGAGCAGAAGTTTTTAAAAAAAAAATAAAAATCAGAATGTTAAAAAAATTGTTCGGAAACTAATTTTGATACTTCAAAAGCACTTTTAAAAAAGTTGTCATTTCTTTTAATATGAAGGTTATTTTTATTTAATTAAAAAGAAGATAGGTTTTAATATTAAAACATAAGGTATAATCGTTAAACATTAACGTTTAGAATAAATTTTGAAGCATTATAACTTTCAGGATCTTTTTTTCTCAAATTTTGTTAAAATTCACTTTATGAATCCTTCTGCCAAACGAATAGGAATTCTACAATGTTGCTTTTTTTTTTTTATCAAGGAGAACATTAAAGTGCTCTTTCGATTAAATTAAAGGCAGTGAAGTGTGTTATTGATTTTTAACTGAAACTTAATATTTTTTTCTATTAAATTAAAAGTAGTAAAGTTTTCTAATAAACAAACGTTTATCTGTTACAGTCTGATTATTTCATAGTAATTAAATTTTAATACTATATAACCGTAAATTGTTTTGTTTGATGATTCATTTTGCTTGGTTATTTACATGCAATACATGAGATTTTAATATATAAAACTGATAAAGAAAAAAGAATTTATATAAAATATAATAAATAAAAATTAATAAGCATTTGAATTAGAATCGAATCTGTGTAATCTTATGAGTTATATTCTAAATATGTCACAGAAATATAACTTCATATCAATAATTTCCTTTATACAGGTTGTCCATTTTCAACGTCGTCCAAAGGCTAATTTCTAAACCGTTAGTCATAGACATATAGTTCCAATTACAAAAATGTTTTAAAGGAGGTAAAGAAGTATATTAAAAGGGATTTGCGTCAATAAAAACATTTCTTAACAAATTGTGAAATTTAAATTTTTATACGGTCCCCAGTCATATAAGTTATATTTAGTAAAATTTTCCTTTTACACTGACAAGAAAGTCAAAAAAAAAAAAAAAAAAAAAAAAAAAAAAAAAAAAAACTGTTATTTTACGATCAAAATTGACTGAGTAATAGCTGTTTAAAGTTGGAGCATATTTTTTACTGCAAATTAGGGGTCATTCACAAATTTAATGGAACTATAATTTCGTCAAATATAATAAAAAAAATGGCTGAGAGAAAAATTAACATTGCAATATAGATTTGAAATCTTTAATCATTCTGAAATATTAATGCAAAATATACAATTTGTAATAAACATATAAGAAGAAAAAAAAATCGAATTTTTGTTAAATAAAATGATGCAAATTCACAGCCTCAATTCTTTACAAAATTATACATATTTTAAAATGTTATTAGATTACACTAGCTTGCAAATGTTGGGTTATGTCATGTTTTTTAGCTTTTGATAACTGATTCTTTTGAATTGTGTACTACTGAATCCGAAATTGACCTTCATTTTTTACCATCACGTAAAGACTTTTTGAAAATCGTAAATTTTAAAGTAAAAAAAAAAAAAAAAAAAAAAAAAAAGCTAAAATTTGATACTATAAAATAAATGTGATTGATGTCTTTTTAACTTTTGATAATTGATTTTTATGTATTTTTTACTGCTGAATCCGAAAATGACTTTCATTTTTAACCGTCACCTCACGATTTTTAGAAAATTCTAAATTTAAAAGTTAAAAAGTTCAAAGTTAAAATTGAACCTCCTCCCCCCTCATCGGACCCTTCAGCTGCTTTTAGCTGTAAGAATTCCAGTATAAGCCAAAAAATTGAAGCAATTATTGAATTAAATAAAATAAAATGAAATAAAAAACGTTTTACATCTGCTTTATAGTATCAGATTTTCGCTATATTTTAACTTTGATATTTACGATTTCCAAAAAAAAATTCTAACATGATGGTTTAAAATGAAGGTCATTTTCGGATTCAGTGCTAAAAATTACATAAAAATCCATTATCAAACGTAAAAAAACACAGCCATCTCCTCTATTTTATAGTATCGGATATTTGCTATTTTTTAACTTTGACAATTTATGATTTACGAAAAATCCTGACATGATAGTTAAAAATTGAGGTATTCAGTGCTAAAAAATACAAAAAGTTAAAAAACACAACTATCGCAGTCTTGTGTTATCTAATCTAAAACTTTTTCTTAAATTTCTTGTCAGTAATCTATCCGAAACCTTTTGTGTTATCCTATAAAATTAGTAAAAATGGTAACCACCAAAAATCATAATAATATTAGATTGTTATCTGTTTACGTCAGTATGTAAAATTTAATCTCGATCGGATATTTGAAAGTGAGATAAAGTTCGAGTACAAATTTTGAACTGGAAAAACATACATACGATCGTTGCAGTAAAATAAAAACTTATAAACATAACATAATTTTTGTTAAGAGAAATCATGAAAAGAAATACAGCTCATATTCAAAATGTTAGAATAATTACTTTTTTACATATTGAAAATATCTTTTGGTAATTTAATGTCTTTTAATGCAAATATGCAAACGATATTTTTATTAAGAACTTATTGTTGATTAAACTTATTTATTACCTTAAAATTAATATCATTTTTGAAAAGATTAATTGAAAAAAAAATTGTTTTGAAAAGTCAAAATATAAGGATATTTATTCAAGTGGTTCGAAATATTAGAATATTTCACATTAATTCTATTTTAATTATCACCAATTCATATCTGGTAGCATCATTGATTAAATTCAGACGATTTTATTTAAAATCGGTATTCTTTTTGCAGTTTGTTTGCTTTTTCGTCTTAAAATGGGTCGTGTGAGTGATATTCCTGAATCTATTAAATTTCGTATGGTTGATTTGTATCGGCGCGGTTAAAATTAATGTTATATAGCGAATTTTTTAAATTGTTCGCAATCAAGCGTTAGTAAAATACTAACACAATATTAAATAAACGGTTAAGTGCGATCATTACTCGCGCATAGAGGGTTCCGTAGAATAAATATATGAATTTGTAATTGTATTATAAAAAAAAAAATAGTTGCTAAAATAATACTAAGACTTTGTAAAAAACTATACAACGTAGGGTTGGGTATAACTGTATGTATTAGAAAAAATATAAATGGGTATACCATGAAAGTTCAAAGAGATATGGAACCTAAATAATATCAAATATAGCTATTCGTATAACTCTTTTTTTAATATTATCCTAATCTGTTTATGATGAACTTAATTGGGTACTGACAATAAAAGCAGTACACAGTTAAACTTCATTTGGCATTTCATGAAACTAAATTCAGCGTAGTAATAACCTTTATTTCTACAGTGCAGTTAAAACAAAACCTTTGTTCAAAGTTTAAATTTGGCATTGTGCTAAGCGCGCTTCGAAATGAGGTCTCAAATATGCAACGCCGCCTTGGTCAGTGACGCTTTTTTCCAGATAGGTGTTTAATTAACTTTTAAAGTCACTCGAGGCGTATTGAGAGATACAATCAATGCAAACTATCGCGAATCCCACAGCATTTATGCGATTCATTCTAATTAAATCTTTCGAGGTCGATGCCCTTAAAAAACGCACACCTAATTTTAATTCCAAAACAGACAAACGGTACCAAGAATATTTAATTAAAATTTTCCTTTTATCATGTACGTGAAAATAATGTCATGTCAGTTCATTATTTCTTAAGCTTATAAATAGAATTACTCTGTGCCGGAAAGGATTAAGTGGTCGCAGGACTCTTAAAGTTTCAAAATTTAAGAAATTTTAATTTTTTTACATGTTAAACTCCTATCTTTTCTGAATATTTTGATATAATTGTTTCCTTGAAATTCTGATTAGAACAGAAGTTTTGGCTTTTAGAATTATACCCGCTCAATAGCTGAAGCGGTGTTTCCGAAACTTTAAAGTCATTATTTTCCAAATGGCGTTTTGGGGGCATAACGCGCAAGATACCTCAAAAACTTCTGAATATTTTTTCATGAAATTTTCAAAACATATATTTCATGTTAGTCTATATAAACTGAACATAAAATTTCCTTTTTATTGTTCAAAAAAATATTTTTTTAGGTGATTTTACTGTTGAAAATTTCAAAATTTTGTATTAGCTAAATGCAACATTGCATTAAAAATATAAAAATGCTTTAAATGCAAATTTATTTAAGTTCAGGGAAATTATTACAATCTGAAGTATAAGTAAGCATCAAAATTTTCATTCTAGTTGCAATATTTATTTTGTAATCCTGCGCGTAAACTGTTATGCCAATTTTTTGTTCGACAAATGTCTAACAGTTTCGAGCCCCCTATAAATACTAATTCTGTATCTTGCAATTTTTTAAATACATGAAACGAAAGAACATACTTGTATCTTTCATCCCAATTAAAATTGTGTTTTAAAATCATATACATTTTAAGACATTAAATGTTGAAAATGGTCTTTTTTTCATTTTTTCCACTTTTTAGGGTCCCGAGACCGATTAAATTAGTATGTTTTTAACAATTTGACGTTTATTGCTTTTATTCTGTTACTGGACATTACTTTACACATATATATCATTAAAAGTTGTTAACTAGGCATAGAGTACGCCGCCCCTGTCCTTGTGTATGTCCAAACTAACCGTACCTTTAAGGGTTAATATCTCGGCTAATTACCGATGAGTTTTTTCGAAAATCATTATCAACAATGCTTTTATTCTTCTGAAACGATAGGTATATTCAGCGATGCTCAACAATTTTTCTGAATGCCCGTAAATCGAAATTTGTGTATAACAGAAAAATGTTAATTACTCAAAAACTATGTGACCTAGGGTAATCGCTATAATTTTCCGGCAAGGTTTATATTAACTTCTACTACCTCTAATTTTTTCATAATTTTAGTTTCAGTAGATTCAGAATTAGATGGGAGGGGGAACATATTTTTGCGCTACATTTTCAACAATATCTTTGAAAATATAATACCTAAAATTAAAAGGAATGTATTTTTGAGTTCAGCGTTACAAAAGTTTTCTCAGGATACCCCACATGATATACAAAGAAAATATTGTTTTTTTCAAATAGCATAATTAGCCTTTCTACTTTTTTACTAAATATATTTATGAATTTCTATTAATCTGAAAATATGTGGGTCAATGGTCTTTATTACTTCCCCGAATTTGAACTTTCCACGTTCCACAGTTTACGAGTAAAATGACTGTGACAGGCAGACAGACAGACAGACGGACAGATACAGGAGTGATCTTATAATGGTTCCGTTTTTATTTTTTAAGTACGGAACCCTAAAAATGGAAAATTTCAAAATAATCGCCGAAATGGAGGCCAAAAACCAAAAACTTCTGCTAGAGATGAGAGGAAATTGAAGCGTATAGTTAAGAAAACCCGTTTTAAAAGTGTGCTATTCTTGCACCGAAAATGGAAAGAAGAAGGAGTTGAAATTTCTACATCGACAACATTAAAGTGTCTCCATACATTTAAGTTTGGATCTCGTGTACCGAAAACAAAACCTCTCATGACTGCAAATCAAAAGCGTATAAGATTGAATTGGTGTAAATCAAGACGTTTATGGAGCGAAGAACATTAGAAAAATATATTATTTAGTGATGAAAGTATGTTTTGTGTTTCATATTGTAATCAAGATATTCGAGTTTGGTGAATGAAGCAAGAAGCATTTGATAAAGAATGCCTTAAACGTTCCATAAAATTTGCTGCTAGTGTCATGGTTTCGGGTTGCATGAGTGCAGAATGACCTGGAAAGTTATGCATCGTCTACGAAAAGGTTAATTTTTTAAGAAATGCTTTTATTGATCCAAATCGCTTTAAAAATATTTGTTTACCTCATTTAAAACATTTTTGTAATTGCAACTATGTGTCTATTACTAACGGTTTTGTAATTAGCCGTTGGACACCGTTGAGAGTGGACACCCTGCATATAATTATAATACATATACACCTATCGACATAAAAAAATTATACTTAATTATATTGTTAGATTTTATCTTGCATTTTTAAGGATCCTGAAGACATTTACTCAGTTGTAAAATAACAGTTCTTTCATGATAGAAATTTCTGAAAAATATTTGGCCAAATATTGCAATAAAAGCCCACATATGAGTACACATTTTTAAACATATATCCAACATTGATATCTAGTAATAATCCATCATTAAAAAAAGTTTATTAATAAATTGAAGCACAAAAAATACGACCATTGCATTACAAATATTTTGAATTGGATACAAAAAGAAAATAGTAGAGAATTGGATTAGATTTTGTTTTCATATTAGCAATAATAATACACTGGTAGAATGTAACGTTAATATAATACATTGAGGTGCCACTGAATTAGAGACGAGTTGCCTATTATAGCTCTATTAAGTATGGTCCGATTTTCTAGCCCTTTTTTAACAACTTCTTAGGTCCTCCAGCTATTGCATGAATGACAAAATATTTCTCAAACTTCAGCTACCACCAATTTTGAATATTAATAGCCGTCTTGGAGCCCTTGGTGCAGCTTCTTTATAAATGATCCGATTCTCTTGCAATTTTATTTAACATAGTTCAGGTACCTCCGGCTACTTTATAAACTACTAAAAATTTCCTTATACCCAACTACATTCCAGTTAAGTCCCTGGCCACCAAGGGCCCTGTACAGGGCCCTTGAAGTTTTGGGCTCTAAATTGTTAATAAATTGCGCCCTTTTAATTCGATCTTCATTTCTGGGGCCCTTTTTCCATTTAGTTATCTCACAGTTCCTGCATTCCAGTTAAAACCCTGATACCCTAGGGCTTGGTCCGGGGTCCGTTGAACTTTTTGTGTGCCAGGCATTTTTCATCATGTGGCAGCCTTTCAATGCATAACTTTAAAATTGAGTATTGGACGCCTCTCTCCGGGCCAATACCCTCATATTTTAATTGGGGCACTAGAGCCCTTTTTTAAGCCTTTCCCACATTTTTGGACATTTCTCTAAAATTTTATTCTAATCATTAATTTATAACCTATGCTTAATTTCGACTAATTGAAGATCTAAAGCGCTAAGTACTGAGACCTTTTAACGTGTTTTCATCTTAGGACCTTGCTCTCAGCTATCAGGTGACCCCTTTTCGGCCCCTATTATAGCTTTCATAAAAGTAGTCCGATTCATTAGATTTTCTTTTCGAACAACTACCTAGGTCCTCCTGTTACTACACTAAAAAAAAAATTCTCAGTCTTCAGCTACTACCAATTTAGAATATTTTTCACCTTCTTGGGGCCCTTGGTGGTGCTTCTTTAAAAATGATCCGATTCTCTTGCAATTTTCTTTAACATTGTTCTATGGTCCTCCGATTACTTTATAATCTACTAAATGAATTCCTTATATTCCAGCTGCCACCTTTTTCGAATATAAATCTTCTTTTTCGGCATCAACTTACGTTTTTTTCAATACAGCCTTAAGGGGGCAGATCACGTTGAAATGAAAAAAAAATCGATTTTTTGAAAAATTCAGTGTGGATTCCTTGAAATGTTACAAATCCATTGCAAAAAATTTTTTTAAAAAATTCGAATTAGAACGTGAGTTATCGCTAAAAACGTCTGACAACGCAACAGAAAAAATTGGGGATTCCCCTTTAACTCAGAACAGCTGTTCCGCGCCTCCGCGCTGTTCATTTGTTTACATTTTGCTCGCTCGCATTGCGCTATCTCTTTCCTCTGCTAACGACATTTTATAAAGGTATTCTTACCGTGAAAGATTTCTACACACATTGTTTTGACTCCATGTATCTGTTTTAGTTCCGATGGTTTGATTTTCAAGAATATGAAAGAAACTAAACTCTCCGAGAGTGTTTGTGTTGATTGAAACTGTATTTGCACGAGGCAGAGATCTTTCATTTGCGCTGTTATTTATTAATACGATTATTTTTTCTTTTATATAATTTGTCAATTCAAATTAAATATGGATAAGAGTACTCGAAAATCAGGTGTAAGGCCAAGTAAGAGAAAGTTCAAAGGCAATCAGCATACGATTCCAAAAGTTCAGAAGCTAAGTGCTTCTGGTAACAAGCTGAATTTTAATTCAAAATTGCAGGCATCAGAATTTGATGGATTCGCCTTTATTGACAAAAAAATTGTTTTCTCTGCAATGGAAAATTGTATGTGCTGCATAAAATGTCATTCATCGTTAAAAATCGAATCTGAAGTAGTGTTTGGCCTCTCAGAAAAAATCAATATTGTGTGTTCTGGCTGTGATTTAATTTCATCTTTCAGAAATTCTGCAATGCTTGGAAGGTCACAGAAATGTGCAGAGATTAATAAGAGATTTATTTATGCTATGAGATGCCTTGGACAAGGATTAGCTGGAGCACAGACATTTTGTGGCATAATGGATATGCCTCCTCCCATCTCTACAAAGGCCTACAATGATGAAGTGAAAAATCTTAAAAAAGCTTCAACTAAATGTGCAGAAGAAAGCATGCATAATGCTGCATTATTGGAGTTAGACCTAACAGAGGATGCTGGAATTAATAATAATATCACAGTGAGTGGGGATGGCACTTGGAAAACGCGTGGCCATTCCTCACGTATTGGTGCATGTACTCTTATTGGTGCTGAAAGTGGCAGAATTATAGACACAGAAGTTTTGTCGACACGATGCAAAGGATGTGAAAATTGGAAAGGAGTACGCAAAGGGGTTAAGTATGAAAAATGGTTAGAGGAACATTCTAAAATTTGTGAGAAGGATCACATTGGTTCTGCTGGCATGATGGAGGTTAGAGGGATGAACAGAATTTTCAAGCGATCCGTATCCAAGCATAAAGTTCGCTACTCAAAATACATAGGTGATGGCGACTCAAAAACATTCACTTCTCTGCAAAAAGCTGCGCCTTATGGAGCTGAATTCAAGATTGAGAAAATTGAATGTGTAGGACATATTCAAAAAAGAATGGGCACACGACTCCGAAGAAGAAAGGCTGAGCTAAAAGGCAAAAAACTGAGCGATGGAAAAGTGATCTCTGGAAAAGGTCGTCTTACTGATGACGTTATTGACAAACTCACAGTATATTATGGAAATGCAATTCGAGGTAACAATATGTCAGTGAAAGACATGCAAAAAGCCGTCTGGGCCATATTTTACCACAAAAGGTCTACCGATAAAGAACCTCTGCATGACTTTTGCCCCCAGGGTGAAAATTCGTGGTGTCCTTATCAAAAGGCAAAAGTTTCTGGAGATGTTTACCGCCATTCAAACACTATTCCAGCTGCTGTTCTGGACAGCATAAAAGACATATTTAAAGACTTGTCCATGCCAAGTTTGTTAAAAAAATGTGTTGGGGGGCATACTCAAAATGCAAATGAGAGCCTAAATGCTCTCATATGGAAGTTTTGTCCTAAGACATCTGGCTCGGGGAAAAAAATTGTTCAGATTGCAATAAATGAAGCAGTCATGTGTTTTAATGAAGGGCAGTGTGGACGTATTAATGTTATGAGGGAAATGGGCTTGCAAATTGGCAAAAATTGTACGTTGTATGCTAGTGAAGCTGATCAAAAGCGAATTGATGCAGCTGAAAAGAGGGCATTAGCGTGTACACTTGAAGCCCGCAGAGCCAAAAGAAGGGCAAAAAAAGCTGCGGATGAGGCTCTGAAACTTCAAGAAGGATGCGTTTATGCCTCTGGTGGATTTTAGCATAGTAAGCAATCAAGCCGTTTTACTCAAAACTATATTTTTGGCATTGCCCGTAATCTTTTTTATTTATTTATTTTTACTTATTTATTTATTTATTTTTTGCTAAATTTAATGAATATGGTACATGCATATTATCCAGGCCAGGTCAGCTAGAACCGAGCCAATTATACTAATTACAGTAACCCTCATTTATTTTTTTCAACTGTCAATGGTAAACAAGATTGGCATTTGACAATCATTTTTGGCGATAAATATCCTAGCCCGGATAATACGTAAGTATAATGAATATTATAAAGCCATTAATTATGCAAATGAATTTAAATATACTTTAAAATTTTGCTTCAGTGTAAGATATAGCAATATAAGTGCAATATTAAATATATATATGCAGTAGAATTTTTAAAATCTTGCGTTTCAAAATGCATATTTAAAAATTCCTATTTTTGTCGTTAGCGCCATAAAATGTCAATTTTGTCGTTAAAATTTAAATAATTAATATTGCTAAATATATATATTTAAATGTTTTTCTTCTTAAACCATAAGTATTTATGAAAGTATAGAAAATATTGTTTTATTACATTAATTGGTTTTGAAACTACAGAGTTTTTAGTAGTGGTCAAATTATTGTCACTTTCCGGTTGCTCCGAAAGCGATCACTAGTGTGTACACTTAAAGCTCGTAGAGCCAAAAGAATGACCAAAAAAGCTGCGGCTGAGGTTCTTCAACTTAAAGAAGGATGTGTTTATACCCCTTCTGAATTTTAGCGTCATAAACAATCTTCATTCTTATAAAACTTGCGGTTAATTTATAAAATTAACTTTGAAGACGTTTTTCTCAAAACTGTATTTTTTGGCATTGCGCGCGCTCTCATTTAAAAACTAATTATCGTAGAGTCATGAAATTTTGCATTTTACTAATTTTCATGCGTATATTTAAGCTGAACCTCAATTTAGCCAGATTTTTGTCATAGAAAAATTTTTATTGAATAAATAAGTGTAATTTTTTTGCTAAATTTTATAACTATGATTATTGAAGCCATTAATTATGCAAATGAATTTAAATATACTTTTAAATTGAGGTTCAGAGTAAAATATACTAGAATAAGTAAATGTTGCTGCAATATTAAATATATATCTGCAATAGAATTTTTAAAATCTTGCGCGCAAGATGCATATTTAAAAATTCAGATTTTTAAAATGTCAATTTTGTCATTAAAATTTAACTAATTAATCTTGTTAAATATATATAATTGAATGCTTTTTTTTAAACCATAAGTATTTATGAAAGTATAAAAAAAAAATTGTTGTATTCCATTAATTGGTTTTGAAATTACAGAGTTTTTCGTAATTGTCAAATTATTGTCATTTTCCGGTTGCTCAACGTGATCTCCCCCCTTAAATTAAAAATCGCGTTACTGTTAAAGATAAGGGGTTAACTTTAGACATTGTGGAGGATTTCTTTAGTAAATGAAAGATCGCATTAATGTTAAAAGCAATTCTTTAAATTTATATGGGGGGGGGGGGGAAACTTTCCACCACTTGGTGGCGCATTCTTTCCTCGGGTTGTATGGGCCCGATTTCAACTGGAAGTGGTTCATTCAACTTAGCTTACGATTCAGCTGCTTTTCGTACTATGAAAGTTTATCTTCGGTTTCAGTTACTGACATTTTGGAACATTAAAGGTGCATTCTTTTCTCATGTTCTAGGGGCCCGATTTAAACGGGAATTCATTCATTGAACTTAGATTACGATTCAGCTACTTTCTGCATTATGAAAGTTTATCTTAAACTTCAGTTAACACCATTTTACAACATTGACGGTGCATTATTTTCTCGGTTTCTATGGGCTCGATTTCAACGGAAATCGATTCATTCAACTTAGCTTACGGTCTGTTGTTTTACAGATTTTAGTTCCACCTTCCGCCGCAGAAGATACATTCTTGTCTCGGATTCTATAGGCCCAATTGATCTGGAGTTTGGCTCATTCAATTTTGTTTTCGATTGTCACCAGTACGTGCGGAGCACTCTCGGTATACGCTGCTTTAAGCAGCGGAGATCCAGGTCGCAGGTTCGTTCGGAAAGAGGTTTGTTGGGAACATACTAAACACTGCCGAAGACATTGGGCCCCGGAAACTAAATTCATTTCAAACACTCTATGCTGCCGAAGCGAGTGGGTGTCCCGAAAATAAGTTCATTTGAAAGATTTTCCGAAGATATAAAATCATACAAACTTGTGTTTTGTTTATGCTTATTATAACGGACTCGGGCAACGCCGGTCGGTTCAGGTAGTTTTATAATAAAAATATCTTTATAAAAACCAAACATGGATTTAAATGAGTTATTTTTATTGACATTTTCTAACAATTAAACCCTACTTATCGGTAAAATATTAAACGAATTTTTTTATTATGTTAGCCGCATCCGCATACTCTAACACGTATAAATACAAAAGTTTTTAAAAATATTCCTAATAGTTTAGCTTGTACAGCTTTTCAGATACGTGCAGTTTAATTATAGCCACCCGGTACGTACAAGTGCCGTGTATCAAAAATTTCCAGAGAAAACACCTCCATTCACTGTTTAACCGCCATGACTTTGTATACTTCCGACCTGGAACGATAGTTCTATATTTTTATGAACTTGACGTTTCTTTACCTACATCAGCATGACGCAGCTGTACTCGAGACTCATCCCTCTATTTTACACAGTTCTAACCATCAGTAGTACACTAATAGTATTTTATGTCTCATGCAATACTTGGAGCACGGTTAAATTGACAAGTGATATTTTGGCCTCCTCCTGGGAGGGGGGGGGGCTGAATGAAGTGCATGAGCAACTTATCAAGAATATCTAAATTTTCTGAAACTACTGAAGCCCATTCGGTTGAGTGAGCGCTGAACTGTTTGGCCCTCCCATTCAATTGGGTTGTCACCTGAGCTAAGGTTTGCTGTTACTGGTGCCATGCTTTAGAATTGATTCTATGAAGCTCAAGTTCATTTTGATTAAAATTGAATTAGGATGGCTATGATGGCTAGGATTACTGTTGGCTAAGACTGCTGGGAACTCTTTTAGGTAGCTTTCATTACAAAAAGCTACCTGTTGCAGCCGTTCGGAGGAAAGCGATTTCAAAAAATTTTGGTATATTTTCATCGATCATGACACCCAGACCCCGAAACCACCCTCCGTTCAAAAGTTGATATATATATATATATAACCATTAATTAAACAAAACCTACCACCGTCAATTATTATGAATTAAAGCTGTAAGTATTTAAAAAAAAAAAAAAATATTATAAGAATTATTATGGAAGAAAAAAGAAAAAAGTGGACACCGACAAAAATTGAAAAGCTTATACATTGAATTACGTTATCAGGGGCACAGAATTAATGATATAAGCAAAATGGTTGTTTTCTGTGGGAAAAATAAGCTAAAGCTAAAAATTATTTTCCCCTGTGCCCGAACAACCACTAAAATCAAGTGAATTGATTAAAAATGAAAGCAGAATAGAAACAAATAATATGAAATGGAAGAATCAATAAAACGTATTTAAATATTTATAGGATATAAAATATAAATAATAAACACCATACCGATTAATATTTCAGTATTTTACAAAAATCCATGCGCACATGTCTACCAGTATATCAAAAAGATTAAGGTGAATAAAACAGTTAAGAAATCACAGTAAATGATACCAAAGGATGCAGTTAATACATTTTGAAATAAAATTTGAAATACCTTGTAAAACACATTTAATCTAATATAAAATAAATAGATATTAATTACATTATTTAAAATGCACTATTAAATTAATTAATAACAGTTTAACCATATCGTCAAAATTTAGCTGAAAATACCCCCTGGTGTATAAATTATAACTGAAATGGAGCTAGATAAAATTAAAAATTAGAGCTATCTTAAAGAGACAAATTTGGTGCTGCCATCTATTATTAATTATATTAAACATCTATCGCAAGATAAATATTTGTAAGCATTTGAATGTAAATAACTGTTTAAACAGCAAAATCAGACATATCCTTATATATAGAGAATTATAAACCTAATATAAACCACACAATGTATTTAAAAACTATTGTTAATAAAATTTAAAAGCATACAATATATTCTGTTAGCTAACTTATTTAAACTAAACTAAGAATTTAAATAATTCTAGAACATTGATAATATATAGCATATAGCTATATGCTATAAAACAAAATAAATTCAGTAATAATTAATATAAATAATTATTAAAAATAATATAAAAATTATTTTTTAATGAGTTATATGTAAGATATTTATAAAATGAACAGGAAATAAAAAACATGTGGAAGTATATAGAAGGTTAAATGATACTTAAATTCCCATTACTTAAAAAGCACAAATATAGAATGTGGATTATTTTCAGACATCCATAAAAATCCATAAAGTATGAATGTGGGACATTCAAAAACATTAAACCGATAATAAATATTAAAAAGAATAGAGGAATAATAATAAAAATAATTTCCCAATTTTAATGCATACAGTATAACTATATTTATATTAAACATACTTATATGTATATTATTCACTATAAGAATGGCATACTATTAGTAATTAATATGATATTGTCCTTAGTAAATTAAAATTTAGTAACAAATAATTGTAAATTAGATTAATCAATAATTAAGCTAATTATAATATTAATGAAATTCTCCAATTACATATAAAATATCAAATCAACATCCATATAAAATACGTAACAAAAATATAGTAATAATACAAGAGCCCCCATTTTTTTTTATAATTAACCATTGCGTATTATCCAGACAACACCACCCTCCTCCGTACTCTAACATCTACCCACCCAACCTATAATATTTTTTTTATATTATTTTTAATTTTTTATAGATATTTTTTTATTTTATAATTTTTTTGTAATTTTGTTTACGCATGTGTTAATTTGTTTTTATAGATCATGTAAGAAAAGTACTAATTGTATATTAATGAATATATGAATTTTTTTGGAAAACCATGATTTAATGCATTATAAATTACTTTTTTAATATTATTGTTAATTAGAGGAGAAGAACATAAACATTTTATTCTATATAAATGATTAAGTATTATATTACGAAATACAGAATGATGTAGACAAGATTTAAAATTTGTAAATGTATTAACTGTGAATTTAAATTCTTTACGTTTGTCATATAAATCTGTGATAGTTTTATTGTCGTTTATTGTAATTTTAAGATCTAAGAAGTTAATTGTATTGTTAGATAAAAGGTTTTCCGTTAATTCCAAATTAGTGGGATAATCAACTGGAAATCGAGTAATTGCAGATTGATCAGTATCATTTAAAATGATGTCATCAATATAACGATATAAATGTAGATTATTATTAGTAAAATTACGTTCGTAATGATATATATATATATATATATCTGATTTTGTCAAACTGTAACTGTCGGATTTATGAACCGAGTTGTATGAAACTCGATGTGTACATAGTATATACCAATGTCTCGACCGTGTTCGTTGGCCAGCTTCATCCGCCATCTTGTTTCAAAATGGCGGCCATTTAAAAATTAAAAAAAAAATAATAATTTGAAATGTGGTACCAAAAACTTGAAATTTGAAAAATATTTTTTTTTATGTGTTAGACCTTGATACAAAGATTCCGGAGCAGTTTTTGTTTTGTCTCTATCTTTAAAAATGGCTGAGTTATAGCACTTTGAATTTCTAGCGTGGCTGACATTTTGAAACGTCCTGATATTTGTCACGCAATAACAGGCGTATTCATGAACCGATTTGGATGAAACTCGGTGTGTACATAGTACATACCAATGTCTCGACCGAGTTCGTTGGCCAGCTTCATCCGCATCTTTTTCCAAAATTGCGGCCATTTAAAATTTAAAAAAAAAATTAAAATTTGAAATGTGGTGCCAAAGAATTGAAAATTGAAAAATAATTTTTTCTTATGTGTTTAACCTTGATACAAAGATTCCGGAGCAGTTTTTGTTTCGTCTATATCTTAAAAAATGGTTGAGTTATAGTACTTTGAATTTCTAGCGTGGCTGACATTTTGAAACGTCTTAATTTTTGTCACGCGATAACAGGCGTATTCATGAACCGATTTGGATGTAACATGGTGTGTATATATTACATACCAATGTGTCGACCGACTTCGTAGGCAAGCTTCATTCGCCATCCTGTTTCAAAAGGGAACATTTAAAAAACATTTTTAATTTAAAATTTAAAGTGAGGTATCAAAAAATTGGAAAACGAAAAAGGTCTTTTTTTTTGTGTTTGACCTTGATACAAAGATTCCGGGGCAGTTTTTGTTTCGTCTAGATCTTAAAAAATGGTTGAGTTATAGCACTTTGAATTTCTAGCATGGCTGACATTTTGAAACTATCTGATATTTGTCACGCGATAACACACGTATTTATTAACCTATTTGGTTATAAGAAGGCATGTGGATAATATATAGCAATGTCTCGACCAAGTTCACTGGCCAGCTTCATCCGCCATCTTGTTTCAAAATGGCGGCCATTAAATTAAAAAAATATATATTTAAAGTGAGGTGCAAAAAAATTAAAAATTGAAAAAGGTTTCTTTCTTAAGTATTTAACCTTGATATAAGGATTCCGGAGCCTTATTTTGTTTTGTCTTTATCTTAAAAAAAATGGCTCAGATATAGCAGTTTGAATTTGTTTATGTGGGTGACATTTTGAAAAATCGGATTTTTTGCCTGCGACAGCACTCGTATATATAAACGATTTTCGTGTGAGTGCGCATGTGCACAGGAATTACTAAGGTCTCGACCAAGTTCACTGGTTAGTCTCATCCACCACATTGTCTTAAAAGGGCAGGCACTTCAAGATATTCCCGAATTTGGAAACCAAATATATGTTACTTTACATAAAATCAGCTTGGATAAAGCTGACTAATTTCGCGAAATTCTCATTCATAATGATTTAGTCTTGATAAAAATTAGTACTGAATCTTCTATAATCGATTTCCACTAAATTGAGCTTCGTGTGTTTGAATAATATAAGCTAGCTTTTTAAAAATAAGGAATATGAAAGCTACCTCTTCCTCCCGGCACTGACCGGAAGGACTTTTTCTGTTTCTAGTAGGCGACAAAATATAAAGTCTCTGACATTTTGGGAGAAGGAAGGAGTGATTTGCTTTTTTAGCCGAATTTCATTAGCTTTTTTCTATTAGAAACCAAATTTAACAAAGTATTAAGAAACATTAAAGAACATCTGGATATATTTGTCAACCTCTTAGAGGGGAATGCGTGAAAATCAATATACAGTGTTCTATGCGAAAATCACATAGTTCAAAACAGTGTATTTCACGAAAATTTTCAAGTTTTAAAATGATCAGCTTAAGCCAAATCAAACCAAACTGATAGTATTTGGTCTATATTAAACCGTAAACTTAATAAGAATTGAAATCAACAGGTCACTACAAAAGAACTCCAACTGGTCAAAAAGAAAGCATGGTATTCTATGTCACCAATAACATTGCGAAAACTGATATATTCAATATGACATGAATATTTGAAGTTATCTAAAACCAGAGAAACATAATTTAAGAATAAGATCACGTGTAAGTACTAATTAATAGCTTTTATTTATTAGTTAATGAAATTTTGAGGCACTGAATCGTTTTTTATGAATTTTTATCAGTTATGATATTATAATTATTTATTCGTTTTGATATCATATTATTAACCATCTAACAGTACTATTTGAATTCTATTTTAATGACAAAAATAGACAATTTTTTCTGAGAAATTTATATTTTATTTTTTTTTTCGAAATTTGGAAGTGTAATTTGTATATAAATACATTTTATATTTTACGAGATATATATATATTTTTAATTAAAAGCTTGTACATTGACAAAACAACAACAACAACAAAAAAAAAACCAGTGAAGCCGATTTTAGAAAATAAAACTTGGTCGCATGCCTGAAGATTGAG
Organism: Maratus speciosus; assembly: GCA_963932465.1. NCBI lineage: Eukaryota > Metazoa > Arthropoda > Arachnida > Araneae > Salticidae > Maratus > Maratus speciosus. The sequence goes on from OZ010787.1 coordinate 21,062,421, forward strand.
ACTAAGATTAGAAATTACTAGAGGTCTGTTAAATGTTTTATTTTTAATTAATAAATTACATTTTCTGGTTGTGTTAAAACTTTTGAGAAAGAATGTACAATTTTAATCTGCGAAAAAGTACAATTTTCTGTCACGATTATAAATGAATGAAATTTAAATATTGAGATCATTTGATTTCTTGAAAAATATTAGCTTTCATCTGTAAAAAGTGATTATCAATAAAAATTAAATAAATAAATTAATATTTTTATTCAATTCCTATTTATGTCACAAATGCCATCAGAACATGATGACATATATGTCACAAGTGTGATTTTCTGTGAAATGGCAGCACTTGCACCTGTGTCAACTTGAGTAGAAAACTCTACAATACAAAGTTTAGAAATTTCAGTACCGGAATAAAATATTTCGGTTTTTAAAATTTTATGAATTTATTAATTAGACCTCTGAAAATAAATGCGTTTTATATTTTGTAATGTAATTAATGTTAAAATTAACTAGTAATATAGTTTTGAATTAAAAACTTTAAGTTGTGAAATAAAAATAATATCTAACAGCTAGATCCATGTTTTATACATATTAATTATTTTTACTTTATTTTTTCTTTAGCATATTTTAATGTCACACATTGAAATCGTGATATTATGTTGCACCATTAGCTTTTATCTTGTAAAATAACATTTATAACAATCTTCTATGCAAAAACGCTATTAAAAAATCTGTACTATCTAAACTCGAAAACGAAATTATTTAAGTTATGACATTCTTCCACGAATAAGATAAGATAAAATATAAAAGATTTGTTTTTTATAAGACTTATATTTAAGTTGATATATTTAAGAGGGGGATGCAAGTGTAAAATACTAAAATAAAACAATTTTTTGCCTAAAAATTTCTGTTTCTTTTCCAACGTCACCTTGCTCACTTCTCAATTAAATAAATCACTCTGTAGTTCTAAAAAATACCTTTACCAAAATATTTAAATTCTTTCTTTTCTGAGTAGCTCTTTTTGAATTGCAGGCATTCTAGAAAATTTAGTTAATTAGCTAATATGGAAAGAATCTAGAAGAAATGTGTACTTGTCTAGTGAACTTTAAATTTACCTTTGTCATTCCTATTTCTTGACAAAAGTGGCTTCTAAGAAAATCTTTCGCAAACTGTCCCCGAAGTTTAGTTTAAAATTGAAATATGAACAAAAGTATAATTTTTTGTGAAAATTGATGGTTTTCCAAATCTTTACATCAATGTTATAATGTTTGAATGGAGGATTTTTAGTTTTAGAAATACCTTTACCAAGCAGTAGTGTACACCAATAAAAAAAGGAAGGAAGCTATGTCTCATTCTCTTATTCTGAGCTTCCTGATGATAAGATTAATTTTATTTTTATGGATATTGTTTAAAATTTGTCTAATGCAATGCTGAAAATAAATGAATGCCATTTGAAAATAGCTAATGCTTTCCCCCCAAACTGACAAAAATTATCCTAATTTGATGTGTAATCTTAATTTACCGGCATTTCCCTTAAATAGAGTAAAAAAATTCATATTTTTGTTTACTTCAGCAAAGTTTTCCTTGTGTTTGTATGCCCTTTTCCATTGCATAGATGCCGAGATTTTGCTACCAAGAACTTTGTGAAAAGCACGACACATTAGTGTCACACTTTAGGCAATCTACAGTAAAATGTAATCAACATTTTTTATGCCAACGTTAAACTAAATAAGAAATCTTGTGTCTCAAGAAATTGTGTGAATTAGTTTTTAAATTACACTGCCCAAAATATAACTGTAACACACAGACATTAATATATTATCATAAACTTGTCAAGTAGTAGTGAAGACTTTCAAAACGTTTTAATCCATCAAAAACCCGAAAAGAAAATTTTCACCGATTGAATTCTTACTTCTTACGAATAAATAAATAAGTAATAATCTTATAACACATAAAATGACATTTAAGACAATTAATTTAAGTAAAAAAACAAACAAACAAATGCAGTATTGTCTTACATTAATAAAGCTTTACTTGTGTGTTTCTATCCATTTCAATACTTCCTAAAGAGAGGATTTAAGATGTAACAAAAGAAATTAGAATGAAGAAAAATGCCACCAAAGCCTGATGGCAAAATTGAGGTGCGGAAATGGAATTGTGTCTGGGAGTAAAATGTTCCACATTTATCTATACAATTCAATTTTACTTCATTCAAAGCTGATTAAGTAAAATTGAAAAAAAAAAATCTAATAACCTTCTAGCTAATTTGAAAGGATGGTGAAAAAAATTAAATATTTCTTTCTTTTGCTAAAAATTTAATTAAAGTAAAATAATAAATTTTTATTCTAACGAATTGAAATTTTGAAGTAAATACGATTCCAGTTTGTTTTATTCTCTGATAGCAAGTCTTTTACACTTAAAGCTAAAATTATTATTGATTAACAAAAAATACATTCAGGATTAGAAAATTTTTTTATGTAAGGTAATGGGAGGCTTGGGTAAACGTTTAAGTCTTAAAGTAATTGAGCTTCATTTTTTTCCATTCAAACATTTTTAACATTTAAAATTAGGTGCATATTCTAGTGCCCAGCCTCATCCATCCGTAGTGTATTTCAAATTCATCGCTTTTTGGGAGGGGGGGGGGAGATTTTATTAAGTTTTCAATATTTTCATTTTAATTATATATGTATTGTAATAATATACTCATGATTATTAAATATTTTTAAGTTTTTTTTTTTATCATTTCGTGCACATCCTCGTTAGTATTTATTTTATAATTTTTTACGCATACTAAATATCCAAGCTGGTAAATTAAAATAAAAATTTAAAGTTTTAACCATAATGAAATAAATGAAAAGGGACATTTTTATATCACTAATATAGACAAACGAGCCTACCATACAGCGCATTTGTTTTAAATTTAATAAATTTGGCCTTATATGTTCTACATACAACGCAAGAACATACAACGGTTACAGTGATTCAGAAGAATATTTCTGAAAACTAATATATGTAGACAGGAACTAAAAATAGTAAAATTAGTTACATAAAATGAAAAATCATTTCTTTTATCCTAAATATTGAACATTAATCATTTATTAGGTTGAACATAATTTTAACATTCCTAAAATTAATAATCGAATTAGTTAAATTGGTAGTACTTAGTTATAGATTATGAGGATATTCTACAGCAGAAGACATAGGTTGATTTTCTGTTACAGAAGAACTATAATTACATCATCTATATAGCTATAGACAAGAATATAATTGTTAATGAAATTTCTTTTATGGGGAAAAAGATAACATGCTGGATGACATGTCAGTCAGAAAGTCTGATAATATGCTAGAAGCGGCTACACTTTGTAGCATACCTTCCCCAACAGCAAGAGATATCGGCTAAATTTCGGCCTGTTATAAGAATTGTCGGTAAATGAACGGTAGTCAAATAGAGAGATTAACGCGATGTTGTCTCGACAATAACTGACGATTCCTCTAGTTATAGGTCAAATGATAACGTCGACAGAAAGTCGAATTGATGCATGAAATAAATTGATTGGCACATACTGCAAATATAAAATCGGCCGATCCTGTCAGATGACCAAAATTGAATCATTTTACTGGGAGCGTATTATTTTGCCTCGGCGGTAACTCTATTCCCCGTAGTGAAATTTGACACGTGACATAAACACACCAATATCCGTCTAGATCTTTATCTCCTATCCCCTAAAAATTCTCTATTCACGTTTCAAGGACAGACCAGACCCCACTTTTAAAGGAACAAACGAAGTTAATAGAAGTCAAAAATACTTCCGAAGAATTGTTTCTTGGTGAGAATAAATTCCTTATGCCCAAATCAGTAAACCTTAATCTGTTAAAAGTTTGCAGATTCTCCACGATAACTGGATAACAGACTGTAATCGAAATCTAACAACTTTTAAAAAAATTCGGATTTTTTTTATCTCTTCTTTTCCTTTTTTTTAGCTACGTATAGTCATAAATATACTTTGATAAGTAAAACTTAAGATGATTAATAAATGAAATGAATTCAACTGATATAAGGTTAGTTGGGGTAACTGGGCCATGCTTTTACAATGTGACTCTAGAGCTTCTGACAATTCAGCTTCAAAAAGCTAATGTTCATTTGAATTAAAGTCTGAACGTCTGTAAATGTGTTCAGTTAGGTTCCCGCTATCAGACAGAAATGCTCAAAATTACATTTTAATATTTAAAAATATAAAAATATGCATATTTCATCTTTCTTTCCTCATGGGTCCAGTTGCCCCCTAAATTGGGGTAACTGGATCAGGGGGGTCTATGTTCCACACGCGTTTATATTTTTTCATATCGGATATCGGATCCTGTTTGAAAAAGTGTAAACAAATTAAAAAAATTTAAACCAGGCAGATCATGTAAATTATATGTCAATAAACAGCGTTGTAAGGGAAACCTTTGCTGTCAATATGTCTAAAAAAGCACTAAAAGTGAAAATATTAGATTTATTTATACCAAAAACATAAAACTTAAGTAAGTACTTATGTACTTTAGTATAGATAATAAATATAAAAGTCACATTTGTATTTTAAGGGAAAAAAATAGCAAGGTAAATCTATGAACAGATGGCTACTAAGTACTTTATCTTTATCCAGGAGTCGCATTATATAGGGAAAATTTTATTGTTCCTACCAGAACCCTTAAAGAAAGGTGCGATGAAGATATTAATTTCAAAATAGTGGTAGGAACGATAAAAGTTTCCATATAGAATGCGACCCCTGGTTATAGTACAATTTCAAAATTCAAGATATCTCACTTTCAGGGGCAAGGTACTTGCATTCGTAAAATGTTGAAATAATTTAATGATACCAATATTTACCAGAGAATCTATCAGAAAACAAGTAAAGTATATTTTTGCGTACTTAATAAAGGTGAAATTTTCATTATAAAATTCAGATGCCAATGTGGCAATAAGGAATTAAAATTAAGTGATGCCATAACGGCATCACTGCCCCCTTAAGGGGTCAAGATATTTGGTTTGATAACACTCAATATGCTTTTTTAAATTTTCATTACGTAATTTTAATAAGGTATTTTATTATTTTCTTTATTGTGAGCAAAAAACAATGGAGAAATTTAATTCCCGTAGTAAGAGAAACACAAAAAAATTAATTATAACTATCGGGGTAACTGGATCCAGCATGGGCCAGTTACCCCGGATACATGTCCCAGTTACCCCATTCTTGAAAAATGTATGGGGTAACTGGGACACCGGGCTTACATTTGAAACATGAAGTAAATATGTATAGATACCTAATAATATTAATGTAGTTATATGTCTAATCTTAAAAAAAAAAGATTGTTTAATAAAAGTACTTACAGTATTTTAATAAAAAGCCGTGGAAGCTCAACCATATTGACGTTTTTTTTAAAAAAAGAAACGTAAAATTTTGACAACCTATCACAGCAAAGTGAGAGCTATGATTGCATTGATACACGTTGTTTTAGGAAGTAGAGATTAAGGGGCATTGTTCATAAAAGCTAAAACTTAAAAAACACCAACAGTTTTTTATAAAACAGCCTATGGCCCTGTTACCTCGAGGTTCCAGTTACTCCAACTAACCTTATTTGTTAAACGTTGATAACAAGACTTGTCGTTTGTTTAAATTAGATAAATATGACAAAATATCTTATATTAAAAACTACAAACTATTTGCTCTATTTTTTAAATTATGAATTAAAGAGTTCTGAGTAAATAAAAAAAATTCTTTAGATATTAAATATGTAAAAATTTTGGAATTAAGAAAATACAACGGTAGAACTGTAATAAAATAATCTTTTCAAAAAAACATTAACCGACTTCAAAAAAAGCACCAAAAAGAATTAAATAATTCTTTAAACTTCTTCAATGACGAAGCGTTATCCAATAACCACACATCGGATATCATGTATCGGCATAAAAATATTAAATTTAATGTATAGAATTTAATATCTACCAAACATGGATTTTCTAGAGAATATTTTTTACAAGAGATTAATTTACATATTTATGATTTAATTTACGAATATATACAGTGAATTCTCGATAACTCGAAGTCAGATAATTCGAATATTCGTTTAAGTCGAAGTTTACACGAAGTCCCGGCCCCTTTATTACAATTCAATGTTAAACTTTCTCGTTTACATGTTTTAAGTCGATATTTTTCCGATAGAGAAAAAACAGTAATTCGATTAATTTCTTAATTTTTCAGCCACAGTTCAAAAATACTGGCAGTTTCTGTTAGAAAAGTCTTTTCTGCACTCCTCCTCCGGCTTTAAAGGGCGCTGTTTTTACTTCTTACATCGGTCAGTGTGGAGCCTCTGCAAATTTTGGAATTTCAGCTGAAATCGTCCTATGCCCTCACCCCTACCCCACCCCTTCATTTCTATTTTACGCATTCCCTTTTCGCAACACTTATTTTTTGGAGACAGAGCCGGTGGCTAAGTGAATTCTAATTGATCAAATTTGCCACGCTTTTATGCAAGTATTTTTTTTTCGATTCAATTGAGATTTCATTGAAGTTCTTTACTTTAATGTTGAGTCTTGCCATTTTACTGTTTGCTCCGCTTGGGTCTTTGAAAATGTCGAAGCGGAAATTACAAATTCTTACTTTAGAACAAAAAGTAAATTTGGTGAATGATATTGAAGACAATCCTAATCTAAAGAAAAAAGATATAGTCCTGAAATATGGTATACCTCCCAACACGCTATCGGCCATAACAGCCCTCGTAAAATGGTTTACATATTACAGGACACAGAAGAGTGCAATTCCTTTAAGTGGTACGATGTTACGTGAGAAAGCTTTGGATTTCGCAAAATTATTGAATGTGGAAGGCTTTACTGCAGCCCGGGGTGGCTTGACAAGTTTAAAGCTAGACACATCATCGTGTTTCGGACATTACATGGTGAAGCAAAATGTGTGTCTGATGAAATGTGTGATGAATGGAAGACAGTTTCATTACCCAAACTTCTTGCAGGTTATAGTGCAGACGACGTTTTCAATATGGATGAAATGGGACATTTTCACAAATGTTTTCCTAACAAGACAATGATGTTTAAGGGGGAATCATGTTCCGTTTGAAAGCTAAGTAAAAAACGTTTAACTGCCCTTGTCGGAGCAAATGCTTCTGGAACAGAAAAGTTACCTTTACTGATCATCGGTAATTACAAAAATCCTCGCTGTTTCAAACATAAAAAGTCACTTCCCGTACAGTGCAGATCTAATCACAAAGCTTGGATGACGCTAATATTGTTCGAGGAACACATCAGAAATTTGTATGTAGTGTTTCATGCAAAAAGCGTAAAGTGTTGATCTTCATTGACCAGTGTATAGCTCACAGTCAACTTTTGAACTTGAAATCTATCAAGTTAGAATTTCTCTCTACTAGCACAACTACTAAACTACAACCAGCAGAACAGGGAATAATTAAATGTTTAAAGCATTCCTACAGAAAGCTTCTAGTGCAGAAGGCAATCGAGGATCATGAAAATGGAATAAATCAAAATTGTTATACGTTAGAAGCAATTAGACTAATTTCGAGTGCCTGGAACAACGATGTGAAACAAATCGCTATCAAAAAATTGCTTCAGTAGATGTGGCTTCTTTGCAAGCAATGCGGACTCATGTGTTGTGAATGAGAATCTACAAGATCAAGTTATTTCTGAAGATGACGATACTGAGTTTTTGAATATTGACGAAAATGTTGCAGTTTGTGGAGAACACAGTGATTCAGATATAGTTGAAGCAATAAAAAAGGCGGAGAACGATTCTGAATCTGAAAAAGAGGACGAGGAAGTAAATTGCGTTTCACCACCAAATAATCAAGAAGCACATGCGGCAATGACGGCACTACAGCAACATTTCGAGAGTAGAGACGGTGTGGACTATTCTCTTTTTCTTTGTTTACAAAATGTGAGCGACTTTCTAACCAGTGAAAGTCAAAACATTTCCTTCAAACGTCATCATTAACAATTTTTTTCACAAAATTTGAGTTTGTAAGTACCTTATATTATGTACTATTGAATTATAAGTTTCTTTAGTGCTCATTTTTCTAGAATCCGTTATTACAGTATAATAGCAATTCCTATCTATAAGATTGAATTATTTTTATATATTTTCTGTATGTATTTAAGGATTTTCGATAAGTTGAACTTACGATAACCCGAATATTTTTGCCGATCCCTTCGAATTCGACATATCGAGAATTCACTGTACATAAAAAGTAATTAATTACTTTTTGAAGTTGGTGCCAAGCATTCAAAATCGATAATGATTAAACAAATAATTTGTTGAGGAAATAGAAAATTTTTAAAATTTTGTATCATATTTTCCCTCATCACATTATTCATGGTAATAACTACAATATATTCACAATTTTACTATACTTAAGATAAGTTAGCACGAACTTCAAAAAGTAATTGATTACTTTTTATATGTAAATATTCGTAAATTAAAGAATAAATATGTAAATTAATCTCTTGTGAAAAATATTCTCTAGAAAATCCATGTTTGGTAGATATTAAATTCTATACATTAAATTTAACATTTTTATGCCGATACATGATATCCGATGTGTGGTTATTGGATAAGGCTTCGTCATTACAGAAGTTTAAAGAATTATTTAATTCTTTTTAGTGCTTTTTTTGAAGTCGGTTAATATTTTTTTTTTAAAGGTTATTTTATTTCCTACTTTTTAGTTATTTATACCGTAACGCATAATTATCCGGATTTCAACATCTGCTGAATTAAGTAAATAATTTGTCAAAGAAATTATAATTTACAAAAACTATTTATTAAACAAATAGTTTTTAATAAATTTTTTATAATTTCATTAAAAGTATCGACTTTATTAGCATTTAATACTTCTGATATTTTTTTAAACAAGTACATTATATTCACAACAGTCCGCAATCATTTATTTATTGATCACATACACCTGACTTGTGTGCTTGACATAAGGGGGCAGCTTATTAGTCATCGTTAATATACAAGGACGAAATAGCACAATGACTTTGAGCTTTGAAGGTGGGGGGGGGGGGGGTTCTAGTTGTTGTTGTTGTATTGACCCTATTGGACCCGGTGAGCAGCTTTCTATTACTATATAGCTGTCTTAATCCACTTTCTAGATAAACTACCAGACAAATATACGACCTAAACCCAACAAACCAGCACAACGCCGAACAAGCCACCATTAACTAGAATCACTCCTATACAGCCACATCAATCCAACAACAACTATAAATGGGGGGGGGGGTTCTAGACAGCACAAGGAAATTTACAACACCAGATAATTACATCTGGGAGCTCCACAAAGAGTGTGCAACGGAGCCAGCGGGATTTGAACCCGCAGCCCAACTACGCTCTCAAGTGATTAGCGGTGTGGTGTCTTAACCATTCAGCCACTGTCTACATTCAAGAATTATTTTTTGTAGGACTCCGTTGTCAAGAAGAAAAATGCAGACTATGTAGTTAGTAATATTTGTATTGACTCTTCAAGTATATTGACTAGGACACAGATATATTTTTCGTTGTTAGCGAAATGAGATTGACCAATCAGAAGCCTGCCTTTTTGCAAACTTGTAATTTTTATAGAGTGTGTCCTTTTAAATTTCAAAAATTCTTCTCTCAAATAAAACAAAATTTTCTGTACTAAAATTCTGGAATCTAAAAAATTGTAAACTTGTCAGGTTTGAAAATACGGTCCAGGGCCCACCGTGGCTGAGTGGTCAAGGCATCACACTGCTAATCGCTTGAGAGCGTAGGTGACTGCGGGTTCGAATTTACTGGCTCCGTTGCACACTCTTTGTGGAGCTCCTGGATGTACTTCTCAGGTGCTGTAAATTTTCTTGTGCTATCTCGTTCCTGTATATTGACGATGACTTATAAGCGGGCGCTTGCCGCCAAGCACACAGGTCTGATATATTCAATAAACCAATCATGTGGTTCATAATTCTACATTATAATATTCCGATAATCTCCATCAATTGTTTCCTCATGTAATGTGCCTCTATTTGTGAGTGGTGACATACAATGCTCAGACTCTGCTTATACATACGTGTTTGCCTACACTACGGCAAAAATAGACATTTAGTATTCCAGAACTTGGCGATTTTCGCTTGGACAAGTTTGATTATACGAGTGGAGGACAATTTAACAAGCATTAGTTTGGCAAAATGGCAAACTCTTAAAGATTCGTGGCGATAGCTTTTGTCTAGAATCTAACAATCAATAATTTTTTTTCGTATCTCATCATTCTCATACCAATACCCCCCTCTTTAGGCAGTAAAGACATCAGAAATGAGCATCAATGATTAGGTGTTTAGTCTGAATCTGATAACCGAAGACAGTGCTGCTACACATAAGAAGGCACTTTTATGTGTGCTGTATATGGAGGCACTTTGCAGTGTACCGACTAATAGAAACACTTTGCTAAACTCTCATGTATAAGGTCACTTTGCTATTGAATGGAGGATATTCCAAATATGGGTTCAACTCTGAAAAATATCACGTGATACCGGTAAATTACCCAAAGAACTTCTAACTGATAGGAAGGGAAGATACTAGTGCTTTGCCTCTTGAACTGTTTCATTGGCTAGCGGGATTTACATTACGCGTCTACGGAGCCTTCCCTTCTTACGCTAGAAGTTTTTACCTTGACCACGTGATCAAAACGCAGATGGAATATCCTCCATTGTAAGCTTTTTTATCCCCACTTTCGATGACGGTTACCATCGTTTTAGATATTTCGGTTTTTCTGAATGCGGCATCTTTTCTAGACAAGATATCGCACTTCGGAAAGTTACCGTATCCAGTAAACTATAAGGTCCGCATCGATACCTACGAACAACGGAATTGGATGAGGAAAAGCTGACAATCCCTCAATAAAGTTTACACATCAGTGCGTGGCAAATTTCTTTGAGAGAAACCTATGTCCAAACTATAGCAACTTAGGCATTTCCTATTATATAGCTCATAGAGAAGATATAGGGGTGGAGTGTGCTTTCCGTAGAGAATTCCGTTGAAAAGCGGCATCAACATGACCGGCCCTACTCTTGTAAAGGTTTCCAGATTTCGCTCGTTATCGCTTGCTTGTCAATTTAAAAATTGTTGCCGGTCGTGAAAAAAAAATATTAAAAATACTCAGCATCTACATTATGCATGTGAAGTAGTGCAAAAATATAAACGAAGTAAAACAAAGCAACTTAAAATCTGTTTTAAATTAGTGAAAGAAGATTCTCACCTTAATTTAACGATACGGTAATTTGTTTATTTTCCTTTCGCAAACATATGCTAGCCCTTGGCGGTAAAAGTCACGTGACTATTATAAACACGTAACTATTATCTTGGTTCCACTTTAGGTACAGCGCCTAGAAGATACAGTGTGGAAAACGGCTACAAAATAGTGCTAAAAAATTGAATCCCATAAATGTACAACGATGCTGAATAACAAGATGTTGATCGTAACGCCATCGTAGTGATTTAAAAACGATAGTCATTCTAAAAGAGACCCTTTAACCTATTTCACGTCATTCCTTAACTAAATTAGCTTATAACAGACCAAAATATCTTATATTTATATTTTCCAATATTTAACATTCTATAATTTTTAAGAACACAGTGTTTATATTGAAAAGAGTTACGAGATGGCGCTCGTATCAGCATATTGCCGCTGAGCATTGTTGGAGATTTATGGGATGCAAGTTTTTAGCACTTTTTAAAGCATTATAGGAATAGCCGTTTTCCACACTGTATCTTCTAGGCGCTGTACTTTAGGATTACAAAAGCACCCTCCACCCCTATCTCTTCTCTATGATATAACTACAGCGTCTAGAATATATAGTGTGGAAATTGGCTATCCCAGTAATAGTTAAAAAAGTGCTAAAATACTGTATCCCTTAAATGTCAAACGTTGCTAAAAACCAATGAGTCGATCACAGCGACATCTGCAGGATATTTTTTTAAACTCCAAGACGATTCGGTTACAGCGCCTAGGATACCTAGTGTGGAAATATACTATCCAAGCAGTGCTAAAAATTTGTATCCCTTAAATGTGCGACGATACTGCTAAAATTCCAAGTGTCGATCGCAGCGACGTCTGCGGGATTTTCGTATTACTAGTATTACATTGTATAGACTAGCAATTTCTTGCGGTTGTAGAAAATATCCTGCAGATGTCACTGCGATCTTCATATTGCAGCAGTATCATTGCACATTTAAGGGATACAATATTTTAGCGCTTTTTTAAAGTTTTACAGGGATAGCCGATTTCCACACTATATATTCTAGGCGCTATAATGTGGTTACAGCGTCTAAAATATATAGTGTGGAAATCGGCTATCCGCGTAATACTTAAAAAAGTACTAAAATATTGGATTAACTGTCAAACGATGCTGAAATCCAATGAGTCGATTACAGTGATATCTGCAGGATATTTTCTAAAACTCCAAGACGATTTGGTCTAGATGCTGTAATAATACGATGTTTACTTTGAAAATATATCGCAGATGTCGCTGCGATCGGCACCCTTGATTTCAGCGTCATTGCACATTTAAGGAATACAACTTTTTAGCGCTGCTTGGATAGCAGGTTTCCACACTATGTATGCTAGGGGCTGCAATTTGGTACAGCTTTAGATGCTGTAAGCATGTTCACAACATAGATTAACATCCAATATCGGACATTCCCATAGAGCGTAATGGTAATGCGATTGCGATCGTAGCGCCCTTAGTGACAATGGGGAAGAAACTCCCCATCCTTGTAGTATGCTTATTATTGAGTATCTACCTTATTGTGATCTTTCTTTTTTTAATGTTGCATGTTTACGTTTTCGATGGAATCTTACACCGATACATGAACATAGAATAGACATTCTATTTTATATATCTAATATCTATTCTATGTTCATGTACGGATATATATATATATATATTTTTACATGATTACTGAACGGTTTTAAATGCAACGAATACTAGGTAAACATTTCGTCTTGAATTCTATATATCAAAAGCAATGGTGCAACATAAAAATATTCGAGATGTTGAACTCTACAAGTCCCAGAAAATTTCATAATTATTCCCCTTTGGCAGGAAAATTTTTATAGCCCGTGTTTTATAAATTTATGAAGTTTAACGTATTAAACGATCGTTACAATAATCTTTTAAAATTTATGCATTATCACTTCCTTACAGATAAAATAAAAATATTGTTTTTAATGTAAATAACGTACAATCAATTCAATAATATTTATAATATTAACATATAAGAAATAATAATAATAATATTACAGATAGGGAAAAATTCCTTTCGACAAATTTTTAGAATTGTATAAATCTAAAAGTTAAAAATAAAAAGAGGTACTGACATTACACTCAAAAAATTTTATTCGATATGAATAAATTGACACAATACCTGAATTTGATTTTTTACAATTTAATCTTATAAACTTACATATTTGCATTCTTAACAGAATTTTCTGGCGGCTTTCTTTTATATTATTAGTCTAATTATCATTTTGTAAGTTAAAAATGAACAATACAAGTACGGTGAGAAAAAAAAGCAGCTAAATAAATAAAGCAAGCATGAATAGAATATCGTCTGACCTGACACCTGTTTCGTTTTAGGAACGAATAGATATTCAAACCATAGAGTATAAACATATTTCTTCAACATAGGTAAATTTCGGAGGTTTGTTAGTTCTTCCCCTTGCCGATAGTGACGCTAGTGCTGTTGCCATTACAGATTTTGCCGTAAATGTCCCATCTTGGTCCTTAATCTATGGTTCACAATGCCTACTGTGTTCAGATCCTGAACCGTTCTCATTGTTTTCCCAGATTAAGATATCCAGAACATACTGACTTATTATTGCAGTAGTACAGCGTCTAGAATACATAGTGTGGAAATCTGCTATTCAAACAGCGCTAAAATGTTATAGCCCTTAAATGTGCAATGATGCTGAAATCCAGGGAGCCGATCTCAGCGACATTTGCGATATATTTTCAAATTTCAAAGTAAACACATCTTATTATTACAACGTCTATACCAAATCGTCTTGGAGTTATAGAAAATATCCTGCAGATGTCGCTGTGATCAACTCATTGGATTTTAGCATCGTTTGACATTTAAGGGATCCAATATTTTAGCACATTTTTTAAGCATTACTGGGATAGCCGATTTCCACACTATATATTCTAGACTCTGTAGCAGTAGTACTTCGAAAGGGCTAAAATCAGAAGCCTGCATTTTTGCAAATAGTGAAAAGTTCGCAAAACTGTAGGCTTCTGATTGGTCAATCTCGTTACACTACCAGCGAAAAACCTATCTGGATCTCGGCCCTTTTCCAGCTAAGTTTTCGCACTTTGTATCTCTGTACTTTGATCTCGTATCTCTGTAAGAGTATCAGTATCAAAGATGAGCGCTTATAATCGGGCGATTGCTTCAAAAAAGATTTGGATTTTAAAGTTTTTATTTAAAAAAATTTCTAATCATCAGATTTTGATGAAATTGGAATCGGACCAAATGGGAGACTTACACTTTCAAACAAAAACAAATTATCAAAATCGGTTCATATTTAAAAAAGTTATGCGTGAACATGGCCAAAACATACATACAGGTCGAAATGATAACCTCCTTCTTTTTGAAGACGGTTAATAAAATAAAATGAAAGATGATTGATTGAAATGACGCATAAAAAAATTGGGAAAATTTTTGAGATATTTTTCTAAATGTTATTATTTAAATTGTCTTACAGAGAAGTAAATAATCTTTCTTGATCCAGATAGTGAAAAATCTAATTTTATGCTATTTTTAAAAGTTAAAAAAAAGACTGAACAAAGTATTCATTGAAATAATTATTTAGATTTTGAAAATATCTATTTTTTATACATAACCATAATATAAAGAGAAGTGTTCAAGAATGTGATATTTACAGTTGGGAAACAATGTTAATTGGGAATAATTTTCATTGAAAGATGTAAATATTGTATAATTAATTTAAATGTTTGAAAGTTTGTTTTAATTCAAATAGTATATTTTACTAAATGGCAATATTTTCCACTATAAAATGCAAAAATATTTACCTATCACGGGTATAACTAATTAAAATGTAAGAAAAATAGTATTGTTTAAAGTGTAAACATTGCTGTTAAATGGTGTTACAAAAAAAAAAAAAAAATATATGTAATTACCATTACAATTTAAATTACAATTAATTTTTCTTTCTAAAATGCAAAAATAAATTATACATCAATAGCATTAATATTGGGTAAGAACGTAATTTTTACCTTTAAAATAATTTTATATGCTTCTTACACAAGAAAATTAATTGCATTTTAAAATTTAATTGTAATTAATTATAATATTTGTAGCAAAGGCCTTTAACGGCAATTTTTAAACTTTAAACAAAAACAATTTTTGTTTTACTTTTTAATTGGTTATGTAATCGACGTGCAAATATTTTTGCATTTTATTTGTAAGAATAATGCCGATTAGTAATGTTTATTCTTCGAATTTAAAAGTGCATTCTTACTTTTAAATACTATTTTTGCACCTTACATATTTTCTTGTGTGATATCACTAACTAATCGGCAAAATATCGTATGATATTGGAATGTTCTCGGCAAAATATTACCTAGTGACCAAATGATCGAAAACTAATAGGCAAAAGCTTCAAAACTGATTCAATATTAATCGGGATGCGATGCTCCTTATGTGCTTTGCTGCGTGGAATGCTCGTCTTTCCGTAGAGAATTCCGTTTTCCAAGCTGAACTTTTTGCCATTAAAAACGATGTAGTTTGGCGGATCCATTTGATATATATATAACAAATAATTCCTAATCTCTTCAGATAACCTCCCAGGTTTAATGGTTCTTCAAAATACAGATACAGTTGACTGTATGATTTCACATATTATAAGTTTAATACACAAATCCACCAAAACTTTCCCTTTTAAATGGGTTAAAGGGCACTCAGGTGTCACATGGAATGAATTAGCTGATACCATGGCAAACTAGTCGGATGTACCAATCCCAAAACTTTCTTCTATCTCATACATGTTAATACTTCAAAATTCGCTATCACACTGCCAAAATTAAATGGCAATCTATGCATCTCATGAGGATTCTAACGATATGAAATTCCGTGCATTAGTTCTTGAGATATGACTATCGCTGAAATCGTCCAAATTCAGCAAAATGCTGCCTAGCAGCGCCACCTATAGGGTGATTTATACCAAATCCTAATCAGCAACAATTTATGTCAACGTCTGACTGAATCTGAAGTTTGGAGAAAATCCGTACATTAGTTTTTGAGATAGAGCAATAGCGAAAATCGTGAAAATTTCTGCATAGCAGCGCCACCTATTGGGTGATTAACACCAAAACCTAATTAACAACAACTTGTGTCAACATACAACTAAATCTGAAGTTAGATGAAAATTGGTCCATTAGTTCTATTGATAGAGCTATTGAGGTAATCGTGGAAAAGGCAGCAGAGAAGCGCCACCTGTTGGGCGATTTACACCAACACCTAATCAGTAGCAAGTCATATCAAGGACTAACTTAATCTGAAGTTTGATGAAAATCCGTGCGTTAGTTCTTAAGATAGAGCTATTGGGGAAATCGTGTAAATCCTGCAAAATTCATCATAACAGCGCCACCTGTTGGGCGATTTACACCGAAACGTAATCATCATCAATTCATATCAAGGACTAACAAAATCTGAAGTTTGATCAAAATCCGTGCACTAGTTCTTGAGATAGAGCTATTGCGAAAATCGAGAAAAATGCAGCATTGCAGCGCCACCTGTTGAGCGATTTACACCATAAACTAATCAGCATCAATTTGTATTAGGCACTAACTGAATATCAATTTTTATTAAATTCCGTGCATTAGTTCTTGAGATAGAGCGCCCACAAAATTTGTGTCACATACACACAGACAGACAGACAGACAGACAGACAGACTCACAGAGTCACAGACAGACATTTTGTAAAAACATGTTTTTTGGAATCTCTGACCCCTAAAACGTGTAAATCCGTCGAAAACCGGAATTCGAAAATTTTCATGAATCCAATACTTTCTTCTTGTAAAGATAGAAGAAAGTAAAAAGGCAGTAGAGGACACTTATGTCACATCATACTTCCTTCCACATCCAGTTTCTCATTTAAAATATAAATTAAAACAGAAAATTAAAAAAAAATGAATGGCAGCAAAGATGGGACAATGAAGACACATGCCGCTAAACACATAACTTATTACCAAGTGTTCCCATTCAATTTACCGTAAATAACACAAGCCTGCGATGAAAAAATTGCCGGCATAGTAAGTGGTATTTTTTATAGTTTTTTGGATGCTGATTACTAGAAAAATAATGAAAAAATTCCATCACGTACAGTTTCGTCACAAATCGCAATCTATGTTTTTATGAATTTAGTATATTTCGGACCAAAAATTATTATTTGTATGAATTTGATAAATAAATTTATGGACTTAAAATAAACAATTGGTGCATTAAACTAATAAAAAAGAAAGAAGAAACTATTTCAATACAAAATATTTCTTTTTATCGGTAAAGTGCCTATTAAAATCAATATTCAAGACTGTAGAAACCAGTTGAAATCGGATGTCTCCTGCTTGCAGGTATCTGCTCGCCACCCCTTCTTCACACGTCTTTTCACGGACCTTATGTATACTTCTGAATCAGTGTCTTTCTTTACACTGTGCTGTACACACGTGTTTTTATTCCAACTTATGAGTTATAAGTTATAGTAGTAAATTTTACTTCTAGTTTTTTCTGCATTAGAGAGCATGGCTTCCAGAGGATGTGCTAATTCACCGAATTGTTTCTGCTATATTTGTTGTAACTATACAGTGAAAAAACAAAGAAGCATATCTGATTTTGTAAAAAAAAAAGTGTATTTTGCTTATTTTGGCATGAAATTAGGCGATCAAGACAAGCCTCCACACAAAGTTTGTCATATTTGCGTAGAAGAATTAAGGCAATGGTTTCAAGGTAAAAAGCAATCTTTTTGGTTTGGTATACCAATGGTTTGTAAAGAACCTAAAAATCACTGTGTTGATTGCTATTTTTGTATTTGTAATGTGAAAGGTTTCAATTTAAAGAACAAAAAGGAAATATTTTAACCTGACATTCCGTCTGCCATACGTCCTGTCCCTTGTGGACCTGGGAAAGGAAAAAACTTGTTGATCCAAAAAAAGTGTTACTTCCCCTGCTTCATATAAAATTATGTCTTATGAAACAATTTGTCAAAGCTTTACCAGAAGAAGGTGAATATTTCAAATACCTTTGTGAGCAGTTCTCGAGTTTATTCAAAGCAAAACTGAAGGAAGGTGTGTTTGTAGGACCAGACAGCAGGAAAATGATGAAAGATGAAAATTTTGAGAATAAAATGAAAACAAACGAAAGAAAAGCCTGGAAACCTTTCAAACCAGTTATTACTAGCTTTCTTGGCAACAAAAAGGACTCCAAATACAAATCTATTGTAGAAGTGATGGTAAAAAATTTCAAGATTTTAGGGTATAATATGAGATTTAAAGTTTATTTTCTCGATTCACAACTAGACTATTTTCCAGAAAATTTTGGTGCAGTTATTGAGAAACAAAGTGAAAGATTTCACCAGGATATAAAGGAAATGGAGAGGTGATATCAAGGCAAATGGAATGTTAGTATGATAGCCAAATATTGCTGGATGCTACAAAAAGACAATTCCTCCGAAGTTCACAATAGAAAAAATGGCAAAAAAACTTTTGATGTAAAGAAAAAACATTACTCTAAGGACTTGTAACCTTCTACATATACTTAACTATTACTTGAACTCAGATATAAATGTAATTTATATAGATTTATTAATAAATGAAACTTAAATGAAACGTCAAAATTTCGTGATTTTAGCATTTTCTTTAAAAATATGCAATCATTTTGTGAAAAATCCTTACGTGATAGAAAAAAATGGATTTCATTTTTGGAATCAGCAATAAAAAAACATAAAAATTAGTTATCAAAATTAATGCAATTTTCAAAAAGTATTTTTTTGCAGGTCTGTGTAATCGTTACATTTTTCTTTTCTTCACAAATCACGGCCCTTTCCAGAAGTATCTTTACTACACAGGTAAACGTGACTCCCCTATTTGTGTATGTGGTCTCCCCTCCACCTTACTTCCCTACGTACTGGATTGTCCTGTAACAACATATTACCACGTTAAAAAACACAGAGCTATACCGATTCCGGATTGGATTAATTATATTAGTGAAAGTCCTGTTCTCCTGAACAGAATATCAGCATTAATGAGATTTATAGAGAAAAATGAAGTCATTTTTAGAAATAATTATTCATACCTCTCGGACACTTCTTCAGACGAAGATTTATGATTTTTTTTTTGTTATTTCTTTCTTTGCATTGAAAATAGTTTTCATATATATTCATTAAATATTATTATTATTATTATTATTATTATTATTATTATTCGTATTAGGGGAAGGTGGCCTAAAATGATCCCCTTAAGGGAAAAACATGTACAATAACATAACTGTTTAAATAAAACTTTGGCCCTACACTAATATGTTTTACACTATATTTTGCATTATAAAAATATTTTAACAATATTTTAAACCCAAATTGAGTAATGAAAAAAATAGATTTTTGAAAAAGTGTCCAATGGATTATTTTACCCTCACCCAAGGGCAAAATGATCCTTCATTTAAAAATAATTGTAAATTGTTTTTTATCGGCAAAATAAAGGATATAAAAGTAATTATGACAATACATAAGGAAATAAAATAAGTTTTACAATAAAATATCATGCATAATTTATTTTATGTAAATTTTAAAATAAAAAGTGCCACAAATAATTTTGAAAAAACAATAAGATGGAATATTTGAAAATTATGATCCAAAAATAATAGGATAACACGTGGACTCAAAGAGAAAGATTTGGGGCAGTCACACATTTAGCTCCCATGATGGCTAGGACCCGGTACCGAATTTTCTTCAACCTATGAAATGGTAGTAAAACGATGCACATAATGGATCATTTTACCCGGCAACATGGCCGTCTATTTTAGGTCATATAACAGGATGATGCAGAGAAATTTAGCAAATTACACAAGTGTAATTCAAGTCTAAAAACATACTCTATTAAACAAACCAAGTCATATTTCTGTACATGAAAGATTGTCTATCTAAATAAATATGAAAGTTAGTGCTTATCTTATAACATATGTTATAAAACCCACTTTTTCAAAGAATTCTATTCAGACGCGTAATACAGTGATCGCTTGAATACCGCCATTGCTTCTTCTTCACTTGGCACAACTAGTTTATGTATTACCCTGTAGATAGCGTAACCTGCCAGGAAGAAAACATATCTGGACCGTATTGCCCGCTAGGATCATTTTAGTCCACCTTCCCTTATCATGGAAGACGGTAGTATTCCGAGTGACGCAGCCTTAAGCCTAAAATCGTATTGTAGAACTCGTAGATGGCGGAACTCATATATACGGCTAACTCGACATCAAAGAAAACGCGAAAAGCCGCCTTTTAATAACTCAGCAGATATAGGTCCTATTGTTCTGATTTTTCTAGAACAGTTTTACATCTGCAGTCTAATCGTATACTGAAATTTTTACATTTCTACGTGCAGTATATTTTGAGATCTAAATAGCCATTTTTAAAGCGAAAGCGTTGGTACGGAATGTAAGAAGTTCCTAATTTGAAAATCTCGAAAACGGTACTAACGATTTTCTTTAAACTGATACATAATATAAATGTGATTAAGACGAGGTGAATAACACTTTTCTTTTTTCAGGGAAAACTCTCGTTCGTTAAATAATTCGATTTTTTTTTCTCTCGAAAATGACACGGGCGATTTTTTAAAAATCAAATAAATATGTTTCAGATAAACCAAATAACAATTTACTTGTTTCCAGCAAGACTCTTGTTCGTTTTATAATGCGCATGAAAAATCGGGCTATATTTCTTCGCCATTCTATGGAAATTTCACCGAAAATGCATGACACTGTATTCATACACATGCTTTCTTTTTAATCACTTTTGGGGAGAAAAATTTGTCCTCCCACTGGCTGAGTGGATAAGGGCCATCGTCTACTAATCTTATGATAGGCAGTTCGATACTCGCTGGTACTTGTTTTCGCATGTGAATGTTTTTTTTTCTTTTAAAGTCTGTTAGTTGACCATTATTCTCAGTTCCTTTGTAATTTTTTAATTGTTATTAAGTTAAATAAAATTACAATTATAATGACGCCAATTTGATGATGATTATTTCTTGGCAATTTTTCAACAATAAAAATATTACCATAAATTTTATAAATATATTTAATTTCAATCACTTTACAAAAAATATACATTAATAATTATTATTTGAATATAAATTACACGATCAGAAATGCAAAAAAATAATTTATTTCAGCTTTTATTTTTATAATATCATTTTTTATTATTATGACGGTCAATCAATATATAATCACTGACATCCATAATAATATTATTATTATAATTATTATTTTCCTTGCATAAAAACTATTGTGATGTAATAATTCTTTTATAATAAATAATTTAGTTGAAATGTTTTATTTATAAATAACAACGAAGTTTGATAACCCCGAGACAATTGTTTTTATTTAACTTTGCAATATTTACAGTTTACATAATAACCATATCAGAATTCTGGTGTCGCCATCTTTTGTCGCAATTGCGTACTACATTTTGTCTCTTATTCGGAAAAAAAAAAAAAAAAAAAAAAAAAAAAACTAACGCTCTCATTGCCGCTTTGAAAGAATCTTTGTGGCTGGAGGTCTATCTCGCAAATATTAAGAAAATTACTGCATACAAAAATATTAAAATGGATAGTATTATAGAGAAATGTTTGATAAAAACGTTGAAGTAGACAGTTTTTAAATCGCAGAATTATTTTAAGAGATATTTAATGTTAAATCTGGATAAAATTGTCTCATTAAAAAAGTCTTATAGGAAAAAAACTATACATGGGAATTTAATCAATTTCATTCAATTTAATCATTCAATAGAAACTCGAAGTTTGCAGAGTGCATTTATTATTTTTAACTTGCCTAATTTTTTGACGGTTTATTTCAATTTTAAATTAAAATTTTCAGAATTTCCAGTGATATTTTTTACATATTTTAGAAAAGGTTATTTTAAATTGTTGCCAATTGTTAAATCAGCGCAAAGAATAATATATCCTTTAAATTAAAAATTTATTCACACGTGACTATTATAAACAGAAAAAAATCCTTTTAAATTAGAATTAAATGATAACGTGTTAAAAGCAGGAAAATATTAAACATCACGTCATAAAAATTGTTTTTACACATGCTTTTTTAAAATGAAAGAAAATTATAAAATAATCAATTATTTTCAAATTAGAATTAAATGATTACGCATTAAAAGCAGGAAAACATTGAAAATTACGTCATAAAAATTATATTTACACGTGAATATTAAAAGAAAAAGAAAATTTTTAAATAATAAATTCATTGATATGTGTCGTAAATGGAGGAAATTACGTCATATTGGCCAAAGTGGCCAAATAATAATATTGCAAAACAGTTTAAATTTAAAAATATATTTATATGAGATTTATTTCAAATTTCGAGAGGATATTTTAAACTATAGTTGCCAATTTTAAGGTAGCGCAAATAATAATATTATCTTTCTAATAATAAAAATATTTTCAGTTGAATGTTACAAAGAGAAAGGAAAGTTTGGTGAAAATTATGTCAGATTTAAAACGTTACATTTAAAATCTCTTATTTAAAATCATTTTTTTATAGCGTTGTTAAAAAATACCATAAAGCAAAGACAATGTTGACTTAGTTCCTTTTATATTTAGTAATTTTCAAATGTTTAACTAATCTTATTTAATCAAGCACGGAAACAGCAACTAACAGCAGCTGATTCGGCCTTGAAATCCCCCAGTAAAAGGGAAACCCGTTTACAGTAATATCGCCATTGATTTTTTTAATTATACAGTGCAGCCTCGATTATCCGAGCTAATTGGGTCTGTTAGTACATCGGATATCGGAAATCTCGGTTAATACAAACTGTGTGTAAAAACTCGCCGTGCTTGCGAATTTAACATCTCTTTTAAAATATATATATAGAACGTTTTTTAAATAATAAAAATAAATATATGTAAAGTTCTGTTTCACAGCTTAACAAATTTAAAAAGAAAATCAACTGCCAGTAGTAAATTTTAAAATGCAAATTGAAAAATTTACGAAAGTTCACACAGCCACTGGAAACAAAGCATTGTTCGCTGTTGACTTCTCAGGGTCCAATGTTTCTTTGGAGTTGAGTGCTTTTGGGGGCAGAAGGTCCTGTATAGCACGGACAGTGAGCTAAAGAGTGTGGTTATTTTTAAGGCTCATTCAAAAGGGAAAAAAAATCAGACTTTGTTATCGGCTCGGTTAACAGAAACCTCGATTAATCGAAGCTCGGTTAATCTAGGTTCTACTATAATTCAATCTTCCGTAATCTTTTTAAAGCAGATCAAATTAATGGACTTTAGCATAAAGTCACATAGTTGATAACTGCTATGCTTGTTGGCTACCTTTTTTTCAAAAGGTTTGCTTCGCCTTATTCAATTAATGAGATATCTCCGATAAAATAAGTGACATTTTCCCGTTCTAAAATACTGGTATCCAAAAATCGTAGCATGTAACTGACACTACAAGTACTCGTGGAACTAGACTATTTTAAGTCTGATTTTTAATATAGACTATATAAAATTATTAAAAATATATATTATGATAGGAACTAGCGGGCTTTGTCCGCTATTTACGTTACAAATATAAAAATCATGTTTTTTTTAGGGAAAAAGAAATAAAATCCTATTTGACGATAGGTTTATAAAGACACATTTTGTATTTGTTATATTTCCGGGGATGAGGAGGGGGGGGGGACTATTTTGATTAAATATCGCAATTAGTCCACATGGCAGATATAATTATGATAGACACTAGCGGGCTTCGCCCCTCTATGGCACCTTATGGGTCCAGCTTCCATAACTCAGAAACTACCTTTCGGACATCAATGCAACAGATTCCAAACGTTATGATTAACTTAATAATCACCCTATATAGCATTAAAGTAAAATTACTGCATACTATTTTTTTTTACCGTAATTTCTGAAGAGAAAAAATTATTTCGGTTCCATTCTTAGATACTGGCCTAAAAAATTTTGAAAAAGGGGGGAAGGAGGGGACATGAGACTGCTGTTTGTCAAACAACACAACGGGGTTTGGCTTATTCAACTTGGTTTTTGATGACTTCAATCAGAAGGTGGTTTGTTTAAAAGAGTGCGTTCCCTGCCCCATGAAAATTGGATCTATTGGTGCACCATCTATGTAAGGATTTAATAATTATAAATTAACATTTTGGATTTATTAATTTAAGGATAAAGTGTTTTTAAAGGAATATCAAATGAAACCCCCTGTGCGATCTGCGATCATACTTACCCACTTGTTTTTATATACAAACTGCAATAAGGAAAATTGTAATAAAATAGTAAAAATTAAATCTGCATTAAATCCCATAAGTATCTTTTTTTAAATCATTTTATCACTAACCTCAAAAAAGTAATGATATCAATGCAAAAACCCTTGACGGGTTAAAAGTTTCTGACGCAGCACTTTATCTTATGCTCTAAGAATTTTAAATATGGAACTTAAAAATACTGATATCAAATTTTGAGTGACGTTATGCCATTTCTTAAAAAATATATTTGTATTTATTTCATCATTTTATTTTTGTTTTATTTATAATCGCATGTGCAAAAGTTATGTTCAACATGAAAAGCTGCAATGTAGAAACGAGGTGACCTCCGCCTTCCCCTCCGCCACCTTTTAGAATTTTGAAGAATTACGACCATTGCGTCTGTTAGCACGTGACCTCTGGTAAACCACAACTCCGCAAAACGATTAATAAAAGCATGCTATGGTACATCATTTATATAGATTTGCTAAAGATCAAATGCTGATTAGAGGTGACGATGAAAATTCCATATCTTGATCCTATCCTGATGAAGGCTGACTCTTCGAGTTGCAAACATCACCAACACTCAACAAAGATGACTGCATGCTTCTTTCCATTGCGACATAAATTAAAACGAATGAAATACTTGACCAGGTCCTAACACATCAATGGCAGTACACAGAATGATGAAATTAGCTCGTTCCATGCAAATTTATACAATCATAGGGGGCGCGCGTGTGCAAAAATTATAAATACACAACCATGATTGGTTTAAAAAAATTGTTAGTCATGTGACCTATATCACGTAAGATGATTGGTGCGTTAACTTAACATAAATTTTAGAAATTTCATGAGCTTTATTCGTGTAAATTTATTCAATGTTTATTGAAAAGGCGCAGAATGTCTAAAAGTTAATTTATTTAATCTTAAACTTGCGACTCTCAAGAAAATCATAATATAATTAAATACTCAATTAAACATATAGGGCATTTAATGATAAATTTCATTAATTTTTGATAAATTTATTTTAAATTTTGCATAGTGATAACACGCTTTCATTAATTTTAATTCTAATTTCTAGAAAGGGCTTAAAACTTACAGTAAATTCTCTATCTTCAATCCCTTAACATCAAAGAACTCTCAAGTTCGATAAAACACAAAGACGAGATTTCTACCCTGAAAAATGTGGTGCTTCTTTTTCTTTGTTTCAAGTCTGACACAATTGATTCCTTGAGCAGAAATTTGAAAAATGTAGTTTATGTAATAAGTAAAATTATTTTCTAAGTCGAAAAGTACCATTTTATAAAAGAAACTTCGAATGATTCCTTTAGAAGAAACATTCTCTCTCGCAAGCATTATGCAAAAATCAAGTTAATTTTATGAAAATATCTAACACATCGACAAATATGTGGATACACAGTGAACACTGCAATATATATACATGTATATCGCGTCTAAAGAGAAACTTTATTTATTTTTCAACCAACGAAATATTTTTTTGCTTTTTGCTATTATTATTATTATTTCAATGTTATTATTATTATTATTATTATTATTTCATTGTTATTATTATTATTATTATTACTTCGATGTTATTATTATTATTATTATTATTATTATTATTATTATTTCAATGTTATTATTATTATTATTATTACTTCGATGTTATTATTATTATTTCAATTTATGAATTTACTTTTAACGCAAGTTTTACGTTTCTTTTGCTCATGTGTTTTTAAGAACTTTAATCTTTCTTTTACTTTATTTTGTAATTTACTTTTCATGTTATTTAGTGGCAACATCTTTTAATTTTATTTAGTTATTTACATTTCATTTTATTCAGTGGTAACACTCTATGCAAAATCTCTTCTATAGGAAAGTAGATCTTTCCTTCGAAAATTGTATAACACCTATTTAATTCCATATGTGTAAAAATTATTATAATGTATCTCACTCATTAATAAAATTTCTTCTCTAACATATCTAAAAATATACATTCCTTCTCGAACAACATATATATGGAAATTTAAATCGAAAAAATAATTACGTTCCAAAATTAAATTCTTTCCACAAATTTTCAAATATCCGTTCTTTTAAAAAGAAAGAATGTTTTCCGCTCAATACATTTCCAAAATAAATATCGTCATGTTCACCTTTGAAAATTGTAATCCAGTCTAAATATTCCATTCTTTGCTAAAATTGATGAAAATATAATATGGCGTTTCCTAAGCATTTGAAATTCCCAAATATTTGCTCTATTATACTAGGCAGGCAAACTGTGTCTCGAATAGTAGCCGCAATTTCCAGTAAAGGTGATTAACGTGAATATTAGTTTCACCTTATTAATTTCAGTTTACCGATACGCTTAAGTGTTCTATGTTAAGCTGTTGAAAATAGAACGCACCCTCTTCTAATTATTTGAGAGTCTCTTTAATTTTTTCCTATTATACTAGGTAGACTAAATGTCTACTTGCGGATTAACACATTCCCCCAAAAGGGTGAAAAGCAGGTTTTCGTTGCTGAGAATTGTTCGAATATTGCGAAGACATAGTTAACACCCGAACGATTATGAAATGATGATTCCATTTTACCGCGTTCGAACCTTACGATATTTATCAGAAATCATTCAAAAATTTGAATTTACATATACATCTGTTTGCATTAATGAATCTATTTTTCAAGAGCAATTTAGATATATGAAATGAATGTTTTTATTTCTTTTGCATATGTATTCTCAAGAATTACTTAAATGTTTACTTCTTTCAATAGCACTACTCTGGGCGAAATCTCATATTAAATGCTGAATTACATTTCCATTTTCAGGAAATTACCACCACATCTCTCACAAATATACTTCTCTCGTAGTACGGTTATTTTATATCGTCCTTTCATTTTGTCCAAAAAAATAATTGTATCTCCGCTAAATTAAAATTCGCAAAATAAAAATAGTTTCCCGCCAATTTTCAAAGTTCCATTTAATAAATAAAATAACATTCTACCATAAGACGACATCTCTATTCATTAAACAAAAATATTTCCGTCAAATGTTTTCAAAGTCTCGCTCATTAAATAAAATCTTCCCGCGAAAATTGTCTATATAACTTGTAACTATATAACTTGTCTAAATAAAATTCGCAAAAAAAAAAAAAAAAAAAAAAAATCTATCGCTAGTTATTTTTAAAAGAAAAAAAAAATTACTCACAAAATTCATACATCGCACGAAAAAAAAAAGTTCTCAAAATATATAACATTTTCCTTAAAAATAAATTAAGCCCGAAAATAAAAAATTAAGTTCGAAAAATAAATTCAGTTCGCAATATAAAAAGAAAAAAAAATCTATCTCCTAAAAAAATTAACTTTGCAAAATAAAAAGAAAGAAAAAATATTTCCGTCATACATTTTCTAAGCCCCATTAAAAAATAAATAAAAATAGCATCTAACTATAAAACGATATTTAAAAATAATTAACTTCGAAAATAAAAATATTTCCTCGAAAATTTCCTATCTCCGCAAAATACATTTACAAAATAAAATAGCATCCTAATATAATACTATATCTCTATTCATTTAACAAAAATATTTCCGTCAAATATTTGCTAAGTCTCGCTAATTCATTCATTTCCCGACATAAATACACTCGTACTACAATACAAGTCCTTATCAGTTCCGACACTCCACCGAATCTTATCAATGCGTTTCCGCCACCACCGACTCTTATCAGCGTGCGCTCTGCACAAAGCGCAAGCCTCCACAGGCCACACAGTTGCTTCCACACTCCACAACGCAGGAACGCAGGGGACGTGGAACTGTCATTCTCATACGACTATTATTATTATCAGTAGTAATTAATATATTTTTTAATCAAATATTTATTTATTAGGTATGTATTTTCTTATTAACCACATCAATCCCTTCTTCGGAAGGAAGGAAGAACTCTTTTTTTATAATATCTTTCCAGCGTAGTCTCAGGTGTATTGCATTTCAATGCTGCAGCATTCAGACTAGAGACCTTACGTACAACATCTGCTATAGCTGCTTCCATGTCTTTATTTTCTCACCTTTTCCTATCAATTATTTGCTCGTAGTTTCGAGCATGTTGCTCCTGAAGAACCTTCTCACTCATGGAATCGAAGACAACCATGCATTTGGGACGGAGAACTAAACGACTAAAAAAGCATTTGGGGTAAGATGACTAACTGAGAATTATTCGTCATTTTTCCGTCACGATATTTTTATGAAACCAACATTTATCAGTAACCAAGACTATTGCAAAATAAATGGATCACCTATGAATTTGTAGGTCTTGAGTTCTATTTTCAAAAAGTTTTAGTGAAGGAGTTGAAAAACTTACTGTGGAGTGGTGATTCCTTACGATGGTCAAATATTTTAGGGAAACACACCGAAAATCAACTAATGCTCATACCTTCCTTCGAAGTGGGAATGTGCATGTTTATCCTAGCGATGCACAAGTTCCGCCTAAAGGGGACTCTTTTGGTGGTAGCAACGTTCTACCGTGTGCGATTAACAGTAAGAAATACTGAATCCGTCATCTTTCCCCATCCGTCTTCTTTCCCCATCTGTCATCTTACAGCACCTTCCCCTATATCGAAAGAAAAAAAATCAACGCGACTTCAAAAGACCATTTCTTAGTAATAAAAGTCTTTCTTGCGATTGTGTGATAAAAGCCCCGGAAGTTGTGTGTCCCAGGGACCCCATTACCTGTACTTTATAGTGGATAAAATGTTTATGACGCGATATGCCAGTTAACATTTCCCATTTTTCTTATTTACATGCTGAGCGCCATTTGGCTTACTTTAACATGAGTGGTTTGGCACAATAACGTACTTTTTGTGACAATTGTATTCTATTTATGAAGCCCAGCGGTGTAGTGGTCAGCACGCCTGTCTGCCGCACCGCAGGTCGAGAGTTCGACTCCCGACTGGGCAAGATTCACTCAGCCCTTCATCCCTTTGGGGTCGATAAAATGAGTACCAAGCTTGCTTGGAAACTAAACACCGAGGGTCTCGCGTTAGGTTGACCACCTGGCCGGGACGCATGCTGCATAGCACCTCGGGGCCCAGGGTCAAGAAAACACGACAGAGATGGGCACTGTCGGCCCAGATCCTTCTTGGATTGTATAGCCACAGAGTTTAGTTTTTTTTAGAATTCAATTTATTCAACGTTGATGTTATTTAAGTATCTTTCTAAATAAAAGAGTAGTGTCATGCGCAAATGGTGCATGTTCAGATTGGAAGTCTTTGTCCAAACTTTTGAAACCCACATTCCAGAACTTAGCAATATTCTCCTGGACAAGGCCTATTAAACGAGTAAGACAAAAACACAATCATTAACTTCACAAAAATGGCTGGATCGCTAAGTTTTTTTCCAAATTTTTCTCAACGAATCAAATATTATTGCTCGTATGTCGTCACTTTCTTATTAATAAAGACAGTCTAGTTACTCATCGGTCCAGATTTTGTCTAAAATCCTTTTATGCAATAAAAATTCATTTATAGTATGCCACCACCCTCACATTTTTTAAAAAAGTCTTTTGTTACCGCTTTAACGTAGCGAAATGGTGAACGAACCGCAGTAGACAATCATATATTAAAATATTTTACGCTTCCCCGTAGAAAAAGAAAATCACTATGCCATGAATTTTTTTAGGTTAAAACTTTCCTTGGTATACAAGACCTGTAGTGTAAAAGTTACATAGAAATCAGCTTAGTGGCTCTTGAGAAAATTGAGGGCATACATACATTCATTCATACATACAATGGAGTTATGAATGAAGAGGAGTAGACATATAGTGTACAGTCTCACAATTGCGAGAGAAGTAACTGAGGAGGTTGTCACAAGATGGCAGCTCATTTTTTACATCAGATAAACAGTTTCTGATGATTGCCGAAAGAAACTTCCACCAGAAAATTTTGGATAGCATATTTTACCTTATTTTAGCGGCTTATTCTTGCAAAATGTCTCTTTAAAATATGTTATAAATTTCTATTCGTTAACAGTGCTTTTACCCCCGACTTATCTCGGGGCAACCGTTGAAGTGGTTAACTGGTGCAAGTTGGCCCGAGTATTATAATGCCTTTTACTGGCACTGACAGAAGGTTTTTAGTTTTTCACAATATAGCGGAAACGCAGGAACCTTATTACCACAGCAGTAAATTTCTACCAGTAAAAATAAATATCTGTTTTTGGCCATAATTATGACATAAAACTAAATGGATTATACAAAAAAAAATAAAAAACAAAAACGCCTTTGATAGCTGCCGTTTTTGTGAAATCCCTTAGGCCTATTATTTGGGGTACTGTGGAAAGGACATGAGACACTGATTTTCAAAAATAAAGATGTTTTATACTTTATACTTTGATATGAACGGATTCATTAGTAATCAGCTATTGGATTTATTAAAGGTAAAAGCAAACGAAACATACGTATGTGCATGAAAAAGTGCCTTAAAGTTTGCTTTATTAAGGGACCAAAAAATCGATTTTTATTTTTTTATATATCATTAAAGAGTTTAAACTTTTATCTTTCAAACGATGTGTCATACATGTTTATATATATATAAAAAAAATAAGTGTTTAAATTATTCATTCTTTCTAAGAGTTCTTTACAGCTTAACGGCCATTTAAATCTTTAACTGACCTTTTTCTCAAAACTTGGATTTTTCATGTTTATGTTCCTTTTTCTCAATATCTATTAAACTTAAAAACTCACTTTTTTTAAATACTTATATTTTTTTATATTGTATACTTTAACGCAGGGATTTAATGATTTGTTGAGAATTATTTATTTTAGGCAGTGGCATGTTACCAAAAATGCTAATTTAACAATGACTTTCAATAAAAAATTAATAATTAATTTTAAATTTCACTTAGAAAGTAATTGGTCTGTTAAAATACGTAAATCATATTATTATAACTACTCTAAAAAATCTAGACTTCTATCTTACACCATTTCTGAGAAAAATGTACATAAAGTTGGTGAATTTAACATGGCGGAGATAGGGCTTTCCTGGTTAAAAGTCAATTTAAATGAAAACGTTTTGCATATCTTTTAAACTGCTTTTTATTATTATAATATTTGTTATAGTGTTGGAAGGTAACACATAATTATTTATCTCTTAAAGTACAGATTTTTACAAAATGAGATTGATAAAGCATTTAAATGGTATCAGTTTGAATAACATGCAACTAACCACAATATTATTCATTAAGAAAAACACATAGCTTAAAAACTTCTGATTTAAACAAAACTTTAATGATCTATATAACTAAATAAAAAATACCAAGGACTATATTTTCTGGAATGTTAATGTGTATACAGGGTGCAATATGTTATCTATCGCCGACTTTTAATTTCTCAACCGTTGGTCGTAGACATATAGTTTCAATTACAAAAACGTTTCAAATGAAGTAAATATTCATGTTGTGGCGTTATTTAAAGTAAAAAATTAATTTTATAAAAATTGCGACATCTAACATTTTATACGGTCACCCAGTTCCCATAGTTATATTTAGTAAAAGTTTACGCATATCATAACACATATAACACAAAAAGTTTCACATCTGTACTACAAAAATTGACAGAGTTATTAAATTTCAAATTTTGTGATTTTCGCACATGATTTTGTCTTTCATTGAGGGATCAGTTAAAAGATGAATTAAACACTTCACAGTTTGCCCCGAGATAACTCGGGGGTAAAAGAATTGTTTCCCCATACCCCATAACCCATACCCCATACCATCGCCAAATCGGGGTATCACCGAAGAGAGTTATTTCATCTAAAAATTTGAGCTGACTTTCAGGGGTCATATACAAAGCGAAGAATGAAATATTGAAATTAAACAGAAAAAAAAAATATCAATTTATTATAATATCAGAAAACGTTCTAGTATAAAAAAAAAATGAATACATAAAACGCCGGAATCTATTAGAGATACTGCTCAAATTGTTCTTCATTGGTGGCAATGCACAATTGAATGCGTGACAGCACTGCGTCCTGGACACATTAGAGCATAGCAGGTGGGCAAACTGTGCGACAATCAAAAAAATGATGCGACCTGGAAACCTCCACATCGTCCGGACAGTACGACACGTGTGGTGTGGTATATGGGGAACCAAGATTGTTGGACCCATCTTCTAAGATGGGACTTTAACGGGCGATCGTTACCTGCATCTGCTACAAAACACTATACGTGGCTGGTATGAATAGTTGCTCTCCGACATGCATGCCGGGTGTGGTTTCAACATGATGAGGCCCTCTCCGCATAAAACATCAAACGTCCGGGCGTATCTGGCCACCGAATTCTGTCAACGGATCTTTGGCGGTCAGGTAGAGTGGCCATCGCGTTCACCGGATTTGACTTCCATGGACTTCTACATCTGGGATTACATCAAGGCATAAGTCTATGTGACTGAGACTACTTCTATGGTTCATCTGAAGCAGCGCATCATCCTTTGATTGTCGCACAGTTTGTATACCTGCTATGCTCTAACGTGTCCAGGACTCAATACTGTCACGCATTCCATTGTGCATTGCCATCAATGGAGAAAACTTTGAGCAGTATCTCTAGCAGTTTCCGGCGTTTTATGTAATCATTTTTTATAGTAGACCGTTTTCGATATTATAATAAATTGATATTTATTTTTCTGTTTAATTTCAATATTTCATTCTTAGCTTTGTATACAACCCCTAAAAATCAGCTACAATTTTTAGATGAAATAACTCTCTTTGGTGATACCCCGATTCGGCTATACCGACTAAAAGTGATTTCGCCGTAAAAAGGACATAGTACCCTGATTTTGATCTCGAATTACTTTAATTCATCTTTTAAATGATCCCTCCATGAAAGACAAAATCATGTGCAAAAACCTCAAAATTTGAAATTTAATAACTCTATCAGTTTTTGTAGTACATATATCAAACTTTTTGTGTTATATGTGTTATGATATGTGTAAACTTTTACTAAATATAACTATAGGGACTGGGGGACCGTATAAAAAGTTAGATTTCGTAATTATTATAAAATCGATTTTTTACTTTAAATAATGCCATAGCATGAATATTTAATTCATTTGAAACGTTTTTGTAATCGGAACTATACATCCACGACCAACGGTTGAGAAATTAAAAGTCGGCGATAGATAACATATTGCACCCTGTATACAGATGAGTTATTTCCTTTGGGGTCAAAAACATCTATAGATAAATATAGATATAAAAGATAATATAGATATAAAAGATATAAACGATATAAAAGTAATATAGATATAAAAGTATATAGATATACATATAAAAGTAAATAGAATAGTAACAAAAATTATTTCGTATAGTTTTGTTTGGTAATACTCAAAATAACTATTTACTGCCATAAATACATATTCTTACATAGTACCCTTGATACAAAATTAACAATCTCAGTTTGCATAACAATAATTAAGTACAAGTATAATTCATTAAGAAAAATACATAGCTTAGAATCTTCTTATTAAAGGTAAAATTTAATCATTCGTATTACTACGTAAGATAGAAAAAAAGGGATGGATGTATTTTCAGACAGATGGACTTTTCCTTAAGGACAAAAAGCATCTACATATATTAAAAATGGAATAGTTATGATAGTATTCTATATTCAACTTATAGCTTTTCTTAAAACTGTTTAGATATAATGCATTGACTTTAGTCAATTTATCTAACGTGTGTGCTATAATAATGTGCCAGGCATGCAGTTCTGTAATCTCTGAAGGTTCTTTATATTGTTAAAGAATAGATATACGACCTATCGAGAGACAACTGTGCTACCATTCAAATATCGTGGCTTTGCAATAAGTGATTAAAAGCTTCTTGGTCACTCTATTCCTTCGCATAATGTAGGCTTTAAGCTATTCGCCTTGGTTCATAATGCCGTTCATTTACATATAGAATAAATTGATTCTTAGAGCAAAATTAATTTTCTCTTATACTTTTAAGTTAGTAGTTCGAATTATTCAAATATATATGTAAGATGATATGTTTGTCATATATCTTGGATATTATGAGGGAATTGTGTTTCTATATAGAGGCTGCGTGAAAAGGTGTAAGTTTCATATTTAATGGATACCTTTACGAAAACTGAGTTAGCTGTGCATTCGATGCCAGTCGGAAATATTGTATATGTGCTAATTCGGAAAGAAGGCATTAAAATGTTATTAATTTAAAGGCGCTGTTAATGCTTATTTCTCTTACTGAATCTATTTCTTAAAATGGTATTTATTTTCAAACGAGTGATGACTTTCTATATTTGCAGCCATTTCTTACTTTTTTTTTAAAGCAGAGCAGCGTGTTTTTAGAGACAGAAATATATTTTTTTTCGTTTTTTGTTTGTCCGCGCATAATTATTCAACGGATAGTTTGAATTTCATCCTTTTTTTTTTTTTTTTAGGAATGCAGGGATGCAAGCGTTGCACCACAAATGGCTGATTGCTAGCACTAAATTTTTATAGTATTTCTCACCTTATATAATGACAGAATTTCTGAAATTTAATAAGGCAAAGAATACTATTAAAATTTAGTGGTGAACCATTTGTGGTGCAGCGCTTGCATCCATGGGAATGTCTGAGTCTGCAAATGGTTTTAGTATAATTAGCGTCTAAAAAGGATATGGCTGCCTGTTTATCAAATTTCACGTCTTTATTTTCTTTTTTTTTATATAGATTTCAACTTTTGTAAAAATGGATCAATCGTCACGGAATTTTAATGTTGTGTTAAAGTAGACAGCAATACTTTACATTTTTATCATACTTGTCGTTTTGTGCTTAGTGATTTTGCAGGGGCACTTGAAAAAATTTAGTAAATTATCCTCTACTGCGCGTCTAAATTAGCTATATTCAAAACAATGATATTTAAAATTAATGTGAATTACAGTTCTGCATCAAATCGGATAAACCAACCCGTCCGGTTTGGGTTTATGAAAATAAAAAAAATAAAATTATCGTTCTTGGAACCAAGAAATAGATAAAAATATTCTGCTTCTGTCATAAATTAAACTTAGTGTAGTGTGCCAATTAATAATACCCATTATTGGGATAGAAGATACTCCAAAAGCTTGCAGTAGAATTTCGAGGATGACTTTTTGTTTTTTGTTTTATTTCTTTAAATATCACTAAATTGTTGTAATACGCAGGACAACCAGAGATAGACTTCTCTCAAAGTCTAAATATCAAATCGTACTTAGGATGTTTAAAAACGTATAAATCCACCAAAACCTTCTAATTGTCTTAAATATATTAATCTTCCTCGCCTGTGGGACAGTTCGCACATTTAAAAGTTTTGGCATCTGATTATTAACCTAGAATAAAAATAAATAAATAAATAAAAGAATATTTTGTATGATA
Organism: Maratus speciosus; assembly: GCA_963932465.1. Lineage (NCBI taxonomy): Eukaryota > Metazoa > Arthropoda > Arachnida > Araneae > Salticidae > Maratus > Maratus speciosus. The sequence goes on from OZ010787.1 coordinate 21,098,353, forward strand.
TTCTTTTAGAATGATACCTATCTTTTATTTTTGCTTAGAGTTTACATTAGTTGTAAATAAAAAATCACTGTGGAAATATATAATACCATGATAGCAGATAAATACGTTACAATTTGTATTATTTTCTGAAGGTTTAAAAGTATATCAGAAGAAATATATAGGAATAAACTCTCTCGTGCTGAGGTTTCTTGCTATAGAAATTAATCTTAGAATGTAAATATAATGAAATGTTATTTATATTTAAGATTTATTCTTTAATTTAATTTGTTTGATAAAATTTATTATGAAGAGAACATGAACAAATTATTAACTAGCACCTCTTTAAATGTATAGACCCTAAAGAGAAAGTCGTGTGATCTTTTTTCTTTATTCATTTAGTTAATAAAATTTTTCTTCATTCTTACAGCACTAATCTTTTTCATATGAGATAATGGAACACTGAGTTCAAAAACATCTCGAACCAAGTTGTTAGAGAAGGATTAATAACATTATTATTTTTTTTTCAGGAAATTGATTACGATTCCCATGGCATTTCTACAAATCACATAATGTATTACATAAATCGACTGCATTATTTTAGGTTGATTTATAATCCATTAAGAAAAAGTAACTTAATAAAATATAGAATATCACAGATATCATAGAATAAATATGCTAACATTAGATAAATTTATTAAAATACTAGAATGAATTATGAATATATAGTCAACATTCACGTGCGCGAAGGATAATTAATTAGAGAAATACGTTTTTATGCCTTAAACTATTAAAATATAGAAATGGTAGCTAATGTTCTACTTTTGGTGGTGTTTAAATATTGGTTATTTCAGAAGATTGAAATAAATGGATTGGAATAAAGAAGACTGGAATAAATTGATTTAGATAAATCGGTTTTTCATGCAGAATTATTCGATTTGCTCCGAATTTGGTATACCGTTTATTATGTTAAGGAAATTCCCTGATTAGTTTTTGGGATTCATTGGTTAAGAATAAAGGGGGAAAAGGGGGGCTAGTCCACCCCCTAAATTCAGAGAAATGGGTTTGTCATGCATAATTATTCGATTTGCTCCGAATTTGGTATACCGGTTTATTATGTTAAGGAACTTCCCTGATTAGTTTTGGAGGTTCATTGGTTAAGGATAAAGGGGGAATGGGGAGCTAGTCCACCCCACCTTAATTCAGATAAATGGGTCATGCAGAATGATTTGATTTGCTCCGAATTTGGTATACCGGTTTATTATGTTAAGGAATTTCCCTGATTAGTTTTAGGGGTTCTTAGGTTAAGGATAAAGGGGGAAAGGGTGCTAGTCCACCCCTTTAATTTATATAAACCGGTTTTTCATGCAGAATTATTCGATTTGCTCCAAATTTGGTATACCGGTTTATTATGTTAAGGACCTTCCCTGATTCGTTTTGGGTATTCATTGGTAAAGGATAAAGGGGGGCTAGTCCACCCCTTAATTTAGATAAATGGATTTTTTTGCAGGAGTATTCGATTTGCTTCAAATTTGGTATACCGGTTTATTATGTTAAGGAGCTTCCCTGATTAGATTTGGAGGTTCACTGGTTAAGTACAAAGGGGGAAACGGGGACTAATTCCCCATCACTTATTTTTTAGGGGCACTATTCTTTAAAATAAGAGTATAATATACAATTAGTGTGAATAGCCTGTGAGCTCAATGCCATCAGTTTAGCTGGATTCAGGAAAACAATTTTACATTTAACACAAGCAATATTCAAGAGATTGTTAAAATAGATTTAAAATTACCCGCTAAGTTACTTAAAATGTGTGTTTCCATAAATACAATTTGTGGTTATCGTTCATTGATGAATATTAATGTGTAATCTATTATCTTATTTTAAGAGTGAATATGCCACAGCGCGAAGAGCTTAGATTAATGACATCGTTCATTAACTGGGTGTATAAACAAAGCTTCTTCGAAATGACCCATTTTTCTAACCGTATTATATATATATTATCTGACTTCCTGATAGGAAGAAAATTGATATTCACTTAAACTCCTTTTTTAACTCCTTTTCTTTTGTTCTGGTGCTTATGTTCCAAACGACATGCCATCTCCTTGTAGTGACAAGGATTAATTGCTTCCATAATAATGGACACTGAAAGACATAAACGTAAATGTTTTCCTTCACTTTTTCGCAAGAAAATTTCTGCCTTAATTGGTTTTCGAAGGATTCCTGTTTAATTAAATTAAAAACCCTTAGTACGCCAGATTGTTCTTCCGAAAGTTTAAAGTAGTTTCCCTTTTTCATTAGAGTATCCGTTTTAGTTAGTTTGATGGTTAAAATCATTGCATTTTTAAATGCAGTAATTATGGTTATTAAAGTTTATTTTTTCTTATTCGAAAGTTTTTAATCAAGATACCGATATGATAAATTTAATTCGCTTTCTTTAACGCCATCTTTAATTTTAATTATTTAAAAATGTAACCATTAATCTATTATAAATTATTCTTTTCCGCGTTTAAATTATGTAATTAGAAATATTTAAAGAGACGAATCTCATAATGCAGTTTATATATTTTTTTATTCTTTAGAAAATGTAAAAACAGTAGCAAGTTTTTCTTTTATGTTTAGTAACAATTATTATAACTCCCTATAACTTTTGGAAGCTTGAATAAGCTACTTATTAGTCCTTTAAGTTAAAGAAAATTATATTAGTTAGTACACCTAATTAAAATGCCCAATCTAGATTAAAACTTATAATTATGATTAATTTTGAAATTTCATTATGAATAATTTTGAAACTAAAAAGATGCAGATTGTGAAAGCTTTATTAATAATCTTGAAGAAAACATGTTCAAAACTTACTTATTTAATTTAGAATCTCTGTTTTTGAAAATATTGCTAATTGGTACAGGTCTCTCTTTTATTAAAGTAAATTTAGTAGAAAACGGAACATATTTTGTTTCCACAAAAAAAGAAATTAAAAGTAGATTTTACAAAAGTAATCAATGTGGATTTTTCTAAATGAGTATGAAAGCAAAAGGAATTAATTTAACCATAAAGTTTTATTCTTTGTGAATTAATTAATACTATTACGAGAAATGTTTAATTTAATTTTGTCACGCCACACTAATTTTTATGGCGTAAAATTCATTTTTCTTTAAATATTTTCATTTAGAGTATATGTAAGATTTTATTGGAATAAATTAAAATAAGAATAAATAAGAAATTTTATCCTACAAGAAATAAATTGATAAATTAAGTCAAAATTAATTTCGATGTTTAAAGGTTCATTGTTGAAATATTTAATCTGGAAAAGCAAAATGATTTTCCGTTAACAAAATTCTTAGCATTGTAATAAGAAAATATTAAATATTTTATAAAATAGTTTTAATCACTGTATATATTTTCGTTTGGGGATTTTTATTTCAAAGAATTCTATTACGAAAAATATTTAAAGTTAAACTGGCAAATGTTCTAATGAAAATTATTCTAGGGAAATTTGTTAAAATAATTTGTTATTTAAAAAGGTATTTTGTACGCATTTTAACTGTAGAATAGTTTAAATTACAAGTATTTTTTTACAAATGTATTCCTTTTAATCATTTTTTATATATTAGTCAGGGATGATACATATCGCATCAGGAGGAGGAAGGAGGGGATCACAGTGTCACAGAGTGTGAGAGGGGTGCGCGGTTAACGTGACATCACATCAGGAATGTGAAATTGATTAAGTAGCATTGCTTGCAATTCGTATAACAAAGTTCAGAAAATTTAATACTTTTTTTTTTTTTACTTTGGTATTTATAGATCCATTTTCCGTTTTTCTTTAAATTTCTAGAAGTTGATTTAAGAGGCATTATTTTGAAAATCGGACAAGTGCGATTGTTGTTTTTTTTGTTTTGCTTGATTTTTTTTATGTGGAAGTAGATCACATTTAATGAATAATGTGCAATTTCGAAGCCCTGAAAAAATTTTCCCTTCACTGTAAAAAATGTCAAAGTTCAATGTTGTGTCCGCCATTTTTCATGAAAAGTGAAATGCGAGTATGTTTGCAGTGCTAAAGCTTGGGAAAGCAACGACATCCCAAAATTCTTTTGTGATGAAATATTAGTATAACACTACCTGCTTAGTAGACTGTATTCGTCTCCATGGGGCATTGTGATTTTACATTGTTATGTTGCCTCAAAATGCAATGAAAATGACGTTTTTGTTCGTTTTCCGCTTGTATTTTCTTATTTAAGCAATAGTACCCCAAACTTTTTCTTATAGGATATCAAAGTGTACTACAAGAACAAGCTAAATAATATAAAACTTTACCGGAATATTGCTGCTGTTAGCAGGAATAGTCTGTTAAATATTCAAAAATTTCAAAATAGGCAGCATTTCAATTAGTCTTTTCGCAAAACAGAATCACGGTTCAATAAAACAAAATATATCACGTAGTAGCTGGAAGTATGTACAAACACATGGAAAAGAAAAAAAAAGTGGGGTCTCGTCATATTTTTATTAAAAAAAAATGTCAAAAGTCACAAAAAAGACTGTCATTTATCACACTTTTTCCCTATCAGAAAACGAAACATCCCGTTTCTTTTTCCGCTAGCTATGTTTTTTCCCTATGAGAAAATGGAATATCACTTTTTCTTTCCCCTTCCTTGTTCTAAATGGAAAAAAGGGAAATTTAAACGGGATATTTTGACTGTGAATTTTTGTAAATTTTGTTATTATTTTTTTTTTAATATGACGAGGCCCCACTTTTTTTTTCTTTTCCATGTGTTTGTACATACTTCCAACTACTACTTGATATATTTTGTTTTATTGAACCGTGATGCTGCTTTGAGAAAAGACTAATTGAAATGCTGCATATTTTGAAATTTTTGAATATTTAACAGACTATTCCTGCTAACAGCAGCAATATTCCGGTAAAGTTTTATATTATTTAGCTTGTCCTAGTAGTACACTTTGATATTCTATAAGAAAAAGTTTGGGTTACTATTGCTTACATAAGAAAATACTTGCGGAAAACGGACAAAAATGTCATTTTCATTGCATTTTGAGGCAACATAACAATGTAAAATAACAATGCCCCATGGAAACGAATACAATCTACTAAGCAGGTAGTGTTATACTAATATTTCATCACAAAAGAATTGTGAGATGTCGTTGCTTTCCCAAGCTTTAGCACTGCAAACATACTCGCATTTCACTTTTCATAAAAAATGACGGTCACAACCTTGAACTTTGACATTTTCTACAGGGAAGGGAAAATTTTTTCAAGGCTTCACAATTGCTCATTATTCATTAAATGTGATCTACTTCAACATAAAAAAATATCAAGCAAAACAAAAAAAAACAACAATCGCACTTGTCTGATTTTGAAAATAATAGCTCTTAACACCAATCAAGGTCGGTACGTTGTTTATTTTTTCAGATAATACGCATTATGCAACATTTTGTAGGATAATTGTAATTTTGCTTTAATTAAAATTAGCACTAAATTAACAACATAAAAAAATATGATTTCAGAACGGGGGAGAGAGTATCACTCGAGATTGACAATTTGTGACATAGAGGAGAGAGGGATAGAAACTCTCACGAAATTTGACTGAAACTATTAGTGAAAGATCCCATAGTACCACTGTTTTCTACTACCATATGAACCAGGATAAAGGTTGGTTAGATGAGAGCAGTTCTAAAGCAATGAGCGCAAAATTGCAATTATGATAGCAAAGAAATTTCCTCTAAAATATGATCAGGTCTTTTATTAACCTTTTCTCTCAAACATACATTAGGTCTTATTTTCGGTGATTGGCTTTTATACTATAATATTTCAAATTTTAGTTTCTTAAAAGGCGTAAGTATCCCACCGGGCATCGAACCGGGTCCTCGGTATAGCGCACCGACTTCTACCAACTGAACCACTTGAAACGATATCCAGCCTGGTATTTCTCACTACCATATGTTGGCAAGGCTACAACCGCAGCACAAGATGGAATATTTTTCCGTGAGCCATCGACTCTGGTGCAAACACGAAACTATAGCGAATCCAGCATCGATTAAATTGAATAAATCTATATATATCTTAGAAATTTTCTACAGAACAGTTTACAAAAGGTAACAACGAATTTAAAACATGGTAACTGAAGAATTTTAATTTTTTCTTATTGTCATGTAAAATTCTTTAACAAAATTCTTTAACTAAAAACTATCTTCATTTTAAAAGAACAAGGTTGATTTATTACTCAATGGCTGTCAGTATAAGCAGAGGTAAGTTTTCGTGCAATGAGTTTTTGTTATTAATCCAATAAAATAAAATATATCAGACAAAAAGTATAGCACATATACAGGGTCCGGCCAGAAAGTAATGAGAGTGATTCCATAAAATTCGTTTATTTGAAGATAATTGTACATACACTTATGTAATGTTCTTCAAAATTGCCCCCTCTTGCATTAATACACCGTTACCAACGTCTCTGCGACCCATTTATACCCGCCTGAAAGTCTTCAACTGGAATGCTGTTCAGAACGCGCGTTATGCTTTTCTGCAAGTTCTCCAGATTGTCAAAACGATGACCTTTTAAGCTGGATTTTACCTGAGGGAATAGAAAAATGTCCGGCGGTGACAGATCGTTTCTCTAGGGTGGTTCGGGCAGCGTCGCGACGCTGTGTTTTGCCAGAAGCTTTGAATGATTGTTGGAACCAGCTTTGCACAAATTTTCCGCAATTGAAGTTCTTCCGTGAAGATTGGATGGGTAGTCGATTTTGTAAGTCTCAACTGTGTTAAGTTTGTTTTTGGCAATTTCCACTAATTAATATCTTAAAAGGGACTGACTAAAAGATTCTGAAAATGCTGGATAATAAACATTTTTGTAATATAAAGTTAAATTGTAAATTTTGTGATTGAGACTTAACTGGTTTTTGAATAACAGTTCACTAAAATTGCACACACCCCCTCATTTTCCTTTTGTTTAGTTCCAGATATATAGCATTATAGGTACTTTTTGCGTAGGTACGTTAAATTGACGATAAAAACAAATTTTACGCATTATTGCTTAGTTAAATAGGGTAGTAGCACCTTTTCTAAAGTTTCTTGAAGGGGATGTGGGTTCTTTTGAGTTTACTGTGCACAGCACCTCAGACAGATTTTTTCTGACATGTTTTTGAAACTAGCCTAAGTGCTCGCTAAGAGGTTACATCACTTACCCGAAAGCGAAAAACACCCAGTCGCTAATGAAATGTCATAAAATATCTCGTATAAGGCAAGGGGCAGTGGCACATGCAAACGAGATATTTTGTGAAGTTTCATTAGCGAGAAATGTTTTCGCCCGTGAAGCGAAGTAACCTCTTAGCGAGTACTTAGGCTAATTTAAAAAAAAAACATGTCAGAATAAAACTGTACCAGGTGCTCCTCAGCTGCGCACAGTAAAATCAAATGACTCCGACCCCCACCTTCAAGAAAGCTTTGAAAAGGTGCCACTGCCATATTTAATTGAGCAATAATGCGTAAAATTTGAAGGTACCTAAGCAAGAAGTACCTGTAATGCTATGTATCTGGAACAAAAGAAAAAGAAAGGGGGGGGGGCTGGTGTATTTTTTAGGGAACTGCCATTCAAAAACTAAGTAAGTCTCAATTATGAAATTTACAAATTTAACATTATATTACAAACATGTTTAATATCTCACGTTTCAGACTTTTGCAGTGAGTCCCTTTTGAGATATTAATTAGAGAAAATTGCCAAAAACAGACTTAACGCAGTCTTTGATGAACTGTGCAAAAAATAGGAATAGGTTTTCAGGACTGAAATTTGTAAAAATAAGTAGTCCTATAAGAAATCTGTATAAGAAAAAAATATTTCAGGTGTTTATAATCTCCTTCATAAAAAGTAATGGTAGCGAAATGTGGTGTTTGACCTTTTATTTCTCTGGTTTGTAAGCATGTTTTTGGCCTAGATCCTTAAGTCTAATGAAAATTTTATAATGCACGAAATTTCGAAATTTTTATTCTGAACATTTTGATTCATCTTGATCGGTAGAAAAATAAAGCACAGTATTTTTCGCAAAACACGTTTTCCACCCAAAAATGCCTGTGTTGCTCGTTAAAAATGGCCACTACAAAAAAACTATACGATCAGAAAATTTTAATCATGTTTTTAAACTCAGAAAACTATGAAGAAAATTTGTTTAAAAGATTAGGAAAATTAAAAATGTGGCGAAACCACCTGGGTGACTTGGAATGGATTGATCCTACAGACATGGTTTACTGTGGGAATTGGTGAAGGAACAGTGTAGCAGCAGAGAATCAAATGACACCGCATAATTTTATTAGTATTTTTCTTTTAATTTCAGGACAGATTTTCTGAGATTTTTTTTAGGCGAAGAATACTATTAATATTTAGTGCTGACAATCGCCCAACTGCTGCGCCACTGTTTCACCACTTTATTTTCCAAAGAAATTTCCGCAAATTTTTAACACTCCAACTATTTTTCAACTACTTTAAGAGGGTGGGGAAACTTGTAAAATAATCCGTCCGCTTTCTGTACTACAGTTGGCATGGGCAAAATTTTTTGGATCTGTTCGAACTGTATGTATGCAATGTCATTGTCATTTACCTTAAAAATAGATGATGTATCATCACAAGCTTTCAAAAATATACCTTGCTCTTCACCGTCTTTTTCTAAATCGTCTTCTGTAACGGCTATGCAGTAATACTTCATTTTTCTCTTTTTTGTTCAGTTACAAATTCTACTAGTGTGTATGTTCCGTTAATTATTTTATCTTGACTTAGTTCTGTAATTTCATTTTCTTCAGCAGTGCATTCAAGAACTTAAAAAGTTGTTTTCTTAAGAGACGTTTTTACATCTGGAAAATACCACAAATAAATAATACTTGTTGCCAAGATAAATATAGATAAGTAATAGTAATGATAATAAGCAAATTTAGCACTATGAATAAATAAATATATATTATTACCACAAAAATATATTTTCTGGGATAAAATGTAACCTCTGTTATTTGTATGTAGCATCTATTACCAAAACGTAACAGGGGTAACTTGTAACAAAGGTTACATTTAAGGAAAAACAATTTTTTTTCTTAAATAATAATATTCTAAAAATAATAATTTTATTTATATAAATTTACTTTACTTAGTGTTTTGTTATTTAAAGATAAATTTAATTTTTAAATCAATATTTAAATCTAAAACTGGAGTAACAGAAGTTACAAAGAGAAAACACACTCACCTTAGAACTTGATAATACAGCACTATATTCTAAATATTTGGCAGACAAAGTGACAATGGCACTTGACTTCTATTCTAGAAAGATCTTTGAGCAATACAGATTAGTAGTTTGTTGGGCCTTTGTTGGACAAAAATTTTATTATTTATTCTACTAAATGTAAATAAAGTAACAGAGGTTTCATTTTTATGAACAAATTTCAATTAAACTTATGCAGTTACAAAACACATATCTTAATTCATTAGTACAAATTTATTAAACTACAATATCTGTTAATTAAATAAAAACAGATAAATATTGTGTTGTTCATACTATTTAGAATTATAGTCTGTTTAAAGGTTTCCCTCTGGACATTTGGACAGCTAATTTTCATAGCTAAAAATGGATAAATTGTGCAATAAACAGAATAACATTGGTGAGAGAAAAATTTAAACCAGTTAAGAATACATTTTTCTGAAAGATGGCATAAAAAATTGGAATTTCTTTGTATATTAGACGAAAAAAATATAAAGTTTTAGACATGAAAGGTACCTGTATTTTTGGTTTCACCCAACTTCGTCAGTTCACAACATATCCAATCCGCTTAAATTTATTATACATCGTCTCAATATTATCTACAACTTTCGATTTGACAAAGTTTTGATAGGACAGAAAAATAAAATAGGGGTTGACGAAAAAAAAAATATCGCATTAAGGGTGTATTCAAATCCAAACGGCTTACTTTCTGACTCATTTTTAAATTCATTTTCTCTCTCAAACGCATCCAGTTGGAAGGTTCTGTTACTCAGAAACTGCATAATGTGCTGTCTTAGTCGATTTTAGGTAGATTTCGTATGAAATACTACCTATTACATTCTCCCCTATGTTGGAATTTCTGAAAAATATTTGGAGAACTACACCGATCATGACCCCTAGAACCCAAAACCACCCTTAGTAAAAAACTTTATCTATCTATCTATCTATATATATATATATATATATCACTTTCTTCTGGACACGATAACTTCCACAATTCTGCACAAATCTCTTCCAAACTGATCCATAAAATCAAGGGGTATAAAATCTCGGTCAAGTTTATTAATGGGCAAAATCTTACCAAGGGGATAGAAATAGGAAGGGGGTTTGTGAAAACCGAAAAAACCCACAACTTCTTAAATTTTGTACATATCAAATCAGTTTAAAGTTTTTATTACTTCTTAAAATTGGGCCGAAAATTTATGTATGACAGATTTTTGATAAAATTAAAAATGGGCTCAAGGGGCGCAAAAAATAGGGTTTTAGGGAGGGGAGAAAAAAATCATAACGTCGCCAGTTCTCAAGATATAAAATCCAATTAAATTTATTATAAATCTTCTTAATATTATCTACAACTTTTATATTGACAAGTTTTTGATAGAACCAATTCATACCGCAAAAAAATTAAAACGAAAAGAAAAAGGGGGAGTTGAAGAAGAAAAAATCCATAACTTCGTCAATTTACCAGGTATAAAATCCGCATGAATTTATTATATATCTTCTTAAAATTGTCTACAACAATTATGTAGACAAGTTTTTGATAGGTACAACAAAAACAAATTAAAAATACATAGCGGTTGAAGAAAAAAAACATTGTATTACGGTCATATTCAAATCAAAACTGCTTATTTTCTGACTCATTTTTAAATTCATTTTTGCTCTCAAACGCATCAAATTGGTAGATTCTCTTATTCAGAAACTATATAATGTACCATAATGATCGATATTCTGATAGAGGCAGAATATATTTCAAAAATGATGTCGAAGTGGGAATTTTTAACAGAATTTCCCGAAGCGATTGTGATGCGTTCCCTAGTAGCAAATTGTGTCTGGCCCTTGAATGGCCTCTCATCGAAATCCGATTACACGCTAAGTGGCCGATTATCGTATTCTCATAGGACAGGGATGATTTTCATCGGCAATTACTCAGAAATGTCTCATTGGCCTTAGATCAATGGATGATCGCAACATGATGAATTTTAGAAAGAAATGTGATGAATCCCCGAGGAGTACGATTTCATGACGATGAATGTCCGATGACTTTTAGATGAGTTATCAAGCAAATTTTGATGAGAAAGCGATGAATTATAGATTGGTTGGTTGGGTGTATAAATGAAAGCGATTTCAGAATATTTATTTTCAGATTTTGCGAAATATACATACATTAAAATTTTAGGAGTTAGAAATTTAAATATGCTCACTTTTAATTTCTATTAGCTTTACTACAATCATTTGAAACAAAATATTTAAACAAAAATATCCAAATTTTGTTTTATTTTTTGAGGGGGGAGGGGGGCTGAATTAAAGTTCCATATTTTCTTAGTTTATTTCTGAACAAATACTACTCCTTCATTTAAATAATCCTATTAAATTCTATTATTTATCCTCTTCCTAGAGCCTTTTATAAAGTTTGCTTGCTGAACTCAAACTGATTTATTTTTTAAAAAAAGGCTCTAAAAAAGGGATTTTCCAATATTAATACTTAAAAAGGGGATTTTTTAAGTATCAATATTGGACTAACAATTACCACTGTTATTCTTTATCATTTTGTTTGATAGAAATATTTTAAAAGAATTTTGTTAATTCTAAATTATTGTTCTGCTTTGATAAGTTTTTGCCCTTTAAATTTTTCATTTTAAAATGTGAAAGGTTTCATTTTATTCGACTTTAAGAGATGAAAAATGCATTGGGCCTTTTTTCTACCAAGGTACATATGAATAATTCAGTAAGTTATACTATTGTATAAACACTCATAACTCACAAGAGTGCATATTTTTAAATAAGCATTTTTTGGAGGGGGGGGGGGGTTAAGGTGGGATTCAGGTGTCTAATTAGGTACAATTTAGGTCTGTTCGGAGATCCTTGACAAGAGGCATACAAAAGAAAAAGGCCCTCACACCCTCCTCGTTTAAATAAAGACCATTTTTTATCACACAAACTGTCCCAAACACATACCCATATTTGCCAATAAGCCGTTTTTCCCAAAAATAAATACTTTGAACCAGAAAATTTATTTAATTAAATGTGTCTTGCCTCTATGTGGTAGAGATTTGAAATATACTTTATTTCATTAAATAAAATTTCTGGTTTAAAGTTTTTTTCTTCTTTCATTACGTGGGAAGGTGGTAATAAGTATGCTTATATTTTTTTTCTTAAATATTTCATAATTCATATCTGTAAAGTATAAAAAATAAAACTCTTGAAGAAGCACACCGTAATAACAGATTATATTTCTAAAACAAATGTATGAATTAGGTTCAGCTTTGCAAGTCCCATTTTTAATTCAAATCCATTTCATTTAACCCCTTGAGAAAGTGATTGTGTTCCTGTAATGTTAAATTCACACCGGATCTTTGAAAATTTTTGTTTCAAAATAAGGAAAAGCAATTTTACAAGTTTTTTCATCAAAGTTACAAAAATAAAATTTATTTAAAAGTTTCCGGTGCAAATCTTGATTAAACTTAGGTGAGATAAAATATATCCCATCGCCTCTCAAGGGGTTAATATTCACAACTTTCACGTCTACGGTTAATTTCTTTTCTATTAGTACTACCTAGATGTTTAAGGAAAAATCTTATGTCACGCTGATACTTCAAGACTGTATAGTCTGTGAAAACTTCTGTAAAGTAGGTCTTTCCCCCTCTGAAATATTTGTATCTTTAATATGATTTAAGAAAAATAGATAGAAAAACTATTTTAATTAATATTTTAATAATTATTGATCAATCTAATTGTCCAATTTATTTGAAAATAACTTTTTGAGCCTTTCTAATAATTTTTTTCCCAAAACACTGCTGCGATGATTTTTTTCATTCAAAAAATTTACATAAATTTATATTCATTATGGAATTGGGCTTCATTAGCACAGGATCAACATTCTCTGGAAGTGTAGGAAAAAAATTTTCAACACCTAAACTTACGCATCCAGATGCATAGGTCACAATAGTTGAATGCGAACAAATCCACACAACGTGGAATAAGGAAAGGCTTTAATGCTCGTGATATTATTTAAAATGTTTAACTGTTTTTGTTTATTAATCCATAAATTTCATGACTGAAACAAAATTTAAAATACTACTGTAGTAGTTATACAGTCAAACCTCGTTAACATAAATTTCAAGGCAAATTAAAAGTTTTTCCTTCATGTTATCATCAATAGTTTATATTATTAGTAACAAAATCGTTGTATTAATTTTGACAGGCATTGTAGGAACAATTCATATTAAAAGTATACCAGGTTAATTCTGTACATGTTAATGAGGTTTGAATGTACTTTTTGTTGTTTAATAGCAACATCCATCTCCTGTTAGTTTCTGTTTCATAGCTGCCAACTTGTACGTATTTTTCTTACCACTAAAATTTTATAGAATTTTTTTATTTATTTAAACGTTAAAATTGCTTGAATTGCGGTGATTAAATTAACTAAAATTTTCTGTTACATTTTAGTGGTATGAAAAATCCGTACAAGTTGGCAGCTATGCTGTTTAGATATTAGGGCAGATGACTGAAAAAAATACATTATCTTAATTCATTTTTTTTTTCAGTTTTATATCTCTATGCCTACATAAAACATCACATTAATGTTAGCTATTTTATCTTATTGTTTCTAAACTTGAAGTGTTGTTTTAAGAATCTACATATACTATCTGCATTTTTTAATTACTACATTAATAAAATACCCCAATTTCTAGTGCATACTCTGCTGATCAAACAAACATGTTTAGATCCAGAAATGTTAATAAATAAGATTTATCTTATTTCTATTTTCTACATATTATGCAACATATTTAAAGAAACTTTCTTGATGTAAAATTTATTGGATCGGCTGCAAACTATGTACATCTGAAATTAGAGTACACAAAAAGTACTTAAATTCTGTTCAATTAACTTGCTCATTTCATATAAATGTACTATTTGAAAGTTTTATTAAGGTTAAACAATGGCAGAAAAAAAAATTGTTGCTTCTTCCCGTAACTCTTCATAGAAATCTAAACACAAATCTTCTAAGTTAAATAAGTTTCTGAAGCAATTTATTGTCACAGAATGATTCAAACGTGGCTGTGTATATTCACATCCCATAAAAAAGTAGAAGTAATAAAATATTTATTGAATATTCATGCATAAGAATTAAATGAGGACGTCAGTTTCAAAACTTGTCTTATCTAAAAGTTAAAAAATTGAGTTTTCTCTGTCATTCTATTCTACTGGTACTGGTGGACATAAATTGAGAAAACAACACAATCTGCAAAACACTAGCTTTACTGTGTATTTCTGGCATTGTAAAATCTTGGTTTAGAATGAAGACCAACGTGATCAGAGGTTTTTCACGATTTCTGAAAATTTGATTTTCTGGATAAGGCGAATTTTGAAACTCATGTCCTCAAATATAGCTAATAATTTCAAAAGCAAACTTTAATTAACTCTGATATAAATTTAAGATTTATTTATTTTTAAATAACACATAATATAACATACACATCAAAAGAAATTCAAGGTAAGTTTAAATATATAAGTGCATCAATTACACTGTTTATAATTAATGTTCCAACAGGAACAAACAAAAACTAATGCATTTAAAATAACTTCGGAAAAAAAAATCGCAAGGGAAGGTTGATCTGTATTTTCCATTTGAAGTCTGTCATCTGGGTAATTACATGATGTATCTTGTTTTAGAAGTGTTCTAGCCAAATTATCAGGACGGAATGCCATCTTTTCTTAAATGTAGCTAACAAAACTGCTGACAATATTTCATTTTCTGCAGTGTAGAGAGGGGATATCATGAATGTCATCAGATGTAAAACGCAGTTCACAAAGCTAGACAAAAAGAGAAAAAAATAGTAAATTTTTGTGCATAATCATGTGTTGTGTATATACATATAAAACTGTGGTTTATTTCAGTAAGCTTTATTTAGTACCCTCGTATTTTATTTCAATGAGAGATATATGGGGTCATTCAAAAAAGTCCATTTTGAAATTTTTAAGAAAGAAAAAATATCTTTTGAAAAGGATTGAATACTTATTCAAAAAAGAAACTGAAAGTGAATTTGGGATTTTGGCCCCAGCTTAGTATTTTTTTTTTTTAAATCTTGGATTTTTTGGGTCTGCACAATTTGAAATAACAGCAAAACTGTAAAAATTTTAAGCCAAGATAGAATTTGTTAAGGCCAAACCTGAAAATTTTAGTCTGTGCAGACCTTTAATTACTACTGTTATTTCAGTTAATTTTTCTATATACAAGTTAAAATTAACAAACATAAAACTTTCCAAATAGGAACCGGCAAATTTGCAAAGAAAAAAAAAATAAGACTTCATATACAAAATTACACTTTGTTTCTATAAACAGTTTCAGTGTTTAAATAACCATTTTACAAAGAGCCAATTTTGGAGATTTTCTTCAGATTGAAACCTGGTACTTATCAAGTATACCCTACAGATTTCACCCAAAATCTTATTTCAAACAACAAAAACCAGCTTTTTGCTATGAAGAAAAGGTGGTTTTATGATTTCATGGAATCCTCTATAATTTTCTTTAAAGGCAGGATACCATTCATTGAGCCGAAAAAGTAGGTCAATTTCATCCTCCCCCCCATAGAAAGAATAAAGTACCACAAAAACTGAATTTAACCAGTTATTATTCATAGTTTGTAGTATAACAGATATTTTTTATTATACAACAACCCCAGTAGCAGAAAATTCTCCATGTGCCTGTGACAGATACTTCAGGGACAAAAAATAATCTGCAGGTAAAATATTTTTACAATTGAAGCGTTAATTAATCAAACAATCACTTACATGTAACGTTTTTAGACATTTTAAAATATTTTATTAATAACAATATTAACTTTTTGTATTAAGTAATAAAGAAAGAGCTAAACATAATACTATGAAGCAAAATAAAGGTCTGACGAAGAAGAATCTGCAAAAGAAAAAAGAAAATCTGCGAAGCTCGTCTCCTGTTTCGAACATTCTGCTACCGGGACAACAACTATTAAAACTGATGGCAATATTGTCAGTTGCATATACAACATTTTTAGCATGACATGTAAAATACAGTTTAAATGGATCACCCAATCATGTTTTTCTTTTTGGAAATAGCAGAATATTTTGCGGGCCCATCAGCCTTTTACATATGTAATTATAATATATTCTTTGAGCTACACCGAAGTTAAGAGATAAAAGTTTTCAGAAAAAAGATGACACTTTTTTTCTGAAAACAATTTCGCCCCCCCCCCCCCCCCCCCAAAAAAAAAAAAAAAAAAAATTAAATTTCAATGAACTGCTGTAAAATTTGTAAAAAGTTTACACCACCATCGTTATTTTATGTCACACAGACCTTTCGATTTGAGACAGACTGCACGCAGATTGAAGAGAAAATTTACTATTTTTGGCTTTATTTTCAGTCACACAGATAATTTTTACAACATCTGTTTATTTCAGCTCCAAGGTGCATAAAACCAAGCAAAAAAAAAAATAAATACAATTTTGTATAATTTTTATTCTTGGAAACCTGAGGAGAAATAAAAAAAGCCAAATTTTCACAATTGGGGGGGGGGGGGGGGGGGGGGGAGTTTCCAATTTCGAAATTATTTATGTTTCCACAGACATGAGGGAGAAGAGGGGAAAAAAGGGAGGGGTGAAAAAAAATAACAACAATTTAAAAAACAATTCATAAGCATTCAACGTTTATCTTTAAAAATCACACCTTTCAAAACTGCAAGTTTATGTAGTTAAAAAAAAATTTCATTACAACACGTTAATTTGGCATGGGCCCGATTATTGAAAATTCATCCTTTTGATTGACACTTGGATAAAAAACATGAAATGGTCCTTAAAAATAGACTTCTACACGGTTTTCTTGATGTGTAATCATAATTATATTTATTAGACCATTTGAAAATTTTAAATGATAAAAAGAGTAGGCATATAAATTTTTAAATACATTATTTTTTTTATCTTTTCTACTTTTTAGTGTTTAAATATTTTGTTGTTGCAGATTCACAGTCAGTTGGCATATTTTCGAAGAAATGATTTGACACATTATCTTCATTGTTTTTGTACTCATAAACAATTATAACTACACTTCTTCTAAACTGTTTACTCAATGTGTAATCATAATTATATTAATATTAAACTATTTGAAAATTTGAAATGATAAAAAAGTAATATTTTTAAATACATTTTTTATTTATTTATATTTTCTACTTTTTAGTGCTTAAAATATTTTGTTACTGCAGATTCACAGTCAGTTGGCATATTTTGGCAGAAATCATTTGACACATTATCTTCGTTGTTTTTGTACTCATAAATAATTACAACTGCAAAAATTATTTGGCAAGTTATCAACATTTTCAAAATCACTTTGTGGCAACCTTTATTTACATTTTAAAAACATTCACAGATTGAAATATCTTTATAAAATAGTTATCAATGTATCAAACGCACAAACAATTATTTGTTTTATATTGATACCATTTAATATACACATTAAAAAACTATTAGTTTAATTTATGCATAAATAAAACATAACAATTAATACAATATATATATATATATATATATATATATATATATATATAATAAGAAATAAGCCATATATAGTTAGACATTTTTTATTGGTCGCAATTTCAGTTTCACGACAGTTTATAATATTTGCCAAGAAATCACACTTTCTTAATCTTAACTCGGTCATGACTGAGTTATGTCATAGCCCCTATAATAAAGAAGTATTTGTTACATTAGTGTATAACTTAACATACTCTTTGAAGTAGCAAGAGACGTCAAGTTACGTCTGGTAACTCAAAAACATTAACGTTTAACATGGATCAGTTTATACCAACCAAAACACGAATTTTCTGCTTAAAATCAATGCGAATCCAACAACAAAAAAATTCTACAAACTGAAGAGAAAGGAAAGTAATACATATTTTAATACAATTATGGAAAAAAGTCTATAATTAAATGTTTCATATAAATACTGTCTTTTTTGCTTTGAACAGTTTGAACACATACAAATTTATTAATATTTAAATACAGTAGAACCTCGATCCATCGTTTTTCAAGGTGTGTGTGGAAAAAACGATAAATGCAGGAAAACGATGAATGTGGTTTAACGTCAAAACACGAAAAAAAAAAAAAGTTTAAGCATTACTTACTAATACATGCAATGTATACAGTATATTAATAAATACTAATTTGTTACAGACCAAACTGTAAAATAAATAAATCAAAGTTGTAAAAAATGGATATTTATTCTAAAAATGAGTAATTTTATATTCAGTTTTTCGTTCATTTTTTAAATTAAACAACAAATTTTCAGGATGTACAACATATTTCTGGTCATTTTCTGTAATTTCATGTACATATAAAAAAGTTCGTATAGTTTCAAATGCCGTAATTAAATCAGACAGACTTTGCGCTGGTGTAGGCTTAGCTTCATCGGCATGAACATTATCCTCTGCTTCTTCGCCATTATTTTCATTTTTTGCATCATCACACATTTCTTCTATGCTTAGGACACCACATGTCGCAACATCTCGATCAATAGAAATATATCGTTAAATTTTGTAACAGAGACATCCTCTTTTACACGCAACCACTCTTCATTTGCATTATCGTCAGCATATTCATTATTTTCTTTCCCTTCTGTTGAGCATTCTTCATGAGTTTTTCGCAAAAAAACTGCATTTCACGAAACACTTCTGGATGGAATGAAGAAGTTACTCCATGCCAAGCTGAAAGTACAAAATGAATAGCCTGCAGAAGGTCTATTTTTGGAGTACGTTCTTTTGCTTATTCCATGAAACAAAGATATTTCACTAGCTTTCTCCTGTAAAATTGCTTAAAACAATTGATTATTCTGGCATCAAGAAGATGTACGACCTCTTGATAATCTCTGTCCCCCCCCCCCCTCCCGAAACAGCTCAAATGAGTTATTTTAGGATAAAAGAAGTAATTCCAGTTTGTATGTCATATGGATCCGCTTGACCTTCAATTTCATTTCGGTGGGGAGAAAAATTTTACAACGATGAATGCGGGAAAAAGATTTCTTGACGAACGATGAATGCGGGTTTCGTTAACATTATTTAAGTATAATTTGTGCAGGGACCATAGAAGTAAAACGATCAATGTGGGAAAACGATGGATGCTGGAACGATAGATCGGGTGTTTCACTGTATAGTATAGATGCTGCTTAATGTGATTACTTCGGGACCACAAGTTTTTGATAACAATATACAGGGTTTTAAAACACCCAGCACACTGGTCTAAAACTCGGGGTTTTCTTTTTAAAAAAAGGGTGGGTGGGGGGGGGGACTTTATTGAGTTTTTTTGCAGAACACTTTAAACTTCTACATAATACATATACATTTATCAGTGAAACCTGGGTATAATTTTGCATTAATTATGATTTAGCAAAATATATATATAAAAAATTAAGTTAATTTAAAAAGTACATTTGTATCTCATGGGACTGGTTTGCTGCATTAAGAATATATTGAACCAACTACAACTGAATTTTTTTATATAATTCTTAATATAATTCAAAATATTTTTCACACAAAGCGATGCTTTTAGCATGATGCGTTAGGTCGAGACATGATGATTTTGAAAACACTAACAGGCTGATATTACACATAATCACATTAAGCAGCATCTACTTCAAAAAGTAGTTTCTTTAGCATAAACATAATTATAATTACCGTTAAACAGATTTCTCTAAAAAGTCACGCTGCAAGGGGAACACTGTTTGCATTCTCAGAGTGGACTCTCAGGAATTCTAGGTATATCCTAAGGATTAAAAAAAAAAAAAGTAATTGAAATGTAAAAAAAAATATTGGATTTCATTAAAGTACTGATACACAAAAACAAGTTGGAAATTGCACGTCAAACGTAGCTAATGAGGTGCGTTCGTACTATAGCTAGTTTTATAAATATTTTTTGCACCGCATATTGTACTCACTGAATGTATATTTTAGTACGGTTCAATAAGTGCATATCCATTTCATTCTGTTGGCTGTAACATCATTAAAATGCACTTGAATTTTTTTTTTCCCATTGGCCGTAATGTAATGGAAAACTTTAGACTATCCCTGTCATTAAACTATAGATCTGATTTTCATAAAATTTGAAATGACTCAACAAAATATTGCAATAATTATATATTTAAAATTTCAGAACATTCGGTTGGGTAGTTTTTCCTCAGTTATATGCAGAGTGACAGACAGACAGACGTACTGACTGAATGACAACTATAGCTACATATTTATATAATTACGAATGCACCTAAAAGGAATTTTGGTAATGTAAAAATAGTATTGACTATGGGCTTATTTGTCAGGGCATAAAGCCCGGCGGCCCTACTACTAACTACTTTATGCACCCAGGGGTCCTTACTGCTTTTTTTGATTCACCCTTTTATTTAATTTAATCGAAAAATACATCAATCAGCTGCAAAAAAAATCTGAATTTCACTAATTGGCCGAAGGAGAAAAAAACCCAGCTAAATTCATCGAATAGGCAAGGGAAATGCAAAATTTGTTAATTGATTGTAAAGAGGGGGGAAATCAAGAAATATGTCAACTCCACACAAGAAAAAAACTGCGAAATCTTTTAATTGTGATCGATTAATGGGAAAAAATATCAAATTGTCTACTCATCTCAGAAAAAAAAACATGAAATTTTTCAATTCAACAGAGGAAAAACAGAGTAAATTTTTTCAATCAATCGTAAAATGAAATGGCAGGATTTATCAATCGTCACAAAAATTTTATAACCGCTGAAGACAGGGCTTGAAATTCAATTTTTAGGGTTTCGTTCATCTGATGAAACCCTATTCGTCTCGCTCCTCTGTCAGTCTGTCACAGAGCCCGTTCTAGTCTTTTCTGCGAACCATTCACAAAATTTGAACTTTTCCGTGCCCTATGATGAAATTTGCATCCCCCCCCCCATGATCCTTCGATGAAATTCACGATTTTTCAGCAGCCATTCGACGAAATTTGAGTTTTCGGGATCCTTCGAAGAAATTGGAGTTTTCGCGATCCTTCGAAGAAATTGGAGTTTTCGCGATCCTTCGAAGAAATTGGAGTTTTCGCGATCCTTCGAAAAAATTGGAGTTTTTGCGAACCTTCGAAGAAATTGAGTTTTCGCAATCCTTCCAAGAAATTGGAGTTTTTGTGATCCTACGAAGAAATTGAGTTTTCGCGATCCTTCAAAGAAATTGAGTTTTCACGATCCTTCGAAGAAATTGGAGTTTTCACGATCCTTCGAAGAAATTGGAGTTTTCACGATCCTTCGAAGAAATTGGAGTTTTCACGATCCTTCGAAGAAATTGGAGTTTTCACGATCCTTCGAAGAAATGAGAGTTTTTACGATCCTTCGAAGAAATGAGAGTTTTCACGATCTTTCGAAGAAATTGGAGTTTTCACGATCCTTCGAAGAAATGCGAGTTTTCACGATCCTTCGAAGAAATGCGAGTTTTCACGATCCTTCGAAGAAATGCGAGTTTTCACGATCCTTCGAAGAAATGAGAGTTTTCACAATTCTTCGAAGAAATGCGAGTTTTCACGATCCTTCGAAGAAATGCGAGTTTTCACGATCCTTCGAAGAAATGCGAGTTTTCACGATCCTTCGAAGAAATGCGAGTTTTCACGATCCTTCGAAGAAATGCGAGTTTTCACGATCCTTCGAAGAAATGCGAGTTTTCACGATCCTTCGAAGAAATGCGAGTTTTCACGATCCTTCGAAGAAATGCGAGTTTTCACGATCCTTCGAAGAAATGAGAGTTTTCACGATCCTTGGAAGAAATGAGAGTTTTCACAATGCTTCGAAGAAATTGGAGTTTTCGCGAACCTTCGAAGAAATTGAGTTTTCGCAATCCTTCCAAGAAATTGGAGTTTTCGTGATCCTACGAAGAAATTGAGTTTTCACAATCCTTCAAAGAAATTGAGTTTTTGTGATCCTTCGAAGAAATTTGAGTTCTCGCGATCCTTCGACGAAATTCGAGTTTTTAGCGATCCTTTGACAAAATTTACGCTTCTTTCGCGATGTCTTGACAAAATTAGCGGCATTTTTCATGATTTTTTGATAAAATTTGTTTTTTTTTTTTTTTTTACAAAATCCTGCACCAGTTCCTTCCATATTTTTAGTCGCCAGTCTTTCAAGTTTAATCGCCGGGTGGCGAGTGCTTATTTTCATCTTTACGACAAAACCGTATTGATTTTCATAAAATAAAAATAAAATTATATACAGTCGACTCTGTGAAATCTGCACACTTAGGGACAGAGGGTTTTGCGGATTACACATTTTTGCAGATTATAGATCATCCATTTGTTTACATTTTACTTTTTAGAGTCTGGCAATAAATTAGAAACAACTGCACACAAATTATAATTACAATGTAAAAGAAAAACATAATGCATTATTATTTTACTAATTGTATTAATTTTTTTAAACGTTGACACAACATAATGGTAATTTCAGTTTTGCTTTGTTGTCAATAATTTTTTTCTATAGTCTATGAACAATCATTACTTTTTGCTCTGAGATAAAATTTTGTTGCCCTGGGAAATTTAAACATTTATGTCCAATTTATATTTAAATATTAATTCATTGGAGAATTGATAACTTATGAAAAAAAAATACCAAATTTAACTTTATCTAAGAGTTTAACTGTTAATGGAATTTTCATTGTTTACATTCCAACATGTAGTCCGGATAATAGACATTGGCGGATTATACATCAGCGGATTTCACAGAGTTGACTGTATTTAATAGTTCACTTATATATTATATTAAAAAAAAAGAAAAAAAAAGTCGCCAAACAATGTTATTTAAGACCATAAAGTTTATAAGTGTAATATTGTCACATTTGTTACATGTTTATCATTTTTGGACCACAGTCAAATATCTTGTCTGTGCATTCTAATTATAGAAGATTGCTAAGAAAGTATGGCAACAACCAATCAAGACTGCAGTGAAGATAACCAAACTATGGCTGTCAGAATGATTGGTACAAAATTGCATTTTTTTTTTTTTTTTTTTTTTTTTTGCTTATTTCTACTATTTATATCCCCCAATCTTTATGTTTCGAGCTAAATTTGCTGTGTCAGAACTGATTAATAAAAAGTCACTGGTCTCAAGGACTCAAACATTAGAATTTACTGGTGCACAACATAAAATTCTATTAAGCACCTTTAACCCTTTGAGCCCTCTCCCCTCCCCAGAATAGAAACCAAACTCACTTTTCAGTTATCCAAAATTTTCAGCATTAATAAAATGTGAAATTTTAATTTGTTAAAAATAAAATAAAATTGTGATTTGCGATCGGGAGGGCAGAAAGGTTACTGGTTCTGCGGACAACTAAATTTTTCAAATTAGGGGCTGCCCACAACTAATGTCATGCTTGGAGTAGGGTTCGTGAAATTGTGACAAGGGGATGGGAGGGGGTAAGAAGAAATGTGACATCACACATTTTGGTTAAAATAAAAGCATTAAAAATCAGCAGATTAAATTTTGAAGTTATTTTGAAATTAAAATCAAGGGTCGATCCATGCAAAATTTAGGGCCTATTTAGGGCCCTTTCACAAAAATCTATTTAATAAAATAGGCCCCTTCACAAAATTCCTTTTAATAAACAGGCCCCTTTCATAACATTCTTTTTCATAAAAACTGTTTTAAAATGTGTAATTTGTAAATAAAACCAGATCACGAAAAACAAAAAATTTAGCAAGGGGATTTAAAGAAGTTTTTGTTTATAAATTCTTGGTTCGAATGAGTAACTGGATTTCCACTTTCGTTACAAAATGCTATTTTTCACAAAAATATTATAAAATTCACAAAAATAACTTACTTTTCACAAAATGGGCCCCAAGAATAAAAACCTGCATCGATCCTTGAAAGTATTTTATACTCATAAAGTAAGGATAGTATTGAGTTGACTCTAAGACGCTTTTTAGCAGGGCGCAGCGCTAGGCGGCCCTTTTTATTTCTTTTTTGCGCCCGGCAGCTCTTTTAAACCCTCCCGATACGCCCAGCTGCCCTTTTCAACACTTCCTATGTGCCTCGTGGCAATCCAATTGATCCCGAAAAAATATCACAAATTCTAGGCTCTCTAAACAAACCAGTTCAAAATATTTTTGTGAACAAGGTTTAAGTGTCCCTTTTTTGAAAAAAAAAATGTGCCTTTTTTTAGAACAATGTTTCCTTTTTGAAGAAATGTACCTTTTAGATAGTGTTCCCTTTTTTTAGAATAGTGTTCCCTTTTTAAAAAATTACCGCCCGGCGGCCCTTTTTTTCTAGAGTCAACACTAAAGGATAAGATTTAAAGCCAAATATATTAAATTCCATTTCAAATTCCAAAATACTACTGTTTTCAAATGCTCTTTCATATTAATATTTTATGACTATTGCATATTAATTTATGTTTTTTGTCGTAAACCTTAATATTATTTCATAGAAAATAAATACACAAATCATATTTTATAGTTATGCTCACAAATGTCGTGAAAACAAATAGTTAAAGTTAATATGAAAGTTTAATTATAAAGTTAAAATTTTAAATATGATCTATAAAGCAGTGCTTTGTTTCTGAACTGCAAGTATATGTTATGTAATATAGCATGACATGCGACAAGAGGGGAGGGCAAGAGGTAAGGTGAAGTGTGACAAAGGGGGGGGGAAGGGACCAAAAAGTGTGACATCATTTATGGACTGTCCCTTAGTGGTCAGGTTGAATTTTCAGTGGTCGCGGACCAGCAGAACACCAAGGATTCTGAATGTTGATTTGTAAATGTAGAACGAATATTTATGTGGAGCAATATTAATTTATAAACTGCCTAATTTAGAAGACAATGAGTTACTTATAGTTTCATTAGAAAGAATATTTTCTGGTTTTCATTTAATTTAGTTTAAAAAGTTAGGCAATAAAAATACAGGCATGCTAACATTTGCATTCAAATTCTTCAGTAAAAAATATATTTTGTTCTGTGTATAAAAATTCCCTTGATAGTGAATGTTTGTTTTTTGTGAAAAGCAAATTGTTTCTGTTTTCAATTAGTTGACTGTCAATTTTGGTGTAAATAGAAAGAAAAAAGATTGTGTTCTTTTTAGGTGCAATATATTTTAGTTTCAAATTTATATTAAATCTCAAAATATTTATAATCAGCAATAAGTATTTGACTATTTTGCAGCATTCGAAATCCTTGGTGGTCCGCTGGTCCGACTCCACTAAAAATTCAATTGGACCACTAATTAAAAAAATTTAGTGGTCCGAAGGACCAGTAACTAACAGTAACTTTTCCCCCTTTCTGACAGGTAAACGTAAATTTTCCCATCCCTGAGAAAACTGCAACCAAACATTACAATAAGCATAAAATTTGCATAAAAACTTAGTTAAAATAAATAGACGGAAATAAAAAACATAATAATTTCAGTTTTTGTTTATGTACTATTTAATTTTTAGCAAAATATAATTTTACATTTTATTGTGCCGAAAATTTGGAGTAACTGAAAGGAAGTTTAATTTATATTCTCGGAGGAGGAGAGGGGGGGGGGAGGTGTCACTCAAAGGGTTAAGGTACTTATATAATTTTATGTAGCGGGCCAGTGACGATGTCTGCGGACCAGTAAACTCTGATGTTTACTGTTCCTTGTGATCAGTGATTTTTTTTTAATCAATTCTACCGCTGAAAATAGTCAGGGTTGCAAAATCGCTAAAACAATGTCGGTCATAACAAAAAAGATGACAGACGATCAAGGGAGAATATGCAAGGGATATACAAAAACTCATTCAATTTCATTATAAAAATTAACATAAGGTTAACAGATGATAAGATTAAAAATTCAAAACAATATTCTTGTATTTAATAACATTTGTTATAATACTTGTCCCCAAGCAGCATTAGCGATAAATATAAAATATTATTTTGTCTTCAAAAACATCGGTAAATTAGAAAAATTTTGGTTAAAAAAAAAAAAAAAAAAAAGATCTATTCAATCTATCTTTTAACATGCTTTTACAAACAAAATATCAAAGTTCTCCAAATGTTATTTATGAAAAAGGAGAGAGAGAGAGATGGGGGGGGGGGGGGGGGGGGGGCGAGAAATTTGTAAAAAGCAAATAGTATAAAATTTTGTAATGATAATGATTCTGAGATTCATATAAATATTAAAATTGATCTAAGCCCAATAAAAAACAATGATGTTTTCAAAACAAAATACCAAAATTTTCCAAACGTTATTTCTAAAAAAAGAGAGGGGAAAGGGAATTTGTAAAAAGCAAATAGTAATAAAATAAACAAAACATTTTGTGCATGCATGTGCAGTAAGTAAAAAATACTGCATGTATGAGCACTGCATCCCATAAAGCAAAAATTCAAAACAATATTCTTGTATTTAATAACATTTGTTAATGCTTGTCCCCACGCAGCATTAGCGATAAATACAAAATATTATTTTGTCTTCAAAAACATTGGTAAATTAGAAAAATTTTGGTTAAAAAAAAAAAAAAAATCTATTCAATATGTCTTTTAACATTCCGATGAAGCAAGTAACTTTTTTCGCTCTCTGACAGGTAAACTTAAATTACCCCATCCCTGACAAAAACCGCAACCAAACATTACAATAAGCATAAAAACTTAGTTAGTTAAAATAAGTAAACGAAAATAAAATACATAATTAATAATTTCAGTTTTTGTTAATGTACTACTTATTTAATTTTTAGCAAATTATAATTTTACATTTTATTATGCCGAAAATTTTGGGTAACTGAAAGGAAGTTTGGTTTATATTCTCGGAGGAGGAGAGGGGGGGGGGGTCACTCAAAGGGTTAAAAGTACTTAATATAATTTTATGTAGAGGGTCAGTGACGATGTCTGCGGACCAGTAAACTCTGATGTTTACTGGTCCTTGGGACCAGTGACTTTTTTTTAATCATTTCTACCGCTGTTTTGATATTTGCGAACCCTGCAAAAATTTATTTTTTATCATAAGCGATAAAAATAAGAGTATTTTATGAACTTTTTTGTATTTTAATATCACCCCCCCCCCCTCTGCCTGTTTTTTTTCTTTTTAAATATCCCAGCAGTAGGGGTTGTTTTGTGTGTTAATAAACGAAAGCGTTAAAAGATGTTTTTTGTTTAATATCCTTAAATCTTGACTGAATGATACTAAAGCATTTTGGATTTTGGCTGCCAGACTGCTTGGTTTCAGAAACAAAATACTACTACATACTAGGGTGTAAAAAAATCATGATTTTTTGGAACAGATGTCATATTCGCCCCATATTGGCGCGATTTTTTTCTGTCGCCAATATCATATAGGCAACAGGTACTTAACTTGCGCCAAAGTGCTTGATGTGGTAACCCGGATTATGTTGTTTATGCTGTTGATGTTTTCGCCAAATTGGCAAGCGAAAAAAATCGCGCCAATATGGGGCGAATATGACATCTGTACCGATTTTTTTTTTAAAATCAGATTTTTTTAATTTAAATCAGATTTTTTTTATTTTTTTCCCTGTGTTAAAATATTAAACATTTACCAAGAATTAAGCATTTCAAAAATGAACAACCCTTCAGTTACTAACATAATCTATGTTTTTTTGCTTTAATTAATAAAATTTTAATTATGCAATTATAGAATTTACAAAAAACTGCAAATTAAAAATTTCTTTAGTAACATACAACATTATGTGCATTAATATTTTGTAATAATTATGTAAACCAATATTAAATACTGCTTACATTTTAAAGTTATTGATAAATTGCATTTAATTTTAAATTGATGATACAGATTAAATTTTGTAATTATTAAACAATTAACTTTTTAAGAACACAATCTACATTTTTGAAAAAGTGATTGAAAAAAGGTGATAAATAATAGTTTGATAAATACATAAAGCAGCCAGTAATTTTACACAGGTTCTAAAGCGTATGTATATCAAATCGATCAAAAATTGTAGCAATGTATACAGCAAATTCACACATAATTTAAAAATAGATTACAAAAATTGTATTTTTGAAAGTTAAATCGGATTTTTTCCCCATAACATTAAAATATTTGAATAGCTACTAAATATTATAATGTTTTGAAGTTATTTAACATTTAGTTAGATGTTTTTTTTTAAATGTATAATACTTCTTTTTACACAGTTTAATATTTTTATAATTAACAATAACAAATATTACATTTTTTACAAGTGATTTAGTGATCATTTTCATTACTGATTATAATGCTTTTTCACACTATTTTAAAAAATCAGAAAATATGTGATTTTATCATCTGATTCAAATCAATTGATTAAAATCATTGACACTCTATTGCTATGTTTATTGTATAGTATAAAAGAATGAATAACTTGATTATTAAAAGGAAATTATGGCATTGTAAATTATATTAGATTGAAATATCATTTTTAAATTAAATGCTTTTTATGTTTGTTAGATAAAAACCATGCTTTTTACAAACTTACTGTACTTAAAATTTCACAATACTCAGGAATTATGCTTAGAAACAATTATTTAAAGCTTTGTTTTGTGTATTCATAAGTCACAATACCTGTAGAAACTTTCCAAATTATGTTCATCTTAGATTTGAATACTTTTTACGTCATTTTAAACATTTAGAATTTTTTTGATTTTAATCAATGATTTTTTTAAAAAAATCACTTGATTAAAATCATGATTTAAATCGCTGATTTAAATCAACTGATTTAAATCGTTGACACCCTACTACATACAGACTTGCCAAGCTCCGAAATCCAAAAATCAGAAATGAAATCAATTTTTTTTTTCAGTTTTAAATTGCGCTTTGTTGTCATATAAGATTAAATATAAACAATTACACAGACTATTAAAAAAGGTGCATTACAATCAAGAGCACGGGAAAACGTGTGTAAATCAGAAGCATTGTCAAATGAAAAAGGTAATAACATCAGAAAGAATGAAATAGGTACTTACATATTTCCGGAAAAAATGTATTTATTCCACGAATAATGCGGTGTAGCAATGGCGACCGCTTCCTTCTTCCTCGCGAATGGCCGTCAACAACAACATCGTCTTCATCCGGGATCTTCGTAGCTCTCGTGTTTCAACCAATCAGATTCACGCTTCCAGAAAAACTGCGTTTTCTAGCATATTTCACCGTGATTTGATATCGGGCCGTTATCTGTTGCACATGACTATGCGATTAGCACATTTTCCTCTGTAATTATGCTCATAATGATACCTTTTAACCGAGGAAATTGTGCCCATCGAAAACCGGTTCTCAGGTACTGCTCGCAAGGATATACCTGTGTTATTACTCGAGCACATTTCGAGGAATTGATGAAAGGCCGAGAAAAATACGATCTGTCGATGCTACTAGGGTTAATACGGATTAGGTTCCCTTAGAAAGACCCCCACGGAGGGCACTCCCCCCCGGGCCTATATCCCTCGTGTAGATAATTGGCCGTCAAAAATCAACCCAACCCAACCCGAAGCGATTGTGTTAGGAACGAAAAATATTCTCCTACTGAGGAAATAATTGTTTATAAATCAAGTTTTAATTAATTGAACGAAAAATAAAAACACAGGTCGCTTATAAATCTCTTCAAAAATCACGTCAGCAAGTTTCATATTTTTTCTATTAAAAATGAATCTGAAAATATGTCAGAAGATTTCGAGTTGTTGAGCATGGAAAAGTATTTTATTTAATACCGCCTTAACATGATTCTGATAAAACCAGCTCTTATATAAAAATGAAATAAAAACTCATCAAAAACGGCCAGATAAAATTGTTAAAGTGGGTTTATCTCTAATCATGATTTAGTTTTTGTTGGTGAAATTAGTATACTTAACTTCGCAATCTATCTCCGCCTGTAGGCCAGGCCGGCAAGGATTTTTTTTTTTTTTATAAAGGCAGAATATATTTCAAAAAATGCTGCCAAAGTGGGCATTTTGAACCGAATTTCCCGAAGTGACAGTGCTGGAAACGAAAAAAAATGGTCGTACTGAGAAAATATTTGTAAATCAAGTTTTAATTAATTGAACAAAAAATAAGAACAAAGGTCGCTCTTGAAAAAATCACATGAGCAAATTTCATGTTTTTACTTTTAAAAAATGGGTCTATTCGAGTTGTTGAGCGTGAAAAAATATTTTTTGAATACCGTCTTAATACGATTCTGGAGCTCTTACAGAAAAAATGAAATTAAAAATTCGTCAAAAGTGGGCAGATATAATTTTTAAACTGGGTTTATCTCTAATCTTGATCTATTTTTTTTTTTTTTTTCTTGTTAAATCAGTACTTAACTTTGAAATCTACCGCCGCTTGTAGGCAGAGCCGGCAGGGATTTTTTAATGTTCAAATATACAGGGTGGTCATGAAAAAAAGTTTCACTTTCTGGTGGCATCACTATCTAAATCTAATGAACGGAATGATACTTTTACATTTCTGAAAGTATTCGTACATGTATACTGTGAAAAAAATAGTATCAAAGCCTTGCTAATCTGAAAGGCTGAATACATACTGAACACTATTCCTGAATCATTGGAGTGAATTATCTTTTATTATCAAAGTCATCTGAAGGGCGAAATTTTCAGTTTAACCCTTTAGGTGTCGCGTAATTTTCGGAGAAGTCATTCATAAATCAACGATTTTTTTAATTCACTCACACCTTCTAACTCCTACAAGTTCAGAAAATTAATACGTTAAGCGCCACGTCAAACACCGGTGACTGACATTGAACCTTTTCGTTTAAAACCCGTCATTCACCGATGACTGACGGTCTAAAATATGATATAAAACTAAATATATATATATTGTTTTAAGTAATTACTTTAAATTTATTTACAATTTACTTACCTTTTATTTATTACAGGATTATACTTTATGAAAGATTACTTAAAACATTGCAAATTTTTCAGCTTCAGTGTCAGCCGCCGTGGCGCTCAACGTATTAAACATTTCCATCTAAAAATCAAGATTTTTCAATTCAGTGTTGCTATTTATTGAGCGATTAAGCATTTAAAATAACCCCGGAAGTGACAAAACCAAAGAAAAATTATAGTACATCGTCTAAAGTTATGAGGACTTTAGCCCGTGAGGTTCACATGTGAGACAAAATTTGTTCATAAATGACTGCCGTAAACGTATAGGTGACACAGACTGACAACGGTTAATAAACCTAAACTAAATTATTTTGCAACTTAACAACAACGAGTTGAATAAATATAAATAACTATGCGCTTTCACATCACCAGTTATTTGTAAATTATTTGTACCAACATTTTAATCTATATTTGAAAACATCACTGCCGGCTCGGCCTACAGGCACAGGTAGATTTCGAAGTTCAGTACTAATTTCACCAAGAAAAACTAAAAACTAAAACAAAATGCAGCCCTATATGCAGCATCTCTGCACGTTCTCAAAAATTTTCATCATGCCAATTATACTTTTTTATCGCCTTAGTGGCGGATTAACGGAGATGTGATTTTTTTCTCTTCTACAACCCCCCCCCCCCACCCCCGCGCTTTTATTTAGACATTTTTTTCTGCTGTAAGAGTTGGTCCTATCAAAAAATTGTCAATATAAAAGTTGTAGGTAATACTAAGAAGATTCATAATAATTTCAAGCGGATTTGATATATTGTGAATTTCTTCACCCCACCCCATTTTAAAAAAAATCTTCTCTTTTTTTTGCTGTAAAAGTTGGCCCTATGCAAAACTTGTCAATATAAAAGTTGGAGATAATATTAAGAAGTGGAGATAATCTTGTGAATTGACGAAGTTATGAATTTTTTCTGTCTTAAATACCTATTTTTTTAGCCCTTTGAGTATATCAAAATTTTAATGATATCAAAAATCTGTCATACATAAACTTTTGGCCTTTTTCATAGAATTAGTAATAAATTTACACTGATTCGATATGTAGCATAATTAATAAGTTATGGGGTTTTTATTTTCACAAACCCCCTCCACATTTCCACACTTTACGTCCAATTTTGCCCATTAACGACCTTGACCGAGTTTTTCTACACCTTGATTCAATGTATTAGTTTGGAAGAGACTTGTGCAGAATTATGGAAGTTATCGTGACCATAAAAAAGTTATATATACAGGGGGAATCTAAACTCTTGGGCAAAACTTTAAGGGGTGACAGTACACATCAATACAAACAATATTAAATAGGAAACTAAGGATCCCAAACGTCTTCCGAAGGAGATAGGCACCATTAAAGTTTAGGGTCCAAAATTTCAAATGATTATAAAAAACGGAAAAATTGGTCGATTCGCTTGCGGTTTTCGCTAAAACTATTCTTTATGCAGTATTTTCTTGAAAATAAATTTTAAAGATAAAATTCAAAACATGCCGACAGAGGGCGCTTAAGACTTTAGAGTAACGACAACTATTGTTTACAGTTATTTTTTGTATCTCATTAAATGCCTTCAAAAGCTCAGACTTAAACTTAAATTTTGAACCAATTTTTTAGTTTTTTATAATAATTTGAAATTTTGGACCCTGAACTTTAATGGCGCCTATCTCCTTCGGAAGACGTTTTGGACCCTTAGTTTCCTATTTAATATTGTTTGTCTTGATGTGTACTATCACCCCTTAAAGTTTTGCCCAAGAGTTTAGATTCACCCTGTATATAAAGTTTTGAACTGGGGTTGGTTTTGGGTTCTAGGGGTCATGGTCGGCGTAGATCTGCAAAAACTTTTCTGAAATTCCAACAGAGGGGAGAATGTAATAGGTAGTGTTTCTTACTAAATCTACCTAAAATTTCAAAAGGCGTATCACTTGAAATATTCACTTGTTAAGATTGTTTACTCTTGGAGACACGGAAGAAGATCTGGAGATTTCAGAATATGCGAACTTTATTTATAACAATGCCGGACATCAAGTAGAAATTGCTTTGAAATATTTTATTGATAAGATATTGAAATATATTGTAATTAACTTTATTTGTGTAACTTTCAAATTTCAACTTATTACATTTACTAGATATTTAAAGTTGCACGAGCTCATTAAAATACAACAAATGCAATTTATTTTATTTTATTTTTCACTTGAAAATCACATTCGTAAATCAGAACAAAAGTTTAATATTTAGCAATTTTTAAACGTTTTACATTCGATGAATTCCTTTACTAGTTTTACACATGGGATTCAGTATACATAATACTTACGTAAAGGTTACATTACATTTATTGATGGAGATATGCAATATACAAAGTTCTCATAGAAAAAGCCAAGACGTTTTTATTTCATAACTTTCTATCTCAAATTTCTTATTACTAAAATAAAAGGTAAGTTGTTCAATATATTGAATAAAACAAGATATCTATATACATAGCTGCCAACTTGTACGGATTTTTCATACCACTAAAATTTTATAGTGAAATTTAAATAATTGAATCACCGAAATTCAAGAAAACTTTACGTTTAAATAAATCAAAATTTTCTATTAAATTTTAGTAGTAAGAAAAATCCGGACAAGTTGGCAGCTATGTATATCTATATCTATCTATATATATATATATACATATTTACATGCATTTTTGAAGCAGTTCCCCCAAGTAAGTCTTTTATAATAATAGCACAAAATCACAAAATTTCTAATTCTTGCTTATTCCTGACGAAAAGTGATGTAAGGTTAATGCAAAATATATGAACATAATTGAAATTCTCATGTTTCATTTTAATTTTATAAGTATTTTATATGTTTTTATCACGTTATTTTTATGTTGATTCGCACATACAAATACATTTGATAAAACGGAATTTATGTGATTTATATTTCTCTTCAACTGCATACCTAAAAAGTAGTGGCTTTTTTGAATACCTTTTGAGAGTATAAACGAGTTCTCAAAAATGAAAAATAAAGGAGATAACGGTTTTGAAGATAATGTCAAGAATTAATATCATGTCGTATTATTGATTTCCACTTTTTTATTTCTTACTTACATAATAATTATTTCTAACAACCGTTCCTTTAGGAGGTATAAAATGTCTCCAAATTTCAATGAAAGAAGCAGAGAGACTTTCTTCTTTTGAATACTTTTTATTTCTTTTAACTTAAGTGTTCCCAATGGTCTCCTTCTAAAAGTTTCCATTGATTTTGCTTGCGGCTATTTTGGATTTTAAGAAATGAATTGATTTTCAATTCATTCGAGTAGTATATTTCCTTTCGATTCAAAGAAAAATGCTCTTACTCAAAACGCAATTGAAACTTTCTCAAATGGAAGAATTTGACAATATAAAAACATTTATTTGTGCGAGATATTTTTCAAAAGCTACTTTACATATTCCATGCTCGTACTTCAGTTGAATGACTGTATCAAAGACTAAGATAGTGATATTTGCATTATATATATATATATATATATATATAATATATATATATATATATATATATATATATATATATATATATATATATATATATAATGTATTTGTAATAGTTAGAAATTTATGTAATAATTTAATTATAAGTCAAAAACGTAACTTTTCCAGAATATAATTTATGTGCCTGTATCTCTCGAAGACTTATCCTTTGTATTTATATCTATTTTTATTCTTTTTAGGGTGTTCCGTACTTAAAAAGTTAAAACGGAACCATTATAAGATCACTCCTGTGACTGTCTGTCTGTCTGTCACAGCCATTTTACAAGTAGACTTCATACGTGGAAAGTTCAAATTGGGGGAAGTAATAAAGACTATTTACCAACATATTTTCAGATAATTAAACTTTCACAAATATATATAGGATAAATGTATAGGGGCTAATTAATTTACTTGAAAGTAAAAAATATATATATATTTCTTTGTATATCGTGTAACGCTGAACTCAAAGATATATCTCTTTTAATTTTATGTATTATATGTTCAGAGATATCGTCGAAAATGTACTGAAAAAATATCCCCCCCCCGTCTATTTTCGAATCTACTGAAACTAAAATTATAAAAAAATTCGGCGAAGTAGAGGTTAATTTAAACCTTGCAGTAAAATTGTAGAGATTACCCTAGATCACATAGTTTTTGAGAAAATCACATTTTTTCATTACACAGAAATTCCGATTTCCGAGCATTCAGCAAAGTTGTTGAGGAGGCCGTAGGTACCTATTGTAGCAGATGTATAAATGCATTGTTGTTAAAGATTTTCGAAAAAAAAATCGTCGCTAATTAGCCGATATATTAACCCTTAAAGAGACGGACGGTTTGGACACACATAATGAATGGGGCACCGTACTCTATGTACCAACGGCTTTTAAAGCCTAGATAACTTTTAATGATATATTTGCTTAATGCAATGCCCAGTGGCAGTCTAAAAGCAGTAAACGTCAAATTGTTAAAAACAGACTAATTTAATTAGCATTAATCACATAAATATTATGGGATTCGCTACTAGCTTGCATTGAGTGGATCTCTCACTACGCTTCCCTTGTCCTTAAAAGTTATCAATACATATAAAAGTTATGTATTAAAAACCTATCTGGTAAAACGCGGTACGGACCAAGGCGGCGTTGCAGTTTTGCGACCTCCTTTCTAAGCGGGTTTAGCACAATGCCAAGTTTAAACTTTAAACAAGGGTTTTATTTTAGATATACTGTAAAAATAAAAGATTGTTACTACTATAATATTCATTTGTTCTACCAATTTATTTACAGAGATTAAAACACACTAAGATATGGTATTTTAACATACACCGAAAAATAGTAAACATGTCAAAAGTTTAAAACACACATATGCTCTAAAACAGAACACTAAGATAGCGTAGTTTAACATGCACCAAAAAATAGTGTACATGTCAAAAGTTTAAAACACACATATACTCTAAAACATACATTATGTTTTAGAGTATATATGTGTTTTAAACTTTTGACATACACACTATTTTTTGCTGTATGTTAACCTACGATATCTTGGTGTGTTTTAATGTCTGTAAATAAATTGGTAGAACAAATGTATATTATGATTAATATATGACATTATAAAAGAATACTATTATAAAACTGATTATTATACGCTAAACTTAGTTATATGAAATGCCAAATGAAGTTTAAACATGCACAACTTTTATTGTCAGAACCGAATTAAGTTCAACATAAACAAATTAGGATAAGATTAAAAAATGAGTTATACAGAATAGCAATATTTGATAATATTTAGGCTTCATATCTCTTTGAACTTTTATGGTATACTCAATTATACTTTTCTAGAATATACAGCTATACCCAACCCCACGCTGTATAGTTTTTTTTTTTTTTTTACAAAATCTTATTATTCTTTTAGCGAAGTTTTTTTAAATAATACAGTTAATAATTCATATATTTATTGTACGGAACCCTCTGAGCGCTAGAAATACTCGCACTTGACCTTTTTTTTTTATATTTTGTGATTCTATTTAAATATTCAATTTATTTAAATATCAGTTTATGCCAATAATTATTAACGGACTGATGTTTTGAAATTAAAATTGTGCCACGAGAAAAGCTTTAATTAGTTGGAAGATAGATAAAACAGCATACCTTATTATAAGTTTCTTTTCGAACACAAAATTTCAAAAAGAATTTAATGTAACTTTGCGTACACTCATTACTTATTTACCTACGGTAATATCATTTTACATATATGATAGGTTCATCACATTTTTATAAATAAATAATTATTTATAAAAAGTCATAATATCTTACTTTACACCAGCTGAAGTGTAATACTACACTGATATGTATAAATACAAAAATGAAAAAAAAAATAGACTTTCTTTTAAAAAGGAACAATATATTTCATTTTACAACTTTAACTTAAGGAATTAAGCTAAAATTATTTCAATTATATCTAATACTTTAAAGTTTAAAGATAAAAGAATAAGTTTCTTCGTTACAATTAGACAAATTTATAAAAACATGAGTTCACCGCTTTATAAGCAGATTCCAATCACACTTGTCCATATAGTTTTTTATGCTCTTTCTTCAAACACCGTTTTGGGGCTCTTCAATTACCGTTTTACAATATCCTTTTTTATTCCACGTAGGATATCCCGTTTTATCACAAGAGACCAAGTGCGGCAAAGCAAGTCATAACCTATAGATGGTAGAAACAGTTTCATAAAAAATTACCAAACCTAAAAACAAAATATTAGAAAATAATTTTTTAAACAAAGAAATTAAGCTAATGTCAGTATTGAGATACCACAATGGCTGATACTTTTTCTTGTCCATTTCTAAGTATTGGAATAATTATCTTCAGCAATTATGTACTAATTGAGTCAAGTTGAGGTATTTGGTTTTCATACTACTATATATTTCGACTTTATTTACCCCTACATAAAAATTTTAAGTTTTAAAATCTTGTTTACATCTAAAAATAATTAATAAAGATTTTGCATGTTGATATTTCTATATTATTCTAACCTGTATTCTAATTTCAAATTTCTGACGCAATACCTAAAGGATTGTCATCTGTACTAAATTTCAGATTCATCAAGTTAAAAAAGGGGCGTTTTTTATTATCTTGTAAAAGTAAAATATCTATTGTATATACTGAATCTCGTTTTTAAAGTGGTATTTTGGATATTCTAATCACGAAAATTTAATAGTTAGCAATTAGCTATTATTAAAAATGTGTTATATACATAAAATAATAGAAAACTGGGATTTAAGTAATGGGCAACGATCGAATATCGTTCAGAAGAAACTGAAGAATGTTCTTTGATGACCGGAATTTTTATAGAGGTATCTCACTTTTTGAAAGTAAATGAAAACATTGCTATATTAAATAACTGCAGGTTAATGCCCGGGAGATAGAGGGCTTCACGTTCCGAAAATTACGAGACCAGTTCCGGCTCATTTATTTATACGTGTTCACGGCCCAACACGGTCTTCACAACTTCTACAAAAACTTTTGATTTTTCTCGGCAAACAATTAAGATTTTTTAAAAAATGCTGCATACATATTTATGCGAAAATTTCACAGAGTATTTCATACTATATACAAGACAGACTATAGACAAGCAACTATAGACAAGACAGAATAAAGTTTAAAGACTATAGACAAGCAATAGAATATAGAATAGCAACATTGATGGTAAATTAGACTCTTAGACTTATTACATTAAAATAAAGACTCATTAAAAAAATATAATTACGAATAAAAGAAAAAAGATGGTTAAAAGATTATGATTTTTGAAGCTGTATAATTAAAACAAGTGGGTAAGTGTGATCACAGTTCGCACAGACGGTTTCGTTTAATATTCCTTTCAAAACACTTTATCCTTTTTAAAAATCTGTTAGTTCCACATTTCGCAACCAGGGGTGCACTCTATGCTAAACAAACCTCTATCCGAACGAAACTCCATTTTACATACTATCCGTATATATATTAGTCGAGGGGATTCGGCCCATAGCACCCGAGATAAGTAGGCGCAGCTGGCGGTAAAAATTGGAACTAAAATATGTAAGGCTATGGTGCATAATATGAAAGCATGTTCAGAGGGGTGTCGGCAAAAGTTTTAAAAGTGCTCCTCAGGTAAAAAGAGCGGAGGTTAGAAAAATTGCTTAAAATACACAACTTAGAGCCCGGAGGAGTAAATAATATAAGACTTTTTGAAAATTTTATGATTTGTCGTGTAGTCTGAGGTATTCAGCTATTCGTATGCAAAAATTCATGTCTCCAACTTAATTAGGGACTCTCTTAGAAAGAATTGCTTAAAATACATATGTGGTAGCTCAAAGGGTTAAATGTAAAACTTTTTCAAGATTTTATGGTTTGTTGCCTGGCCTCAGGTGTTCTGCTATATGTATGCAAAATTTCACTCCTCCAATTTAATAAGGGGCAGAGTTAGAAAGAATTACTTAAAATACGCATGTGAGAGCCAAAAGGGTTAAATGTACGATTTTTTAAAAATTTTATGTTTTCTCGAATGCTATGTTGTGGTCGCCTATAAGTATGCAAAATTTCACGCCTCCAACCTAAATAGGGGCTCACTTAGAAAGAATTGTTTAAAATACACATGTGGGAGCCCAAAGGGTTAAATGTACGACTTTTTCAAAATTTTATGATTTGTCATTTGATGTGAGGTGTTCAGCTATAAGTATGATATTTCACGCCTCCAACCAAAATAGGGGCTCACTTAGAAAGAATTGCTTAAAATACACATGTGGGAGCCCAAAGGATTAAATGTACGACTTTTTGAAAATTTTATTATTTATCGTTTAATGCGAGGTGTTCAGCTATAAATATGCAAAATTTCACGCCTCCCACCTAATTAGGGGCTCACTTAGAAAGGATTGTTTAAAATACACATGTGAGACCCCAAAGTGTTAAATTTACAACTTTTTCAAAATTTTATGATTTGTCGTTTGATGTGAAATGTTCAGCTGCAAAACTTCATGCCTCCAACCTAATTTGGGACTCACAGAGAAAGAATTGTTTAAAATATACATGTGGGAGTGCAAAGGGTTAAATGTGCGACTTTTTCAAAATTTTATGATTTGTCGTTTGATCTGAGGTGTTCAGCTATAAATACGCAAAATTTCACGCCTTCAACCTAATTAGGGGCTCAATTAGAAATGATTGTTTAAAATACACATATGGGAGCCCAAAGGGTTAAATGTACGACTTTTTCAAAATTTTATGATTTGTCGTATGATGTGTGGTGTTCAGCTATAAGTATGCAAAATTTCAAGTCTCCAACATGTATAGTTTCTGAGAACGGACTCTGTGACAGACAGGCAGACAGACAGAGGAGCGAGACGAATAGGGTTTCGTCAGATGAACGAAACCCTAAAAAGAAAAATTTTCAAAATATTTCGTTGTAATTTTTTAAAGTTTATTTTCAAAGATTCTTTTTTTAAAATGTTCATTATCATCATTATTATTTTTACAAAAATGCCTGCCTACACGCCCATCGAACAGTAAATCCAAGTCCTGCCTCGGCCGAGTATTTAGAGAAAAATGTAAGCCTGAGCCCGGTCTTCCAGTGTCTGCTGCAAAAGTTAAGCCTGGGTTCAGTCACGATGTAACTGTCCGATGCAGATCTCTACGCTGGACATGTAAATTTTGGCATTGATGTTGTCACACTCCCATCAGCTTGTACAGCATATTTAAATTTGTTCTATGTTCAGCCAGACTAATTGAAAACTGCTCATGTTTTGTCAGTTTAGTCTGAACATTTTATAAATATATCGGGTTGCGTGCTTGGCGCGTCGCGATGCGACAGCCACGGGTATTAGTCGTATACATATATCTTGAAGGAGATAAAAAAGACACAAAATATATAAACATTAACTATTTCTAGATGTATAGACGTATAGCACGAAACGAGTTTTAGTGAAATGTACAGAAAGACATGGGGGTTTATTAATAAGGAACATTTGATTTTTAGATTTATTATATTTTCAACCAACAAGTAGTGTTTCATTTGCATCAAGCGTTTTTGCAGTGGAGCAGCATAGTCCATGATACACGTCATGGACTGCGCTGCTCCGCTGCAGAAACGTTTGACGCAAATGAAACATTACTTGTTGGTTGAAAATATAATAAATCTAGCATACAACTGTTCAGTTTCACTGATGTCATTAGTGAGAATAGCTGAGAGATATTGCAAGATGCTCTGCTGAAAATGGGAAAGGATAATTTCCGTAAATAGTAACTGAGGGACCTTTGCAGTTCGTTGCATTTTTTTACGAAGGTAGTTATTTTGGCACTACTTGGCTCTGCCAATAAGTCCCTTATGTCGAAAGTCGCTTTATGTTAAAACGTATCGTGCTGTTGTCTTTACTTTTCTAATTTTTGAATCTTTATTTCTTTTGATGCTTTTGGACCACTCTCTATTTAGCGAGATTAAAAATCATGTTGATAGTGAATTATTCTCGCAAGTGCTGTTTGCAGATAATTACTGAGCTGTAATTATGGATAAAGTAAAACCAACTGAATAGTTACACTTACATATACATTTGGTTAA
Source organism: Maratus speciosus (assembly GCA_963932465.1). Taxonomy (NCBI): domain Eukaryota; kingdom Metazoa; phylum Arthropoda; class Arachnida; order Araneae; family Salticidae; genus Maratus; species Maratus speciosus. The sequence goes on from OZ010787.1 coordinate 21,139,508, forward strand.
AGCAGTTACTCCGTTCTTTGTAGGCAACCATCACTCATAAGTAATGGCATATCATGATTTGAACCACGCTAAACACATATATTTGTAATATATGTACGTCCCCATTATAATCTTGTAATGAGAAGTACAGCTAAAAAGCAGTGTACATTTCATGATATTTATGTCGCATCACTTAAAATGCAGGACGGTTATGATTAAGGTCACTATGACGACACAAATGTCAAAAATATTCATATTCCCAAACGGGAATTCATAGGAAACTCGTAGCATATGTATGTTTAGATATAAATGATCTGAAATAAATATTTCCTTGAACTAAGATATCTTTTATTTAAAAAAAAAAATCTCGTTAAAATTGTCACCTGTTACGAATACTAAAAATACTAACAAATGAATACCTAAAATACTAACAAATCAACTTAGCTAAATTTGTGATCCTGCCTTTATTAGACACGATTTTGCTCAAAAGCTGTCTTAACTCCATGAGCTTGCCAAGCACTTTGGAATCATACCAATCATTTGTGATAAATTAGGAACTGAATAGGAATATAAAATAAATAATGTGAAAATTAAAAAGGTCCACAATCTTACTTAAAAGGCGACTAATGTACTGAAAAAGATGTTACAAGTTTAAAATATACATTTTATTTAAAACTTCTTAGTACTTTCAAGCCTTCCAGGCTCATCATCAGAGAATATCTTAATAACTAAATGTTGTTTATTTATACAAATACGTGACTTTGTTTTGAAAATGAGAACCGATAATTACTAGATTTGAAAGTAGAAGTAGCAGTAGCAGTTTCTTTAAAATTTCTTAGTACTTTCAAGCCTTCCAGGCTCATCATCAGTTAAAACTTCTTAGTACTTTCAAGCCTTCCAGGCTCATCATCACTGATATCATCATCTTATGATATCATTTATTAAAGAGGAATTTATTTTAATCCATTCAAGCACATAAAAATCAGACTTACTCGCAAACAAAATATGAAATACAAAAGTCAGAAGAAAGCTAGCCTCTAGATGCCTACTTCTTGTCGCTATAGAGATCGGACGACAGAGATTTTTCGAAACCTGATTTAAAAAATTCTTTATCATTTTAATTTTGTAACTAATTAAAAACATTTCTTTTTTTAAAGTGGGATAAATTGTCTATAAAATGTAATACATGCAAAAAATTTAAAAAAAATTCTAATAATGACTATGATGTGTCTGCACAAACTCACAATATACTAGACCGATCTGTAAGAATTTTAAGCATTTATTTTATAACTATCATAATTATCATATGAACTGCTTTCACGAAATTTAATTCTAAGTTAAAAGATAAAAGATTTTAATTTATTTTTATAGTTAAAAAAAATCATGACTTTTTACGAGTATTACACTGAACCTTAATACCTCTCTTAATTTCCATTCAAAGAATGAAATGACTCAAAGTAAGAATATAAAAGAGAATATACAAAGGGTCGTTAAACATATGGTATCCGGATTTAGAAGATTATTTAAATTATTTTTCATTTAAAAATGTATTTTATGCGAAAGATGTTGGGAAGTCGGAAAAAAGTACATTAATTTAGCTGTATAATTGGCTTTCATTTTCTTTGTTAAGATTTCTTTTCTAAATTCTTTTCAGGATTTATTTATTGTATTAGATTAGATAAACGTAATTAATAAAAACGAAAATACTGTCTAGTTTTGAGCGTTATATTTAATTACATCCATCTTAATATTTTAAACTTAAAACATTCAAGCGATTTGGAATTGCATATTTTTAAAAAGGAAAACGAGATGAGAATTAGTAAAAAAAAATTTCAATGAATCATTTTATAAAGAGATTAATTACAGCCACGAAAAGGAATAGCTTCTATATGAAGAATAAGGACAGTTAAAAAATAAATTAATTGTTTCACACTTAGAATAAAATATTTTTTTCTATGTTACTTTTCAAATGAGAACATTATTTTTCACTAGAGATGTAATTATTTCTTTTAGAATTCTTATTTAAACACGATTAACAATTATATTCTATAATTTTTATTGAATCTATTATATACATATATTTTTTAAAATGCACATGTGACTAATTTTATGGCTTTTAACAAAGTGAATAGAAAGTGATATTTTTTTTTTAGATTTTTTTCTAGATTTTTCAAAACATTTTTTGCATTTTGAAACATATTTGAAAACGATTTTTGACTTTGTATTGTCTTTCTGTTCATCCGTCTGTTTTACTTTCTGGCTATTAAATCTTCATCTAATTTACGTAACAATGCTAAAATAGCGATGAAAGATACATATACACAGCGGTCGCATTCTTCTTTATTTCCCCCATCATTATTTCCAAACAATAATCTTTGTGGTAGATTTCTATTCAACTTGTAAATTAAATGTAATATGTTGATTATTATTTGGAAACAGTGTGGTAAAGAAAATATAACAGGTTGCGGAAAATACGGAATATTCAACATTGAAAATACCCTATTTATATTTATTAATCTCGATAGAAAAATCGCATTCTGTTTCTATTACTGAACACGGCAAATTAAAAATCAAGAAAAGAAATTGCACGATTTGGTAAAGTGCGGCAATTATAGGTATACAAAAGGCGCGCCCTTTCATTTCCAGGACTGATCTAATAACTCCAGAAAATATTATATGAGATAAACATCCCTTTAATATATTTCGAAATAACTCCCACCTGCTGAAATGCACTTCTGTGCTCGGCTGTGTAAGTTTCGAAAAAACTTTTAAAGTCCTCTTTCGGAATGCTCTTTAACGTGAACGTCATCGTTTCCTTGATGGCTTCGACTATGGAACTATTAATAAAGAGGAAGTGACATATCCTTAAAATAGTGCAGCTTCAACTGTAACCGCTTCCTTAGGGGTTGATTACAGCCGGTGGAATCTGCCACTAGTAAATTTATATAGACATTTTCTCCTTATTTAAACGCTTTATTATTGCAAAATTTCAGTCATAAATAATGGTATAATGGTAGAAACAGTTGTTCATTTTTACTGGTAGAAGTTTACTTTGGCGGTAGTCAGGCCCTGCGTTTCCGCCATATTGTGACAACCAGGGAAACAAACTGACAGTTTTACAAGGCAAACTGATACCAGTAAAAAGAAATAATATTTTTTACGACATTTGTGAGAAAATATTTCCATGAATAAGACGCTTAAATAACACTAAATTTTCTATTCAATTTTACTGGGAGGAAGTTTTCACCGGCCGTAATCAGAAAGTGTAGATCCGATTTTTAAAAAAGCAGCCGCCATCTTGCGACAACCTTCTCAGTTACTTCACTCGCAACTGGTAGGCTGTACACTATATGTCTCCTCCTCTTTATTCATGACTTCATTGCTTCGACATCCTCAAATCTTTTTCCCTGGGTCTTGTGTCAAAATTTGACGAACCACCTCCTTGGAAATTTTCAATTCATTGGCAAGTACTCGAATACTCAATTGGCGATCCGAAGTCAAAAGCTCACGAACTTTCTGAATTGTTTATGGCGTGCGCACGGATTGCGTCCATCCAGTGCGCGCGTCATCTTCGACACTTTTTCAGCCGTCCCGAAAACGGCTAAACAATTCAAAAGTGTGTGAACGGGATAATTCTTCCTCTTATTTCACGACTTATTTCAACATTTCATAGGTTTCTGTAGCAGTTTAGACCAATTTGAAGCAGAATTTAATGTTTATTCTCTGCTGCAATATAAACTTCGACAACAAAAAATTAACAGCTACGTTTTAATGCGTGTTTCAAAGTCAACCACTTACTTCTGAAGGGCGCCGACTTCATTTAACATGCCCACATAAACGACCTTCCAAATATAAGCATCAACGCGTTCTGACGATTTCCAGTGTAACGCCAATAAAAATCAAACTTAAAGAATTAATCTTAACTAAAATAAAAAGAACTTTGAGTTCATTTTCTGCAGTTTTTTATTGATGACACACGGACACACACATCAGCGAGCACACATACAGTCTTAACACATAAAAAAATTGATCCATTTAGGAGCGAATCGCTCCTAAGGCAAAATCGATAACTGACCGCCTTCGGTCGTGTCAAAGCAGCATCTCTTCCACGGGGCCTTTTCCGAGAGTTCAGTCTATTTCCTAGCCAATCCACGTGGTATATTGAGTCATCTTAGTCAAAAAAGTTTCAGTTCTTACAAATGCTACGCAGCACTTCTCAAGATATTTATATCATTAAATCTGTTTACACGTTACATCTAGATTTTGTGAAGCATTGACATGTAAATTTATAGTTAGGCATCTGAAGGTCCCAATTAAAAATGTTTATTACGTTATGGTCATCCGGTCTCTGCGTGAGCTCAGATAAAACGTCAGAGCTCCTCCATGCCCCATATAAATTTTCCTTTCAGGGGAAATTTTTTCACACTAGGGTGCACAATCACAGTCAAATTCGGAGTTAATGCTATCCCTAACAATGCTATCTACTCCAAAATTAATAAAATTTCAAATTTCAAAATCAAAACATTTATCAGAAAGTACTCTGTTACCATGGAAGGGATTCAGCATAACACACAATAAAGTCAGTTACATAATAATACTAAGATTAATATTATGCACTCCAACAATTTTATAACAAACCAGTACCTTCATTACGAATTGACTTTTAACATACTCAGAATACATAAAAAAAATTTTAACATCACAGGTACTTCCAATAAGAGTTACCTCTCTCAAGTTCACATGTATAAACATCAATAATTTTTATATATGGATAAGTTACTTTAAAAAAATGTAATACAATAATAAAACAAACCTCTAAACTATCCTTAATAATATAAACTATCTGTATTCTACACAGACATATAGCAATACAATCCTTCACTAAATGATTTAAAGCCTTGTCTAACATAAATCAGTAACCCAAAATTTTCAAGTAATTCTATCATAAGGTTCTTCTTAACCTTTACTTGTTCAAAACAATAGGTTTTTTTTTTCTCAATTTAAAGTAATTTAATTTATTAATAAATTTAACATTAAGAACCAAAATGTATATTCTAACTATTCTGTACCAAATTCAATTTCCAACTCAAATTACAAGTTCTAATTCAAATTACAATTTCTAAATTTCAACTTATTAACTTTTCCAAATTAAATTTTTTTCCTTATTTATCAAGCCAAAATAAAATAGCAGTTATAATGTCTAAGACATCCGAGAATAGTTATATTTTTAATCCTCTTACTTCCTAATACTAACTCAACAGTCTTTCATAAAGCAATTAACTCCAATTAACTCTTCTGGTTAATATATTAAATCCTTTCACTTTTACGTTATAAGGTTCATTCAATGAATATTTTTTTAATTTGGCGTATAATAATCACTTTTCATAAAAACACATATTCACACACTATAAATCAAAATAACACAATATGCAATTCACTCTTGGCAAAACAAAACAAAACAAAATAAAACAAAACAGCCCGGACCTCTAATCTCTGTTTATCCCTTACAGCTCTGATAAACAAAATTGTTTCCCGAAAAACTGAAAACAGATACGGGATTTCTCCTTTCGTTTTTCGTTCCCGCACGAAAAGACTTGTTGACCTAATTCCGCGATCGGAACCCATCTCTTCACAGCTCGCACTTCCCGCTCTTGAACCGGGAGTGTCGCCACAACAACGCCGGAAAAATCCTTCTCTTTAACCAAATTAGAGATCCTAGGGTGTTTTCGGGTAATCTGCTACTCGATTTATTACGTACAGGAAATTTTAAAATTTGTTTTCCTTCACAAATTTCGTCTGGAATAACCTCTAAGTTATTCATCTGTACAAAGGAAATTTCATTTACATTTTTTTTGAACAATTTCTTCCAAACCTGTTAATTCGGAATTAGTGTTTATTCTTTTGACCTTCACGCGATTTTCTAACGTCTTATTTACCACTTCGGGTTCATTCTTCTCACTGCCTTTAAATCTCTCCAGTTTTAATTTTACATAATCCTGCATCCTCAACTTTACTCTTTTCTTACACCCGGGTATTTGAATTATTCCACCTCGCGTACCTGCGATCCGACTTTCTCAGTTTAAGCAAACGCCTACAAATACAAGATGTCAGCAAAACTTCACAATTTAATTCTAGCACCACCGCCGCCATTATAAAAATCCTGGGTGAATTTTCCTGGTTCCCGTTCCACAAAGAAACTGGAAACTTCACCAAGTCTGCTCTGCGAATTTTTTCAATGGCCGGAACTAATTCAATCTGTTCACCCGTTTTATAATTCTCTGGAATTAATTCACTTCGGAAAATGGATAATTCCGTACCCGAATCATTTATTCCCTTAACTTTTCGGCCCAATATATTTATATCAAAATTTACGTTTGCCTACGGCCTTCCGTTGTTTATCCCAGACACATCTAGACTTTAACCTCTCCACTCCTACATAGCTCACTCTAGCTTTCTCTCTCGTTTCAACCTCTTCACCCGAATTCCTAGATCCTGAATTTTTATTCAATTTGGACAGAAATTCCGTAATTGGTTCCTTGAGTTGCAATGGAAACATCTATGCCCCACTCTTTTTTCGAATGCCTTCTCCCGACTCATGGTACCGCGTTGGGCGGACGCACTAGGGAGGGGAGTTTCATTCTTCGTTTCCGCCTGTTTTTCATCCGATTTCGGACGCGTATTTCCATCCTCTGCGTACCGATTTTTTAAACGACGCTCTGACACTGTCATAACCATCCATCAACTCAACTATTTCTGCTTCCGTCTTAAGCAGTGGCGATTTGTCAATAAAATGTTAGCGTATTTCAAACTTTGCACGACTTTTAATTTGATCAGCCAACAAAAGGTCTTTTAATTCTTCAAAGGAAGTTATTGATAAGCCCGCTAACCATTCGTTTAAGTAATTTCGGATTTCGAAACCGAAATCTTGCCAATTTAAAGATTGCGATTTTTGATGGCTCATAAATTTTTGTCGAAAGCTCTCCAGGTTTAATTTAAATTTTTTTAACAAGATACTTTTAATGTTATCATAATCCTCTGAATCTGTCTCGGGTTGTCTAGCAATAATTGAAATGATATACACTGGTAGGAGCCCAATTAAATGAGAGACCCAATTTTCTTTCCGTATTTTCAAACAAAACCAAATACAAACTAATGTCTGTTTTCTCAGGATTAAAATCCGAGATTAATTTTTTTTTAATTCTGTTCCGAGGAACGCGAACGTATATTATTTGCATTTTCCGGGGCCGGGGGAATTCCTTTCTCGATTCTTGGTTTTTCTAGCTCAAATATATTTTTAAATTCCTGTTCTTTTAATTCTTTTTCTTGCTGCAATTTTTCCTTACGAATGGCCTGAAAGCGATCCCATGTCTGTTGACGCAACATGTCCTCACGTTCGATTTCCTGTAACCGGGCGCGCTCACTTTCTTGCTTTTCTAATTCTTCCTGACCTGTCGCCAGTATAGTCTCATAAAGAGCCTGAACGTATTCTTCTTCATAATCCTCAGATTCCAGCACTAAATGCTTTAATTGAATCCGGGTTTCGTTTCCCGTCCTGGCAAGTTCCAGTTCATCAACTAATTTCTTCAAATTTTCTTTTTTTCCTTTACCCAGGAAAGCCATATCTAACTCCCTTTTTTCAACCCAAATTTCTCTATATAAATGGTACTACTCTACTTCAATACAACAAACAAAAATATATACTGTTTTACATACAATATAATCACAATCAAGCATAACATTTATTACAATAACAATATGTAAAATACTGACTCACTTCCATGTCTAGATGGACCTTCAAATTTTGTTATTCAGTTTTAGAATTTTGCATAAAATCAGCAATTTTAAATTAAATTAAATTAAAAAAAATCAACATACATTAACTCCAAATTCAAAATTGTGACTTACCCACTTGAAGCTTCAGACACTAACGAACGGTAATCCAGATCTTTCACTGATTTCTTCAGCCGGAGGGCCCACCGAACACACGAACCACTTTCTGACCCTAAGGTCCAATTAAACGAAATATATCCACCGGGAAAACAATTCACACTTTTCTCTTCGTACCAAAAGATCCACCAACACCCTCTTCTTTCTTATTCCGGCCGTACCGCATCCGAAAATCTTTTCTCTTCTTTTTACCAATCTTCCGAAACCCTTTCCCCTCCGAAACCACTTTCCTCCGATGCAACGACTTTCTAGACGATCCACTCTACCTTCCAACGGCTGACCGGGGGTGAAAATCTGAAACTAACTTTCTTTCACCCCGAACCAAAACCTCCTCTTTTTCTTTTCCCGCTGGGCAAGGATTTCAGAACAGCACGGAAATTTCACGGTTTTTTTTCTCTTCCAAACACACGGGGACTTTCCTTTATTTTCTTTTTCCTGGTCAGGACAGCGACTTCTTTACTTCTTGAAAGAACAATCTTCAACTGATCATTCCGTGGGTAAAAGTGCAGGCTTAAGCTAGCTAAGTTTTTTTGTGTGCGTGTGTGCGCAAACTTTCTTCGAACAACTCGAATCCCACTTCTTTCACCAGCTCTAACGCCAATAAAAATCTAACTTAAGGAATTAATCTTAACTAAAATAAAAAGTACTTTGAGTTCATTTTCTACAGTTTTTTTATTGACGACACACGGACGCACACATCAGCAAGCACACATACACTCTTAACACATAAAAAATTTATCCTTTTAGGAGCGAATCGCTCCTTCAGCAGAACCGATAACTGACCGCCTTCGGTCGTGTCAAAGCAGCATCTCTTCCACGGTGCCTTTTCCGAGAGTTCAGTCTATCTCCTAGCCAACCCACGTGGTATATTGAATCATCTTAGTCAAGAAAGTTTCAGTTCTTACAAATGCTACGCAGCACTTCTCAAGATATTTACATCATTAAATCTGTTTACACGTTACATCTGGATTTTGTGAAGCATTGACATGTAAATTTATAGTTAGTCGTCTGGAGGTCCCAATTAAAAATGTTTATTACGTTATGGTCATCTGATCTCTGCGTGAGCTCAGATAAAACGTCACAGCCAGTTCCCGTTCAGTTACGTCAGTCCTGGAAAATAATGGTCACAGCTTGCATGTTATCAATTGATTATATGTTATCAATTGTATATGTACTATGGCATATATGTTTTCAATTTTCAATACATTTAATTAATTGCTACTTTATAAGTCTACTAAATGGTTGTAATCTGTAAATTCAGATTTTAGCAACGCAGTTGTTCAATTGTAAGAGTCCCTAAAATTATCATTTTTTGTAAAACTGAAAAAAACTTACATAAAATAGGTAAAGGTGAGTGGAGTAATACATGGAAGTGCGCTAATTCTAAAAAGGTGTAGAAATTAGAAAACATTTCCCCGCGAAAAAAAAAAAAAATATTAATATCATAATCTAATGAAAATTCTTTTAAGTACAAACAAATAGTTTAATGTGCAGTTGCACAAAACAAAGATCCACCCTACGCTATTTTTAATATCACTTGTCGTAGAAGAAAAAAGAAGGTACCATTTGATTGGAAATAACCTTTTTTATTTGTTCGATATATTGAAGTTGCCTTTAGTGGGCTCTGCTTATATTAAAATTAACGCAAAAAGTACAATTTGCAATAGAACCCTCAAATGTGCGCTAAATTTGTACTTCAATAAACCGAAATACAAACTTTCACAGCGTTTCTACGATCGATTTTGGTCTTGTTGTCTAGCAAGCAGTTACTCATAATAAGTGAATAAGCAGCCGATTTTAGGATTGCCTCCAAATTGAAATCCTACAATTATATCGAGTACGCGAGCATCTGTTGCCACAGGAAAATAAATCATTTCCGCTGCGTCACTAACTGAAGGAAGTTTTTGAGATTCGGACGAAACCACTTACTCTCGAAAAAAAAAAAAAATGTTGCTCTCTGAAAACACTGACCTAATAGAATTGAAACGATTTCATTTAAAAGGCAACAACTTTGTTTGGGCTTGAACGCCTCCAGTTAATGACGCAACGCAAAGGCTAATTGCATCCGGGGGTAACAGTATGTCTCCTACATTAAGGATAAAAAAAAAGGTTAACATATAGCTAAACACATCTTTATTATGAAAATATTTTTTTTAGCATTATATTGTTGCAGAAACTGTAATTTACAAAAAATAAAATTGCTCATCCCAATGAAAAAAAAGAGAAAAGACCAATTAAACTGATGGCATTCAGCTCAGAGGCTATTCACATTAATTGTATATTACACTCTTATTTCAAAGAAAAATGCCCCTCGACAAATAATGAAATAGACTAAAACCCATTTGTCTAAATTTAGAGGGGATAAGCCCCCATCTCCCCCCTTTATACTTAACCAATGATCCCCCAAAACTAAGCAGGGAAGCGACTTATCAGAAGGAACCTATACCTTAAATTTGAAGCAAATCGGATATTTCTATCAAGAGTTATCCCGTTACGTACATATATACGTACAGTCGTGGAAAAAAAGTAAACTCCCCCCTGATAACTCTGCAGCAAATTATCGTAGAAGAAAGTTATTGGTACCAAGCGATTGGAAAGCAATTCTACTTTTAATTGATGTATATAAAATTTGTTTAGGGGGTCATCTACATATCAAAACGAGCCCAAACTTTGTTTTTTTCAATAGAAATACCCAAGTTTGACACCATAACTAAATTCTACACCATTCAATTAGCCTAAATCCAAATTTGCATGAAATTTGCACAATTATTTTCCCAGAATTTAATTATTTTAAAATGTGCATATTTTAGGGGCTGTATCCAAATTGAAGCTCGGTACTTGATTGTTGAAAGGCTTCAGAATGACTATGCCACTTCTATTAATGTATTATTTCTTGCCAATAGGACCATTTCGCGCGCTTACTATGTTTCGACTATTGCCAGTACAAAGTTTTCACTAAAATGAGTAAAATATATTTTTTCAAATCATGCCTTTCTGCGCATCATAGACCGTCCATTAAACCATCATTTTGCCATTTTTTAATGATAATTTGAAAACTACTTGAAAGAAAAATTTGAAATGGAGAATTCTCATAAAGCAAGACATAATAAATATAAATCTATCAAAAAAATTGCAGGTTGCAATTCATATTTTTTTCGGATATAATTTCATAATTCATAATTCGAATTATAAAATTTTTAAAATTGCAAATTCAATGCATTTATGTTTAGTTTTTTTAGTATTATGACCGCACACAAAATTATCGCATTAGGATTGTAATTTCAGGAGATATTACTAAAAATATGAAAATGTAATTTAACTTTAGACGCTCTAAATTTTGAATGTTTATAATTCAAAAACTTATCTATCGAATGAGTAAAAATTTCGTTTCTAGGCATAGTTTGAACCGATGATTTAAAATATATTGTAAAAATTGGGAATTGCCATTTGAAAAAAACAAAGTTTGGTTTGGTTTTTATTTATAGACGGCCCCCTAAGCAAATTTTAAAAGTAGACTTAATTCCAATCGATTGGTACCAGTAAGCTTTTTCTACTATAATTACTTCCAGAGTTAGTAGGGGGTGTTTACTTTTTTTCCACGACTGTACGTGGACATACGTACATACAGAACCTGCGGATACATTAGCTCTCAGGCTTTGATAGCCTGTGAGCTAATAATCCTAGAAGTAATATGACATTATTATCCCATAAATCCACAACAAAGAGTTTTAGTTACATAATACTTGTTGTATCCGCTTTAGAAAGACTTTGTTTTCTGATAATTCTGAATTTTAATATGAGTGAAGACTGAGAAGTTTAGATGTTATTTAGGATGTTACTTAAGATGTTATTAATTTCGTGATTCCCCCAAAAATTTTAGTGTTTGGTACATTTTGGGGGAGCCATTTAAAACAAACAGCAGTTTTAAAATTTTACAAATTCTCCTTCGAAAGGTTAAAATCTTTTGTTTTCATTTGTCTTTGTGGATGCTTATAGTATGCGTTTTGGTGAAAAGCTGTAAATTGTACCAAACGATGTCGATTACAAGCGTGAAAAATAATCTTCTTTCGTAATCTAGCTTTAGACCAAAAATTTTGATCACTTCATTGCACTTTTATCTGGCGTTTTGAATGTTGTCTCAGATTAGCCTTTTTTTTTTTTTTTTTTAATTCCAGATGAATACCACGCTTTATTAGAAATTGCAGTCTGTTTTGGATTTCTATTTTCTTATCATTTTTGTGTAATTACGTCTTTATAAGAAAAATCCTATTTTTACTGAAATGAAATTACTGTACGTTGTAAATAAATTTACTTACGTAGTGTATTTTTATATTAACAGCAAAGTGTTTAAAGTGTTAAAGTGTTGTACCAAATTTGTTTAAAATTTTTGATTTTTGTAAAAAAAAATTTTTCAATTACTTCGCACTCTGCTATATGTCATATACAATAATCTTATCGAGAAAGCGATATAAGGATAGTATAAAGAAATCCCCTTGGAATAAAATGCTAAAATTTTCTACGATAATGAAACACTTCTCGGTAAATAAAGCTTTTATTAGTCAAATGCAGTAAAATTTTTATGCATTGTAAGTAATATTCTTTCGAATATTATTCTAATATTTCTGTTTTCATTACCTAAAATGTAGGAATGACAAAATGAGCTAATTAGCTTTGAGTTAAAATATTTATTTGCTTAAAAGATGTTATAAAAACACATTAAAAGTACGTTAAAAATCTATATTGACATGTTTCAACTCTTGTACTGAATCGTCATCAGAATGTATAACAAAAAATTACAAATACAATGCATATGAAAAAGGGAAAAAATCTTCGAATATAAACAAGTAATCATGTAACGCGCCCTACATTTTCGCGATGGCACGTGTTTCCTCTATGTCGCGACGCCGTAAGTTGTCCAACCATTCAACACATAAATTCGGGATACGAAAGTATATTATAATTGTATATTGTTTTTAATTCATATTATATTTAATATTGTGATATGGTTATTAGTGGACTTAATTTTGGCTTTTTACTCGCACAAATTTACATTTGTAGTTTTGAGTTTTAAGAGATATATATTCATTTATAAAATCAGTATGATAAGAATATTACTTTTAGAAACAGCAGATAAAAATGTGTAAAATTAATTCTCAATAGAGAGCCACAATTTTGAATTAGCTTTTTTGAAAAAACTTTGCATCTGGGAGTAAATTTCAGCATGGAATATTGAATATGAAAATATTTTGCCCAAATGAGATTTTGCTATCGAAAATTTAAAAGTTAGGTCAAATTTTAATATTTAGAGTGTTCTCAAAGTTTCATTCATTCATATATGCTAACTGTAGAGACGGTTGTTCTTAAAGATTTATGCTTTTCTTTTTCCTTTGCTCTTTCTTCTTTTTCTGTTTTGATTATGTATACAGTGAACATGCTATAAAAAATACTTTATATTATTTAGTTTAGTTTATTGAGCATGTCTGGGATCTTTATAAATGGTTTTTCACAGGTCTGTGCTTAGTTTACCATCTTCCTTAGTAAAAACATTTATATAGAAAATTCATGTTTTTTTTGTTTTTTTCCATATGTGGTCTGATGCAATAGCACTTTCAATTTTCAATGGTTTGCTTATATAACGGGATTTTAAAAGCAGTTATATAATAAATATATTTCTTCCTTTGAATCCAGTGACGATTTTAAGTATTCCTGAGTATTCCATGTTTTTTCTCTTCCTTTAAAATGACACACACTGTAAAGAAACCCACTGTAGATTTGCCAGCACAAACTGCTGGCGTCCGAATTGCCAGCACATTGTGCTGTTAATTTTACTCAACTACTGTTATTTTTCATGTTTATATAGTCAAGAAACCAAAGAAAGCTACTTCACATTCGACTGTGATCGAGTTTGAGCGCGAGATGAACAGTACTTTGTGCTGTATAAATTACTTTTTTTTTTTTTTACAGTGCAATTTGATGTAACATGCAGCACAATAAAAATTAGATCCAATGATTATTTGAATGTACGGAAATAGTCATGAATGATAGAAATGTATTCTTTTTACATTTTGTAAGTAAATACAATCTAATTTATATTTTTTATTGCGTTTCCTGTGTGTAAAAACGAGAATAAGTAATGATGGAAAATATTCTATATATTATTTTAATTGTGAATAAAAATGCACTTTAAGTTTCATTAATACAATATTTTAAAATTCCTTTTAGCATATTCTGCTACACATTCTGCCGTATTTCGTTAGTTCTTTATTACTGAATAGATCACGCATTTTTTCTTTCATATAAGGAGTAACATGTTCCATTTTCTCTCATGGCTATTGTTTCTAACATAGTTGTAGTTTTTTGAATGAATTATTTTGAAAAATATTTGTTCATTCACTCTAAATTGAAATGTCTGAAATTCAGACATTTAAGTGTCTGAAACGCAGTGTTCAATTTTCAGACGTTTTAAAATGTCTTAAAATTTTCAGACACTTCTTGTGTCTGAATTTCAGACACTTAAGTGTCTGAAACAAGAGTGTTCAATTTTAAGACGTTTTAAAATGTCTTAAATTTTTCAGACACTTCTTACGTCTGAATTTCAGACATTTCAAATGTCTTAATTGCGGCCATCTTTGAACCCTCCCCCCCCCTTTTTTTTTGGCCAATATGAAGCCATCTTTGACCACTTTTCTTTCTAAGCCATATACGCAACCATGTTTGACCACATTGAATCATTTTTTATAAATGGGAATACTTTGTTACCATAAAGCAGAGCTGATTGCAGCGTGGGAAAAATGGGGTGCTTCTCTACCCCCTGATTTTAGGGTACCCCAAATTGGATATGAAATTTTCATAAAGCTGATATTTTAAATCAGTTTTGACCTTATGAGGATTGTAATCAGTATTTTGTAGTTTTAGAACAGGATAATTATATGTATATATATATAAATATGTATTTGTGTGATATATATGCCCTACGGCATCAAAAATGTTTATTACTTTTAATGAACTTCAGATTAATTCTAGTCCGAAGACCTAGTATTCATTCGCCCCCTTCCCCCACTGCCTTCGTATACTGTTACAAAAAAAAAAAAAAAAAAAAAAAAAAAAATAAGCCTATTCGATGCCGTCAAATACATATTTGGATAAATATATCATTTTCTTTAACCTAATCATGTTCTAAAAGTACAAAATATTTATTAAAATAAGTATAAGATCAAAACAAACTTAAAATATCAGCTTTATGGAAATTTCATACAGAATTTAGGGGCCCGTAAAGCTAAAGGCCCATAGAAATAGCCCAGTTTGCCCATGCTGTAATCAGCTCCGCTTTATGGTAACAAATTATTTCCATTTATAAAAAAGAATTCACTCCTTCAGAAAGAATTCCATCCCTGCTTTGTAGTTCAAATTTTTCCTATTTAAATAACATATTCCCAGTGCAATTTCCAGTTTAAGCATTTTTTGCATTTTTATTTCCGTGTTAAATAAAATCTAATACTAGATTCCCCAAAATTTGCAGTATATAAGAACCCAATATTTAAAAAAAAATGAGTATGAAACTCTTCATTTAAAGAATAATTTTAACTTAAAGCTATTCTCAACTGCTCTGCTCAACAAGCACAAAACGTTTTGACACATTTACAAATTCATTTTTTAACGGAAAGGTATAAAATTGGAAAGCCTGAGCATGGAATCGAACTGTGTTTTCCATTTTTTGATCCATAAATTACTTATTGAGTTATAAGCGATTTTGATCACATGACAAACACGTTTTTTGCCCTTTCTTGAGTGGTTATTCTTCTTTCACGCAGAAATTCGGTTCAAAACGCCCACTTGGACACTATTTTCTGAAAGACCTGTTGCGTTTGAAAAAAAAAACGGAGAAAACAGTTCGATCATAGTTTCTGAACAACAACACCAGCCAGTTTCATTCATTTCCCAACAAAAATAAATTAAAACTTGCGTCATAAAGTTGCCCTTTTGGATTTGAGAACAGCCTTAAAATAAAATAAGCTTAGTTTTCAATTTCTCATGTTTTGCAAATCCAAAATTTAAAATTTTGAACAAAAAAATCAAAGTAAATAATGATTTTTTTTTTTTTTTTTTGAGGAAATGGAATTATAGCTGTAAATAATTTATATTCTATACAATGTGCTATTAAAAAATGAAAATTTCGAAAACTGATTTTACATATAATAATCACAAAATTGCAGAATTTTTTTTCCTTTCAACTGTATAGTTTAGAGAATATACGGGTGTGCCATATAATTAAAAATTGCTTTGAAACCAAATAATATCATGCAGAATATATATCTATATATATATTTAAGGTGACACAAAAAAGTTTTGACAAATCGGATTTCAAAACACAAATCAATTTTGCCAAAAACTGATTTTTGGCTAAAAAGGTTTTTTTCGAAAATTATACATCTCTAATTATAAAATATAAAAAATAAATCACGATAGATGTTTGTTAATTTTCCAATTTTTATCCAATATTAAACTTCGAGTGAATTGCATATCCTTCATAGCGAACAAACAATTAATTTAAAAGTAAGTTTAAAATAAAATGTGGTTATAACTGCGATAGAAAACGTTACAAGGAATTCAACATGTTCATCAAAACGCTAAATTAACCTTTTAAAAAACAACCTTTTTTTTTTTTTTTTTTTTTACTTCTTTTAAATCCAAACAAAGTATTTCTTCTTCAACAAAAGTTTCGACAATTTTACGTTTTTGCTTTATTTTTATAGACATTCTAAGTTAACCAATTTTTTACATAATATTACTGATGTTTTTACATAATCAAATTAGCCTACACTCACGCAAAAAATATAATATATAATTCTGGAGCTGCAGTTCTGGAATTACAAGTATGTAAAAATATATATTTCTAGAATTAGCTGTTTTTTTTCGCAAACAAATTCAAACCTAAGTTATATTTCATGCAACATTTTATGTGGTACTATAAACAAAATATCAAAAACACTTACTGATATCGATATGACTTGATTTAAAATAATTGTCATAGTGAATGCGAGACAAAAACTTGCTTCTTTTTTGAAGAAAACCCCTTCCTATATCCTGCTAGCCCTGTTTAAATAATGGAAATTTTCCATTCTGAAAACAGAGCCCGCGGGACTAGTTTGTAGGTCTGGGGTTAGTTTTCTTGTTTAATGAGATGAATAACTATATTCTTGACGAAAAGCAATGAAAAGTAATACTGTCTCTGTTGGGAACTATTTGTAGAGTAATCCGGATGTAATTTCAGTCGTTATATCCATATATGAAGCATATAAGATCCCTCCAGCCATCCAGAATGCAAGAAACTTCTAAATATAACGCTTCCACTAATAACGCAGCCGCAGTAATAACATAATGACGATGACAACATTTTTCACAGTAAAAAATCCGGACCGGTCAAAGATGTGAACTGTTGAAGAACGTTTAAATTTGAATACGACAACGGACTCCGGACTCACAACACAGATTCGCTTCTCAAAGAAAAAAAAGCTGCGAGTCAGCATTTCCATTGGAAACAGATGGCTTTATTCATTACGTCAGTCTACGGGTTACAGTATGATAAGTTGTTAAAACTTTTTTTTTATCAGCGGGAAAAGTGGAACGTTGTATAAGAAGAAATCAGAAGCATTTTATTTTCTTTTTTTGGCGTTTTTCGTAATGTTTACACTTATAAATTATATGAATATAATTATTACAGTTTTTATTCTTTCAGTAAGAGGGTAAAAAACATATCATAAATTAAAAAAATCGTCGTAACGCTAGTTAAAAAAATAACATTTATTCTTCGAAATGATTACATAATTGAACACTAAGAGAAAAAAGAACCAAGAAATTTTCGTAAGAGGAGCACCGCCCCCAACCCCTCTCTTCCTAAACCACTAATAGAAATCAATTTTTAAATATTTCCTTTTGACGTTCGTATATTTAAAATTTATCTTAGATAAGGGGTGTTCAGAAGGGCAAAACCTTCCACTAGAGGGAAAGAAATGTTCTGCATTTTGAAAAATATTGTTAGAAATTTATTTTTATATATCTATTTAATATTTAATACTTCTTACTTGTTAATTTTTTTATATTCCTTTTATATAAAAATTATCTTGTACAAGGTGTTCTCACAAAAGATTCTTGGTTTAGCTTATTTCATATTTATATTTTGCGTTTTAGTTAGGCGAACTAGGTAGGGGACTCCAGACACATCTGTTCATCCTCTCCCCTTTCTACATTTTTTTCTAAGAGCAATGATATCTCTTTGTATTTAGGGAACGGCCTATGAGTGAGCCATGAGCATACCTATGAGTGGAAGTAGTTTTTGAGAAATTTATATTTTGGGAAAAGTTTCTTTAGCTTGTACTTTTGCACTAAAAATAATTTAGTTCGAAAGTTAGTAAACGGGCATTTACAATTTTGGCAGACGTCCCCATGGTCAAATTAAGTTGCTTATTTTATACACTAATACCAAATTTAGTGGATGGCAAAGCATTTCATCCATTCGAAAACGTTTTATGCCGGTGCTGCCAGATATATTGCGATACAATTGCATATGAGGACACCAGAAGCGAAAGGCTATAAGTGACAAAATTGAAAAAACTGAGATCAGTATACAGGCTATCTGGAAATAAGGCTATTTCTTTTATGATTGCTCTCAGAAGAAAAATATAGGGAGGGGAAACGTTGGACAGATGTGCCTGAAGTCCTCTGCCTTGTTTGCTAAACTAAAACGCAAAATATAAGAGATTTCCTAATTATGTGTTGCATTCTGGAGATCAACTACTTAAGCTCTACATACTACTTAACCTCTTTAATCTGTACTTAAAATTTAAAAAATATATTGTACTTCACTTTCCTTCCACAGTTATTGAAATAAGAATTGAAAGACCGCTATGAAATTAGCAAAAGCTTCATATTTTAAGTCAGCCACTTACTATTGATGTTAATCGTTAAATTCAATTTATTCCAAATCTAAATTTTTTCACTTATATCCTTTGGCCGCAGGGGCCCTCATATACAATCGTCGTTTCATCATACATATGATACAATTGTATTACATTCAGATATATAAGTGTCTGAATTTCTACATGTCTTAATTTCAGACACATGATCATTATTCAGACATTTTTCTCAGTTCATTTATACCATGATCACAGTAAGACACTTAAGGGTCTTAAATTCAGACACTTATGATGTCTGAAATTTCATATTCAGACACTTAAGTGTCTGAATTTCTTTTTCAGTCACATATGTGTCTGAATTTAAGACGCCTCTATTTGCAGTGTTCTTAAATATTAATCTGCTATCCGTAAAAAATGCTTTTTAAAAGTCACTTTTCATATTGTCGTAATATTTTTTAATATTAGTATACAAGACTAATATTTAATTAATTATGTAACGCGTATCTCATTTTGCTTTGCATATGTAGCAGAATAAATCATTACTGTATAAACATCTTTGTAAAAATAACATCTTAATACTTTTTCATTCAGAAAAAAGCAAAAATGTAGTTAACAGCACATATACGAGAATAAGAGATTCTATCACAGCTTCAGAAACTACAAAAAACACAATAGGGTAACTCCGGGAGAGTCGCCACATACGGGATAGATGCCGCACCCCTTGTATTTCTTGTAATTATCGATAGGTAGTCGTCAAACGCACAGTATAGGTGCGCAATGAGATTACTTTAACCAGTGTACAGCGTGAATTCCATTTCGATGTTTTCTTGCAGACGTACAATCCTTAATTTGACGTAGGTGCATGATTTCACTGTCCAAACTTTTAAGCACGTTATGTTTAAATGATTTTCATACACTAATTACTAAATGCATGCATGATTTCGAAGTCAAAACTAAGTGTAGCCTTTGTATAGAGTGCTGTGTGTATGGTTACGACATTCCCCTTAGCGATGGCAGGTAACTGTGATGGTCGACCGCTGCACCATGCAAAATAGGATACATGCCGCACTGCTATTCCGGTATATATGCCGCAGTTTCTTTTGTACGGAATGATTAAGTGTTATTAAATTTTCCTTTTCTTTTTGCACAGACTAACCATGTTAGGCATGTTATCAAGTTTACTAAAACCAAAGGAGAAAAAGGGGGAAAATAAAAAGTAAAAAGGGCAAGAAAGATGCAAGTCACGATGATAAGAATGAAAAACTGGATTACGCATAACGCAGACGTTCTTTGCAAACTACTCCAAAAAAGAGGATGTGCAATTAGCTTCGTTGTATCATGTGTTTAAATGTGGTTACATAAGGACTGTACTTTTTCGACACTTTTTCTATAGATTGTAGTCGAAAAAACAGGTCTATTAACCCATTCGGGACCATAGGTGCATATAAGCACATTCATAAAGAGCTTACAAAATTTGTTTCTGGCACCAGTAAGAAAGAAAATTAATATTTGCTTTGTTTAATTAGAGCATTTTCTTCATTATTTAAGTAAAGGTAACTTCTTTTTAAAAAGTGGCAACAACCGAATAAAATTTTTGTAAAAGCCACCGGTCCCGAAAGGGTTAACAAATAAATTATGTAAACACAATTTTACTTTTTTTCTTTTCCCTTTCTAATACATTGATGTTACATTGTTGCTAAAATAATAATTAAAATTTAATGCAAAAAAAAAAATATATAAGTCGATAATTTTAATAATGAAAGTAGGCAACAATTATTGATTTGGATCTACTAATACGTTTCATTGTACTCATTTAGTTTCATTTTGTTATTACATCGTTAATTACAGTCCAGATATGAATATTTTTTTAAAATATTTTTATTTATAATTTCATTCTTTTCTTATTATAAACGCGGCATAACTACCTCACAAGTGCGGCGTCTCAGCCTGAATGTACGGGTGACGCGCCGTAGTGTAATGTTTTAGAAAAAAAAATGTTAAAAAACATTAAATAGCACAGCCTGATTTTTTTTATTTTATGTCCACGATGGTACTTTATGCACAAGTTCAAAAAAAAAAGTGCGGCATAAATCCCGGAATTACCCTACCGTATTTCCTTTATATGTAGTTACTATTTTTTTTCGTGAAATACTATGAGTTGCATATTTGCAACTAATTCAGAATAGATATATTGGCTTTGTTTGATAATAGAAATTCTGCGATTAAGTAAGACACACGCACTATTTTGGAACAATGATAATTTAATAATTGGAGGGTAGGAGACTATGGTGTTGATTTTTATTAATTTGGATTATTTTATCTCTATTCGCTCTAAATCATTTACCTATATTTGCTGTATACCTTTTATCACTATTTGGCTTCCTGTTAGAGTTCCGTGGTTCGATATTCTAACAGCTTAGATTTTAAGTTGATTTACATCAGTACAAATATTGCTTAGGTTTAATATACTGGGCTACCACTGGAAACTATGAAAAGAAAAAATATCATATTAGATTTTACTAATAATTGAGGTAGAATAATTTCGTATGGAAAAGTGGTAGCGAAAATCATGGTAAAAGTGTTGGCAGTGGCAGCCATATAATGATACTCTGCATATAATTCTGTTTTTACACGGTCATAGTTTTAAAGGTTTTGGAACCATAAAGATTTCTGAGACCAGTATTCGCCTTATTTAATCGCACATTTCTGGAATTAAATAAACTGAAAATTACTGTTAGAAGTAGTGGTAGTATTTAATCCTTTGAGTGACAAGAAGCGCGATCGCGCTCCTCAATACACTGGCCGAAAACGCGATCGCGCTCCTGGCTCACGCATGAACTAATACGATCTCTATTTCATAGTTGTCGATTCTTGTTTATTGTATTTTTTATTTCGCACGTATATTTATAAGAAATCTAAAAAATACGATCTCTATTTCATAGTTGTCCATTCTTGTTTATTGTCACTTATGTTGAAATTATAATATTTATTGGAATTATAACATTTATTTTTGGTTTTTGAAATACTTTTCGTAAATAGCTCCGAATTTAACTAAGGAAGATATATATATATATTTTAATTTCTACTTTCCTCTAGCAGCGTGGCACTTGTAGCTAATTCTCTAAAAATCATGTTGGCACTCAAAGGGTTAATGTCCGTAAACCATTAAACCTATGGTTGTGTAAAAACTGAATTAGGTGTATGAGGCAGTTCAAAGTAATCCGTTCCAATGTCATATTTTGCAGCAACATTAAAATTTAAATAAAAATTAAACGTACATTTGTGTTCGATTATTATTGTAATAGAACTTTTCTCATTTTGTCAGTATGCCAACATCTTTTTGAAACATCATATTACAAATTCGCTGTTCCAAACACAGATTCTATTATAAACTTACAAAATTTTTTCGAAGAAGTTCCGGATTAAGGTCTCGTAAAAACAAACATAGAAACAGCAATCGCAATTTCTGGTTTAAATTATAATACATATCTGGTTTAAATTATAATACAGTAAAAATTTGTCAAAAATATCTTTTTTACTTTAAGTGATGCTCAGAATAAAAATATTAGAAACTATAGTTTTACCAGAAGTCATTATAAAAGTTAATTTTTAGTGTAAATTGTTCTTTGACCTTCCATCATAAATTTGATTTAAAAATGACTGTTATTAGTTTAAAATTAAACTGAATCGAAAATCTAGTATTAGTATTTTCTCAGTGTACTATTTTTTTTTTTTTTTGTATAATTTAAGCTAAAGTTATATAGAAAAACTATTGTAAAATTTTATATATCTCTCTATGTGTTTTTTAAATTTTCATAATTTTTGGATGCAAGATACAATAATTTGCTTTTATTGTGATGCAAAAATAAATCTTAAAACAAAATTGGCAAAATAGAAAAAAATGTAATTTTTTACATTCAAAAACTTGTTTCCTTTAAAACGTTTGTAATTGATTTTATCTGAATTTTACTTTTCATTTTAAATTGTCGTCAACTGTATAGTTTAATTAATTTTAAAATATTAAATGTTGTTTTATATTTTATATCATAAACTGAACCAAATTTTGTTTACTTTTTGTATTAAAGATCACGCAATAAGCATTTACTGCGACGGAATTAAAATTGTTAACTAGATATTTTTTTTCCTTTCTTGATTATTCTTATTACCACATTAACCTACAATTAAATAAAGCTAAAACATATAAATTAAATAAGTTAAATTATTATGTGTTTTCTTAGTTATTTTCTTTATTTTTAAAAGCAGCAATTTTGAAAACATGCATCTTTTCATTTTATTTATAAAACAACAGAAAATATATTTATTCATTACAAAATAAATATGACTTTTCAAGTTATTTTAATAACAAAAGTAAAATGAGGTTTAGTCAGTTTAATCTATAACAATAAGGAAAGAAGTTTGACTGTCAGTCTTTCTATCCGCTGTGTTTTATGTGTGAAAATATGTTTCTACCTATTTGATAAAAAACAAAATAAATATCGATAAAAAGTTGGAACAAAATTATATAACATATAGAACAAAATTAATCTACATAATTTCAGCCTGGGTTAAATAGTATAATAGATATTAAATTTAATATTTTGTATTTTGTACGGTGTTTTTACGACATTTTTTTTATATTGTTGTAATTAATATCATATCAAAAATCTAAATCTAGGCGATCAGTTTTGGTATTAATAATGTGATTATAAAAACTATTATAAAATAAATATTTTATTTTTTAACTACGAAGTTTTTTTATATAAAGTATTCCATACTACCCTATGGGAGGGAATCTATGTTTTGCCAAGAATTTTTCTCGACATTCCTTGTCATTGTATTCAGGGGCGCTGTATTCAATATATCAGAATAGAAAATTAGCCCTCCGTACTTTTGTAGAACTTAGTGACTATTTTAAAGGTAACAGAAACGTGGAATTTAAATCCGTTCGCCAAACCACGATTTACGAAGGTGTCGGGATCTTACCACTATACTACTTCAAGTCCTCGATCCTTAGTTTCAATACCGGCAGATAAAAAATAGTGCTACTTTGACTCAATCATACCAAATCTTTAGGTTTTAAAAACGAAAATGCAACTATCTTTTAAAATATAAAGCAATTTTTATTCAAATTTTCTGAAATAATGGCTTTAAGAATTATTTCTCGTTAAAAATTGTTTTTTCAGGCAATCGAGCTATTTTCTTTAGTTTCTAAGAGTGAAAATAACTATTTCCGATAAACATGACGTCACTTTCGGCATTGATAATTTTGCTATGCATATTATTGCATTTGAATCCTATTTATTTTCAAACTTAAAAATAAAATAAAACAAAATAAACGCCATCTTCATGGTAGCCATGCGCACGCAATAAAAGATATGTATTATTGTCATCACTATCATTCCTTTTAGATTTATTTCATCTAAAATACAATCCTTTTACTCATTTAATTTAAAATACAGAACTTAAATTTAAAACATATACATTTAAAACACATAAATTTAAAATACATATATTAGATACATTTAAAATACACTCATTTCATGTGAGATGCTATAAGATAAAAGAAAGAAAAGGAAAAAGGATTTAAGCAAATAAGGAAAAATAATCCCATAACCAAAGAGGATTTTATTTCAACACCAAAGCATATCCGTCTTATTTTCCAGATATGACGTGATATTCGGCTGCTTTGCGTATATACTTACTCTTAATCATGCATTTTGTATTATAAAGAAACACTTGAAAGTTTCCGTTTTATTTCCAATATAACGTCATATTCGTAATATTTTTTAATTCTTAACTTTTATATTTCATTTTTCTTTTTCACTTGAAAATCTTTCAACTGAAAATTAAATATTGGTTTAAATTCCAGATTTTCATTTTTTGCCAACGTAAAAAGAAAGATGGTTAAATTTTATAGGAAAAATGTCAATAGATTCTGCATGAAAAATAATGAAATTTTGAATTATTAAGAAAAATATTTCAATAAATGAATAAAACACAACCTATGTTCATTTTTCGATCAAAATCCTTCTATATGGAAAGATACAAAAACATTAATTCATCCGTTTTGACGTTGACTTCATTCAAACTTTCACTGACACTTTCGCATTTATAATATTATAAGGATGTAGTTTCAGTGACATGTATTAAAGAATCATAGTGCATTTGCATATACACTTTTAAGACGTATACTTATGGTTTATAATAAAAAAACTAACAACAAGAAAATAAACAAATAAAGATTTGTTAATCAAACATAATTATAATAAACGGTCAAGTGCGAGCATTACTCGCGAACAGAGGGTTCCGTAGAATAAATATATGAATTTGTAATTGTATTAAAAAAAAAAAAAAGTTGCTAAAAGAATACTAAGACTTTTTAAAAAACTATATAACGTAGGGTTGGGTATAACTTTATATATTAGAAAAGTGTAATCGGGTATACCACGAAAGTTCAAAGAGATATGGGACCTAAATAATATCAAATATAGCTATTCGTATAACTCTTTTATTAATATTATCCTAATCTGTTTATGATGAACTTAATTCGGTACTGACAATAAAAGCAGTGCATAGTTAAACTTCATTTGGCATTTTATGAAACTAAATTCAGCGTAGTAATAATCTTTATTTCTACAGTGTATCTCAAACAAAACCTTTGTTCAAAGTTTAAATTTGGCATTGTGCTAAGCGCGCTTCGAACTGAGGTCTCAAAGTTGCAACGCCGCCTTGGTCAGTGCCGCGTTTTTCCAGATAGGTGTTTAATTAACTTTTAAAGTCACTCGAGGCGTATTGAGAGATACAATCAATGCAAACTATCGCGAATCTCACAGTATTTATGCGATTCATTCTGATTAAAACCCTCCGACTGCCTTAGAAAAGGGCAAAATTGTAATGTTGTTTTCTCTGCGTTTTGTTTTAAATGCTAAAAAAAAAATGATTCTTTGAACATTTATAAAAAAACTTAATAACAAATATGAATTCAATCATTGGAAGTATTAATCATTCTTCAATGTATTAAAAATACATTAAATTAATAGAATTATATTACTTTAAATATTGCTTGTATTGCAGTGAAACCTGGAGCTTAGCGAACGTATTAACACGGGCTTGTCAGTGAGGGGGTTAAATATTTCGAGGGCGATGCCCTTAAAAGACGGACACCTAATTTTAATTGCAAAACAGACAAATGGCACCAAGAATATTTAATAATACAATGAATAAGCAAGTTCGCATTTTCTAATAAATTCGTTTATATTTATGGTGTCAGTTCATTATTTCATAAGTTTATAAATAGAAATACTCCGTGCCGGAAAGGATTAAGTTGTCGCAGGACTCTTAAAGTTTCAAAATTTAAGAAATTTTAATTTTTTTAGATGTTAAACTCCTATATTTTCTGAATATTTTGATATAATTGTTTCCTTGAAATTCCCATTAGAACAGAAGTTTTGGCTTTTAGAATTATACCCGTTCAATAGCTGAAGCTGCGTTGTCGAAACTTTAAAGTCATTATTTTCAAAATGGCGTTTTTGGGTATAACGCGCAGGATACCTCAAAAACTTCTGAATATTTTTTTATGAAATTTTCAAAACATATATTCCATGTTATTCTGT
The DNA here is from genome assembly GCA_963932465.1 of Maratus speciosus. Lineage (NCBI taxonomy): Eukaryota > Metazoa > Arthropoda > Arachnida > Araneae > Salticidae > Maratus > Maratus speciosus. The sequence continues at coordinate 21,165,960 of OZ010787.1, forward strand.
ATACACTGAACCTAAAATGTCTTTTGTATTGTTCAAAAAAATATTTTTTTAGGCGATTTTACTGTTGAAATTTTCAAAATTTTGTACTAGCTAAATGCAACATTGCATTAAAAATATAAAAATGCTTTAAATACAAATTTATTTAAGTTCAGGGAAATTATTACAATCTGAAGTATAAGTAAGCACCAAAATTTTCATTCTAGTTGCAATATTTATTTTGTAATCCTGCGCGTAAACTGTTATGCCAATTTTTTGTTCGACAAATAACTAACAGTTTCGAGCCTCCTATAAATACTAATTCTGTATCTTGCAATTTTCTAAATAGATGAAACGAAAGAACATACTTGTATCTTTCATTCCAATTAAAATTGTGTTTTAAAATCATATACATTTTAAGACATTAAATGTTGAAAATGGTCTTTTTTTCATTTTTTCCACATTTTAGAGTCCAGAGACCCCTTAAATTAGTATGTTTTTAACAATTTGACGTTTATTGCTTTTATACTGTTACTGGACATTACATTACACATATATATCATTAAAAGTCGTTAACTAGGCATAGAGTACACCGCCCTGTCCTTGTGTATGTCCAAACTGACCGTACCTTTAAGGGTTAATATCTCAGCTAGTTACCGATGATTTCTTTCGAAAATCATTATCAACAATGCTTTTATTCTTCTGCAACGATAGGTATATTCAGCGATGCTCAACAATTTTTCTGAATGCCCATAAATCGAAATTTGTGTATAACAGAAAAATGCTAATTACTCAAAAACTATGTGACCTAGGGTAATCGCTATAATTTTCCGGCAAGGTTTATATTAACGTCTGCTACCTCTAATTTTTTATAATTTTAGTTTCAGTAGATTTGGAATTAGATGGGGTGGGAACATATTTTTCCGCTACATTTTCAACAATATCTTTGAAAATATAGTACCTAAAATTAAAAGGAATGTATTTTTGAGTTCAGCGTTAGAAAACCTTTCACAGGATACCCCACATGATATACAAAGAAAAGATTTTTTTTTTCAAGTAGCATAATTAGCCTCTCTACTTTTTTACTAAATATATTTATGAATATTTATTAATCTGAAAATATGTGGGTCAATGGTCTTTATTACTTCCCCGAATTTGAACTTTCCACGTTCCATAGTTTGCGATTAAAATGGCTGTGACAGACAGACAGACAGACAGACACAGAAGTGACCTTATAATGGTTCCATTTTTACTTTTTAAGTACGGAACCCTAAAAATGACCACTAAATTTTTTTTACAGTATAGATTTTTCCGCGAAAATTGAACTATTCTTAGCCTTTTAAACCCCTGTAAAAAGGGTCATCTTTGATTTCCATATGATGCCAGTATTATTCTTGACAAAATTATCACAAAGAAAAATCCTAGTAAAACGCATAAACTTAATTTTTTTTTCGAAATTATCATGTAATTATCAGTATTTAATAATATTAATATTCTATGTTAATGAAAAAAAACATCGTAAAATTACTACTTATTATGTTCTGATGTTCTGATGTAGTGTGGTCAGTTGTTAAGTTGTTGTTGTTAAGTTTCTAGTTTTCAATTGCAATTTTGTATTTTGACTTTTTATTTTTTATTCCTTCCTTTTTGTGTGTGTGAGAGAGAGATCCTTAGCAATGGATGGAAGTTTTATTAATTTCTTTAAAAACGATGAATACTTGGTTTCACCAAAAGGAAAAAATGCGCTTTAAAATTTTACCAGTTGCAACTATGTAGGTAATTTAAATTGCAAAAGTGTTCAATGTAAGTTAGGGAATAATATTATATTAATGAAATTGTTTCACAGAGTTAATTTTCAAAAAGTAACACTTTGAAATATTTATATGAGTAATTTGAATAAAGCCTAATTTTGGGTTTAAGTAATTTGTTTCTTTTTCTGCAAGGGAATCATTATAAAAACTCAATAACCGTATCGTTAAAATTAGACAAATAGTATTGAATGAAAATATCTCGCATATGTGGATTTATCGTATAACTTAAAATGATATTTTATCAGTGAAAATAGAGATCATGCACAAATTGATAAAGTATCCTTGAGATTAAAAGTAGGCTGAAAGTTGTAAAAAATTTGAATAACAAATAAGTCTAAGTAAACCATTGCGTAGACAGAATATTTTTTTTCAGCTACAATGCATAACAGAATTCTTCTAAATAAAACCTCTGTGAATATTTCGCCTCTAATATAAGCATAGATTACCTATTGTTTAAGGTTAACTGCATGAGTATTATTTGCCGTGTTCCTCTTTGTTACAATATATCACATATTTGCACTTCTATTTTGATATATGGTCCCTTTTACAATTGTCGATTTTAAATTAAGCATAACATACTCAATTTTAAAGATTTAGATATGCAGTTTTCTGATGTGATTTTGTTGTAGGGGAAAAAAAGTGATTTTATGCGTCTACGGGTTCAGTATAAAAAATTAAAAAGGTGTAACATTAAAAAAAAATAGTAATAATAACAAGACTATTTCATTAACATAATCTTTTTGCCTACTTTAAAACGCGTTATTATTAAATTACTTTGACTACTTACCTCAAACATGTAAATAATTAAAACAAGTTTTAAATTTTTGGACAAGTTCACACACTTGAAAAATGTTCTGTGAGTTGTTGAAAATTTTCAACACACAGTTATTGAACAGCGCTTTCCACCATCAAAACATAGCATACGTAATAAGAAACAGTGCTCAATGAGAATTTTAATTATGTGAGTTTTAACTGATATCATAGCAGAATATTCAAAACACTATTTTCCACTTCTTATCAATAATTGTTTTCTTTATTTGCTCTAAAGTAAAAAAACCAAAAAAAAAAAAAAAAAAAAAACCGCATTTCATAAACTTGCGGTGTAGCATAATAGTTGTACGAGCATGTGCAAGCGGAAGCGTTCTGAATGAAAATAGAGAAAACGTTTTTCATTTATATATTAACACTTTAAGCGCCACGTCAGCCACCGGTGGCTGACAGCGAACTTTCTGTTTAAAACGCGTCATTCACCGATGGCTGACGTCTAAAATATGATACAAAACTGAAAAAATATACATTGTTTTAAATAATTACTGAACAAATATTTAAAATTAACCTACCTTTTATTTATTACAGGATTATACTTTCTTAAAAATTACTTTAAACATTGTAAATTTTCAGCGCTTCAGTGTCAGTCATCGTGGCACTCAACGTGTTAAACGAATAAAAATAGTTTGTGCTTTACTTGACGAGAATTTATTTTGTTTGACGAAAAAAATCAGCAAACACAAATATGACCATTTATTTATTTTACGAATTTCTTGATGGAAGAAAATGTCAAAATGCATTCTACAAGAAGTAATTCAAAATTTACTTTAAATATTTACAAATTCAGAAAATAGAGGGTGTCCATAATTAAACGACTCTACTTTAAAGTTGTGTACAGACAAAACTATTATTTATAAAGTTATGAAATTTTCGGAAAGCCATAATAAATGGATGGGAATTTGTTTAAGCTAAATAAAATATAAATAAAAAGTTCAAAATTTCGCCGATAGGGGCTATTTTTAATAAATTACACATTTAGCTTTACGATAGTTTAGAAATTTTATTTGCATGATGTTCACAATTAATCGATCTTATTTTAACCCTTTCACCGTCCGAGGGTTTTGCAGTATTTTTATAAGAATGCTTGTAAATCCCAGGATATATATTTTTAAAATATCAGTTTGATGCTATAATATCTTTAATATCACTACTTTCTATATAAGGTTCAAAATAGAATTCTGTTTAAAATATTTTGGTCTACAGCCATTTTAACATGATTTCTAGGAACGGAAAAATCCGGGCCAGACGGTTAAAGGGCTAAAGTTGTCTACAGACGAAACCATTGTTTAGAATGTTGTGAAATATTTTGGAGGACATAATGGGATAAAAGTCTGGGAATTTGTTTGAGCGAAAAAAAATTTAGGAGGCCATTTTTTAAAGAATTACGATAGTTTTCGATACATTTACGATAGTTTAATAAATTTTGTTGTAACCAAACATGTTCTGCAGTAACTGTCATTGTGACAGAGTTCTCTCAGATTTCACAGTTTTCTTTAAAATTAATTTAAATCATTTATTTTGGCTTTTGAAACGTGTTGTTTTCTCCCTTCATTATGTTAAAATTTGTAATTAAATTCTTTGCTTAAAATCCATATCTAATTTTATCTGTTCGTTTTTTTTCTTTCTTTCAATAACCTCTTTAATTTAATGCAGTAATTTTCAATTTATGATTTGTAACCGTTTCTCGCTCTATTTTTCAATAAAATGTGAGCCGTTAAAATAAAATAAAAAGAAGAGTTAAATGCACCTGCCTTTGATATTTCAATGCATGTTATTTTGTTTTTTTTCTTTTGCGTCGCCAACGAAAGAAATAATTCTGTCTCATTCTCTACTTAAATAAAAGGTCGTTGCAATAAAATATCAAAAATGAAAAAGATTGTTATTTTAGAAGCGGTCTTTAAATCACTTTTCATGTACGTTAAATTTATTTGTCAGTTGTTTTAAAGCTTATGCCTTTCTCGGCATTTCGCAATTATAAGTAGCAATCATTTAACATAATCATTTGTTTAGATAAACATTGCCAGGTTTTATGGCGTCTCTAAGAAATACATATGTAGAGCCGTTATTCTGACAACCACCTTGCATCACGCGTTTTTCATTGTTTATATCGGGTTTGCTGGATTTTGGGGTAATCATTTGGCTCGCAAATAAACCCTTTGTCTACTGTTCGTTCACAGGGCTAATGTTAGAATTTGGCGATGTTGTAGCGCCAAGTGTTATATGCTTCTTATGAAATCAGGTCACTCGACTTCTTATCTCGACCTGCGAAGATGTAAGACCAGGTGGTCTTGGGTCACGCTTAGGCGTACCTTGCATATACGGATTTTCTCTCTCTCACCGTTAATACTTATGAGTAATATTCTTTTTGTAACTTAATTAAAAATGTTAAATAAAATTTGTTAGTTCCTGTATTATGGTTTGAGTTTTGCATTTAGAAGTACCTACACTGAACCACGTCACAGTCATCATTTACAGATGCCATCTGGAATCGTAAGATTGCACGTTCCATAGTTGACCGCAGTGTGTTCTGATAAATGCTATGCCATGAAATGCTGTCTTTAGAATCAGGTTAAGTTAATAAATAAAATTGCTAAACTATCGTAATGCTAAATGTATAATTTATTAAAAATCGCTTTCTGGTGGCGAAATTGTGAACTATTTTTATTTATATTTATTTAGCTTAAACAAATTCCCATCCCTTTAATATGTCTTTCACAAAATTTCACAACTTTATGAACAATAGTTTTGTCTGTAGACAACTTTAGAGTAGGGTCGTTTAATTATGGACACCCTGTATATATGAGGAAAATATGTTTTTACCTATTTGATAAAAAACAAAATAAATATGGAAAAAGTTCTATTTTTATAGTTCTGAGAAACACGTTTTAAGCAACAAAATTAGTCTACATAATTTCAGCCTGGGATAAATAGCGTAATAGATATTAATTTTAATATTCTGTATTCTGTATGGTAGTTACGACATATTTTTATCTTGTTGTAATTAATATCATAGTCTATTTGAAACGACGTCAATAGTCATTATGCTATTTTCAAAAATCTAAATCTAGGCGATCAGTTTTGGTATTAGTAATTTAGTTCTAAAAACTATTATGAAATAAATCTTTTTTTTAAACTACGAAGTTTTTTATATAAAGTAAAAATTTACTAAATCTTATTCGTTAAAATCGTAATTTAAAAAATAAATTGCAAAGTCACTCAGCATTAGGGTTTCACAAGGGTTTAAGGAGTTGTTACATAAAAATATAAAATTACATCATTAGTTATATAATATACATTAGAATCATTCTGCGGATATTGGTCATAGGTATGATGCAATTTCATAAGAAGCCTATTCGAATAATAGTAGATAGGAGGGCGCAATTAAATTACTAACCATGTTTGATTTGCAAATATTATTAAAAAACTGCATAATAAACGTAAAACACTGCTGGTTGTATTTTGAGTAAAGTACTACCGATTACTTATTTACTGAGAATCATAAAAATATTTTATTTTTTAAATAAGTTTTTGATACTGTAAATAAAACCCAATGAAACACTCATGCTAATGAATGTGAACTGTCGAAGATGAGTTAAAGTTACTCATTTTCACGTATTGCTATTAACACTTTACTAATCGTAACAGTATACAAATCGTAAAACAAACAATGGATATACACTATGACGCAAAAGTTTAGACAATGAAGAAATTCTTACATACTTTGAAAAATATTTATTCAATTTTCAAATCACTGCTTGAAATTAATGTGCTGTACATATAAACAATATTTATAACAAAGAAAAGTGGAATTGTGCATATTGCAATAAATTAAATGGTAACAAAAATAAACTGCTGTCTCAAAAGTTTAGACACAAATTAAATAAAATCGAAATAAACAATTTTTAAAACCTGGTTGCGCATCCATACTTATGTATTACGTATTATACACGAGATTGCATGGAAGAAACTAAATCTTGCATAGTTTGTGGATCGATATCGTACCATGCATTCTCAATAGATGTCTTAAGTTCCTTTTCAGAAGAGTATTGTCTAGCGTTGCTATAAACTTTGCGACACATGATGCTCCAAAGGTTTTCTATAGGGTTAAGATCTGGGCTACATGCTGGCCAGTCGAGAACTCTTATATTATGGGAATTAAACCAAGATTTTGAATGTTTTGCAGTGTGAATTGAAGCATTGTCTTGCTGAAATTCCCACTGAGGACCCCCTAGAAGCTCAGCAAATGGCAGTAGGTTTTCTTCTAATGTCTGTGTATAATGCTGTGAAGTTTGACGACCACTGGTGAAGGTCAGAGATACTTGTCCATTATAGCAAAAGGCTGCCCAAACCATCACCGAGCCCCCTCCTTGTCTGCGACTAAAACAACGTCGAGGTTCCTTCCGCAAGTCATGCCAATACGATAAACAACCATCTGGACCATCCAGATTCCACTTTTTTTCATCGCTAAATATGACTGACTGCCATTTCTCTCCATATGACATATGCTTTCGAGCCCACATAAGTCTTTGTAACTTATGATGTGGTTTCAGAGCTGGTTTCTTCTGCATTTTGCTATAAACGATTGTTCCCTTTTCCAAAATTCGTCTACGAATCGTATCCTTTGATACAGAGAGTCCCGATGAGCTTTGAACTCCACGTACGCTCATTTGTTGAGTACTCGCTAGTCTTTGTATCAGGCGATCCTCTCGTACATTTGTCCCACGTGGCCTCCCAGACCGACATTTTGCTTTATATTCGGAATCACTCGATAAAACTCGATAAATAGATTTTTTTGACCTATTAATAATAGTAGAAATTTCAGAAACGCTCTTCCCTTCACCTTTCAACTGCCAAATCCTTGAAACCTCATTCACTTGAATTTCTTTAGCTCTCGGCATGTCGACTATGAAGCGCAATCGTTTGCAGAACTTAAGTACTCCAAATTTGTGACATCATCGATTCTAAATTTGCATATGCCAGCGAATATTCAAAGAAATTTAGAATAGTGTCTAAACTTTTGCGACAAGCACATTTGAATTTTTATGAAAAAAATTAGTATTATAGCAAATAAAACGACTGTCTTTTGTACATAGCATTTTAAATCAGTTTTTGAATATATTTACAGGTTTTTGTAATTCTGACGTCATAATTCTACATTTTAAAGCTGAATGACGTCATTGTCTAAACTTTTGCGTCATAGTGTAATAAAGCGAGTAATTGGAAATTTTTTGAGATGGGAGATTTGCTTTTGATTTAATCAAAATATCTTGTTTTTGCCAGAAAGAAAGCAATCACTGGCATTGGCTCGCATTAAAATAGCAGCAACAATTGCTTTCTCTTCTTGATCTCTGTTCAGAAACTTCAGCTTTGATTGCTCTTCAAATATCTGTCTCTTTGATCGTAGAGTCAATGTATACCTGAACAAAGGGAACAGTCCACAAGGCAGCATAGGCACTTCTTCCACTTTTGTTTTCATGCTGAGGAGTAAACGAGTAATGGAAAACTAGTTAGGAAAGAAAGTGTGTAAGGAAAGTAAGAATATTATTTTTCGCTTATTTTTTTTATTTTTTATTTAAAGTAAAGAAATTTATATACTATGAAATTGCAATTTTTAATGATAGGTAATCATCAATCTTTCCACATAAGTCCTTTTCCAGCAAAAACACAACTTTCCAAAATATACAACATAGGCCTTCATTCAAACACCCATTTAATTTTTTTTCAATCCTCCGTAAGGCATATAGTTTATTTTCTATAACTATCAGAGAATATGGATTGTACACATGCTTATCCATTACCCAAATCTGAACCGGAATTAGAACCTGACACCTCTTGGCTAGTGTTTTAGAAGCAAAAGTGAAGAAAAGCAGGTGGATATCCTTGCGCTCTAAAGTAGCATAGTTAGAATTCACAGAAGTAACGGAAGGTGTGGGATACACGATCACTTTTCTAACAGAATTTTTGTATATTAAATTTGACCTTATCTAATCGTGGAATGTTCTACTATTAAACAAGGATAAATTTAGTTTATTAAAATACTGATAAATCTGAATTTATTTACGTGATTTTTTTATTCTCATTGCTAACAAGGCATAAAATCAATAGAATGAAAATGTATCCAGGACAGGGTTCGAATCTGGGTCTTTGGATTCGAATCCTGGCCTGGATACTTTTCCACTCTGTTGGTTTACGCCTTGTTAGCAATGTGAATAAAAAAACACGTAATTAAATTAAGATTTTATTTCTCGAACGTATTTCATCGTTTTAAATATTATAAAATACTCTAAATAATAGTATGGCCCCACCAGTCGCCTAGAGGTTCTACTCTCGAAGTTGGTAGACGGGAGGTGTTGGGTTCGAACCCGATCGTGCCCGTCGGCCTAATCGTTCGGAGTTTTCCGTGGTTTTCTTCGAACCTTGGATTGCCTTGCGTTAATACGGGTTGGATTCCCTTAGTAAGACCCCCACGGAGGGCACTCCCACCTCCTTTGGGCCTATATCCCTCGTGTTGATAATTGGCCGTCATAAACACAACCAACCAACCAACTAAATAATAGTAAAGGAATTATTTACACCCTCATCAGCCTCTACTGATACACAGAATATTCATTTTCATTGTCTGTTGAATAGCACCATTTTTTCGAGTGAAAGGTGAACTTGTTTTCGAGATTGAACTGGAAAAGATATTTTTTTAAATCTTAAGTAGAGCGATATTGTGGTTCGTATAATTATGCTTTAATGAGTTCATCGAGTGTTTTAATTATAACAGTGCAGTCTCAATGTTTATTTTTAGATATATAATAAGCTTTTAGTATCATATGGGAATAGCAGTCTTCTTTAAAATACTAATCAATTTACAGAGAAAATAATATTACAATTGCGTCCCTTTGTTAGACAGAGGTCTTACTATAGAACAGAAATATTAAATCTGCTTTTGAAGAAAATTCTATTTTTTAATAATTTTTTATTGTACTTTTTAAAAGCATTTAAAGAATGTTTTTGCATCTCAATTATTCGCGCGATACCATGATCATCCGTTAGATAAACACTTCCATTACAATGGCCGATCTATAAAGTGTTAAATTTTTAACACATTCACGCACTGTGTTTTACACATTAAATACAATGGGCGATTAGGCCAAATTTTCCAAAAGAACGCATTTTGTTTTTCATTCGTAACAATTTCTCCGAGATTGTGCGTTTGTGAAGGAGTTGAAGAATGCCAATGAAAAGTTTGTCTTTTGAAAGAAAGAAAAAAATCCCCATTCCTACCAAAACTAAAAATTTTTTGTACATTCATCTATGAAAAATATTACAAAATTGTCTTAAAAAATTATTTTGTCAATGACTGGTCTAGGAATAACGAAACTTCTCTTTCGGGGTTGACTACGATACGTATTTGAGATTTAAATGCTGTTAAGACGATTCATTGTTCTATACTTTGAGATATTTATGTTAGACCATCTAGTAGCAGAATTTAAATTAATTTTAACTATTTCAGAGCTGCATAGCTGCATTTTAATTGACCATTTATTATCTACGCTTGTTTCGTTGTTGCATCTCTTCTGCATCAACCATAAATTATATTCTCCCAATATATAAAGGTCGATACATAAAAAGCAAATAATGATTTCTGATTATTTCTATAAGAAATGAATGCCCCCCAAGTATACTTAATAAATCAGCGATTTCTCATTAAAGAAAAATTAAGCAATAATTTTACATTTTCAGAGATTTCAATATTTTAATTCAGCTAATAATTTAAGGTAACAAAGTTTTGATGTTAATATCTACATGGAATTCTTTGAAAATTTTTAATTTTGATGTAATACATAGAAGTACAAATGCAATAATAAAAAAAAATCCATTGTAGGAACCTTACAATATAACTACCTTTTTCTGTGGTAAAAAGAGAGTCATTATGCTGAGAGTAGGCTTATTTTTCCTATTTGTCTCCCTTCGCTCAAAATATCAGTTTTAGATCAAATTTAATAAAAAAGAGAAGTAATTACTTTTACGTTATCGTTTAACTTTATGTTCTAACCGAAATTTAAATGGATTCAAAACATAAAGTCTATGATATTGTTCCAATGGCTCATTCCAAAAGGAATATTGTGAGCTAAACTTAAAAAAATACCTGCGATGTAAGCTGCTTTGCATCGGTTAAAAATTAATTTAACGTTAGAGGCTCCAAATTTTCAACCCCCATACTTTCTAAACTGCTTGACGCTATGATTTACTGTTTTGTATCCGCAAGTAAAATTTATCAGAGATTCCAAATAAGGTGTCAAAATTAGATCTTAGTAATGGACATTTTATGGTTTGGTACAATTTATATATGTAGACGGTCCCCTAAACAAAATTTAAATGTAGCATTAATTGGTACACCTCATTAAAATAGATTGGTATCAATTAAAGTTTTATATGATTTTTTTGTGGCAGAGTTAAACTACGGGTTGATCATTAGTTTCTCCAAGACATACCCCCCCCCCCCCTATTTCTCGACAATCACTGCAGCGAATTCAATACTGTCTCTTTATATAGTTTTGGAAGTAGCTAGCTAAACTATAAATTAACCGTTTTCTAAGAAATAAAAGTAAAAAGTGCAATAGTTACTTAATTACTTCGCAAACAAATAAAACCTTCGGCAGTAATTAATCAATATTTTGATAAGTTGTAATAAATCTGAAAAATACTTTTTTTTAAAATTCGAAACATAAACTAACATAAATATATTTTCTGAAACCGATTTGTTTTACATAACTAGCTATGTTTCTATATTTTAGGAGGCATTGGAAGCCTCTTTATCTACCATGTTAAACTAATGTACAGTCGTGGGGAAAAAAGTAAACACCCCCTACTAACTCCTCAACAAATTATCGTAGAAAAAGGTTACTGGTACGAACTATTGGAAATACAGTCTACTTTTAAATGATGTCTATAAAATTTGCTTAGGGGGCCATCTACATATTAAAACGAAACCAAACTTCATTTTTTTTTAATGGCAATACCCAATTTTAGCAAGATATTTCAAATCTTTGGTTCAAAATATGCCTAGACACCAAATTTCAAGTCATTTAAATGCTACGTTTTTCAATTATAAACATTCAAAATTTAGTGCTTCTAATGTTAAATTACATTTTCATATTTTTATTTATATCTCCTGAAATTATACTCCTAATGTGCTAATTTTTTGTGTAGCAATAATACTAATATACCCAAACATAAATACGTTGAATTTGCAATTTTTATAATTTTATGATATGAATTACGAATTATGAAATTAATATTCGAAAAAATTTTGAATTCCAACCTACAATTTTTTTGATGGATTTAGAGTTATTAAGTCCTGCTTTATGGAAATCCAAAATTTCACATTTTTCTTCCAAGTAGTTTTCAAATTATGCTTAAAAAACGGAGAAATGATGGTTTAAGGCGCCATCTATGATAGAAATGACTAGATATTTTGAAATTTCTTCTGCTATCCTGTAATCTAGCAATCTTCAGTGACTGCTTGAGTAGCACTTAAGATGCCTTGATCAAGAAGGAAGCTCTCTCGGTCAACAATCGAGTATCGAACTTCAATTTGGATATAGCCCCTAAAATACGCTCGTTTTAAAATAATTAATTTTTCGGAAACTTATCGTACGGATAGGATAAAAATTGGTTTTTAGGCTAATTGAAAAGTGTAGAGTTCATTTATGCTGTCAGAATTAGGTACTGTTATTGAAAAAAAACAAAGTTATGGTTCGTTTTAATATGTAGAGGGCATCCTAAGCAAATTTGATATACATCACTTAAAAGTAGACTTTATTTCCAATCATTCGGTACCAGTAACTTCCGTTTACGATAATTTTTTGAGGAGTTAGTAGGGGGTGTTTACTTTTTTTCCACGACAGTACATACGTTCTATATTAAAAAAACTTTCTCGAAAACTACCAAAGATATTAATCTGGATTTTTTTATATACATAGTATACATAATTACTATTCACCTGACTGCTAAGCAAACGGGAACAATTGTAATGTTGTTTTTTTTAATTATTTAAAAACTCTAAAAAAAGATGACTTTTTCCAACATGATATAAAAAAATTAATTACGTATAGGAATAAAAGTCTTGAGAGAATTAATCATAACTTAGTGTTTTACAACTGTATTATATTTGTAGAATTATATTATTTGAATTAATGCTTCTACACTGAGAAAAATGACGCTTTCAAATTTGAGTAAATCGATGTTTTCATTTTGTTTTGAAACTTTTTGTTTCAAATATGAAAACCCAATGCTTTCAGTTCTGAAATACCATCAATACTCAATTTCAAACAAAATTACTTTTTATTCGTTAAATGGAGTAAATTTCACCAAGGTAGTTCAATTTATTCACATTATTCTATTTGTTATGATTTCGAACGATGCGCTCCTTTCATTAATATTTTATTACATGAAATGTGGCGAACTACATTTTTATCGTGTTCGCGGAAGAACATTTAAAAACCGTCGTAAGGTGAGATCGCAGAAACGGAAGAGTAGAGTTTTTTTTGTTATTGTTGTTGCTGTTCTACTCAAGGTTGAAAATTGATTATCACTTTAAAGAAAAACTTCGGCAGTGGAATTTGATAGAATTCATCGAAAATTTTGAAAGTAAGTTCACTAATTTTGTTGTTGTCGAAATTTTTTCCCATATTTTTATTGTTTTCACAATTTCTGTAAGTTGTCTTAAGATTAGGGTTAGCTATACACGATGTTTCACATTCGGCATTTTGATGATTGTAACATTAATATTTTTGTCTTCATTTGTTCTTTCTGTTATTTTGACTACTAATTTTGATATGTAATGCTTTATTTTTCATGTAAAAATGATAATAGCAATCGTTAGACTATGAAACCCACGTAATCAACTTAATGTTTATTTGGCACCTAAATTTGCACTTCGTTTATGAAATCCAATTTTTATTTAGATTCCTCGCCCCCTCCCCTCTTAAAGTTAGTTGCAACATTTGTTAAAAGAAGTAAATGAAACAAGTTTATGATTTGAAATTCAGTATTCTGTTTTTATATTGATAGCATATTATGAAGTTTAAAATAATGTGCATTACAATTTTTATATAAATACGTTTAATAGAATGAAAATAAGAGAATTTTTTCTCATATTTAGTTATTCTCCGAAAATAACCGTACCCATAGAGTTGAATCACACAAATATTCTGTATTCTTTTGTATTTATCTCAGCCAAATAATGAATTATTCTAGTTCTTGGTCTTCCTTATTAATGAATTAAAATAAATATTAATGATACAAATAGGGATGCACCGAATATCCGGTATCTGTTCGGTATTCGACCATGTTACCGAAAATTCGGTTTGGCCGATTTTCAGGCTATTCGGTATGCCGAATATTGAAGAATTCGGCTAAAAAAACTTTTTAAACATTTTATTAAAAACCGTATACAACTTCTAAGTTTAAGATATTCAGAATAATTAGAAACAGAATCATATTTAAATAAAAGAGAATGATTTTACATTATTTATTTGCTGTTTGTTAAGTATTATTTAAGAAAATTAACCAATCACAAGGATTTTCTTAGGAATTAATTATGTACAAATGCAAGTTTCTGAATATTTTCCTGTAAATAATCTGTTTCTTTCGAAGATTTTCAGAACAACGTTTACAATCTCTGAAAAGGATTTCCCACTCCAGACACTCATGTAGAATGCATTAAAAAACTTCCTTGCGTAATCAAAGGGAGTAGAACAGTTATTTTTGTTAAGTTGCCACCATGTAAAATTTGAATAGATTATATTATTTATTTACTTTTACTTTAGTCTCTTCCTGATAAACAAATAATATATGATCCTGCACAATATTTTCACAATTTCTCTTTGATTTTAAAATATTTCCTTTAGAATTTAAGAAAATTTTATTCATCTGTTTTAATTCTCAGAAGAAGCCGTGAAATTTAAGATTTTACTATATAAAAAAGTTTTATAACTATCCTCTTCTTAAATAACTCAAAACACATTTTTTCAGCATAAAGTTTATGGTACTTTTCGGTTAGCTGGCGCCAGTGTTATATATATGTAACGAATTAGCCGCTACTCCCTTTATGGATCTTCTGTCGTGGCGTCGGTCAGTGCCCGACCGATGGGGTCAGGGGCGCGAACCGCGGACGCGTGCGTGCCGATTCCTGAGCGAACCCTCGGAACTTCTATTATAGTTAGGTAGTCGCAGGCCGTGAGTGGTATCCGGGAACTATAGGTCAGATTAAGATAGTAGTTGTTCCAATAAAGACGCAGTTTTTCCGGGAACCTGATTTATTGTTCTTTGGTTACATTCTTTTGAGAAATCAGGCCCCTTTTGGCTTGAGAGCTGTTCAGTTACTTCTTTATGGGCAGGGGAACTTAGGAGAGCCGAGTGACGTGGAATTAGCGCATTCTTTGGATGGTAAAAAGCCCTCTCCTGTGACCCGTGCAGCGGTATAAATATGCTGTATTTCGTATTATTCCTGCTAGGTGCCGTTGAAGTCAAAGGAGGCGTCTTTAAACTATAATTGGTCATTAGCTGAATGATTGACTGCCCGGGATAAAGGCGGTGGCTCGGTTTGGCAGATAGAATGCAGCAAGACTTACAAATTGCACTTATTCAGCAAAAGTATTCTTATGAGATGTGCCAAAACGATCTTTGAAAGTTATAAAATGCGATGCGGGAAAACTGACTTAACAGGGGCAACTTCATTCAATCAATTGAGACTCAATTACAAAAGCATTTTAAAAGTTTTAATTTTAATTTCTAAATTTAAATTTTAAAAAGGGACAAAAAAGGGGATTTTAAAAAGGGGCTTAGCTTTTATCGTTTCATATGCAGGCATCTGTGGGTAGGGCTGATACGTCACAGTCCCTGGGCATTGTGCGGGCCTTGACCACAGATCAATCAAAACTTAATGAACCAATTAAATTAGATGTTCCTCCCAAATTAACAATTCTGCCCTCTGCTGGAAATATTAGAATCTTCACCATATTACACAGAACACGCGCGAAAAACGAGGGAGTTTGGCCATTTGAGATGCTATCTAAACTTACGCCAATGTAATGTCCCCAAAATCTACGCTGTTGGCTCCGGGACCGGCAATCGGCTCTCGAATCCGATGTATGATGAGCAGCCTAATAAATGAGTTCGATTCGTATAAAGGGTCCCGAGTCAATTTCTTAGTCATCATCTAGGACAATCCCACTGGAATCTTTACGTTATTATTACATATACACACACACACATATATATATATATATACATATATGTATATATACATTATATATCTATGCATATGTTTTATATATACACACACATATATATGTATGTAAATATGTATTTATACATATATGTATGTATACATATTTATGTATACATCATACTGGCGGCCGGATAACCGAAAAGTATCAAGTTTACTTGAAAAAAGCTCTTTATTAAAATAAAAGTTTCTGTTTTAAATATATGTAAAATTGTTTTAAAATTTAACATTTTAATGCCTTTAAACTTTGAAATATAAAAGTATTCGATGAGCCAAATATTCGGTATTCACTTCACCTGTAGGCCGAATATTCGGTGCATCCCTAGGCACCAAAAAAAAATATATATATTTGCCGATAAAAAGCTTCGAAGGTAAAATGAAGCATTTGAAACTGTAATTTAATCTAGAAACGAAACAAAATTGATTTGATTCTGTACTGTTGCACATGTTTTCATACGTACTGGAAATTATTAAGTGTATAAATTTATGCATGTTCTTTCTGTAAGATATTTTAATACCATTTAACATTTGACTTTAGCATTTGTCATGTATTTAATTTCTTGCTGATTGAATAATATGTAGGGTAGATGTGCCAGTAGTGGACACCCTTTAATGTTTTTGGTTCATAAAAAAAATTAACCAATAAACTTTTAGCATTATTTTGTTTTTTCAAAACTCCCTCTTGCATGTTTTATAATCTCGATTATTGTTGACACTCTTAATCAAATCAATCATTAAACAGAAAATAATGTTTCAAAGTTTATGCAGTTTTTCAGTGAAAATCTTAATGAAGATTCTACGAGCTGGCTTCATTTAATAAATTTATATATTCTTAAATTTTTTTGAAAAATTTGAATATTTCTGTTGGAGTAGTAATAGAAAATACATAAGCTAAAACCTTTTGGAATCTCCAAAATGCACAAACACAGCGGTAGAATTGATTAAAAAAAAGTCACTGGTCCCAAGGACCAGTAAACTTCAGAGTTTACTGGTCCGCAAACATCGTCACTGGCCCGCTACATAAAATTATATTAAGTACCTTTAACCCCCCCCCCCTCTCCTCCTCCGAGAATATAAACCAAACTTCCTTTCAGTTACCCAAAAATATATGCATAATAAAATGTAAAATTATAATTTGCTAAAAATTAAATAAATAGTACATATACAAAATCTGAAATTATTAATTATGTATTTTATTTCTGTTTATTTATTTAAACTAAGTCTTTTTGCTTATTGTAATGTTTGGTTGCGGTTTTTGTCAGGGATGGAAAATTTAAGTTTACCTGTCAGAGAGGGAAAAAAGTTACTTGCTTCATCGGAATGTTAAAAGATATATTGAATAGTTCTTTTTTTTTTTTACCAAAATTTTTCTAATTTACCAATGTTTTTGAAGACAAAATAATATTTTGTATTTATCGCTAATGCTGCTTGGGGACAAGCATTAACAAATGCTATTAAATACAAGAATATTGTTTTGAATTTTTGCTTTATGGGCATGCAGTGCTCATACATGCAGCATTTTTTGCTTATTGCCACATGCATGCACAAAAATTTTTGTTTATTTTTTTACTATTTGCTTTTTACAAATTCCCTTTCCCCTCTCCTTTTTTAGAAATAACGTTTGGAAAATTTTGGTATTTTGTTTTGAAAACATCATTGTTTTTTATTGGGTTTAGATCAATTTTAATATTTATATGAATCTCAGAATCATTATCATTACAAAATTTTATACTATTTGCTTTTTACAAATTTCTCTCCCCCCCCACCCTCCCCCATCTCTCTCTCTATCTTTTTTCATGAATAACATTTGGAGAACTTTGGTATTTTGTTTGTAAAAGCATGTTAAAAGATAGATTAAATAGATCTTTTTTTTTTTTTTTAACCAAAATTTTTCTAATTTACCGATGCTTTTGAAGACAAAATAATATTTTGTATTTATCGCTAATACTGCTTGGGGACAAATATTATAACAAATGTTATTAAATACAAGAATACTGTTTTGAATTTTTAAACTTATCTGTTAACCTGATGATAATTTTTATAATGAAATTGAATGAGTTTTCATATATCCCTTGCATATTCTCCCTTGATCGTCTGTCATCTTTTTTGTTATGGCCGACATTTTTTTTAGCGATTTTGCAACCTTGACTATTTAAACACATACAATACCATGACACAAAAAACTACATACGACCGTTTCAAGAATTCTTGGATCCCCTTCTTCAGTGCGAGGGGAGGGGGGGGGGAATAACAAAAATAGCCAGGGTCTATAACCGAGGGATTCTTTGAAACCATTTTATTCTTTTAATATTTTTTTATCACACTGAGAAAGGGGATTCAAGAATCCTCTTTTAAATGGCTGTATGTGTTTTTTTGTGTCATGGTATTGTACGTATTTGTGCATTTGAACATTGTAAAAGGTTTTAACTTATGCATTAAAACTCACACAAGGTGATTGATTTATAGTAATAGAAAATTTTAAATTTTATGTATATCTTGTAGGCTAATTGAGAAATCCGGCTCTTTGCAAAGAGCCGGGCTAATTGGAGAATCCATCTCCCTTTTTCCAATTAGACTGATATTTCTCAGGCTTATTGCAAAGAGCCTAGAAAGCGTTAGGCTAATTGAAAAATGACCACTTATTATCCGATCAGGGTGATATTTTTAGCTCATAGGCTATCAAAGCCTGAGAGCTTATGTTTCCGCCGATTCTGTATGTACGTGTGTACGTACGTACGTATGTACGTAACGAGATAACTCTTGATAGAAATATCCGATTTGCTTCAATTTTTTTTTCTAGGTTCATTCTGATAAGGTGCTTCCCTGATTAGTTTTTGGAGTTCATTGGTTAAGGATAAAGGGGGAAAAGGGGGGCTAGTCCCCTCCCCCTTAATTTATATAAATGGGTTTTCCATGCAGAAATATTCGATTTGCTCCAAATTTGATATGCCGGTTTATTGTGTTAAGGAGCTTCCCTGATTAGATTTGGAAGCTCATTATTTAAGTATAAAGGGGGGGAAGGGGGCTACCCCCCTTAATTTAGATAAATCGGTATTTCATGATGAATTATTCGATTTGCTCCAAATGTGGTATACCGGTTTATTAAGTTAAGGAGCTGCCTTGATTAGATTTGGAGGTTCATTAGTTACATATAAAGGGAGGAAAGGAGGGGCTATACTCCCCCCCCCGTAATTTAGATAAATGGGTTTTTCATGAAGAAATATGCGATTTAAAATAAATTTGTACACCGGTTAATTATGTTAAGCAGCTTCCCTGATTACATTTGGAATTTTTACATGTATAAAGGGGGGAAAGGGGGGCAATTACCTCTCCCCTTAATTTAGATAAATGCGTTTATCATGTAGAATTATTCGATTAGCTCAAATTTGGGTATACTGGTTTATTATGTTAAAGAGTTTCCCTGATTAGATTTGGAAGTTCATTAGTTAAGTATAAAGTGAGGAAAGGGGGGCTAGACCCCCCCCCCTTAATTTAGATAAATGGGTTTTTCATGCAGAGTTATTCGATTTGCTCCAAATTTCGTATACCGGTTTATTATGTTAAGGAGCTTCCTTGATTAGATTTGGAGATTTATTGGTTAAGTATAAAAAGAGGGAAAGGGGGGCAATTGCCACCCCACCCCCCTTAATTTAGATAAATGTGTTTTCATGCAGAATTATCTAATTTAGTTTAATTTTTTTTCAACCGGATTCGAACTTGAAGGTTCCATTTGAAGTCAACCCGAAAACCCACCACAACCAGGTTTCGGATTGAGTTCATTTAGAACTTTCAGGTTCGGATCGGGTTGCCGGTGGACGGAGATTATTTTGTCTGGCTTGCATCGGGTTATAGTTCTTTGGAATATTTTTGTCGGTTAAGATTTGGTTCGGGACGGGTTTCAGTTTGACTTCGAATGGAATTTTTAGGTTCTGGTAGCGTTCCGTGTCCACGGAAACTAATTTGTCTTGTTCGGATCCGGTTATGGATCTTTGGAATATTTTTGTCGGTTATCAGATTTGGTTCGCGATTTCGGGTTTTTTCAAATGGAACACCCAGGTTCGGGTCGGGTTGCATGTAGACTGAAATTATTTTGTCTTGCTCGGATCGGGGTACCGTCTGTTGTAATTTATTTTTCGGGTTTGGGTAGGGTTATGCGTTAATAAGCCTAATAAAAAGAAAATTGCCCAGTTAGACTGATGGCATTGAGCTCACAGGATATTCACACTAATTGTATATTATACGCTTATTTCAAAGAATAATGCCCGTCGAAAAATAAATGAAGGGATTAGTCCCCGTTGCCTCCCTTTCTACTTAACCAAAGAATCCCCAAAACGAATCAGGGAAGCTACTTAACATAATAAACTGGTATACCAAATTTGAAGCAAATCAGATAATTCTGCATGAAAAAAACTATTTCACTAAATTAAGGGGGGGGGGGAATTAGCTCCCCCATTTCTCCCTTTATGATGAACCAATGAACTTTCAAATCTAATCGAGAAAGCTCCGTATTAGAATGAACCTAGAAAAAAATTAAACTAAATTAGATATTTCTGCATGAAAACACATTTATCTAAATTAAGGGGAGGGGCAATTTTCCCCCTTTCCCCCCTTTTATACTTAACCAACGAACCTCCAAATCAAATGAAGGAAAGCATATCGTAATAAACAGGTATATCAAATTTGAAGCAAATCGAATAATTTGTATGAAGAACCCATTTATCTAAATTAAGGGGACAGCAGCCCCTGTCCCTCCTTTATACTTAACCAATAAATCTCCAAATCTAATCTAAAGCAGCTCCTTAACATAATAAACTGGTATACAATATTTGGAGCAAATCGAATAACTCTGCATGAAAAACCCATTGATCTAAATTAAGTGGGGGGGGTCTAGCCCCCCTTTCCTCCCTTTATACTTAACTAATGAACCTCCAAATCTAATCAGGGAAGCTCCTTAACATAATAAACCGGTATACGAAATTTGGAGCAGATCGAATAAATCTGCATGAAAAACCCATTTATCTAAATTAAGGGGGGTCTAGCCCCCCTTTCCTCCCTTTATACTTAACTAATGAACCTCCAAATCTAATCAAGCCATCTTCTTAACGTAATAAACCGGTATACCATATTTGGAGCAAATCGAATAATTCTACATGAAAAACGCATTTATCTAAATTATGGGGAGAGGCAATTGCCCCCTTTCCCCCCTTTATACATAATAATGATCTTCCAAATGTAATCAGGGAAGCTGCTTAACATAATTAACCGGTATACCAAATTTATAGCTAATCGCATATTTCTGCATGAAAAACCCATTTATCTAAATTACGGGTAGAGATAGCCCCCCTTTCTTCCCTTTATATGTAATTAATGAACCTCCAAATCTAATCAAGGCAGCTCCTTAACTTAATAAACCGGTATACCAAATATTTAGCAAATCGAATAATACATCATGAAAAACCGATTTATCTAAATTAAGGGGGTAGCCCCCTTCCCCCCCCCCTTTATACTTAAATAATGAGCTTCCAAATCTAATCAGGGAAGCTCCTTAACGCAATAAACCGGTATACCAAATTTGGAGCAAATCGAATATTTCTGCATGAAAATCCATTTATACAAATTAAGGGGGGGGGGTCTAGCCCCCTTTTCCCCCTTTATCCTTATCCAATGAACCCCAAAAACTAATCAGGGAAGCACCTTATCAGAATGAACCTAGAAAAAAAATTGAAGCAAATCGGATATTTCTATCAAGAGTTATCGCGTTACGTACATACGTACGTACGTACGCACACACGTACATACAGAATCGGCGGGCACATAAGCTCTCACGCTTTGATTGCCCGTGAGCTAAAAAAATCACCCTGATTGGATAATAAGTGGTCATTTTTGAAATAGCCTAACGCTTTCTAGGCCCTTTGCAATAAGCCTGAAAAATATCAGTCTAATTTTAAAAATGGAGATGGATTCTCCAATTAGCCCGGCTCTTTGCAAACAGCCTAGGCTCTTTGCAAACAGCCTAGGCTCTTTGCAAAGAGCCGGATTTCTCAATTAGCCTACGACATATATACTAATGGCCATTTACAAAATTTCATTTATTTTTTAGGTCCATAACTGGAACGCTTAATTAGTCAATTTCCAGTAATGGACACCCCATGTAGACATTTCTAAAAAAATGCAATTTCAGTAATGTTCATACAGTATCTGTTATCTTATTAACATAAACATATAAACCGATCATTGTATATACCCTGTATTATAAGATGCAAACATTACCCGATACTTTATTGTACAGTAGTAAATTAGTAGGGATAGGGATGCACCGGATATTCGGTATTCGGCTATCTCACCGAATATTGGCGCACCGAATACTTAAAAAACCTTGCACAACTTCTAATTTTAACTGTTGATTTATAATGATATTCTGAACAATTAAATAAATAGAATCATGTTTAAATAAAAAAATAATAATTTTACATTATTTGCTGTTTGTAAAATTTCAGTTAAGAAAATTAGTAAATTAATGTTTAAAAAAAAGTTTTTCTTGACCATAATATCTCCATTAAAAGTTCGTTGAAAGATTTTAGGATCGTAAATTTCAGACACTAATCTAGTATGCCATTTAAAATTTTCCTTGCTGAGTTGCCATCATTTGTATAGATTGTATTATTTATTTTTACTTTAGTCTCTTCCGGACAAATAAAGAGTATATATGACCCTGTGAAGTTTTTCTTCCAAATTTTTTCACAATTTCTCTTTGATTTTAAAATGTTTGTTTTAGAATTTAAGAAAATATTCTTTTGTTTTAATTCAAGAATGAAGTCATGAAATTTAAAATTTTATTAATTAAAAAAGATTATAACTATCCTATTCTTAAGTAACTCGAGGTAGATTGTTTTTCAGTATAAAGTTTACTTATAAAAAGCTCTTGTTTATCCAAATGTTATTTTCTGAATTAAGTATTATGAAATTTTTTTAAATTAATATTTTAATGCCTTTGAAATAAAAAAATTATTTGGCCAACCGAATATTCGGTATTCGGTTCGCCTGTAGGCGGAATATTCGACATTCGGTCAAAATCACTATTCGGTGCATCCCTATAAATTAGAAAAATAAATAAATAAATAAAAATAAAAACATACAATCAGGGGTGATTCTGTTCCGAATTTTTCGAAAATTTAAATCTTGAAATCTCGGCTATGAAAGTTTTAAAATATCGGCCATCCGTCTGAAAATTCAGGCATTAAAAAATCATGAATTTTGACAAATGGGCGCCAAAAAATCCATTCAATCAAAACATCATGGGGAAAATGCTAATTTTGTCAAAGCATTGCAGTGAAAAATGCAAATTTCGTCAAAGGATCACAGGGGAAAACGTGAATTTCGTCAAAGGAACGCATAGAAAAAACGTGAATTTCGTCAAAGGATCACGTGGAAAAAACGGGAATTTCGTCAATGGATCACGTGGAAAAAACGTGAATTTCGTCAAAGGATCACGTGGAAAAAACTTGAATTTCGTCAAAAGATCATTGGAAAAAACATGTGTTTATCAAAAGATTGCTGAAAAAGAACTCAAATTTTGTAAAAGGATCACACAAAAATGCTAATATCATCAAAGGATTACAAAAAAAACACTAATTTTGTCAAAGAATTGTATAAAATACCTGAATTTCATTAGAGGATGATGGATAAAAGCCTGAAGTTCATCAAAGGATGACGGAAAAAAGCCTGAATTCATCAATGGATGATGGAAGGAAGCCTGAGTTTCTACAAAGCGTGACGGAAAAAAGCCTGAATTTAGTCAAAGGATTGCGAAAAAATTCGAATTTAGTCAAAAGATTGCGGGGAAATGGGAATTTTATCAAAGAATAAACATATAAAATGGGAATTTCGTCAAAGAATTGCATATAACATGCGCATTTCATCAATGGATCACATGATTAGCCCCAGGGTCACATAATGGATCACATAATTATCCCCCGCCCTCTATTGTAACCGTTGAGATAATTTGCTGTGAATTTCAAAAGATTTATTTTAACTCAGAATCACCCCTGCATACAAGTTACAGTTTACCTGAATCTCTCAAGGTTAACATCAGTTTTGCACAAGTTAGCAATTCATAAAGGTAGGATGCTTTTCAAGTTCCTAGCATTTTGAAAATGCTTTGAAGGAGATTTGGTTTATCCATACAATGTAGTGTGTTATAAAAGTGTAAAAAATACAATGTAGTAATACTTGTATTTAATATTATAATTGCATCGCTTATCGTATACTAATTTTTTTATAGATTGTTTCTGAATTCAAATTAATTTTTGATGAAAGGAAAGGCGACAGCTTTTGTTCAGAATTTGGAATAGTTTCAAATTCCATTATCTTACAAGCTAGGGTCCGAAGCTGAGGAATTTGCAAATTGCCTTGAATTAGAATTGAGTACAGCTGATGAAAGTACTGCAATGAAAGTATGCAGTAAATATTTATGTGCATGTATAGTAAATTTCTAAATGTATATTCCTATAGTAAATTCATTACTTTTACTAAAATAAATTTAACTGGTCTATTAACATTTTTGACATAGTATTTTTAAGGTGTAAAATTCTAATTGTATATGCTGCAGTAAATTCATTACTTTTACTAAAATAAATTTAACTGTTCTATTAACATTTTTGACAGGGTGTTTTTTGTGAAATTTTGCGATTTTTTGTCCCCTAATACTTGTGAAAATAAAAATATCATAATAAAAAATTGATCGTTTTTTGGAGGGGGGGGGGGGGTACATTTTCTACCTACGGACTCATTTGCATTTCAACATATGAATCTTCCACAAAAAGTAAAGTCTCTTTCAACATACACAGTTAAAAATTTAAATGCATGTGAAAGGACTGTTTTAACAGAATAGAAAATAAAGCAAATTTTATGATGTAGTCCTTGTGTAGAAAATACAATTCTGTGAATGGTTCTTTTTGTGAAATATAATTCTGTGAAGGGTTCATTTTAGGAAATGGTATTCTGTGAAGGGTCCTAAAATCAGGGATGGCAAAAAACTGTTTTGTAAAAAACCCATATTATTTGTTTTAAACCAGCTTAAACCATTTGTTGCATACAACTGCATATCTGTTGATAAAATAAATATTGTTGGATATTGTATCTATAAGAAATATAGCATCACTCGAAAATATTAAAAGTAAATAGTAGTCAATTAAGTAGAAAATTGAAATCCATTTCTAATTTAAATATTATCTATTAGTAACGGCTATGTCGTATATTCAAAGAATAAACTGTTCCACATAGTGAAACATTGATACCTTTAAAATCGCATGAAGAATCTGTTGATTAATAATATAATTGTCTGAGCGAAGCGAAGGCTAATACTCAGCGAAATATTACTGTCCGGACACATTACAGCTACGATGGATATTAACGCCATGTCCTATTAAAAAAAGGCCTAATAAAAACCTTTCGTCAAGCATAACTCAAAAAATATTTGTCGGATTTCGTTTCTGATTGCACCAGAAGGTACCTATGAGGGCCACCTACTGAATGCACCTACTATGAAAAATAAGTTCCAAACCGTTTAAAAATTATATTAAAAAAACTGATAAAAAAGCACAATTTATCTGCATACGTCACAGAAATTTGGTGTGCGTCACTTTCACCGGTGGATGTTTTCGTAGACAACTGGTTTGAACACATGGAGCAAATAATAAAAAAAAAAAAATACGCACGCAGTAATATTGAATAGATCAGTTTCAACCACGTGATCACAAACCTTGCAACAACCCATGGCAATCAGTTTTGGTGGGCAAACAAATAATAATACAGTACTCCGTGCCACGGTGACCGTTTTCAGCCTGTTGTATAAAATCTGGCCTGTTGTATGAGGCTAAATCCGGCTAAAATCTCAGGCTAAAAGATACTTGTCAGTCTATCGACTGGAAATTAACAGATTTTTTTAATACTCGTATAACGAAATTTAGAAACGATTGTGTATGATTAAAACAAAAGACATGAGTGTTTATTGCTCCGGGAGGTTATCTTTCTCTGGATGTCTGTCTGTCTATCATACAGCATGCAATTTTCTTGTAAAGGATGAGATTATTATGCAGAAAAATCTCCATAACGGACACACCCGATTAGTGGACACCTCTATTTAGCGGGCATTTTTTCGATTACCAACACTTAATTAACTGTACATTTTTTACTCTCAGTAGCGGACACCTCCAATTAGAGGACAAACTCTGCCCTCCCAAGGTGTTCGCCATTCAGAGGTTTTACTGGTAAAACCTCCATAACGGACACACCCGATTAGCGGATACCTCTATTTAGCGGACACTTTTTCGATTACCAACACTTAAATAACTGTACATGTTTTACACTCAGTAGCGGACACCTCCAAAAAGAGGACAAATTCTGCATTTTCGAGGTATCCGCTATTCAGAGGTTTTACTGTATATATTATTGATAGTTATTTTACAGGACCGCACAAAAGAATTAGAATATATGAAACGAATATAAACTAAATTCGGGATTGGTAGATCGCTGATGGTAATGTAATTTTAGGATGTTGTTACAGTCATCCGCAGCATGTTTTTAGAGTTTCGTTCATCTAACGAAACCCTACCTGTCTCACTCCTTTGTCTGTCTGTCTGTCCGTCTGTCACAGAGCTCGTTCTAAAAAAACTATATATGTCAGAGACTTGAAAATTTGCATACTTATAGCTGAACACCACATATCAAACGGCAAATAGTAGAATTTTGAAAAAGTCTAATATTCAACCCTCTGGGCTCTAACTTGTGTATTTTAAGCAATTTTTCTAACTCAGCCCCCAATTAAGTTGGCGACATGAAATTTTGCATACTTGTAGCTGAACACCTCACATCAAACGACAAATAACAAAATTTTGAAAAAGGTCTAATATTTAACACTCTGGGCTCTAACTTGTGTATTTTAAACAATTTTTCTAACTCAGCCTCTAATTAAATTGGAGACATGAAATTTTGCATACTTATAGCTGAACACCTCACATCAAACGACAAATAATACAATTTTGAAAAAGGTCTAATATTTAACCCTCTGTGCTCTAACTCATGTATTTTAAGCAATTTTTCTAACTCATCCCATAATTAAGTTGGAGACTTGAAAGTTTGCATACTTATAGCTGAACACTTGCGATAAAACGATAAATCATAAAAATTTGAAAAACTCATATTTAATCCCCCAGTCTCTAACTTCTGTATTTAAAGCAATTTTTTCTAACTCAGCCCCTAATTAAGTTGGAGGCATGAAATTTTGCATACCTATAGCTGAACACCTCACATCAAACGACAAATAATAAAATTTTGAAAAAGTCTAATATTTAACTCTCTGGACTCTAACTTATGTATTTTAAACATTTTTTCTAATTCAGGCCCTAATTAAGTTGGGGACATGAAATTTTGTATACTTATAGCTGAACACCTCACATCAAACGACAAATAATAAAATTTTGAAAAAGTCTAATATTTAACGTCTAATATTTTGTCTCGAGCAATTTTTAAATTTAAACTGTTTTGCAATATTATTTTTTGTTCATTTTGCATAATAAGTGTGATGTGACGTAATTTCTTCCATTTAAGATATCTAACGCATGTTAATGAATTTATTTTACAATATCCTTTCTCTTTTAAAATTCACATGTAAATATAGTTTTTATGGCGTAATTTCCAATAAGTGCCTGCTTTTTATACCTAATTATTTAATTCGAATTTGAAGGGTTTTTTTGTTTATAATAGTAACGTGTAAATAATTTTTTTTTATTTGAAGCAAACATTATTGTTTGCGCTGTTTATACAGTTGGCAACAGTTTAAATTAATACCATTTTCTAAAATATGTAAAAAATATTTGTCGAAATGCTGAATATTTGAATTTAAAATACAGTCGGACCTCTATTTAACTAAGTCGCTATATCCCGAAAAAAAGTTCGTTATATGGAAAATTCGTTAAATAGAGAGTCACCTTTTAAAATACTTTAAACAACATAAAACATATTTTAAACCCATAAGCACTAAATATAATTTTAAAAAAGTAATGAATCACATTTTTTGCATAAATTATATCTATTTGTTTTATATATTTTACCCTTCAAAAAGAAACTTGCAAGGGAAATAAGAATGAAACAAAACATTGTCTGAAAATACGTTGTATTTTCAGTTTAAAAAATAATTTTACATTACAATCACGATTTTCTATTATGGTCGATAACTTGTTTGAAGGAATACCAAATTTTAAAGCAATATTCTTTTTCTTCACGCTTTTATCCACCACATCAAGATTTTTTTTCTTTTATGCCAAGCACTTTCTCTTTGAAATTTTCGAGCTAAAAGAACCGAAATTACCAGCACGACTGAATGATCAGACACTTATTGGATGAAAAGCAAATAATCACAGCTATTTTACTGCTCTCGGTGAGTTAGGTGCTGGTAAGACATGTTCATGGTCATTGATCATCAGAAAATGTGTTGAAAGAAAGAATAAGTTTGAAATGTCCAGTAATATTTTGACAAATAGGGAGAAAAAAATTTTAGATTCCAAGAAAAAGTTCGTTAAATAGAGAATGCACTTCGCTATTTGGAGGTTATTTTACGAAGAAATTCGCGAAATGTTCTTGGTCCCAAGGAAAAGTTCGTAAAATAGAGAAATTCGCAAAATAGAGGTTCGTTAAATAGAGGTTCGACTCTAGAAATATAACCTCAAAAAATGAGTCAAATTAAAAAAATTAATGGAATCTGCACACCGGTATCTTCTATTGAATAAAATGATCTAAAAATGATCAAATTCTCGTGCATTGTTTTTGCTCCTGTAAAACTTTTTTAATGGAACGATTTTGTCCAACTTTAGCATTAAATATATCTTAAAATAATTCTTCAATTTGAAAACGGTATGCATCAGCGTGTTGATCAAACATTTTTCTATAATACCACTGATTTTAATATTTTTGTATGCAATAGTTTTCTTAATATTAACGAAGTAAGACCTCCGGTCACAAAAAATTCAAAACCGGCGGCGGCGGTGACACCGTTAGTTACTTTTTTTAGAATAGAGAGATATATAAAAATGAAAACTTGTCTGTCTGTCTGTTTGTAATTCTATAAAAATCCACAATTTGGAAGCCAAAATTGTGAAACGATACGTACATGTGTATTAAAACATGGCCGAGGCAACTAAAGTAATCCAGAATCAAAATAATTTATAGTTAATTTTTAATTAATAAAAAAACACCAATTTAACAGCAATTTCTTATCAAATTTAAACATTTTTCGTTATAGCAGTTGCCAAAAATTAAAATGCACAATAAAATTATTACTACAACAATTAATTTTCTACTGCAAGATTTCCACGTGAAAAATGAAAATGAAATAAATATTCTCTCTGGAATAATTTCCATGTATTAATGTGAAATAAATAGTTTGACGAATTTAAATGAAAGTGAATATAACTTCATAACTTTTCTATTTCAAGGCTTGCACGTGAAAGAGGAAAATATTACGTCATATTGAAAATATAAAGGTCGTGGTGGATATAGTATAACGTCATATGAGTGTGAAAAATGTATTGAAGCATGATAAAATCCCGATTAGGGAAATATTGGCGTATTTTAACATTATTGCCCCAATTGTAAATTGAAAGCTGTATTCTTTTGCGTCTGTTATATACATTTATACATTTTTATATAGCGTTTTCATATGATTCATTCACACAACATTTCGACTGCTTTTTTTAATGTTTGTTTTGTGTTGTATGTTAAATTTTGAAATTGATTTTTCAGAACAAACATCCTTCAAGTTCTGGGCAACGCCGGACACTTTAGTTTGTAACAGATAAATGGCTTTTGTATCTGTACATCTAATGCTAATATTATAAAGCGTTATAATATTATAAAGTGTATAATATTATTAATGCTTGTACGTTTGTGAGGCGTTATCTCTGAAACTACATAGCCAACTTAAAAAAATGTTGGTGGCCATCTCTGCTCCGTAAAAAAGAGTGTATTTTATGTCAGTGCAAGAACCTACATCGCTGCAGGAGCAAAAAATTTCTAAAATTGCGATTTCTGCGACATTGATTGGGTTAGAAACTTTAAATTTGGTGCGGTAGTTACTTTTAAGATGTAAATACTCGTAATGAACGCTCTCTAAAAGGTTCAATTTGACGGATAAACGTAAAAATTTCTAGAAAGTTTCTAAACTATGATTTATTTGGAATACTGAAATTTTTGGGATATTGTTGGGATTAGAAACTAGAACTTTGGCATGGTAGTAATTTATAAGATGTAAATGCTCGTTGTAGAACGAATTCTGAAAAATCGAAAGACTAAACAAAGCGGAAAAAGATCCAAAGATGATCTAAGTAATGAAGTACATGGAATTATTAGGAATATAAACATGAAAATTGACATGGCTGTATTTATCATGACGTAAATTCTCGCAATAGAACAATTTCTAAAAATGTCGCTATATAAAACAGTGCAGAAACAAAATACTTTCGAAATTTTTTTATTTCTGTGTTACTGCTGAGCCCAAAATCTTGAAATTTTGCTTCGGGTTAGTTTTAAAATATACAATTGTCTCTATGAGTGGTTTCTAAAAAATTTAAAATTTAAAAAGATGAAATTAACGGAAAGCGATCTCAATTACCATTAATTTGGAATAATTAGGTATAGCAACTTTAAATATTTCATAATGTTGCATTTCCTCCTCAAAACATGCAATTTATATGCAACAAAACGGATAGATACCCACCTAGCGCTAAATAAATTGTGTAAATATTGAATAAAGACCTGTATGAAACAGTGAGTAGGCTGCCCGAAAGTACTTGTTAAAGTGTTCCTTCTCTAGGCTTTTCTCTCTCTCGCCAAGGCCACTAACAGAGGGAAGTGCCGTTTTAAATGTGATATGATTTTTTTTATCTGATTCATTTTTCTAGACATTTTATCATAAGGTCATATTCTCAATTATCATTAGTAGATTTTTTATATATTAACTTATTCTGGTGAAATTTCATAATCGGGTTCATATTGGCGTATGTTAGCTTGCATGATTTGCTGAATAAATATGTATGGATTTGTAAATTGCTTCAAATGACACTTTGACAGCTCAAACGTTATGCAGACGATGTATTCAGATCTTGTGTCATACTTTATGTTGCAATCATTGCCGATTTCTTTTATTTAATACATGCTAAATACAGCTCAACTTGTGCAGAATATGTTTGAAAACAAAACAATACAACGTATGTAGTGGCCAGCATACACTCATCATTTAAATCCAATCGAGCATATTTAAAACACACTCTAACGAAGCATTGCATGCCACTGTTGATGTATTCGGTACTTTGATACTATATCAGATTTTGAGGAGAGAATTCCTTAAATGTTATCGACAACCTCATTGCATCCGTGGAAAACAGATATTGTACAATATTAACTATTCCGGGGGAGCCACACCATATAAAGTATAGTCCATTCTTTTTAAACATCATATATTTGTCAGTTAAAGTTATTCAAATTGGTGCGGAGCGTCTGATTATGCTCTTGACATCATTTTATATTAAAATTCCAATATAAGATAATTTAGTGTTTCATTTTCTATTTTACTTTTAATATATTGCGTACTTTCAATTTTACATCCATGCATGGCTGTCTTGCATAGTTTGATTTCCCATTTTTTTAAACAGTGTATACAAATTTATGTATAAGATTTTGTAATTCTACGATTCGGTTATTTTCATCAATTCAATTTATCGCAGTATATGGACAGTTAAAGATCAATCACATTAAAGAAACATCTCATTTTCTTTGCTTCCACATGTTATTATTAAATCTATGCTCTCAGCAATATCGCTCAGACTAATCCCTCTGAGGGAAGTCCTAGTAATCAATAAAGATTTGATGCCTTTTCATGAAAATGTATTGTTCTGTAGTTGTTATTATTTGTTTTAAATATACAAATACTTCTGGTTATTTTGTTTTCTGAGTGATGATACTCCAGGTGTCTAAATTAACAATTTTTACCATTAGATTCAGCAAGTAACAAAAAAGATTGATTGGTATTATTGAAATACTGTAATTAGCCCTCAATGTTTGCAAGCTGTGTTATTCAACTTCATATATTAAATTACTTTTTAAAAATTGTTTAAGAATAATCTCCCCCAATCAAGAAAATGTTCCTTAACAACTTGACAAAATCTTAAAGATCATTGTATGTTGTTATTAACAGCTCTTAATAAGCTGCATTTTTTAAATGAAAATATTTTATGCTAAATATTGAAAATTATTTATCTATTTTATCTTTTCTAATTTTGTATGTTTTAAGATAAAATTTTAGAGTACCAGACAAGACATGTTCATCAGCATATGCTATTTTTCATTTTACATGCATGGAAACATGATCTAGACTCATTATATCTCATGCTGACTGCTGAAATGAAGTGTTAAAAGTAGACATTACTTCTATCAATAATTTAAAGCACTTAAATTCAAAAAAAAAAAAAAAGAAAATATTATATTATATGTGTTCTAAAAATACAAAATATATTTTTTTTGACAAAAAAAAAATGGTTTAAACCGTGCCAACCCCTCCTAAAATGTACCATTTTTTTCCTTCTTGACCCATATCTTATTATAATGAAACAAAATTTTGCTCACTGCGCAATGACTAGAAAAAATTTACCAAGTGCACATCAAGGCTGAACATTTGAGTGAGGGTAGTCCAAGGCTCACATGTGCAAATCTTCCGTCAGCTGTCACAAGGACATATTTCAGTCTTTTAAAAATTCCCTAGAGCAGTATCAAGATGAAAATGTTTTTAATATTACGTATTTCCACACATTCTTGAATTTTATATACTTTAGCCTTTCAACTAAAGCTGGGGGAAAGGGGTGATCAAAAATATTTTCAGTCCTGGCACATTTTGTAACTTGGAACCATGCTAAGACCTTTTCTGATGCACCAGAGAATTTTAAATTTTTTGTTAATTAGTCAAGATATTAATTAATAAACGGTCAAGTGCGAGCTTTACTCGCGCACAGAGGGTTCCGTAGAATAAATATATTAATTTGTAATTGTATTACATATATTATATTGTATTATATATATTGTATTATATACATATATGTATTATATACCGGGTGTCCCAAAAAGGACTGACTGATTTTAAAATTCAATAACTTCCAAACGGTGACAGATATTAAAAAAATTCTTGCAGGAGGGTTATGCATAAAGTCAAAAGTTTTATTACAGTGATTTTCGATTTTAGTTCGAATTACAAACAATAGATGGCGCTGTAAGCAATAGTCGCTAAATACAGGCTCGATTTTTGGTCATTTCTGTTGTTCCATGGAGAAAAAGGAGATGGAAATGTATTATCCGGGCCACGAAGTACCAAAAATCGAGCCTGTATTTAGCGACTATTGCTTACAGCGCCATCTATTGTTTGTAATTCAAACTAAAATCAAAAATCACTGTAAAAAAACTTTTGACTTTATGCATAACCCTCCTGCAAGAATTTTTTTAATATCTGTCACCGTTTGGAATTTATTGAATTTTAAAATCAGTCAGTCCTTTTTGGGACACCCGGTATATAAGACTTTGAAAAAAAAACTATACAACGTAGGGTTGGGTATAACTGTATATATTAGAAAAGTGTAAATGGGTATACCATGAAAGTTCAAAGAGATATGGAAACTAAATAATATCAAATATAGCTATTCGTATAACTCTTTTTTTAATATTATCCTAATCTGTTTATGATGAACTTAATTTGGTACTGACAATAAAAGCAGTGCATAGTTAAACTTCATTTGGTATTTCATGAAACTAAATTCAGCGTAGTAATAAAATTTATTTCTACAGTGTAGCTAAACAAAACCTTTGTTCAAAGTTTAAATTTGGCATTGTGCTAAGCGCGCTTCGAATTCAGGTCTCAAAGCTGCAACGCCGCCTTGGTCAATGCCGCGTTTTTCCAGATAGGTGTTTAATTAACTTTTAAAGTCACTTGAGGCGTATTGAGAGATACAATCAATGCAAACTATCGCGAATCCCACAATATTTACGCAATTCAATCTAATTAAATCTTTCGAGGGCGATGCCCTTAAAAAACTGACACCTAATTTTAATTCCAAAACAGACAAACGGCACCAAGAATATTTAATTAAAAATTTACTTTTATCATGTACGTGGAAATAAGCAAGTTCGCATTTTTTAATAAATTCGTTTATAAATTCTGGTGTCAGTTCATTATTTCATAAGCTTATAAATATAATTACTCCGTGCCGGACGGATTAAGTGGTCGCAGGACTCTTAAAGCTTCAAAATTTAAGAAATTTAATTTTTTTAGATGTTAAACTCCTATATTTCTGAATATTTTGATATAATTGTTTCCTTGAAATTCCCATTTGAACAGAAGTTTCGGCTTTTAGAATTATACCCGCTCAATAGCTGAGGCGGCGTTTTCGAAACTTTAAAGTCATTATTTTCCAAATAGCGTTTTTTGGGCATAACGCGCAGGATACCTCAAAAACTTCTGAATATTTTTTCATGAAATTTTCGAAACATATATTTCATGTTAGTCTGTGTAAACTAAACCTAAAATTTCCTTTTTATTGTTCAAAAAATATTTTTTTAGATGATTTTACCGTTGAAATTTTCAAAATTTTGTATTAACTAAATGCAACATTGCATTAAAAATATAAAAATGCTTTAAATACAAATTTATTTAAGTTCAGGGAAATTATTACAGTCTGAAGTATAAGTAAGCAGGAAAATTTTCATTCTAGTTGCAATATTTATTTTGTAATCCTGCGCGTAAACTGTTATGACAATTTTTTGTTCGACAAATATCTAACAGTTTCGAGCCCCCTGTAAATACTAATTCTGTATCTTGCAATTTTCTAAATAGATGAAACGAAAGAACATACTTGTATCTTTCATTCCAATTAAAATTGTGTTTTAAAATCATATACATTTTAAGACATTAAATGTTGAAAATGGTCTTTTTTTCATTTTTTCCACATTTTAGAGTCCAGAGACCCCTTAAATTAGTATGTTTTTAACAATTTGACGTTTATTGCTTTTATACTGTTACTGGACATTACATTACACATATATATCATTAAAAGTTGTTTGCTAGGCATAGAGTACGCCGCCCCTGTCCTTGTGTATGTCCAAACAGACCGTACATTTAAGGGTTAATATCTCGGCTAATTACCGATGATTTTTTTTAATCATTATCAACAATGCTTTTATTCTTCTGCAACGATAGGTATATTCAGCGATGCTCAACAATGTTTCTGAATGCCCGTAAATCGAAATTTGTGTATAACAGAGAAATGATAATTACTCAAAAACTATGTGACCTACAGTAATCGCTATATTTTTCCGGCAAGGTTTATATTAACGTCTACTACCTCTAATTTTTTCATAATTTTAGTTTCAGTAGATTCGGAATTAGATGGGGGGGGGGGACATATTTTTCCGCTACATTTTCAACAATATCTTTGAAAATATAATACCTAAAATTAAAAGGGATGTATTTTTGAGTTCAGCGTTACAAAAGCTTTCAGAAGATACCCCACATGATATACAAAGAAAAGATTTTTTTTAAAGTAGCATATATAGCCCTTCTACTCTTTTACTAAATATATTTATGAATGTTTATTAATCTGAAAATATGTGGGTCAATGGTCTTTATTACTTCCCCGAATTTGAACTTTCCACGTTCCATAGTTTACGAGTAAAATGGCTGTGACAGACAGACAGACAGACGGACAGACACAGGAGTGATCTTATAATGGTTCCGTTTTTACTTTTTAAGTACGGAACCCTAAAAATGATAATGAACTCTCATCAAAACGTCATCTCTTATTCTGCGTCAACCAGTAATGCATGCCAAGTATCAGATTGTGCATTAGGATGAAATGAAGATCCAAACATGCATTTTACTTTGTGTTTTTTCACAATTTTGTGCGGATGGAGCTGATGTGAAAAAAGTCCTTCCGGCTAGTGCCGGGAGGAAGAGGTTGCTTTCATATTCCTCATTTTTAAAATGCTAGCTTATATTATTCGAACACACGAAGCTCAATTTAGTGGAAACCGATTATAGAAGATTCAATACAAATTTTTATCAATACTAAATTATTATGAATGAGAATTTCGCGAAATTAATTAGCTTTATCGAAGCTGATTTTATTTAAAGTAAATTATATTTGGTTTCCAAATTCGGCGATATCTTAAAGTGCCTGCCCTTTTAAGACAACGTGGTGGATGAGGATAACCAGTGAATTTGGTCGAGACCTTAGTAATTCCTGTGCACATACTCGTTCACATCGGAATCGGTTGATATATACGAGTGCTGTCGCAGGCAAAAAATCAGATTTTTCAAAATGTCACCCACATAAAGAAATTCAAACTGCTATATCTGAGCCATTTTTTAAGATAAAGTCAAAACAAAAAATGCTCCGGAATCCCTATATCAAAGTCAATTACTTAAGAAAGAAACCTTTTTTAATTTCTAATTTTTTTACACCTCACTTTAAATATAATTTTTTTTAAATTTAATGGCCGCCATTTTGAAACAAGATGGCGGATGAAGCTGGCCAGTGAACTTGGTCGAGACATTGCTATATACTATCCACATGCCTTCTTACATCCAAATAGGTTAAAAAATACGTGGGTTATCGCGTGACAAATATCAGATCGTTTCAAAATGTCAGCCATGCTAGAAATTCAAAGTGCTATAACTCACCCATTTTTTAAGATATAGAGAAACAAAAACTGCCCCAGAATCTTCAATCAGTATCAAGGTAAAACACATAAAAAAATAAACCTTTTCCATTTTCCAATTTTTTGATACCTCATTTTAAATTTTAAATTTTAAAATATTTTAAATGTTCCCTTTTGAAACAAGATGGTGAATGAAGCTTGCCTACGAACTCGGTCGAGGCATTGCTATGTACTATGTACACACCAAGTTACATCCGAATCGGTTCATAAATACACCTGTTATCGCGTGACAAAAATCAGGTCGTTTCAAAATGTCAGCCACAATAGAAATTCAAAATGCTATAACTCAGCCATTTTTTTTTAGATATAGACGAAACAAAAACTGTTCCGGAATCTTTGTATTATGGTCAAACACATAAGAAAAAAATCTTTTTCATTTTCCAATTTTTTGATACGTCATTTAAAATTTAAAATTTTTAAATTTTTTTTAAATGGCCGCCATTTTGAAACAAGATGGCGGATGAAGCTGGCCAACAAACTCGGTCGAGACATTGGTATGTACTTTGTACATACCAAGATACATCCATATCGGTTCATGAATACACTTGTTATCGCGTGACAAAAATCAGGACGTTTCAAAATGTCAGCCACGGTAGAAATTCAAAGTGCTATAACTCAGCCATTTTTAAAGATACAGACGAAACAAAAACTGCTCCGGAATCTTTGTATCAAGGTCAAACACATAAGGAAAAAATATTTTTCAATTTTAAATTTTTTGGTAAGACATTTCAAATTTTAAAATTTTTAAAAAAATTTTAAACGGCCGCCATTTTGAAACAAGATGGCGGATGAAGCTGGCCAACGAACTCGGTCGAGACATTTTTTGGTACTATATACACACCGAATTTCATCCAAATCGGTTCATAAATACGAGAGTTACAGTGTGACAAATATCATATATATATATATATGGATTATATATATATATATATATGGATATATATATATATATATATATATATATATATGGATATATATATATATATATATATATATATATATATATATCAACTTTTAAACGGAGGGTGGTTTCGGGGTCTGGGGGTCATGATCGATGAAAATATATCAAAATTTTTTGAAATCGCTTTCCTCCGAACGGCTGCAATAGGTACCTTTTTGTAATAATAGCTACCTAAAAAAAAAAAAAAAAAAAAAAAAAAAAAAAACAGTTCTTTATCAATTAGATACCAGTATTTTTGTTTTCGAATTTTTGTCATGAGATCTATAACTGTCATATTTATATTATAACTACAGAATATCTCAAACAATTCAGACAAGAACTAGTGAAATAAACCAAGTGAAAAAATGTCTTCTTAAAAGCAGTTTTATCACTAAAAATAAACATTTTTTCAAGAATTTTTTCATTTAAAAATATAAATTCAGACAAAATAGAGTCAAATATATAAAATCATAATTTTGAGGTTTATATAATGTTATCATATGCCTGGGCAATGGCGGTTCAGCTGTTAGGTGTTATATTTAAGCTTATGATTTCAGAGAAATCTAAAATTTGGTTTTTACAAAAATTTTTCCTCCTTCAGAAATTTCTTGTGCATTAATTTTACTCCCAATGTTACTTTCCCAAGGAGTATTTTGAAAACCTGGTTCCAAAAATTCTAAGCATCTATTATATATATATAATCCAAACGGAAATTTCGTTCCGAACGCCGAGATTTCGAGTTCTACCGCATGGATTTTGACGGAACTTATACCGTTAGATAGGTATCGTTTCAGGGAAGGTTTTAAGCTATAACACATCATTCTACCTAGATTAGTTATAGAATTATTACGGAAAATTATTTTATATTGAACTTTGTAACTTCATATTTCCTTAAATATCTGGGCTCCTATTGGTCTTAGAGCTTAGATCTCGCGCCAAAAGTAGCTCCGAAGCACCCAAGCAAACTTTTCCCCGCGATTATTTTGCCGTCTTCCGATTTCCTCTAACTCTATTAGGGGCCCGCGTAGGGTCCCTTTAACATATTTTTCGTAGTAATTTCAGCAATTATCTTACATTATTCGTTAAGACCGCCACCCTCCCGATTCATGTATCTACGGAAAGGTTGCACGAAGGAGTTTCGTTCGGATACGCTTTCGTTAAGAATAGAGTGCGCTCCCTGGTGGTGGAATGTGGAACTAACATAACGCGATATTGTTAAAATTGGGAAATCTAACAATGCGATCTGTTTTAAACTTTGAGATAGTTCATAACACATAATCTATTATCTATTCTATTATATATATATATAAAATCTATTATCTATTCTATTATCTATTATATATATAAAATCCAAACGGAAATTTCGTTCCGAACGCCTAGATTTCGAGTTCTACTGCATGGATTTTTACGGAACTTATACCGTTAGATAGGTATTGTTTCAGGGAAGGTTTTAAGCTATAACACATTATTCTACCTATATTAGTTTTAGAATTATGGCGGAAAATTCTGTTATTTTGGGCGATAAGGTTACCATTTTATTTCTTGGCGAAATTCATCGTTGATAAAAAAAAAATTGAAACGGCTATTAAACCTCGAAAAATAAAAGAAAAACTGTTACTAATTTTATTTAAATGAAAAAAAAAGAAAAAAAGAAAAAGAAAATCCGTTTCAATGAGTGATAATATTAAAAAACGGAAACATTTAATCAAAACCTGAAAGAAATATTTGTAATGCTTAAAAATTAATTTAATAAGAAATATTACACTTGATACGCAATATTTGGCTCTTTATCGCTTGCGTTAGATATGGAAACGAATCAGAAAATTTGATTAGATGAAATTTTAACGACATTTTCTTTCTGTTCTGCTCTTTTCTTTTTTTTTATATCTAATTGTCCCATCACGTGACTTAAAGAAGAAACAAGCAGATGTAATTGTGAGTCACATGTGTAATTACTATTTGTTTCTTTACAATTTTTTATTTTTCTTTTGTCGCCAAACGATGTGATTTTAAGCCAAAAATGCATAAGCGTGACATTAGCTGGAGGATGTTCTCACAAATGGTGTTTTTTTTGGGTGAAAGAGATCATTTTTTGGGTACATTTTCATATTCAATTGTAACTTATATAGATATCAGTTAATATTTTAAAAATGGAATCGAATGCTTAAATTTCAGTGTGAATCTCTGCCACACATACATATTGTAAAATAATTTCATACTTTTTAAAATGTTTTTCGCCGTAATTCCGAAAGCATGTGATATTTATAAACTCGAACTCAGATCAACGAATATTACCCATTTTATATAAGCAAATATTATCTATTGTTTATTTCATTTTTTCTCAAGTCATATCGCCAATTTCATTTATAGGAAAATTCACAGATTCGAAATCTAGGAAATAAAGATAATTTTTAAGGAAATTTATGTTTTAATACGTTATTACTATCGAAAAATTCAACATTTTGAAAAAAAAAAAATACAAGTCTTTTGTAATTCGTCATTTCTTCTTCATCTTTCTTCGTACTTTCTCCTCTGTTATGTAATATTTCAAATGATATTGGACTAATTTTCGATCATCGATTCACCGCAAAATGGAATATCTAATATAGTATATAAAATAAAGTCTGGATTAGGTGACTAATTAACGCACAGCGCAAACTACTTAACCTAAAATCTTGAAAATCGTGGTAAAAATCAGGGATGTAGTGGAGGGTATACGCGGGTATACGCCGTATACCCTCTGGATTTTTTTAAGGAACACCGTATACCCTCTGTTTTTCAAGAAAGCTATAGTATATATACACTAGGGTATACCCTCTGCCTTGAACGTAAACCTTCTGCTTAGAACGTATACCCTCTGTTTTTTTTACGACTACACCACTGGTAAAAATACTTCTTATGACATAGACTTCTGCTAAGAAAGGACTTTCTAAAGTGTCACCCCTAATGGTTTTTGCACGTGGAGGGGAAAAAAATCGAATATAAAAATTATGCGTCAAATGATAGCATATTTTAATGTAGTTTTGTATGCTGAATCGAATGCTACCAAATAAATTTTTATAAGCCAACAGTTCATGGCACATTTCATATTTTTCTAATTTGGCGGTGTCTTTGGCATCTAAACCTCAAAATATCTATCAGTACATCCGTTACTCTAGCAACGGAAAAAATTCAAATCAACCCTTTTGGCTAAAAAATAAAAACGGCTCTATGAGTTTGAAATAAAAATGCAAGCATCTTAATTTTTTTTTAAAAATAGTGATTTTATGTAAAATAAAAGGAAAAAAATTACTGAGAATTTAGCGTTATAAAACAAAAATGGAAAATGTACTACTTAGATATTCCGTCGACCAAAAATGTATCGTCAAACTATAAGATTAAATGCCAATAATGGTTGATCGTAAATATCAAATTCACTAGAATTTAAACAAGCTGCACGTGTTTACGTCATCAAGTGATTTTAATTTCGACGTTTTATTTGTATTTTTAATGTTAATGTTATACTAATTTATTATTTATTTCGTTATTTAAAATAAAGATTATGTCAATTTATATAATTTGGCGAATGGTTTGGCGATTTATATAATTTGGCGAAATGGGTCGACGGGATAACAAGTAGTACCAATGAAAATATTTAAGTATGAAAGCAATGTTTGTACCGACTTAAAAATTATTTTCATATATATAAACTCGGTTTATGGCGTCAGATGCTGTCATCCGAAGAATCTACAAGAGTCTTTTGCATTTTTTCCGGTCATAGGTTCCTCAATGAAAGAAATTGGAATTGGAATAATATTGTGCGATTTATAAATTGCTCCTCGATAAAAAGAAAAAAATGGTTACATTTATAACAACCGTACGCACATCTCGCTGACAGCATTTTTAAAATTCCCAGTAGCAGTAGTTACATTTTGCGTATGTAAATTAAAAATATTTTTTTGTTTTTAATTATGGCATTATTTCCTGTTATTGTTTATCTTTTCAGTTTTTAAAATGAAATTAGTATAAGGCATGCATTTTAAATGAAATGAGTGAAAGGTTTGTGTTTTAAAGGAAAATAATAAAATAAGAATATGCTATGAAAACAATCTTTATTGATTTATTATCTGCACCCGGCTGACATAAAAATATCACAAAAGCCACATATTCACTTTTCTTTGAGTAGTTGCTCATGAGAATTTAAGTTAACCTTCCGTATTCGGATACTTAACATATTGGTGTATTAGCTTTAATGTTGAAAGCATCGTTTATGTTTGAAGCGAAAACTTTACTATTACACAAAATCGCATCATCATCATCTACTATATATTTACAACGGAAATTTGTATTTCATTCCGATTGTTTATAATACTATCGTAGGGTATACCACAATTAGTTAGGTAATAATTTTGGAAAGGTTTTAGTGTATACATATTGTTCAAGGGTACTTAGTTATAGAGCAACAGTAAAAGTTCAAAAATTAAGTGAACCTGATTATGAAAGTTTAGCCTTTTTAAAAAAATCTACAGACCATATTTTGTTACAAGTGGCCCTGTTGCATGACTTTTAGGAATGGTGTTAGTATATACGATTTCATTATATGTTGATTAGTTACAGAGGTATTAATTCCTGTTGTCATAACGGTGTCATTACCCGACCATAAGTGCGCTGTTTATAATCAACTAAAACAATTACTTCTTAATTGCTAAATTTTGTCCAACGCTTAAGATAACATTATAGCGCAATGGCGTTCGCATCGTTTTCAGTGATGAGCAAGGTCAAGCTGAAGATCCATATTGTTTAAAATACAAGTTCAAATTCACCATTTAGTTTAATCCAAAGTCCATTTGGAAATATTGACCAGCGCAGCGGGCATAGCCTGCTAGTATTAAAATAAAACCCACTGGGACCCAGTCTCTTGATCATTTCATCCAGTTTCTACCTGTATGTATCCTTCTATTGTATAATTTGCACATTATTTTATCCCCATATTAACTTTTACCAAAAATTTTGATTTGTTGGATGTTATCGCCAATAAACTATCACATAGCTAGAGAGATGGCAGAAGCACCCCCGAAAGTTTAAAAAATCTTTCTCTAATTATAATAGAGATAATGATGATAGATCTCTATTGATAATAAAATATCCGCTGGCAACTAATTTTTAATTCTGTCTTGCACCACTTTCTCAAACCAAAATATTTTCACATATACACTACCTGACATTGAAAATGCAACACCAGGAAAGAGTGGCCAGAAAATGATGAAACTCGACAAACAGAGAGAGACAGCAACGGACTGTAGTTGATCAATATTTC
This sequence comes from Maratus speciosus, assembly GCA_963932465.1. Classification (NCBI taxonomy): domain Eukaryota; kingdom Metazoa; phylum Arthropoda; class Arachnida; order Araneae; family Salticidae; genus Maratus; species Maratus speciosus. The sequence goes on from OZ010787.1 coordinate 21,208,901, forward strand.
GAAAATATAATCATAATACAAAACGAGAATAGCATCGGCTCAGTAAGATGTAGGACCACCGTGGATAACGATGCACGAAGCAGCACGTCTAGGTACAGAGTCAATGAGAGTACTGCAATGGTTCTGGTCGATATGGGGACATTCAGGGTGTCTTGAACACAACTGCAAAATGGAGGTAGAAGTGGCTTGCAGGTTCACTACTGCTTTTCGGGGGAAGCGTCTATCCACATGTGCTGACGTCACTCTGGCTGCACTGGCACCCTTCAAACTTTCCTCATTTCCTCGTTCCAACCACCTTCGCCACAGCCGGTGCACTGTGGACGCACCCAGATGTGTCTCAGCTGCGAATTTGACGTATGGACCAACCTGTCCTTCTCAGTCCAATCACCATGCCTTTCATAAAATCGTCTGTCTGCTGTAAATGCCTCTGTTAACAGTGGCCTGTCATTCTCTGCTATTACACGCGTCCTGGGAGACAAGAACAAATTTTCTACGATGATTTCCCTAGCAGAAGTAAAGCTTCGAATACTGCCCATTTTGCAAGTTCCTTCCCTTATATCTTATTCAACATGCGCTGGAGAGTTGCGCATTTCACATCATTTGAATAACTCGATGACATGCATCTATCCTGAAATTTGAATAAATATCTGGCCTCTCCTACTTCTTGGTGTTGCATGTTCAATGTCACATAGTGTACTTTGACAATGTGTGCAAGTGAAATGTACTAAAAAGTTTTATTTTTTAAAATAGTGGTACGAATAGAATATAAAAATAGTCACCAGTATAGTTTTCTGTCTTTCTGATCATAAAATAAAATTTCACTTAAAAAAAGAAAAAATAGAATTTTTGACATGGGTATCAAGTATACTATAAGGAGGAAAACACCTTAGTTTAAGCCTTGTTTATTTTTTTTATTCACACTTTAAAGTGTGCAAATTACTGCTAGCATATCAGAAAAAATTCCCAGATTGAGCCCCCTCCGAAGGAAAATCCTGGTTATGGGCCTGCCAAAAACTCTTGTGATTGTTGATTTACATTAAAAATTAGTTGTATTATTATAAATATCAAGTATTGTATTTTTGTGAGGTTTATATGATAACAACAGAAGGATAATTATCACGTTTTTGTTTTCAAAACTATTCAATTAAAAATATTTTGTAATGAATTCTAAAATTACTACATAAATGTTATCCCCACAAAAATGTAACACTTCTTATTATTTATTTATTTTTGAATTTAGTTTGTAAGTACTGATAATTCTGTATTTATATCCAAATCTTGTAAAAGATATATGCTATTGGATTATTACAGCAAGATTGCTATTGAAAATTAAGTGTGTAGTATTTATATAATTCACTTACAGGAGCTCACAAAAAGAGTTCATTACACTACACGAAGTTTATGCAATCAGTATATATTTATGAAGTGCCCTAAATCATGCTGCTTTTGTAAATTGTGGGCATTGTGACTACAATCAAGAAATTATTGCACTTAATATTTTTAAAGTGTTTTTCTTTTGTTTATAGGTAGGCCAAGGCACCGAAATGTTTATGAAAGAAGACAGACTATTGGGTGGAGACTGCAAACAACCGTTTGTAGCTATTGGTGAAGTAAAACCCTGTACAAACATTAATTTTTGAAAACCATTGTATAAAAACAAGTACTATGTTAAAAGCAGTTGATTTATGCTTTAAGATAACTTATATTTTAAACTTGGAATTTTCTGTCTGTTTTTATAAATGTGATGCACAAAATGAAATGGCATCTTGTATCAGAGAAGTAAAAGAACATTATACAATTATGAAACTTTTTATCCTATTTATTTTTTTTTTAATATTATTGATATTAACTGAATGTCATAATATTTTAATATAATGTAAATTTTATTTCATTTGAGATATAAGTCATTTTTTTTTTTTGGGGGGGGGGGGCTGGCGTAGAAAGCCTTTCATCCCCTTACTGTAGTAATGTATGGAACTTTCTCAATGTCTGTTTTTATTCTAAATGGGATGCACAAAAAACAAAATGAAGTGACATCCTATATCAGTGAACTAAAAATGACTATTAACATAATATTTCCTAATATTTTAATCTTAATGTAAATTGTCATTTTTAGAAATAAATATTCTCATAGGGGGTTGGGGGGGAGGGGAGACTTTCAAATTTCTGCACTTGTTTTGGACTGAGTTAAAAGAACATTTAAGTTCTGTTTTTTTTCTTATATTTTATCAGCTACAATTTGTACTTAAAAATTTGCAGCCATGTTTTGTTCACTTTGCAAAAGAAAATTTCGAAATCCACATCATCTTTGTCGTCACATTAGAAATTATCATAAGACATGAAAACTTAAACCGTATGTGTGTTATGATGAAAGCTGTAGACAAGCATTTATGAAGTTTTCAATTATGAGAGACATCTGAAAAGATTTCATGCTAGTGACATAGAAATAGACATTTCAGAAAGTCGTAATATTTCAAATCAGTCGATAAATAGTAAAGATGGTGATTTATCTTCTGATGATTTAACCTCAAATCGCTATTCTCAAATCAATTTTTTGGGTGATTCAGAAAAAAGTAAACATGAACAATTTCAAAATGATATTTTGCAATATTGCAGTGTAACATGTAGCAAAATCAGTGTACCTTTTTCTAGTATTATCTCATATATCAGCAGTACTTCAACTTTTCTGTACAATACTGTAAATTATTTAAAATCGGAAACGGTAAAATTTTTAACTGAAAATGGAATGAAATGTGAAAAAAACACAAAATCACTGATGGCAACATTTTATTTTGCTACTTCTTCATTGTCTACATTTGATTCAAAACATAAAATAGTCAATGCCATTAAAGCAAGTGGTCGCTATGTTGAGCCAAAGGAGATTACTTTAGGTACACGATATGAACAAAAGTTTATAGATGGCGTACCTCACCAAATTCTTAAAAATGACACATGCCAATACATAAGTATAGTTGATACAATGAAAAAAATTATTTCTATTGATGGCTTTTTGCATATTTTCAAAACATACAAACAAAACAAAAGTCTTAGAAATGCAACCCTTTATAGTATACAAGATGGATTTTATTATTATTCCAATGCAATTTTAAGCTCTGTGGATGCAATAGTAATCGAGTTATATATAGATGATGTGGAGCTTACAAATCCATTGGGGTCACATACCGGTGTACATAAATTGGGATTCGTATATTTTAAAATTAAAGATTTGCCTGTGCACCTTCAATCTTCGTTAGATTCAATATTTATAACTAACATACACTATTCTCTTGATGTCGAAAAATATGGTTATCGGACATTACTAGATAGACTTGTTCATGATTTGAAAAAGTTTTCAGATGAAGGTATAGAATTTCAGGGAAATCTATACAAAGTTGTAATTTGGCAAGTGGTAGGTGATAATTTAGGGTTGAATAAACTGCTGGGGTTTGTTGAAAGCTTTTCTGCTAATTTTTGTTGCAGATTTTGTCTAGCAAAAAAAGATATTTTGTATAAAATGGTAAAGGAAGATATTAGTTTACTACGTAACAAAACTGAGCATGACATGCATGTTAATAAAGTGTCTTCTGGTGTCATAACAGTATCAGAATGTGGTGTTAAAACTCCTTGCTGCCTAAATGATTTAAGTTATTGGCATGTGACAAATAATTTGGTTGTAGATGTAATGCACGGTCTTTTTGAAGGTTGGTGTGCTAGTGAAACCTTCTTAATATTACACCAGTTTGTTTTTAAAGCCAAGATTTTCACTTATAGTCTTTTAAATGATAGGATAATAAATTTTAATTATGGTAAATATGAATCAAGTTCTAAACCAGTGTCAATAAACAGAGAAAAACTTTTAAATCTTAATGGTTCTAGTGGGCAAAGTGCATCTAAAATGAGGACCTTGATTCGAAACATACCCTTATTAATTGGTGACAAAATTTCTGAAGATAACGAATTTTGGCAGTTATTTAATCTTATGTTGAAATTAATTAATACTATTATGGCTACAGTAATTATATTACCTGAAAATTTTGAATTGGCAGAAAATATAGCAGATCATCACAAACTTTTTTTAGAGCTTTTCCAGATAAACATTTATCACCAAAAATGCATTTTGCAGTACACTATCCTAGGATCATAAGGCAGCTAGGGCCTCCAGTTAGGTATTGGAGCATGCGTTACGAAAGTAAACATTACCCTTCAAAAAGATGTGCATCAGCTAGCAAAAAGTTTGTAAATTATGCTAAAGCAGTAGCCACACGCCATCAATTACAAATTGCACATATTTACATGAGAAATATTTTAAATGTAATGCAATATCAAATATGTTAGAAACAACACATGGAAAAATGCATAGTTTAAAGGAACACAATTTGAAACTTGAAGTAAATGGTTTGAGTGACAATTCAGAAGTAATGCAGTGTAATGGTTTTCGTTATAATGGCACAACATATTCAAAAAATAGGGTTGTATTTGTTTCTTGCATTGATGAGTTACCTAATTTTGGTAAAATAAAAAAAATGTTTGTCCATAATAATAATGCATTTTTAATTTGTGATTTGTTTGAGTCTTTAGGTTTTGACTGCTATTTTTACTCATATGTAGTAAGTTCTACTGGTGCTGTTAATCTAATAAACATAAAAGATTTATTTAACTATGTTCCATTGCATATAAGAAACTCATATGATTTAAATGACAAATCAATGTATGTTACATTGCGGTATAATCCATGCTGTACAAATGAAAAAGTTTGAAATAATTAAAAAAATTGCTTGTTTTGTAAATAAATTTATATTTAGTTTTCTTTTGTTTTGTTCTTTTTGTTAAAATTATGGATCTCAAGAAACTATTGTTGTAAATCTTCAGTATTTAATTGAACTAGTTTTATGGATCAGTGGTGAGGTAAAATTTAGTAATTGTTTTCTTTATATTTGTAGTACAGTCAGTTTTATGTTCCTAGTTGGCCAAAAATTTGTTAGTTTGTATGGGGCTGTATCATATGTTTTGTGGGAAGGGGTTTTTTATATTGTACAATACAAAGCAGCAGTAAAACACCTATTTTAATTGTATTTTAACCCTCCGACTGTCTTGGAAAAGGGCAAAATTGTAATGTTGTTTTCTCTGCATTTTGTTTTAAATGCTAAAAAAAAAAAATGATTCTTTGAACATTTTATATAAAAACTTAATAACGAATATGAATGCAATCCTTTGAAGTATTAATCATTGTTCAATGTATTAAAAATACATTAAATCAATAGAATTATATTACTTTAAATATTGCTTGTATTGCAGTGAAACCTGGAGCTTAGTGAACGTATTAAAACGGGCTTGTCAGTGAGGGGGTTAATAGATGATTGGCTTTCATTATTTTTCATAGTTTGAAATAATAACCATAGAATGGTTAAATTTGGTTCCATCCAAAGTTGTTAAATTTGGCAAAAAAATCTAACTTAAACTGCTGTGTAATTAAAATATAACATTTAAAAGGAAAATTTTGAAAACACTTTTGCATTTTATGTAAATATTAGCATGGTTGCATCCAGCTGGTTTTTCTTTGGGCAGCAAACTCTAATCTTGTCCATTTTATTTATCTATTTGCCATACTTCATATACTTTTCTTAATGTCTCTGCTTTCACAGTCTTTTCTGAACTCTCTTGAATCAATGAGCTTTTTTAGGTAAAGGAATCAACAAAGAAAGTTTTACATTGTTGACTAGTTCAACAATAGCAATAACATTATAATAAAATACCAGCATATTTTCGTTTCAATGACCATCTTGTCCTATTTGAAAATTTTCTGGTTTAGACATAAACGTTGGCACAATTTCAAATCCCAATAGCTTTCTTTCTCGTTTGGAAATAGAAACGTGTGATGTTTTACCATAGCTAATAACGTACCTGCTATTATACCTATCCAGATAATGCTGAATGTGTCTACTGTTTTACTGCAAATACATCTGAACCACTTCCTTCACTTAGGTGTTCTGCTTATCTCTCTACGTATAACTTAAAAAAAAGATTTATATGAAGGGATTTGTTAAGTTAAGAAGTCGGCAGACATTTATCTAAAACTAATTGAAGGGGATCCAGCTCAAATATATTAGGTAAATACAAAGTTTTGGCAGCTTTGTAACAGTTTCGTATTCAAAAGAATGATTGTATGCCAATGTGCCTGTATATTTGTCTGAATTTTTACCTGCATCTGCGTTTTAATAGGTTATTATTGAACAAAAGATCACTATAAAAAAGGACTAGCTGGCTTTGCTGGCTAGTGGGCCCCAGAACCTCTAGTGAAAAACTAACCTCAAACCAAACAAAACTCAGTCTTGTTTCCGTGCTGCCGGTGGGCCCCTCATTACATGAAAAAGTTCCTAAAATCTAACCTGGGCCCGAATGAATCTCTGACTCGTTCCCCTTTTGCCGATGGCACCATATTTAATCATAAATTGTTTATGATAACTAACAGTTTTAATTTCCACATGTGTTTATGCATATATAATCACATTACATTGCCTATAAGCCAGAAAAGTAGCCAAATTTTTATGTCGATGGATCTCCCTTACAACTCCAAAGTCAAGTTTAATGTTTCTTTAATTAAGATTCTTTAATTCACTTTCAAAAGTTTGAATGTTATCTTGCAACTTTTATCTCTTGAAATAATTTAGTAGCGTTTTGCTAGAATCCACATTAGTCAGAGACAATGGTAGCATATGAGACTAATACAAAACTACTCTGCAATAAATAGTTTAATTATTATATTTACCTTTTTTTAAAAAAACTTGAATTGTTATTCAGCCTCAAACTTTCAACGACTATTCTCACTCTTCTTGAAGGCTGCTATATCCCTCACCGGTATGAATGTGTGTCTTCTTTTCCTCATTTCTTGCTTATGCGGTTCTCTCTCTCTAGTGAGCATACAATACCGCCTTCCGTTCCACATACTGTATTTTTGGAAATACAGTAAATGAAACCGAACATTACAGATTGGACGGAAGGTGGTACTGCATGCTTACCGGACAGAGAAGCACACAAGCGAGAAAGGGGGGAAAGCAGACATACGTCACACCTGCAAGGAATATAGCAGCCCTCAACAAGACAGGGAATAGCCGTCGAAAGCACCAGACTGAATAAGAACAAAAGTAAAAAATCAAATAATAATATATTTGAATCTGACCTGTAATGAATAAATGCCATAACAAATAATTTGGTTTCAATACTTTCTGGTGTATTTTGAGTTTTGTAGTATTTAAAACACTTGGTAATTTTGTACTAACTGTTTTTTTTAATTAAGTTTCTATTTTTGTACTGATGCTTTGTGTTTTATCCATTGTAAGAATACTTGTTAGATTTGGAATAAACAACTTTGATATTATTTTATTTTTATTTTTATGTTTATTAATTATAATGGGCATAATGAGTTTCTAGTAACTTTAAGGTATAGCAGAAGAACGTGTAGTAATCTTTTTGAAAAAAGAAAGGCTCTTTTCATGTATAAAAGTTAGATCCTCGCATAATTTTAAGTTTACAATTGAGCTATTTTTAAACAAATATAAACTGCTCAATTAGAAAATTTATAAAAAATGACTTTGGCACATACGATAAAAATGTTTGAAATTAAACATATGACAAAATAAAGCAATGATTTCATAGTACAGTAGACTCCCTCAAATTCGCACATAATCGCAGATGTACGCAATGAAACTTTAAGATCAGATGTAGGGTCAAAATGACAAAATTTTTAGTTTTATATCATTCCATATGTATTTTAATATGTAATTCTCGATATGACTGAACCCATGGTTTTTCATTAAGGAAGCATAAATTTATTTCTGGAAAAAATCAAGATTTTACTTATATATTTGCCTGGTAATCACAATCTTTTTAGCAAATGTATTTATGTAATAAAATAATCGATCTTTTCTGTTATTAAGTCTGGCTAAACCTGAAGCAAAACTTCCTTATTTCATGATTTTGATATAAATTAATAGGGTACCTTTAAGAGGAAAGTTTCGTTGAATAATTCAAGGAAAATGTACCTCATCTTTATTATGGATATTTAATTGTACATCATTTACTTGACCTTTACTTTTAATAATTTAATCATTTTTAAAATTATCTTGATTTTTATTATTTTAGTTTATTACTTTGCTTAATTATTTTACTATATTGCAAGCATTCATTATAATTTTGATTGCATTATTACATTCAAATTAGAGTTTAAAAAATGTAAACATATCAATGACCAGAAATCCACACAACCTTTGGTCCCAAGCTGTGCAGATTTGAGAGAGTCTACTGTATTTGGTTCCTTTTTTTTTTTTTTTTTTTTTTTTTTTTTTTTTTTTTCCAGTTTAGTAATTGAGAAGTTTCAATTCAAAAGGATTTAGGATTGTATTTGAGGAAATATGCACTTTGAATTTTTCTGACAAGTTATAATAATGGGTGCTGGTTCATTTTCAGTCAATATATGTAAAATGCAGAAGTGCATTTTCAAATTAATTTCTTGTGTGAAAGTGATATTTAATGCAATTATGATATAATTTAAAATGAGGACATTTCTTCTGAAATATAAAATTTTGAACATGTTATATGAAATCATTAGCGGATTTGGATGAATCCTACATTATATGAAAGACTGCTTAAATGAATGGACTGCGAAGACAGTGATTTGAATGGACTCTTTGCAAGTCCGTGGGACCCAACCATTTTTTAAATGTGGGTTTAATTTCAAATAAAAGCTAAATATTTTTTTATATAAATAAAATAAACATTTCTAAAATTAAGATTCAGAGGGACTTCTATGAAACTTAAATGATTTGAATTTACAACTGGTTTTAAATTAGTTTTCAAAAGCATTTTTGTTATGTAAATCAGTCATTCAACATACGTATACAAAAAAAAAAAAAAAAAAAAAAAAAAAAAATTCAACATTAGATTTTAGAATTCTGCAAAATAAATATATTTTAATAAAAATTTTCAGAGCATATTTTTTCTTACAGAAAAAAGATGAGATTGCTCTTATTAAAACTTTTAAAATTAACACATCCCGTCAGATGCACTTTTGTGTTCTGTTTGTGCTCCATCATCAACTTATAAGTGTTTGATTTAGTGTAGTGTATTTCTGACATCAGCACTGATGAAGTAAAACACAAATGAAAGAAACCATAGTACTAAAGATACGATAGATAATTGATAAAACTCATTACTAAATTATTCTTGCTGGACCAATAATGCTGTATCACACATCACTTTTTTTTTTCAACTTTCACATATAAACTGATGGGCGACCAATGTATATGCTGAGGTATAGAGAAATTGCTAATTTTCTCCACAACTTGCTATAGAAAAACTGGCGCTTTTATTCAAACAAGCATGTATTTGAAGCTTTATGTGCAGTTGGTCAAAAAAAAAAGTACTAATTCGAATAAAATGTATCATAGAGGTATCAATACTGGTATCAATCAACATGGATTGTCTATTTCAATTTAACCTATTAAAACTTTCCTTAGGGTTTCATCTACATGATAAGGTGAACACAAATTTTTATTTTTTTCAATGTAAACCTCCAAATTTGACAATGTAGTTAGAAAGAACACACTCAATTACCCGAAGTACTATTTTAAGAGACCTTTCTATAATTACTTGATGATTTATTAGATGTATGAATTATAAGTAACACGAATTTTATAAACACTTTTTTTAAGAGAAAAATCTTTCACTCTGAGAACTCATTAGTCCTATGTCTAATAACTCTTGAACTAATTGTGAAAATGTCTTAAAAATTTGTAATTCAGCTAAATTTAGTTGTTTTCTTTCCGATTGTTATCAAATTTGAGTGTTTATATTAAAAATATAAAGTTAGTGTTCATTTTAATATGTAGATGACCCCTTGATTAAAAATTTTAAAGTCCTAAAATTGAAGTAGACAGCAATTTCATTTCTCTTCTATAATTTGTATTAGAGTTAATAAGGTTTATTTATTTATTTTTTGACCGACTGATACATTTTTTATAAAATAGTTTCAATATATTTACAGGCTCCAAATATATGCTCGTTTTATTAAGTGAACCAGTTTTCTCTTAGGAGGCGTGGAGGATTGGTAATTTTTCTATATCTCGCCAATGCACCTTAACCTTAAAAATATATGTAAATTTTGAGTATTTTCATGCTCAAAAAGGAGCACATAGAGGTCAGTTCATACTCATTTTTGAAACATGGACATACTCAAAAATGAGCACATAGAGGTCAGTTCATACTCATTTTTGAAACATGGACATACTCAAAAATGAGCACATAGTGGTCAGTTCATACCCATTTTAGAAACATGGGCATACTCAAAAATGAGCACATGGTGTTTTATTATTGAGTGTGTGCATGTTTTCAGAAATGAGTATATACATGCTTCAAACTTGAGTAATTATGTTTCGGAGCCCTTTTGACGATGTGACATACTCAGATTTGAGTATTTTTTGCTCATTTTTGAAAATGTCGTTTTTAGAGTGTATTGCAGTGAAAAATCTTAGCGAACGGATATCAGTTCGCGGCGCCGAGAAGTTTATTAAAGTGAAGCCAAAATTATAAACAGATATTCTGTAGTTAATAATATTTTTTTTTTTCTTTAATAAACCGCACTTTTAAATAATAGGAAAAAAACTTGAATTTTTCCAAAGAAAAACTTTTTTATAAACATTATGCATGTATGTTAGTAACAAAAGTTCACTTCAGATTGATCAGGGATATGTGTAGAATATTCAGGCACGATTACAGAAAATAATATGCAGTACTTTCTATAAAGAGGTAGATCGAAGTTCAAAACACAACATTTTAATACAGACTGAGTTTAAAGTTTAAACACAGTCGTGGAAAAAAAAGTAAATACCCCTACTAAATCCTCAAAAAATTATCGACTGGTACCGAACGATTGCAAATAAAGTGTACTTTTAATTGATGTATATAAAATTTACTTTGAGGGCCATCTACATATTAAAACGAACCGAAAATTATTTTTTTTTCAATAGAAATACCCAATTTTAACAAGATATTTCAAATCGTCGGTTCAAAGTATGCCTAGATACCAAATTTCAAGTCATTTGAATGATAAGTGTTTGAATCATAAGCATTCAAAATTTAGTGCTTCTAATGTTAAATTACATTTTCATATTTTTATTAATATCTCCTGCAATTATACTCCTAATGTGCTCATTTTATGTGTATCAATAATACTAAAAACCCAAACATAAATACGTAGAATTTTCATTTTTTATAATTTTATGATATGAATTATCAATTATGAAATTTATATTCGAAAAAATTATGAATCGCAACCTACAATTTTTTGATAGATTTTCATTATACTCTTCTGTGATTGGCTGTTGTCTTCTACTTTCCTATTGGCTGTTGATTTCTAATTTCCTATTGGCTGCTTCTTCAGTTTGTTTCTTTTCCCTTATCTCTCATTTTAGTTTTGCTGCTGCTTTCATAGTAGAAGCACGTCTTCTTTGCGGCTGACGAAGAAAGACACAGATCTTACGAAAGGCCTAGCGCATAAAAAAATATTTTATGGTGTTTTAAGAAGATTTTTTGTTCTTAGATTTAGATTTATTAAGTCATGCTTTATGGAAATCCAAAATTTCACATTTTTCTTCTAAGTAGTCTTCAAATTATGCTTTAAAAATGACAACATGATAGTTTAAGGGGCCGTCTATAATAGAAGTGACTAGATATTTTGAAAATTTTTAGGCTGTCCTGTTATATAGCAGTCTGCAATGACTGCTTGGGTGACGGTTAAGATGCCTTGATCACTAAGAGAGCTCTCTCTGTCAACAATCCTGTACTCAACTTCAATTTGGATACAGCCCCTAAAATACGCTCGTTTTAAAATAATTAATTTCGCGGAAATTTATCGTACGAATTGCATAAAAATTTGTTTTTAGGGTAATTGAAGGGTGTAGAGTTCATTTATGCTGTCAGAATTGTGTACTGGTATTGAAAAAGAAAACAAAGTTATGGCTCGTTTTAATGCGTAGATGGCCACCCTAAAGAAAATTTTATATGCATCATTTAAAAGTAGACTTTATTACCAATAGTGTGATACCAGTAACTTTCTTCTACACTGTAAAAAAAATAATGCCAGTTTTCTGGTAGGAATCGGAACAATAATTGCCCTTATCGTACCGGAATACTTTCCAACCCAGCTCGGAATAAAATCCGTAAAATCGGAATAAAATCCATAAAATACCGTTTTACTGATTATTTCCCTATTTTTACAGATTTTATTCCGAGCTGGGTCGGAATTTATTCCCGTACGATAAGGGCAACTATTTTTCCGATTCCTACCGGAAATCTGGCAGTATTTTTTTACAGTGTACGACAATGTTTTGCAGAGATAGAAGGGGGTGTTTACTTTCTTTAACCACCACTGTACATTACTTTATTACTGTATAAACATTACTCAATTACTTAAATAATAACTTCTCGCTGTCATAAAAACAAAAGTTATGTAGCATTTGAAAGGGGAAAATAAAAGAATCAAAATATTAAAAAATAAAAAAATCGATTTTTTTTCACGAATTTGCCTTGTAACTAACCTTAAGATAACATTTTGTGCTTACAAATGAGAAAAAGTAATATGATTTATTATTTTATCATTTTTGAAGCTGTAATTTTTATTAACTTACATTTCCATAAAAGATTTTTAATTAAAATGGATTTTTATCTTTCATGAAATGTAATCTCTACACTGTAAGAGAAATAATACCAGTTTTCCGGTCGGAATCGGAAAAATAGTTTCCTTATCGTACCGGAATAATTTCCAACCCACCTCGGAATAAAATACGTAAAATCGGAATAAAATCCGTAAAGTACCGTTTTACTGACTATTTCATTATTTTTACGGATGTTATTTCGAGCTGGGTCGGAAATTATTTCGGTACGATAAGGGCGACCATTTTTCCTATTCCTACCGGAAAACTGGCAGTATTTATTTTACAGTGTAGAAATGTTTTATAATTATTTTCTTACTGGTTCCAAATAGTTTATATAAATGTAGACACCAGTTTAAGAAGGAACGAAAAAAGTTTACCTTTAAATAATTATGCAGGGTGCTTCACTAAAAGGCTGACGAACTTGAAGGAGGTGTAGGGGGCACAGAGACGACTTGGAATCATATAGCAATGCCGGGTCAGAAATGCAATCCTAACGAGATAGAGGGGTTGTTAGGGTCTGACTCATAGTGATAGCAAATTGACATTTAAAGACCATAAGTTTAAAATAAGTTATGACTTTCCAAATAACGAAGTTCCCCGAAGTTTTCTGCCTACGGGCCTTGTTCTTACCATCTACGGTTTTGCACGTTTCAGCACGTTTTAAAATGGCGCATCTTCGTTGAAACCGCATACGTCCGAAACACTCCCGGCGTATTTCAAAATATACGAGATTCCAGGTTACGAATGTTTCATTCACACATTATGAAACATCGGACAACTTCATTATTGACAGGCAGGTATGCGAGTTTTTCGCAAGTTAAGTGTGTTTAACTTATTTTTAATCCTCCTGCCAATACCTTGTCCCGAGCTACGAGCAAAAATCGTTTGCATCCACACATTGCCAGTTTTCCAGCTCTTTTAGTCAGTCACCTCGCATTCTGCGAAGTCTTCGTGTACGGCTGAATGCGGGGAGTTTTTCTTCTGTTACTGTTTATTTACAGCATCTGGCTTTATGCAAATTTTTCGGCAAATGTGCGGTATGGCGTAATGGTTTAACTGAATGTACCGGGTGTCCCAAAAAGGACTGACTGATTTTAAAATTCAATAACTTGCAAACGGTGACAGATATTAAAAAATTCTTGCAGGAGGGTTATGCATAAGGTCAAAAGTTTTATTACAGTGATTTTCAATTTTAGTTCGATTTACAAACAATAGATGGCGCTGTAAGCAATAGTCGCTAAATACAGGCTCGATTTTTGGTCCTTTATCTTGTTCCATGCAGAAAAAGGAGATGGAAATGTATTATCCGGGCCACGAAGTACCAAAAATCGAGCCTGAATTTAGCGACTATTGCTTACAGCGCCATCTATTGTTTGTAAATCGAACTAAAATTGAAAATCACTGTAATAAAACTTTTGACCTTATGCATAACCCTCCTGCAAGAATTTTTTTAATATCTGTCACCGTTTGCAAGTTATTGAATTTTAAAATCAGTCAGTCCTTTTTGGGACACCCGGTATATATTGTGTGGTCGTGCTGTATGAGGTGGCTCTGTTTTTCCTTTTAAAATGGATTATGTAAGTTTAAGCCGTTTAAGAGCATGTTTTTAAATATTTAATGTCTTAAGTTTTTCGACATCGAAGTAATGATGTTTGTTTTTGTGATTTTAAATAAAATTATAAAAATTTCGACGTGTCTTCAGTGTATAATCAGCTGGTAATGACTGTGTACACTGCGTTTACTCTGCTCTGGCTTGAATTTAAGTTGTTTAAGCTCGATGAATTCTCACTGGTTATGGGCCAGAGCAGTTATTATACCAGCTGTAATATGGAATAACTTTTATATTCCCGCTGAGTGCTGTGGCTCCTGTTCCTGTTTTATATGAGTGGTTCCTGCTGCTGACGACTTCATGATAGTGAACGCCTTTATGGACTATTTCTGGATAAGAACTCCGTGTGCTTCCAATCGGTAACATAAAGGAATTTTTCACCTACTTATGAACTGGATTAGAACAAGAGTTTCACTTCTACAGATTGTATGTAGGACTTTTAAGGACTGGACTTTTGAACTTTAAGTGCATAAGACTTGCCATATGAGAGTGAACGTAATAAGTAAGAATTTTTGTTACTTTTTACTTTCTTGAATGTTTTCTTAATGTATTGTATATATATATATTTATCTCAGTAATTAATCTTTTTTATATGTATATATTATAATGGATGAGATTGAATTTTTGACTCCAGACAACTACGCAACATGGTCCGCGGACATGAAAGTCCTCCTTATGGACCGTGGTGGCTGGGGGTTTATTGATGGTACAGAAAAACCACCTGATGATAGTGTAAAATATAAGGAAAAGCGTGACTATAATTTACGCCGTGATAGGGCATTTAGTTCTATATATTTAAATGCATCTCCTGATCTTAGACCACTACTTGCAGAAACGACTGATGCTGAGAAAGCATGGAATATCCTCCAGGATAACTATTGCCCTAAAACTAGAGCTGCAGTAATCTCTCTCCTGGATAAATTTTTCGCTGCCAGGTATGAAGAGGGGGAAGGGATTGGTTTGTTTGCAGCTAGATTACGTACAATTATTAAACAATTGCAGGAACAAGGTCATCCATTAGAGGATCTTTATCAGGCTTTCCAGCTTATTCGTTTTTTACCTGACAAATTTTCTAGTATAGTTCTTAATATTTATCGTTATACTGACACTGATTTAAATTTGATCCCATATTGAAAGAACTACTTTTAGAAGAAAGCCGCTTGCAACAATGCAATCTAGATAAATCAAATGTTGCATTTAAATCTAAATTAGAAAAACCTAAAGGCAAAAATATAAAACAGTATAGTAGAAGTAGCAGTAAAGATAGATCTACTCTCTTGAAACGCGATGCTATATGTACCAAGTGCAAAATGAGGGGTCACATTGCACCAAATTGTACTTTAAAAATACCCAGTAAAGTACCCAGTAAAGAGATAAAGAGAAGGGGGGGCATTTGCCCAAATAGTAGTTTTGCTACAGATATGCTTGAAGCTAATCAAAGCTCTGTCAAAGGACAGGAGTAGCTTTTTGATACTGCTGCATCCACACATTTTTGTAAAGATCGAGGGCTTTTCTCCACATACAAAACAGTTAGGGGGACTAACATGTCTGTTGCTATAGGGGACATTAAATGTCCAGTTTTAGGCATCGGAACAGTAGAGATGTGTTTTTATGATAAGGGAAAGCGCCGAAATTTGGAACTTAAAAATGTCATGTACACGCCTAAACTTAGACGTAATTTAATGTCAGGTTCAGCCCTTGACAGCATGGGAATGTCTTTTTCATGTAAAAATTGTCGTTTGACTTTATTATCGAAAAACGGAAGAAAAATATTTACGGCTATTAAAACAAACGGTTTTTTCATTTGCAAACCAACATATCCCAACGTAAAAGACAAGAGTGCTTATTCAGCACAGACTCAAAAGTGTGGTGGTGATCTAAACAAATGGCATCAAATATACTGTCATATTAATACAAAGTACACTTTAAACACAAGTAAGAATGATGCAGTTCATGGTTTGCCAAATTTCAAAGAAAAAGACATGCCAAATTGTGAAGATTGTAAGATCGCTAAGTCCCGAAGGGTCTCGTTCAAGACAATAGGCAAAACACGCTCTAGAGCTCCCCTCGAATTGATTCATTCTGATGTATGTGGGCCCCTTCCGGTCAAATCAAACTGAGGAGCTAAATATTTTGTGAGCTTTATTGACGACTATTCTAAAAAAGTAGTTATTTACCCACTTAACCACTTCACCGGCGATGGGTATAGGGAAACAGTGCTTTTACTCCCGACTTATCTCGGTGCAGCCGTTGAAGTGGTTAAACAAAAGGGTGAAGTTTTTGAATGCTTCAAACGGTTCCAAAAAAGGGCGGAAAGATTTCTAAATCGCAAGATCATAAATCTTAGGTCCGACCATGGCGGTGAATATGAAAATACGGCTTTTAGTAAATACCTTGAAGATCAAGAAATACATCATGAATTCAGTAACGAGTACACTCCTGAGCAAAATGGAACTGAGGAAAATTTCAATTGTGTGGCCTTAAACGCTTTAAAAGCCCTCTTACATGAGAGCAAGTTAAGAGAAAGTTTTTGGGCAGAAGCATTACTAACTTTCGTTTATACGTAGAACCGGGTCTGCCACGGTAATCAGACAAAAACTCCATTCGAATTGTATGGAGGGAGAAAACCATCAGTAAAACACCTGAAACCATTCGGCAGTACTGTTTACGTGGGAAAACCTAAGCAGCTGAGAAATAAATTTTCAATGAGAGCCCAGAAAGGTATAATGGTCGGATACGCACTTTTCACTAAAGGTTACCGCGTATGGTTACCCCATGAACATAAAACGATAGAAACTATAAACGTTACTTTTCCGAAAGAAGAGCGCAGAGGAATCATACTGGGTCCAAAGCGAAATACCTACAGCTCATCTGATGAATCTGAATCGGACTCTGATGAAGAAACGAATGACGAGGGTAAACCCGAAAAAAGATCCAAAGGAAGAAACGGAGCCAGAAGATATGAGCAGCGTTCCAGCTCAAAGCTCGTTTCCTAATCAAGAAAATGTCCAAAACGGTTCTATACCTGATACGTCTAAAAAAGTTCTTATTACGCCTGGATCGTCTAAACCCCAATGGGAACGACTAGCTGTAAAACGAAAAGAAGAACCAAGACATGACATTTACTATCGTATAGTTGGAACTAAAACTAGGATAAAATCATGGACAGGAGCCAAAGCTTATTGTGAGAAACACAATATACCTTTTAAAAGAACATATTTTGATTTTCGTATTTCCAATACTTATTCAGGTCGAGTTAAAATACCTAGTGACGAAGAGTCTGACAATGAAACAATCGAAGCTAATTTTGTAGATATTAAAATACCTTCAAATTATAATGAAGCTTATAATCCCCCCCCCAGAAAAGAGAGTGGTTTAAAGCTATGGACGACGAGATACAAACAATGAAAGAAAGAAAAGTCTGGACTTTAGTCCCTAAACCTGACAAAACTACAATTGTTAATAACCGATGGGTTTATACTGTAAAACGTAACGAGGATGATAAAATCGTCAGATACAAGGCACGATTAGTTGCTCAAGGATTTCGTCAGAAAAAAGGGATAAATTACGTTGAAGTGTTTAGCTCAGTTATAAAATTTTCAATCATTAGACTTTTCTTTACCGTTTTAGTTTGTTTATGCGGCTGGTCACATTGTCAGCTTGACATTAAAGCAGCATATTTATATGCTAAACTAAATAATGAAATTTACATGTATCAACCTCAAGGATTTATTGATAAAGACTATCCTAATCATGTATGCAAATTAAGTAAAGCTATCTATGGTTTAAAGCAATCTGGAAGGGAATGGTTCTTTGAAATAAATTCAGTTTTGATAGAATTAAGATTTAAACGCTTAACCTGGTGTAACTGTGTATATGTCTTTAATGAAAATTTGGTTCTTCTGCTTTATGTAGATGATATTGTTCTGTTTGGAAAAACCCCTCAAGATACAAAACAGGCAATAGACAAGCTACGAAATAAATTTGATCTTAAAATCCTTGGGAAAACTAAAAGACTTTTAGGAGTGACATTTGAGGAGGAAAATAAAACTTTATGTATACATCAATCTGACTATATTTCAGAAGTATATGAAAGGTTTAGCAAGTTTAATATTCCAATAACATCACTACCAATCGCAAAAGGAATTGTTTTATCTAAAACGGATTCGCCAACTACCGAAACCGAAATTCAAGAAATGAGTAAAATCCCGTACCGTAGTTTAATCGGATGTCTTGCGTACATAGCAAGTCGCACACGTCCTGATATTAACTTTGCAGTTAATATATTTTCTCAGTTTCAGGAAAACCCTGGCATGGTTCACTGGAATTACTTATTAAAGTTATTGCGTTATGTTAAATCTACGCAACACTATAAACTTAACCTTTCAAGTATAAAAAATTTAAAGCTTTCATGTTACAGTGATGCAGATTTCGTATCAAATCGAGATGACCGTGTTTCGATGGGGTGGATTATTCTATTTTTAGATGAGGCTCCTATTATCTGGCGCACGTTTAAACAAAAATGCGTAGCACTTTTTACAATGGAGTCGGAATACATAACGTTAACGGAAGCTGCTAAAGATTTACAGTGGGTAATACGTATTATTCAGGAATGTATAAATTTAAGCATATTTTTAAACGAAGTCAATTTTTCAGCTCAGCTCTTGTGCGATAACCAAGCTGCTATAGATTTTTCACATTCACCCATCGAAAATAACAGGACAAAACACATTAGTGTTAGATATCATTTTATAAGAAATTTAATTTATGAGAATATATTCACACTCAAATATGTAAGATCAAAGGAAAACTTTGCTGATATCCTAACTAAACCTCTCCCCAAAGAAGGGTTAAAGACTTTTGTAAGGAAATGCTTTCAGTTTAAATACAAAACATTATAAAAGTACAAAAACATTATGAATTCTTATATTCATATATAAAAAGTTTAGAATACATGGTATATATGTATTTGCTAATGTGAACTGTTTTTTAATGCACTTTTTGTATAGAAAATTTAATCTAATATTTTAAAACTTGGTTATTGTATAAATGTAGTTAATGTGTTGTATAAAGGTATTTTCGTTGTGATCACAATTTTTTATTTTTTTTATTTTTTTTCCCGATAAGTGCACTTATCAACCTACCCCCGCCCCTTTTATTTTTTTGGTTAACAAATATTTTACATGTTGTATTGTAATGCATCCAAAGGATGATGGTTTAAATGGTCAATTGATCTTTTTTTTTAATATTTGAAATGTATTAAAGTTATGTGTACATATATTAATGTTCGGAATTGTGTTTATATTTTAATGTTTTTGAAAAGTACAGGTAGCGCAATGTTTTAAAACCTTTTCCTTCTATTAGTGTACATGAAAATGTTCATATGCTGAAATATATTTTTGTTTTAAACTGAAAAATTAGATTTTCAGCTTTGTCAAATATGTATTAAGTGAAAGGTTACCTTGTTGACGAAAGTGTATGTAGAAGTTAAATATTTTTTATTGTTGCAATTGTAATTATGTATAATGCATCTGATTCTTTAAACTCTTGTGTATGTATGAAAGTTAAATTTTATACAGGAGTATGAAGTTACATCTCCTTTGAAAATCTAAAGGTTTGGAGTTTAAAGGTTAGTTTAATGTGATTCTAAACTATGTATACTCGTAACTACGGGAGGGGGGGGCAATGACAGGCAGGTATGCGAGTTTTTCGCAAGTTAAGTGTGTTTAACTTATTTTTAATCCTCCTGCCAATACCTTGTCCCGAGCTACGAGCAAAAATCGTTTGCATCCACACATTGCCGGTTTTCCAGCTCTTTTAGTCAGTCACCTCGCATTCTGCGAAGTCTTCGTGTACGGCTGAATGCGGGGAGTTTTTCTTCTGTTACTGTTTATTTACAGCATCTGGTTTTATGCAAATTTTTCGGCAAATGTGTGGTATGACGTAATGGTTTAACTGAATGTATATATTGTGTGGTCGTGCTGTATGAGGTGGCTCTGTTTTTCCTTTTAAAATGGATTATGTAAGTTTAAGCCGTTTAAGAGCATGTTTTTAAATATTTAATGTCTTAAGTTTTTCGACATCGAAGTAATGATGTTTGTTTTTGTGATTTTAAATAAAATTATAAAAATTTCGACGTGTCTTCAGTGTATAATCAGCTGGTAATGACTGTGTACACTGCGTTTACTCTGCTCTGGCTTGAATTTAAGTTGTTTAAGCTCGATGAATTCTCACTGGTTATGGGCCAGAGCAGTTATTATACCAGCTGTAATATGGAATAACTTTTATATTCCCGCTGAGTGCTGTGGCTCCTGTTCCTGTTTTATATGAGTGGTTCCTGCTGCTGACGACTTCATGATAGTGAACGCCTTTATGGACTATTTCTGGATAAGAACTCCGTGTGCTTCCAATCGGTAACAGAAAGGAATTTTTCACCTACTTATGAACTGGATTAGAACAAGAGTTTCACTTCTACAGATTGTATGTAGGACTTTTAAGGACTGGACTTTTGAACTTTAAGTGCATAAGACTTGCCATATGAGAGTGAGCGTAATAAGTAAGAATTTTTGTTACTTTTTACTTTCTTGAATGTTTTCTTAATGTATTATATATATATATATTTCTCTCAGTAATTAATCTTGTTTATATGTATATATTATAATGGATGAGATTGAATTTTTGACTCCAGACAACTACGCAACATGGTCCGCAGACATGAAAGTCCTCCTTATGGACCGTGGTGGCTGGGGGTTTATTGATGGTACAGAAAAGCCACCTGATGATAGGGTAAAATATAAGGAAAAGCGTGACTATAATTTACGCCGTGATAGGGCATTTAGTTCTATATATTTAAATGCATCTCCTGATCTTAGACCACTACTTGCAGAAACGACTGATGCTGAGAAAGCATGGGATATCCTCCAGGATAACTATTGCCCTAAAACTAGAGCTGCAGTAATCTCCCTCCTGGATAAATTTTTCGCTGCCAGGTATGAAGAGGGGGAAGGGATTGGTTTGTTTGCAGCTAGATTACGTACAATTATTAAACAATATCAGGAACAAGGTCATCCATTAGAGGATCTTTATCAGGCTTTCCAACTTATTCGTTTTTTATCTGACAAATTTTCTAGTATAGTTCTTAATATTTATCGTTATACTGACACTGATTTAAATTTGATCCCATATTGAAAGAACTACTTTTAGAAGAAAGCCGCTTGCAACAATGCAATTTAATGTCTTAAGTTTTTCGACATCGAAGTAATGATGTTTGTTTTTGTGATTTTAAATAAAATTATAAAAAGTTCGACGTGTCTTCAGTATATAATCAGCTGGTAATGACTGTCTACACTGCGTTTACTCTGCTCTGGCTTGAATTTAAGTTGTTTAAGCTCGATGAATTCTCAATTATCAGGAAAGTCATGCCTTATTTTACGATTATGGTTTTTAAATCAACGGTTTTTATGTGAATTTTCTATGATTCAGTCGTTAACAACCCATCTATCTCGTTAGGATTGCATTTCCGACCCTGCATTGCTATGTGATTTCGAGTCGTCTCTGTGCCCCCTACAACTCCTGCAAGTTTGTCGATCGGGTAGTGAAACACCCTGTATAATGTACTACTAAATAAAGCGTATTTTGGTTACATGATTTCCATTGCACAAGAACAGATGATGGAATTCATATCAATTTACATTTTCTTTATAAAATACTGAAGTGATATTTTTTGCCTTCACGTTAAATCGAATATAATCCAAAGCAGTTTTTCATTCAAATATCCTTTTAAGTCAAATGTGTTTTCGTAAATATCAAACAAGATTGTGAAACTTAGTGAAATATCACACCTTCAAACGATTACACACTCTATATGAAAAAAGAAAACTTCAAGATCGATTCAAGAACACACGCGCTACTATCACACAAAATGACCCTAAAGCTAAAATCTAATACATATAAAAAATTACGCCATTTATTCACGATTATTTATCTTTATATAAAATGAACGTATTTATTTAACTCTACATTTACGTCCAAATATCAAGTTGGTTTCGACAATAACGTTAAAAACATTTAACAACTGAAGTCAATGTTCTGGGTGTAGTCTAGAAAGATATTTTTACAATGACAAATGAAATATTTTTATTTATTTAAATATTTTTACAATGACAAATGAAATATTTTTATTTATTTAAATATTTTTACAATGACAAATGAAATATTTTTATTTATTTAAATATTTTTACAATGACAAATGAAATATTTTTATTTATTTAAATATTTTTACAATGACAAATGAAATATTTTTATTTATTTAAATATTTTTTCTTACGTTTAAACAGAAAAGCAATAAAAATTCAAATTCGTTATTACAAATAATACAGTTATAGACTTGAGTATTTGAAATAGAAATTAGTTCCAATTCACATACATATTTTTAGATCAATATCTTTTGTGCTCACGTTTTACAAAACAATTGCATTAAAGCTGTTTCAATTCCCCTATCTTAAGTAACATACTGGTGTTTGCGATAAAAAAAACCCCTTCAAAATAAGCTTCTTATGCAATCTAAATTGAAAGTAAAAGATTTCTAAATCCACGTTTCCAATTTATCTGTTTTTTTTTTTGTTTTTTTTTTTTAATTTTTAAAGAAACGGAAGTAGTGTTTTTAAAGCCAAAACATAAATTTCTTACAAAATATTCTCTTGTGAATTGCAATTTAATAGCCTTATTTATAAGATTTCAATTGACATTTCCTTCTTTAAATATGTTCATTTCGAAAGAAATAAATTTCATTCCATTAGCAAATTCCTTTAAAATAAAATAATCTAAGATTTCACAATAAATTGTTACTCATTTTTGAATCTAGATGCAAACATAACCTTAAGAAGATAAAACTTGACAAAAAAAAAAAAAAAAAAAAAAAAAAAAAAAAAAAAAAAAGAATATGAATTTAATTTGAATCGCAACATAATTTATGTAAAAGGATCTTAAGTAATGAAGTCCTAGAAATTTTTATTATAGAATCCTTTTGACGTTATTCGAATAAATATAACCAAAAACGAACTTATGAATAATATACTTTCAGGTTTCAAGAATATGTTAACGAAATTTCTTTGTTTATAGCGGAAATATTTTATCCTGTATTTTTCATGGAAATTAAAAATACGTATCTTAGTGTCTGAATAAAGCATTTTTATACGTAAAACATTTCTATAGGATGAAACATGATTATATTTTTACAGTCAAAATTTTGTTACTGTTAAAAGATGATCCAAGTAAAGAAAATAGTTTAAATTCAATAATTCGAAAAAAGGTATGGAGTAGCACGATGCTATTTTGAAATACATGTACAGCCAGTTTAAAGGAAAAAAATTTACCCCATATTAACTTTGCCGCAAAAAGACCTGTAAAAAATGACTGGTATCAAAGGTTTATTACTAACATCTGCTAATTAATGTTCCTCTTATATTTTGCATAGGTTTCATCTACATATAAAAGTTGTAAAAAATTTTAAAACTTCCAACAATAAACCTTTTTTTTTACATTATATTTCATAATGTTTAATTCATTTGTAATAGTTTCGAAACAGATTGAAATGTCAAAAGTACAATTCATTCCGCCAAGTAGTGTTTGAGTTATGCTTAAAAACTACCCACATTCCAATCTTTTTTTGCAACGATTAAAACTAAAATATACATTAAGAGTTCCAACTTTTAAACCTACGTAATTCCTAAATTTCTTGGCCGAAAGACTTTCTCCGGTAATATGTACCAAATAATCCAAATATGATGTCAAAGACAGGTTTTAATACTTTAAATTAAAAAACTTGTTACAATTTCCATTTGTAGATGAACCCTAAGCAAAATTTAAATGTAGCATTAATTGGTTGGAAATTTTTGAACCTATTAAAAAAGACAATACACGAGGTATAAGGACAAATATGGAGATATAACACTTATATAATGAAAAAGATATAATAAATACTATGAAAATAAGAAGAATGCAATGGTTAGGCCATCTAATCAGAATGAGGGATGAGAG
Organism: Maratus speciosus; assembly: GCA_963932465.1. Taxonomy (NCBI): domain Eukaryota; kingdom Metazoa; phylum Arthropoda; class Arachnida; order Araneae; family Salticidae; genus Maratus; species Maratus speciosus. Next base: position 21,233,255 of record OZ010787.1, read on the forward strand.
AAGCACAAAGAAGATTTATAAGGGTAATTTAATAGGGAAAAGAAGTATTGGTAGACCCAGGAAGAGATGGTTAGAGAGGTAGAGAAAGATCTTGCTCAAAACCAAATTATAAATTATAAAGTAAAGGTTAGAGTTCGGAAGGTCTGGAGAGGTATATTGAGGGAGGTCATGATCCTACAGGGATTGTAGTACCATTGTGTATGTATGTACGTATTAATTGGTTGACTTTATTAAAACAGATTGATATCAATCCCAATTTTTGCACGGTGATTTGTGACAGAGTTAGTATACATTGGCGATTGTTCCGGCTAATTCTCAAAACAGCTAATTAGCCAGCGCATGCTCTCTTTGAACTGTCTACTTTTGAACTGAAACGAATTAATCTTTTTGTTCACGTTAGAATTCTTTAGATGTGATGTGTCGAATGTAACTTCATATATTTTTATGTTCCGTTTTGTAATTAAATGTTTGTTTTGTGCCTTAAAGTATGTTGATAATTCGTAGAAATAAGTTACACTGAACCACCTTGATGCTAGATTTATTTTGAAATGAATGTTTAGATTAAGTAGAAAAGAAATTGATTATTTGTGGTGCATCGCGCCGACAAGTCTAGATGTGAAAAGATTACAGCGTAAATATTTTTGTTTTGTTTCGATTTGGAACTGGTGAGTGCTGATTTTTGTTATTATATTTTATTTTTTGAAAATAAACGAAAATAAAGAACGAAAGATGCGTGATACGCATCGAATGCTATTAAATAAACTATTTGAAGAAATTGAACAGTATTTAGCTAGTAATGAATATTCTTTAGAACATTCAGAAGAATTAGTCGATAAGTTAAACGTTAAATGTAAGACTATTAAGGATCATGATAACAACATTTTAAACCTAATGAATGCGAAAAATATCGAAAATGAAATATTGAATATTGATGAATATGACCAGAAAATAATAAGTTACAGAAATAAATTAAACTTTAAAATTAAAAGTTTATCTTCTAATGCAGATATTACACATAGTAATAACATTGATTCAGTGCGAACATGTCATGCTGCTACTGAACTAAAAAGAGTAAAATTACCAAAGCTAAAAATAAACCGATTTTTTGGGGAACAAGACAAATTTTTAGAATTTTGGAACCAGTTAGAGTTAGCGATAGATAAAAACCCAAATCTAACAGAAATCGAAAAATTTACGTATTTGAAAAGTTTGGTTGCAGGAGCGGCTGCAAACACGATTAATGGTTTTGGATTAACTGAAAATAATTATGCAGCGGCCGTATCGCTTTTGAAGCAAAGGTATGGTAGACATGACATGCTCCTACATTCTCACTTAAACAATTTATTAAATATGAAAGGTTTGAAAAGTTCTTCTGACACTGGTGGATTAAGAAATTTATACGATAAATGTCTAGTGCAAATTCGAAACTTAGAGTTGTTAGGTGTAAAACCTGATATATACAGTGGGTTACTTTGCCCAATTTTACTGAAGTTAATACCCCCAGATTTGACCTTGAATTTAATAGAAATCTAAAAGACGGAGAAAGGTGGGATATAGATAAACTTACGAGTTTTCTTAAAAATGAAGTTGAATGTAGAGAACGGGTATCAACTATCTATGACTTAGATGGTAAGAAATCATTTTCCAATGATAATAAATATGAATATAGACCAACATTTACAGATAAATATTTGAAATGTAAGCCGCGATATCAATTTAATACTAACGGATATAAACAAAATAGTGTTCCAGCTACTGAATTAATGGCTTCAGTAAATAAGAATTCGTGTTTATTTTGTAATAGTGTTGATCATAATAGTGAAGTGTGTAATTATTTAACCATAGATCAGAAGAAAGAAATACTAAAAAAGCAGGGAAGATGCTTTTTATGTTTACAGTGTAAGCACAGAATTAAAGACTGTGAGAATACCAAAATGTGCGATATTTGCGGTAAGAAACATAATAGGGCTATTTGTTTTCAATTTGGAAATGATTCCAAAATAAACGTTGATAAAAGTGCCGCATCTATTTCCCATTGTGGTAACAATTCGATTAGTAATGTACAGAATGAAAACACGCATTGCAACATATTTTTGCAGACTTGTTCTGTTATAATAAAAGATCCTAAAAATGATAATAATGAACCAGTTCGTGTCTTATTAGATAATGATAGCATGAGAACATTTATAGTTCACGACATTTCACAAAAATTACAATTGCCCGTTATTAGAAAAGAAACTTTATCTGTTTATGCTTTTGGAGCTGAAAAGGCAACTGAGAAAACTTATAATGTGGTAAAGGTAAAACTTGTAAATAGAGAACATCCCTCTTTACACATTGAAGTTAAAGCTCTGGAAACAGATCAAATTTCTGCTGCTTGCTTACCCACTCTTGATAAATACGTTAGGAAAACGTATAATAAATTAAAAGGTTTACAACTAGCTGATAGTTATGAATGTACTAGTAAACAAATTGCAGTTTTAATCGGCACTGATAATTATTATAATATTGTAACTGGCATAATCAAAAGACTAAAGAATAATCTCGTAGCTACCGAAACCCTTTTTGGCTGGTGCTTACAGGGTTATAAGGGGTCAGCCAATGAATTGTTCAGTATGAAAATTATCGTTGAAGAAAAGGATATATCCGATTAAATCAGAAATTTTTGGCAATTGGAAAGTCTAGGAATTGAATCCGAAACTCAAAATGTTAGTAATGTGGACGATGACATTATGGCTGATTTTCAGTCTAATATTGTTTTTAAGGAAAACCGGTATAAAGTAAAATTTTCATGGAAGGCAAATTTGAAAATGTCTCTTAATAACAATCGCGAAGTCGAATACAGAAGATTTTTGAAATTGAAAACAACCTTTAGAAATGACCCAGTGTTGCCAGTGTGCTACTTTTTTTTATTCAAATTTCTTGATTGGCACCACTTTTTTGAAATGGTAAAATTCACTTTGTTTTTTTACCTTAATTAATATGTCATTAACCCGAGAGTAGTCGCGACTTTTTTTAGAACGTTAGTAGTCGCGTTCGGTACATTTGCCGCCGTTACCAGCAGGACGAAAACGTAGTGGAAACATGCGGGTGTTATCAGATGATCGAAAACGGAGAACGCGGGGTGAAAAAATTTACTGAACTTTAACAGATTACAGCAATTATTTATTTGACATCCTTTAACAGCAATTATTTATTTGGTTTAAGTATATATTTAGTTGGCATCTAGATAAATGTTTTTAATAACTCTTTCTTCGTTTTGCATAATATATTTAAAATAAAAAGTAAAAGAATTTAATTGAATTTCTGATGTTACTATGAATCAATAAATAGGAACAAAATTACGAATATAAATTTGAATTTGTGATGGTTTTTTTTTTTGGGGGGGGGGGGGCGGATGGACAGAATCACAGTTAGGTAGATTTTTATGATACTCCGGCACTAAGGTCCAATTGAAGTTGATAATATTACATCATTATTTATGTAAATTAAATAAATAGTTGTATATTTCCGGACATGATATTAATAAGTATTATTAATATTCAATTCTAATATTTCTTCCTAAGAATTTCTGCGGCATTGTTAAAAAAAATGTATTTTTACTAACAGTATGAAAATTTAAAAATAGATAAGTTTTAGAAAAATACTTAACAATTTTTTAAAATTACAGTATAAGCATTCACTGAATTATCCAAAAAAGATTTTTATTTGCGTAATTTCTAATCTACATTATAAAATTCGCATTATTTTTCTTATTATGCAAATAAATTATATGTATACTCTTCGCAGATATACATACTACATTCCTGCGAAATTGTTTTATTTTTCAAATTTGTTTTATTGTACAAAAACGATACTTTTCAGATTTTGGTGATACGTCAATTTTTTTACTGATTCTCACAAAATTCTCTTCTCTCTTTTTTAATGGTTTGGCAGTATTATTGTCTGTTTTCCTTCATTTATATGTTCCAGTAAAAAATTGAAAGCAAGTTCTTTCAAATAATGATGACGAATTTCCCTTTTTTTACATATTTAAACGATTATTAATTTGAGAATTTATTCCCGCGATATTTGACAATGAAAAAAAAAATGTAAGTGACCATCCATCAGTTTTTCGTGCGAACTGATTTCACAACTAATATAATAAAACAATTTTAAGTGACGTTTTAAAAATAAAAAAAGTACTCTATGAACGGGTAAAAATAACAAGAGGCAGAAGATCCGCACTTCGAAGAAACTTTCCCCGCAGATTTCGCGGAAATGGGAAAGAATGAATAGGAGAGGGGGAAAAAACAACTAACGCAAGTGGTCGCAACACGGTCATTTAGACCGATTGCAACTTAAGAATGCGATAAAATGCTAAGAAATAGCAGGAATGACTTGAAATTTTACTACACAAGAGTGTGAACACTCAAAGTCAGCTACACGGAATTTGGCAATTGTAACTTTAATGGGAAATGAGTTACAGGAAGATAACGAATTTCGGGCGGGGAAAAGACCAACGCGCGACTACTGACGGGTTTAAACAAGGCACATTTTACCATTTTAAAAAGTGGTGCCAATCAAGAATCTGATTTTTTAAAAAGTAGCCCAGCTGTCAACACTGAAATGACTCCTCGTTATTTTCAGAATATAAGGCTATTTTAGATAATTATTTAGCAGACAATATTATCGAACCTGTTGACAATACATCTGATGTAAACTCATTGTACTTACAACATAGAGCAATAATTCGTGAAGATAAGTCCACCACTAAAGTTTGCATTGTCTTTGACGGAAGTGCCCATGCTAAGGGCGAACTGTCACTGAATGATTGTTTATATACCGGATTTAATCTCATTCGCGAATTGTTCAGCCTTTTAATCAAATTCAGAAACTTTCCCATAGCAATTACTGCGGACATTAAAGCAGCTTTTTTGCAGATCGAGATTGATGAACCAGATAGGGACTTCACCAGATTTTTTTGGGACGATGAACCATGGATTGATGATCCAGGTAAGGAATTTAAAATATTCAGACTAAAGAGAGTGCTTTTCGGTGTGAAATCGTGTCCCTTTCTTTTGGCTGCTACCATCAAGCATAATCTACAAAGGTATGTAGAAACATTTCCTGAATCTTTTGAAATGTTAAATTCATCGTTGTATGTTGATGATTTTTTAACAAGTCAACCGAATCTTGATTACTCATTTAAAATTAGTAAGGAAGCCTATGAAATATTTCAAGAATCTAGTATGATTTTTAGAAAATGGAAAACCAACTCGCATGAACTGCGTGAGAAATGGAAAGAATATCTTTTACATATTGATGAAATTTCTGATAACTTAAATCTCACTAATCAGAATTTGATACCTTCCAAGGTTTTAGGGGTTGCTTGGGACCCAAATAGTGACATGTTTACATTTACGACTCAAAATCTAGAAAATTTCCTTACGAATAAACTTAGTACTAAACGTTATTTATTGCAAACTGTTGGCCGAATTTTTGACCCAATTGAATTTTTAAGTCCTTATACTATTAGAATTACATGTTTAATTCAAGAAATTTGGTGTTTAGGACTTGATTGGGATGAAAACCTACCCAAACATTTAGACAATTTATGGAATGAGTGGTTTGAAGAAATAAAAGAACTAAATTGTATTAGTATTCCCAGATATTATTTGGCTGATATTGCCCTTGATGAAGTTGATTATTTTGAGTTACATTGTTTTTCAGATGCTTCAAAGAAGGCATATGATACGGTAGTGTACCTTAGAGCAGTGTTAAGGAATAAGAACATTGTTACTAGTTTTGTGGCAGCAAAAAGTCGAGTCGCTCCTTTAAAAACTGTCTCTATACCTCGTCTGGAACTTTTAGGAGCCCTTTTGTCTTCTAGACTTTGTAATAAAATTGCTAGAGAATTAGCTTTTCCTGCAACTTGCTACTTTTGGACCGACTCTACTATTACTTTCTTTTGGATTAGAGATGAGCTAGAAAGATTTAAAATGTTTGTCAGAAACCAGATAAAGGAAATCAGAAATCTTAGTGATTAATTAAATTGGTTCCACTGTCCTGGAAAAGATAATCCTGCCGATCTAGTTACTAGAGGTTTGAAAGTTTGAAAATTGAAAAATAACCATCTTTGGTGGGATGGCCCCCAGTGGTTAAAGCAAGACAGATCTCTTTGGACAAAGTTGGATAATATATTCGATAAATTAGATATTTCTGAAGTTAAAGATCAGTTAGAACTATAGAAAAACACTGTTTTAAAATCAACTATTGTAAAAGAAAATCAGTTAAACATTGATTTGATTAATCGATATTCTTCTTTTATGAAGTTAATAAGAATTGCTGCATGGTGTTTAAGATTCTGAAAAACTGTAAATTGAAATCAGGAATTAGAAAATATGATTATTTGGATACTTCTGAGTTACAGAATGCGACCAAGAAGCTGATAAAGATTGTTCAAAATTCCGCATTCCAAACTGAAATTCGATGTTTAAAGGAAAAACGTCCACTCCCAAACAACAGTAAGATCTTAAACTTAAATGTATTTCTAGATGCAGATGAACTGTTAAGGGTCGGTAGATGACTGAAATTTTCTAATTTATCAGAATCGCAGAAACATCAAATACTTTTACCAAAGTCTCACTATTTTACTGAACTTTTTATTGATTATTACGATAAAAAATTCCTACATTCAGGTACTCAGACAACTCTATCTTTATTAAGACAATTTTATTGGATACCATATGGTCAAAGTCAAGTAAAGAAAATTATAAATAGGTGTGTGACTTGTATTCGAACAAAACACCAAACTCTTCAACAATTGATGGGTGACTTGCCCCGTCATAGTATTGTACCATCTAGACCATTTGAGAAAACGGGCGTTGATCTAGCAGATCCTATTATAACAAAACCTAATTTAAAACGTTCAAAGATAACCCTAAAATCATATATTGCTATATTCATTTGTTTTTCTACCAAAGCCGTTCATCTTGAAGTTGTTTCGGACTTGACCACAGAAGCATATTTAGCCCTGTTTGAGAAGATTTATTGCTCGAAGATCTAAACCCTGTGTCATATGGAGTGATAATGCCACCAATTTTAAGGGTACTTGTGCTCTTTTGAAATCGTTCTATCAAATCTGTTCTTCGGAAGAAATTCAGCGATTTAGTACTGAAGAACGAATTCAATGGAATTTCATACTCACTGCATCCCCACATTTCGGCGGATTATGGGAATCAAACATAAAAACCATGAAGCGAATTCTCTTGAAGATAACTAAATCATCTATCTTAAGTTTTGAAGAGCTGTCAACACTTGTGACGCAAATTGAAGCAGTTATGAATTCACGTCCGTTGACCCCCTTGTCTGCAGATGTTAATGATCTACAACCACTAACACCTGGACATTTCCTCATTGGAGGTCCTCTTTTGAATGTTCCTGAAAATAATGCCATTTTAGACTCTTTACCTTTTCTTCTAGGTGGACACTTGTTCAAAGATTAAAAATGCAATTCTGGAGCCGAGAATACTTAAATGAGCTGCAAGTCCGCAGTAAATGGAAAAAGTCCTCGCAAAATGTTAAAGTTGGACAGCTTGTGTTATTGAAGGAAGGAAATGACAAGTGTATAGACTGGAAACTAGCTAGAATTGTGAAAACTTATAAAGGTGATGATGGACATGTCCGTGTAATTGATCTCAAGACCTCCACAGGTATGTTACGTCGAAATATCACAAGAGTAGTACCTTTGCCATTTTATGATGATGTTGGACAACCGTCCAACGCCGGGCAGGATGTTCCGGCTAATTTTCAAAACAGCTAATCAGCCAGCGTATGCTCTCTTTGAACTGTCTACTTTTGAACTGAAACGAATTAATCTTTTTGTAGATGTTAGAATTCTTTAGATGTGATGTGTCGAATGTAACTTCATATATTTTTATGTTCCGTTTTGTAATTAAATGTTTGTTTTGTGCCTTAAAGAATGTTGATAATTCGTAGAAATAAGTTACACTGAACCACCGTTGATGCTAGATTTAATTTGAAATGAATGTTTAGATTAAGTAGAAAAGAAAATGAATAGCGATTTTGTTTCCAAGACTGTACTTCCTTCTCGAGAACTACCTCAGCGATTTCAATATTGTATTTTTAAATAGTATAAGAAGCAGCTAAACTGTAAATTGATCGTTCGGAAAGAAATAGAAATCAAAAGCATAGTAGTATCAAATAGTAGACGTTATTACCAATCGATTGGTACCAGTCAGATATTTATACGATGGAGGTTGGTTTATTATGGTGTGTCACGTTATTTATGACACCGAATGTCCAAAAAAGGTTGGGTATTCTTACTAAAGAAAATTTTTATTGCGAACATAATTATATTTATCTTCTACAATTAGGGCTGTAATGGTTTTGCAGCTGGTGCCTAACGCTAACTGCTGGGAACACATATAATAATAATATGTTCCCGCAACATTTTGATTAAATCACAGTACAAGGGCGTAATTTGATATTACTGTTGTACATATATATTTTTATAAAATATAATTATGAGTTTAAAATTGTAATAAGTATGTATTTGAGTGGAATGGGAATGGAGGTTCCTACAAAAATTATTAATTTTATTATAGATATTAAATATATATTTTTAAAAATTGATTTATATTAAAATCCACATATAATGTCGAGTATATAGTTTGGATCTCAGGAAACAACAATAGCATAATGATAGCTAGACGCGCTGGCGTCGTTTCAGGACAATCAAAAGAAAAGTTGTTTATAATAGGGAATCGTTAAATAATAAAAATGTCGGAAGAAATATACGAATATAGACCACCCAGAGTTAATGGCACGTAATAAAATTAAAGTATATGTGAGGGGCATTTGAGGACTGGCAGCTAATAGGTCTAGCCAAGCATACTATAAAGTTTTCTCAGAACCAATAAGGTAGGGCTATGACAAATTGTTCAGCCCACTACCAAAGTATGAGGTGCGAGAGTAAAGTTTGAAGAAGGAGTCTAAAAAAATATTCCGAAGATGAAAGTGCGGACCTGATAGCCCTGGTTATGCAAAATGAGGTTCCGACAGCCCTGGTAAAGTGATAGAAAGGCCGAGGAAGTATGCTACCTGAAAGAGTCTGATTAAAAGCGCATATTCAAGTTATAATGGATCCTGCCCGCAGAGTCCCGGAGCTATGCTTAAAGTCATGCCGATTTTGCCGCCCTTGTGAGGAGATGCATCGTATGACTACCTTAACCTATTCCGAGTACCGCGACGGCTCTGAAGTCCGATGAAGGAAGGCAACCGACCTGTCCCAAATTCAAAGTACTACTATAATTTTTCTTATACCACAAATGTTATACTCGAATTATAAATATCCATTAAATGATATTTTACGGTATAGTGGTCATATGATATCCAAACAAACTAGTAATAAAATTTAAATAAGGTCTTTAAAATAAAAGAAAATTAATTCTCTTGTTATAAAAAAAATAATAAAAAAATAATTCAAATCATTTTGTTAGAGATTAAATTTTCAAGTGTAAAAATATAACAGTGATAAGCAAACTAAAGTTTTGCTTCTATTCTTTGAATAATTAATGTTTATATATATATAATCTTGTTTAATGTAAAATAAAATATTTAATCAAAAGTAAAATCTCTGTAATTCTTTTAGTGATAAAAATTAATGTGTGTCATTTTATTTGCAGCTTAATTAGAGCTTAATTCATAGGTGGAGATCACGTAAAAATTTCACAACGCAAACATTTAATTTTTAATTTGTAATTAATTAATTTTGATAATTACAATTTTGCGCGAATATTAATTTAATTTTAAGATAATTATTCGCGTTGCTCTTCCATTAGAATTTATATTAATTTACGATCACTTGTTTTTATTGAATAATTTTAAGGCATATAAAATTATATACCAAGTACTATGTGGTAGCGTGGATGATTTGGATTAAATAATAAAATTTGGTAAAAAGTAGATAGTAGTTCAATAAGTGTAATTATCTGTCCAGCACTAACTAAACGATTACCTGTCAGTAATTTCAGCAGAAATTCTCTTCGATGCAATGAGAAGTGTTATACTATGCCCAGTGGCGCAGCAAGTGTGGGGGCTTTGAAGCACTGGACATCAGAGTTATTCTTCGCTTTACTTTATCGAAATGTTCTTACAATTAAATAAAACGGAGTTTGCTATACTAAATTAGTGGTATTTGCATCTTCAAAAGCCTCATCCTGGCGGCTCCACTGCTATTTCTCTCAGATATTAGTCACATTAAACATTTATAATAGATAGGTACCTGGGCTTCCCGGGTTACAGAATATAGGTGAAGACATTTTTTTAAAAGTGAAAACTAATATTTGTTTTACATGCAATATATTTTCTATATTGCCCGCTAACAATAAAAAAGTATTTTTCATATGAAAAATATGAATTATACAATAAAATAATGTTTTGAAATTTATTAAAAGCGATATTTACGTATTAGCCGCAAGCTAATGGTTAATAACCTAAGATTTTGCTGCTTAGGGCATCCTTTCAGAGCTTTAACAGTGTACAGTGAACCGAGAAAAATGTTGGGCAGCAACAGGATTCGATTTTGCTACTTAATATCGTTTTAACTAGTTGTGATATCGTAATCTAACAATATTCAAAGAAAATAATTTCTTCAAAGATTGAAATAGTTTTTTCAATCTTAATAAAATGTTATATTAAATTTAAAAATAATTTAAAAATAAATTGTGCATTTTCCACTGTCAAAATAAAACTTGGATACTTATTTCACTTTTACTTTGGATTGCCATTATGCAATTTTTTAAGAAGGTGTTCATTTCTGGCACGAGTCCAAATCAAAGCTATTAGACTGAAACGTGTTGATATTCCCTTTAGCTTGATTAACAATTCCAATTATGAAAAAAAAAGCAAACTTCTGTTGATATGAAAAACATAATAGTTAAATTGTGGAAAAAGCATATACGATATATTTGCAGAAACTGTGAAAAAGCCACGTTCAACAGGACATTACATCATAAATACATACAAAAAGTACAGATTTTTGCAAAGACCTAGTGGAAGTGGTAGGCACAAAAAGATTTCTCGTCTCAAACAGAAAGGCGTATTGCGAGATTTATGATGGAGAATCCAAAAAATTTTGCAGTAAAGATAGCCAGAGAGTTGAAGGGGGCCTCTATAGTGAATGTGCATCTACAGACTATAAGAAATGTTTTATATTCCAAAGACTATATTGCGTACACACCACAAAAATCCATATTTGTCTCTCAGAAAAATAAAAATCGTCTTGAATATGCAAAACAGTACGTTGGAAAGCCACAAGAATTCTGGAAGTCTGTATTTTTACAGATGAGTCGAAATTTAATTTGTTTGGATCTGATGGTCGGCGTTTTGAATGGAGAAGGGAAGGAACAGGCTAAAATCAGCAAATTAAATATAGACTGTAAAACATGTTGGCGGATGTGTTATGGTATGAGGTTCAATGAGAGATAGTGGTGTTGAAAATCTAGTATTCATTGAAGGTACAATGAACAAAATGATGTATTTGAACATTCTAAGAAAAAATTACCAGAAACAGCTTCAAAATTAAATTTAAATGGGAAGTATTATTTGGTCCAAGACAATGATCTTAAGCATAACGCTCGGCTTGTAGGGGAATGGTTACTATAAAAAGTGAAAAAAGGGCTACCCCATTCTACCCAAAGTCTGGGCTAAATCCTATGGAACATTTGTGGGCTTATATCGAGAAACAATTACTAGAAAAGGAGATTAAGAATAAAAATGAAATAAAAACTGCTATTCTCAATATATGGCAAAATGTACCATCAGTTTTATCGAAAAACTGGCCCTTTAGATACATAGTTTTGTTTTAAATTTAAAAGTGTTTTTTTTTAACATTGTGTAAGTGTCCAAGTTTTTATTTGGTGCTGAATGTTACATCATCACCACGTTTTATAAATTTATAATTTAGATATAAGTTTTATTAGAGTAAAATAAAACAGTGTAAATCACCTTAAAATTTGTTATTATTTTAAATAAACTTTTACTTTTAAAGAACAACATGGAGCAAAATAATTAAAAAATAAAATCATTAGAAGCTGTTGTCCAACTTTTTTTTTTTTTTTTTGGTTCACTGTAGTTAAATTATATGTTTGTTAAATTCATGTTTTATTTATATTATTTTATTTATTTATTCATAGAAGAAGTTTTATTTATTTTTTTATAGAATATTAACAATAAGAAAATAATGAACTCTTTATGTTGTTTTAAGGGCAAACGGATTAATCTTTCATATTCGAGCTCCACGCGATGGAGTTAAATTTAAAACCCTCTAAGTGTTTCGGGCGTAATTTTCCGTTCACTAAGCTCCAGGTTTCACAGCAATACAAGCAATATTTAAGATAATATAATTCTATAGATTTAATGAATTTTAAATACATTGAAGAATGATTAATATTCTCAAGGATTGCATTCATATTTGTAATTGAGTTTTTTTTATAATGTTGAAAGAATCATATTTTCTTAGCATTTAAAACAAAATGCAAAGAAAACAACATTACAATTTTACCCTTTTGCAAGACGCTCGGAGGGTTAAAAATATTTCATTCGTAAAAATTATTTTTAAAACCAAAGACAACCATTAAACTGAGATGCACTTTGTAAACAAATTCCATTTGAAAGGGCTTTTTTTCTTATTTTGCTGACAAAAATTTAAATTGTTTGATTACAAATATGTTAAATTTGTGGATTTTTTTTAATATTATTCTTTCAACTATTTATAAAGAAAGCATTAATTTCGTTATGGAAAATTAGTCAGAAATAAATTCTGAACAATGTTTGTTGCTTTATTTTAAAAATGTTTATTATTATTATGTATTGAAGCCAGAACGTGATAAGATAAATTACAAAAAATCATCCTCAAAATTATTCCAAAAAACATAATAAGTCAGTCAATTAAGATTGTTTTTAAACAAATTGCATTTGAAAGTAGATTTTTTTCCTCTATACGACGTTCTAGAAATTTAAAATGTACGGTGGTCAGAAGATAAAAAAATCGTAGTAGAGAAAATTTCAAAACCGAAATTTTATTGAGAAGTGTTACAATTCGCTAATGACACCAGCGTTACAACATATACGACTGTACTTTATAATATAAATGTGTAATCAGTAAAATATAATAAAGATCAGTTAATATGATGAAGTTATCAAACGATGCTCTTATGCTTGCTACTCCGGAATGAAAGCCTGCAAAATTTAGTCCACTTTGACACGATCATTGAATTTTTTCCCAATGACATCTTAACCCGTCGTCATTTTCACCTTCTCAAAATTTACATACGCACATCTCATATCCGTATTCACTATTTTTAAAAAAATGGTATTTTAATTTGATCGCTTAAAAATCGTTTAACTCTAAACTTGAAGTCATGATTGTTAGCAACATCTTTGCATGTGTACAGGCACTCTTAACTTGAGAATCTAATTTCAGTACCGGAGAGTAAAATTGCCGTAATTTATGTTTTTTAGACGCATTTGTGTTAAAATATTTAGCTTTATCTAAGAAAACGATCGCTTTCTTTTAAATAAAATGTCATTTTCACATACTTAAGCATTTCGCCTAGTGTTTGAAACTTAGTATCAAACCGTAAGAAAGCACACATGCAGAAGGAAGAAAATATGGTAACTTTATGAGGAAAAACGCGTGTTTTCAAAAGCAGTACGTCATTTCCGTTCAAAATATTATGTCCCTAATGGGATTTTGCACCACTAAACCCTCTACAACAATTTTTATCAACAATTTAGAATTTTTATAAGAAATGGCAAGAATAAAGATAAATAAACTTCATTATTTCTTTCTTCTCTGCAATAATGAAAGCTATCTAATAACCACCATTTTGAAGAAATTTTATAAAATACTATTCAAATCAAAATATGAAAATGGGGATATTTAAAAAAACAGCTAGTGCGAGTACATCTACAAATTAACAACTTACAGTTAAAAAAAAAAAAAAAAAAAAGTAAAGTTGGTTCAACAGAAGGTTCAGGCCAGTTGACTAAAAAATAGCCTTATGTTTTAAATATATAGATTATATAACATTATGAAAAATTAAATTAAGCAAATTATGTTATTTGTATAAATTATAGTAGAATGTCTGAAAGAATAGCAATAAAATTTTATTAGTCCCGAGAATTTTGGGCAAAAACTTTATGAACCTGATATTATTTTAAACCTCGAATTATTGCCAACATCGTCTTTGTTTGCTTTTTTAACCCGGCGAAGCGAATTCATCCAGGCGAGAATCATCGAGTTCTGTAATATGAATTGCTAATTTTTGGACAAAGACTTCTGATCTGAGCATGCACACTGTATGTCACTACTCTTCTAAAAATACACTCTAATTTTTTTGTAAAAAATTGCGTTTTATCAGTGTGTGATTTCGATTACATTATTTTCAAAAGTAAAGTACTTTCGTCTGTGAAGAATTTCGAAGCAGCTAGGGGGAAATGACGCACTTCTACAAAACATATTTCAGTTTTAAGGGGGCCAGTCAGTCAGCTTCAGGATTCTCCTCCGTAATGTTAAGTCTATAGACTTTTGATGCATTCGCATATTTAAAATATCTTCTAGGGAAATTCATATTTTTAACATATTTTTTATGTGTACTCTTCTTAAAGGATGTCTTTTTTTTTTCTTAGTTTTCAAAATATTTGTAAAATCTATGCTGAATTTAATATTTTATGTGTTAAAAGCGGGCGAACTATGAGTCAGATTTTAACACTTCATATAAAATTAAGTCTATACTTTAGAAATATTTTGAGAACTAAGAAAAAAAGAGACATCTCTTAGGAAGTGTACACAAAATATAGAAGTTAAAAATGTTAATTTCCCGAGGAGATATTTTAAATATACGAATACATCAAATGTCCATATACAATGCCCATATGTAATGTGAAAGGAGATCAGATGCTGAGTGACCAGCCCCCTTAAGAATTAAAATAGACTCTTTTATTTATAAAATGACGTCATTTGCATCCTCTAAAGTATTCCACTTTTACGATCTAGTCTTAAACATCATGTATAGAAAAGTATGCATATGACGTCATTATCGCGGAATAATACACAAACCCAGCAAAAAAGAATGTCATCATTCAATAAGCTGGGCAAAACAAATTGGTTATCTAATGATTCATATGCCTTCATTTATCTGTTTATAATAGTTCCATGTTTTATCAGAAATCATCATTTATATTTTTTTCAAAATTCGGAAAATGTTATTACACACGGATTAATAAAATTGCATTCTTTCAGCTATTAAGTAAATACGGAGACAAAAAATCACACAAATATTCTTTAAAATACATTTTTGTAAAGAGAAAGTGATGTATCGTTTGTAAAGTAAGTTTGCAATAAACAAAAAACCATTTAATTGATAAATAAAAACGAAATAAAACCAAAATTCACAGGGTTTTATAACAGACGATATTCTTTACATAGCACGTATTTTAATTTCAATTTTTTTTTTCAGTTTTTATCAGAAAATGGCAACAGAAAGATAAAGTAATCTAGTATTTTCACGTTTACTTTCAATAGAAATACAGTACTTCAGTTGCCATGATTGCAAAAATTGTATTAAAAACTACAAAAAAATTAATGTATCAAAAATAAATTAAGATACAGCTTTCAAACAAATTGCATTTAAAATTAAATTTTTTCCCCGGTGTAAAAATTGAAAATGGGCGATGTTCAGAAGTTTAAAAATTTGCAGCAGACAAAATTGCAAAACCGAAATTTCATTTAAAATTTCAAAGTGTTGCCATTCGCAAAATGATGTCAGCGTTACGCACAGATATGTTTGTCCTTCATAATATAGATAGCTACATTAAAAATTATGTTGCGTCGCTGTACAAACTACTGACGCAAAAGAAGCGCCATTTTTTATGTATAATATAACTATTCTGCTTAGGTTTGTTATAAACATAATCCATGACTTTTGGTGCCTTTCTGTAAGAATTGCATCGTATTATCTTTTTGTTTATTATCTATCATTTTCAAAATTATTGAATATTTATTTTTTCTTTCTTTTGGATTTCCTGGTATTTAAATTTCTACATTTTGAAAGACAATACGAACAGACTAGACAAATCAGTGCTCTTTTAACATACTCAGATTCAATATTCAAAAATAATTTTTAACTGCTGAAAAGTAACTGGTGATTAAAAAAAAATATTTTCAATAAAGTGACGCAAGCTGTTCTGTCCGAGATTTCTTCAAAACACATTATTTTTACACCTTGTTAATTTGCTCCGTAATTGTTATAACTCTGTTTTTGTCCCAGTAAAATTCTTTTGCATCTGTTGTTCTTGTAGTACAATGTCATGCAACAATTTGGCAATGTTACTTCTAAGTAATTACTTCTTTTTGAAGGATATTTTTATTTTAGTCATTGTTTTCATTTAAACATCACATTTTTTGTTTCTTATACTTCGACAGCGATTTTTAAATAAAAAAAGCACACCTAATTAAAAAATTATATAAAAACGATTTATATTAAAAAAGCTCATGTATGGAGTAACAAACATTGTTGTTTATCTTTTTTTTTTTTTATATCTTTTAGAAAATGTATCTGCAGGAATTTGTGAGGTAAGTTCCAAAAGATGACGTTTTTATACATGTATTTCAAGCAACGTAAATCGGAAATTAAAATTTCTGCTGTTTCCTTTTTATTCCTTATAAATGAGGTAAGTGCTATTGTACACTGCTCAAAACAATTAGGGGAGCACATGGTTTTAACGAAATTATGCAAATATTTACACCGATAAGTAACGTAAAATAAAACATCCATAATTTAAAGTGTTGTAGAAAACAGATAAAAAGAACTTCACATGTAAATTAAAGTTTATGACCTCGAAAACTAGAAAAAGGAGATAAGTGCAGAAATCGGGATTTCGCAGAAACGTCTGTTTACCTGCCTCAGTTGTAAAATTCAATTGCTCAGCTTGCGTTTTGAGAAAAAGATGGCTTGAAAATGTCACAACAACATGATTTACCGCAATCCACGACTTGGCGTGTTATCGGGACAGTTGAAGTTGGGGAAACACAACGCAGTGTAGTGGACGCAGTTGGAGTCGCAAGAAGTGTCCATGAAAGGCTGTGGAATCGATTCCAAGACACATGGAATGGTAGTCATCGACAAGTGCAACGTCGAAAATGTGCTAGCACAGAAACTGATGACCGATATATCCTGTTAACAGATCGTCGAGACGGAACGGACATTTGCTACTCAGCTGCAAACACAGTTGTTCTTGGCTACAGGACGAAGGGTGTCCAGCCAAACAGTCCGAAATAGGCTTCATCAGGGTGGTCTCTATGCACGTAAGCCAATGGTCCGTATTCCGTTGACCTCAAGCCACTGTGCGGCCCAAAGAAGTTGGGGAACTGAACATCGAGTTTGGAGGCAACGTTGTTGGAGTCAAATTCTGTTTACAGGCGAGTCCCGATTCAGTCTGGATGTGACATCTGGTGTGTTTTGTCATGGAGAAAAAGAGGAACTCAAAATAATCCCACATTCGTTCGTGAAAGATCACATTACAAACGAGGTGGATTGATGCTATTGACTGGAATCAGATAGGTGGACGCACGGGCCTGAATATCATTCGGAATGGCACTTTGACGATCCGAAGTTATACAGACGAGATACTGAGACCTAATGTCGTATTTTATGTTGCAGAAATTAGTGATTTCTTTTTTTCCATGTATGATGATACCAGACATCATACAGTTCGTCTTGTGAAAAACATGCTTGAAGCTAAAACAATACAGCGTATGGACTGACTAGCATGCTCTCCTGACCTAAATCTGATCGAGCATGTTTGGGACATACTCAAACGACGCATTGCTGCGAGACTGAGGCCTCCTTTTACTGTCCGGGACTTGGAGATTGCAATTCTTGAGCATTGGAACAGTATTCCCCGAAGTCTTATCGATAACCTCATCGTATCCATGGAAAACAAGTGTGCAGCAGTCTTAGCTGTTCTAGGAGACCACACACCATATTAAAAATCTTGCATCGTTTCTAAACAACACTTTTTTTTATCATTTACATGAAAACAAATTGTTGCCCTAAATCATCTTTTCAAAGAATAAAAGTTCCCTTACAATTTTTTTTGCGTCTTTTTTTTCTGTATTGCGCATTGATACTCGTGTACTATCCATTTTATGTCCATACATGGCTATCTTACACTGTTTTCTTCACTTTTTTGCTTGCCCCCCTAATTTTTTTGAGCAGTGTATATCCGACAGTATATTTTAGTTTTAATATGAAACTTATTTTCTTTTGTCTTTCAGATATGTCTTCGCGCTCTTTCCTGACTTACAACTTCACATTTGCATTGTGAGATATCAACAATTGAAATTGCCATATACTTGTCTGTTTGTTTTTCAATGAGGGTTTCAAGGCTATTTTGAATACAATGAATATTATAAATCTAACAATCGGGAGAAAAACCAGTGCACATGCTTACCGAAGGGATTAAGTGTGCATTGACTGTCTAAAGTACCTTTAGAAATCGTCGTCAAAAGATGTCAATTAGTTAAATTAGTCGTGAAAAGATGCTAGAATTTCTAAACTTGAAGAACTTTTTGGAAGGAGGAAGGCTTTATGTTTGGCTGTAGAATATTAACTGAATGTACTTGATAAACTTAACCTTCTCGTTACCCTGAGCATCATAAGAGGCTCCTACTTCGAGTTGCAATATTTGAAAGAAAAAAATTATTTTTGTTAATTCCAGCACCTAATAATGATAGCACTTCTCGATACATCTACTATTATGACTTTACTTATTTTTCAGCGTTTAATAATATTGATATTAATAAAAGTTTTATTAATTATTAGTAAACCGTTGGCGTTTCTTTTAATGAAACATATGTTTCACTCTGTAAATTTAAATTAGGGACTCCTTTTCCGAATTAGTAATTTGTGATAAAAGATAAAAAATACTACTAATTTTTTTTGTTTGTTTAATCTGGTTGTAATACGACATTTTCCAAACGTCTTAAAAAATTCTTCCTTAGACTATTTTTATATGAAAAACACGCAACATAACTGCATTCGTTAGGTTTCTGTAAAGAACGCATTTTTTAAATTTCAGTAAACTGTAACTTCCGTGATTTCGATAGCTACTTTTAATTTTGTTAGCGTAAAAGTAATTTTTTAGAAATTGGAAAAAAATTCAGTACGGAGAGGGTTAATAGTTATTGTACAAAAAAAAAAAAAAAAAAAAAAAAAAAAAAAAACCCTCGTTCAAAAGTTCGTCAATGACAGCAGATCAAATGAATTGCACCGACTTAAAAAAGCTGAAGCTCATTTTGTTTTTCATTTTCCACTATAACTTATATTAGAATCAGTGTGATTTGTGAATTACTTATATCTTCTAAAACCAAACAACAGAAAAAAAAATTGAAAAGCAAATATTTTTGATGACACCTTTTCAGTTCTGTCTCTAAAAAAGTTGCAATGAATCCTTTATTTCTTAAACCGATAGTACATTTAAACGAGGATGTATAATATATGTCTCCATAACAATTAATTTTACTTAAGAATATAAGTAAAAGTTTTAGTTTTGTAGCAGTCTATCCACGTAAATTAGGCCAATTCATGAATTGAAGCATCGAACGATGTTTTCTGTAAAAATAAGAAAATTTTTGGAAAATATTTTTGGATTACTAATCGAAGAGACATCGCTTTTTTATTTATTTCTGGGTATTTGTTTTTTCACTAGCATAAAACACTGGATGAAAATATGTATACATTTTTTTCTTAGTTGTAAAACAAATTAAATTTATGTACATTGTTAATTACAGAAATTGAGAAAAATCAGATTTGAGTTTAAAATATTTCATTATATTAGTGATTTTGAAATAATCTATTTATTTATTTACGTGAAAAATTGTCTGTTGCATGAAAATATCCATTTAATATGAAATCAAAATATTATTCTTTTCTGATTTATAAATTTTTTTGCATAATTAATTTTTACAAAATGTAGAACTAAAACTAAACCATCTTTCAACTTAACAAAAATTAAAAGAATTTTTAAATTTCTCTTTCTGAGTATTTCTCTTCTTGTTTAATTGAATTTAATATAATTGAAACATTTCTAGAGGATTTTTTCAGATTTTTATTTAAAAGATAAGTGAAGTAATAAGAACGCCCTTTTTCAAATTATTTCGATTTGCGAAAATGTACTTAATTAGAGAAAACATTTTGATCAAAATAACTCAGCTTCAATACATAGAGTTTTATAGAGAAAATTGCAACACCATTTGATTCAAGTTTTTCCCCTGTCATAGAAAGTAAAAGCTTATTTAAACAAAGTGTTCATTTTAGATATTGAAACAAATTTTTTTTCAGCTTAGGATAAAAATTGTAAAGGCAAAAGAAATAAAATAAAGAACTGCATTATAAAGATTAAATAATCGAAATTAGTTAGCGTAAAAATATTTTCATGTAGATACTTTAGGGGCAAAAATATAGACTATCGAAATTTTTATTAAATTTTGAAAAAAAAAGAAAGTTTCTGCAATTGTGATAAAAAATAGGAAGACATTTAACAAGAACAGTTATGCTTGCTTGGAACAATAAAATTTTCGAACTTTGTTTAATGTAATTTCGTTACCCCACATTTTTCTTTATACATTTTTATGATAATTTTTAACACATATTTAAGTTAATGGTTAATTAAAAACACTGTTGGAAGATCATGCTGAAATTCCAAATTTACTAATTCAACACGGCTTATCTAAACACAATTTCTGATTTACACGTAAATTTAATAAAATATTTGAAAAATACCATATAAACTTGCCTTGTTAATCCCTAAAACTTTCTCCGCCTTTAGAGCATCCAGTTTGTCGCTAATAAGTATCTGAGGTAAACGAAATCGCCAAAATGGGTAGAATAGTTTATAACTCTAATTTTAAAATTGGTCGCCTATTCTTATTCTTAGAATACTTGTAAATAAAACATAAGTCGTATACCTTCACTTCCATAGAGTTATTTGATCTTCAAAGTTAAAAAGAAAAATCCTGAGCCACTTTCGGGATTTTTCGCCCCATGTAGAGAAGATGGCGCTTTAGAGTGAACGATGTCTATTTTAATGAGAAATTTTTAAAAAGAACACATTTTAAATGCAGAGAAATGTTTCGGGTTTTGCTCCTGAAGTTCGAATGTCTCATTATGTAGCATTTATTTGCGATTCTTGCATTAAGATATTAAGTACAAGGATATTGTCGCATTTAAAGGTCATCACATTTAGGCACAATGACCTTATAATAAAATGGAATTTATTGAAATAACCTGAAATTAGAAGATATATTGTAGAAAGATGAATCTGTAGTTATTTCTAGTGGCATAATAAACTTTTCACAATTATTGATAGTTGTTTTTAATAAGAGGTAAAATCTGCAATTATTAGAGATGATTTTCTAATAAATGCTTTGTCTCTGGAATAGTAGAAAAAGTAACTCACCTTTATAAATCTAGTATCCAGGAAGATTTAGATCAGCATTTTGTATATTTTTAATTAATAATATACTTCGTGTCAAACGAATATACATGATCAAAACAGGCTATTTAAACTATAAAATATCTTTTTGCCGGAAAAATAAATTATCACAGTCCTTTCAAATGCATAGCCGCCAACTTTTACAATTTTTTGTCACAGCTAACATTTATTTGAAAATCTTTGCTATATATTTACTAGCAAATTTTGAAGTTTAAATAAGGCAAAGTTTACGAATGAATTTTAATGTTAAGAAAAAAGCGTAAATATTGGCAGCTGTACAAAGGGTGTTTTAAATGGGCTTGGCTGCAGTTTTTGTCTGTGGTATCACAAAATTGGGAATAGTTCTTTTAAAATTAATTGTACTCTTAAATCGAAACCTGTGGTCATAAACATTATAAGCACGCTTAAATTTAAAAAATCGATATTTTGAAGTGTTTTTTTTTTATTTGAAAGCCTACTGTATCCTTACAATACTCCCGCCATTGAAATCAGTTTCGAGAAGATTAAAAATCCATTTATCATTGAGAGTTCCAAACTGTAAACTGTATAATTCTGAAACTACTTGGTCGAATGACTCCCCGTTCTGCCCTGAAGGTAACATTTACTGAAAAATCTAAGTGTGATGGAAAAATTAGGTGATAGTATTGAAAATGTTAAAGTCTGTTACAATTTCCCATAACATCTGTTTTCTTTAATATCGAACCGAGATTTTATGGTGTCATGGTAGATCAAGTCTTTGAAACGTCACAAGAACATAAAATCGCTTGGATTGACACCTGGGAATTTGTTGGCCAATCCTTCGGAAAATGATGGCTGATGATTCTGTTATAAAAAAAAAATGGCATACACCGAAATTATCAGTTGAAATAGTACGTTACGATTACAGATGTTAGAAGAAAATTGTCTGGATCATCATGACGATACTTTATCGTCATTAGACGAATAAATTGTGTATTTCATGTTTTATTTTCTATAAAGTGATATTACATTCCCCTATTTGTGGTTCTTGGAACTAATCATTTTTGTTATAAAAACAATTCACATCATCCTTTTAGAAAATCATCCCCGAAATGCATGATTTTCAAATGAATAGTTTTCCCGTTATATAATGTGTACTTTCCTTTTGTATATCTTCTACTTGCAATACAATATGAAGTATCCTACCTAAATTATTTCAGTAGAAACCGGAAATTACGTATGAAATTTCTATGACTGCTTTTGTAAATTTCTAGATAATATATAGCTTACATTGCTTACAAGGAAGGTCTCCTTACTGGGCATATTCAGAATATTTTGAAAAAAAAAAACAAACAATTAAACTACTTATGTATATAATAAAGGATCAGTGAAATTTAGCGGCAGAATTACAGTAGAAAATCTATAAAAAATAAATACTTTCGAGTATGTGGCGCAAAAAGACGAAAGCGTCACGCGAATTGGCGAGCAGTACTTTTCCTCGCCAAAAGCAAACGATTTTAATGCACCTGTAAATCGTTTGTTAATTGATTTTTAGAATGCGTATAAAAAGTATTTAATGAATTTAAACATAAACAATGAGAGAGTTTAATAAATACATTTTTTCGTATTACATAATTATGTTACTTGTTATTTAATTTTATTACTTTAAAAACAATTTCATATATAAAAAATACTTTCATATATTTAAGCGTATTCCAAAATAAAAGCAAGATTCATTTACCAGTTATTCATTTCAATATCAAAGAATTCGTCGTTTCCATAGCAACAAAATTGAATCGACAGCGCTCAATTGGACTTAATTTTGAAATATTGAAACAATTTTAATTTATTTTAATTCATAAAATTTGATATTTAATTTCCATTATATACAGTGTGTCTCAAAAGGCCGTTTACAAACTTAACATGCTGGTCTGTCATATAATGAGGAAAAAGGTTTACATAGGAACTTGTGCTCGAAAATGCAAACTGCGACCGCTAGAGAACGATGAGCGCAGGTGAGGAGGGGAGAAAGAAAGAATATCGAAAGAGGTATTAATACGACTTTTATTAAAGAACATGGATTAATTTACAGAAGTATAACGTAGTTATAGGTTACTCCATGTTGATGAAACTTAAACATATGACATTCTGCTTTGTGAATAGATATAACCCAAGTTCCTAAGATATTATTATTTATTGACACAGAGGTGAGGGTGCTGAGCAAGAAGTTACAAGTGTAGAGAGGGGCCAGCAAGTGAGTGAGAGCAGATGCATTATGCATATCTTCTGCCTCATATTCTCGCCAAATAAATCGCCAAAAAGGGTTACAGCACTTTTTTTCTGATAGGGAGATCTTCATATAAAGATTGGCGTGTTTATCGCCTTTATTCTTGAATTCAATTCAAAATCCCATAAGAATTTCATACTGCGGTTTATAGACAAAACATATTGTACATGGATTGAAACTCTCAATACCAAAAAAAGGATATGATTTAAGGTTTTTGTTAAGCTTGCATTTCTCTCGGCGAATTTGGCCTGTGATCAATATATATATATGGTCATGAAAAAGTTCCGATAGCAGGCATCGAACTAAGTTCGCATCTGGTTTTAAACGGTTATTTTGGAAGGGGGTTTTGTAACTATTGCGAATTTTAAAGATAGGGATTGTATTAAAATAAAAGGGGTTATGTTAAAGGTTTCATAAGATTTCTTCTAATGATTTAAATAGAGCTGGAGGTAAGACTATAAAAAATAAACTAAGGAAAAATTAAGAATTGAAAGGATGAAAGGGGAGATTATTTTAATATATAAGTTTGATATTATATATTTACCCCTTTTGTTTGGGATTTGAAATTGTTTGCATTGGTAATTGAAAAAAATATGAAAATCTCTCTCAGAATTACATAAACGACATATATATAACTGACAACATAAGAATAAACATGAAAGTACTGAATTTCATGTGAAATAACATGGCCGAAAAACCTGAAACACGTAACAGTTTCTTCTAATTGTAAGGTGCCATGATTATATGTGTACCTATTTTTTTTTAATGTTCCGGAACAGTTCTTAATGAATAGGCATTTTACTGGTAAACGTTCTTTAAAGAAACTTTAACACCAGTCTTTATGCAAAATGGAATTACAGATGCAGGTATACCTTAACATATATAAAATAAGCAATATTTGTTCGAACAAAAATATAAACATAATGCAATAAAAAGTTGTACAACCTATAAAAGTGTATATAAAATATGTATTCAGAATAATGATATAAGATGAATGGATGTTGACGATGAAAAAAATGTTTATGTAAATGATGAAAAATGTTTATGTAAATGTAAGAGATTTCGTAAGTAAAAAGAAAAAAAATTCGTGTATCCACACAGGACAGGCAAAAAAAAGGAAAGCGACTCGCGATCCATAGAAAGCTTGCTGCCCTTAATCTTGTCAAGTGACAATGTGATGGCATCAGCTTATGACCTAGCCCTAGGTGAGGAGGGAATATTTTTTGAGAGCCCAATGATGGACTCTCTGCTCCCCGGAAATCTTTTGATTTCAAGAAGGAGCACGCGTCGCATATTCGTATAAACAGGGGATTTGAAAATGAATTGATGACGTGTGCATCAATTCGAAGTCGTTTCTCATTACAATGAAGCTACGAGTCCACGGGGCAAAAATTTTGAACGGGCCTTCACTTCAACGGGGCAGAATAAAAAAAAATAAAAAAATGTATATATACACATCATGTATATATCAAAAAGTACTGACAATCCTAGAGTAATGAGAAACTTGTTTGTCAAAATCGGTAAATAAAGACCAATGTAGTCATGAGTTGTGTGAAATTAAAAGAAAAAAATTCAATTTTTTTTTTATAATTAAATGAAACTAACTAATATCTTTAAGAAAACCCAAAATGTTACGTTAAATTTGTATTCTATTACTATTATGATTAGTAAATAGAAAAAAATGTGGATAACAATATTGGCAACACCCCATACGGTGATACTCACACAAATTGCTATGCGAAAACTCTCTCTGTAAAAGGGAGACCTTGGACCAGCCAAGGACTCTCTCAAAGAAAATTCACACAACATAAGTACAAAATCGCGATCAATGCACTCAATTGTGGATAATATCAAATTGCACAATATTGCAAGGAAAATTAAATTCGTGGTCTTAAGTTATATCTCGGGGAAGTGTTTACTGAGTTTCTAATGTTTTCCTCATGACATACAAATAAATGATCATTCCTAGGTGGAGCTAAAATTAATCTGTCAATATGAACTATGAATGCTGAGGCATCAGGTGAGTGTAAACGTTTGATGGAAACAGAGAATGGAGAATGTTTGCGTACAACAATAAATGGTCCTGTGTATTTAGGTTTAAATCTGTCTACGGACTTGAGGTACACTATATCTTTCTCTAAACCTATCCTTAGTTTAGCACGTCTCTGGAAGTTTTCATTTCTTTTCTCTTGCGAACTTTTGATGTTAATGTATGCTTTTTTGTATATTGAATTTAGATCGTGTAACAACTGATAAACTTCAATGCCTTTATCAAGGATAGGTTGATTAATGCTCTGGTCAAATGTATCAAATAATAAAGTTCTCTTCCAAAGTGTAATAAATTAGGGGAATATTTAGTAGATGAATGTGTGGAGCCGTTATAAAGAGATTTATGTATAAGTAATGCATTTTCGAGAGTATGGTCTTCTTGAAGTAGGGTTTTAACAGAGTATTTGATTGATCTGTTCAATCTCTCAGAAATCGCGTTACTTTGTGGCCTCGCGACACTGGATTGGAGTACTTTTATACCTAATGTGTCATTGAATCTATTGTACATGTCAGAAGTCAGCTGTCTACCTAAATTGCTAAGAATTGTTGAAGGCTTTCCAAAAGAAGTAATATATTGAAATAGGCATTTTGCAATTTTGTCAGTTGTTGTGCTACGCAAAGGGAATAATTCAAGATGTCGAGAAAAATGGTCTATCACTGTAAAAACTGATTGTCCATTTGAAAATGGGCCGACCAAATCGACACTTACAGTATGCTCAGGATGCGTAGGCGTGTATGTGGGTTGTAATGGAGCAGGTGGTGTTCGATGATGTTTTGCTTGTAGGCACTTGGTACAAGATGCCACAAAATTGCATACATTCCTTTCCAAAAATATCTAGCTGTTACAAATGCATAAGTTTTGGTTAATCCGAAATGAGATAAATGACATATCGTTAAAACTTTTGCCTTTAGTGAATCTGGTACTATAATGTGGTATGAAAATGTATCATTATAAATATTTTCCTTTCTGTATATAAGAACTTTAGTGTCGGGGTGAATGAAATATGTGCGAAATTTTTGACATGTTCCATTTTTAATAATTTCCTCATAAATATTAGCTAAGTTTGGATCTTTCTTCTGCTCATAAACGAAAGTGTCGTTTGAGATTTCGAGTAAAGGGTCTTTATTTGTGTGCTTACCCGAGATTAAGTAGTTTAATGTTTGTGGTTTGTTTTCTGAAGTTTGATCAGTGTTAAGCGAAATGTCATTATCTACAATGCATGTGGGTCATTAATAAGTTCAGGATTTGACGTTAGATCTTGTGTGTTGTTTTCAAATGTATACCTTGATAGATAATCAGCAAGTACATTAGATGAACCGGGGACATGTTCAAATGAAAATGTGTATTCAGAAAGTTCTGTTAATCAGCGTGTGGTTAGATCAGCAGGGTTACATGTTTTCTTGTATTTCTTTAAAGGATTCTATCTGACAAAATTATAAACTTTCTGTAGTATAAATAATATTTAAATGCAATGACAGATTTATAAATGGCCATTAATTCTAGTTTCAATGCTGGATAACGTTTTTCTGCGTGTTTGAGGGATTTGGAAAAGTAAGCAATGGGAAGTAATTGTCTTTCATGTTCCTGTAACAATGCTCCAGCTATTGCTATTTTTGATGCATCGGTGTTTACATAAAATGTTTTTGACCAATCTGGTAAACGAACCATCGGTGCATCGAAAAAAATTCTCTGCATTTTAGCATATAAGTTCTGGTGATCTTGTGTCCATGTAAATGCGGCTTTGGGTGTGGTTAAGTCAATGAGGGGTTGAATAATTTCAGAAAATGATGGTACAAGTGATTTACAAAACGTTACTAGACCAATAAATTTCTTTAGCTGTCTTTTAGTTGTGGGTGTAGGGAAGGAATTTATTTTTACAATGTTAGAATAGATAGGTGAGATTGAGTGGTTTTCAATGTGAAATCCTAAATAGTCAACAGCTGTTTTATGGAATGTGCATTTGCTTGGAGTCAGTGTTAGATTATATTTTGTTAGTATTGGTAATATTTTATCTAGTTTTGAACAAGTTTCCTCAAATGAATTCGAGCCAAATATTACATCATCCTGATATGCGAATAAACCATCAATTTGTAATTCATCGATTAATGTATCCATTAAATTTTGGAAAAATCCGCTTGAGGACTTTAAGCCAAAAACCAAGCGTTTGTATCGAAAAGTTCCATACATGGATGTAAATGTTAAAGGATCTTGAAATTGCTCGGGGAGGTCGATCTGATGGTACGCTTGCTGGAAATCAAGGGACGTGAAATACTTATATGCAGATAGATTAGAGATTATGGTTTGCATTTTAGGTAAAGGATACGATGAACTTTGTAAGACTGAATTAAGCATGCGCAAATCAAGAGCCAACCTGTACTTTTGTTTTCCAGTTTCATCTGCCTTCTTTCTAACGAGCAAAATGGGACAAGCCCATTCCGAACAATTTCTCCCAATTATGTTGGCTTCTAAAATCTGATTTATTTGCTCTTGCATTTCTCGGTGTAGTGCTTGAGGGAGAGGAAAACGAAGGGTTTTGATGGGGTAATCATTTATGAATTTTAAATTTGGAACAACTTTATCTGTGTGACCTAATGTTTTCATAGACTTCGAAAATGATGCGTAGTGACTGAGTAATAAATCTCCTAAAGTTTTCGCTTGTTTTTCCTGTAAATGCTCTAATTTAAAGTCCTGCACAGTAAGATCCTGTTTTCTTTGTTTTAACATCTCATTCGATGCCTGAATGTAATTGGAAATATATTCGTGTAAGTTATCCTGAGGTTTAATGTTGAACTTAGAGTTGTTTTCGCATGAAGTCATAATTTGGTTAAAGTTTTTGTTTTGTGCAGGTTCCATAATGTCTTCTCTCATATAAATTTCCTACTCTTGCATTTTTATTAACGTGTATAGGTTTAGAAGACAAATTTTGCATGAAAATATAGAATTGTGATTTATTTGGAATTTTGGTTTTGATGTTCTGATCTTCTTTTTCTGATTCGTTATCTCTTTGCCCTATAATACTATCATAGCAGAGTATGTTATTTTTCATGTGACTCTGAAAACAGTAATATTTTGTTGGGTCTAGCGAATCAGTACTTATGGAGATCCATTTGGTTTCCTGCGGTTCCAGTTTAATTTTATTAGCAAGACGAATCACCTTTGAGAATGTTTGAGATTCCGGCTGTTTGTAGTGTTCCAGATGGTGTGATTCATTTTCATTAGTGGCTGAATCGAGTAATGGTATACTAAATTCATTTGTTGACATCCTATTTCTGTTTATATCAATAATGATCCTATTTTTGTGAATGAAATCGAAACCTAGAATACCCTGAAAGTTAGATGGATTAGGAATGTCAACAATGTAGAAGTTGTGTGAATATGATTTTTGATGTATGCGAATGGAAGTTTTGATGCATGCGGTGAAATTAACATTCGAGTTTACAGTTTTAATAGTGACGCCAGTTCCTATTCTTTTATATTTTAGTTTATCCTTAATTTGATTAAATAACTCTTGTGAAAGGAGGGAAATCGAGGACCCTGTGTGCAGTAACAGATTTGTTTTCTGTCTTGCTATGGAGGCCTTTATGAGGGGAAGTGTTGGCGTGGAATTGTTAACATTGCAAATTAGTGCAACTTTGTCATCGCAAAAACTGGCAGTTTGTGAGGGCGTATCACTTTTCTTTATCACTGTCTGCGATGCAGAATTCTTGGACAACATAACGTCAATATTCGTTTAAGAAGCGACGGATTTGACCAGTCTTTCCTGTGAAAGTTTAGGAAGATAAGGGCCAAGAGTCCATGTGAATTCATTCGAAGTTGCTGATGTAATAGTGTTATGCTGAGGCACAAGCACACCAGCCGAATTGCGCCTCAGTAAGAGTTTAAATTTTTAGCGTTGTTTTGATTGTAGTCGTCCCTTCTAAAATTTCTGTTATCTTTATAATACTGATTTTTTTTATTCGCATTCGCTCTACGCCATTTGAAACAATGTTTGGCGACGTGCCCGCGTTTTGCGCACAATTGGCACGTAGGGGGGGGGGGAGTGGATTTTTTATGAGATGCCTTGTATCTTGGAGAAACAGTATGCTTCCTTTTTAAATCTTTTTTGGATACTGCTCTCTATCTCTCTCATTCTGTGGGGGTGGGGTATTAATTAATGTGTCTTTTTGTATCCTTTTCAGTGTTTGTTAGTGTGAGGGTATTAACTTTTTCTGTGATGAATTGTAATTGTGTTGAGATCGAGTCAGTATCCGCTGTTGGTGCACAGGACTGAAGGATGCTTTCATTCTGAATAATGTCCTGTAATGTCTGTGCTCTTTCAACCGCGACGTCATAATCCGAAATGTTTTCCTCCTGCAGTTTAATTCTTATTGTCGCCGGAATGGACGAAATAAATTTCGTGAACTTGATTTCGTTTAACGCGGTTCTATCTTTGATTGTTTCGTGAACACGGCTTGTGAGCACATTAATTCTGTGAGCGAAATTTCTTATTGATTCCTGCGGCAACAAAATTAGGTTATTCAATTGAACTAATGATGATGCTTTACTGGGGGGGGGGCAAATTTTTTTTTAAATTCATCTTCAACTGTTTATAATTTTTCCGCTTTATAAATGGCCGGGTTTTGCGTGAAAAACGCTAACGCGGGGCCGTCTAACTTACTTCCAAGAAATTGTATACATTCTGGTTCTTTCCAACCATGGGCTTTGGCCAATGTTTTTATTTGGTTGAAAAAGAAATCAACCAGATTCGGATCTCCGTCAAAGGTAATTGTTTTGAACGTTATTTTTGAATTAGCCATGTCTGCCCAAAAATGTATATCTATGACTTAATCAAAACAAACCGTTAAAAAGGAGAGGGATCAATATATATCTAAGGGGGGAAGCACTGAAAATGATATATATATATATATATAAATATACTAAAAATGCAGTAATTACGATTATGAAAAAATATCTATATACCACAGTTTAAATACTATATAATAATATAAAAATATTTGCATATGAGAGTCAGATTGAAGTATATTTCATATAACTGTTGACACCAATTTAAAAAAAAAAATCTGCACATATGGAAGTTGCCAAAAATTCCATATGGATATGTTTTAAAGAAATTATTTTAAAATCTTCTGCATATCTACTGAAAAGTATTAAAATATATATATTCAACAAAAGAAAAAAAATTTCAATGTTATTTTCGTAACTTAAATATTCAAATAACTTTATGAATAGGCATGCAAAAATTACTGACTCGCAAGCTATTTTCATTACCACTTACCTTGTCTAAACGGCTATCTCACTTATCTAAATATGTATCTTCGAAAATGAAATTTTTATCAAAAGCACATAAAAATATTTTAGAAAAATCAAAATTGAATATGAGATAGCAGGATAAATATTGCAGAAATACTAATATTAAAAATAATATCACACATAAAAATATTATTTTCTGATACACGATTATAACTTTAAAGTTAATTTAATGCCACAATGAAAACGTTTTCAAAACATCTAACAGCTTAAAAAAATTTATCAAGTCTTCTTATTTCTTCTTATTTTTTTTTATTTATTTTTTTTTTAATTTTGAAGAAACAATATAACCTTATAATCGTGTATCCAATTGAATCGTGAAAAAATATGATGTTAAATTTTTGTCAGTTTTCTTACTGATGATGCAAAAATTAATTATGTGAACGTTTAAAATAATATTGTATTAGCACTCATCATACATGCGTGTTATTTTTTTTGCACGACTTTCCTTGAAGATACGGCGACACAAATTCTTATTACTTCTTGTTGCTGTTGTAGATCAATATATTTGATGTTTTTTTTTTTTTTATCTAACACAGACTTTACACACACAACATGAATGAACACAAATTACGAAGAGATATCTGCTTGGCAGACGGTGAGCTTGCAAGGACGGGCGATAAATACAGCCGTTAAGTGTCGAAAACAAAAAAAAAAAAACACAAAAACTGTAGTCGATGAAACAAACACTAGCACTAGCCTTTTTTGTTCTTTTTTTTTTAGTTTGCAGGTACGGGAGATAAACGGATGCGCTGACTGTCGACAAAGACTTTTATAAGAATGCAGATGTACTGAAGGGGGGGGGGGGGATATAACAGCAAATTGTAGATAACTTCTTGAAGAAATGGGCGGCACTGGTATTTCTCAAGATCAGCGATGCGGCACGGGCGCTTGGAGTCCACTGGATTGAGGGTGCGTGGGAAAAAGGTACCGGACTAGGAGATTAACAGTACTAGGTGAAAGGGGTGGCCTTGGTTTCTCAGCATTTTCGAAGCGATGTGGATTTTAGCAATCTTCGGCACTGTCGACCCTCAGAAAATGAAGTGGCTGCGAAGCGATGTCATGGCATGTGGGTGGTGGCACTCCAGCCCTTCCTTCTTGATGACCGTGATTAAATCTGGCGAAAAGTCCGCATCTGCACTTAGCGTCAAAAGCAAACGATGCAACGGAGCACTTAGCGGACGCTGAGCTAACACAAATAAGGCGCGGCTCCGCAGTTGCTGGGACGTCCCGGGAGATGGTACGGGACTTCGTACTCGGCGATCATCGTCGACTCAGGCGAAAATACAGTCGTGGAAATCCACTAAAGCTGGCAGCAGGGTTAAAGCTACCCCCACCTCTGATAGGCGCAGGCACCATATGTTTTATAACGTAGTTATAGGTTACTCCATGTTGATGAAACTTAAACATATGACATTCTGCTTTGTGAATAGATATAACCCTAGTTCCTAAGATATTATTTATTGACACAGAGCTGAGGGTGCTGAGCAAGAAGTTACAAGTGTAGAGAGGGGCCAGCAAGTGAGTGAGAGCAGATACATTATACATATGACATTCTGCTTTGTGAATAGATATAACCCAAGTTCCTAAGATATTATTATTTATTGACACAGAGGTGAGGGTGCTGAGCAAGAAGTTACAAGTGTAGAGAGGGGCCAGCAAGTGAGTGAGAGCAGATACATTATACATTTCTTCTGCCTCATATTCTCGCCAAATAAATCGCCAAAAGGGTTACAGCACTTTTTTCTGATAGGGAGATCTTCATATAAAGATTGGCGTGTTTATCGCCTTTATTCTTGAATTCAATTCAAAATCCCATAAGAATTTCATACTGCGGTTTATAGACAAAACATATTGTACATGGATTGAAACTCTCAATACCAAAAAAGGATATGATTTAAGGTTTTTGTTAAGCTTGCATTTCTCTCGGCAAATTTGGCCTGTGATCAATACCCATATATGGTCATGAAAAAGTTCCGATAGCAGGCATCGAACTAAGTTCGCATCTGGTTTTAAACGGTTATTTTGGAAGGGGGTTTTGTAACTATTGCGAATTTTAAAGATAGGGATTGTATTAAAATAAAAGGGGTTATGTTAAAAGTTTCATAAGATTTCTTCTAATGATTTAAATGGAGCTGGAGGTAAGACTAAAAAAAATAAACTAAGGAAAACTTAAGAATTGAAAGGATGAAAGGGCCATTATTTTAATATATAATTTTGATATTATAAGAAGGTTGTCAAAATTTCTTCCTTTCGCCGCAATACATGCTTCACAACGTCGATTCACAGACCCGTTCAAAACCCCGGCAGGTTCACCCGTTCCGGCAGGTGTGTCACGGACACGTTCCGCCGCTTCCACGATCCTGGCGACGAGATCTATGTCCGGTGTTACGGGCGGCTCGTACACCATAGACTTCATGTGTCCCCACATATAGAAATCCAGGGGAGTCAAGTCGGGGATTGCAGTGACCATACGATTGGTCCGCCTCTGCCAATCCAAAGATTAGGCTACATCATATCGAGGTATTCTCGCACAGTGTAGCTAAAATGAACAGGCGCTCCATCATGCTGAAACCAGATGTTTCGGCATGTAACGGCTGGAAAGTCACCCATCAGATCAAGACTCTTTCTAAGAAAATGCGAGAGGTATTCCCGTCGAGGCGCTTAGGTAATTGGTAAGGGCTAATTAACATGTCACCGATAATAGCAGCCCAAACGCTTATAGTGAAACTTTGTTGACGTGCATGGGCATGTGTAGAACTTGGGTTTTCATGCGCCCATATGTGCATGTTGTGCAGGTTCAGGACATCGTCCTTTGTAAAACAGGATTCATCCGAAAACAAAATGCACGATGGGAAATCTGGCTATGCGACCCGTTGTTGCGAATACCAGCGTGCGAATGCAAAGCGTTGGGGATAATCGTCAACGCATATTGTCTGTACTCTTTGTAAGTGGAAGGGACGTTGCGTGTCCTCATGCAATAGGCGCATAATGCTGGAGCGATGTACCCAAGACGCCTTCGCTTACCCGGAAACTTGTTTGCGGGTTCCTGTCAAATTCCCGTAGCACTGTTTCCTCTACGACAGGCCTGCGTATAGTGCGTTCTCGACCGATGTGGCTACGTACTTGGAAAGCTGCTGCTTTACGCAATCTACGGTGCAATTGTCCAAACAAAACATGATTTGGCTGACGTCTGCTTGGGAAGCGCTCAAGGTACATCCGTACCGCGGCACGTGTATTTCCTTCCGCGGCGCCGTACATGTAATGCATATCTGCCAAATCCGGGTTACTAAACCGATTCATCCTTCTCCGGCAACGTCCTCGCCTGAAATTATTACGCTTCCTACTCTCCCGTAAGCCTGCGCTCATCACCCTCTAGTGGTCGCAGTTTTCATTTTCGAGCACAAGTTCCTATGTAAATCTTGTGTATCATGATATGACAGACCAGTATGTTGAGTTTGTAAACGACCTTTTGAGACACCCTGTATATATATATATATATATATATATATATATATGACAAAACTATAGTTAAATCAAGCTAAAACTGACAAAACTAAAGTTATTTTCATTAAATTTATTTAAACAAGTTCAATATGAAACATTTTTATCTTAAAGAGTATTCGACATAAAAGAGTGTTTTTCGAAATTTCATTTCATCGCCAACCGAGGATAAATCGCCAAATAAACGAAATTTTCATTATTTTTTTACGAACGTTCCATCGAGGTTCTGCCAAAACCTTTTTACAAACATATATATATCCACATGAGAAGAACACTCTGTAACTTTTTTTTCAGATTTTTCTGAATATGCCCGTATGGAGACCTTCCTTGTTAGTATTCTCCGTACACTATCAATTTTAATTGATGTTGATTTCCTTTTAAAATATTTTAGAAAAAAAAAACTCCGAAAAAATTTTAACATATCAGATTAAATTTTACTTTCTTAAAACATTTTTTTATGCAAAAATACTTCATACTTAATACTTTTGAAAGCCTTAATTAAATTTTTGTGGAAGCGACAGCAATAAAAACATATGATAAAAACTACAAATAACGACAACTATATTCTGAAAGAATTTTTTTCTAAGAATTAATCTTTTTATTCAGAAACAACAGGTTCGATTTTACAGAACACCATGGATACAGCAGAGACGTTATATCACTAAAAAGAGAATACAGCATTTTTTGTATATTTGTAATTTTAATTTCACGCATTTAATCTTTTTTACCTTATTTTTCTAAGACATAAAAAATTACAAACTGTATCCAAATTTAGGTTACTATATGAAAATAAGAAGATTAACGTTTCTTATTTTTATATTAAACTAGTTATAAAAATGTTCTTTTTTTATTTCCTCTGCTAATAAAATTCCTCTTAGATTAGAATGTTCATGCCAGAAAAATATCTTTTTTTCTACTTCGTCTTGCACTTTCCGCAAACATAATACTTTTCACCATGCAATGAAAGTGTTAAAATGCGAAGTAACAAAAGAATTAATAAGATTTCCTCTTTTTAAAAATTATAGGATTTTTTTTTTTATAATTTAAGCGTAAAAGTATATAAAAAAAGAAATTTGAACATTATTTGAAAACATTAAAATTTTTTTTTTAAATTTTTAAACAAAAATTATATAAACCTCTTGTCATATTTTTCTATCTTAAGGTGAAAAAAATCGAATACAGTTTTTATACAAAGTTTATAATAAAATTGGAGGAAAAATTAACATATTTTTTTTACTCAATGTTTTATTGAGCGACATAATCATTGCAGCGTATAGAAAAAGCATTGAATTTTTAACACTGAAACGTTATTTTTCACATTTTTTTAATTTAAATTTCCATTTAATTTAATTTTTTTATTTCAATTTATGCTGTATTATGCGTATTGCTCTAATAATCGCACAATTTAAATAAATTTAAGATAACTAATGAAACTTGTTTTTAAGGATGAGCATTAGTTTAACTTAATATGCAAGATGTACAGACCTGGAAAAATAAATAATGAAAAATCCAACCTTTACTTTAAAAAAAGATTAATATTTCGTAATATAGAAAAATATAATAAAACCACGATTGAAAATATACAATAGACTATTCCGAGTTATCCACGATTAAAAAAAGCGTTCTTTATCATCAAAAACGACAGAAACCAATATATTTTTTGAGATTTAAAGAAACATTTATAAAAACAAAATTTCTTTTGATGCCACAAATTTTTGGAAAAGTTTCCGAGTAGTTTTAAAACATTTTAATCAATTTTACCAACCCGCATTATAGGTTTTTGTATGGAAGTAAACATTAACCATGTTTTACAGAGAAACATGATGATGTAACATCATTAAAGGTAACAATGAATTAATATTATTTTGTCACTCTTGCATTTATAATTTCAATTATGAAGCTTAAAATGTTTAGCTGAGAATTGACAGCATACTGAAAAACGATACTACGGTTTGTGAAAACTGATTAATTGATACTGAAAAAAAGGAAGTCGTATCTCTCCCTCCCTCTCTCTCTTTCTCTATCTCTCTCTGAGTGTGTGTGCGTGTGCTATGTCTAAGAAAATCTATCGCTTATAGAGGCCTGAAAATTTGGAGGAGAGTAGTCCAAGGCAGGTCCGAATGTACCTGAGACTCGTACTTTTCATTTTTTTTTTTCGTTAATACCGTAATTATCAATATTAACCCTTTGAAAAAAATATTTTGAAACAGTTTTTTTTTTCTC
Organism: Maratus speciosus; assembly: GCA_963932465.1. Taxonomy (NCBI): domain Eukaryota; kingdom Metazoa; phylum Arthropoda; class Arachnida; order Araneae; family Salticidae; genus Maratus; species Maratus speciosus. The sequence goes on from OZ010787.1 coordinate 21,270,148, forward strand.
CCGCGTCTTTCTAAGTCGGTTTAAGTACTCAAAATATTGAAAAACCAAAAATACGTATTTAACCGGCGTATATTTTACTTTAGAATTCATTACCTCAACGACACAATCCGTTTAAAAATATTAATATTAATCCTTTCAAATAAAAAGAGTTTTCGAAGAGACATTTTATGATTTTTCGTTTTTTCCGCAATTTTTAATTAACTGCATCTCTTACTTTAATATAAATAAAAAAGAACCCTCTTTATCGGAACACATTTGATTTTAAAGAGAATTGTGTTACGAAAAATTTCCGAAGTACATTTTCCCAATAATTTTTAAATTCTGCTTTAGAACATTTTAGTTTCTGTTCATGCGCTGTAAAACCTACATCTTAAAGATCGGTATATTTTTGAGTTTAAAAGAGAGAGAGGAGCGTTTAATATAATTCAGATTTTCTCAGGAATTTTCGGTCAGAACTGACAGTTTAACATATCTAAATGTCAGAAATTAAATTGGAAATCACTATAAGAAATGCTGCTTAGATCGTCTGGATATATTTTCACTTACAAATATAAAATCATAAAAACTCGGGGGTGCACGTTACCGAAAGCAGTGCGGCCCTAAGTTCGTTTGGAAAGATTTTCGTTTAAGTATAAAAAATCATTCAACACTGATTTAGGTACATTTAAGGTTATTATCACTGGCACGGGCAACGCCGGATAGCGACCTAGTATACTGTAAAAACTGCTCGGATACGTTTCCGAAAATCAGTGGTACCAAAAGAAAATTTTGTTTTATAAATGCTTCCATAAATCTCGGTAATATATGGGTTTTTGCGGTTTCTAAAGATAAAAAACCCTTTTCGGAAACAAGTAACCCGGAAAAGGTTATTGTATGCTTTTGTTCGTAGTTATGCAGCTCATATTCAAAATATTAGAAAAATTGAGAAAAATTAATAAGAAAAAATTATTTTTAATTTATTTATTTTTGATACTAAGTAAATGCAATTAAATTTCTTATAAATTAAATCTGGAATTTTAGATAAGATTTTGGCATTTACAAAATATAAAATACAGTACAATAAATTAGGTGTACCGCGTTCTGAAACACATCAAAATATTAGAATAACATTTAGATTGATTCAAAATATTAGAATATTTTATTGTATGCAACAATATTACCTTATGAATATGAAGTAAATGGCAGTTACTATTTTGTATCATCTCCTTTAGCTTTCATAACAGCGTGCAATCGATCTTGCATACTATATACAAGGTGTTTACAAACATTTCTATCAATATTAGCTCAAATAGACTTTATACGTGCCACTAACTCAGTTTTACTTGAAGGAGGAATTTCTTGGAGTTTTTCTTCATTATACACCATAAGTTTTCGATGGGATTAAGTTCTGGTGAGTTTGGCGGTCAAGGATGTGAATGATGCGTTGGCTGAACAACTCTTAGTTGACACCGAGGTATGTTAAATCTTGTTGAAAGATGAAATCATCTTCAAATAAATCTTCTGATGATGGAATCATGTAATTGTAATATTCCAAAAATGTTTGATATATATCTGAGAGTTAACCTTTTCTTAGACGATGCATAACTTTCTAGGTCATTCTGCACTCATGCAACCCCAAACCACGACACTAGCAGCAAATTTTACGGAACGTTTAAGGCATTCTTTAGCAAATGCTTCTTGCTTCATTCTCCAAACTCGAATACCTTGATTACCATATGAAAAACAAAACATACTTTCATCACTAAATAATATGTTTTTCCAATCTTCTTCGCTCCATAAACATCTTGATTTAGATCAATTCAATCTTATACGCTTTTGTTTTGCAGTCATGAGAGGATTTGTTTTCAATACACGCGATTCAAACTTAAATTTATGGAGACGTCTTAATGTTGTCGATGTAGAAACTTCAACTCTTTCTTCTTTCCATTTTCGATGCAAGAATCGCACATTTTTAAAACGGTTTTTCTTAACTACACGCTTCAGTTTCCTGCCATCTCTAGCACGTATTTTTGGTCTTCGGCCGCTCGGAAAGGATTATTTTCAATTATTCCTTTCAAAAATTATATTAATTTAAAGATAATAAATAAGTTTAATCAACAATAAGTTCTTAATAAAAATATCTTTTGCATATTTGCATTAAAAGACATTAAATTACCAAACGATATTTTCAATTTGTAAAAAAAGTATTCATTCTAATATTTTGAATATGAGCTGTATTAAATTTTCGTAGGTTAAGGAACATTTGTCCTTTTTTTGCAGTGGATTTTAGTCATAAACCATTCTATTGAACAGATATTGTTATGAAATTCTTTTGAACATCATTTTTTTATGGTATTCATAAATTATAGTTTAAAGATATTTTTATTTCTAATATGTGTAATCAAATCACAGTTGCATAAAAGCACGAAATTTTGACAAATTATTTATCAAATATTTGGGCGACTGATATTTAATTATTTTTACATAATTACCTTTATAATTCTCAATTAAAACGTTTAACGACACTTTGTAGTCTGATTGTACTACTCAGAAACCTAAACACATGGTTTGTTCACTTAATGTTTATTATTTTTATAGTACAAGCTATTAAAGTAGTATTCGAAAAGTACATTGATTTTAATCAATTTTTCTGTTTTGTATTAGATTCATATATGGTTCCTAATTACTCTGTTTAGGCATTTGGAACATACTCCTGTAAGAAGTTTTTTGGCTATCCTTGAAATGAATAACACCGACTTAGTGCGTGACTTAGAAGAATAATGACTCTGAAAAATATGTTGATATGTACTTAGTTTGCGGAACAAGGATATCTAAAATATTAAGATTTTGAAATTAAGGTAGACACTTGAAATGTAAAAATATATGTCTATTTCGAAACTTTTAACAGATAATTTAATATATTTTATGTAAGACTATTTTAAATTCATCTTTATAAAAATTATAATATGTAATTTCGAAGAGTGCTGAAAATTACATTTATTACGTTTTAAGTAAATTTATGAGTTTCATTAAACTTTAATCTCATTCTTTCTGTAATAAAGTTTTTTTTATATATGTTTTCAGAATTTCCTTTAATTAAATGATTAAAATAAGATTAATTCTCATCGTTATACTCTTAAAATGAGTAAAGGAGATGACAGTTCTTTCTTTATAGAATAATATGCTTCGTGATACTATTTCTTCATCTCTAAATATTTAATTGAGATTCGTATGGGGCAGTGAATCTTAAATTCGTCAAAATATTGAAATTAAAAATTTTTATATCAATTTAAATCTATTTTAGTTTGGATCATTTTATTTTAAATTCATGTTTCACCAATTTTGTGTTTCAAAATTATCAGCAACGGATGGACATTTCCTACACGCTTTCCTTTACTTCACAAATATTAAACATTTTTATATGAAGACAAAAAATTCTCAAGACATATTCTCACAGGATAGCGTAACCGCTATTGAATGAAATGATTCGAAAATTTCATAGCTAATAAATGTATAGTTGCTAAGTCTCTCTCATGTGTTTTAGCGCTACCTCACAATAGAAACATTCGCTTTATTTAATGGCAGGAATCTCTAATTTCGTAAAGCAAATATTTCTATACGGAAAAATCACAAATAGGGAAACTAGAATTTTTTTGACCGTGATGTTGAAATCCACATTATAAAATTTCGCAATACTTACCTGGACACGTTCTATTAAACGATTGAGACAATTTAACAGACATTAACTTGGTACCAACGGTGGGCTCGGGAAGTTTTTATCTAATATCTTCTCGACGAATCAAAATTTATTGATCGTCTGCTGCAACCTTCTTATATATAAAGGCAGTCTAGAGCTCATCGCTCGAGATGTCGAAAATTCTCTTGGCCAATAAAATTCTATTCCTCGTATATTGCTATTTTCTTATTTATGAAGGCAATCTAGTTGCCGACCGCTCATAATTTTGTCCAAAATGCTTTTGACCAATTACATTTTATTTCTCGTACTCCACCTCTCTCACATTTATAAAGATAATGAGTTTAGGTTTGAAACGCACTAGACGGATATTAAAATACTTCACAGCTCCTTGTAAAAAACGATACATGATATGATGAATCTTTTGGCTTATAACCCTTCCAGGTGTACTGAATTGTAGAGTACGATTTATATTGAAATCCGTTGTAAGTTGTTTAAAAATTTGAGATATACGTTGACTGCGCCAGTATTAGATACCCCTCTAGTGGTGGATCAAATTTTTGAAATATTGCACCATTTCAGGCGGAAATGAGTTTTACACATGGCACTAGGCATAATATTTTTCTTTAAATGTTCGAGCATCTGTTTTCACATTGTTGTCAGATGCCTGCTGTAAGAGAAGCCATTTTAGGATTTTTTAAAAATTTAAATGTAAAAATGTAAAACTTTAGTTTTTGATTAGTTGGAGACAATTGCCGTAAGTTAAAATAATATACTTCCATCTTGCTTATTTTAAATAATAGTTTTATGTGATTTATTGTTAATCACATTTTAAGCATGATATTTTAAAGATTGATTTTTGAATTTTCGACTGATTTCTTCGACTGATCAACTACTGGGAAAATGGCAATTAAAGAAACTATTTACTTATAATTTTGTTGCTATTTAATTTCAGCAGATTTCATTTTTGCCCATTATAGGACATTCATTAAGAATTATACCAATCATGATCGTTTGCTTCTAAAACTTAAAAGGAAAGCAATATAATAAAAACCCCGTAACACCGACCTTATTTGATCAACTACTGACTCGTCACCATACATACACACATAATGACTAAAATTAACAGCTTCTTTTTGAGTCGCCTAAATGTTTGTGACCGAAAGCCTTAAAGATATTAAAGTAAAATTTATTTCTTTGATATTTGTATATTATATATTTATTTATGTAACAGATTTTAATTGTTTAAGAAACTATATTTCTTTTGAAGAGTAAATTTCCAAATGTTTCATCGAGTGTTTAAAAAAAAAATCATAAGCTCAATATCAAAATCGGTATTCCGAGATAAAAGTGTTTAAACTTTGGACTAAAATGTGCAGAAACACAATAATTCCTAAATACTAAATAGTCCAACAACCGGTCCATTGACCTGTACCAAATGAAAATATTTCGATTCGACCCAGAAATTTATTCATAAAAGAAATAAAATATAAACAACTTAAATATATTAATCAAATCCATAAATAAATAAAACACGGCACAGTAACACAACAATTAAAATAGCACAGAAATAAATTTAATAAAAATGTTAAATAGTTGCAAATAAAAATTCTTGTGTGAAATATTTTTGTAAAATTTAAATAAAATTAGCAATATATTTAGTGCTAAGCAGAGGCGGAAAATTTGCGCAGCAATGAACCGATTTTCATCTCTAAATTTGAATAATATTCTTCGGCCTATTAAATTTCAGAAATTCTGTCAATATACAAGGTAAAGAATACTATTTAAATTTATTGGTGCCAATCGACCCATCATTTTCGTCACTGTTGAAGTAATAATTTTGAATCGTTAGAGCATGGAAACCAGTGCTGCTGCATCTGGCGGATTTTTGTTTAGAAATACAGTGAAATCTCCCTGTGCGTCCACCTCCCTGAACGACCATTTTTCATGGAACGAAATTTATTCCCATAGGCTCAATACTAATTTTACCTCCATTCAGATACTATCCCTGTGGAACTCCCTCCATGAGCGACCAATTTCTTTGAAGAAAATGAAACAAATTCCGTTTTTTCCTGGTCGTTTGAAGAAGGTTTTATACCAAAATAATTCCGGAGAACGCATTATTCACCAAACTTCTAAACTAAGTTTAGAGTTTTTTAAAATTCCGATAACTTTTAAGTGTTTAAACACCTTTGTGCCTTTTTAGGTTATGAATTTAACTCAGTTGGCAAATTTAGAATGACGGTCAATAAACTCCCTTGTCCTATTCTGTCAGGATACTCTAAAAGAAATAGACAAATTAATGAAATCGTCATTATTTGTTCCCGTCCAAAAAAATTATTTACTGAACTTTGAAAGGACTTGGCAATAAAAGTTACAAAAGATAAAACAGTAAAATCACAACAAACGTCGATGTATTGATTTTTTAAACTGTGCAGTGATTAACTGATGTAATTAACTTTTGTTTTGATAATTAAATTTTCATATTTTTTTCTAATGTGAAAAATAAATTTTAGTAACATTAATTATTACCTTTTTTCAACAATTAAAATCTCGATTTAAACATGACCTCTATTAAGAGACCACCTCTCGGAGCGACCAATTTTTATTGGAACGGAACGTGGTCGCTTTAGGGAGGATTTACTGTATTGAATTCACACTAGAAAACAGCAAATATTTTTTATTTTAATTTTGGAAAATCTGTCAACTTATAAAGCAAAACTAACTATTAAAATTTACTGGTCAGAATTCCGAATACCTAAATAAAAAATCAGCAAGATGCGACAACACTGATGGAAACATGAATTTGGTATCAATTTGTTCAGAAATAAAATGCCTTATGTTTAGCACAAATATTTGGTTTTTGCATGTATTTAATATGAACTGTCCCCTTAAACAGTAAACAACCAAAGTTAGCTCATACAACAAAGAATTTTCCAACAATAAACAAAAAAGTAACTTATATAATCCCTTTTCTATGTGTTTGAATAATTATTTTCACAGAAAAAAAAAACAAAAAAAAAAAAACCCAAGAAGATAATAAATGCTGCGTTAGCCCTTTCAGTTTCAAGGTATTTGTGTTTACAAAATGTTGAAATAATTTAATGAAATCAGTTTTTACAAGAAAATTTATTTGTAAACAAGTAAAAGTATATTTTCGCGTACTTAATAAAGGTGAAATTTTCATTATAAAATTCCAGTGCCAATGTAGCAAGTAGGGATTAAAATTATGTGATGCCGTGACGGCATCACCACCCTTCAAGGGGTTAAATAATTTAAAATAATGAGAGCTAGTACCTTGCTTTTTAATAATTTGTTTAAAAGTTTTCTTATTCGAGTAAAATAAGGAATTCGAATTCCATTTTACGCAGATGGAACTGAAAATTCAAACTTCATCCATGCATATGAGTTAATTCCAGGATGGTATTCTCACAATATATCGGTGTGAAAGTTTGGTAAGAGGATTACAGGATTAAATTATTGTTTTGCCTTGTCACGATATTTCAAAATTTTGAAGTTGTTTTCGTACTCGTGTAAACAGACGAAGTAAATGAAAAAGAAACTTATTATTAAGGAAACGGTGTCACACACAGGGGAAAAGGCGGTTTTGTAACAAACAAATATCACGATTAATTATTTGCTTGTACAATAATTAAGTGTTATAAAAATATTCATGAAACCTCTATTTTGTCTATTCTTATCCTTATTGGAGGGAAACAGTGAGATTTAATAAATTTTACGTTATATAAGTGAAAAGATCTAAAGTTACAGCATGGAAAATCAATTCATGAAATATGTTCTTTAATAAAGCGCAAAAAAGGTTTCGTATTCTAGTTGAAATAAGGAATTCAGAAGTCGTTTTTCAAAGATGACTCTCAAAACTTATTATTCTGCCATGCATATGAGACAATTTTAGAAACGTATTCTTGCATTGCATTGGCATGAAAATTTTACAAAAGTGTTACAAGATTAAACCACTGCTTGATATGAGAGGACAATTCAAAACTTTGAAGGTGTTTTCAAACTTGAGTAAACAGGCGCAGTAAATCAAAATGGAAATTTTTATTATTATGCAAACTCTATTGTACATAGTGGGAAATGAGGTTTTGTGGTACAAATATCTTACGGACCATATTAAGAAATTTTTCTGCAATTTACTTACATAGAAATTATTCATAAAATCTTTCTTCTATCTGTTATTATATTTTTCTGGGAAAACTATCGAGATACGAAATCTCGCGTTATAAAATTGAAAAAATCTGAAATATAGCTTGCGAATACAATTTATGAAATCTATTCTTTCTGTTCTTTAATGATGCGTATAAATGTTTTAGTATGTCAGTTAAATAAATTATTCATACTTTATATTTCATAGATGACATAGAAAACCTAACTTCCTCCATGTTTATAGAACAACTTAGCACATTATTCAGATAATGTATCGGAGTGAAAGTTTCACATGGTATTTACAAAATTGTAACATTATTTGCCACGTGATGGTATTTAAAAACATTGACGCTATTTCCCAATTAAATTAACAGACACAATAAGTGAAATTGAAAATATTCTTAAAGCTGCATCATACATTGCGGAAAGGTGGTATAGTAACAAACAACTAATTTCAAAAAATTAAAAATTAAATTAAAAAAATTTCTTTTACTGTACGTTATTTAATTTTTTCTTGTGAAACTTACAAAGCAAACAAAACGAAGATTACATTATCTTAACTACAGATTCTCATCTACGCCGTCTATCTCTTATAAATTTTATACGTTTTATCTATGATTCTCAAAAACAAAAAATAACTCATTTAAAGTTTTATGTGGTTGTTTAATATTATTAGCTATATTTTGCCAGTGCAGAAAAATAACATTTCTTTGCAGTAATAACTTACAATTTAGACGTTTTTTAACTTCACATTTTGAAAAAAGTTTGAAACAGTTTCTTGACACTTTTATATATGCTTTTTAAAATAATCACTGGAGAATTTTACGTAATATATGCACAATAAAAAAAGACAAATGTTTTTTAATCTTAGAAACTTTAACATTACCACGAACGAAAATATACAACGATCACTTCCGTGATTCCTAAAAAAGTTCTATATCATGAGAAACCGCAGAAAACAATATATTTTCAAGATTTAATGAATGATTTATAAAATTAAGGTTTATTCTGTTGCCATTATTTTTCAGAAAAGTTTCCGAGTAGATTTCACAGTCATTGGGACGCTATCAATTCTAAATTAAACATGTTCAGAAGGGTAATTGACTTTAAACAAGCAAGAGTAATAAGCAAGAGTATACAAGCAAGAGTAATACTTTTAATCTTAATGTTAATGCTGTTAATTTAACGAGTTTGTGTGTAAAACATGTTTGCTGAACATGAAAATGTTTACTGCAGAATTGATAGCATCCGAAAAACCCCAGGTTCAGAATGCTGTTTAATACAATAAAAAAAGTGTCGAGTTAAAATGATGGCATTGAGCTCACAGGTTATTCACACTAATTGTATATTATACTCTTATTTCAAAAAATATTGCCCCTCTAAAAATAAAGAAATCGACAAAAAACCCAATTAGCTAAATAAAGGGATGTTTAGCTCCACCATTTCCCCTCTTTATACTTAACTAATGAACCGCCAAATCTAATCAGGGAAGCGCCTTATCAGTATAAATTGCATTCAAATCCTAAATTTGAATAAATCGGATAATTCTGCATGAAAAACATATTTATCTAAAATTAAGGGGATTAGCCCCCTTTCCCCCTTTATTCTTTACCAATAAACCTCCAAATCAAATCAGGAAAGCGCCTTAGAATAAACCGGTATACCAAATTTGAAGTAAATCGGATATTTCTATCAAGAGTTATCGCGTTACGTACATACATACGTACATACAGAATCAGCGGGCATATTAGCTCCCAGGCTTTGATAACCTGTGAGAAAAAAAACTACTCGTAAACGTTTCCAAAAATCACTGTCAGCAATTTTTTTTTTTATATAAATGGTTTTTTAAAATTGGAAAATATATCCGTTTATCAGGTTTCGAAAAGATTCCCTTAACCGGAAACGTACGTCTGTGAGATGTTTGCATCTACATATCTGCCCTTAATATTTTTTCTCTCCGATATTCCAAACTTATTTTTATACAGTTATATTAAAAATTGGTCCTGTTAATGCATTACTATTAAAGATTAAATGTTTAAGTTCACTATTTGGTAAAATATTAAGTGTTCTGTTTGTGCACGGGTTTTTAACATTTCCGGTGAAGGGCTAGGAACGCTTATAGAAATCGTTAATTAATCTGAAGAGCTCATTGTATATTTCCATTCGTGGTTATATTTTCCTAGATTTGTCTTATTTTACAGAGTAAGACTGCTGAACAAAATATATCGCCCCAACAAAATAATTTTTATTCTTTTTCTTAAGTATAAAATGATTTTCTGATATTCGTAATTTCATTTTTCTTTGTTTTATAATGCATGAAGGTTTGAAGTTTAACACTAGAACCGCCAGAAATTTTACTCAAGAGTTATAAAAATACTTCACACCGGAATTTTTATTTGAAATTATTTAGCTTATTTATTTAACTTATTTCTCAATGGTACATTTTAAAAAGAAATTTCTGATGATAATCGAAATCTTTTTATTTGGTACCGGTCAAAATGACCGCTACGCCGGTTCTAGTGTTAAAGGGTGTGAGTGCTTTGAGACCTGTTGTGGCAAAGCTGCCGTCTCGAATCATCCAAAATTAGGAAATTAAAAAACAAAGTGGAGATTATTACTAGAAACGACCAAAGTAATGTAGGATACGCGCAATTCGTTGAAGGAGCTGAATGTATTTGAGAACTTAACAAATGATGGAAAACGGTCACTATTGAAAACTGTGCTGTCCCAATAGAGCCTACCCTGTGTCCAATACTTGATGCATCAAAATAATATGTGCTCCAATTAGTCAGCAACACGCCAACTGTGACATTACCATCCTCTACCAGATTGTAGCAAATTAAACAGCAGGATTAATCAATCATCTTCTTACATAACAGCCGGGTGCAGTGTTGCCGCATCTGTTTGATTTTTTATTTAGACATACGGAATTCCCACCAGTAAGTTTTAATAGTTAGTTTTGCTTTATAAGTTGATAGATTTTCGAAAAATGAAATAAAATATAATTGATGCTGAAAATTTTCTGGTGTGAATTCAATATTTCTAAATAAAAAACCCGCCAGATGCGGCAACACTGGCCGGGTGATAATAATGTATCCACGTCTGTTTGCGGCACATGGGCATGTCTGCTTGATGCAGGGAATGTCACCATGAGAAGATAATTATTTGCGTATACGGTACACTGCATCTTTGTTTTCCGTTTGTAAGCTAGAATAATGCCCTATATGGCCATTAATGACCGTCAACTTTCAAATTTAGACATTTTGTCGAATATTTAGAAATATACTTACCAGATTCTTCTGGAATTTCAGGATTAAAAAGAACAGGTATGACTTCATATATATCAATGTCGATTTGACAAGCGGGACAATTAGGGGGCCAACAAAAAATCGAAGAAAAATAATACTTGGGATCACCCTGTAAAATAAAATGATCTATCGCTACAGAATATAAAGAACAGTGTATCACTATTATAATCACTGTATAAATATACAGTGATCATTGTGCAGTATGAGTATTTATTTGTGTAAGAATAGTACCTATATTAATATATATATAGCGATTTTTTTTTAAATAAAAAAAATTCTTGCATGTTTTTTGCTTATAACGTGCAGGGTTTTGAATCAAATTTAACGCCAGTTTCGGAAAAATTGACAAAATGTAGTAGACACAATATAGTGCAACTGGAATATAAATATATTAAATATTTTAGGAAATATGAGCAGTTGTATGAAATAATTTTTATCTACGCATGCGCGAAAGATAGCAAGGATCTTTTTACATAATTTAACAGCCAACTCTATTGAGCAACTTATTAAAAAAATCCTGTCAAATATCGTAAAAATTCTGAAAGATATCGGCGTGAAAGTGAGCTAATTTTTAGTTGCTCGCTAAAACTAGCTTAATGATAAGGGATTGTCCACAAGTTGTCAATTTTAAATATTTTTTTTTTATTTCCATTTTTTATTGATGATTTAGTTCTTCTTGGATAACCACCAGAACGGGCCTATAAAATGATAAAAAGAAGTATCAAAATTGAAGCATTTTTTCCGAATTTACTCTTTGATAGTGACTAAATACTAACTTTTTTCTGAAAATCAGTTAATAAAAAATGACTATTTGTGGAAAATCCCTTATCATTCAGCTGCTTTTAGAGAACAACTAAAAATTTGCTCACTCTAACGCCGATATCTTTCTGAATTTTTACGATATTTGACTGGATTTTTTAAAATAAGTTGCTCCATAGAGTTGACTATTAAATTATGTAAAATGATCCTTGGTATCGTTCGCGCATGCGCAGATAAAAAATACTTCGTACAACTGATCATATTTCCTAAATTATTTAATATATTTAAATTCCAATTGCACTATAATGTTTCTACTATATTTTGTCAATTTGTCTGAAACCGGCATTAAATTTGGTTGAAAACCCATCATGTTATAAGCAAAAAACATGCAAGATTTTTTAAATTTTTTGAAATAAATCAATATATCTCTATTAATATACGTGCTATTCTTACACAAAAGAATACACATATTGCACAATGTCTGTTTATTTATATTCGGTAGAGGTAGATCATTTTGTGCATTTTATTTTACAGGGTGATCCCAAGTATTACTTTTTTTCTTTGATTATTTGTTTGCCCCCCTTAGCAAATCGACATTGCTAAATATGAGGTCATACCTGTTCTTTTAAATCCTGAAGTTCCAGAAGAATCTGTCAAGTTTATTTCTAAATATTCGACAAAATGTCTAAAATTGAAAGTTGCCGGTCATTTATGGCCATATAGTGTATATATAGTATATATAGTGTATAGTACACACACTGGACAATTGCATCATAAAATATAACTAGTTGGATGTGCCAATCCAAAAACACTTTTCTATCTCATGTCAATATTTCATTTTAATTAGTTTTATTAGTATTTTTATTAGAATTATGCATAACTTCATACACTTTTCCATGGAACAATATTGAAAATTGCACAAAAATCGCTATTACAGCGCCCCATTCCGGCAGAATTTTTCCATATTCAGGGAGGACCTTCTTGCCATGGCCAAAAACATACACAAAACATTTGGTTCAATTCTATGCATAACTTCATACACTTTTCAAGGGCACAATAATCAAAATGCACAAAAATCGCTATTACAGCGCCCCCTACCGGTGGATTTTTTCAAAATTCAGGGAGGATCTGCTTGCCATAGCCAAAAACTTAAAAAAAATTGGTTCAATTCTATGCATAACTTCATACAAATTTTGATGGTACAATATTCAAAATGTACAAAAATCGCACAAAAATCGCCATTACAGCGCCCCTACCGGCGGAATTTTTCCAAATTCAGAGAGGACCTTCTTGCCATGGCCACAAACATACACAAAAAATTTGGTTAAATTCTATGCATAACTTCATACAGTTTTTGATGTTACAATATTCAAATTGCACAAAAATCGCCATTACAGCGCCCCTACCGGCGGAATTTTTCCAAATTCAGAGAGGCCCTTCTTGCTATGGCCACAAACATATACAAAAAATTTGGTTTAATTCTATGCATAACTTCATATACTTTTCGATGGTACAATGTTCAAAATGCACAAAAATCGCTATTACAGCGGCCCCTACCGGCGGATTTTTTCCAAACTCTGGGAGGACTTGCTTGCCATAGCCAGAAACTTAAAAAAAAATTGGTTCAATTCCATGCATAACTTCATAAAATTTTTGATGGTACAATGGCGACACACGGACATACGGACACATGGACACACGGACAGACAGACATTTTGTATAACATGTTTTTTGTGATCTCTGACCCCTAAAACGTATAAATCCGTCGAAAACCGGAAGTCGAAAAAAATTTCGATTGCAATACTTTCTTCTATTGAAGATAGAAGAAAGTAATAAATAAGCATACAATCTTCCTCAATCTTGGTGCACATTGTGCACAATGTGCACCATTGAGCAAGATTACATGTTTATTTAGAATACTATATGTCGGTGATATATCCAGATCAGTAGAGTATCAAAAGCATTCACGCTTTTACCACGACAATCAGTTGTCTCATTCAAGAGGATACTCCGGTGACACGGAACACAATAAAAATGAATACATGGAATAGGGGTAGTCGCTCTCTGGATTTTATTGTGTAGCCATAGAACAATCCTGTGCGATTTTATATCTTTGAGGGTAATCATGGATTAGGTCAGGGAGGATTGGCTCGTCAAGAGTCATGCCAATAGCAAGAGCCTCCGCGGTGAAAATAGAATTTATCCGATGGGTTCTATACTCTAAATACACAGTCGAGAAGAAACCATTCATCTCAGTGATAGAAGACGATTTAGAGACTCGATGATGGTCGATGGCATCAAGGTCGATTCACAGGAAAGAAACGCCATTAAGGTGACATTGCACTGGATCTGGGTTATGTGGCAAAAGAAATTGCAATCACATCAACTATCCTGGACGACATACAATCTCATCAAAAGGACCAGACTGGGTGTTATTAGAATGGTAAAGAGGCTTACTCCTTGAACATTCTCAAGGGGAGGCCATCAGTTCAGCGTCATATTTTTTCCCCAGCATCCGAATGCTGCATATTTGATCCTATCGACGATCGGATTAGACTAGCATGTTTGTGGAGAAGGATCATAGGGACCCACTTAGGAAGTTCCAAAGCCACCCTATGGACACTTGTTTACAGAACTTTAGGATTTTTAAAGATAGTTAAGCGGGTCGAGTTCAGAATAGCAGATGTGTGCTCTATAATGTTGCGGACAGAGGTGGACGCCAGAGTGGGAAGATGATATTACCTCGCTCCATAGGGTTTCTGTGCAAAAAATTTTAGGATATTAATTTTATTAACACGCTGAGTGTCACGGTGACTGACACTGAAGCTGAAAAATTTACAACGATTTAAGTACTTTTTAAGAAAGTATAATCCTGTAATAAATAAAAGGTAAGTAAATTTTCAGTAATTACTTAAAACAATATATATATATTTAGTTTTATATCATATTTTAGACCGACAATGAATGACACGTTCTAAACGGAAAGTTCAGTTTCAGTCACCGGTGACTGACGTGGCGCTTAACGTGCTAAACGTCTTTCTTCGCAGACATGTAACAAGACGAGGGGAAACACCGCTACTTTAGAGCAGGCTTGCCAGTTTGGATCCAATTCCACTCAGTAATTTTGAAATAGTTAAATTAATGGCATGCATTCTGCTATTACATGAAGTAAAAATTCTTTTTTTTTTTTTTTTTTTTGTAATTTCCGGTATTAGTTCGGAAGTCCTGAACTAAATAGGATACCAACGCAGCAAACCCGCCATATAGTATCAATGAAATGGCGTTGGAACAACAGACATATAGTATCATGCGTTCAAAATGGAAAAACAGTAGGTACAAAACACTGTCTATAGACAACGTTGTTTACACTAATAAAATTTTTAGATTAAATTTAAACCATTCAGTGATGAAAAGTAATTAAATATACTAGGGGATGAATAACGGGTTTTCTGTGGATTACAGAACATATGTCTAAGCAATGTTTTATTCGAAACTCTAAAATACGTTTTGCGTGTAATATATATTTTTTAGATTGCCCGCTAACAACACTAAAAAGCACTGTTATATGAAAAATATCACTAATATTTTCAAATAAGAGTTTGAAAAGTATTAAAAGCGATATTTCCGTATTAGCCGCATATCAGAAGTTCATAGCTAACGAAATCTTCAAAGATAGCAGCCTTTTTGATTTTGATAATTTCTGTGGTTTAAACACATAGCTCGATTACATGTGTGTTATTTTTGTATTTTATTTTTATTTTTATATTTATTTATTGAGAAAGTTTTAATTTTGTTATGTAATATTATCCGGAAACAATTGGTGAACTATTTAAATTGTTTTTAATGTAAACTTGTTAATCTTCTGTTATCGGGCTACAGCCGAAAGTGGTGGATTAAAATATATATATGCTTGAAAATTATTTAAAAAACTATTAAAAAATCAATAAATTAAGAAACTATTTTCAAACAAATTGAATTTGAAAAAACATTCTTTCCCTATTCGACGGTTTTAAAAATTAAAATTGTGCGATGTTTAGAAATTTAAAAAATTGCAGAAGAATCGGAATTAATTGATCAGGTGTTGCCATCGTTAATATTACGTCAGCGTTACTAGCGGAAATTCTTTTTCTTTATAATATATATATGTGTGTGTGTGTGATTTAAAAGCTCTTCGTAACGTCTTAACCTCAAACTTTCACCAAAAAAATAGCTATTCAATAGACTATCCGAGCAAATAGTTTCATGTGATTTCAATAAACTCTTTCTCAGCACGAGTGTATCCACCTGTTTATCTAGTGGTCAGGATGCTGCACAGTGGAGTATTTTCCCAATTTAGCCGGCCAAAAGTAAATTTTTCTTTCGAAACTCAGTTGAGGAGGGAAAAATGTAGCTAATTATAAAGATAAATAGATGGGGATTCACCTTACATTTATAATTTTTTTCTGTTGTGCGAGAAAATTGGTACAAGGGAAAGTAGAGACTTGTTTGTAGCAGTAAATTTTTTATTTGTACTTTAAAGTTCCATTTTGTGCCTGTTTATTTCACTGTGATTTTTCCCCCATAAACTTTTGCTTATACCATATAGTTCTGGATTCTGAAAGCCCATGTATATATGTTTACGTTTCACATGAATACATTTATATTTGTGAATTTAACAGATATGATAAAACGACATAAAATGTGCCGTATATTTTTTAAATTTGTGTTGTTAATTTCAATGTTCTATAAAACATTTGTTATACATCCGGGTGGATACGGGTGATCTTTTTTACTCTAAATCACAGTTCATCTTGAACTGTGTAGTTAATAATTTTGAAAACTGTAGCTGCGAAAAACTGCGAATTTAGAAGAATTCCTTTCAAACACACAAATGTATGTTTTTGTAAATGATAATGTTTTCATTTCCCTTTCAATTCGAAATGTATTCTACGATAGATAAATTGCAATTGTTGTCAGAATGTATCATCTTCGGTCATAAAAAAGTTCCAATTTACCTATCTGACCAATATATATTTTTTAAATACTGTTTGATTAATAGATTAATTTTTAGTATTATACAAAAGTATCATTTGGCAAGCTCCAACGCGTTCATTGCCTAGATTCTGTCGACCCATGAGAATGAAGTTTGTACAAGCGTCTGTATATCGCTATGGAAGAAATTTCGTACATTGAGCATGAAAGCAAGACACTAGAAGGTACAAAAGTAACCTTAAACGGAAGTATATATGATGTAAAACACATCATGTTATTAACCATGGTTGATGGTAAAATTTGCAATGCCGCATCTGAAACAAAATTAACAATGCATTGATTCATCTATGAAGCTACTTCAAAAGACTTTAACATTTTGAACATAATTAACGAGATTACTTCCAGACTAGAGCTTTACTTCTTCCTGCTGAAATTTACAGTCTTCATACAGCCCATCAGGTGACCTAGATACTATTAGTGATAAAAAATATTTAAAAAGAAAGCTTTGTAAATCTTAAACAGCTTTTTATTGAAATATTGTATTAATTTGATTCTATTTTAGAACATCCAATGTCTCACGATAAGAAAACTGTAACAATACAGTATATATTCGAATTTTTCAAAGAAATTTCAATATGACGTTACAAATTTTAATTTTTGAGTTGCTCTACAGTAAAACCTCCTTAAAGCGACCACTTTCCGTTCCAATAAAAATTGGTTGCTCCTAGAGGTGGTCTCTTAATGGAGGTCATGTTTAAATCTAGATTTTAATTTTTGAAAAATAGGTAACAATTAATGTTATTAAAATATATTTTTCACATTAGGAAAAAATATGAAAATTTAAGTATCATAACAAAAGTTAATAACATAAATTAATTACTGCAGAGTTTAAAAAATGAATACATTGACGCTTACTTTGATTTTACGGTTTATCTTTTTATTTCCAACTTTTATTTCCCAGTCCATTCGAATTTCAGTAAATAAATGCAATTTTTTTGGTCGGGAACAAATAATGACATTATATCCTTTCTCCTTGACTTTATATCCTTTCCAGCAATCTGTATAAATAATACTTCCATCAGTTACATTGTTTTCTATTGCCGCCATTAAAATTTCAGCTTTACGATCGGGAATAGGAGTAAGGAAACATCCCCGTGTTTCGCGGCATAAACCATCTAACACCCATTGAGGAGGAAGAACACGCCCTACGTTGCCTTTTCTTCTGGTAAAATGACTTTCATCTACTTCTATAATTTTATTAGGCCTACCGATTTTTCTATTTGGTCGTGAACATAAAGCATCTGCACAAAGTTCTCTCAAATAACTATTCCAGTCCACTGTTGTGTTGTGTTTCATATCAAGTTGCAGCTCACAAAACTCAATCGATGTCAACTCTTGGCACCAAAAATATATAAACCTCAAAGCATTAAGAAAAGACAACCGCAATCCTTCAAACCATGTTTTTTGTCGTATTCCTACGTTTTCTTCGCATGATCGTAAGATACATCTCCATTTCGGATCCCCAGAACTCATCCATAATTTCCTTTCATGGTTTCTTGAACACAACCTTTTATTATGCAGAATTCCAAATTCCTGAAACAGTTCTATCGCAACTTTCTCATCATCTGGTAATTGCCAAATGGAAAAATCTATCTCATCGCCAGCAGTAAAAGTAAATTATAACTTTATAAAAAAAAGCATTTTTAATTCGAATAATAACAAATTAAAAAGCTTTCCAAGGTTAAGGTTAAACAATAATCATTCACGTGACTCACGTTTCATAAATAACAAATCAGAATGTCTCGCATGATTTACAATAAAAATCCTCTTCACGATCAGGTTTGAAATAATTGGCATACATTTTGGCATGCTGTCCGTATAACGGAAATGTACCAAGTTATTTCTTATATAATAGTGATATATATATATATATATATATATTTGGTATAAACAGAAGGACTACGTCTGAATTCATTCATATTTATAAAAACTTTTCAAAATAACAGACATTACATTGCATTACAAGATAAAAACATTAAAAACAATATAAAAGGACGTTTCGGATTCATTCTGAATCCCTCATCAGCTAATTCCTAACGTAAAAGTCATACTAGATTTTAAAATTCAACAAGTAGAAAAACTTTACATCAAGTTGCCAAAAAATTATAGCTAAAACAAAACTGAATATTCTATTGGTAGAGATGCAGCCTCGTTAATTGCTAAATCAGCGGTTCTCGTGTACCAAGATTCCAAAAACATACGACTTGCATAAATGATGCACCCTGATCTAATTATATACGCATTCTCAAAATGATCAGTTTTCATGGCGTGGTCAACAATTTTAGAATTTAAATTTTTTTTTCTAAAAGCATGTTTATGCTCCTTAAGTCTTGTTTTAAGTGTACGGCTGGTTTCACCTATGTAGACTGCGTTACACTGTTTGCACGGAATTCCATAAATAACATCTTTAAACTGTGAGATTGGATATCGATGCTTAAAATTGCTCTAAAGATGCTTAAGTGGTTTCTGTGGGATGAAGGACGTGTGAATGCCAAGTGGTTTCAAAAAATGCGAAATCGTGTCTGAATTATCTTTGTAATACGGAATGCTTGCGAATTTATTAACTTTCATACGTTGGAAGGGTGGAGGAGTATCCATGTGTGCAAGTCGTATGTTTTTGGAAGCTTGGTACACGAGAACTGCTGATTTAGCAATTAACGAGGCTGCATCACTACCAATAGAATATTCAGTTTTGTTTTAGCTATAATTTTTTGGCAACTTGATGTAATGTTTTTCTACTTGTGAAACTTTAAAATCTAGTACGACTTTTACGTTAGGAATTAGCTGATGAGGGATTCAGAATGAATCCGAAACGTCCTTTTATATTGTTTTTAGTGTTTTTATCTTGTAATGTAATGTAATGCCTGTTATTTTGAAAAGTTTTTATGAATAAT
The DNA here is from genome assembly GCA_963932465.1 of Maratus speciosus. Classification (NCBI taxonomy): domain Eukaryota; kingdom Metazoa; phylum Arthropoda; class Arachnida; order Araneae; family Salticidae; genus Maratus; species Maratus speciosus. The sequence goes on from OZ010787.1 coordinate 21,289,980, forward strand.
AGTGATATTTTATAAATTTCTTCTCGTCACTTAAATCAGTAAGATATGCAAATAAAAAATTTATAACCATATCTGTATATCATTGCAAACACATAAAAAGAAACAAATGGAAAAAAAAATGGTAAAAATAAAAAGAATTTTTAGACACTGATAACAATATTATTAAGGGGAGGGGATTCGAGAAATGATAACATATGATATCGGAAGGTTGGGAGGGGCGTTTGAAATTGCCAAAAAGTTTATAACCTTATATATTTACATCCCTTGTTCAACTTTACCTGTACAATCGACCTGATATTATTACGCGAGAAGGATGCGCAGTACGCCAAAATAACAGAATTGTTTCGTGTTTAGAAATACGAAACAAACCTATAGGGATGTGGTAGGTATGGAAACATTCTCTTATTTTGGCGCACTGCGCATTCTGCCCGAGTGGAAATGTCAGGAATCGACCAACTCATTAATAGTAGTGTATTTCTACAAATGCAAACAGAGAAAGTTACGAATGTTTTAGCAAGTTTCTAGCAATATTTTTCGTTATAACTCAAAAAGCGCATCTTCGATTTTAATGATTTTTTTAAATATATACTTTGTGCATTATTCTCTAATTTTTTGGTTGGTGTAAATATAAAATTACTACATTGATAATTTTTTTTTAAATATTTCTGTTTATTTTTCTATGTTAAAATTTGCGTAAAAATGTGAAAAAAATATGTAATATGAACTAATATATTCTTCAATAAATGGCGTTGGTTTTACGTTTTTAACTTTTACACTGTTTGAGAAAAACGTATTTTAAAAATAGTAGCACCGGCGCATAATTCGCCGATTATCTCAAGGACAGTTCAAGGTCAGGTGCTAAAAACACTCTATATGGTATTCTCATGGTGAACATGGGTCATGCTATTTCAAACATCGGCAGTGGGGGTCATTTCGCTATGCTCATCCGGCTAGACCATTTGCAATCCAATGAAAGAGAAAGACAGGCACTAAATAATAAAAGATTGCTAATGTATAATTACGACCTCAAAAGAAAAACTTATTGCTATTAAAGCTTTTTTCTCAAAATGAATATATGGCCTCTACTGTATTAGAACAGTCTGCAAGTAGAAAAACGTATCTAAATCAGTTTCTGTGCTGTGTTACAAATATGAATTTTGAAAAGAAAAAGAAAAAGTGGCATCGGACATCATGCATTCTGCATGTGTTCCGATGGTGTTCGTATTGAGAGAGCTTGACTTTTCCATTAAAATAAATTGTGCCTTGCTTACATGTGTTAGTTTTATTTGTTAATCTGCGTCTATCTTATAATGCCATGCAATTAGTAGCGTATTTAAGCTGGTGAATGGATATAAAAAAATTACAATTAACGTTTTCTAATAAAGGTATTTTTACATGTCATACCTGAGTCATCATTTCATACTAATTAGAGTACGCTCTTGAAATTTGTGATTCAATTTTTTCCGGTATAAAAACATTTTCGAGAAAAGAAAGCTCACTCCACAGTTCATCGGCAGATGGTGCTCTAATCAGTCTCATACAGTAGTGCGTAGCTATTTTCCTGTACCTATACTTTATGTTCATGTCAATACATATCGCAGTTAACATGTTAATGGGAGTGAATAAGACTTTAGTGAGTATTATAGACATAGGGGAGATGGGGGCACATGTGAACACGGGGCACATGTGAACATCGCAATTTTTCGATAGTTATTATAAGTTTTTTTATTTGAAAAAAATTACTAAAGATGATAGCACCTGTAGACATATGGTAAAAAATTTTGGAAGCTCTATGACATTTTGTTTGTCCTCTGTAGCCAAAACACTGTTTTTAGATCTCAAAAGTAAAATCTTTGTTCCAAGTTGATAAGCGAATAACTTTATTTATTTGTTCATTTATTTGAATTTGAGTGTTATAACATATACTATGAATACTAATAAACATTTTTGATACAGTTCTTTTCCTTCTAAAATTGAGAAATGTTAATGATTTATCAATTTAACAAAAGCAGCAATGTGGGGCACTTGTGAACAGACTAGTTGGGGCAGATATGAACAGTTCATAAGTGTTCCAATACTCATTCTGTGATTCTGTTTCTTTCAGTTAACTTAATGAGAAATAATGTAAGTTCCATTATCTAAAATTTTCCTGAAATAGAAGATATTTTCCTCACACAAAGTTTATTTTGTATTGAAACTTCCACAATCACATCTTTCAGCAAATACATAAAGAGCAACAAGCTCGTTTACGTTCAATTGTACTTTAAATAAATTTAATGTTTTCTAAAATGCAATAAGTGTTATGTATTATTTTGCTAAACGATTTACAACAATATTTTTTATGCATTGTTAATACAAAAGTATTACCTTGAACAACTTTACAAATTTTTCTGTTACATTTGTTCTAACCCTGCAATGATGGCTTACTTCCATCTCTAAAACAGTTATGAATATGATGCTTTGAATGGAGCTATCCATTCAAAATACCATATCCATAAATACGAGTAATATTTTAAGAAAGTAAAATTTTTAAACTGATAACTACCGTAAAATCCCGATTGTAGCCCCCCTCTCTTTCAAAAGCAAAAGAAGCTGACGGGGGGGGGGGGGGTTAATCGAGATTTTTTTTAATCATTAAAAAACCCTTCTTTATCTATAATTTACAAGTAAATAAGGCAAATACAGGAGTGAGAATCTTTCGTATTTCGGCAGATTTCCGATAAATAGTATGTAAAGGCTCCCTCCCTAAAATTTCCCCCAAACAAAAACCCCTAAGCAAAATTTAAAAGTTTTAATTTCTTTTTTAAAATTGCTTCTTTATTTTTTTTTATTTTATTGCAACAATATTTAATGAATCATCTAAGCCTCTCCCCTCTAAATCTACTTATTTTCATTTTATAATCTTTTGCTTAAACATATCACCCAGAAACTAGAGAAATATATAGATATGTTTTTTTTTATGGTGAATTTAAAAGGTAATATAACTAATGATTACGATGACAAATGAATAACAGAATAAAAAGCATGTTAAAGGATATTTTTTCCTTGTGTTCACATGTGCCCCACGTGTGTTCACAACTACCCCGCTGATGGGGCACATGTGAACAATTTTTTGAATTTATAAAACTATTAAAACATGCAAGAAAAACTATACAGGTGATTTTTAAAAAATTACCATGTGTAAAAGAAAGTTCTGTTTACTATATTAAGTAGTTTTTGTTTATAGAAATTAATCCAGTTATGAGAAAAAGCTATATTTGTGCCAACTGTTCACATGTGCCCCCATCTCCCCTATATATTAACACACTGAGGACGAGTCATTTTTCGAAAACGAGCACGAAATTTACGTTTACAAATGTCGTTAGAAATTAAAACCTGCTCACAACCAATCAGAAGTAAGCATGCCTGAATTACATTTTCTTTACTCATCCTTACAAAATTTAAGGTACCAGTAATATTTTCTTCCACCAATCCCCGAAAACGTTAATTCACGTGACCCGTCCGTTAAGTGTTAAAAAAAATAAACGAAAACTAACATTATTTATTTTGTTCCTATATTCGATTTACAGTCTGTTATGGAAAAAGTTTCGATCTTATTTACATTGTTTTTAAACAGTATGTCAAAATATGAACAGTTTTTGAAAAATTACACAATGACATTAAAAACAATTATAGTTATTACATTTCAGATCTGTTTCATACCATTTTTCTATAGAAAGAAGGAAAAACAAAATAATCCTTTCTTGCTTAAAAGAAAAATTCTACACATTTTCTACAAAACTAAAAAAAAAAAAAAAAAAAAAAAAAAAAACAATTTTTTTTTTACATGAAAAGCTCATAACACTCAAGTGACTTTATGATTTATTTTTTCGTACAATCATTTCAAAAATGCTGGCATGGATTTACTTATAAGTACCATTATGTTTTGTGTTACAATAATACTATTCTTTTCTGAAATGAACAGAGCGATTTTTTTCAAGTAGTGTGTTTTTCCTTCTGTTTTTCTTTAACGTACATTTCTTCTAGATATCAAATGACTTTACTTAGCTAACTTTTATTTAATTAAATTTTCATTCGAAACGTATTAAACATAACGGATTAGAAACTTTAAAAAAGAGACGATATTAAATATTTTTCCGGTTCATATAAAAAAGTAGAAATTTAGATTTATAAAAGAAAAAAAAAGGTAAAGAAATTTCCCGCGAATACTAAAATAATTTCAGTTAAACATGGAAACTTATAGGCAATTAAACATTTAAAGAAAAAATGAAAAAATAAAGTAATTATTCTTGATACTTTCTGCAAAATAAAATTTCAAACATGAAAAAAAAAATACTCTCAATGTTTTAAAAATAAAATATTATATAAAACTCATTTGAAAGGTTGTTCATAAAAGTATAAAAAACGATGAGGATCTTTATACTGATTTATAAAATTAGCATAAAAAAAAATATTGAGTTATTGGACCTTTACATCGTGTTTCCAAAGAGTACCTAGAGAAATATTCTAAAATATTTAGCAAGGTTTTAGAAGTAGTCTAAAACATCAGGCAGTCGATGTAACATCACTGTGGCTTCGCACTACACCAGAGTTGGTAAAATTCGTAATCAGATTAATCTGTTTTATGATTACAATTTAATGGAATGTGAGTTATTACAGATCTAATTACATGTAATGGTAATGATGAATTTCTAAACATATTTGAATCACAATAGCAGTTATAAACGTTATAATTATAATTACATTGAAGTAATGAACATTGATAAGTTAAAGTTACGATTGTGTGTAATCTTAAGGGTAAATTTTTAATTTAGATAGGATTAAAACTATAATTAGGAAGGTTATAATTAACATTCCATTACTGTAAAGGTAATTACGAAATTTTTGTTACAATTATATTTTAATGATATATCTCCAAACCAGTTACGATTGTAATTGCAAGTATAAACTCAAGAATGATCATTACCATAACAGAATTTATAAACTTAATAATTCCGTTTACAGTTACGGAATGGTATTTACTTTTACATTTCCATAATATCTACTCCTGCACTACAGGGTGATTCAAAAAAGATGGGAAAATTTTAAGGGGAGATAGTACACACCCAAACAAACATTTTGTATCGAAGAATGCATGGTCGAAAACTAAACGTAAAAAAGTTAGCGGGCGCCAAAAGTTATGTTCTTATACGAGGCAAAAACACACAATGAACGATTAAGTTAAGTTACAAAAACAAATTTAATGGCATTTGATTACAATAAGTGCTCAAAACATTGACCGGCAGCTGTTATGCACCCAGTACAACGGCGAAGAACAGATTGGCGAATTTTCTGAAACACACCATGCACCACCGCGCTCGCCAGATCTTTCATGTCACGATTTTTTTTTTGTGGGGACAGCTAAAGGCTCTTGTGTATGAGACTCCCATTGAATCTGCAGAAGAACTTGTCGCCAAGCTTTCGGCTGCTGTAGGGGAAGTTCGCGATATGCCTCGAGCTTGAACGCTTTTGCTATATTAGATTTTACAGGGTTAGCCAAAAGATATTCGTTCTTTTTCAATTTGTTTACGGTCTCCTATGGAGTTTCGGGAAAAAAATCTTCGCGGAACTATATCGCCTAAACTATACTGTTTACACCCGTGGAGTTTTAGGTTAAGTCCTTAAGTATTTTACTAGACATTTAACAAAATGTCTAAAATCACAAGTGACCGGTCACCTTTAGACATATAGTGTATATAGACGTGTTAATTCACCGTTCAATTTATTTTCATTACAAGCTGTATAAACTCTCTTTATGAAATGTATAGAAACCGAGATTTTTTTATTAAAATTGGGCTTGCACATTATGTGATATATTTGAATATTAGGAAGTAGATGTGTAATAAGCGGATCGACAACTTTCAATGCATTTGGGAGTTTTATTTAAAAGGACATTAAAAACGGGATCGTTTTCATTCTGCTCAGTTTCTAAGGATAGTTCTATATTGTCACTCCGATTAAATTGCTCTAAAAAAGAAAGTCTTTCAACACGAAATTAAGAATTTCATCCAAAATTTTGGAGGCATAACAATATGTCTAAATGAAGTCATGTCTTGAAAATTATCTGCTAAATAAAAACTAGGGCTATAAAAATATCTAAAAACTGCGTTGTGTTTCCTCAAATGAGAACTTTTTCATCCCTTTGCGAATTTTATATCTTGAATTATACTGATTATTTTGACGATGGTACTTCATTTTGTAAATAAAAAATTTCAGAAAATTCGGTGTTTTTTGAGAATGTTCTATTAACTACGATGAATGGATGGATTAATACTTGCGATGGATAGATTAGTCATTTTGTTTGCTTTAAAAAGAAGCCTATTTAAAAACAGAAGGTCTATTTAAGGATTTTCAGATGTAAAAGAGCAAATTTATTACGACAACAGTCATTTAAATCTTACAACTTGCAAGAATCTTTAACTTTTAACTGTGTGAAAATTGAAAGCGTAAATATAATTGATATTTTATCTAATTCAAATTAAATTAGCGCAGAATGCGCAAATTACTTATTTTGAAGCAAATAAATCAATAAATTAACTCACTAATTCTTATAAACCTGTTGTACATATGCGGGTCAGCCTGTATTATTGCTCTTTAACCGTTTAATGCATGATTTATTACTTTGTTCTGAAACCATTCCATTTAAGTCTCTTTTTGTTAATTATCCGCTAGAAAAATTGTGAAAAAAATTATTTATGTTTCTCTTGGACGTAATGTCATATTGTCACTCGTGAAAGTGTTTACTGCACAATAAAAACTATTCAACGGTATAATAATTTTTATAATGCTTTTAATAGTTTTCAGAATTAATAATAACTACCTTATAAAGATAAAGAAAAAGCATTAAAAATTATTTATGTTTCTCTTGGACATAATGTCGCAATGTCACTCCTGAGCTATATGACAAAAATTGCTTTAAAATGATAATTTTAATTTATATACTTACTTTAAAATATTTACACTGCAGAATAACAACTGCTCCACGATATAATAATTTTTATAAGGCTTTTAATTGTTTTCATAATTAATAATAACTACCTGATAAAGATATAGAAAAATGTCAGTTGAGCACATTGCAAGCAGTATCAACAAACGATATTATAACCTTCCCGTGATAACAAATCAAAACAAACACAGACTTCATGACTTTAAATGCAAGTTATCACACGTAAGTAACACATAATAGTTTACCAAAAGACGAATAGAAAGCGCCAAATGGCCAAAAATGATCATGTAAATCTTGAGTTATATAATGCATTTAAGGATTAATTTTGCAGTGCTATATTGTTCGTCTCTAATAAAATATGTAACTCGACAAATTTCTCACCTACACTCTTTAAAACTTTAATTTAATCTTTTAACAAAAAATACAAACCAAATATTCTGAAAAATTAAAGAAAGAATTTTTTTTTTTTTTTTTTTTTTTTTAAGTCGATTACAGTAAAAGAAATAAATATAAATCATCCAAAAGTTTATTTTATATATGTCAAAAGCATAGCTAAGTACAGATTAATTGCTTCTTTCATTTCAGAATGTTGAAAGAGTAAAGACATTTTAAAAACAATGTCGAAGCAATTAACAACTGTCAGTGAAATAACATTTGTAGTTTGGAATTTAATTGGGAAAAAAATAAAAGATTTATATAATAAATAAAATGGAATTAAAGGCAAAACACTCACCACTAATTTACAGACATTAGTTGGAATTAACAAGTGTTGTTGTTGTATAAGGATTTAAAAAGAGATTTACTTGTGAAATAATAAATTTTTCACTACAATAAAGCACTTTTTGTAGTTCATTAAAAGGGTCAAAAGAAACAAACGTACTAAGGAAATTACGCATAAAAATCAATTATGAAACATGTGAATTGATGGTAATAGATAATGTATTTTGGATAGTATCTGAATGTTGACATGTTTTTGATTAAAATTTTGACATATTCAACTGACAGTAGATTAATTTTAACACAATTATTTTAATTGGTAAATAAATCATATCAGACGTAAATTTCCAACTGAGTGAAAAATGTCCGGACCAGGATTCGAACCAGGGATCTTTTGGCTGAAGTCGCCAATGCTCTACCATCTGAGCTATCCCGGACGAATCTGGCGGAACTTTTTCACCCAGATAACCTTATTGATTATAGCACCTGGCCTGAAATCTGGTTCAGCTCAACAGAATAAATCGCAGGCAATGGAACTTCAGATGCGAATCCAGATTATCTGTGATTTATTTTGTTGAGCTGAACCAGATTTCAGACCAGATGCCATAATCAATAAGGTTAGCTGGGTGAAAAAGTTCCACCAGATTCGTCCGGGATAGCTCAGATGGTAGAGAATTGGTGGCTTCAGCCAAGAGATCCCTGGTTCGAATCCTGGTACGGACATTTTTTACCGAGTTGGAAATTTACATCTGATAGTCAAGTGATTTTCAGAAATATAAAACCGATTTTAACGTATAGTTTTTACCTTTATTGTACTTATATTTACGTATTGCACGCAGTTGTCGTTCTTTAATGATAATTGTTTGACTCAGAGGCGCATTTTTCTGTCAACCCCTCCTTTTTTAACCCCTTGAAGGACGGTGGTTCATTTCTGGACCATTTAATTCATCAATGCCACATTAGCACCATAATTTTGGAATGACATTTTCCCTTTTATCAAGTACGCGAAGAAAAGCTTTTTTCTTATTTTCAAACTAATTGGTTTTTAAATTCCGGTGTCATTCAATGATTTCAGTATTTTACGCATAGCAGTGCTTTGCCCCTGATAGGGTTAAATCTCATTCAATATAAAACCCATTGTTGTTAATATCGCTTATTTTGACACGTAGAAGACTATCCAATAATTACATTTTTGACATTAGCTTACACACTCTGCACACAATACGACCACTATTGTCAAAAATATTAGGTAGTTTAGCATACCTTAATAACATACTTAAATTTCGCGACGATTGGCCGTTTTTTACAAAAGTTAGAGCCTATAAGATAAAAAAAAGACAATAAAAAAAGACAAGCAATGAAATATGACCTTTTTTGGATCCTAAAGAAATATATATGGGACTATCGACAGAAGAAATCCTTTAAAAAAATAATAAAAATATGAAAATTGGAGCATCCGCTAGTACATTATGAGCGCACATACCATTATAAAACAAATAAATATTCAAGCGAATTGTACAAGGCAAACCTGACAAAATCGACCTCGATGAAATAAGTCGACTTAAGCTATGTAACATAACTTCTACGCCCTTTTTGACACTAATACTTTTTATTAGTAACATTCCCATTATTTTATCACAGTTTCTATAATTAAATAAGATAAATAAAATAAAATATAATCATGACAACAGTTTATTTCATCGGGGCCAGTTTTTTCTAGCTTATCCTGCATGACCAACATTGTTGAAAATCAGTTAAAAATGTCTTTGGAAAACATTTATGAATTTATTTAGCTATATTAAAAAGACGGGTGAGACAAATTCTTGCATGTTGCCTTCGCTTCCTCTTTCTCAATCTACTTTTCTAGACTCAATTGAGAAGGCACTATCTAAATATCTAATTAAAATAAATAAAAATTTGATAAAATCAGATTTGATCTAAATAAAAATTTGAAATATCTAAATCTGTATAAAAATTAAAAACAAATTTCCCCACACAAATAAAGCCATTTGTTTCAATATCTGTTTAGGCTGTAAACTTTTCTGAAAAAAGAAAAAAAAAAAACTTTTGACAAAAGTATGCTCTATTCATTCTTCTTTCACTTTGTACTATGCAACTGAAACTAGATTAAGAAACTGCAAAACATGTATGGTTTTTTTTAAAGAAACCAGTAATAACTTTTCTATAACGCACTTTTCATATTTACTTCGACGTATATACATAAAAAGATAATTTAAGAACCAATTCAAACAACAAAACATTTAATTAAAATACATATAAAGTACAAATAATTCTACAAAAATTACTTTCAGGTGCATAAATGTAATATAAAGATATTTAAAATACAAATAAAAAATATCTTAAAATACATCAGTCAATTCTAGAACGTTTTCTACCGTTACAATGCCATCATCAGTAGGATTTAAATGTTGTTATTATTTTCTTTGGGAACTGTTATTCGGGAACTCTTATTCGGGAACTGTCCAGAAGTAAAAAATTGTAATTTAAATTTAAATTTTGTACGTCAGGCGAGATGTCAGATAAAGTTATTCAAATTTTCAAGAAAACGAGATTTCTTCTATTATGTAGTAAATATCTCCATACTCCATGGATATCGTATGATAATGCATCGTTAAAAGCTGTATCTTTATTAGAAATTATATGTATTTATATGTATTTATAGGTATTTTAATTATTTAACTCAAGTTGAATATAGCACTAGAATTTTAATTTTCATTTATTGAACAAATCATTTGTTTTAATTACGTAATATATAGGCACGTTTTTGGATTAAAAAGAAATACCTATGAAAGAGAAACGTTAGAACGATACCTCAATGCATTACAACTACATTGGAAACGTTCCTAAACAATTGTAATGTTTTCTGAAAATAATTGTTTCGTAGAACACTTTCTACAGATAAAAAACTCCTCAAAAGCCTTAGAAACTTGCACTATGTTAAAATGTCTATATTAGCTACTCTAAAAAAATTATCATTGAAGCACAAAGTTTACATCTGTAGCTTTGGTGTAATCAAGCATTATTAGTAAGAGTTTTTGTCTTTAATTTATTTTTTCCCAGAAACTAAGTTATAGAAAAATTTAAATATTTTTCTTCTAATATGTAAGGTTATTGTAAGAATTAATGAGCATTTAAAACAAATAATATCACAAAAAATCATTTCCTATAGTAATATAGGGGATGTAAGCAGCAGCTCAAAATAATGTTTTTAATTTTTGGTGGATTAATTCAGTTATTTTTGTATAATATAGGTAATTTACCCTAAAATATGCAACTAAAGACGTTATCTCTTTTTATGAAAACTTTTTTTGTAATAAAACATTTTGCATGTGTATGTATGTGTATTTTTATTATATATTCGTAATAAGAAAAGCATAATTTTTGTAATTAATGCAAAATATATATGTATCTGTTTAACTGTAAAGTAGTATAAAGTGCTTTGCTCGCATCTTGTTCTTTGTGCCGCGAGAGGCGTCTAAAGTCCCATAAAAGAAATTATACAGAATGTTTCAAACATTATCTGTCATAAATGGAAAGACAGGTGGAGGAGATCTAAATAAGCAGATTTTGTAATAATGTGCGTGCGGAAATGCAGCGTTGAGGCAGTAGAGAACGCTGTTGACTTTTGCGGATGAATGCTCTTTGCTGGCTTCAATCGTCATTTTCCGCACGGATTTCGAGCAAGATGCATCGTTACACCAATCCAGAGTTTGCCGATATGCATTTCATGTATGGGGTTGCGCAAGGAAATGGATTAGCTGCTCAAAGATATACATTGGACAATTCCCGGGTGGGATTCTGCCGGATCCCTGAACATTTGAGCGTCTTCAATGGGAGTGGGTCGTTTTATGCTTCCAGGCGTGATACGGACACTGTACGACATCGCGGGATTCCTACAATAGAAGAAGCAGTATTAAGCACAATAGAGGATAATACTTTGACAATCTCAAGAGTTGATGGATGTTCGTTGTGTGTGAGCCATTCCCTTGCATAGCCCTGTACATGAAATGTATGTCGTCAAGCTCCACATTGGTGTAACGATACATGTTGCTCGAAATCCTTGAGGGAATGATGTTTTAATCCAGTGAAGCTCTTTTATCCGCCAAACTTAACAGTGCCCTCTACTGCCTCAACGTTGCATTTCTGCACCCACATTACTACTCGAAATCTGATTATTCTGGTCCCCTCTACCTGCCTTTATATTTTTGACATATAATTTTGAAAAACCCTGTATAACTTATTTATACGTTGTATAACTTATTTATTACATTATTTACTTATTTACATTTTATTATTGTAAAAAAATAAGGTGTTTACAATAATGACATATTTAAAAGTTCATATTAGTAGTATGAAAAATATTCATCAAAAAGTCTTATAAGTACTGATTTTATAAGTCCGTTTTAATTAATAAACCCTTTTTATCATAATGTTATTATATAGCATTTTTAAATTTATTTCAGATATTACTAAAGGAGGTCTTATTAAGGTTGACATTTTCTTAATTTATAATTTCTGACACCAAGGTTAAAATCAAATTTCATAACTCACAAGAATTGGCTTAAAACTATTATATTAAACTTGAAGAATATAGCTTTAAATTTAAATAAATGTGTAGTGCACATTAGAATTTAGGATAGAGTTATACAGATACTTAATCTTTTAAGTAAGTAAAGGTGAACAAGGACATGTATCTTAGATATCCGACCAAATGGGATATTAAGGGAATGCTTTTATTCAATTATTCTAAATCAATGAAGAATGGAAATAAATCTGGTTAACATTCCGCCTAATCAGACATCAAAAGATTAATACCTTGTTCTGATTCATTAAACTGTATGCCGTGAATACTAATCGTTCAAATACCTGAGATTCTCTGTTGTTCTATGTAAAGGATTTTAATCATTTAGTCATTATTTTTGCGATTATATAAAAGCTAAATTTTCACATTTTGTTTCAAATATAATTTTGATAGGGTCTGTTATGTACATTTGAATCGTACTCATAATAATGCATAAAATGACATTTTATGGAAATTAAAATTCTCAGCAATATCTAAAATTCTCAGTGGGGTAGACCGGGATACGTTTACGCATGGGGCACATTTAGCCATCAGTCATGACAGATTGATACTGCTCCCCAGTGGGTTTCTCACACGTTTTTGAGCCTCATTCGAGCTTCGGTCTAGCATGAGGAAAGGATAATCTGTTTTCTATAAAGATGAGTAAATTTTGTGTTGAACTTATTGAAACTTATTGTGAGCTAATAATACTTAGTTAAGGATAAACAAATATATGAATATTAGCAGAATTTTATCCTTTTTTGAGAGCTGTATTTGTATGAACAGAAATGTTATTAATTTTCGTTGCACGTTAAAAATAAAACCAAACATGGCGTCGAGGCACGTTTACGCATTGACATCGGGGCACCTTTACACACGTTCAAAAAGAAGAAATTACGTAAAAATGTACTATTTTCTATGGAAGCAGAACAAGAAGACAGCAAAGGAAAAAGCATGAAACCAAAAACTGCAATAGGGAAAAAGTTTGTACACTCTGGAATAAAGAAAATAGTGAATGAATCTGATGACGAAGATGAAAACTGTGTATGTATTTATTGTTTGAAATCATACAACCAATCCAAAAAAGGTCAAGACTAGGTTCAATGTCTTAGATGCAAATGGTGGTCCCATGACAAATGTGCAAAAAGAAATACTTTATTTTTTGTTTGTAAAAATTGTAACAGTGATGATGAAGATGACTAAATAGTTTCTTTTTTTAATTAGCAACAAGCTCTATGTTTTCAGTTTAGCCTATAAAATGTTCTTTAATCAATTGTCTTTAAATTTTTATAAATAAGTTATAAATAAAACATTTCAATTTAATTAAATATTTGTATCACTTACTCCTTGGTATCACATATAATATGCGTAAACGTGCCCCACTGATGCCACCCCGGGAACGGGGCAAGTTTACGCAAAAGACTTGGACCTAAAAAATATTTTTTTTTCTTTTTTTTTTTTACGGTTAAAAACACAAATAGAGCAACAACTGAATACATAAATTTCGACTTTATTAACTATGAAACCACCATGTCTAAAATTTCCTAAGTTAAAACATAAATTTAGAAAATTCCTTGAAAAAAATCCGCGCGTAAATGTGCACCGGTCGTCTACCCTTTAGAAAAAAAAACCCAAAATGTCCCAGGAACCTATAATCATGTAAAGAAAAAACTTATGTTTATAATCTTGAATACTAGGTAGGTTGCCTCGATATGAGAGTGACTACATAGGGATATAAAATTTGACAGTTTGTTACAATGATTGACAAAAACGAACCACTAAGGTGTCTTGGCGAGTCGGCTGTTATCGTCAAAGTAATGTTTTTTATCTTGTTTTAACCTTCCAATCGGACTCGACCAGGCGCATATCGCCCATTTCCGGAATGTATCTTTACCATTATTTAAACAAATCGGAAATTGTTCGTCAAACATGGCGAATGTACTATAACTAGTTCTACAATAGTTCGCACTATAAGTAGTTCATAAATATTCAGATCCTGGTGCAATAGCTGTTGCAGTCTTATGCAAAACTTCATGAATACAAGATATATTATGATTATATATATTAAATTCAGTAATACGAAAATAATATGTCTCCATCTTAAATAAGGCGTAATTACCATTGCAACCTAGAATCATTACCTGTCATGGAATATCATTTATTTAATTACGTATGATAGGATTTAATGGTATGAAGAAAACTTCTATTAATATCTTTTTAAGTATGGTTTCGATTTTCATAAAATTTTAATCGACTCAACGAAATTCTGCAACGATTATGTATATTAAATTTCGAATCATTCAATTGGGTAAATCTTGCGCTGTTGTTTTTAGACAGATGAACAGACAGACAGACGGATGGACCACACGACTACTATAGGTGCTACGTATTTTTATAATTACGAGAGCACTTAATAAAAAATTCTGTCTCAGAGATTTTTGCACAATTTTTTTTTTTAATTATGTGATCTGCAGTCTCCTCTTTTGGTATTGCAGTGGTAACTCAACAACGCCGCCGTCAAATGTTTGACTGAAACATACTGTAACTTAAATAAAAAAAGAATGAAAAAATAAATTGATAAAAACAGCATACAAATATTGAATATATTTCAAAATCCCACTTTCTTGTGCAAAAGAAAATATGATACTTTCCAGTATGGTCTTGGCGATAGAAGGAAATTGGTTAACATATTTTCTGGCAACCTATTCATTGTTTCACATACACAAGCACATGTTTCAATATTTATACAATTTATTTAACATACAGAACCCATTTACCTATTCATATACAAAAACAGAAATAAATTGTAAATAAAAAGCAATAATATAAAACCATTATAATCCAATTCAAATTATCAACAACTAATGTAAAAGTATAATTTATAAAGGAATTTATTGAAATAAAAATTGATGTATAAACATTGAAAAAATGGAAATATTTGTTGAACCAAACACACACACACACACACACCAACACACACACACACACACACACACACACATATATATATATTGGTTATTTTAATATTTTTGATGCTGGTTATTTTAATGTTTTTGATGTAGAGTTTTAATTTAGGTATGGTGAGTGAAGGATTTTGATATTTTGTTTGTGGTTTTAAATATATATATATATATATAATATTTATATAAACACATATATAAACAAGCATAACAGTACTTAAATTTGTTTTCACAGTTTTTATAGCATCTGGCAACATATACATAACAATATAAAAAAGAAGCTTTTGTTTGTAGAAATCAGACTCTGAAACTACGGATCCTCATTTAAAAGTTCTTTCACTGTACGTAAGCAAATAACCAGAGTTTCCAAGTACAATGCAATCTGTCTGATTTTTGGAAGGAGGTGACCACAAATATGTTGAAATAGCGATTTTCTTATTAATTCAAGTCCCACGTTCACCGAATACATCGTAAAAGGGGAGTATCTTTAAAATGGGACTTATTAGTTATATTTAAATTATCCGCAGCATAAATTCTCCACAATCTTAGTAGACACAAAAATACCTCTTCGAATAATTCAACAGTCTCGCGTGTAAAGCCGAAGGCTTTGATAATAATTAATAATAAAAGAATAGAAAAAAATATTAAATTATAATTCATCTTTATTCGCAAAATATATTTAAAAAACTTTATATCAATAACGAATTATTGATAGAAAAATAACGTAAAGGAATACATGAAAATAAAAAGAGATTTCCTTTGAAATAAAAACAAAAGCATTCATACATATGTAATAAAAAGGATAGATAAAAAGAGTGTGACATGCATACGATTAAGATACACAAAAGGGGGTCAAAATGTAATACGAATTTGAGAATTAAGAGAAAATCTTTATTAATAAACTGTTGGACTAATTTTATTTGTAAAACAACTTGTTTATAAAATGGAACGGATGCATATGAGTCAGGGACATTTGTGACCCATTCAGGGACCAATGTGATAGCCCAGTCATTTGGTAAAAAATAAAAGAAAGTTTTGGTGTATTTTTGATATTTGGTGCCCTTATGTTTTTATGATCGCTGATCATGAATCTGAAGTTTGCCAACAAAATCTTTCCCGGGGAACACGTTTTTTGTAAAAGAAAAAAAAAAAACCGTGCAAAAAGACGGACTTTTCTTTGTTTTTTCAAAATAACTTCAAAACTATGCATTTTACGTAGAACTCAGCAATGCATAAATTAAAGAGGATAACATTTCCTACATTTTATGTATGAAAAGTTTTGTTCTCTGATGAATAGCTTAGCCGTGACAGTGCCGCAAAAATGGCTGTTAAAAGCCAAAAACTTGCCCACCGTGTACTGTAAAAAAAATACTACCAGTTTTCCTGTAGGAATTGGAAAACTAGTTGCCCTTATCGTACCGGAAAATTTTTCGACCCAGCTTGGAATAAAATCCGTAAAATCGGAATAAAATACCGTTTTATTGACTATTTCCTTTTTTTTACAGATTTTATTCCGAGCTAGGTCGGAAAATTTTCCGGTACGATAAGGGCAACTATTTTTCCGATTCCTACAGGAAAACTGGTCGGATTTTTTTTACAGTGTGTCAAAAAATGTGGTTGACACGGCGGGCAAGATTAAAAAAAACTACTCAATAGATCATCTTGATTTTTTTTTTTTTTTTATTAAAGCTTTTTTAGTTGCCTTCGATATGAATTAAATCTTTTACTAAAATTATTTAAAAAAAGTTATTGACAAATAAGAACGAATTTTTTTAACAATTTATTTTAAATCAGCCATTATATAACATTTTTTAAAATAAATTTATGGGTTCCTTTAATTTAACTAGAAGCTATACTCACGAAGTTTACGAAAAAAAAATGTATTTTTGTGTTTCAGATAATTCTACAAGGCGCTATCATGCCCACCGTCCAGACGAAATTTTCCAAAGCAGTTGAACATATTTGTTTATAACTTATAGTAGACGCAGCAAAATCTAATAAAAAAATTCTTGTGTATACCTTAAGATATGTACAATAAACTGTTAAAATTTCAAAAAGATCCATCATGCATTTTTCTTACAAAAAAATCATAAAAAGGGCTTTTTTTGTTTCCTAATGTAGAGGGTCCTCTTAATAGCTATGATCATTGACAAGTTCTCGCCAGCCAATATTACATGCAAGCAAGCAAAAGTTGACGCAGACAGCTTGATTGCTTTGTCATTCGGTGATGGAAAAGTGTAGCACCAGATAATTGATTGACACCGCTAAATTTCATTAGTATTATTCGTCTTATTTCAGAATAGAATTTCTGAGACTTTTCAAGGCAAAGAATAGTATAAAAACTTAGTGGTGACAAAACGTCCAACTGCTGCGCCCTGTTCCACCAGTGGTCATTGGTTCTAAAAAATGAGACGGAAATTGTAGTTGGGGTGGATGTAGATCTTTTGGTTATTTTGATAGGTCTCTGGAAGTACGAAAGCTTTTTTATCCAGGGAAGGACACCATTTCTCCATTGGCATTTTCTCTAACTAATGCTGTGAGTTCAACTGTTGATGAAAAAATCCTTTTCCAACATGCTATGAGCGGTTGCGATGCAACGTCAGCACTGTTTATGCAAGAGAAAATGAAGTTTTCAAAACTCTTGTGAAGAATCCACATCTTGCCGACGTTGTTAAAGTATTCAACGAGTGGAACGCTACTCAGGAGAAGATTACAGCTGCTGGGGAACGTTTCCTTGCATTACTGTATGGTTATAGTGGGGCAAATGTGCCTTCGCTAAATCACCTAAGGTATATTATTTCGTACAAGAAGTCAGCCTTTAGATACAATTGGAACATTGCTGTTTTACCACCATCTGCAGCTGCAGCGCAACAGCACTCTTTAAGAGTAAGGTACTTATACCCAACATGCACAGTGCTCTCAATATGGACACACCTAATGTCTTTAAAAGTACCAATTTTGATCGAGAGATGGCGCTATATGTCCGTGAAGAAAAGCACTTGAAATGATAATTAAGCCTGGAATGTGCAAAAAAGCGCGCTGTTCGCCATTTGAAAGAAAACTTGTTGTTTCGTGGTATGCTGATAGTAGTTACAGGTAAGTTTAAATTCTTATTAGGTATGGTAAAATTACTTTGAATATTGAAAAATGGAATGTTTTAGAAAGCTGATAAAACATATTTTCGATTGCTATTGCATATATTGCTTAAAAATGTTTTCTTTGTTTATTTATTACAAGATTTAGTAAAACTATGCCCCATTCCCAATATGGACACCTTATGTCCACACTGGAAATACAGCAAGTGAATCTTCAGATTCACAAATTTGTAAAACATCTCTCTAATGTCATCTGAACAATCTTCCAAGAAAGCTCCTCCAAGAAAAAAAAATCCGCCAAAAAGCCCTTGCAGAAAAATCAAAAGAAGCCTCCCCTCAGTAGGGTATCTGTTGGCGAAATCGCAGGTACCAGCTGTATGACATCCTCAACAAAGGAGAGCTGGTACTACTTCTTATGCAGTATTGATGCTGTTGCAAACATGCGGCTACGCATCATATGCGGCAGATATGTCCATGAAGACTGAGTGGGACTTACGCCCATGATGAAGAAGTTTTTATTTGTCCATCCTGTGAGGACTGACTAATAACAGATGTAAATTATGCAGACAGATGCAATAAAGCTAAGCAAAATCAACTATATTATTTCATGATATTTTGTAGTTACTGATGTGCTTTGCATGGGTCTTCGAAGAGCCACAACCGAAAATGCCCCCCCCCCCTTCTAAAGTGCACGTTCTGAAGATATTTACTGTGACCCACCCTCCCCCGCAATATTTTAAGATATATTTCTTTTATCCCCTCTCTTCTAAAATCCCTTAGAAGAGTGGCTCTTCCATACACCCTGTGTAGTAGGTCAATAAGGAGCCACCTGTCCTTAATATGGATATGCATGTCCGTAATAGGGACAGGTGGTTCTTTATATGGACACTTGTAAACATTTTTTGTTGTTATCATTAAAATTAAACCAGAATAATTACAAGGTCGCTAATTTTAATAATGATAGTCAACAGTCCAGGGATAGTGGTCATACATTTTGAGTCCTATGACGTGTACACGGGGGTGAAAAAAATCAATTTTCCTTAGGGTGTCCATATTGGGTACAGGTACCTTATAATCTTTCGTAACATTAATAGCCAATGTTCGGAAAAATGGTCAGTTTTTTTTTTTTGTTAAATCAACGTACAGCGCCGTAATTATCGTTTTTTCAGAATTTTTTGCTTTTCACACCCATTTTTGCGGCCTTGCCACGGCTAAACCATTGATCAGAGAAAAAAAATTTAATACATTAAATTTAGGAAATGTTATCTTCTTTAATTTATGTATTGCTGAGTTTTATGTAAAATGCATACTTTTGGAGTTATTTTGAAACAACAAAAAATTCGGGTTTTATACAAGTTTTCTGCAAAAAAAAGAAGTGTTTCCTGGACAAAATTTTTTTGGAAAACCTCAGATTCATGTTCAACGACCCCAAAAACATAATGGCACCAAGTATCAAAACTACACCAAAACTATCTTTTATTTGTCCTTTTTGAGCACCTAATGCCTGGACTATGAAGTCATTCTTCAGAAAGAGTAGTTTTTAAAGCCAAAAGTGAGATTGGGGACTAATTTCGAGCAGAAAGTTTTAACTACAAATATTCCGTAATGTTTAAGCCAGGTAGTCTTGCGCTAGAAGTAATGACGTCGATTATTATCATACGTTTCGAAGTATTGTCAAACACGCGCATCAATATGAATAGGAGTGTCGTAGTCCACAAAAAAGAGAATTCAGGGAATTTGCAGGGAACAAGGTCTAGGTGAAAGAATGCCCATGTTCCCAGATAAAGTTCCGGTAGTGGAAGGCTTTCATTTTTCCATACATAATGATAAATAGTAAACAAACTCTACACAAAGATATCCCACCCCATACTACTAACATAAAATTACCTCTATGCTTTATAGTCTTCAAGAGAAAATCAGGAGTAAATGCTGTACTACGCGTTTTATAGACATGAAAGAGATGTTGATCGCTTATTCATTAGCTATCACGTTGCCGCTAATTTGAGGCCCAATCTCGGTGAGCTCTGCATGATCGATGTTATTTGAGATAATTACGTGTTGTTGTCAACGATTTAATATTTGTCAAATTCTTACAAATATTCGCAACATTGTCTTTGAACTCGATTTGAAAAGTTTTGGTTGAATGGTGGTCCTAAAAATCAATGATTATTTTGGATGTTATCTGGAATAGAGATTTATTGTGCTTTTCGGCAGGTATGTCTTTTTGTCACTCATCTATACTTATCAGTAAGTTTTATTTTTGTCCATAGTTGTACTTTATTGATTGCATATTACAGATTTTCGTGTACGCCTTTATTACGGCTGTTACCGCAATGGTTGTAAACCCCAGAAAAGATATTTTTCACCACACTGGCGTTACATTTAAGCACACTACAACAGGTTTAACTCTTCGAAAGTCTAATATTGCAGCATCTTTTAGAGAACACAATAGGCACATGTAACACCTACTACAGCTATTAACAGACTTGGATTTTCCTTTTATAACAAGAAGGTTGCGTATTCCTCTGTATTGTACCGCGTATGTATTGCAACAGTGAAATGCATCATAATGTTTCACACGGATCCGTATTATCTTGTGCACCATTCCTATAGTCAGGCAGATGTGTTTTAATTTTTTAAATATACATTTCCCAAAATTTTAAGCTGTTATGGAATACGCATTTTTTAAATACTTTTTTAAATTTAAAACTCATTGTAAAGAATAAATTCTTTGAAACCGATTAGTTTCCTTTTTTCCTAAGTTTGGCAGTTTTTATGAACGATTTTTCGTACCACGTACGTAAAATAATAAGTATACATAAAAGTTTTTTTTCCCGACTGCTAAGAAGGGTTATGTGTTTCAAGCGTATCTGGTTATGTGGATTTCTTTATACCCTCGAAACATCGCAACGGCTAGATGGATTTTAATGAATGAGGTCTCTATCGATTTGTCTTAACAGTCCGATGGTTATAGGCTAGGTTTTGTTTTTATAAATTCAAAATGACGGCCGTAAAATACAAAATGGCGGTAGAGACGAAAAACATTTTTTACGCACCATGCTGAGTGGCATATCATTGGACAGGTCTTTCAGAATGAAGACTATGTTTCATTGACTATTTTACAGTCAGAAGCTCCGTTTAAATATTACACAACCTGGATGTTGTGTAGGTAGGACCTCTAGCTTTACTGAAACTCTAACCTTCATAGACATCTATAGGCCCCATCAAACAGTGTTTATAGTTAGGAAGTAACAATTAAACACAATTTAAAAGTCATCAATACAAGTAAATAAAAAAATAGGTAAGTAATATAAAAAATAGTTTCACATGGATGAGAAATAATTAATTAGTTAGCTTTTTACGCAGTCGGGTTTTTTGATTTCTTAAATTTAATTTTTGAATGATTGGTTGGATTTAGAATGTTCTCAGCAGAAATATATCACAGTGTAAGTAGTTCTTAATGGAATAAAAGAAAAAATAAATACTTCCACATTTGTGTAACACATAATTTTTTTGTTGATAGTCCCCATTAAAAATTCACCCAGTTAACATTTTAAAAATTAAAGTTAAAATTCACCTGTCATCGTTTGTTTTCAAAATGTTCTAAAATATAATAGACGAAATTAAATAAACTTTAGTCTGAGACACTTTTCATTTTTTTTATTTAACCAAGACTTTGTCCAAATACCTCCAGTACAAAAGTAACATTACATTATGTCAAATTTAATAATGAAAAATAAACATTACTACTTTCTCACAAATCCTAATCTTATAAAAGTTATGGGAAAACAATTTAAGCAATATAAAATGTGTAATTCAGGCAAGGTTATATATATTTCATGATACGAGGAGAATTGAAAATAATTTTTGGTTTTCCAGTCACTTTCAATTTCATGTCTAGGATTTATAGAAAATGTCTCACGAAATAGAAGCTAAAGATTATCTTTTAAAAATTCCATTTAATAATGTTCACAAAAATAGCTTATAATCAATAACAAAAGTCATTTTATGAAAACTATTTTTAATATACAAAACCAGACTAATCATTTAAAATATTGTAAAGTTAAACTGGTTGTAATTTTTTTATAATGAAAAGGTTTAAAATATTACATAAAAAGTTATAATGCTTTAAGATAAAATTTAAACTAAATTTTTGATAAATATTTATATTTTTTAATTTATCAGTAATTTTTTTAATTGCAATTAAAGAGACAGATTCAAAGGTTTTTGCCATTGATTATTTAAATACACTGAAGTAGGCAACTCAAAGGCAAAATTTGCGATTTTTTTCAGAAAAAATGAGAAAAATAATAATTCTTCTGCGTTATCCATTGAGAAATATATGCTAGCACAGATGCATTTATCTGGTTTTTCATAATTTTATGCATTTTGTTATTTTTGCCTTTTTTGGATTATATTCAATTGTTTTAGAGCTTAAACTGAAATGTAGCCGAAATGATATACATTATATATACATAAACGCCTGTGTATGTTTGTGTGGAACGAACACAAAAAATTTAATAGAGTAATAAATAATACCGGGTAAGTCAAAATGAATATAGCGATTACAAACGGCTATAAATATTTAATGGAAAAGAATTTATCAATAAGATTAACACAGAATGTAGACGAAACTTCAAAATTTCTTTACGTAAGGCGCAGTTGCAGTGAAGCGGAAGCCTACGCAAGCGCAATTTTAAAACTTCGCAACGACAAGAAACCTGTTCATTGCGGCCGTCTCATTAGTAAAAATGCCCAATTATGACGGTAAAAATGGCCGATTTTTGTCTATGAGGTTATATGAAAGACAGAGGGTGCCTCCCATACCCAAAACAATTGAAGAACTCAAAGTACGCATTTGTAATGCGCTTGCGTCGGTGACTGCTCAAATGCTTCAGAATGTTTGTCGTGAAATGGACTACCGCCTAGATGTTGTCCGTGTGACCAAGGGAAGTCACACAGAACATCTATGACGTATGTATACAAAATTTTGAAGTTCCGTCTACATTCTATGCTAATCTTATCGATAAATTCTTTTTCATTAAATAGTTATAGCCGTTTGTAATCGCTATATTCATTTTGACTTACCCGGTAAAACACTAGAAAAATGGAGTAAAATGAATGTATATAAACTAAATAACAAAATCATTTAATGTTTAAAAATCATTATGATGTTTTTAGGGTGATTAAGTACAATGTTATAAGCCAGTATCAGCCACTGTAACAAACAATTTAACTGTAGGGATCCAGAGTCACAATTCATATATTCAGAAGAAAATACAGGTTGTCTCACTAGCAAGCGAATTTTTATTCATGCTTTTAAAAATTATAAATATATATTAACAATACTTTAAAACAGATATACTAAACTTTCTATGAAATGTAACGATAGCAAGAGAAATAGTGAAAGTTCCTTCACGTCAAAAAAGTACTTAAATAGACGCTCCATATTTAGGAAAATAGTTACCGTGCATACAATGTAATATGTCATTGGTTAATTTTTGTGCACACCTAGCAATTTTTTTGATATCATTCCACTCTACATAAAACTAGATAAATCTGTTGAAAAACTCGGTAAAATAGTATCGTCATTTTATGAGCAAATATCAGCATTTGCATTAGACTTGAACGACTTGTTGTTTAGATTCAATAAATGGATTGTAACCTGTTTCTCTATACGGTATATTTCTTGAACTGCTTCCACCACTTTTTAAAATTTGTAACCATGGCACTGAAACATCTTTTATGAAGAGCTATAATTTCATTGTTTAAGTGCAATAACATGTTGCTTGGTTTATGTTACGTTAATCATTTACTGATCACCCATAGAAAAGAATCCCGATCCTAAAATAGATTCTTCAAGTGGATTTCAAACTATTATAAGTTCAAAATCTTAAATTAAAAAACAAGCATTCATCCATCTCAAACTACAAACAAAATATTAGATTTAATTTGTAATAAAATTATTTATTTACTTAATTGAATAAAATGAATTTGTTATAATAAATTCACAAAATATTTATATCCGTATACCTATACTTTAGTAGAAAAATGGCCTATGCCCAATATTGGCTCTTACAGAAACACCTGATATTATGTTTTTTCTTTTGTTATTTCTTTGCATTATCACTGAAAAAATAATTTCCTGCAAAATAAATTAAAAAGGTTTGGCAATGATATATATTTATGTTATATGCATGGTTATTCAAATTTAGTTTGTGGGCGTACAAAAATAGTGATAATTAATAAAGAATGGCGATTATTTCGAAGTGTATTAGCAAGGGGCCACCAAACATGTATACCTTGTTAGAAGGGCCAATGTCGAAAATCACTATTTGTGATATATTTCGTTAAACATCTAATATATATAAAGAGCAGTGTAACGCATCCGGGGTCGTACCCATCGATCTTACCAGTCCCCGATAAGATGGAGCCACGTTAGGCTTAATTACGATTTGTGATGTGTAAGAGAAAACTTATCTGCCTAAATACAAATCTTTTCTACGTGAAACCTTTCTGTTCAACATAATTTATTCAAAACTAACAAAATTTGAATGTTTTGCGCAGTTGTAAAACAATTTCAGAACTCGAGTTAAAAGCATACGTTAGCGCAAAACGTCAACAAACGGTAGCGAGTCATTCACTTGATTCATTGAAAAAAATTAAACCATGGAGGTATACTTCTTTCGGCGCAAACAACTTCTGTAAACAAATTAGCTATGTTCTCCCGATCTGGGAGAAGAACAGATCCACACTCCCTCCCACACTAGAGAAACACGTTCTCAACAAGGTCGAAACGGTTGCAAAACTTCGTTTCTTTGGCGGTCGTTTTCAATGTGAAAATGGCAAAAAGCTTCGTTGAAAGGAATGAAAAAAGTTACCCATTGCTATTTTTACTCACAGGTAAGTTTTATGAATGCTTTTCACTCTTTCCTAAAAATTTGAATTTTTCAGATATTTATGTAGTTTTTAAGAGTTGTAATACAAAGAAGAAAAAATTGTTAATGCCTGTTTTTAATTGTAGTGACTTTCATATATGTCTGTCTAAAGTTTAGCTCAATATTCCGAGAACTATTCGTTATTTATTTATTTACTAAAAAAATTAGTTGTAATTGATAAGAATAATTGTTTAAGAATAATTGATAGTCAGTCAGAAGAGTGTAAACAAAAATAATAAGATGATCGACTTCGCTTTCTAAATTTTTCATCGATTTCTGATAGCAAAACAAACGAGGGGGGCGGGGGGGGGGATTTTACAATATCAGCAGAATGTCTTACGTGTATTTAAAAATAATTTAATGTGAAAGCATGAAATTTAAATAAATAACCATGAATATTATTTTAAATATTTATTTTAGCATAAAAAATTATTTATTTATATATTGCATTTAGACTATTATTTTTATTTATATTTTTCATATAATTAAGAAACATTTATATGAATGATAAAACTAAAGTTTGAAAAGGTATATATTTAAAGACATTTAGTAAAATTCATTTAAATAAGTTGAAAAGGCAGCAGCTAATTTTAGTTTGAATATTTTTTAATGTAACATCTTTTTCGAGTAAAAAAAAATTTGTACAGTTATTAAAAATGGGCATTAACCATATTTGATTC
Organism: Maratus speciosus; assembly: GCA_963932465.1. NCBI lineage: Eukaryota > Metazoa > Arthropoda > Arachnida > Araneae > Salticidae > Maratus > Maratus speciosus. The sequence goes on from OZ010787.1 coordinate 21,315,937, forward strand.
TTCTTTGTATTACAAAAATTTAAAAACTGCATAGATATATAAAAAAAATTAAGGTTACGAAACGCTAAAAGGCATTTATAAAACTTATCCTTGTATAAAAATAGCTTTTGTCTTTTGCTTACAAGTTATATTGGCAGATTTAAAACACACTGAGACTTTTATTTCTTTAAAATTTAATTTTTTTTGGAGGGACGGGGGGCGATAAAAATACAGTTTCAAAGTGTTATTAAAAAAATTATTAATTATTATTAGTATTATTTCAATAGTTGCAGCACAGGATACTTTTTTTTTAACTCATAGTTTTATTCCATATTTGTTAATTTTTTGTTTTATTAAGGAATCTTAATTTTGTTATGGTATAATAGCCGGAAAGCCTGGTTTACCCAGAAGTATTGTAAATGCTAATAGTGTGTTTATTAGAACACAAACTAGCCGAACTTTGCTCATCTGAATGCTTCCATATTGTCAATTATTTTTATCAGTTTTTTGAAATTTTAAGTGGAAAACACAATTTTTATCCACCGTCTTAGGACGGGCATTTACACTAGTTTTAAAATAGTCATAGCTGTACCAGAGGAAAATACCGATTCCCTCCATTACAATGAATCCACTAAACATGGCGATTTTAAAGTATGTTGCAAGTTTCATACTCCTATACTATTCTGGTGAAAGTTCGTTTACAAATGGACATTAGAGTTTGAGAAATTGGGAAATAAACTTCAGCATACGTTTAACCCTTAAATGCCTGACTTTTCAAAAATAATTGTAATAATGTTTTTCGGCTTTCATTTTTAAAATAAATCATGGAAAAAATACTTAAAAAAATCATATTTTGTTTTAAGTATAGTTTACGGCTAAAAAATTGTTTGTTACTAATCGGCAATACTGGTGTTTAATTGAAAAAATAATTTCCCTTGATAAAATTCTATAATATTAAGCATCCGAGAATTTTAGGTACTATAATAAGAAATAAATTTTACTTGCTCACTGCAGGTCAAAATAGGATATTTCGCAAGCTTCCAAACAAAACAAAAAGAACAAGTAGCAACAATTGAAAAAATAAATCTATCTTTATTCTTAAACAGCACAATAGTTGCCATCTACATGTTGAAAATCGATTTAATAATATTTTCAGAATGTATTTTATTGGCAACATTAGGCATTATAGCTTCAATATTATTCTAATATTATTTTAGAGCCTAAATTGGGTATGTTTCCGAAAAGCAACACCAGGCATTTAAGGGTTAAAATACCCATTAGTTTAAGGAGACCAAAGTCCGATTATGCTTTGCATTTTTTTTTCTTCTTTAATTATTTTATACATTTGAAACGTTACAAGTTTTAAGCAGAATTATGAATTCTGCAGCTTTGAACTTTTTCCTAATAAACTAGATTTACATTTTTGAAATTTCATGAAAGTTTATAGCAATTTTCAAACAAATATTTGTATTGAAGAAAACCCAAATTAATTAACTTCCAGAATGTTTTTTTAAATTCGTATTTTTATCTTTTTGCCTTTTTATTATTTAAACACAGTTCTGAAATAATACTTTTTGTTTTACTTTATAGAATTTTAAATGAATATTTATAATTTTTTTGGTGTAACATATGTGGGCTAAGACTAATAAGAAAAGTACTTTACTACCCCTAAGGATCACATTTAAATATGAGGACGAACACAAACGCTTAATGGGACATGAAATATAGAGATGATTACTGTAAAAAAGAGATGAAATATGACCTTTTGCCTATTCGATAAACAACAGAGGAAAGAGTGCACGTAAGATTCACTTTATTGCATATAAAGTAGCTCTTAGTAAGTTTTGCCTTCTATCTTCTTCCAAACGAACGCAGTCGAGTTTTTTCTATTACAGCAGGGCTCCCAAATGGTCCGCCAACTGAATACCAATATTATTTTAGAAAAAAAAATCTTTTTAGATTTTTCGTACAAACCGCCCGGAATCACCTTTGAAAGCTATTTCTAGCGCAAATCAACCATAAAATTTTCTGTTAAAATTTATTGGTATTCAGTTGGCGGACCATTTAGGAACCCTTCTACAGTCATTCCCCGGCTTACGCAAGTCGGTAATACTAATGCGTAATGTAATGCGTTCCGTAAAGTTTCACGTAACCTGAATTTTACGTAAATCCAATTAAGTTGCATATCTAAAATTTTGAAAGAAACTGCGATAATTTAGACATTGTCAATAATATTCATTTAAGATCTTTGATGCGTCATGGCTCTAAATTTCGTATTCCTTCACAGTGTGATATACAGTCTATCATTAAACAATTCAGATATGATTTAGATTTCTTCATTTACAAAATTGCTATCAACTATAATAAACCTACTGAATATTTTGTAGATTGGAAGTATCATGTCATCTTTCTTTTGAAACAACAATTATTAAAATTGCATATTGCCAAAAATTCAGTTTCTTTCTCCACCCTTAAACCACATATTGCAAAACTTCAAAATAATTTCATCATTACATATGTAGATAAGGCTGCTAAGAACTATGCTATCATATGCAAATATTACTATCATCACCTCCTAACTAAAGCAGTCACTTCTAATAATATTTTCAAACTTCATCATGTTACTTTAAAGGAAAATAATAATCATATATTAAGCTATCACAATATTATAATATTGTTATTTATAATTTATATTATTGTTATTATATAATATTGTTATTTACAATATTATAATATTGTTATTTTTAATGCCTATAGGCATTAAAAATAACAACCTCAATTATCCTTATGTAGTGATGATTCCAAAATTTCACAAAAATCCTCTTAAATTCCGCACTGTCACTGTAGGATGTAATACATATAATACTCGTGCTAATACATTCTTTTTAAATATTCTTACACAAATTTATGAGTTATCAGTTAAAAAGACAACACTCACTGCATTAAAAACAGTTTTGAATTGGTGGATAAAATAAAGCCATTAACAAATGTCAATAATATTATTACTTTAGATTTCAAAGACCTATTTAATAATATCATTCTAAAAGACTTGCATTCTGTTATCAATTCATTATTTATAGAATATCTTCCTTTATTAAATTTACTTGATAACATTGATACTGACTACTTCACATCTTTGACTAACTCTCTACTATTTCATAATTTTATTTTCCAAGACAATGCTTTTTTTATTCAAATACAGGGCATACCTCAAGGAGCTGCTTCATCAAGCATGTTATCTGATTTATATCTTTACTTTTATGAAAGTAAATTTATTAATAGTAATTTATTGCTCTACAGATACATGGATGATATAATTATTATTTCTGTTACAAATAAGAATTCTATACCTCTTCCTGTAAAGTACCATTCTAATCTAGAACTTAGTACTACCTTTTCAAATAATTCTAGTATATATTTTATGGATGTTAAAATTAATATTCTCCCTAATAACACCCTAAAATTCAACATTTATGATAAATGCAATGACTTTTCATTTAATGTAATTAATTTTACGAACTTTAATCCCTGCTTGCATATTTCAGTATATAGAAATATTCTGCTTAATCATAGTCTTCGTATCAAACGTTTATGTTCCACCAAATTCTTACAGCCTAACATTTTTAAATTAAACCAATTAGCATTGTCTTATAATTATCCAATCTCTTTTATATCTGCATGGCTCAAATCTTAATATTCATTTTTTTCTACTTCTTACCAGTATAGGCATTTAATATGTTTAAAAAAACTAAAAAATCGAAAACACTATTATGGAGGGTGTGATGTGGATTGCTGAAAAAATTATAAAAATCATACACACAAAAAAATATATATATGTGTATATATAATATATATTCTTATAAAAAAAAGTTTTGGTGTATGTGTATGTTTTTCCACACATTATACACTAAAAACATAAAAAACATAAAAAATAAAAATACCATTATGGAGGGTTGAAGTCGGGAATGCTAAAAAAAGTTTAAAACCTTATATGTTTTTATGTGTGTGAACGTGTATAAGTGTATGTATATATGCTTATATATTGTATGGACATATAATAATAATAATAATAATAATAATAATAAATGGGGTATCATGCATATAACATAATAACATTTCACATATTGCATCATCATTTAAGGATATATTTTACTATCTCAATATTCCTCATTGCTTTTTAAATTTTCACATTTATTTACATAATAGAAGACTAAATTTTACTATCTCAAATATTCCCCATCTTTTTAAATGTTATTTATATTCTCATTTTTTTATATTATTTTTTTTGTCTTTAAAACATTAATTTAATCAATTGCCCTTTTACTTATTTTTATATAATTCTTTATTTCTTTATTTGTATTAATTTATTCCTTTTCTTTATTTTATTTTGTATTCACTCAGTACTTATTAAGTTTATTCCTATTTTTTCATTCTAGTTTAACTAAAAGTTAATCTAAGTATTTTCTTGATTTCTTCAATTATTTTCATTCCTTTTATTTTATTATTTTTTGGGGGACTTAAGATGGCAACTCTAAACATTATTGTTATTAATCCAGTTCCAATATATTAATCCAGATCCAATCTATTTTCTGTAATGTTTGCGTTATAAGGAGCTAAATTTTGTCATTTTAGGCTTAATGCCGACAAAATTGGATGAAATAACGCATCTTCTATCAATGAACTCACAAGCTCCTCTGATGATTCTGTGAGTCATTGATAGTTCCTTATTTTACATACTGGTTTCATATCTTCATTTCTAAATCATCTTTAGAACTTTATCAATTTCTTCATATATTTGTGATTTCAAATTTATTATATATATATATATATATATATATATATATATATATATATATATATATATATATATATATATATATATATATATATTATTTACACTGTACTATTTTATAAATAAGGTATCATGCGACAGTATTTACTCGTATATAAACTATAAACGTGCGAAAAAATATAAAAACAAACTTAAAGAACACTTTTCAAATATCTTGTAGAATACGGAATTTATAAATCTAACATTGATGAATTGATTTATAACAATTTTGAATCTACATGAAACGACTATAAAAATAAGAAATAATTAAAGAGGACTAAATTAATCTATTCTTCATGAAATTCTGATGGGAAGGCAAATGAATAAAGTAATCCTTGATAAGCACAAACAGTATTTATTATGAATTAGATTACTTCTATCAGTGATGGAACAGTGTAGCAGCAGAGAATCAACTGACACCACGAAATTGTATTAGTATTTTTCATTCAACTTCAGGACAGAATTTCTGAGATTTTTGAAGTCGAAGAATACTATAAAAATTTAGTGGTGACAATCGCTCAACTGCTGCGCCACTGTTCCATCACTGCTGCTATAAATAACTAACAATATATATTAAGTTGTTTTGTTATAGATTTGATACTGTGCGTGTCAATAGTTTAAGCACAATAACAATTTTAAAACAAAACTTTAAATATTCACTTTATTTTAATATCTGTGTTGTATATGTTAATAATAGCAGTTTTAAGAACATATTCAATAAAATTATCTTTTAAATTTTTTTTCAAACCATGGAGTTTACGAATAGAACAAAAATATCCGTGTCAAAAAGTTTAAGCACAAAATCGTTTTTATGCATTTTTTACAAACTGATGTAAGCGGTTGCGCACGCAACCAATTTCTGGGTGTATAAGACGAAATCAGTTGTTGTTTGTGAGTATGACGGTAAAACATAAGACTATTTCTGAAATTGCAAGTTCATTGAAAAATCAAAACGAGGTATTCATCTAGTTTTGTTTCGTGTTAATGATTTCAAACGAAAATTCCATTCAGGAAGGCCACGAGTGACTACTTTTCGCGAAGACCGCCGCATCAGAAACATGGCTTCAACTTGTAATTACTCTCTTTCGCAAATAAAACATGAAGTTGGAGGACAAATGTTGAAAAAAACTGTTCATAAAAGAATTTTGGTATCGGAATACATCAAAAATCGTAAAATGGCTCGGTTACCATGCCTGAAACGACACCATAAATAAGCTAAATTCCAGAGGGGCAAAATAACATATGTCATTTAGTGGTAAGTGGCTAAATGCCATATTCAGTGATGAAAAAAATTAAACTTCGATGGCCTTGATTTGTTTAAGTACTCTTCATGATCTTCGCAAAGAATCTAGGAGTATATTTAGCCGACAACATGGTGATGGTTGTGTAATGCTATGGGAGGCTATTTCTTTCAATGATTAGACATCTCTAGCATTCATCAGTGGTTGTGAAAACTCTGAAATCTATCAAGAGACACTTGCCAATCATTTGCCCCTTGTTTCCGAGGTTTTGGGGGGGGGGGGGGGGAGAAAAATGGTTATTTCAACAAGATAATGCTTCGATCCATACCTCAAACTCAACTTCAACGTGGTTTAAGCCGAAAAAAGTATCCGTTTTGAAATGGTCAGCAATTAGCCATGATTTAAATCCTATATAAAATATGTGGGGTATTCTCATTTTTGCAGTTAATCGAAACGGAAAGCAGTATCCTTTAGTTAAAGCAGGGGTGGCCAAACTTTATGTCTAAAATTCACTTGACACCGTTTCCTATGAACTGTAATTTTGTCCTTTTTAAATTGCAGACCTTCTGTCATTAAACAATGCATTTGTTTTCTGTACATAAATACTGGTATCTCTGTGGCACGTGTGCCGCAGGTTGGCCATCCCCGAGTTAAAGATTTGAAAGATGTCATAGAGAACACGTAGTTTAAAATTGAACCATAAACAATACAAAACCTCATTTTATCAGTGGAATACCGTTTATTTAAAGTAATACAGCAGAATGGAGCAATGAACAAGTATTAATTTTTTTACAATTAGTATTTTTTATTAGTAGTTTTTTATTAGTAGTTTTTATTATATAAACTATCGAAGGAAAATTATTACATAAACTATTAAAGGAAAATTATTATATAAACTATTAAAGAACTACTGTGCTAAAATTTGTGACACTCATTTCTGTTCTTTTCATAAATTCTATTATTTGATATAAATTTTAAAGCATAAACCTGTTAAATATCTTTTTTTAAATGCAATTTCTAGGTCATGTGAAACGGAAAGTAACTTTCAGTCAATAATTAATAAAATTCTATTTTGAAATTTTATGTTGTGCTTAAACTTTTGACACGCACTGTAGTACATATCAATAAAAATATAACTCTATGAATATATAAACTATATTACGGTTGTGGTTTATATCTATATATTTTATTTATAAAATAAATATCAAAAGTATGCAACTGCGTATCGAACGCGGTAGTATGTTCACAAATGTAATTTTCGAGATATATTACGTAACTGTGAATTAATAGTTAGTCGCGTAATACGTAAACTGGGGGATGCCTGTATTTCTAATTCGATCTTGAACTCGTACTGATTCACGAATTTATCCCAGCCCGTCGACTGTTGCATTTCATGGAGTTCATACTTTTCGTTTGAACGATGCTGTTCATTTCCACACATATAAAAATATTTTCCATGTTGGATCTCCTAAACGTATTTATGCTTAGATAACTCCAATAGCATACCTTCAAAGGAGTAATAAAATATTAAAACTGTGATGCTCATATGTAAATTTTTAGCAGTTGTGGAAATTTTCAACGTCCTCTAAATACATTTATCTGTAGTTTACAGATTGCATTTAAAAATATTTTTTTCATTCTAACAAATAAAAAAACTTTCGACGTCATATTTAACAATTTAGTCACATGAAAATGCAAAAATCGACTAATAATGTGACATAAAACTTAAGATACATATATCTATACTAATAAAATAACAAATCGCTCTGTGTGTGTGTCTGTGTGTCTGTGTGCGATGTCTAGCGAAATCTACCACACGTAGAAGTCTGAAGTATCAGGAGTGATTAGTCCAAGACAGGTCCGGATGCACTTGAGGCTCAGAATTTTAATTTTTTGAGGGCCTGGGCCCCTGGGCCCCTTTAAGTTTATATGCACTAAATTGTTAGTAACTTGCCTCTTTTCTATCCGATCTTCATCGTTTTTGGGGTGAATTCTCCTTTCAGTTTCTGCCCCATTATTGCATTTCAGTCAAGACCCTGGCACCCTTGCAAGGGGCCCAGTACATTGCCCCTTAAGTTTTAGTGCTATAAATTGTTAATAACATGCCTCTTTTCTATCCGATCTTCTTCGTTTTTGGGAGGAATGCTCCTTTCAGTTTCTACCCCATTTCTACATTTCAGTTAAGACCCTGGTACCCTTGCAAAGAGCCCGGTACAGGGCCCCTTGAAGTTTTAGTGCACTAAATTGTTAATAAATTGCTTCTTTTTATCCTATCTTCATTTTTGTGATACTTCCTCCATTTAGTTATTCTCCCGTTTCTACATTCCAGTTAAGACCATGGGCCCATCTAGGGTCCCGTAGGGACCGGTCCAGAGACCAGTAAATTTTTTGTGTGCCATTCATTTTTCACACCCTAAATTTCTCACCTTCGCAGTGCGTAATTTTAAAGTTGAGTCTTGAACTCTTCTCCAACACTCACATATTTTTATTGGGGCCCTAGGGCCCTTTTTTAAGCATTTTCCCAATTTTTTGCATATTTCTTTCAAATTATATTCTAATGATTAATTCATACCTTATGCTTAATCTTGACTAATAGAAGATCTAAAACGCTAAGTACTAAAACGTTTTAACATGTTTTCATGTTAGGGGCCTGTTCTCAACTATCGGTTGGCCCCTTTTGGGCCCCCTATTATAACTCTTTTAAAAAAAGTCCGATTCACTAGCTTTTTTTTCTAACAATATCTTAGGTTCTCTAGCTATTACATGAACGACAAAAAAATATTTCAGACTTCAACTACCACCAATTTTGAATAGGGTAATTCCGGGATTTATGCCGCACATTTTTTTGAATTTGTGTATAAAGTCCCACGGTGGACATAAAATAAAAAATATCATGTTTTTTAATTTAATGTTAAATATACAACGCGTGTACTGCGACAAAAATATTCAAAACAAATTATTAATATTTTTTTTACAATTTGTTTCTAAAACATTACACTGCGGCGCGTCACCCGTACATTCAGGCTGAGTGTGGTAGTTATGCCGCGCTTGTAATAAGAACAGAATGAAATTATAAATGAAAATGTTTTAAAAAAAATATTCATATCTTGACTATAATTAACGATGTAATAACAAAATGTAACTAAATCATTACAATGATACGTATTAGTAGATTCAAATTAATAATTGTTGCCCACTTTCACTATTAAAATTATCGACTTATTTTTTTTACGTTAAGTTTTAATTGTTATTTCAGCAACAACGTAACATCAATGTATTAGAAAGGGAAAAGAAAAAAAGAAAAATTGTGTTTACATAATTTATTTGCTAACACTTTCGGGACCGGTGGCTTTTACAAAAATTTTATTAGGTTGGTATCACTTTTTTAAAAGAAGTTACCTTTACTTAAATAATCATGAAAATGCTATAACTAGACACAGCAAATATTACTTTTCTTTTTTACTGGTGCCAGAAAGAAATTTTGCAAGCCCTTTATGAATGTGCTTATATGCACCTATGGTCACGAATGGGTTAAGAGACCTGTTTTTTCGACAACAATCTACAGAAAAAGTGTCGAAAAAGTACAGTCTTTATGTAACTACATTTAAACACATTATGCAACCCAATTACGCTTCCTATTTTTGGAATATTTTTCAAAAACGTCTGCGATACGCGTAATCCATTTTTTTATTATTATCATCTTGACTCGCACCTTTCTTGCCCTTCTTACTTTTTATTTTCCCCTTTTCCTCCTTTGGTTTCAGTAAACTTGGTAACATGCCTAACATGCTTAGTCTGTGCAAAAAGAAAAGGAAAAGTTAATAACACTTAATCATCCCGTACAAAAGAAACTGCGGCATGTATCAAATTTTGCATGGTGCAGACGTCGGCCATCACAGTTACCTGCCATCGCTAAGAGGAATGGCGTAACCATACACACAGCACTCTATACAAACGCTACACTTAGTTTTGACTTCGAAATCATGCATGCATTTAGTAATTAGTGTATGAAAAGTATTTAAACATAACGTGTTTAAAAGTTTGGACAGTTAAATCATGCACTTACGTCAAATTAAGGATTGTACTTCTACAAGTAAACATCGGAATGGAATTCACGCTATACACTGGTTAAAATAATCTCATTGTGCACCTATACTGTGTGTTTGACTATCATCTATTGTTAATTACAATAAATACAAGGGGTGCGGCATCTATCCCGTATGCGGCGACTCTCCCGGAGTTACCATATAAATCGTCTTCTTGGGGCTCTTAGTATATCTTCTTTAAAAATTATCCGAATTCCTTGCACTTTTCTTCACCTTAGTTCTAGCGTCCTCTGATTACATTAAAAACTACTAAAAAATGTATTTATACCAAACTACATGCCACTTTAAGTCCCTTCCCCTTGGGGCCCGGCACAACTTCCCTTGAAGCTTTTTCACCCTAAATTATTAATAAATTGCCCCTCTAAATCCGATCTTCATTTTTGGAACCATTTTTCCATTTAGTTTTTCTCCAGTTTCTATATTCCAGTTAAAATCCTGAGGCACATTAGGGTCCTTTAGGACCCGATCCAGGGCCCCTTGAACTTTTTGTGTGCTATGCATTTTTTACACCCTGATTTTCTCACCTTCTCATTGCATAATTCTAAAACTGAGTCTTGGACTCTTCCCCCTAGACCAACACCCTCATATTTTTATTGGGGCTCTAAGGACCCCTTTTAAGCATTTACCCCATTTTTGCGTATTTCTTTAAAATATTATTCTAATGATTACTTCATACCCCATGATTAATTTTGACTAATTGAAGATCTAAAACGCTAAGTTCTAAAACATTTAAACATGGTTTCTTGTTAGGGCCCTGCTCTCTACTATCAGTTGGTCCTTTTGGGCCCCCTGTTATAGCTCCCTTAAAAATGGTCCGATTCACGAACTTTTTTCTCTAACAACTTCTTAGGTTCTCCAGCTACTACATGAAAGACAAAAAAAAAAATTGCAGACTTCAGCTATCACCAATTATGAATATTAACCGTCTTCCTGGGCCTTTGTTGTAGGTTCGTTAAAAGCTATCCTATTCTATTGCAATTTTCTTTAATACAGATTTAGCGTCTTCCAGATACTTTAAAACCCATTAAAAAAATTTCTACCCAATTACATGCCAGTTAAGACCCTGGGCCCTAGGGCCCGGTCTTTCTTTATACCTCAACTACCACCTTTTTCGAACATTAATCTCTTTTTTCAGCATCAACTTACCTCTACTCACTACTGCTTTAAATTAAAAATCGCGTTACTTTAAAGGTAACATTAGATAAGGGATTTCACCCGTTTATTAAATATCGTGTTAATGCTAACAGTAATTCATGAAATTTACAAGGTGAGGGGGCATCTCCCACCGCTTGGTGGTTATATCCTCGGGTTTAAGAGCCCAATTTCAACGGGATTTTCTTCCTTCAACTTAGATTACAATTCAGCTACTTTCTGTATTATGAAATTTTATCTTAGACTTTTGTTACCAACATTTTATAACATTAATGTTGTATTCTCTTTTTTTGATTCTATGGACTTGAATCCTACGAGGTTTGGCCTACTCAACTTGGTTTTCGATTGTCTCCAGTACGTACGGGCACTTCCGGTAAATGCTGCCATACGTAGTGGAGATCTAGATTACAGGTTCGTTCGGAAAGAAGTTTGATGGGAACACACTAGGCGCTGCGGAAGGCAATGGGGCCTCCGAAATTAGGTTCATTTAAAAGAATTTCCAAAGATATAAAATCATACAAACTTAAGTTTTGTTTGAGGTTATTATTTACAAATCCCGGGTAACGCCGGGCGGATCTGCTAGTAATATATATATTTTTTTTAAATCGTCTGTTGAACTTTCAGAACAATAACAAAATAAATAATATTGTCTTTTTATTGATTTCGTTTAGCCACTTTTGTAGGTAATTATAAGGTTCGATGAAAAAATGCTTGATATACATACATACACATTATATATATATATATATATAATGCTATGTATCGTAAATAAATTATATAAAAAAGTTATATATTGCATTCCTTTATGCTTTTCTCCAACAATGTATAAATGATTCATGACCGTACAAACTTCCCTTTCGTAAATTATGCCGTTTGCAATGCCATTTTATGTTTTGAATTATTTTACAAGTATCTTCTGTTAAATGTGTTATTTACTTGCACTAATATCAATGATGATTAAACATTTTTAATATATTTACCGCAAATCAAGTATTAAAAAGAATTATAACATGGTCTTAAATTCATTCTTCCAACATTCATTAAAAAATTAATGCAAAGAAATTGTTATTATAGTGATATTTTAATGCCATTTTATGTTATGATCATTCAATTAATTGTATATTTGCTAAAGTGAAAATACCGATGTCCATGACGATAAACATTTTTTGTATTTCATAATTTAACACATTGTAATATATTTATAAAAAATAATATATTAAAAGTTATTTCATTTTATTCTTTTTTTCTAGTCAATTAAATACCTTTTTACAAAAAGTGAAAAAAAATAAAAAAAATTAAATAAGTTATTTCATAATTGTGATTACGAAATACATGTATATATATAAATGGATAAAAAATAGTAATTTTTAAAAAGATAAGTTAATTAGACATAAATCAGTTTAAAAGTTTCAGAAAAATATAAAGTTTCGCGAAAATTCGTAAACGTCAATTTAATTTTTTTGAGAAAATGCTCGGGGCTGCAGAATTCAAAATTCTGCTTAAAATTTGTAATGTATCAAAAATATAAAATTATTTTTAGAAAAGTCACAAGTTAGGATCGTATTCTCGTCTCCTGGGTTGCGAGCGAGCACGATACCACGAGACACGAAGACAACGAACAGTAGCTTAAACTAATGGGTATTTGAAAATTATGCTGAACTTTAACTCCTAAGTTACATCAAACCAAGGCCCGTTTTAAGAAAACCTTTCACGAGAATAGTTAGTCATCCAACATACTTTAAAAACAATCAAAATCTGTAATCACCATTGTGGAGACATGTTTATTGTGGCATTGTCATTTTCCTCCGTCATAGCTATGAATCTTTTTAAATGTTTAACGGACATACATGAAAAATAGTTATTTTGGACATTGGCCATTCTTCTAACAAAGTGCAGATGTTCCAAATAGGATTTTTTGTCATTTTCGCGAATTAAGATAAATTTTTAGATAATGAATTAATTTTGGAGCTATCTCTCTAAGCTGCAATATCCATAATACACAATAGAATAATTTATTTCAATTATGGTAAAATTTGAATCTTTAATTTTTATATGACTGCCAGTAATTTTCTAGGCAAATGCAAACTCATCAAAATATGCCAAAATAAATAAAATAATTCTGAAAATGTAATAAATGGCATCTCGATGACGGTTAAAATTTACTTTAAATAATGGAATATATATTAATTTAATTTACATAGAATTAATCATCCTTATTAAACTAATAATTTAAAATTTTTAATCCAGTGGAAACAAAGTGTAATATGAGCATGTCGGTCTTCGAGAAATCTCCCACTAAAATCAGTGTTTGATTTACATTTTTATTTTAAAAATTATAGGGAATCAAGTTAAATAAGTCTGAGTGTGATTTAAATTCGATCAAGTTTTAAAGTACTTTACTCAGCTTTAATCCTTAATTAAAGGTTTCCATGTGAATTATTTTTACTCGAACCTCTTTTGAATTTCTAAAATATTTTGATTGTTTTGCTTTGCAAATAAATAGGTACTCACACGTGAAACAATCAATAATTACCGAAGTTATAATTATCTAAAGCAATTTTAAGGACAAAAGTGAAAAAGAGCTTCCCCATATGGGCAAAATTAATTTATATTATGTGTATGAGATTTATCATTAGAGAACTAGAATTAGATACTGAAAAATAACAACAACAGCAAAAACATGGTAGCCAAGATATTTTGCTTAGACATGAATCAGCAATACATTAAAATATATTTGAAAGAAAAATGCTTGTTATAGGTTCTTTATCTACAAAATCATTCGTAAAGAATGCTTAAATATTAATCAGGAGATGTCTGTATTATTCGAACTAAACTTGGTTTAGTAATAGCAACTTACACTCAGAAACATTTTAAAAAAGAAATATTTTTCACGACCAAAATATCTCTCATAAAAGGGGCAGTCAAATGTAATCGAGCCACTATGTGTAACGCTGCTCATATTGGCACCAGTGAGATTTAATTGCTGAATGTCGGCTTGCGAAAGCACAGTTACAACTTCCGATTATACACAATTCCTCAGTTAATTGTGTTGGATGCAAAGGTCCGTATACGTGCATCGTACATCGTGCATCGTTCAACATCAGTGATGGAGGCATGTAAAGAAGAAAAGCGAGGTGTAGTGGCATTTTTGACTGCTGAAAAAGTAGGAGGACGAGAAATTCGCCGTCGCATGTCTACTTTTTATGGCGACAACAGCATGTTATGTCTGGTTAAAGTATGTGGGAGTGAAGGAAGAGATGTCTTCATTAGAGCAAAACTGCAAGCGCAGAAAAAGATGCCAAAATTCATTTCTAAAAAGGACTTCGTAACCTAAAAAGGTTGAATGATTTGATGATCACTTTGAATATATAATATTCTGTGGATAGGAGGGTGGGTGGAACTCGCAGTACAGCTTCCTCCTCGCGGTGAGTTCTGGGTTATTTCGCGTTGCTACCGAACGCAAAACAAGCTAAAAGCTGTACATTTTAAAAGCACGTAGCACAAAAATAGTGCATAATATGAGCATATTTAAACATTTGGCACATTAAATATACCTTTTCAAGTAAATACAATCAAAATAAATTTAATTTAACATTTTTAAAAATTTTGCAAAAAAGCTCAAAAATCAGCATTTTAGCAAAAGTTCAAGCCAAAAGCGGCAAATATAGGAATTGTCCTAAAAATCTCAAATTTTTTGTGTGAACTTGGTGCCACTAGTGGCCACTTTTCCGCACTACCCATCATCGAAAATAAAAAAAAAAGTTTTTTTCGGCCCACCCTACTGTCCAATAACTATAATGTCTGACCTTTCCTTCAATATTTTTTTTTGCCTATCAATAAGAGGAAAAAATACAGTTTTGTCATTTTTTTAAAGTTTCTAATTTTTTTTAAAGGTTAAGGAAATACATGGCAACTGAAAAACTTTAGCAATTCGATCTTAATATGTAACACTACATCAGGCATCAATTTCGCAGATGTTTTTGAATTCCTTTCATTTTTATAACGTTTTTAATTTTCTCAAAATTGACAAATTTTCAATTTTTACAACAAATTTAAGATTAATCATGACGTTACCAAATTATTATTATTAAATAAATGTGAAGATAATTTTCCAGAGATTACAATATTATAAAAATATTTAATTTATATTATATAGTTTTCAAGATACGGAACTTCAAACTTGCAACTTTGAACGATTGTACACATGCCATTCTATGCCACAAGTTTTATAAATGTCCAGAACTTCCAATTTATTTATTTATTTATTTATTTATTTTTTTTTTTTTGTCGAAATATTTTGCAATGCTCTATTTCAATGTGAATTGAATCTGTGTATAAAATTTATTAAAATCGGTTACTATGCAGCTGCGACTTTTTTTAAATTTTTGCTCATTTTGTGTGGAATGACCCAGATAGGAACTAACAATTAAACACAACTTAAAAGTCATCAATACAAGTAAATAAAAAAAAATTGGTAAGTAATATAAAAAATAGTTTCACATTGACGAGAAATAAATTAGTTCGCTTTTTACGAAGTCGGAATTTTGATTATTTAAATTTAATTTTTACTTGTTTTCAAAATGTTTACTTCCAAAAAGTGATTATAAAAGAGTCACTAGTTATGCCTGGGTGTCTTTAGCGTCGTTGCTTAATCAGTAGTGTTCAATATGTTTTGAGATTTTGTTTAGTGAAGATGATATTATCTCCTTTCTAACGCATCTCATGACAATAATATTGGGAATCGAAAACAAAAAATAAGAATTTTTCGCCTACAATATTTATCATTCATGAGCACAGCGTTTCTTTTTAAAACTAAATCGATATTGTTGTACAACTTTGTATTTGAATGTTTACCCGTGTCTCATATAGTTTTCACGATACCGTCGGTAAAATAATTCAACAATCAATATGATTTTATCGAAACTGTGACAAATCAGTTAAAATAAAAGTACATTTATTTAAACTTTTATGTAAAAAAATAATAGTAATAATAATAATATATGCAATAAATTATATTATAATAAAATATGATAACATTATTATATGATACAATAACATCATTAAATGATTACATTATGATATAACACAATAACATCATTGAATAATAACATTATGATATGACACAATAACATCATTCAATGACAACATTATTATTTCCCTTTATCTGTGAGAAATGTAATTTAATAATATGTTTAATTAAACATAGTATGTAAGCAGATTTTTTTAAAAAACTCGCATAATCTAAAGCATTTTTTATATATACACACATGCATATATAGATTGTACAAATATAATTGGATTGTCTGATAAAATAATAATAATAATATATATTTTTGCTTTCATCATCATGAATGCTATATGCATGTGTTTTATTTTTAAAATGCTATATGACCATAATATTTTATCAGACAATCCATTTTGATTCAATTAATATATTTTTATTTATAAAATAAAATTAGCGAAATCAAAAAGCAATTATTTATATAAATGTATAAAAAAATCAATCTCAATTTAGGCACTGTCAACGATTTGTCGATTAGAAATTTCCCAATAAATTCAGAATAAATAACATACTAATCCTACTTAATCTTTTCTCGCTTAATGTGCAAAAGGAATATATTTATTGTATACGTTATGTCTTTTATGATTCCTTGAGCGGATTATTTTCACCCTAAAACCCATAGGCAAATAAGAAAAGCAGGGGAACAGACAGTTTTTGTAGATTATTAGACATGAGAATGATGCTTACGAGAAAATTGTGTTTTGTATAACACTAAGCAGAAAACGACATAAAGGGCTTAAGTAATCGGGAATTTTGTTTATCGGGATAACCAAAATATTTTCTTATGTATAGACAATTACTTTTGCGTATGATTTAGATATATTTATCAGACTACCATTTTTTGTAAAACAATATTACAAAATATGCCTGTGATACTCTGTAAATTTTCAGTTAACTTATTTTTAAAGAAGATATAGAAAAGAATGGTTTATCGGGTTACCCCTAAAAAATCTGCATGAAATAATGAGAAAATCGGAATCATAGAACAACACATTCAAGCCAAACTTGGCTGATTTCGTATTATAAATTGTGGCAATAAAACGATTCTCCAGTTGAAAGCATTTAAAGTAAAGTGACAGCAAAGCAGTAAAACAGTAAATTTAATGAACGAAATGAGACCAAATGTTATATTCAAATGTTTGAAGACATGGGGAGTGGAAAAATTGTATTGTAAAGTAAAAAAGTTGCGAAAATAATGGCAATGACAAGGTCGAATAAGTGCAATATTTGAATTGGTCGCTAGTAAAAAGATTATGGAAATTGTTCTTTGCGTTTGTGACAGAAGGACCACTAAGTGCACTTCAAAAAGCAATGCGGACATTTATGCGAATAATTTACTTGAATGACTGATGAATAGTGCAGAGCATGTTCACAATCTTGCTGATACTAAAAAATACTAAATTACAGGAAAACTATGATATTTAATTTCCAATGCATTTTATTTTTCGTGGGGTTTTTCTATAAAATGCCTTATGGCTTCAAAATTATAAATAAAAAAAAAAGCATTCGCATTCCGTTCAATAGTTTTATTTACAGATATCTAAAAACAAACTCTAAACTAAACTCTATGTGCTACACTGTCTAGGGATCTTGACCTACAGTGCCCAACTCTGTTTTCTTTCTTCACAGTGGGCCCTGGGGTTCTGGCAGCATATGTCCTGGTCAGGGGGTCAACATACCTTGTTAGCTTAGTTCACAAACTACCTTTGTACTCATTTTATCGAAACAAAAGGTTGCAAAGTTGAGTGAATTATGCTCAGTCCACAATCCGGATTCGAAGTGTGGACCTGTATCGTGGTAGCGAGACGCGCTGACAATTAACCCTTTAGTGCGCAGCTTTGCATATATGCAAACAGCACTGTTTTGAATTTAATAGATTTTTTTCTTCGCATATACTAAAATTAAAATAGCAATATTTGCTTTAATTAAAAAAAAGACATTCCGTAATTAAATAAAGCGAAATTAACCATTGACTCTTTCTGGTGTAAAGTCAGATTCTCTGAACTACGTAATTTCTAGAACGTATTGTGTTATGGGAATTAAAGGGTAAAAAGTTAAATTTTATAAAATAAATAATTATATAAAAT
Organism: Maratus speciosus; assembly: GCA_963932465.1. Classification (NCBI taxonomy): domain Eukaryota; kingdom Metazoa; phylum Arthropoda; class Arachnida; order Araneae; family Salticidae; genus Maratus; species Maratus speciosus. The sequence continues at coordinate 21,334,395 of OZ010787.1, forward strand.
AAGGTATTTGGAGATATACTTATTGAAGTAGTTACTAATTTGCATTATTTTATCGTAAAACAGCCACACGACAGTAGTTTTTACTTTTATTGCAGATGTGCAACAGGAGAAAACATTGACGTATTATATGAAAAATGTATCCCTGATTTTTTTCATTATTTTTCCTGTGTTATAAACCTTTCAGAGTATCATATATAATTTTTTCGAAACAAAATAAAAAATTGCGCATTTAAAGGTTAGTCCTCAAAACCGTGAAAGTTATTTAATGAATAGGCTGTAAATCTTCCAAGAAGTCCTTTACTAGCCGCTGTCCAAAATTTCTTTGCCGTTAGTGCACATGCTCATTAGACACTTTTCGTCCTACTTATAGATATATTCACTCCATTTTTAAAATCTTTGATAGTTCGAAACAGAGGTGAGTTTGTTGAGTTTGCATTTAGGTGCAAAAAGTATCTGTTGCAAATGGGAAATACATGAATTTATTGACGTAATAAACGAAGCTTTATCAAGACAAAAACAAAATTTTAGTTAGAATGCTACTAAAAAAATAAGATTGTAAAATATTTTTAAAGCATTGTTTCTTTATGACGATTGGATTGACTCCAAATACACCAGGCTTGAAAAAACTACAGTAATCCTTTTTGTTAAAGGCAAAGAAACAATTTTTTTTATATTAGCGATATTTTCAGGAAGTACATTTTCAGTAGTATAATGTGTTTTCCAGAGCGTCTATTTTTCATTATATTACTTTATATTATTATATTGCTTTACCAAACAAGTTTAAATAATTAGTCTACGGGCATGAATTGCTGTAATTTCGTTATCTGTGGTAATCGTTTTTAGCTGAGTTTAGTTTTAGCATAATTTATGGTGTGTTTCTAAATTCGTATCCAGGTTTTCAGAAAACGTGAGGATGCAATGTTTATTTTGTTATCTACTTTTACTGTATGAAAATATTAGGAAGAGAAGAAAGTTACTTTATCTGTATATAATTGAATATGTTATTCGAATTGGATTCAAAATTGAATTTTTCATACTAATTTGAGTAACGTTATTTTAACCTTGCTCAACGTGACTTTCGACTCTTAAGTTCAGAGTGTAATTGTTTTAATTCTCATATTTAATTTTACCAAAAATAAATCTGTTTTAAAAGTGCATACTTACTATATATACAAAAAAGAAATTCGCAGGAAGATTAAACAATTTAATTATATTTTGTGTCACAAATGTCCGCTCGAACATTGAAATAATTATATTATACAAATGTCTTAAAAACTAAAAATAAACTAAAAGACCGATGTTTCAAATGGAACATAGTAAATCAGGATAATTGCCAAAATAAATTTAGAAATGATTTCTTATAAAACAAATAATAAAAGAAACCGATATGCATTACTGCTTCAGCAACATATGTGTGATAAAGAAAGTGGCACATTGCAAATTACAGTTGTTCTATAATGCACATCAATTACATGTTCTAAAAAATCACTGGCGTCATGAAATTGTGTCAAAACTTAAAAAAAATAATTACGATGTACATATATAATTTGTTTAAATAATATAAACACCGCTTTTAAAACAAATAGACATTTATTATATTATCTACAATAAAATATACACTATTTAATAATTAGTAACAAATCTTATTTGAGAATCTGCTCCGGTCACGCATAAAAGGTGTCTCCGGATATCTCTATAAAGTTAAACCCTTTCCTCATAGTTTACCTTCATGTAAACGCTGCTAATTCGATTGCAATAAAAATAATATTACAAATATTCAGTTTTAACGTATAATACGCTACTACTTATTTTTACAATAAAAAATATTTTTTTTTTTTTTTTTTGCTTTATTTCAGTCAAGAAAATATTTAAAATTAGTAAGAGAATTTTACATGATATAACTTTTGTTTTAAGGAAGATTCATGAAGCATAACTATGCAAATACTAAAAATTAATTTTAAACATTAAAAATAGTTTTTTAATCAAATTGATATCAATCGCAAAATTTTCTTTAAAAATACGCATTATTTTATATTTTTCAACAAACTTTTATGATAATCTACTCCACTTTTATACGATAAATGTCTCCGAATAACACTGTAAGGGTAAGCTTAAACATCCTAATTTACGAGTTTTTATTTTTATGAAGATTCCACAATTTCACTACAGTAAAATGCATATATTTATTCTCTGTTATAACAATGTTGGTAACACAAATCATATTAAACATTTGCGTTCTTATGATGATATAAATCTTTTTCATAACCGTAAATATGGTGGTTCACAGCATTGAGATACACTGATAACATTTTAACATCAAGTAAACTCGCATCGAGTTTTATGGGTACTTAACGTAATGAATATCCAGCTTTAACTTAAACTATATTGCTAATTATTTGAACGATGAAAACTAATTTCTTATCTTTTAATTCTTTTCAAAAATCTATGAAAATCCTAAAAGTATTTTATCAGATATCTATAATGAGTTAGCAGTACCTTCAAAATTTATATTTGCTTAGTTTCGGAAGCCTATTGATCACAAAATGACAAATTGCCTATTAATAATAAATTCGGGCTGGTTATAAAGTAGGGTAGACCGGGGCACTACTTATATAAAAATAATACCGGGGTATTATTTTTTTCAATGAATTTTCTAATTTTTGTGTTTTAACTTAGGAAATGTTAGACATTGTGGTTTTATAAAGCAGTTAATAAAGTCAAAATTTGTGTATTCAATTGTTGCCGTACTTGTGTTTTTAACCGTAAAAAAAATTTTTTTTGGTATCAAGTGGGGCACGTTTACGCATATTATAATTGATATCAAAGAGTAAGTGAAATAAATATTTCATCAAACTGAAATGTTTTATTTATAACTTAAAACACTGTTTAAAAAAAATTAAAGAGAATTAATTAAAGAACATTTTATAGGCTAAACTGAAAACATAGGGTTTACTGCAAATTAAAAACAGAAACTATTTTGTCATCTTCATCATCACTGTTACAGTTTTTACAAACAAAAAATAAAGTATTTGCTTTTGCACACTTGTCATGGGACCACCTTTTTCATCTAAGACATTGAACGCATAAAATGTTTACGCAGTAAGAACGTGCGTAAAGGTGCCCCGAAGTCAATGCGTAAACGTGCCCGTCGCCATATTTGGATATATTTTTAACGTGGAACAAAAATTAATAACCTTTTCTGTTCATACAAATGCAGTTCTGAAAAAAGGATAAAATTCTGCTAATGTTCATATATTTGTTTATCCTTAACTAAGTATAATTTGTTCGCAATAAGTTTCAATAAGTTCAACACAAAATTTACTCACCTTGACAGAAAACAGGTTATCCTTTCCGCATGCTAAACCGAAGCTCGACTGAAGCTCAAAAACGTGTAAGAATACCCGCTAGGGAGCAGCATCAATCTGTCATGATTAGTAGCGAGCCAGTTATAACTCGTTTCGGAAAAAGTGCACTGCGTAAACGTGCGCCATGCATAAATGTGCCCTGGTCTACCCTACCTTTAGCTGCTTAGAGATTCCATAGCTAAAAATAATTATTACAATTTCGGAAATTTATTATTAAACAATGGCTGAGAAAATTAAAGAAACAAGTGTAAAAGCACATATAACTTAAATTTCGAGCTAAAAACATTAAACTTGCCCATAAACTTTATTTTGTCATGTGTAACGTATCTTCAAAAAGTAGACTATCCTATTTCTTCAAAAAATAAATTTGAATAATAAATTAGGAAAAGTGAAAAATATGGGGTCATAAAAATATATAATTGCTCCTTTAAGTTTTCCTGACAGTGGATAGTCTGCACAAACAATTACACTGTAAAAAAAAGGGGGCTAAAAACGGAGAATCTAGACGCCGTTACTATTTCCGTATTTTTACGAAAACTTTCCCCATAAGTTACAGAAATATTTCCGTTTTTCTGATTAAGAACGGAAATTTTTCTGTAATTTATGGTGAAAAATTTCCGTAAAAATACGAAAATAGTACTGGCGTCTAGATTGCCTGTAGAATCTCCGTGTTTTAGTCCGTTTTTTTTTTTTTTTTTTTTTTTTTTTTTTTTTAACAGTGTAGGCTTCAAAAACACCAGGCAATTCCAATTACTAGATGGCGTGGTGGTGGCCCTGTTAGCAAAGCATCGAACTCGCAGATGAAAGGTCGCGGGATCGAGGCTTTATTCCGCCATGTACTTTATGTACTGCCTGCTAGAATCCGCCATGTACCCTAATGGCGCCTGGTGCATGTAAAATCCGTCGTGGTTGCAACGTCCTCCAAGTTACCTATGGCTTATATCTCTGGAGATACCTTGCCAGCTGAAGGTCTCGTCATCTGACCAAGGTTCTAAATTACGAGATCAACTAGAGTAGAAATGTGCAGATGCTACGCAACAAGATATAAATGTTAAGTAGCCGACATAACAAATTTTACAGTTAAGTAGTAGGTACTGCCGATAGGATGACGATCTAGGCGCTCGTCAGGTTTATTGACGCTACGCGGCGATTAGGTGGTCACCCGCCTCGATACCAGCCCATTCAGCTGAGACTACCCGGTCATCAGTTAGAAAGAAAGAAAATATATAATAACATATACAGTAAATTTCGCTTTTAAGAATAACGTTTTTTATTATAATTTTAATTCTTATAAACGTTTAATTCTTATAAATAAGATTTATAATAATTTTTAAGAAAATATTTGTATTTATATGTATAACTAAGTAGCTAACTAACAAACTTGAGATCGGAAGTAAAAAAAAAGGTACGGTCAAAAAATTGACGGAATAGATCAATTTCAAATTATTAAAAAGTAGAACAATAATTTCACTTTATTGGCCGTCAAAGTATTTTCCACCTGCATCCAAACACTTCTTCCAGCGTTTGTATAACTGCTCAAAACACTCCTTGAATCCTTTTTTTGAGATGTCCTTCAGTTGCTTCGTCGAATTTTGGATCACCTCATCTGAATCCATAAAACGGTGTCCCTTCAATTTCATTTTCAGCTGTGGACAAAGGTAAAAATCCGCTGGTGCTAGGTCGGGGGAATATGAAGGGTGTTCCAGAATGGTAACACTGTGTCTGGCAAGGTAATTGTTTCCAATCATAGCGCGATGTGGTGAAGCATTGTCGTGTAAAAGAAACCAATTGTTTGTTGCCCATTTTTAGGTCGTTTTCATCTGATTGCAATTCGTAGTCGTTTAAGGAGCACCAGGTAAAGTTCTTTATTGACAGTTTGGCCTTTAGGAATAAATTCGTAGTGAATAACGCCTTCGTACATGAGCAACGACCTCGAACGTATTCAACATTTTCATCTGCGGTGAAAGAGGAGGGGCGACCAGTCCACGATGTTTGTGCGGCCTTCACGAAAACGCTTATGCCACTCGTACACAGTCGTTTTTTTTTCATGGCTTCGTTTCCGTATGCTTTCCTCAGTATCTCGAACGTCTCATGAAATTGATTTCTCGAACAAAATGCTGAATTTGATGTTTGCACACTGCTCTAATGACGACATTTCAAAATCGGACGAATGAAAAATTCGATTTGTCAGAAATGATCCGCAGCTAACGCCGACAGTACCGGAGATGAATTCCAGATGCCTCTGTGTTCTCCTCATCAGTGCTGCCATCCTCCAAAAAAGATATTTCCCCTCCAATGAACACCCGTATGAATGTAGGCGACCATTCCTGGAATTTATTGACTGTACCTCGTATTCTAAAACGGGTAAAATCCGGTTTGGATCCTCTAGCAGACTGAAAAAGAAATTGATTATCTGAAAGATTCATTAAAAGTAAAACTGATTTAAATAACTTGAAATTAGTTAAAATAGTTCTTAAATTAACGTAACTGTTACCTATAGTATTGTGTTTGGATTTCTTAAATATAAATTTTACAATTATAGAACTCACTTAAAAACAAAAAAAAATGTTACTTAAGAAAAATCTAAATATTTAATATAGCAAAGAAATTGCATTGTATTTTCAAATGCAGTAATATGTCTGTTTATTATTCAGAAAAGCTTATTGTTTTTAAGTGCTGCCATATTTTAAACTAGATACCTACTAGATTTCAAATAGAACTATCCTCTTATATTTAATTTATCTAAAAGTTTGAATAAGCAGCTTATATCAACAATATTTTGATACAAATACTTGTAATCAACAAAGCGAACAAAATGAAGTACATTTACAACGAGAGTATCAAAGATTAAATTGCTGTTTCGATAGAAAATTTTCAGTATTTATTTAAAGTAAATATGGACAGACATTCTGTATCAAAAGCGTATTGATTAATTTATCTTATATTTTAATCGGGATCACTTAGCGCCTCCCTGAGCTCAACGAAAATCCGCATTCGTGAATACATTCTACACTGTAAAAAAATTCCATATACAGGGTGGTTATAATTAAACTTCCCCTATAAACAGCATCCTACAGCGCAAACGGGTGAACAGAATGCAATGAAATTTGGTATATAGACTATACACGAGATGCGCTCACGGAATTTTGAAAAAAAAAATAGTTCTAAAATGTCCACCAGATGGCGCTTTTTCCTGAAAAAACATTAAATTTAACACAATAAACGGCCAAAACAGGCAGTTTTACATTTTATTAATAATTCTTGTTCTGGATTGTTAATATTGTTTTTGTATTCCGTTTTGGTCGTTTATTGTGTTAAATTTAATGTTTTTTTTTTCAAGAAAAAGCGCCCTCTGGTGGACATTTTGGTACTAAATTTTTTTTTCGAAATTCCGTGAGCGCATCTCGTGTATAGTCTATATACCAAATTTCATTGCATTCCGCTCACTCGTTTGCGCTGTAGGATGCTGTTTCTAAGGGAAGTATAAATATAACCACCCTGTATATACTGTTGATTTCATGTGAAATTTCTGTCATTTAACTGAAACTTTCCATTTTTAGTGGATATCGTAATTTTTTCAGAAATAAACGGAAAATTTCCTTTTTATCCTTATGCCCTTGAATGTAAAAAAAAAAAAAAAAAAAAAAAAAGTACGAAAATGTTTCTACCAAGACAGGGAAATGGAAATGTTCCTTTTTAATTGAGAGAAAACGGAAAAATTCCAGTTAAAGTTTCGTAATTGATGTCTTGTCCGAAAAACATTGGATGCGGCTAGACGGTGCAGGGGACCGAACAATAATCCGCTAATCGCAAGAACCGAGGTTCGAGTCCGGTGGAAGGCAAGATGATAATACAACACTCATTTCCAAAATATATGCATCTATACATAATTGCTATTCAGATTTCTTTTTAATTGATCGAATGCTTACATTTATTTCTAAAAACAAAAATTTCCTATTCGGAATATCAGAAAATATTCATCTTGAAAACGGAGTAATAACCAACGGGGGAAATTTGTGAAAAAACGTGGAATAGACAAAAACTTTGCTACCAGTACATTTTCCGTTTTATCGCGGATTCATTTTTCATTAAATGAATTTTTGAAATACATGCTTTGCATTAAAAATAAACCGAACTTTTATAAGTTCAATAGCAACACAATAATTTTATTTGTATATTGGAAGTTAGCAGGCCAGGAAAATACGAATTCGAAATATAATTTCAAAACATGCATATTTACGAAAAAAATATGAATTCTATCTTATGAATATTTTAACTGAAATCGATTTCTAGAACCTTCAAATATGCGAACATAAAATTAAAATTTTTCCCTCCAAGTAATTTTTCAGTTAAAGTTAAAAAGCTACCGCTAAGATGTTCAATATTCCCGTTGACGCCATCTTGAATTTCTCGGCGATATTTTGTTGGCGTTTATCGATAAGTTGACAAGTGACGTGTTCTGGCAATCCCGTTATGCCTAACATGCGCATAAATCTGCTTGGCGACATATACTTGGCGAAAAAGGGGTTTTCACGCCAAGAAAAAATCCGAGATGGCGGCGCGGGAATATATAACATCTGTTCCAAAGCTACACACGTTGCAATATGTTTTTCAACTATTGAAGCGAATTGCAACAATTGTATTTTAAACAATCTCTAAACCTGCATAATTCCTAAACTATTCTTGAAATATTTACCATTTCGTGTTCGAAGGCACTGTCTCCTGAATGCCCTGAGTGCTGATAGGCAGTCGTAGGCTGTTTTTTTTTTTTTTTTTTTTTTTTAGCGTTCGCACGGTTCGTTGAATTTAGACACCATTGATTTCCAAAAGCATTCTTTGACCTATTTAATCTCAGAAAAATAAAGCGAGAAAAAACTTTTAAATGTAATTGATATTCAAATTCAGTGGACCGTACAAACGCTTAAAAAAAAAAAAAAAAAAAAAAAAAAACTCCGCTTACCACAGCCGCCATTTTTGTGTGAGCGATCAGACCTAATGTTCAGTGGGCGTTGGTGAAGGTAACATTTATCGAACAATCCAAATATGATGTCAAAATTAGGTGTTTTTATTAAAAAATATAAATTTTATTACAATATCTGTAAGTAGAACACCCCTATGAAGAAAGTAAGTCGAGCATTAATAAATAGACGTTATTGGTAATTAAATAGTGCCGGTCATATTTTTATACGCTGATTTGCAAAAGAAATAACAGAGGTGTATCTTTTTTTTAACTTCCCAACACCGTTCAAAAAAGTCTATGAATTAGGTTTGTCTGTTTGTTTGTCAGTCTGTCTAGCTGGCCGTGTATATATTCAGATTGCGATAAGGTTACTTGGGGCAACTCTACCATGATTTTACAATGTGACTCTGGAGCTTCTGACAATTCAGATTTAAAAAGCTAATGTTCATTTGAATTAAAGTATGAACTTCTGTAAATGTGTTCAGTTAGGTACCCTTTAATACACAGAAATGCTCAAAATTACATTTTAATATTTAAAAATATAAAAATGTGCATATTTCATCTTTCTTTCCTCATGGGTCCAGTTGCCCCATAAAAATGGGGTAAGTGGACCAGGAGGGTCTATGTTCCACACGCGTTTGTTTATTTTTTTTTTCATGAGGGATATCTGATCCTGTTTGAAAAATTGTAAACAGCTAAAAAAAAATTAAACCAGGCAGATCATGTAAATTATATGTCAATAAAGAGCATTGTAAGGGAAACCTTTGCTGTCAATGTGTCTAAAAAAAGCATTAAAGTGAAAATATTAGATTTATTTATACCAAAAACATAAAAATTAAGTAAGTACTTATGTATTTTAAGATAGGTAATAAGTATAAAAGTGACATGGGTATTTTTAGGAAAAAAAATAGCAAGGTAAATCTATGAACAAATGTCTACGTAAGTACTTAATTACTTTATCTGTATCCAGGAGTCGCATTATATAGGGAAAATTTTATTGTTCCTACCCGAACCCTTAATGAGTTACCTTCATGGTCATTTTATTTAACATATTTTAAGGAAAGGCGCGATGAAGCTATTATTTTCAAAATTGTGGTAGGAACAATAAAAGTTTCCCTATTGAATGCGACCCCTGTATCGTACAATTTCAAGGTTTGGCTATCTCGCTTTCAAGGGCAAGGTATTTGCATTCGTAAACTGTTGAAATAATTTAATGACACCAGTAATTACAAGAGAATCTATTTGAAAACAAGTAAAAGTATATTTTCGCGTGCTTAATAAAGGGGAAATTTTCATTATAAAATTCCGGTGCCAATGTGGCAATTAGGTATTAAAATTATGTGATGCCATAACGGCATGACTGCCTCTCAAGGGGTCAAGAAATTTGGTTTGATGTCACCCAATATGCTTTTTTTAAATTTTATTACTTAATTTTATTAAGGTATTCTATAATTTTCTTTATTGTGAGCAAAAAACAATGGAGAAATTTACTTCTCGTTGTAAGAGAATCTCAAAAAAAAAAAAATTATTTATAACTATTGGGGTAACTGGACCATGCTGGATCCAGTTACCCCGGATACATGTCCCAGTTACCCCATTCTTGAAAAATTTATGGGGTAACTATGACACCGGGCTTACATTTGAAACATGAAGTAAATATGCATAGAAGCCTAATAATATTAACGTAGTTATATGCCTAATCTTTAACAAAAAAGATTGTTTAATAAAAGTACTTACAGTATTTTAATAAAAAGCCGAGGAAGTTCAACGAAATTGACGTTGTTTTTAAAAAAAGGAAACGTAAATTTTCGACAGCCTATCACAGTAAAGAGAGAGTTATGATTCAGTTGACACACGTTGTTTTAGGAAGTAGAGGTTAAGGGGCACTGTTCACAAAAGCTAAAACTTAAAATGCATCAACGGTTTCTTATAAAATAGCATATGGCCTAGTTACCTCGTGGGTCCAGTTACCCTAACTAACCTTACATTGATTATATGATTTTGGGGGTTACTATAAAATGATTAGTATCAAAAATAAAGAGTGTAGTAATATTTATAGTTCGTTTACAATGGCTCACAAAAGATTTTCGATATATTTTGTCTATGGGGAAAATCATTTAAGGTGCATTTTATTAATGTTATGATAGTTCAGACACAATAAAATTGATATATGTCCCCCTGTGAACTCTAAGTAGGACTATAACAGTCTTTCTGAGCATTATAGAATAACTATCTGGTATAATTCGTTTACAGGCACACACAAACAATTCCATTATATTATGGTTTACGGGAAAAGTCGTTTTATCGGGAAAAATCATTTTAACAATGTTATCGTACTTCAAACACAGTTTATTTAAATGATCCCTGAGGTGCACTACAATATATTTCTTATAAATTGTGGAATGCTTAGAATTTATACGTCATTGACAGAGATGTCCCAAATAACTCGATTAAAGGAAAGAATATAATGGCTAATTACTGTAAGTGCGTTTTCCGCTGTGGTATGCATTTTTAAACTTATTTATTTTTTAATGTATTACGTGGTGTGTATATATTCTATAAATCATATACTGGGCTCTATATTAGAAATTGCACACACTACCGGATATGAACGGTATCTGCTGCAAATGGACTTTTAATGATTTATATATTTTTAGATCCTTTTTAGATATCTGATATCATTTCATGAGACAATGAAATTTCTTAATAATATTCTGTTAATGCTGAAAAGTGTTTCGCAACATAAGCCTGAAGCACAATTTTGTTTCTTTTTTTTGACACGGTCTTAGAGGTCTGCACGGGCCGGAATTTCCAGGCCCAGGCCCGGCCCGGCCCGGCCCGAACGAAAGCTATCTTGGCCCGGCCCGGCCCGGTGTAAAAATTGAAAGTTCGGCCCGAGCCCGGCCCGGCCCGTTTGCATTTTTACAGTTCTCGGCCCGGCCCGGCCCGTACAAAAATTAGTGAAAACAGGCCCAGCCCGGCCCGATTCAATTTCTACAAAAAAAAAAAAAATCCGTTTTTTCTCGACACACAATTAAGATTCTTTTAATGAATACTACGTACATTTTTATGAGAAAATTTTACAGTATATTTTAGATTACTATGTGTTCGCAAAGCAGAAAACGCACAATAGTAAACATTAACGATTATACAGTGTTTTAGTCATCGTCTCTACAGACATTTCAAATTCCAATAAGGATTCATTAAAAAGTTAATGTAGTTCAGAATAAAGGATTAAAAACATGATACCTTTTGAAGCTATATGATAAAAAGTAGATTTGCGAAAATATTTCTCTCCTTTTAAAGGCTTTTCTCAAATCAAAAGAAGTTACATTTCGACACATTTGAGAATTCATTTCTTTTCGGAAGATTTAAGATTGGCAGGTATTCTTATTCAGAAACTATGTAAATGCCGTCTTTTTCATAGATAAAAGCACTATATCTTTCTCTGAAAATACTGCCAAAGTTAGCGTTATGAATCGAATTTCCGGAAGCGATAGCACAGGAAAGGAGAAAAACGTACAGTCACATGACAAGAATCTCTGTTATCACTGTAAGTAATTTATCAAATATGGAGAAAGCTATTCGTTTCCAAATGCCTTCAATAGTCAGGCCTGTGAATTTTATGCCTTTATAATTAAAAATGAGTCAGAAAATGTGTTTGAAAGTTTCGCATTGTTGAGCAGTGAATATGAGAATCCCTTAAGGTATATTTCCAAAGATACTGTTAACAGAAGTTCATTATCACTATTAATTCTTTTACAAAACATAATGCCTGTCCTACACATCCTGAGATCGGTTAAGACCAGTTCCGTCCCGGCACGAGTCTGCTGAAAAAAAATTAAACCCGTAATCAGACATCTTGTAACTGTACGATGCCGATCTCTACGATGGACATGTTACATACCTGTGTTGATGTTGTTAAACTCGCATCGGCTCGTGACGCACATTTATACTTCTCGAGAAAATCATATTCATTGAAAATGGCTCGTATTTTATCTGCTTCGCTTGAATTCTTATATCGGGCCGATAGGCCCGATTAATTTTTTTTATCGGCCCGGCCCGGCCCGACCCTGCAGGCCCGTTCAATTTTTTTGCCGGCCCGACCCGGCCCGTTGAAAAAATTGTCCTAATTCTGCCGGCCCGGCCCTGCCCGTTAGAAATTCTCCTTCATTCCGCCGGGCCGGGTACGGGCCTCGGGCCAAGCCCGGGTCCGTGCAGACCTCTACACGGTCTGTACAGTCGGGGAATAGAGTTGCTAAAATTACAAATGTTAAGCTATAAGGTGCAAAGTTTTCTCAGTGGCGTGAATCAGTGACAGTTCATTCATTCACTGCTATTTGTCCATTTTCCCTCAAAACACGGAGACTTCCTATCGTGTAATGATAATTTCAGGAAATATTCTGTAAACCTTTTACAACCAATAACATTAGCCTTCTCACGCATGCGTATAAAGAAACGCGGGATAAATTAGACAGAATATTTACGAATTAGAACAACGGCGATAGTATTTTATAAACTTTGATCAAAATACAATAATTTCAGGTGTGTAGAATTGGATATATGGAGGTATATGCCGTAATACGTTCTTTATTTTTTTTTTAAACTAACTCCGTATACCTTCTGTTTCTGAGGTAAAGCTATAGCGTATATCATAGCACCGGCCGTTACTGACTCAAGCATACACCCTCTGCTTATAACGTATACGGTTCTTTTAAGACTGCAACACTGAATAATTTGAAGGTTAGTTTATTTTATACTTTTCTGGGTTTTTTGTTTTTAATTATTATTAAGGAATAATGATTGGTGCTAAAAAAATTAACTTCTGATTTTAGCATTTTACGTTTGTTGCTAAAAAAGTATAAATTATATATATATATTTCTAAATTTAAGCCATCAAGGAATATTAGCGATGGCATAATTGCATAAGTGTGAGTGTTTATGTTATATTAGATTGCAGACGCTAGTAAAATTTTGTTTCTTTTGGAGCCGTAGAATTATTGCTAGAAACTTCTGAATAAGTGAATTTTATTTATAAAAATCCTGTGAATAGAGTTTAGTACAGAAAAAATGTATTATGGTTTAATCGAGCGTTTTATGCATCTTTTGATTAAGTGGTCAATGTTGCGTAACCTTTCTATTTTTACCTCAGCTCGGGAGAGGAGGGATCACGTGACATGGTTTTTAGTTTATTTTTTCTTGTATCTCTTTGCATAAAAAATGAATATATATATATATATTTTTTATTGATTATTATAATTTCTTTTTCTAAAATTTCAACAATTTATCATTGGACTTTTTGTTTCTTAAGAAATATAAGAATGTTCTAAGTCGGTTGAAATGTAGAATATGTACGGTAAAGATGTACAATGTTTAAGGAGTATTATTCCGATTTCTTTTTGTTATAATAAAAGTTTTCTTTGTTTTGTTAATTAAAGATATATTTCTGAGTTATTCAAACAAATAGTAACATCGGGTAGATGCTTCGAATCTAGCAATGCTTCAGTTTATTTCTTAAATCGAATTAGACTAAATTTTTTATTCTTTTGCAAGAGCCTCTGAGATAGCTCACAGAAGCGATACGACAATTTCTGTTACAGTTAACGGGGTAAATTTATTCACCCCATCTTATTAACTTATAAATAATAATAATATATTTGAATATTATTAAGTGTATATGAGTTCATTTTTTCTACAACAAAGATAAACTTGATATAAGAGAGTTGATTGTAAACTAATTTTCCATTATTACATTAAAATATGGAATATTTTTTTTTCACAGCAGATTTCTTACAAAAATTAATCTACCTGATGATACAAATGAGAAAATATTTTTTTAATTATTTTTTATTGCATCAGATTTTTATATTATTACTTTTTTCATCAATCATCAGTTTTTGACTTGCATAAGTGTTTCAAATTTTGAATTTCGCAAGTTCTACCAGGCGTGGAGAAATGTTTGAACCCTCCTTTTAAACAGAAATTCATACGGTTTAATTTGGTACGCAAATTGACAATGCTTAGTTTAAAAAAATTAAATTTTAAAATAAAAAAATGAGATAGTGTTTTTTAAAAATTAAAAAAAAATGTATGTTTTTTGTAATATTACAAGTTTAAAACCCTGAAATTTTTAGAGTGAGATCTTAATGATATTATTAAATAAAAGCTGAAGATTAGCATACAAATAAATAAATAAATAAAACTATAAACGATAATTTTATTATTATTGCATGGTAATTTGCAGCTTTTATTTCATAACTCTTGATTCCATTTAAAAAATTTTAGGACACAAAACACAATTTTCAGAAAACTTTTAAAAGCACTATCTCATTTTTTGTTCATTTTGTGGAAATATTCGTTTTAAAAACGGCTATTTCCATGACGAAAATTATCCTGAAATTCACAATGATAAATCAACAACTGTGCTGACAGCAATTTTCCGTTTTTAGACGAATTATTTTGTGAGAGTGCAAAATATTGTTGGTATTAATTTAGTTCTTGTATGGTAAAAATTTTCTCTTTATAAACATACGAACAACATTCACATTTCTGCTATTTTTTTACTGTTATATTTAGATACCCATACAATTCCAGTTTTTTTTTTTTTTGTGTGTGAAAAGAAAAAATAATTATTGTGGCTGTTAGCTATGGAAATTTTACCTCTTTCATTAAGTTAAATGTGCCTACATTTGGAATCTAGACTTGTGCGTGACTCAATCTGCCTTCATAGTTTAACGTTATTATTTTTATAATATTAAGATTTAACAAGGATCTATTTTGACTTCTTTTAATGCACATAAAAATTGGTATGCATGATGCATCAAATATTTCATTCTGTGGATATAAACGAATATTTTGCACATTTTCTATCATCTGTCTACTCATAGCACTACATGTCATCAGTTACTTTTATATGGAACATCATTCGGGTGACTTTTAGCAGGGTTGCCACGCTACAGGGAATTTCCAGACCAATAAATTCTTCGGTACCAATATTTTCTTATAGAAAATCTCTCCTCTAACAAGGCGAAATTTCGTGCATTTAATCTAGATTTATTTTTCTATAAACAAATACTGATATTTCAAGTGGAAAATTCCCTGAAGCGTGGCAACCCTGATTAGTCTTATTAAATTTCTTACGTTGTTGGTTTTGAACGTTGTGGTTTTCTGTTGGCCCTTTGTTTTATTTATTTTTTGCACTTCAAATGTAAATGTGGCGTTTTTATAAAAAAACATTCGACATATTTCTTTCTCAATTTCATTACTGTTTTACGGCATTTTTTAAATGCAGGTACAAAATTCAACGAACAATGTGTACATTTTCTATTTTGATCACATTTCACTGTGTTGCAGTTTTCCCACTCAATCATTTGTGATATGTTTTATATGATATCACATTATTTCATTCTTTTCAGTTTATATTTCAATTGCTTTAGTATTAAAACATGATATGTTGATTTTTGTCCGAGTTTTAAACTATCTCATATTTTGTTTACATTAATCTTTTAAATATTATTGACTAATTACATTTCCCCTTTATTTACTATTATTGCACAGTATTTTACGTTGTTCTTATTCATCTGTCATAATTGACGACATGTTTTGGGATGGTAATTTTGGGGATCACTCATAGATATCGACCTCCACGGAACTCCCATCTCACGTTACACATTTTTTTTACCCATTTACTCTTAAATTTTTTTATCAACATTTTTTTTTCGATATACATAATTAACATAATTTTCATGGTTTTGTTTTCCTTATCAGTTATATTATGGCTTGTCTAGATGTTGTTGTCCTTTTTTACTTCGATCCTTTTCAATTTAGTGTGTAATGTGATTAATGATATCTGGCCTACTGCAACACATGCTGCTGATTTTATAGATGAAGAGATTATTGAACTGGTTCATTTCTGTTTAACATCAAATTGTTTTGTATTTAATGATCCTTTTTATAGTAAAGTTTCTGGTACTGCTATGGCGTCCCCCCTCTCGGTTGTGATTGCTGAACATGCTTTGCAGAATATTGAAAATGCTATTATTGCTGAACTTGGCACCAGTATTTTTTTTTTTTTTTTTTTGGAGACGTTATGTCGATGATATATTTTTTATTGCAAGAAATCAGATTTAAACGACATCTTCTTGACATCTAATTTTATTGGTAAGACTAGTAAGTTTATAGCTGATATTGGAAAAAAGCTGAATTACCATTTCTCGTCATTTTAATCCGCAGTCAGACAACCAATTTCTCTCAATTTGTTACGAATTCAGTTTACAGAAAACCTACATCTATTGAACAATATACAAATTTCAATTCCTTTTGTCCATTTAGCCATAAAATAGCTGTTATTAAGACCTTGGCTTTTAGAGCTATTAGATTTTGTAGTTCCACAGAGGACTTTGAAAAAGAACAAAAAAATGTCAGGATTTATAAAATTTATCTGGATTTCGTAAATAATGGCTACCCTAAAGGTCTCGTTAAGAAAATCTTTAAAACTACTTTGACCCTTGTTAATTCTACCCCCTCCCACCTTCAGCATAGTAAAACAAGTTAGGGGAGAGTGGTAATGAATGGGCCAGTTTTTGGTTTGTAATTTTTGTAATTTTTTCTAATATTTTTTTTTTTTTTTGGCTCAGAATTGGCTCTTCAGTTACATTACTTATTTGGTTATATAAAAAAGTCATAAAAATTGGATTAGAAAATGTCTGTAATGAATGATAATAGAAAATAAAAATATAGAAATTTTGCCCATTCATCCCCACCCATGGGGCTGAATGGGCCATTGAAGGTAATAAATGGTCCACTAGATGAATTCAATGTAAAAAATGTGGAATTAATCTTTTATTTACAAAATATGACAAACTGAATGGAACTTGACATGATATGATCAAAGAGTACTGAAATAGTAAGTAATACACAATGCTTATCAAAATTTATGAACATCGAACATGATATTATTAAATCACATAATTGTAGCAGAAAAATGACAAAGTAATGAGATTATAAGAAAGAAAGAACATAAAATATACATAAAAATAATAGATAATACACATTATGATTTAACAAAATTTATATTTTTCAAAATAAATATTAAACGACGTGGTTGTAAGAAGGTTGGACTGCCTATTAATTGACTATTTAGTGTAAATTTCTGGTATTATTTATTCTACCCATCAGATTCAGAATATAAAAAATTATTCCAGTTTTATATTAAATTTAAAAATACTGGTAGGTGTGGTCAACAACTGGACAGTTCACCTTAATCATTTATACAATTTAACTTATGTTTCTAATAAATAACTAATATTTCTTAGGGTGAAAATGTGCAAATTATTTTTTAGGCATCACTATAAACCTGTTCTAACTAGACAGTAATTTTCACCCTAAGAAATATTAGTTATTTATTAGAAACATAAGTTAAATCCATTACAGCCAGTTATGTTTCATATTAAAGAGAAAATCAGAAAAAAAGAAAGAAAAACCATATTTTCATGATCAGGGCAAAGGTGGCCCATTCATGACTAAGATATAGTGGCCCATTCAGCCCCACCTATACTTCTAGAATATATTCAGGTTTTTTTTAGCACATTAAATTCAAATAACATCTAAATACATCCTAAAATTAGTTTACAGATATGCAAACACTTGCTAATACACATATCTGCAATGAAATAATAGATACTTTTTAGCTTATTTATTTTACTGAAAAAGGAAAAAAATTACTTTTCAATTTTATTCTTGACCATCCTACTCTAGTGGGAAAATGGCTTCTCCCAAACAATAGAAAATTTGATGAGTTTGGTAGAACAAATAGCTTCATCTATTGCTGGCATCTAAAATAATTCTATGCAAATACTTTTTCATATTTTGTTAATGGCCCATCCATCCCCATGGCCCATTCATTACCACTCTCCCTTATTTTATTTGAATTCGGTATTATAATAGCATTTCTGAGAATATTTCTAATATTCTAAAGCCATTAAGTATTAGTGTTTCTTTGAAACCAACTAATAAACTGGGCTCCTTTTTTAATAAACATAAATTTATATATGTTCAATAAAACATGTTCAATACCTCTTCAGTATACTCTGTTTCTGGAAAAATGGCCTTAATTTTAACAGTACTTGAGTGGCCCTGTTGTTTATTTTCCAGTATTTATTCTGTACTGATGAGACCTTGCGGTAGCTTGGTGAAATGTATGCTATGTGTTTTTTAATCATTTTATATTTTATAAATTTATGATAAGTCAAAATTAACCGTTGTTGTTTATGCCATTCCTTGTAAAGATTGCGATAGCATATTTATTTGTGAAACTGGTAGATCGATGGAAATTCACCTGAAAGAACATATTAGTGCATTCAAAAAAGGTACACTAAATTCAAAAATTATCCAGCACACACCTGATACTGATCCCATCGCACTGTTTACGAACGCTTCCATTTTGAAATCTGGATGTAACAATTATCATGGTAGGTTGTTTCTAGAAGGCTGGCTTACGCGTAAACGATGGCCGACGTTGAATGAAGCCTGTTCAATTCCTCTTCAGTATACTCTGTTTCTGGAAAAATTACCTTTATTTTAACAGTACTTGAGTAGCCCTGTTGTTTATTTTCCAATATTTATTCTGTACTGATGAGACCTTGCGATAGCTTGGTGAAACGTATGCTACGTGTTTTTAAAAGTGTTTAATCATTTTATATTTTATAAATTTATGTTAAGGCTGCTAGTCCCTCAGATTCCGAATTCCCCTCACTAATGCTAAGTCAATAGGGATGAGAGGCATTAGTACATTTAAAATATATCCTCTTTCTTTTTATTGTAATTTAATTGCTTATTTCTTTGACTCTCCTTAAAAATATGTCTCTTTTTTTCTTAGTTTTCAAAATATTTCTAAAATCTATGCTTAATTTAATATTTTATAAGTTAAAAGCTGACGAATTGCGAGTAAGATTTTAACACTTCATATAAAATTAAGTCTGTATTTTAGAAATATTTTGACAACAAAAGAAAAAATATACATCCTTTTAGAAGAGTACATAGAAAAAAGAAGTTAAAAATATTAATTTCCCGTGGAGATATTTTAAATATACGAATGCATCAAACGTCCATAGACTTAACATTACTGAGTGGAGATCGGAAGCTGAGTGACTAGCATCCTTAGTGTATTCAAGTATGTCTTACTTTACTTATTTTTATTAAATCAAATAATTAACATATGCAGCCATGTATAACGGACTACAAACTTATACAAATTATTTGCTGACTGTCCTGCTTTACTACATTGCCTTTTCAATATAATTTATAGATAATTTAATATATTCTGTGTATATTTACTTTTCTCTTTTATTTTCAGTTTTTTTGTTTATGTACAGCACTATTATTGTGCAGATAAAATATAAAAAAATTCTCACGTTATATAGCCTCAACCCTTTATCTACTGACGGTAATTATAAGTACCATTAAAATAACTTGTTATAAAATTTATTTAGTACATCGATTAGTAGTAATACAGTTTAAAAGGAGTTACAGATGTGTTACTTTATCTTGTTCCAAAAGCACTATTGGTTACATAAAAAAAAAAAAAAAAAAAAAAAAAAGGGTGATTTCTTTTGCCTTTGGATCTTTTCAGCTTTCTTGGCGTTGTGGGGGGAGGGATTTTTAAAATCGGAAATATTTCTATATTTCTATTTTAACTGTATTATATTTATATATTTCCTAATTCTACAAAATACCAAGAAAAAGATTTAAAATAAAAAAAAAATTGAGTGGGGTTATAAATGTGGCAGAAAATCCGTATAAATTCAAATTTAATAAATCCGTCTAAAATCCTTAAAAAATTATTAAATGACTATGTAAATCTTATAATGTAGCTTCAAAAATTCACGAAAAACGCTTTAGAAGACAAAATTGTCATGAATGCATAATTCAGCACATAAAGGGTTAAACTGATTGAACATTAGATTCATGTATAACTAAATGACCGGTGAACTAGTTCAGTTGCATATGGTTAAAGTGAAGGTCAAGTTGTCTTTAGGACTATTATATAAATAAATAAAAAGTGCACAAGTTTTATAAACTGCTGATTTTTTTTCAGACTTTTATACATATATTTATATATTTCACCAGTATACAAGATAAGGTACCTCATTATACAGACTGTTTACATTAATATTTCTGGAATATTATGCAATTATATGTTATTTAATTTTTGAGGAATCTATATGATTTCTATGTTTTATATTTCCCAAGTTGTTTATTCAATTGCAAATTTGTATATTTAGAGGCAATATTTCTTTATACACTGGAGATTTCCGTTCCTTATTCTATATTTTGTTTCCGGTGAGTGGAGAGATATATGTGATGCTAACCGCACTTGATTTTTAAATTATCACCTCGCTGTATTAAATATCTTTTTTAAAATCATTGATTAAGTTATTTAAAATTTTATTTAAACAATATGTTTTCCCATTCTAAATAATTTTAAGAAATTGTTACTAAGCTTCGTTAAGGCTGTTCTCAAATCCAAAAGGACAACTTCCTGACATAAGTTTTAATTTATTTTTGTTCGAAAATACATGAAACTAGCTTGTGTTCAGAAACTATGTCATCGAGCTGTTTTTTCCATTTTTTTTTTTTGAAAACGCAATAGATCTTTCAGAAAATAATGTCAAAGTGGACCTTTTGAACCGAATTTCCGCGCGAAAGTAGAAAAATCACTCAAGAGGGGGCGAAAAACGGGTTATTCAAGTCATCGATATCGCTTATTACTCAAAGGGTAATTGATTGATAAAAAAATAGAAAAAACAGTTCGATTCCAAATCGCTTCCATGGCTAGGCTTTCCAGTTTTATATCTTACCGTTAAAAAATGAATTTGTAAATGTGTCAGAACGTTTTGCGCTTGTTCAGCGGAGCAGTTAAGAACAGCCTTAAATGTACCTAAGCAAATTCTAATTTTTAGTCATAACGCGAAATCAACCAAATTTTCATCTAAAAATAATAAAATAAATATCCCGGGTATAGAAATACTTCTTCTTTTAGAGTTCGTTATATATTAGTTATGATTTTTTCGTTCCGTAACCTGTATTTACCAAATAGTAGCTTCTCCTTTGTTATTTTTGATGATCTAATGCACTACTCACATGGTTGTCAAAAGTGTTTTAGTAAGGCACTAATTCTTTTCATTTTGGCTAACTTATCAAGTTTATGCCATCAATTTTGAATTGTCCATGTGTTAATTTCTAAACCATATATTACGGTCCATATTCTCTCGTCAAATTATTTATGCCAATAAATTAAAGGAACACGTTGTGGCGTATGACTTTCACTATTCCTTTCCCAGCCGCTTTTTCGTTAACATGTAGTATTAAACCCATCTCTTTACCCCGGTTCCACTGCCACCATAGCAAGAGTTTTGCATCGAAATTAATTTGTTTTCTGTACTTGTGCTTTATGATGTGAACCTGGACAATTAAAGAATTTTCACCTAATTCCTGATATACTCTTATCTTTACGAGCACCTCTTTTTGATTACCTGTATTTTGAGGGGATGTATGGTATTTTATACCGCATATATTTAAAAATATATTTAAGTAATTACGAGCAGTCATATTTACAATAGTAATTCTCAGTAATATATACTAGTTACATGGGAACCCAAGTACGTTTGCGTAATTCAGAGCACGGCGGCCAGACGTACCGATTTCCTAAACACTTTTAACATTGTCGGAATGCGTTAAAAATCGCATATCTTCATGTGTATTTCTGCGAAACCCACATCGTGCTGCTACATAAATATCTCGGGTTGTTGAATTTTTACTTTATCTCTTATCTTTGGATTACTTAATATTTCTTACTCCTAGAAATCACTACACAATGAACAACCTTTTCTTCTGTTTATGCTAAATTTTATGAAAATCTAATTGAAGCCAAAAATATGTAATTTTTTTTTCATTATATACTTATTTGTTATAATGGACTCTTTAATAATTTAATTGTGACATGAAGAGTATAGTTTAGCGCTCTAGAGAGATTTTAAGTACGAGATTTGTTTAACACTCCATTTCTGTCGTGACGAGTAAAAACATGTACACATGTACACAAGTACGCAACTACTCAAGCTCAAGGTGAAATAATTTTAGTAGTTGCACACTCCTAGATGCCACGCCTACCGACAACAGATGTACATTCGACCGTTTTTTCTAAAGAAGTGAGGACGTGAAAATTTTCAACAAGGGTATCGAGAACACCTCGCGAGTAATCACGGAACATTTTTTTAATTGAAAAAAAAAGGGGGGTAAGCTACATTACACAGTTATTTTGTTTTTATCATAGAAATAATTAAATTTATGAATAACTCTTTAATAATTTTTAGGTAGCTACATTACAAAAAGTTAAAATCTACCTATTGCAGTTGCCCAGATTAAAGCACTTCCCGAAAAATTTGGTATATTTTCACCTTCATGACCCCCCAGACCCCAAAACCACCCTCCGTTAAAATGTGACTTATATATATATATATATATATATGATTTATGTCAAGCGATAACTCTCGTATTTATTTACCGATTTGGATGAACTTAAATGTATGCATAGTGCATACCAATGTCACGACCGAGTTCGTTGGCCAGCTTCATCCGAGATTTTGTTTCAAAATGGTGGCCATTTATTTTTTTTTAATTAAAAAATTTAAAAAGCAGTGCGAATAAATTAAAAACTGAAAAAGATTTTTCTCTTAAGAGTTTTGTCTTAATACAATGATTCCCGAGCATATTTTGTTTCGTCTTTATCTTAAAAAATGGCTGAGATATAGCGGTTTGAATTTCCAGGGTGGCTGGCAGTTTGAAACAATCTGATTTTCGTCATGCTGTAACTCTCGCATTTATAAACTGATTTGGATACGATTGATTGTATACATAGTACACACCGATGTCTCGACCGAGTTCGGAGGCCAGCTAAATCCGCCATTTTGTTTCAAAATGGCGGCCATTTGAACCGTGCACTGCCGCGCAATGCTTAAATGTTATTAATATCCGCTAGCTACAAATTCTAGCAAAGCATGGCCACACTTGGATAAATATCGCCAAATTTGGCGACCAAAAATAAATAACCATAAATGATGCCAACTTGGCTATAGCTTACTAATTTGGCGCAATTCTCTTGAATTTCTAGGGTGGTTGACATTTTGAAACAATCTGATTTTCGTCATACTGTAACTCTCGTATTTATGAACTGATTTGGATGAGATTGATTGTATGCATAGTACATACCAATATCTCTACCGAGTTCGTTGCCCAGCTTCATCCATCATCTTGTTTCAAAATGGCGGCCATTTGAACCGTACACAGCGGCGCAATGCTTAAATATTATTCGTTAGCATTAATTCTCGCCCAGCTTGGCGACACATTGCAAAATATCGCCAAATTTGGCGACCAAGAATAAGTAATCATAAATTATGCCAATTTGGCTGTAGTTTATTAATTTGGTGCAATTCTCGTTCAAATTCAGTATTAACGAACATTCTCTTATCGGGTTCGTCGCATTTTGGCGTCTTAAAATTGGAGCAAAATTAGCTTCGATTTAAATAGGCGAAATTTTAAAAACATGGTATATAGACAGAGAGGTGGCAGCACAAACATTCACCTCATCGAGTTCACGGCTGAAATTTCAGAATTAGTTAAAACTCGATCAGCATATTAAAGACCAATCGATCTGCTAAATCATATCTTGGTGGAAAATACCTGAAAACGCGATTTTAGTGGTTGACTCGTAGGTTTACCATTGTGTTTATTGCTCCCAGTTCTCCATGTTTTCATATCTTTGGGTGCAGGAAGACACAATGGATTGCGTTTCCATATGCGAATCGAGTTTTAACTGATTTTGGAATTTCACCCGCACTGTTAAAAATATCGTGAAAATTACCTCTGTTTTTAAAGACTATCTATTTTCTGACCAATGAGAACGCATCATAGGCGTTTATGTAGCGTTCTCATTGGTCAAAAAATAGATAACCTTTAAAAACAGAGGTAATCTTTCACGATATTTTTAACAGTGGGTGAACTCGATGAGGTGATTATCTGTGCTGCCACCTTTCCGTCTAATATGAAAGCTACCTCATCCTCCCGACACATGCCGAATGGATTTTCTTTTATTTGTTTTGAGTCATTTGTATCGATTTTTTTGCCTTTTTTTCTAAAAAATGTCGAAATCGCCATGAGTAATCGAGCAACAACGTTTGTGGAATCTTTAGGAATCTGTTTCATCAGATTCTGAAGATGATGAGATAGCAGATACAGATGATAATTTTTGGATGATGACGAATACTTTAACCCCTTGAAGGGCACCAGTATATGTTATATACCACTTAATTTTAATTCCTAAATGGCACATTCACGCCAGAATTAAGAAATTAAATTTTGTTTCATATAATGTACGCGAAGAAAAGCTTTTACTAATTTTCATATAAAGTTGTTCATAAATACCGGTGTGTATCAATCATTTTAACATTTTTGCACCAGATGTGCTTTGCCCCTGAAAAGTTTAAGGAATGTTTGGATCAAAACTCGGGATCAGAATAAGAAGCTAATGAAATAAAGGTACATGATTCTGATGCCAAACTATATACTGTTTAAATGAATAGCATTATCAAATCATTATACGTAAACAAAACTTAATGTGTGTTGTAATATAGAAAATAATGTCATAAGACAATATTTTTAGAGTACAAGTAATGTAAGTAATAAATGTAAATCCTTTTTTACATAATTTTAACTGTAATGTACTGGTATATGCATTTTTTATATATTTTTTATAAAATCCCATTTCTTGTATTGCTGAATTGTATTTATTTAGAATAAGTTAAAATAAGCTACTTTAATTACAAAAAAATTACAAAATTATTATCAATCATTATAACCTAAAACTTGTGATAAACGTTTTTGTTGTGTTTAACCCCCCCCCCCTCCCCCCCCCCCGAGTGATCGTGTGTCAAAAACAGACGCAAGTGATGGAGGGTTAATTAAACAGATTGGAATATTTCTATACATTTCCCAAAAGAATAGTATTTGTGAGAGAAAACAAATTACTTATTAAAAATTTTGTGAATTATATAATAATACATATTATGGAAATTTACATAGGAGAAAGTAAATCTAATGTGTCTTAATCACATTTCCTTAACCATTAAAACTTTCACGTTGCTAAAAATTAACTGAGCTTAATTAACATTTAGCACCATAAACATTATAAACTCAGCCAACTCCTTTCACATGGTATATTAAACTTAAAAACCTCAAAATATGCAGAACATTTAGAAGCTTAGAGAAAGTTTTCATAATTTCTAATGCTGTTTAACTTTGTGTTGATATAAAATTAAATTTTCTATTAAGAAATCTGTAAGTAATTAATTATTGAAGGTTTATAGTTGAAGCTAAGTCTTAGTTTAAATTAGGTATTTAAAGCCATAAGAAGATTTTTTTCTTGTAATTTTAGTATAAATTTTAATAGTCCTACATTTACGATATTTTCAAATAATTGAAAAAGCATTCATTTTTACCCGACTGAAAAGAAGGGTTATGTGTTTCACGTGTATCTGTGTATGTGGATTTCTTTATACCCTCGAAACATCCCAACGGCTGGATGGATTTTAATGAATGAGGTCTCTATCAATTTGTCTTAACGGTCCGATTGTTATAGACTAGGTTTCGTTTTTACAAATTCAAAATGGTGGACGTAAAATACAAAATGGCGGTAGAGACGAAAACAAATTACGCACCCTATTGAGTGGCATATCATTGGATAGGTCTTTCAAAATGAAGACGATGTTTCATTGACTATTTTACAATCAGAAGCTCCGTTTAAATATTACACAACCTGGAAGTTGTGTAGGTAGGATCTCTAGCTTTACTGCAACTCTAACCATCATAGACATCTGTAGACCTCATCAAAACAGTGTTTATAGATAGGAACTAACAATTAATCACAACTTAAAAGTCATCAATATAAGTAAATAAAAAAATAGGTAAGTAATATAAACAAGTAACATAAAAAAATATTTTAAGTCAATTCCTACTTAGGTCAATAAGATATTTTTTTTTCTTCCATTCTTCTTTCCTTTTGAGGCCCCACCAGTGGCTGAGAGGTTCTGCTCTCGAAGCTGGTAGACGGGAGGTGCTGGGTTCGAACCCAATCGCGCCCGTCGGCCTAATCGTTCGGAGTTTTCGTGGTTTTCTTCGAACCTTGGATTTCCAAGCGTTAATACGGGTTAAGTTCCCTTAGAAAGACCCCCACGAAGGGCACTCCCTCCTGGGCCTATATCCCTCGTGCAGATAATTGGCCGTCATAAATACAACCAATCTTTCCTTTTGAGTGGCGCTTAAAATGCTTTGATCAAGAAGAAAGCTCTCTCGGTTTTAAAAAACCTTGAACAAGAAGAGGGCTCTCTCGATTATTGAAAATTAATTAATTTAATTTAATAATGGATTAATATTTGAAAAAAACTAGATTAACATCAAGTATCATCCACTACAAGTTTAAAAAAATTTTATTTGAGCTTGATTGGATGAATAATAAGTATCTTATTAACGATTGAAAATTTGAACAAGATAGATATAACGAGAGTGTGAGCTAATAGTAGGAATTGAAAAAAAAATTAGTTTCACATTGATGGGAAATAATTAATTCGTTCGCTTTATACGCAGTCGGGTTTTTGGATTTTTTAAATTTAATTGTTTATTATAGTTTTAAAATCTACTGGGTATTTAGAACTGTGAAAGGCAAAATTTGGAAAATGTAATGCACTAGAATTTATTTTTTTTAGGATGTAAATTAATTAATTGTGCCAGGAAATAGTACTAATATCACAAAAGATATAAGAGGGGCAAGGATAGATGATGACGTGACGGATTTTAAGGGCTTTAACCAATTAAGATCAATGTATGGCTATTGAATGCTCTGAGCTTTGTAGCTGTATTCTGAATTATTTATGCCGAATTTATGTATAACACCATATATTAGCTGCCATTTTTTTCAGTCAGTTTTAATCTAACTATTGTATGGTAACTTTATGTTAAAAGTGATTGGAATTGTGATATTAATTGATATCAGTTTATTATTACATTTGTTTTTCAAATTTAAATACCGTTATACAAAATTTGAAATGTCATCAATTGCATTACATCTATTAAGGGAGATTTATCCTGCACAAATGCTGATGAGACGCCCTGAAATTACCATTTAAAAAAAAGTATAATATACATATGATATTCTGTTTAATTATCATAGTTTTAAATGATTAGGTAAAGCACACATTAATGCGGAAATATTTTTGTTAATTTTATTTATAACTAGCATTAGAGGTTACGATTAGCAAACGCATAGCTTAAATTATAAAAACGACAACATTAAAAAAATCTTGTACTACGCTCTCATGTTGTGCTTATTTGCAAAAAATATTTAAAACTAATAGAAAAGTCAGTGGGTCAAACTTCCCGTACGGTGAAACATCTCCAGTCTCCCATATATCACGGTTGAAGCGGGTAAGAAAATGTCAATATAACTACAGTGAAACCTCCCTGTGCGACCACCTCCATTAAGCGACCACCTCCCTGACCGACAAGTTTTTTCATGGAACGAAATTTATTTCCATAGACTCAATACTAATTTTACATTCAGAGGCCATCCCAGTTGAACTCCCTCCATGAGCGACCCGTACTTTGAAGAAAATAAAACAAATTCCGTTTTTTTTTTTTTTTTTTTCTGGTCGCTTGAAGAAGGTTTTATTTGAAAAATAATTCCGGAGAGCGCATTATTCATTAAACTTCTAAACTAAGTTTAGATTTCTTTTTTGATATTTTATTTCGGTAACTTTTACGTGTTTAAACCCCTTTGTCCATTTTTAGGCAATGGATATAACTCTGATGACAAATTGAGAACGATGGTCAATAAACTCTCCTGCCCTATTCTGTCAGGATACTCACAAAGAAATGGACAAATTAATGAAATCGTCATTATTTGTTCCCGTCCAAAAAAAAAATTGCATTTACTTACTGAGCTTCGAAAGGACATGGAAATAAAAGTTATAAAAGATAAAACCGTAAAATCACCACAAACGTCAATGTATTCACTTTTAAACTATGCAGCAATTAACTTGTGTAATTACCTTGTGTTTTGATACTTACATTTTCATATTTTTCCCTAACGTGAAAAATAAATTTTAGTAACATTATTTGTTACCTTTTTTCAACAATTAAAATCTAGATTTAAATACGACCTCCATTAAGAGACCACCTCTCGGAGCGACCAATTTTTATTGGAACGGAACGTGGTCGCTTTAGGGAGGTTTTACTGTATTTCTAAATATTTGCTTTATTAATGAAGAAATTGTGTAACTAAATAAGGTGAAGATTACTATTTGAAAAATTGGTATACGAATTCTTTGATCCGTAGCAACCCTGGTGTATGCTGATAATTTTTTTTTTTTTTTTTTTTTTTTTTTTTTTTTTTTTTATATATATGTAGGATTTATTTTACTTGCTAGAGATGTGTTCTGAAAAGTGAAAAATATTAAAATAATTAACGCCATATCGTTTAGAATCAGTAAATAAAGCTAAAGCTCTCCATAGATGGTAATCAAAATTTATAATTTTTAAAATAATACTTTCCCTTTCTTCTTCCTTAAAATTTACAATTTCTCCTGACGTTTTTGCAGCACACATGCTCCAAAGTAGATGTGTGTCAAAGAGCAGCTTTTAAATAAAACTATCGTACACATGTAAGGAAGCAATGTCACTTGACTTTAACAGAAAATAGAATTTTCTGTAAGTGTGATATTGAAACCATGAACATGTACGAAAAGGATATGAATATCCCCACTGATCTCCCTTTTTGAATACCACTATTTTTAAACAATAAGTTTCGTGGTATATTTCTATCCCAACTGTTGGAGAAACCTACTACAAAGATTATTGTTTGGGGAGCGTGGTATTAAATAAAAAGACCAGTCGGAGCCCACAGATAAGGATTCATGAAGGACGATTTGCGTGTCACATTTGCAGAAATTGCGAACAAGTGAAGAAGAACTGACAGACGGAGTGACTAGTCATTTCGATGTCTTATTCCTTTCATTCAGAAAGGAATATACCTTTCTGAATGAACTTGCAGCAGAGAAATATGGGGCAGGGATACATAAACTCTCATGTAATAATATGCCTTTTTAGGTTTCTTACCTGCCAACTTTCTTGTTTTCAAATAAACGGACTTTGAACCAGATATTTAATTTTATATATAATACCAAATTAATACCACATAGAAAGACACATTATTATATAACTGTACTAGATATTTTTTTTCTTCCCTGCATGTTTATCGACTTGAAAATAACTTAAAGATTCACAGATAAGAGATTTGAAAAAACGTAACATATTTCCACTTCAAAATTTAAATGAAACTTGAGCGAGAAGGAGAAGCGAAATCCTTATTCAACTATAATTAAAGGTTAAAAGTAAATCTTCACAATCTATGCTGATAAATCAAATTACAAACGTTAAATTCCGATTTTCATTACAAAAAAAACGTGAGTTTATATAATCTAAGAATACGTTTAACACTCTCCTAAGCAGTTATCGAATCTTACAAACTTTATATATAAAATAAATTATAGAAAGAAATGAAGAAAGAAAATAATATTTTAGCTGAAAAATGATTTGATTTAAGGATAAAACAGTTAAGCATCAAATACGAGAGATTCCATCGAAAACAAGTTATTTAAAGATAAGCACACCCTCTTTAATAAAAGTGTTTCAAATAATTTATTTCTTTTTACTTTCATTTATATCTATACATAGATGTCATGAAACATTCAAGAGGTCGTTTACTACGATGGAAAAGCTTTTAAGTTTTTTTTCTGTTCACGGTAAACAGCGTCTTAAAATGATTGCATTAAAATGTGATTGACAAGAACGTGATGCAATATTCAAAACGTTGTCTGAGTAACATTTTACGCTATGCTTTAAGAATGGATTTTATAGCGTTACTTCGATTCCCTTAATAGTTTTACGATAAAGTTTAAATGCAAAACCAGTGACATATAAAATAAGACAGCGAAAATATACGTACATAGGGCATTCAAATTTATTTTTTCCCTACAAATCGTCTTTCAAATGGAAGTCACGTCTTATAAAATTTTGATTTAACCATGCATAATGGGAATTTTCTAGAAACAAAATTGGCTTCAAAATATATTTTACATTTGCAAGACTCTTAATATTTCAAGCAGAAAATCAGCGTTCTTCTAAATCGCTGCATTGAATATTGTTTCTGCATTAAAATAGCGTGAATGAAGGAAACATTGAATAAAATTATTCGTAAGAATATGTTTTCCCATAATGTAATACATCATCAATATTAAAAAGAAAAACATGTCCGTGAGTAAAGCTCAGAACATAATAACGTTGACAACGGATTAACCAATAAATTCCGCTTTTACTGATTTTTTTTTTTCTAAATATCACCCAATTTAAATTCTTACACGGTTGAAGAGAAAACATATATGCCGTGAGATTCAGAAATCCCAAAACTTAAAAAAATGAATAATTAGAAAACTATGTACAATAGAAAGAGGCGGTTTTGACAGAAATGCTCAGAAACACGTAGGAGTCTCTTATATATATAGCGATAAATAATTATAATATTTTAACTTTAACAATATATTATCTTCTTCATCTATTAAGTTCTAGATATCAAAGATATAGAAATTAATCTTCATCTAAAAAGTTTTTGTGCTTGCGCTATTCTAAAGCGCAGGTGATATATAATGTGATTCCTGCATTATTCTCAACTTGTATTTTAGCGACTCCGACTCCGACTCTTTTGCTCAAAAATGGGTCCGACTCCCACTGCGATTCCATGTTTCCGACTCCGCAGCCTTGTTTAAAAGACCGATGATTGTTACAACCCTGTTATGATAAACAATTTCGATAAAATGGGCTCATTGGAGGAACAGAAAACGGCGTGAAGAAGCGGGATACCCCAAACATTTCTTGCAGTCGTGAACGAGGTTGACACACAATGCGGACACACAATTGACAGCTTCAGCACAATGATGCAGCAGTGCAGATGTAAACGACGAACTGGAATTTCTTATGTATTAAATTATGTTATTATGTACTAAATTCTTATGAAAGTATTAGCCGATCTCTTAGGATCCCTCTCAACATATATCCGTATAAATACAGCATGTGCAAGCAATAAAATCAACAGATTTTTTAACTCATAATTATTTTACAAATTGGATTTTTGTGCAAATGAAATATCTTGCGGACTGGCTTTTGAATGGCTTTTGGAGAGACGAGAAACTCTTTTCACTAAGTGGAAGTGTCAACACACAAAACGCAGAATATGAGGAAAAGAAAACCCACATGGATTAGCGGAAAAAACTTTTAAATAATTAAGCCACCCCTCATTGGATGAGAGGAAACATCTCCAATCCCTAACGTTCATACAAGATGGATCGCCTGGATGCATCGCTACTCATGTCATGATAAAATTGAAGTTTCTATTTGGAGAGACCCATGTCTTGGATCACTCTTTTTTGCACGAATGGACTCCAAGGTCTACAGATCTTACACCTTGTGACTGTTGGTTATAGGGCTACTTGAAATCACACGCGTACAGTGTCTATGTCATTGTCCCAGTTGAAAGATGTCATACACTGCCATATTTCTGGAATAATCCCTGAAAAGCTCTTCAGTGCTGTGCAGACTGTTTTTCATCGTCTCACGGCTGTACTTATAAGTCATGCGCGTCACATTAAAAAAGTTGTAACATTTAGGCACTGATTATTTCTTCTCAAGAACTGTTATATACCATAGTAAAACTATATTCTCAACTAAAGCGCCACCTATTCGTAAAAAAATGTACTTATTATATAAAAAAAAAATAGAATATAAACTAATATCTCACATATTTCATTAAAACAGCATCATCTCTTGTTCATAGTTTACTAATTAAGTTTTCAAAAGTGTTGGGACTTATTGATTAGCCGGTATATACTTTCAAATGGGATTTGTGTGATACCACTATCTCAATTTACTGAATATTTATGGTTTTAAAATTATTTTTAAGCATGATTTTTAAAAGAACAATCACCTTGAAATAAAATTACGAAAAATTAACCCGTTTGCATTTATAGGGATGTAATTAATTCAGCATTTGGGTTTTTTTCGTGTAATTGTCAAACGAAAACAAATCTTCTCAGATAAATAAATAAAAGACGAATATTTAATAGATTTGTAATCGAATTAAGCTCTTCAGTAATTAAATGATTAGAATCACAAAAATGGCTATAAATAGTGAAATGTTTTGCGATTGACCTCTGACATTCAACTGATACAAAAGTACCAAAAAGTTCTTTTTGGCGTTGTTGGTGGCCAATCGAAGAAAATATATTATGCTATACTAAGATAGTAATATAATAAGATATATAAAATAAGTATACTTAGATATATTAAAATTTTCAATTAAAAACGATTTTCACCTACGTTCTGTAGATCGAGTATATCAAGCATCTTTAAGTCGTGTATCCCGGTTTGGACTGCATAGTTTTAAATAAAAACAAAAACATGTGTAAAATGTTTCTCGCAATTTTTTGGTAAAACTGTATTTTTTTGTTTAATCTGCGATTAAGTAAGATGCGGATTACTTTTAAAAAATAGTGGTGTCCAGCAGACCAGAATTTGACAACCCTGATATACAGTGGTTTTCCGTTCTTTTGAAAATATCAGTAAACAAAGAACATAAAACCTTCTGTTATTGTTTACATACCAAACTATGTTTGTTTAATAAAAAGAAGGTGATGAGTTTAGTTATATGAAAAGGTTTTGGGATTATTTATTATACTATATTTTAAATTAAGTTTCAAGATATAGTTGGTAAATGTCGTGTTGTTAATATTGTTTTTAAATATGTTCATTAAATGTGTTTTGTGTTTGTTAGTTATGCTATTTTATTACTCGGAGAAAATTGAATACTAAAGCAAACTTAATAAGCTTTCGAAATATTATCCTTCTTCTGAGTATTCTGAAAGATTGAGATCACAATAACATAAAAAACCCTTTACATATGAATAAAAACTTATGTAAAGATAAATTAAAAAATATATATATTATTAAAAACAGCCCTTTTATTTTATGAGAGCAAAATTTTCTAACATGCAAATCAAGATGAACAATTAACTCGAAACTTGTAAACAAAAAATATTTAATTATAAAGAAAAAAACTTAGCTGCATCAGATTTCAAATTATTTTTTCCCACTCATTCTTTAAGAAGCATTTTGAAACTAAGTGAATTTCTTACAAAGTTAATAAGATAGAAGCATTTCTTTTATCATTTTTATACTTTGTTAAATTATTGTGCCGATATAGGTGTTTAATGTGATTTTGAATTACATTTCGAAAGTAATTTCCTTTCTTTCAAATGCGCTCCTTTTATAGAATAAAAGACATCGATATCGCGTTGTGTAGAATTAATTCCTATGCTCGGAAGGCCATGCGTAATTTATTATCGTATTTATTCAATTTATGTGTTTAGTGACTAATGTTTTGTAAAATATGACATAATCTTAAATTAACAGAAGATTTAACTTCAACAAGTAAAAATTAAATTTAAAAAATCAAAAAACCCGACTGCGTAAAAAGCGAACTAATTATTTCTCATCAATGTGAAACTATTTTTTATATTACTTACACATTTTTTTTTATTTACATGTATTGATGACTTTTAAGTTGTGTTTAATTTTTAGTTCCTATCTATAAACACTGTTTTGATGAGGCCTATAGATGTCTATGAAGGTTGTAGTTGCAGTAAAGCTAGAGATCCTACCTACACAACTTCCAGGTTGTGCAATATTTAAACGGAGCTTTTGACTGTAAAATAGTCAATGAAACATCGTATTTATTTTGAAAGACCTATCCAATAATATGCCATTCAATATGGTGTGTAAACATTTTTGTCGTCTCTACCGCAATTTGCATTTTACGGCTGCCATTTTAAATTTATAAAAACAAAATCTAGTCTATAACCATCGGACGGTTAAGACGAATTGATAGAGACCTCATTCAATTTATGTGTGACGATAATGTGCGATAGAGAATTTATGCGATAGAGACCTCATTCATTAAAACCCATCCAGTCGTTTGGATGTTTCGAGGGTATAAAGAAATCCAAATACCCAGATACGCGTCAAACCCATAACCTTCTTGGCAGTCGGGAAAAAACTCACAGTCTTCAAATATAATGATTTTAAAAATCAAATGAAGTTTCTTACGTTAATATCATTTTTATTTTAAAATCAGCTGATTTTAATTTTAAAAAACAAGATTAGAAAATATTTTCCTTTCTTCTAGACGCATTCGTTTCATCAAATAAATGCTATCTGTTACCTGGATGTATTGAAACTAAAGCAAAGTCTCATACATATACCCGAAGTACCAAGCGCAATTTATTGCAGTATTTTTGGAATTTGTGTGTTTAGTGATTAATGTAGTGTAAAATATGACATAATCGTTAAATAACGGAAGATTTAACTTAAAAAATTTGCAGTTTGAAAATAAAATAATTACAAAAAATAAATGTCATTTTTACGCCATTATCATATTCATTTTATAATCAGCTACAGAAAAAAAAAATACTATTAGAAAATCTTTTGTTTTCATTTATATACATTTATTTTATTGAAAAAAAAATCAACAATATCTCATCGTTTCAACAAAAAAAAAAAAAAAAAAAAACTCATTAAATTAAAATGCGTAATTTATTATCGTCCTTCATTCAATTAATGTGTTCAGTGACGAAAGTATAATCCATTTTAATAAAAAAATAGAAGATTTAACTTCAAAAATATATAGTTTGATATAGTTAAGAACGCTAGCATCATATTCATTTTATAATCATCATACTTTAAAAAATAAATGATATGTAGTTGAAAAATATTTTATTTTCTTTTGGATGTGTTGATCAATTTTTAAATACAATTTCAGTAATGCCTCTTTCCTTCAAAATAATTTATTGTCTTTAAATAAAATGTGTAAATTATTATAGTTTTTATTCATTTTGGTTTTTTAGTAGCTAATTCGGAAAGAATATAACATGATATTGAAAAAAAATTAACTTAAAAAAACTGTAATTTGAAAATTAGAAAGAAAAAATGCGTTTCTTCAGCAAATATCATACTCATTTTATACCTAGTGAGCTTTAACTAAATAAAAGAAATATTTTTTAAACTATTAAAATACATTCTATTATTTAATTTAATAATTCCTTTTTGAAAAAGAACGAAAATTGCAATTTCGACACTTTCTTATGTTAATATAATTTAATATTTTAATAAGATATCATCCTTTCTTACTTTTTTCAACGTTGTATTATTGATTCCAAATAGGATTTTAAGAGATTCCGAATTAAATATAGAAAATATTTTGTCTTCTCTTAGATAAGTTCAGTTGATTAAACAAAAATCATCAATAATTCTATTATTCAATTCAATTTCTCTCCTCCAAATAACATGTGCAGTTATGATTTTCTTTTGTTTGTGCTTTTATGTTCAATATAATAATTTCTCTATGGAAAAAACGATTATTGCAATTAAAAATAGCAATGGCGCCAATAAAATAAATAAATTATCTCTATTTCTCAGTTCCTTCTGTGTTGCATTATTGAGCTCAGAGAGAATTTTAACAAGATTTCATATTAAATATAGAAAATATTTCGTTTTCTTTAAGATTAGTTTATTTTATAAAATAAAGTCATCAATAAATCGTTGATTCAATTTAATTTCTTTCCTCAAAATGACATGCGCAATTATTATTTCCCTTTGTTTAATTTATGCGTTTTTATAAATAATTTATTTCAAAGTGTGACATAAACTCGAAATAACAAAAGATTTAGCTTCTAAAAGTAAAAGTCTGAAATAAAAAAATTAATATTTTTAAACGAATGCCATGCTTAACTTATATTCAGGATATATTCAATGAATAAAAAATATATTTAGAAAGTCTTTAAATTTCTCTTAAATATTTTCATATTTTAAAATAAAAATATTCAATAATTTATTCCTTAATTTAATACCTTTCTTTCAAATGAAATGCTTAAGTTCTGATCTTTTTAGCTGACAGCCTATCAAAGACTGAGAGCTAATGTGCCCGCAGGTTCTGTATGTACGTATGTATGTATGTATGTACTTGAAGTGATAACTCTTGATACAAATATTGCTTCAAATTTATTAAATAGGTTCATTCTGATAAGGCGCTTCCCTGATAAGATTTGGGGGTTCATTGGTTAAGTATAAAAGGGGAACAGGGTTCTAATTCCCTGGGTTTTTCATACAGAATTATCCGATTTCCTTCAAATTTGGTATACCGGTTTATTCTGATAAAGCGCTTCCCTGATTATTTACCGTTTTTCTCAAGAAGAGTGAGTTCCATTATATGAATAATAGACATAAATAAGAGCATAATGTACAGTTAGTGTGAATAAATAGCTTGTGAGCTCAATGCCATCAGTTTACCTGGGCACTTTTTATTTAACTTATTTATAGATCAGTGACTAATATATTCTAAAATATGACAGAATCTCGGAATAATAAAATATTTAATACGAAATATAATGATTTTTAATAAGGGGGGGGGGTTCTGAAATAAATATCATATCTATTCTAAGCAGTGCCTACATAAATGAAGTAAAAGCAACATATATCTCGACGAATAACGCTCACTTTAGAATAAAGAAAACATAACGTGCACTTGTGAATTTTGATACATGTTAGGCATGAAAATTAAAGAACAAAAAATACGATATATTATATATTTGATATTAATGAACAAGAAAAGTACAGACTATTCAGAGCACCATAGCTAACGTTGTATGGTGATTCATACAGACATGTAGCCTTGGCAACATCGTATGTCCTATATTAACATTTCCTATTTTTCCCCTTATGTTCCTTTTTAGGGTTTCGTTCATTTGACGAAACCCTAATCGTCTCGCTCATCTGTCTATCTCTCTGTCTGCCCGTCACAGAGCTCGTTCTCAGAAACTATATATATTGGAGACTTGAAACTTTGCATACTTATAGTTGAACACCTCACATCAAAGGACAAATCATAAAATTTTTAAAAAGTCTTATATTTACCCGTCTGGGCTCTAACTTGTGTAATTAAATCTTTTTGTTCTAACTGAGCCCCTATTTAAGTTGAAGGCTTGACATTTTGCATACTTATAGCAGAACATTTGCGATCACACGAAAAATCATAAAATTTTCAAAAAGTCTTATATTATTTAATCCCTCCGGGCTCTAACTTGTGTATTTTAAGCAATTTTTCTAACCTCCCCCCATTGCACCCGGTGGGTACTTTTCCAACTTTTGCCGACACCCCTTTGACCACTCTTTCATATTACTCCCTTTCAATTCCACTTATTACCACCAGGGGACGCCTACCTATCTTGGGTGCTATGAACTTGATCCCCTCGACTAATATAGATACGGACAGGTTGTAAAACGGAGTTTCGTTCGGATAGAGGTTAGTGTAGAATTGAGTGCGCCCCCTGGTTGCGAAATGTGGAACTAAGAGATTTTGCAAAAGGATAAAGCGTTTTGAAAGGAATATTAAACGGAATCCTCTGTGCGATCTGTGATCACACTTACCCACTTGTTTAAATTCGGTATTGTATTTTCATGCTTCACCGTTAAAAATTTCGAACAAGATTGAACCAATTTTTTGTGCTGCAGTAGCTGCCACCATAGGAAGGCGAAAAGTTTTTCTTACATTCTTCAAATGCTTTTTTTCTGTATAAACTATAGATTTTTACAGAAAATTTTTATACAGTGCAAATTTCCTGACAGCCGTTTCCAACGAATACTCTTCGACGAAATCTATAGAAATGGGCGGTCATCAGAAGTTTCCTTTAACTTGGTCAAGATTACAAAACTTCGTCAGATATCTTGAAATGACCGAAAAATCATATTGTTTTTACTAACATCGATAAATATCCCCGAATGTTGTAATAGTAATATCATTATTACAGCTTTGGCTAAGGGAAAAAATATATTAAAAATAAGGCATTAACACTTCGGCTGCCGGCTCTGAAGCATGTTCGGATCTAACGATCAGTTAAAAGTAAATTTTTAACTGTGTACATATTTCATGAAAGTGTCTTTGAAGGGCTGCGCGTAGTACGATGAATATTTATAAAAATTATTAAAACAGAAAAAATATTATCTCAAATCGAAGGTGTGTCCTATATACTGTAATATGGGGTAGTTTGTGGTAAGCTATTAAAATATAAATAGGAAACACAACGTTAAAAGCGCTAGAGTTTAACGTTGTCTTTTCCATTAAGGTACATGTACCCAATATGGACTTCCTAAGCAAAATTTATTTTTTTCACCTTCGTGTACACGTCATAGGACTCCAAAAATGTATGACCACTATCACTGGACTATTGACTATCATTATTAAAGTTAGCGATCTTGTAATTATTCTGGTTTAATTTTAATGATAAAAACAAAAAATGTTTACAAGTGTCCATATAAGGAACTACCTGTTCCTATTATGGACATTTATGTACATATGAGGGACAGATGGCTTTTTATTGACCTGATACACAGGGTGTATGGAAGAACCACTCTTCCAAGGGATTTTAGAGGAGAGGGGATAAAAGAAATATATCTTAAAGTATTGCGGGGGAGGGGGGACAGTAAATATCTTCAGAACATGCACTTTAGAAGGGGGGGGGGGGTCATTTTTGGTTGTGGCTCTTCGAAGACCCATGCAAAGCACCTCAGTTACTACAAAACTTTATGAAATAATATACTTGGTTTGCTTAGCTTTATTGCATCTAGAATTTACATCTGTTATTACACAGTCCTCACAGGATGGACAAATAAAAACTTCTTCATCATGGGCGGTAAGTCCCACACAGTCCTCATGGACATATAAGCCGCATGTGATGCATAGCCGCAAGTCTGCAACAGCATCAATACTGCATAAGAAGCAGTACTAGCTCTCCTTTGTTGAGGAAGTCATATCGCTGGTACCTGGGATTTTGCCAACACATACCCTACTGATGGGTGGCTTCTTTTGATTTTTCTGCAAGGGCTTTTTGCAGGATTTTTTTCTTCGAGGATTGTTCAGATGACATTAAACAGATATTTTACAAGTTTGTGAATCTGAAGATTCAATTTCTGTATTTCCAATGTGGACATAAGGTGTCCGTATTGGGAATCGGGCATAGTTTTAATAAATCTTGTAATAAATAAACAAAGAAAACATTTTTAAGCAATATATGCAATTACAATCGAAAATATGATTTTCCAGCTTTATAAAACACTCCAGTTTTCAATATTTAAAGTAATTTTACCATATCTAATAAGAATTTAAACTTACCTTTAATTACGAACAGCGCACCACGAAAAAAATGTTTCCTTCCAAATGGCGAACAGCGCGCTTTTCTGCACTTTCCAGGATTAATTATCTTTTCAACTGCTTTTCTTCACGGACATGTAGCGCCATATCTCGATCAAAGTTGTTACTTTTAAAGATATTAGGGGTGTCAATATTGAGAGCACTGTCCATATTGGGTACAAGTACCTTATATTATATTACGCCAAGTATCATCTTAATAATCAACTATTAAAATACAATACATTGCATTATTTAAGATAATAGTTTTTGTTTTTAGATAAGATGTAAAAATTTTTAAAGTGCATTAAGAAAATCTAGTCTTTCTTTTTCGATGCATTCATTTTATAAAATAAAGATCATCCTTAATTGATTTCTTCAGTTTTATTTTCTTGAAATAACCTGCACAATTTCAGATCAATTTTAAATTGAGTTTATGTTTCCAGTGACTAACGTATTATAAAATGTGAGGAATCTTAAAATAACAAAAGATTTTCGACAGAAATTTTAATTGGAAAATATAAGGGTTCAAAAATTAAATTTATTACTTAAAATGTATGTAGCAAATACCGTACCAGTATTACAATTAGTCTACGATCAGTCACCTACTTTCAATCAATATACATTGTAATTGCATTCATTTATCATTTAATAATTTCTTTTTGAAAAACAAAGGATATAAGTTGCGGTACACCGTCGATATCTGCTGATTTTCAGCCCATCTTTATGACATGGTACTTCGGGAAATGATGGAAACATCCTATCTTGATTACTTGACAATGAAAAAGGGTGGAAGTACAGCGGTTATTTGTATATGTTTTCTACATACAAATTTCATGGAACTCTTTTCTAAATGTAAATCTTTAACAGCTCTACTTAAAAAAAATGTTTTGTTCTTTATACATAAAACAGCAGGAATGGCATATGATTGCCAAAGCTTCAAAAAATTTTATATTTTGAAAAATGCATTTTCAGGGCTGTGCCACCTGGCACCTGCGAAACACCACTGATTTTTAATATTAACCTTTACGTTATATAATCTTAGAATGCATGCTAAAAAGGATGAAAAATAAACATAGAACATGGGGTCGCAATCCACGTATTTAATAAAATACTGGGTGTTTCTAATAAAATTTAATAAAAAAAACTGGTCCTAACTCAAATTGGGTTGACAGTAGTAACTTTAAAAAAACTGCAGTATATTATAATAAAACATTTAATAGGCGTTATCACCTTTGTTGAATATGTGATAACACCAAACAAAAGTGGTAGAAGTTTACAGTATACTCTTGACGCCCCACATTTTGGACTGTGATGATCAGTTCATACGCTATCATCGATTGTTTGAGTAACATGTTTTTCCAGATCTTTTCGTGAAGTTATCACATTTCACACAAAAAAGGTGCATATTGTTGCATTTTTATTGCAATGTTTTTATATTTCTCGAAATTATTATCATCATCCCGAGTTCAGTTAGGATAAAACACCCTATATTTGTGACTAAATAAGTCGTTTGCAACCCCATGTTCTATGGCAATTTTTCATACTTTGTTGCCTACTCTTATCCCTCCGAATTTGTCGGTTAAATTTTAAAACACCCTGTGTTTCTATATATATCTGTACCTTTGATCAAAAAGGGTCAATGTCCATTTTTCTCAAATGGCAGGAAACCCAATTTAAGTTTAACACATTACATTGACAGTAAAAAAGATTGTCCTCGACAAAATCTTTTGTTTTCAATGATCTAATATTGGGAGAACTTTGGGCCTTTTAACAATTACTTTAAATCGCATCCTGAATTCATTCCTGCATTTAACTCAAATTTCTCAATTTTGGACATTGGCCCTTTTTGTTCCAAGGTACAGATTCGTATATATATATATATATATATATATATAACTGCCTTATTGGCAGGTATGTTTTGCATTTCTGGGTGTCTGAGAAGTAGTAGGAAAAGGAGAGATCTGGGACAGGAGGAGGTGGCACTGCGGCACCGTGCCGCCTCCCGTGTCGCCTCCGATCCCGTCCCGCCTCTGATGCCTCCTCCCGTCCCCCCTTCGGCCCCGTACCCCCTCCGACACCGCCCCCTAGCGAGAAAAATGGCGTTTTTTGAGTATTTTTCTGCTATAACATGAGAGTTGAACGTCCGATCGACTAGATTATCATACTATAAGATGAAGATTAAATTTACATTTGAATTTTGAACAACCTTTACCTTAATGAGTATTATTAATTAAGCAAAATGATGGAAAATAACAATTTTAAAGGAAAAAAGCTGATTTCTGTAGATTTTCTTTCAACTGCAAGATCAGAATATCAACTT
The DNA here is from genome assembly GCA_963932465.1 of Maratus speciosus. Lineage (NCBI taxonomy): Eukaryota > Metazoa > Arthropoda > Arachnida > Araneae > Salticidae > Maratus > Maratus speciosus. Next base: position 21,376,493 of record OZ010787.1, read on the forward strand.
AAATGGAGAAAGTTAAACATATATTTGAATTTTGGATGATTAACATCTTAATGAGCATTATTATTTAAGCAAAACAATGAAAAATATCAATTTTTAATGAAAAAACCTAAATTTTTTCAACTACAAGATCAGAATATACTCTTAAATGGGGAAAGTTAAACGCGTACATTTGAATTTTGAAGAATCTTTACCTTAATGAGCATTATTAATTAAGCAAAACAATGGAAAATAACAATTTTAAAGGAAAAAATCTCATTTCTGTAGATTTTCTTTCAACTGCAAGATCAGTATATCAACTTAAATGGAGAAAGTTAACCATATATTTGAATTTTGTACAATCTTTACCTTAATGAGAATTATTAATTAAGCAAAACAGTGGAAAATATCAATTTCTTAGGAAAAAAGCTGATTTCTGTAGATTTTATTCAACTACAAGATCAGAATATCAACTTAAATGGAAAAAGTTAAGCATATATTTGAATTTTGAACAATCTTTACTTTAATGAGTATTATTAATTAAGCAAAACAGTGGAAAATATCAATTTCTTAGGAAAAAAGCTGATTTCTGTAGATTTTATTCAACTACAAGATCGGAATATGAACTTAATTGGGGAAAGTGGAACATAAATTTGAATTTTAAATGAACAACACCTTAATAAGTATTATTAATTAACCAAAACAATGAAAATATAAATTTTTAATGAAAAAGCAGGTTCTTTACACCCTTTAGAATTTTTTTTTCAATTATAAGATAGGGATATCATCTTAAAAGGAAAATTTAAACATATAATTTAGTTTTTGATCCACCATTACCTTAATAAATTTTGATAATTAATCAAATAACAAAGAATAATATCGAATTTTTAAAGAAAAAGATTAATTTTATTAATCCAATAATGATTTTTACATCTTTAAATAATACTTCGAACCTATCCAACGTTTTTATTCGTTATTGGCTTTAAATTTTATCATTTTCATATAAAATTTCGAGTTTTCAAACCAATTAACTTAATTTTGCTACATTTTAAATGTGGATATTTCTAGGTAAATAACAAATTTTATCTTACACTTAGTAATTTTACACCAACTTAATTGATTTTACAGTGTTTAGACCACTGTAGGACTATGTTTCATCATCACACTTCTTCTAAAAGTAAAAATAACCAGATTTCGCGCCCCCCCCCCCTTTCATGAATAACATCTACGCTCTCTTCAAACTCATAAGAAAATCCTGCGTTTCTCCCCCCTTGAAGGGAGGAGGATACAATAGCGTTACGTCACTTGTTTACAAAATATCGATATGTTGACGATTTGATCATTTTTCAAGATGTATAAAAGAAAGTATCAATATTTTTACATTATTACAAGTATAATTTTACAGTTTAATGAATAATTATTTATTTATTATTGAATACCCAATTTTATCAACAGATGAATTAACTATACCTGTGCTGAAAATACATTTCACATACTTAGCCACACTTTAAAAAATTTCACTTCAATATGTAAATATTAAGTGCATTTTTAACATAACACATGTTTTTCAACACTAGTTCCTATACAAGAATTTTGTTTATTAAATAGTATGTATTCACTTTCAAATTGCTTTTACTTGAAATTATATAAACCCTTTTAACAGAAAATTTGTTTAACCACAGAACGAATTGTATTTAACACGTTCAACCTCAATATCAATAATTAAACAAAACAATGGAAAATATCAATTTTTAAGAGGAAAAATAAAAACAGATTTCTTTAGATTTTCTTTTTTCAGCTACAAGTTAAGAATAATAACTTAAACGAGGAACGTTAAACATATATTTTAGTTTTTGAACAACCATTACCTTAATGAATTTTAATAATTGAACAAATAACAAAAGGAAAATATGATTTTTAATAAAAAGACGAATTTAAATGAATTTGATTAACTTTTACACTAGTTTGAGATTTTATCATCCTTTTAGATGCTAGCTATGTAGAATTTTAAACTTTCAACAGGACACACTTCAAGAAATACTCATTACTAAACAAAAATAAATTACTTTTAATCTAATCAATGACTGAAAATTTCACATTTAAAAAATATTTTCATGAATGTGCATAAAAAATGAGAGTTTACAAATTAATATCCTTATTTCTATTATATTTAATTGGATTTTTCTACATTCGAGCTTAATTTTTAAACACAAAGCATTATTTAATCAAATCCAGTACTTTCAGATTTAACGAAATTCAGCGTTTTTCGCTTTTCAAACCAATCCTATGAGTTAAAAAACAACAGCGCCTCCTATAATTTTATAGCTTTGAGTGAAACGAGTGGAATTTTTCATACTGTTTGCTGTTTTCGTTATATGAAGACGTCAGCTTATATTCTCTAGTTCAACTAAAATGAGTAATATGCAAGAAATGTCTTTAACAGAGGAAGATTCAAGTCGATCTTACTTAAAGGATATGAAATCAGCTATACCCAGCCAAGAAGTACATGCTTCGAACATTGAAATAATACCCTCTTCACCAGAACAACTAAAACCACCTTTCACTTGCAATCAATGCGAGAAATCCTATTCCAAAAAGAATACATTAAACAGACATCAAATATCCCATTTGGAGAAAAAGCCCTTTGAATGTGAAATATGCTCAAAGTCATTCATTCAAAGCAGTGATTTAAAACGACATAGTGTAACTCATTCCAGGACATCTACTACATATAAATGCGATCAATGCGGGAAAGATTATTTACAAAAATGTCTGTTAAGTATTCACAAGAGATCTCATAAGAAGTTTTATGAATGTGATAAATGTTCCAACTTTTTTTAACAAAGTCCGCTTTAACTATACATAAAAAAGTTCATCCCAAGGAATATGAATGTAAACACTGCAAAATTATATTGTATGACGAGGTTGAGTTTTTACATCATAAAAAAGTTCACCCTAAGAAATACAGGTCTTTATACAAGGTCTTTCTTATATTGGTCAGACTAAACGTGCTCTTAGATTTCGTTTAAAAGAGCATGAAGGTTATGTTAAAAATCAGGAGCTCAAACGTTCTTCTATTGCTCAACATTCTTGGTCTTCTCAACATAGGTTCGATTTTTCCTCAGCCATCATTATCCAAAAATGTTCTTCTAACCTTGATCTTGATTTTTGGGAAGCTTACCATATCATTAAAAATTCTCACTCTTTAGTCAATGACTTATCTAGTACTCCAGATTTTCCAAGTATTTGGAAAGCGTTAATTTAATTCCCCTTTTTTGGTTTCTTTTCTCTACTTCTCCGGCAGATGTCGCTACTTGTCCACCCAGTCGTTTCCACTGCTTCTCTCTCATTGGTTGTTTCGGCGCCTTCGCCACCCGCATAGGGTATAAAAGCCAGCGCGTCTCTGTCTATGATTTTGCTCAGCCTTGCTTTTTCTAGCACGCTGTTCCTTTTGCACTGAAGAAGAATCTCGCTAGTAGATTCGAAACAGCTGTTTGCTGCTTTTCATATATTATTTGTGCATTTTAAACGTTGGTTTTTCTGCTTTTTAATATTAAAACTAGTCTGAGTTATTCTATCCATATTATTAATCAAATTGTTATATGTTTCATCTTACGCATCGAAGATTTCCGAATTTTCATCCATCAAGTTGCTTAAAATATTAATATTACGTTAATAGTTCTAACGATGCATAGCATACATGAATGCAATCTTTAATTTTAACATTTCATATTTCAAATCCAAACTACATGAATTTTTACTACAACGCTTATCAACATCACAGAACGATTTATGCTTCACTCTTTTCTAATATTTATGAGATATGTATTCCTAAGAAATATTACTACCATATGAATAAGTAAAGAAAATATAATATATATATACATATATATATGTTAAATAACCTCATACACGAAAAGTATCACAGAAGGAAAATACTAATAATCAATTAAAATAATTAACTATTGCATAAAATTCTATCTATTACATATAAACCTTCAACTGATGAATGAAAAACATGTAAATTAGCAAAATAAAATTTACAAAAGTAAGAAAAAAGTACAAGTTATTGAAAATTTAATTTAAAAAAAAAAGCTTTTAAAAATTGCAAGTTTAACTCCTACCTTAAATGTAACAGAATTTCTTGATAACATTTATTATACTACTGATTTGTATGCATGCGTCAGTTGTCACTTGATCAAAACGTTTGAGAATAATATAAATTTTCGAAAAGCAGCGCAGCATTTCTCATTTCAACTGTTAGACTTGAGGGGGAAGGTAACTTTAGCGCACAACACTGATAAATTTCCAGATTTTAATTCAAGTGGGAAATCGATTTCTTTGTTAGTGAATAAAGTAAGTTTTAGTATATCATTGCAATATATAATAATAAAAATAAACAATGAATAAATGATTATTTATGTATTAAACTTTTCCTAAGTATATAAATATATTTCTTTTATTGTACAGATGTTGCAACAAGATGAATCAAAACAGCAGCAATCCTCTTTATCAGAAATGAATGATCTGAATGATTCGCCCTTAGCACATGAAGAGTTTCAGAATTATAAATATGTGAGTATTATATATGAAATACTATAATTCATATATGAAACGTAATTAGAGTAAATTTAAAATCAAATATTTTGTTGTTTATACTTTAACAAGTGTTTTTTATCTATATCGATGAAGAAAATTCTAATTGTTTACATTTATTTCTCTTACAGATGTGTTCTATTTGCTACAAACAATTTTTAAGTAAATGGAATTTAAAAGAACATATACAGATGAAAAAGCCTATACTTGCGATGATTGCCAAAAACCGTTTTCAAGAAAACATGAATCTGAAATGCCTACTACATCATATACTGTATCACCAGTTGTATGTAAACTTTGTGAAGATATTCAACAAATAATCAGACGTTTGAAGAATTTAACAATAAAGGAAGAGATTTAGACTATGTACCAAACCTAATTGCATAAGATTTACTACAATTATCCCAAAATTAAAATTTGGAAGACGTAAACACTGCATGTAAAGAAATGTTTGTTATCCATGATTCTTCTAACTAACATGAATGTAGATATTATTCACAATGTATTCCTTACATGGTCATAATAAATATTTTTTTTTTATCTATACATATCAACGTGTTTATTTTTCTACAGTCCATTTCATTTTTGGAATATATCTCCTAACATTTTAAACGAAAAAACGCTTTCTCATCTTAAAAAATTTCATAAGAAGAGACAAAAATTAACAGATGAATGAAAAATATACAAGTTTACAAAATAATTTCAAAGTTTTCTAGATATATTCACAAAATAAAAAATTTTCAAAATTAAAAGAAAAAATTCCCAAATGTAAAAAAAAAAAAAAAAAAAAAAATTACAACATAATTTTTTTTTCCAAATGTGATTTTTTAGAAAAGTGAAAAAAAAATTTATAACAGGATTTTTTTTTTTTCAAAACTGAAAAAATGTTTTTACAAAAAAATTTTTCTTTTCAAAAGTGAAAAAAAAATTTTTTTACAAATAATTTTTTTTTACAAATGTGAAAAAAAAATTACAACATAAAAAAATAATAAAAAAAATTACAAGAAATTGCAAAAAAAATTTGCAAAATGTTTAAAAAAATGTACAAAAAAGTTATGAAAAAGTAAAAAAAAATGGTATTTTAAATAGCATTATAATGGTTACCAACCATTATACACTATATTTAAAATAACATTTTTAAAAAAATTTTTCATAACTTTTTTGTACATTTTTCTAAACATTTTGCAATTTTTTTTTGCAATTTTTTGTAATTTTTTGTAATTATTTTTTTATGTAGTACATTTTTTTTCACATTTGTAAAAAAAAATTTTTTTCACTTTCAAAAAAAAAATTTTTTTTGTAAAAACATTTTTTCAGTTTTGAAAAAAAAAAAATCCAATTGCAATTTTTTTTTCACTTTTCTAAAAAATCACTTTTGGAAAAAAAAAATTATGTTGTAATTTTTTTTTTTTTTTTTTTTTTTTTTTTTTTTTTTTTTTTTTTTACATTTGGGAATTTTTTCTTCTTACTTTTGAAAATTTTTTATTTTGTGAATATATCTAGAAAACTTTGAAATTATTTTGTAAACTTGCATATTTTTCATTCATCTGTTAATTTTTGTCGCTTCTTATGAAATTTTTTAAGATAAGAAAGCGTTTTTTTCGTTTAAAATGTTAGGAGATATATTCCAAAAATGAAATGGACTGTAGAAAAATAAACACGTTGATATGTATAGATAAAAATATATTTATTATGACCATGTAAGGAATACATTGTGAATAATATCTACATTCATGTTAGTTAGAAGAATTATGGATAACAAATATTTCTTTACATGCAGTGTTTATGTCTTCCAAATTTTAATTTTGGGATAATTGTAGTAAATCTTATGCAATTAGGTTTGGTACATAGTCTAAATCTCTTCCTTGATTGTTAAATTCTTCAAACGTCTGATTATTTGTTCAATATCTTCACAAAGTTTACATACAACTGGTGATACAGTATATGATGCAGTAGGCATTTCAGATTCATGTTTTCTTGAAAACGGTTTTTGGCAATCATCGCAAGTATAGGCTTTTTCATCTGTACATGTTCTTTTAAATTCCATTTACTTAAAAATTGTTTGTAGCAAATAGAACACATCTGTAAGAGAAATAAATGTAAACAATTAGAATTTTCTTCATCGATATAGATAAAAAACACTTGTTAATGTATAAACAACAAAATATTTGATTTTAAATTTACTCTAATTACGTTTCATATATGAATTATAGTATTTCATATATAATACTCACATATTTATTATTCTGAAACTCTTCATGTGCTAAGGGCGAATCATTCAGATCATTCATTTCTGATAAAGAGGATTGCTGCTGTTTTGATTCATCTTGTTGCAACATCTGTACAATAAAAGTAATATATTTATATACTTAGGAAAAGTTTAATACATAAATAATCATTTATTCATTGTTTATTTTTATTATTATATATTGCAATGATATACTAAAACTTACTTTATTCACTAACAAAGAAATCGATTTCCCACTTGAATTAAAATCTGGAAATTTATCAGAGTTGTGTGCTAAAGTTACCTTCTCCCTCAAGTCTAACAGTTCAAATGAGAAATGCTGCGCTGCTTTTCGAAAATTTATATTATTCTCAAACGTTTTGATCACGTGGCAACTCACGCATGCATACAAATCAGTAGTATAATAAATGTTATCAAGAAATTCTGTTACATTTAAGGTACGAGTTAAACTTGCAATTTTTAAAAGCTTTTTTTTTTTAATTAAATTTTCAATAACTTGTATTTTTTCTTACTTTTGTAAATTTTATTTTGCTAATTTACATGTTTTTCATTCATCAGTTGAAGTTTTATATGTAATAGATAGAATTTTATGCAATAGTTAATTATTTTAATTGATTATTAGTATTTCCCTTTTGTGTTACTTTTCGTGTATGAGGTTAATTAACATATATATATGTATATATATTACATTTTCTTTACTTATTCATATGGTAGTAATATTTCTTAGGAATACATATCTGATAATTATTAGAAAAGCGTGAAGCATAAATCGTTCTGTGATGTTGATAAGCGTTGTAGTAAAAATTCGTGTAGTTTGGATTTGAAATAGGTTATTTGAAATATGAAATGTTAAAATTAAAGATTGTATTCATGTATGCTATGCATCGTTAGAACAATAAACGTAGTATTAATATTTTAAGCAACTTGATGGATGAAAATTCGGAAATCTTCGATGCGTAAGATGAAACATATAACAATTTGATTAATAATATTGATAGAATAACTCAGACTAGTTTTAATATGTCAAATGATTGGAGCAATAAGAAATGCCATGTAGGACCAATTCATATAAGGCGAAAATTGAGTATAATCAATTTTTAACTCTATTGCTGTCCTAAGTCTATATCTATCTTAATTGTGTAATGTAAAAATATACAAGAGAAGAATCAAGTCTGATGTAGATAAATATTGTGGTATTGGTTTAAAAACTGAAAAATCATCGAATTTCACTGAATCAGAAAGTATAAAATTTCATTAAATAATGTTTTGAGTATAAAAATTAAGTTCGAATGTGATAAATTATGGAAATTAGTTTGTAAACTCTTATTTTTATATGTACAATCATGAAAAAAAAAACATTAATGTGAAATTTCCAGTTAAATACCAATGTTTGCTAATAAGAAGTGTTTATAGAATTTAATTGGGTATATAAAATTTAGACGGAACATAATAAAATTATATCGAAAACTTTAGGTTTCTAATATGAAATTAATAAAAGATAGTTAACTCATGTTTCATTCGATAGAAATTAAAAAAATGAAATTATAAACTTAAAAATATATATATATATTAAAATTTTAGTAAAATCGTTTTGACTTGATGAGATAGAGTCAAGAAAAATCACAAGTTGATATAGCAAAAATAAATGACAAAAGCTTTTTCAGTTAAATAATATTTATTCATTATTTTTAATAGTTATAGGAAGATATATACATTTTTAAAATATACAGATATTCAAATCCAGTTTATGACTTAACAAAGTTTGCATTTTACATTTATGCATGTTGATCAGATGATGAATAAACTCCCTCTGGAGATAAAAGATAATTTTACAGTGTTTACAGCTATATTTCTTAGGGTGAACTTTTTTATGATGTAAAAACTCAACCTCGTCATGTTGAGTAATTTAATGTTGCAGTGTTTACATTCATACTCCTTGGGATTAACTTTTTTATGTATAGTTAAAGCAGACTTTGTTAAAAAAGAGTTGAAACATTTATCACAATCATAAAACTTCTTATGAGATCTTTTGTGAATTCTTAACAGACACTTTTGTAAATAATCTTTCCCGCATTGATCGCATATATATGTAGTAGATGTCCTGGAATGAGTTACACTATGTCGTTTTAAATCACTGCTTTGAATGAATGTCTTTGAGCATATTTCACATTCAAATGGCTTTTTCTCCAAATGGGATATTTGATGTCTGTTTATTGTATTCTTTTTGGAATAGGATTTCTCGCATTGATTGCAAGTAAAAGTGGTTTAAGTTGTTCTGGTGAAGAGGGTATTATTTCAATGTTCGAAGCATGTACTTCTTGGCTGGGAATAGCTGATTTCATATCCTTTAAGTAAGATTGACTTGAATCTTCCTCTGTTAAAGACATTTCTTGCATATTACTCATTTTAGTTAAACTAGAGAATATAAGCTGACGTCTTCATATAACGAAAACAGCAAACAGTATGAAAAATTCCACTCGTTTCACTCAAAGCTATAAAATTATAGGAGGCGCTGTTGTTTTTTAACTCATAGGATTGGTTTGAAAAGCGAAAAAAGCTGAATTTCGTTAAATCTGAAAGTACTCGATTTGATTAAATAATGCTTTGTGTTTAAAAATTAAGCTCGAATGTAGAAAAATCCAATTAAATATAATAGAAATAAGGATATTAATTTGTAAACTCTCATTTTTTATGCACATTCATGAAAATATTTTTTAAATGGGAAATTTTCAGTCATTGATTAGATTAAAATTAATTTATTTTTGTTTAGTAATGAGTATTTCTTGAAGTGTGTCTTGTTGAAAGTTTAAAATTCTACATAGCTAGCATCTAAAAGGATGATAAAATCTCAAACTAGTGTAAAAGTTAATCAAATTCGTTTAAATTCGTCTTTTTCATTAAAAATCATATTTTCCTTTTGTTATTTGTTCAATTATTAAAATTCATTAAGGTAATGGTTGTTCAAAAACTAAAATATATGTTTAACGTTCCTGATTTAAGTTATTATTCTTATCTTGTAGCTGAAAAAAGAAAATCTAAAGAAATCTGTTTTTATTTTTCTTCTTAAAAATTGATATTTTCCATTGTTTTGTTTAATTATTAATATTGGGGTTGAACGTGTTAAATACAATTCGTTCTGTGGTTAAACAAATTTGCTGTTAAAAGGGTTTATATAATTTCAAGTAAAAGCAATTTGAAAGTGAATACATACTATTTAATAAACAAAATTCTCGTATAGGAAGTAGTGTTGAAATACATGTTTTATGTTAAAAATGCACTTAATATTTAGATATTGAAGTGAAATTTTTTAAAGTGTGGCTAAGTATGGGAAATGTAGTTTCAGCACAGGTATAGTTAATTCATCTGTTGATAAAATTGGGTATACAATAATAAATAAATAATTATTCATTAAACTGTAAAATTATACTTGTAATAATGTAAAAATATTGATACTTTCTTTTATACATCTTGAAAAAAGATCAAATCGTCAACATATCGATATTTTGTAAACAAGTGACGTTGTATACTACTGACGTTGTGACTATTGTATCCTCCTCCCTTCAAGGGGGAGAAACGCAGGATTTTCTTATGAGTTTGAAGAGAGCGTAGATGTAATTCATGAAAGGGGGGGGGGCGGGAAATCTGGTTATTTTTATTTTTAGAAGAAGTGTGATGATGAAACATAATCCTACAGTGGTCTAAACACTGTAAAATCAATTAGGTTGGTGTAAAATTACTAAGTGTAAGATAAAATTGGTTATTTACCTAGAAATATCCAGAATTAAAATGTAGTAAAATTAAGTTAATTGGTTTGAAAACTCGAAATTTTATATGAAAATGATAAAATTTAAAGCCAATAACGAATAAAAACGTTGGATAGGTTCGAAGTATTATATAAAGATCTAAAAATCATTATTTGATTAATAAAATTAATATTTTTCTTTAAAAATTCGATATTATTCTTTGTTATTTGTTTAATTATCAAAATTTATTAAGGTAATGGTGGATCAAAAACTAAATTATGTGATTAAATTTTCCTTTTAAGATGATATCACTATCTTACAGTTGAAAATAAAAAATTTTAAAGAATCTAAAAAATCTGCTTTTTCATTAAAATTGATATTTTCATTGTTTTGGTTAATTAATAATACTTATTAAGGTGTTGTACATTCAAAATTCAAATTTATGTTTCACTTTCCCCATTTAAGTTCATATTCCGATCTTTTAGTTGAATAAAATCTACAGAAATCAGCTTTTTTCCTAAGAAATTGATATTTTCCACTGTTTTGCTTAATTAATAATACTCATTGGTAAAGATTGTTCAAAATTCAAATATATGGTTAACCTTTTCCATTTAAGTTGATATTCTGATCTTGTAGTTGAATAAAATCTACAGAAATCAGTTTTTTCCCCTAAGAAATTGATATTTTCCACTGTTTTGCTTAATTAATAATACTCATTAAGGTTGTTCAAAATTCAAATATATGTTTAACTTTTTCCATTTAAGTTGATATTCTGATCTTGTAGTTAAATAAAATCTACAGAAATCAGCTTTTTTCCTAAGAAATTGATATTTTCCACTGTTTTGCTTAATTAATAATACTCATTGGTAAAGATTGTTCAAAATTCAAATATATGGTTAACCTTTTCCATTTAAGTTGATATTCTGATCTTGTAGTTGAATAAAATCTACAGAAATCAGGTTTTTCCCCTAAGAAATTGATATTTTCCACTGTTTTGCTTAATTAATAATACTCATTAAGGTTGTTCAAAATTCAAATATATGTTTAACTTTTTCCATTTAAGTTGATATTCTGATCTTGTAGTTAAATAAAATCTACAGAAATCAGCTTTTTTCCTAAGAATTTGATATTTTCCACTGTTTTGCTTTATTAATAATACTCATTAACGTAAAGATTGTTCAAAATTCAAATATATGGTTAACCTTTTCCATTTAAGTTGATATTCTGATCTTGTAGTTGAATAAAATCTACAGAAATGAGCTTTTTTCCCTAAGAAATTGATATTTTCCACTGTTTTGCTTAATTAATAATACTCATTAAGGTAAAGATTGTACAAAATTCAAATATATGGTTAACTTTCTCCATTTAAGTTGATATACTGATCTTGCAGTTGAAAGAAAATCTACAGAAATGAGATTTTTTCCTTTAAAATTGTTATTTTTCATTGTTTTGCTTAATTAATAATGCTCATTACGGTAAAGATTCTTCAAAATTCAAATGTACGCGTTTAACTTTCCCCATTTAAGAGTATATTCTGATCTTGTACATGAAAAAATTCAGCTTTTTTCATTAAAAATTGATATTTTTCATTGTTTTGCTCAATTAATAATGCTCATTAAGATGTTAATAATCCAAAATTCAAAAATATGTGTAACTTTCTCCATTTAATTTGATATTCTGATCTTGGAGTTGAAAGAAAATCTACAGAAATCTGCTTTTTTCCTTTAAAATTGTTATTTTCCATTATTTTGCTTAATTAATAATACTCATTAAGGTAAAGGTTGTTCAAAATTCAAATGTAAATTTAATCTTCATCTTATAGTATGATAATCTAGTCGATCTAACGTTCAACTCTCATGTTATAGCAGAAAAATACTCTAAAAACGCCATTTTTCCGCTAGGGGGCGATGTTGGATTGGGTACCAGAGCCGGTGTCGGAGGGGTGCGGGTCCGAAGGGGGGACGGGAGGAGGCATCATAGGCGGGACGGGATCGGAGGCGGCACGGTGCCGCAGTGCCGCCTCCTCCTGTCCCAGAACTCTCCTTTTCCTACTACTCTGAGATTAGTGAGTTGAAAGATGGTTATGATGATGGTCCAATGATGGGTCCGAAAACGTTATTTTTATTTTAAGTGTATTATTTAGCATCTCCACGCGCAAAATATCACACCACTCATGAGGCATACTTTTAATATCTTCAGTTTTTAATCTCTTTATAATTTTTCTTATTTAAATTTGAAAAATTTAGCTGCCTGTGTTTACCCCGATAGTAGTTCATTATCGTCCTACGGAGGGATATGCAAATTGTATTTTTTTTAAAGGTAAAAGAAAAAAAAATATTAATATGATTTTAATATTATAAAAGTGTGTTATCTTAAACGAAAAACTTATTTCATTAAATATTTTATTTTATTACTCCTAGACTAGTTTGCATCTAAATTTTTTATAATTCAATTAAAATTTAATGAAACAATTCCACATTTTTAATTTAGTATAAAGCTCTACAGGCTCTTTGCGATAACCATGAAAAATTTTAGGCTAATCGGGAAATTCTAGATGGTATCCCGGTTTGTCGGTTTCATTGAAACAGAAAACGGAGCATTAGCTTTAAACTAGTCTTCTGAATTAGACTACTTCATACACATTTTCTTATATTAAGTTCATAATAATATTTTATTTATTTTCATTAAAAAGGTTTTATAGAAGCTAAAAAGGAAATTTAATTATGGAAAACGAACAAACATACATAATACGGAATGTAAAAGAAAAAACATACGCAAAATATTTAAAAATTGAAATACTGAAAATCTGATACATCTGCACCTTTATAGGTGTATGTGTGGAGGGGGCATTGTAAAATATACCCATAAAGTAAAAAAAAAAAAAGTGCTTGTTAATCTTAAACTTTAATAAGGTGTGCTAAAAATATGCTGATAAGACAGTTATATCTTATTATTTATTTATTTTATTTAGCAATCTATCAACTCTTCTTAATGCTGTTACGAAAATAGAAAACTGCCTTGTTTGCAGGTATTTTTTTGTGAATCTTTGTAGAGGGAAAGGAAAATTTTACTTAAATTATAAAAAAAAAGTCTTTATTATTTTCAAGTTTCAACCACTCGCGTAAATCAAACCTCTCAATAAAGCGGTTTTCTTATTATTATTATTATTTTTTTTTTTACAGACTTTTTTATTCAGGAACCCATATTTATTATCTAATGCTAGGAAAAGGAAAAAAATTGCCTTATCTCTGTATTTTATTGATACAATTATGCGAGGTGTTTTTGACAAAATATACCGTTAACCCTTCGATGGGCAACGTACTTCTGTTACTAAACTGTTGAAATGTTTTAATGACACCAGGATTTACATACAAATTTATTTGGAAATAAGTAAAAGCTTTTCTTCGCGTACATTATTAAAGCAAAATCTTATTCCAAAATTCTGGTGCCAATGTGGCATTTAGAGATCGAAATTAAGTTGGATGTATTATATTCCACCTCTCTTTAAAGGGTTGAAATAAAAACGAAGTGTTCACTAATGTGAGCTCACTAATGTAGTAACTCAGGCGCGAAACCATATCTATTAATAAACCACTTTTTTATATGATTTTAATAATTGTTTTTATTGAGCAACCCATTTTCTGAACGTAATGCTGTGGAAATACTATAAATCTTGCCTCATCTGCAAATTTTATTTATACTTGTGCACAGAGGGATTGCACAGAATATAGCTTTATAATAAAATAGTACTAATCATAGATACACGTAAATCAAATGTGTCAGTAAAATAGTAGTTTTCTTATGCATTTTTTATAAAATATTTAAGTTCATGCTGCTATTTTGGAATCTAAAATTTTGCATATCCAGTCATTACCTTGGTCACCAAGTCTGAATAAAAGCAGGCTGCTTAGAGAAACAGTTGGACACTTTCTAATTAACATAAAAAACTGCATTGGCTCATGCAATAAGTATCAAAAGAATAAGGCTGATTGGAAAATAATTGATAATTTTCTAATTAGCCTGAAGCTGCATAGGCTCATTAAAATTAACCTGAAAACTGTCAGGCTGATTAGGAAATAACTGCTTATTTTACAGCTAACTTAAAGCCACATAAGCTGTTTGCAAAAGGCTGAAAAATATCAGGCAGTTTTAAAAATGAGAGATGATTCTGCAATTAGCCTGGGTCTTTAGTAACAGCCTAAGCTCATTGTAAGGAACTGGATTAACTTGCGACATATCTAAATTTTGAGACTGAACCTAAATGTGTGTATATTTTAGCAAAATTTCTATTTTTTTTTTTAATATTGGAAGTATTTAATATATACCAGAGGTTTATCTATGCATTTCTTTCCATCTGTGACTGGGTTTAAACAAAAGATATAGATATAATCTATAAAACCGTGAAACTTGCACGCAGAAATATTAAATTTTTCAAAAGAAATACGAATATAAAAACGACATGTTTTTAATATTTTGTAATAAACCATTTTAAATTACCCTTTTAAATTATTGTTAACATCAAGAACACCGGACAGATATTTCGTCCTAACTAGTGTAATTCCAGGAATGTTTTTCTACTGATTGTTACAAAAAAAAAACTCAGCATTTATTATTTTCTAATACGCTTTTTTCGAAAAATCGATATTTCGTAGCTTTAACAGATGTATGTTCCCTTAAGGTAGGGCTGCCCAACCTGTCAACGCTGTTAGTGCAATACCACTAATTTGTAATAGAAATTTTTACTTTATTTAACCTCAGAATTTTGCGTATTAAATATTTTGGAGATTTTTACTACAAATCAGTGGTATTCTACGGGCTCTAGGTTGCACAGCCTTGTCTGGAGTATCATTCGATTTTAGAATGAGGTTTCTTTGTGTTCTTCTAAAACATGCTTGGTATCTGTCTCAATATTAGAATTTACAAAAATATTGAAAATTCTTCGATAATCCTCTATAAATCTCACACGATAAGTTGAGTAATGAGAATACCAATTTAGATCTGTTTATTCACTAATTAAGGTGCCAATCACAACTAGTTATACGACTAATAAATAATGCATTTTCTGCGCTATTTTATTTTTTGACTGTAAGCAATCTTTTCTGCCCATAGTATCACTAAATCTTTCAAGATTATTAGTCAAGATATCATAAGAGAACTGTAAATTGGTATTATTAATTATATTATTGATATAAATTAATTTGAAACCACCCTATTACTATAATAATAGTTTTTCAAGGTTTTATATAAAATCTATAAAGATAATAATTATTTAATACAAAGCAGACTCAGTATTGAATACCTTTAAATCTCTGATAATATGGCAAAACCCCAAATGGACAGTCAGTCGATGTGACGTCGCTCTGACGCCCCAATTACCATAAATGAACAGAGAAGCCAAATGATGGCATCTTTATTTAATCACTTTATAAGTCTCAGGTGATCGTCATTTCTTGTTTCTACAGTGAGGTTCTGTTGTCTGATTTTTGAATTATTTCATCTTTGTTAGAAAATGGGACATAACACCTTCAAAATAACGTTGAAACTGATAATTTTTCAATTCACGTGTAAAAATTGTCAGCGTTAATAAATGCATTTTAATGATCATTCTTTCATATTCTGGTCACAATCGAGTCCTTATTAAAGAATTCCTCTTAAGGGGGCCCGAGACACAAAAATCTTAACATTTTCTTAACATTTTTTAATGCAATTTTCTCTGTTTTCTTCTGCTTAAAATGAAGTCTAAATCATGTTTCTATCTTAATTGGAGCACGAAATATTCATTTTTTCGTTTTGGTTTGTTTTCAAAATCTAGCTTTCAAGCAATGGTTGTCACGAAAACGACTTTTTGCGAAAATGCGTTTTTCTTCATGATGAGTTTTTTCACCATTTCTCGTATTTAAATTGTTATAAGCCAATAAATGTTAAAGATAAATATTTCAAACTTGGAACATGTCTTTTTCAATTGTTTTACTTTAATTTTGATTGAGCAAATTTGAAAAAAATATTTACTTTTGAAAATATGATTTTTTTTTTTAAGTTGCGTCATTTTTTTCCAATTTTTACTTTAAATATTTTTGATTTTTATTTAAATTAATATTTTTTAAAATGCTGAATCTAAATTAAAACTTATATATTTCTGCTTATTTAAATGCAAAAAAATTGAATTTCTACAAATAATATTTCGAGTTATATCGATTTTACACTACCCCATTTTTTAAATAAAATTTAAAATTAAATTTTTTAAAAAACAATTATGAGAAGTTTTATCATGTGATTTTATTTACAAATGATATTGTTAACCATCACAAAAAATTTCGAAATTTTAACTCAATAAATAAAAAATACTTGAGATATGTGTCCCGGCCCCCCTTAAAATAAATCTCTTAATGTTTCAATAGGAAAAATATTCGCGTACTACGCACTACGCACTACAGAACATTCAATTACTATTGAATCATTTCCCTGTATATTAATAGCTGAAGCAATGGAAGAATTGGAATGATATGAAAAAAAAAACATATTTAAGTTTTTATGATAGAAACGGTCGAAAGATCGATAGGTGTCAGATTCCCTTCTCCAGTTTTCACACAAGTTGTTAAAATTTAAAATTTTATCTCTTATCAGAAGAATTGCCTTGCTTGGGCCTGAATTATCTTGAAGTTTAAAAATTTAATTCATACAGACCACACTTTGCCATGTATAACTTTTTTAAATTCTCATGAAAATAATTAAAATTAGACAACATTTAATTTTCCATTGATAGTTAAAAAAAATCTTGTGTTCTCTAAAAAACGAAAGTAATATTACCTAATGGAACAATTTTTGTTTATTTACCCCATAAAATTAAAAAAAATAATATTATGATAACGGTAACCACAACAGAAGTGTTCATACAGCGATATGAGGCAACATTTTCACATAGGAGGATTTTAATTGCAATGAATTTTCTTATTTTTAGCAAAAACGGAATAAAAAAAAAAAATCCCAAAATTTTTTAATTCCAGTACAAACTCCGTATAAAATTAAATGAAATAAGGAAAACTTTTATTATATTGGTATAAAAATATTGGAAGTAGACTGCTTTTAAAAATGCCGAAAATTTCGGAAAAACTCTGAAAATCGCATAAAATTATTACAATAAAAAGCAATCAAAAATTAATAATCTAAAAGTGCCTCAGGTGCATTGGGACCTGTCTTCATCTATGTGGAATCCAATTTACAGAGGCATCCATGGGACAGATTTGCCTATCTAAAAGACATACACACGAAAAGAAAAATATTTCCTTTCTTTAATTAAAGATGATTCAACGCGGCTACCCGGACTAAAGACGCTAGAAGACGCTAGCTGTCAACTGTACAGCTTGTAAATGAAAATAATTTTTTATTGAAATATATTTTTGACGCAATATACTTTCTAACATTTGTTACCAACTACATGTTTGGCACTTTAACATTAGATGCAATAATTCCGAAAGGTTCTTGTATTTATAGCAACATTTTTGGTTTTGTTCCAGTTTTTAAGTGCTTAGTGCTATATGCCTGAATTATTAATTCAATTATTAATTAAATCTTATAATTCAATTGTTAATTGAAAACTGTAAATAACTGTTAATTGAATTGAAAATTGTAATATGTAAATGAAAACTGTAATATATATATATTTTTTTTACATATAGCATAATTTTTTAGGTTGCACACCAAGTACATGTTTGGTACTTTAATATTAGCTGCAATCAAGCGGTTAATTGTGAAAGGTCCTGTGTGTATATATTTACGTATAAATTAAATATCATACATTTATGTATAAATTTTAGAAATAATGCAATATAAATTAATTTTGTTGAATGCATATTATAATTTAACTAATGTACTTAATAAATGTATGCGTAAGCAGCAAGGATTATGGATTTTGAATATCACTATTTCCAAATTTGCCTTATTTATTTGCTAAATTTTTCGATTAAACTAGGCGAATATTACTATTCGGAAAAAGTGGTATTCAAAATCCGTAACCCTTGCCATCTACATCTAAATAATGTGCGTAATTGGTTAACACTGAAATACTGAACAGTGAGGTATTTTCCTTTTTATTTTTTTTTCTTTTTGCATTTCATAAAACTTGGAGTTTAAAAGCGATATAATAAGCTAAAGGAATCACCGCTTTTATGTTTTTGTCGTCCATAATACACCCTGGATTGTAATTTTTTATATATATTTTATCTTATAACATTCTCCAACAAAAGAAATAGTTTAAAGAATACAGTCCACCCTTAAACATGAAATAGCACATTCTTCCTTTGAAACTTTTTTATGTTTTTGGGGACTTCAAATTTTGTTACAATGTAGTATATCATAACTTATTAATCTATAAGTGAATGATTGTCATAGCAATACTACATCGTATAAACAATTTTATTTCGCATCACTTCTCATTTCCTGTCAACGATTTAGATTTCCTCTGAGTGATAATGATAGATGCGATTCTGAATTTAGATTTATTTGGTAAGATTTTTTTTCTTTATTCTTATTGTATTGAAGGCAAAAATGAAATATATGTCATATTTTGATAAGGAATATAAATAACAAGTTTCTATAAATTGCCATTATTGAATGTCGGATTGATCGCTTTTGAAAATATTGATACTTATCTTTTGTGAAGAAGAATTGCATCAATCATTTCAAAAACCTAAATGGAACATCTAAAACCATAAATACATTCTTTGAAGGTTTTCAAATCAAGGATTTTATTTGAAGGGTTGAATATAAACCGATTTTTGACATTAAGCATTGTTTACGTAATCGATTTTATAAATCACCATATTTAAGGGGTGACTGTTTGACGATAGGCCTTAAAAAAAGCAAAAAACAACAAAAATACAAATGATATTTGTGTCACATATTAATATTTAAGACAATCATAATATATTTATATATTGCCATATATTTCGCAAAAAATATGTTTTCATTCTTCTTTAACCCCGTAATGCGCAGCTTTGCATATATGCAAACAATTGTGTTTTCAATTTAATAGATCTTTTTTATTCGAATATATTTAATTCACACCAGAGAATTAAAATAACAATATTTGCTTTAATTCATAACAAGCATTCCATACATAAATAAAGCGAAATTAACCATTAAAACTTTCTGGTTTAAAGTCAAATTCTCTAAACTACGTAATTTCTAGAATGTATTCTATTATGGTAATTAAAGGGTTAAATTTTAAGTTTTATAAAATAAATAATTATATAAAATAATGTATTTGGAGACATCCTTATTAAAATATTTACTAATTTGCAATATTTTAGCGTTAAACAGCCACACGACAGTAGTTTTTACTTGTATTGCAGATGTGCAACAGAAGAAAAGATTGACGTATTATATGAAAAATGTATCTTTGATTTTTTTTTCATTATTTTTCCTGCGTAATAAACCTTTCAGAGAATCATACATAATTTTTTGGAAGCAAAATAAAAAATCGCGCATTTAAGGGTTAAAATTTAGTAATGAAAATAATCACATGGCTTTTTCAGATGTATTTTTTAAAGATAACATGGGACATGAGTTTTAATTTTTGTTCCAAATTCTTAATATTTCTTGTCTAAAGGAAGATCTTTATGCATACTACTAGCTAACTTGCCCGGTGGTGCCCAGGCGCGTGACATTAACCTTAATTATATCAGTGTAATGATTTTATATTTTTAAACGAAAATCTATCGAACCGAACATAGAGTTTTGAACTCCCCTGCTTTCGCGCGCGTGCACAAAGCGTGAACATTCCGGACATTCCGGTATGATTTGATTTTATATTCTTAAACGAAAATCTTTTGGAACGAATCTAATGCTGATTGCCTCACTGCCTTCGGTAGCGAATTTGTATGTGGGTTTCCCGTCCTTAATTTGCTAATACGGTATGCTCAAAATAACGGTGAACCGTGTGTTTTTCAGCCATATATCGTAAATACTGCAATCACTATCACAGGGCCCTGTGAATTTTGAACAAACCGTTAAAACGACAATTATTTGAACAGAATCCCTGTGGGTTACAAGCCTATAAACCGGTTGCTCGGCAGTCACTAAAGCGAAGCCTTGTACACTCGAGCCTATAAATATAGCGCTCACTATTTAAATCTCAATTCTTTACTTTAACAAAATGCACTATATTTTGAATAAAGAGAGAAATTCGATCGTTAAAAGGCGAAAAGCATAAAAAGAATTTATAAAATTTAATGATAAAAAAAGACTAAACAAAATTTTCCTTGGAAGAATATCTTGCATAAAATATCTAATCTAAAATCGTCAATAGTTGTCTTGTTCGTCTAATCTTCCATAATCGGGTTGATAGCAGAGTTTGAGAACTAAATGCCTAAAATAGCTCTAAAATCGCTGAAATACGTGTTTAAATTTGTTTTAGTAGATTTGATATGTTGAATTTTATGCTCCTACCTAAAACTGCTGATGAGATATGGCAAAATGACCCAAAACTTGCAACTCTCATCAACCTTAGTTGTTGAATTTCTAAAATCGGTGCAACACGTGTTAAAAAAATTTTTTTTAGTAGTTTTTTATTCTGAAATTTAGGCTGTTACCTACAACTGCTGCTGAGATATGGCTAAATGGTCTAAAACTTTCGACCTCCCAGTTTAACCCCATTCGGGAGAGAATTTTCTTAATCCTTATTAGTAGGTGTCTACATTATGTCAGGAACATGTCTTCCAAATTACATTGTTTTAGGGGCAACGATTGAGGCTTGGCGTTGATAGATGAGTCAGTCAATTAGGACATGTTCTTTTATATAATTTTAGATTAAAAATCTGTGAATTCGTTTTGGTATGATGGTTTATTAAGTTCCTCAAATTAGTAATAAAGTTTAATAACTTGTGAAATTTTAATGGGTCATTCCACACAAAATGAGCAAAAGTTTAAAAAAAGTCGTAGCTGCATAGTAACCGATTTTAATAAAATTTGATACACAGATTGAATTCATATTCAAATAGAGCATTGCAACATATTTCGACAAAAATTTAAAAATTTTGGAAGTTCTGGACATTTTAAAAACTTGTGACATAAAATGGCATGTGTACAATCGTTCAAAGTTGCAAGTTTGAAGTTCCATATCTTAAAAACTATTTAACATAAATTAAATCTTTTTATAATATTGTAATCTCTGGAAAATTATCTTCATATTTGTTTAATAATAATAATTTGGTAACGTCATGATTATTCTTAAATTTGTTGTAAAAATTGAAAATTTGTCAATTTTGAGAAAATTATAAACGTTATAAAAATTAAAGGAATTCAAAAACATCTGTGAAATTCATGCCTGATGTAGTGTTACATATTAAGATCGAATTGCTAAAGTTTTAGGTAGCTTTCTTTACAAAAAAGCTACCTATTGCAGCCGTTCGGAGGAAAGCGATTTCAAAAAATTTTGGTATATTTTCATCGATCATGACCCCCAGACCCCGAAACCACCCTCCGTTCAAAATTGATATATATATATATATATATATATATATCTGACCTATGTCACACTGTAACTCCCGTAATTATGAACCGATTTCGATGTAATTCGGTGTGTGCATAGTACATACCAATGCCTCGACCGAGTTCGTTGGCCAGCTTCATCCGCCGTTTTGTTTCAAAATGGCGGCCATTTAAAATTTAAAAAAAAATTTAAAACTTGAAATGTGGTACCAAAAAATTAAAAATGGAAAAATATTTTTTTCTTATGTATTTCACCTTTATACAAAGATTTCGGAGCAGTTTTTGTTTCGTCTATATCTTAAAAAATGGCTGAGTTATAGCATTTTGAATTTCTAGCGTGGCTGACATTTTGAAACGTCCTGAATTTTGTCACGCGATAAAAGGCGTATTTATGAACCGATTTGGATGTAATTCGGTGAGTACATAGTACATACCAATCTCTCGACTGAGCTCGTTGGCCAGCTTCATCCGCCATTTTGTTTCAAAATGGCGGCCATTTAAATTTTTTTTTTAATTTAAAATTTGAAATGTGATACCAAAAAATTGAAAATGGAAAAATATTTTTTTCTTATGTATTTCACCTTTATACAAAGATTTCGGAGCAGTTTTTGTTTCGTCTATATCTTAAAAAATGGCTGAGTTATAGCATTTTGAATTTCTAGCGTGGCTGACATTTTGAAACGTCCTGAATTTTGTCACGCGATAAAAGGCGTATTTATGAACCGATTTGGATGTAACTTCGTTTATACATAGTACATACCAATGTCTCGACCGGGTTCGTTGGCCAGCTTCACCCGCCATCTTGTTTAAAAATGGCGGCTATTTAAATCTTTAAGAAAAATTTAAATTTGAAATGTGGTACCAAAAATTGAAAATTGAAAAAATATTTTCTTCTTATGTGTTTGGCCTTGATAAAAAGATTCGGGAGTAGTTTTTGTTTCGTCTATATCTTAAGAAATGGCTGAGTTATAGCATTTTGAATTTCTAGCGTGGCTGACATTTTGAAACGTCCTGATTTTTGTCACGTAATAACAGGCATATTTATGAACCGACTTGGATGTACCTTGGTGTGTACATAGTACATACAAATATCTCGACCGAGTTCGTTGGCCAGCTTCATCCGCCATCTTGTTTCAAAATGGCGGCCATTTAAAAAAATTAAAAAATAAAAAAAATTAAATGATATACCAAAAAATTGGAAAATAAAAAGATTATTTTTTTTGTATGTGTTTGACCTTAATACAAAGATTCCGGAACAGTTTTTCTTTCGTCTATATCTAAAAAAAAATGGCTGAGTAATAGCATTTTGAATTTCTCTTGTGGCTGACATTTTAAAACGACTTGATTTTTGTCACGCGATAATAGGCGTATTTATGAACCTATTTGGATGTAACTTGGTCTGTACATAGTACATACCAATGTCTCGACCGAGTTCGTTGGCCAGCTTCATTCGCCATCTTGTTTCAAAAGGGTTGCCATTAAAAAAAAATTAAATTTAAAATTCAAAATGAGGTATTAAAAAATTGGAAAATGAAAAAGATTTTTTTTATGTGTTTGGCCTTGATACAAAGATTCCGGAGCAGTTTTTGTTTCTGAAAATTTGTTCTTTTGTTGATATCTTAAAAAATGGTTGATTTATAGCATTTTGAATTTCTAGCATGGCTAACATTTTGAAACGATCTTGTATTTGTCACGCGATAACACACGTATTCGCCTATTTCGATGTAAGAAGGCATGTGGATAGTATACATCAACACCTCGACCAAGTTCGCTGGCCAGATTCATCAGCCATCTTGTTTCAAAATGGCGGCCATTAAATTAAAAAATATATATATATTTAAAGTGAGGTGCAAAAAAATTAGAAATTGAAAAAGGTTTCTTTCTTAAGTATTTGATCTTGATATAAGAATTCAGGAGCATTTTTTGTTTGTCTTTACCTTAAAAAATGGCTCAGATATAGCAGTTTTAATTTCTATTGTGGGTGACATTTTGAAAAATCTGATTTTTTGCATGCGACAGCACTCCTATATATTAACCGATTCCGATGTGAGTGAGCATGTGCACAGCAATTACTAAGGTCTCGACCAAGTTCACTGCTTAGCCTCATCCACCATGTTGTCTTAAAATGACAGGCACTTTAAGAAATTGCCGAATTTGGCAGCCAAATATAAGTTACTTTAAAGAAAAGCAGCTTGGATAAAGCTGACTAATTTCGCGAAATTCTCATTCATTATATTGATAAAAATTGGTATTGAATCTCCTATATTCGGTTTCCACTAAATTGAGCTTCGTGTGTTTACATGATATAAGTTGGCTTTTTTTAAATAAGGATTATGAAAGCTACCTCTTCCTCCCGGCACTGGCCGGAAGGACTTTTTAAGTTGGCATGTATTTCCTTCACATTAAAAAAAAATTTAGAAAGTTAAAAAAAAAGACAAAACTGTCATTTTTCCTCTTATTGATAGGCAAAAATATATTGAAGGAAAGGTCAGACATTATAGTTATTGCACAGACATAAATATCAGTAAGTCCATGATATGCTAAAAAAAATTCAAGATTGCCCTTTGATTCCTAACGTCACAAAATTCGGTTAAAAAGGTAATATTTGTTGCATTCCAAGAGCTTTACTCTTTGAATAAGCGCGCGTTTTTTTACAATATTGCACGATTTCAAAGGGAAAAAAGATGCAGTGCTGCCATCTATGGATTTAGAGGATTAAATATATATATATATATTTTTTTTTTTACTGTAGTTTAAAATAAAAATAAACTGAAAAAATAATAAAAATACTGCCAAAAATAAACTGAAAGCAAAAATTAAAGTTTCGATTTTTAAAATATACACTTTTATCTACAATATGAAATAATTTAAAAGTTTAAAGTGGGGGGATTTTTCAATTCGGAAATATTTCTATATTTCTATTGTAAGTACATTACATTTGTAGATTTCCTAATTCTACAAAATACTAAGAAAAACGTTTTAAATAAAAGATTTGTGTGGGGTTATAAATATTGCACAAAATCACTATAAATTCAAATTTAATTAATCCTCCTAAATCCTTCAATCTTTCTAAAATTCTTCTAAAATTTATTACATGTTTATGTAAATATTCTATTGTAGTTTCAAAAATTCACGAAAAATGCTTTAGAAAATAAAATTTTCATGAATTCATAATTCAGTACATAAAGCGTTAAAGTACCATAAAAGAAAAAGTGTTAATTGATGTAACATATTGATAGACAGTATTCTCTATATAATAAAACCCAGTGTAACGCGTCCGGGGCGAACGCGTCCTCGAGAAAAGCAATTATCGCGGCCATGTTAGGCATAAATATTCAAGAGACCGTAAATTTGCCGATTCTTCAACGTATGGAAATATATACATAATCTGCTTTATATCACATCCATTCTTCGTTATTTTCTCTAAAACGTTCAAAATCTATCAAATTATAATGTTTTAAATTCTAAATTAAAAATAACGGATTTCCATGTAAACAACGGATAACAAGAGTGCAAGATGAGTTTACTTTGCTTTGGCGCCATCTTTCGGCAATCAATATAAATGAAAACTTTGGATATCGATTGAAATTGGAGTTTCTTATAAGAAAAAAAAATGCAGACGTAATGATGTAATTCGAGATCAATTTTTTAAAGCTTCATTTATATAATTTTAAAATTTCATTCAATATAAATAAAAGGAATATTATTTTTATTATGATGACAACTTTGATAGAATTTTAATTAGCTTAACATTTATCTGCTTATTTATTTATTTATTTTTTTTAATTTTGTTTGCATTATAAATGTTTTTTTTTCCTTTTTTCCACCCCAGATGTAACTGAAATATAAGATGTTATGATTGCATTAGTATGGCTGAAAATTACCTTTTCACTTATTAAATTATAATTTTGTTTGTTCAAATGTTATGTAAAAAATCGAAATTTTATCTGCATTGATATAATTAATGTATGTAGTACATAACATGGTATTGTGTATTCCTTACAGTTTAATTACATTTGATATAAAATATAAAATTTTATTACAATGCAAGTCAATTTCACGTGGATATAAGCTAAGTTCTTAAAAAATTGATTAAATTAAATTAAAATTTTGCGAAAGAAATAATAACTTTTGATTTTATATATACCAAATGAAATTTTAAAGTTATATAGCTGTAGATTTCAAAAATTTAGCTTTAATTAAATCAATGTGTCCTGCGTATTTTCTATACAAAAAAAAAAAAAAACCTACAAATTTTAACAAACGTTCCTTTGTTTATATTAATTGATGATAAATGATGCCAAGTCCATACATTGAAATGAAACGTAAAGCTCCATAGATGAGTAAAACCCGCTGACTTGATCCCACAGAGTTCTAATACAGTATCTCTATCTCTTAACTCCGTGCCTTGATCCACCCCTAAAGAAAAGCGGTGGGACATTCATTATTCAGATTCATTCATTTTCATAAAAATAATATATTAAAAAAAACCCCTTTAACGCATTGCATATTTAATATTTTGTGAAATCTTAAAAAATTGTGTTTCACTTTGCTAATTATTATTATTGTTGCAATAAAATACTGCTGTTTGTTTTGTCTAATTGTTAACGCAGATCAACATTCCGTCATTTTTGACGGGGTTATACTCTAGTACAATTTAAATTGTAGATGTCATGTTTTCAAAAGCATTATTCGTTGATTAAAGCAAAAATATATTTTAACGGATTTCTCAATTATAACTATTCAGCTTTCCTAGCGTTAAAAGAAATGGAGTGCACTCTCAGAAGTACTTTCTTCAATTTACGGAAATTTTCCTGGCAGCAGTGCTACCATGATTTTTCCGTTAATAGACGAATGTCCTTTTCTTTTTTCCCCAATTTCATGAGGTAAAATATACGACAACAGAAGAAAATTGGGATAAAATAAAAGTTACTGACCTTGTGGTGGAACTAGCAACCTTTGTGTTACTAGACCAGTACTCTAACCACTCGGCTAGAATTGTACAGAATTGAAGCAGTTTGAAGTAAGTAGGTTTGCCTCAGATGGGTATGGCTTGATTAATTTCTTCAAAAATCTTTTAATTTTGAAGTTGATTTCTTTTTTTAATGAGATTGTGGCTGGGGTTTTAATACTTTAGTATTGGAATAGGATAAAAAAAAAAAAAAAAATGAATTATAGATGGTTCGTACGGGTACCGCTATTTTCAAGGCCAAATATCAGTATTTCTTTATAGAAAAATAAGTCTAGTTAAAATGCATGAAATTTCGCCTTATTTAAGGAAAGATTTTCGGTAAGAAAGTATTGGTACCGAAGAATTTCTTTGTCTGGAAATTCAAGGATCCGTACGAACCCTGTTATACATATTTTTATGTAGATTTCTAGATTCAAAGCATGAATATTATATTTTTATGCGAGAATTTTTTTTGAGAAAAATCTATTTTTTCCATTTAATATTTTAATTAAAATATCTATTTTAAATGTATCCAAAGAACATATATTTTAACTGCGAATATTTTTTTATACATTTAAAAATAATTTGTGAATACTTTTAAATGGATGAGAAAATTAACTGTTATTTATTTTTAAATTCGATTATTTTCTTTTTTGTTGTTTTAGTTTTATTCTGATCACTTTTGTAACAACCGCCCTTGAAAGTGTTAAAAAGAAAATGAATTTCCCACCTGAGTAATTTCTTCCAATAAATTTACTTTATTTATTTGTGAAATACTGGATTATTTGTTGCATTATGAAAAGGAAGTTGGCCTGATTATAGATTTATAATTTGTTTTTCTTGTTGTTAAGTTAGCTTGTTCCTTTTTTCACAGGAATGCATTTAAATAAGTTTTAGATAAAAATAAGGGTTCAATAATTTTGTATTTTTAAACGAAAATCTAAAAAAAGAGCTTGCAAGGGGCGTTCTTCTATTTTCTTTTCGTCGATTATCTTCGAATTCATTTAAAATTTAGAAAATATTTCTTATTGTCCAAACTTTGAAATTTTTATGAGTTATAAATATAATGTTTCTGAAGCCTGTGTATAATTTTCGTGCTAAAATATTGATATTTCCTTGTAAAAAGCAGTGTTTTTGATCTAATTTTTTCATACTGAAATCCTACGGGAAATACAAATTTTGCAAAAGCGACTTTCTGGAATGAGTTTTTTAAAGGTTAAAATGCGGGTATTTCTTTAATGGAATACTCTGTTTAAAAGAAAAATGAACACACACTTTTTTTTTCCTTTAGAATTTTGATTTCCCAAGCCGATGCGTAATTTTGAAATATACCAAAAAAATGGAGGGAGGGAGGTCATCGGGCACATTAAATGTTCTTGAAAAAATAGTTGTTTTCGTCCAAATTCTGTGAAGATTTTATGAGTCAAAAATGAAATTTTTCCGAAGCCCGTGTTAAAAATTCGCAAAAGAAAATTGATATTTAGTTGAAAGAAAACTTTTTTCAGGTCAGGTCGTTTATAAGTTTTAAAGAAAAGTTCTTAATGTCCAAACTGTTTAAAATTTTTAACAGTTATAAATATAACGGTTTTGAAGCTTGCATAACGTATTCCTGTAAAAATATGGACATTTAATCGTAAACACATGCGTCGATTCCGCCCACGTGTTGGCTTTCTCAGCTAAAATTTTTGCAGATGTGATTTTTTTAATACTTCTAGCCGTCCGAATGCTTCAAGATTTTTACAGTTAATGAAAATCCAGCGTACTAAGAACACGTAAAATGAATGTTTTAAAACACTAACGTTTAGTTACTTTTCGCATAGGGAAACAGTGTGTCTCTGATAGGCACAAAATGACCTGCAGTCGCGAATTTTTTTTGAAAGGGTTAACATTGTATTTTCGAAAACTAATTGCCGTGTCATAGAGAAGAATTTACCCGTATTAAGTGTCTATTTTTGGTAAATCCGTATCTCTGAAAATGACCCAGATGCGAGCTTCACAAAAAATCGCAAAAAATCGCAAAATCGAATTTTTTTTATAAATTTTTGATTGTGATAATATTTTTTGAACAAAATTTTTGAACAAAAGTTTTAAACTAACTAGTACGAAATTTAAGAATATGACTTCCGTTTTTTCGTTTTTCAAACAAGGTGCGGAGTCGGTGGGAAAAACTGTCGATTCCAACTCCGGAAATTTTAAAGATTCCGACTCCGATTCCGTGCTGGCTAATATACTAGTGTTACGTATTATGAGCGGACGCAAGAAAAATAAAGCGAAAATTTTACTTTTCGGCATTAATTCTGTTATTAGGGCTTCAAAAGATATAAGGAAAAAAATACTTTTTCCGCTTCATTAATTTCGAAATTTCGCGTCCCCGTAAACCCGAAAAATCGAACTATCAAAATCTAAAGATAAAAACAAAACGTAAATTTTTCTATGTCGTTTCCGCGGACTCTGAAAAGAAAAGGCGAAATTGTTAGAATTTGTCGTTAGTTCGTGTCCTTCAGGCCCGAAAAATTTCGATGGAAAGGAAGAAAAATAATTTTTTTTTTTTTTTTTCGGAATTAAATCGGGCTCTGCGGATTCAAAAGAAAAAATGATAAATTTCAAATTTCCCCATTAATTTTAGAATTTCGGCTTTATTTCGCGTTATACAGACCTGAAAAATCCGAAAACTAAAAGGAGAACGATAACAAAATTTCCCCCATTTATCATTATTTTGGGTAACGCTGATTCAGAAAAAAATAATTACAATTTCACATTATTTAGAGTCCTGTACACGTGAAAATAAAGGAGGGGGGTGGGATTTACAATTTTGGCGTTACTTCTGGTCCTATAGACACGAAGAATCTGTGGACAAAAAGATATCATATCTATTACAATGCTATTTCGGGTTCCTTGGCCTCCAAAACAGCAGAAATTTAAAATTTTTGCCTAATATCGTAATAGAAATCTGCATGGGACAAAATTTCCAGGCCCGGACGCTTTTTCAAGATGGCTCACGTTTTGAGCACTTTATCGCCGGGGCAACGGTTGGCGCGGAGATGAATTCAACGATACGGACCCTTTCTTGTCCGTGACGTCATACGCCTAGCGAACAGCAACCCCATTCCTTTGCTGAGAGCTAACAGATAGTGCTTTTTTTTTTCATTTGTTTTTCCGCAAATATTATCAAGCAGAGAACAAAGTATGACGAAATAATATTTCACCGTGGTTTACAATTAAAACATTTCTTAAAACAATGAGCTTTTTCAGATTAAAATCCTTTTAATTTCACAGTATATATATCTCAAACATAAGTTATTTTTTTCAGTTCAATAATATTCTTTTATTTCATTAATTCGCTATGTTCGAAGAAATTGAAGACGTATTTTATTTTTTAGGAAAAAAAAAACAGACGTAATAATTTTCTTGTAATAAATATAATTATATTGATCATGTTTTTATGACACAATTGAACTTAGTTTTATTAACATTACTACTAAATTAATTTAGTTTTTTTTTAATTAAACGGCATAATTGTGTGACGTGTTGTTTTAATTAATAAAACATATTTTAAGCGAAATAATTCATTAAAAATTAATTGTTTTTAATTTTTATTTGCGATTAGAAGTTAATAGGAAGTTGAAACTAAAATATAATTAGATTGAATGATAAATCATAAATTATTTAGCTGTATCCTGCAATTAAATCAATCAGCTCAAATAATTGCAAGTTGATGCATGCAGTTAAATCAATTGCAATTACATTTTAATGCTGTCAAATCTTTATCATTATTTGAGTTTTTATGAAAAAAAAAAAAAAAAAAAAAAAAAACATTAGTCTGTCTCTAGTGCACAAAATTAAAAATCTTTAAAATTCTTCAATTTTTTATTTTAAAATTTTTGCCATATTTTTTAATGTTATTTTGTCCTAATTGTTTTATTTGTTATTTTAAAATTGTAATTCGTCATATTTAAATAAATCATCTAATTCTTCTCTCGAATGAAACCCCCCCCCTCCCCCCCACACACATACACACTCTATTTTTCGTCATTCTGCACACATATTGCATTATTTATTAAGTTGAAGTGGCAATAAAATAATGATCAATCGTCTGATAGGCAACCCCCATTCCGAATTTTCTCTTCTCCCCCCACCCCCACCCTCTCCTCCAGCACACTATTTTTTGACTATTTAAAATTCATTGTTGCCTTTAAGAAAATATTAGTTAAAATTGCGTCTGAAATGTTAACTATCCCTTCGCTTATCCATAACAGTGCGTAAAGTTTACTATTTTGCTCTATCTGTTGATTTTTAAATAAAAAATAAATAATTTACCATAAAAAAAAGAAAAGGAAAGAAATAGAATGAAAGATAAAAAAATCAGGATTAACCTTTAGTGTACACATTCATTTTTTCTTTAATTTTTTACATTTAATTATAATTTTCTGTCCTATTTATTACTTTGAGGTAACTAAAAGTAAAGGACCAATTATTAAAATTCTCCCCCCCCCCCAACGTAAAAAAAAGAAAAGCTTGTTTTTGTTCCCCCCCCCCCCCCCACCACCACAAAACTCAAATATTCCAAGTTTATAATTTTTTGGGTTTTTTTTCTATTTTTTAATTTGTTTAATTGATAAATTTAACTATTTAAATCTACAACCCCTCACTATCATACACAGTTAAAAAAATTCTCTAGTGATTTTATTTGTTACTTTGAAGTAACAAAAGATAGTCATTCAATATTCCTTCTCTCCCACTTCACCTTCAGTCTGTTCTAAACTGCGCTGCTCAACAAGCGCAAAACGTTTTGACACATTTACAAATTCATTTTTTAACGGAAAGGTATAAAATTAGAAAGCCTGACCATGGAAGCGATTTGGAATTGAACTGATTTTTTTCCATTTTTTTATCCATAAATTACCTATTGAGTTATAAGCGTTTTTGATCACGTGACAAACACGTTTCTCGCCCGCTCTTGAGTACTTATTCTCCGTTCGCGGGAAAACTCGGTTCAAAACGTCCACTTTGACACTATTTTCTGAAAAATCTATTGCGTTTGCAAAAAAACAGAAAAAAAAACAGCTCGATGACATAGCTTCTGAACAACAACACCAGCTAGTTTCATGCATTTTCGAACAAAAATAGATTAAAACTTATGTCAGAAAGTTCCCTTTTGGATTTCACAACACCCTTAAGAAATTCAACTCACATTAAAAAGGCAATTTCTAGACATCCTGGTTGCGGGTGTTATAGGTTTTTTTCTTTTTTTTCTTCCTGGTTTGGCCTATTTTCACTCGACTTTGGGGACTGTCACTGTTTCTGCAGAATGATTTGGTATTAAATTAATTATATAAGTTCATCGCAGAAAATATAGTAATTTTCTGCCACAGGTGTGTTAATCTGTTAAGTCTGTGTGTTAATCTGTATAGATCTGTGTTTATATACATCAAAATGCACTGAAACTGCATTAATTCATCATCCCCATAAATCCATCTTTATATGTAATCAAATATCTAGATTTATGGAGGTAATGAGTTTTTGTTTAGAGAATTAATAATACTCAATTGAATAAAAATGTAGATTTTTGAGGGGATCAAATAATCAAAATTTTAGCAATAATCAAAAGTTCGCAGTATTTCTTTAAACGATCCATTCGGTGTTGGTAAGTTATGAGAGTATCTTCTTAAACTACTCGGTCTCATCCTTTGTGCAAATATCAGTTCGTAACACAATTTCTTTAGAAGAAGATTTCTTTTCATCTAGAAGGCATGATTGAAAATATTCCTTTAATTTAGGTAGGATTGTTATTCTAAAATACGCTACATCGTCTTCCGCCATCTCGGATCAAAACAAAACACAAGACGACGATTGTCGTTTGGCGATAGAGCTGGCTGAACGTTCTCGCTTTCTCCAATTCGCCAAGGCTAGTGCTCAAAACGTGAGCCTTCCCGAAAAAGCGGCCCGGGCCTTTAACAGTTCGGCCCTGCCAGTTTATATTTTTGAAGTTCATGCCCTGGCCAGTGCGAAAATCTGTGAAAACATTTCCGGTCCATGTAAAAATCAATAAAATCCCGGCCGCCTCGACACAATTTCTACAAAAGAATTTCGATTTTTATAATATACAATTAAGATTCTTTTAAAGAATACTGCATACATATTTATGAGGAAATTTTACCGTATATTTCAGATTACGATCTGGTCACCAGCCATAGGATACATAATAGCAACATTATTGATTACTCAACCCAGTCATGCTAATTGAAAATTATTCCTATTTTATCGGCGCAGCTTGATTTGTTTTAAATGCACTGTTAAAAATTTGCAGCATTCTGTCCAGTCATTTGACCGTTTTTATCGAAATCGGTTATACAACCGTAATTTAACACTATTCTGACCATATTATTGGTAATTTTATGGCCAGAATCGTTAAATTGCGGTTATGAAACCGTTTTTTCAAAAAACAGTCGAATGACTGGACAGGATGCTGCAAGTTTTTAACAGTGTGTGTTATATTTGGCCGGTCAGCCTGCTTAATTTTTTTATCATTCCAGTCCGACCCATTAACAAAAAGTGTCTTATAAATTTTCTGCTCACTCGGCCCGTTTGAAAAATTGCCTTCATTTTGCGTGCCTTGGGCTCTTGTGGACCTCTGTACCCCGGGTTTCACCAAACCTCAAAATACCGAGGGGAAATACTTATATACAAAATGTAAAATATCTGCTAGGATATTCTATTAAAAACGGTTTTCATCTACTTTGTACACCGGGCAGTATATTAGGCATATTTAAATTGTATAGCCTGGTATTAGAGTGCTGCATCGGGTCGGGTTACCCGCTTTTACCCTTCCGGACACTACCCGCTGTTCGGGTCGGGTCGGGTTGGCGCTATATTTTCTCATTGCGGTTCGGGTTGGGGTCGAGTTGACTTAACTTTTTTGTTGCGGATCGGGTTAGCTTTCATTGTTTCGGGTTCGGGTCGGTTTCGGGTTGGCTTTTTGAGTTTTGCGGTTCCCGTTCGGGTTGACCCGATTTTTTAAAAAGAATTTCAAAATTATTGTGTTACGCTAAATGTCTATGTAAACCACAGATCAAAGTTTCACAAAAGCAAAATGATGCCTGTCTGTTTTGTCTAGTCATTTACAATTCGTTTCTGGAAGTTAATATAAACATGCTTTTTCAACTATTGGTACGATAAAAGATTATACCGAACGCTTCTGCACTGCTGAAACATTTCTGCTGAATAGTTACAAATCGAATTCTTGATACTTCTAATGTTGTTATGACAAAAAACTTCTGTATGGAATACAGGAAGAAAGGAAAGATTATTTTAACGTTTTGCTGCGTATTGTATTTTTAAACTACTGTAAAATTTATAATGCAGTTTGTTATTTCGAAGACTCGGGAAAGGATGACTAATGCTTCAGAGCTCTCGTTGAAAATGTATGAAGTGAATAATTTAATTGTGATACAGAGGGTGCGCTATATTAGAGGGGGGATTTTCAAAATAACTGTTGATAATGATGATAAATTAACCCTTTATCTACTGACGGTACTTATAAGTACCACTTACTTTAAACTTTTATACTATAGTGAATATTACTAATATTAAAATGGTACTTCGCAAAAATCGCTCTTTTAACTCCACTTTATCCGAATATATAGCAGCAGTAGTTCTAGGTTTGTTATTTTAGAGAGGAATGAGGCTATCTTTGAAGCAGTCGATGTGTTTTGTGCCGACTTTTTCTACAGATTGCCACGCTAGTCTTTTCATTGCTGCAAACACAGTAAAGGATATAAGATAAGTGTTGGATTTTTTTATGTGTTCTTTATGGTCTTAGAATACAATTTCACTAGCTTTTTTAGTTGAACGGTGTATGTATTTGATTTAACAGTTGAATTACTCGGTGGTAATTATAAGTACCGTCAGTACAATGGGTGCTGGAGAAAAACTTCTTGTTTAGTTTTCGTCTGTGTAGTTATCCATCGTTTTCATCGGATTTAAAAGGCAATTACTAAAATGTAGTGCAGTACTGATTTCCCTGGTATTTCTTTTCTGTTTCATAGTTATTTTTTATAGGAAATCGAAAAAGTTGTGGCACCGGCTGGCTTTTGCTATGCTAGAAATGGCATACGTAAATTCATATATTGCATATGTGGAGACGCGAGAGAGCATGTTGTCCCTGGAATATTGAAGTCGCAAAACTAAAGGACTGCTAACAAGATCAAAACCTAAAAAAAAAAAAATGGTTTTCTAAACCCTTTCAGGAGCAAAGCATTTTCAATTCTAAAGTATTGAAATAAATGATTGGCACCGGAATTTGCCAAATGATATATTTGTAAATAAGAAAAAAAAGGCCTATATTTCATATACTTATTAAATCGAAAATATTTTCTGGTGTCAGTTGAAATAACTTGTGAGTTTTCTGTTACGATAATTTAGTCATAGTGTACTGACGGTACTTTAAAGTACCACTTTAGTTAATTACCTCTAAATAATTAAATTTCTGACGGGTGAGTATTTTTTTATGTTTATCCTTTAATTTTCATTGTAGTAACTGAGAAAAAAAATATTACATGAAAAAAAAATTGCAGTAGATCATAATGCCGTAGATAAAGGGTTAAAGGGTGGATGTCAATTGTGTAAAACAAGGTATACCGTTATAAGCGGAACTTTTGAAGCTGCAACTAATTTTAAAGCATATTTAAAGGTTCGATTTTTAGCTTTATACCGTTATATATAGCTTGAAACATTATTGTTTCTTCTTTATTTGTTTTCGTTGTATCAAAGTTCGGGTATAATTTATCATACCTGTGATATTCATTTAATTGATGGCGAATTTTATTACATTAGTAGGAGTTCTATTTGATGATATAGAATGTAGATTTTCGTTAATCATATTTCATATTGCATAGAAACATGGTTTACCTTTCTTTCATTTCGGGTTCGGATCAACTTCAAATGGAATGTTCGGGGTCGAGTTACATACAACCCGACACGTGCCTCTAAGGCGAACAACTCTAATTTAGCGAACACTTTTTCAGTTCCTAAAATTTATATATTTTAACACTTATATCTCCGAATAGCGGGAACCTCACACTCTACATCAGGGATGGCCAACCTGCGGCACGCGTGCCACAGAGATACCAGTATTTATGTACAGAAGAAAAAATGCATTGTTTAGTGACAGAAGGTCTACAATTTAAAAAGGACAAAATTACAGTTTTTAGGAAACGGTGTCAAGTGAATTTTAGACAAAAAGGTTGGCCACCCCTGCTCTACATGCATATAACAGGTGTATGTGTGCATAAACTATCAAAAATACTATACATGTGTGCTTATATGTATAAAAAACAAGACGTGGATAACATTTTTCTTACTTTGAAAGAATAAAAAATGGTTTTTAAAGAAAGAATGATCGCATTTCTTATATATACTTTATTTCTCATGCAGTA
The DNA here is from genome assembly GCA_963932465.1 of Maratus speciosus. Taxonomy (NCBI): domain Eukaryota; kingdom Metazoa; phylum Arthropoda; class Arachnida; order Araneae; family Salticidae; genus Maratus; species Maratus speciosus. Next base: position 21,412,928 of record OZ010787.1, read on the forward strand.
AATTGAATATGTCCTCATACGTATTCATAAACGTATTTAATTTTGATTGAAACATAGTTGTGCTTCTACTTTTCGTGAAAATCCCAAGAATCTGAGTGACAAAAAACCTATATATGACCCACAAGAATACTTCGACTGTGAAGTCGACCTGCAAAAACAAACAAAAAAAAAAAATTCATTCCGAGCCGAAAAAACAAAATTCGGGATAACCCGACCAGATATTTGACTCTATTCAATGATCCCGATGTGTCTGCTATTCAGAGGTTTTACTATATTTGAATGTTAAAGAATATAGATTTGTTCATTCTTATAACATAAAAATGGTATTAGTGATACAATTATAGATTATTTTCTTTCCATAATGGCATTAAAACAGGATTTACTTTCCTTTCTTTGTGGCTTGAAATATTGCGGGGTCGGGTGGGGTGCGGATGGAAATACCTCCTGTTCGGGTGGGGTTGCGTGTTGAGGAATTCTTTTTTGTCGTGTTCGGGTCGGGTAGGACTCTAATAGGCAACAGTAATAATTTATTTGATATATTTAAGATTATAAATAATTGGTCAAATTTCAATTCAAACTGTCTAACAAAAAAGCTGGAGTCGGAATCGGCCTGGTTTTTAAAGACTCCGACTTCGACGCTTTTTCTCAAAAATGCCCTGATTTCTAACGGTTTTGTAATTGCGCGCTTCTAAAAAGGGCCAAAATGACCGCTCTTGCAATTTTGGTTCTTCTCTGCTTTTGCATTCTGTAAACGGTGTTTCTGAAGCACCTTGTTAAATTTTTTGTCGAAAACCACTTTGTTATTGCGGTTTTAAATTAATATCTCGGTTGCTTATCAAACAATGAAAAAACCCAGAGTCAGATGCTTCAGGGCTATTCCATGAAAAACAAAACATTTCTCGGCGGAGAAAAATATTGTAAAAATAATTATATAAGTTATTTTTCGAAGTACAAATAATACATATATAGGATTTTTTCACTTTTAGCGACTGGCAACAGTGCTTCAAAGATCAGTTGAATACCATGCGTCTAAAACGCATTGACTTCAAAAGACCTAATTTTATTTCTTTTTGACATTGAGATTTTTTCTGTTACAATTTATTATATGTATCTTTTCCATTTTATGTACTGTTTTCAGAATGTTAATGCAATATCACTTATGTTATTACCAATGAAATTTGCTGTAAATTTATGTCCCACACGCGACAGAATAAACAGTATTTTGTTTAAATTCGTACTGAACTAAGAATTATATTTTAAAATGGTTGTGACTTATAAAGAACCTTATCAGGTATAAACATTTCCCAAATATATTTTTTAAACATCATCAATTTATAAATTAATAAAACAATATTTTATGCTGTCCCACACGTGACGCCATGTGTGCGACATTTCAAATAAAATATTCCCAAATAATGAATATGAATGTTATTAATGTAAGACTGTAATTTGTTTTTTGATAGCTTCTCCGCATGGCCAGAGGGCACTAAGGTCATGGTTCCTCGCACACGTAATAACTTTAACTGTGATATGCAGTTATGAGCTAGCCAAGGTGGATACCGGGTCACATCCGTTGACCGGAAAATTGAATACACCGAACCGTGGTGTTATTTATTTAAATATGTGAAACTCCTGTTGTCAAGTATCGTCCTATTGTCTATGTGTATATATATGTTCGTGACGTCAAGAAATGAAAGTTGTTTGTGCTTACAAGAAATCTCTTCGATTTCTGTGAAAGTGTGCCATTCCGTTAAAAGACTAGATAGACGATATATAATATTAATATTCGAATGTAATACTTGATTAAATTTATTTGATAAATTTTTTGGTTGCAAACTTTTAAACATTTCAACATCATTAAAAAATGATAAAATAGGTTTTACTTTAATACGTTTCATATTTTCTTTAAAATATTAAGACAAATTATCTGAACCAAATTTATACTCGATCATTAGCTAAAAGTATCGTATTGCATCGTATTAAAATTTCAGAGCAATTGTATAAAATTATGCTTATTTTTTTAATCAAAATGTCTGCAATACTCATCATATGGGAAAATGCGTGGAAAAAACGAAATTCGCCAAAAGCAACTTTTGGAAATGAACTTCTTTAAATAGATTAACATTCGTATTTTTTAAAACCGAACACGTCTTTTTAAAGTTGAAGGTAGGTTCCTTAAGCGTATGTTATTTGTATTTTAGTATTCCAATTAAAAATTCCAGGGCAGACACATTGAAAAAAAAATCGAAAGCGAAAGTGACTTACGGAAACTAACATTTTTGACACGGTTCATATTAATATTTTTTGAAACCAGAGGTATTTTTTAAAAAATAAAGAAAGTAGATATGGTTTGAAACCTTTAGTTTGTTCGTATTTTGATTTCCAAAGACGTCGTGAATTTTTAAATGTGGCAGAAAAAAGAGGAAATTCGCGTAAGTGGCTTTTGAAAATTATTTTCTTTCAGGCTTAGTATTCGCATTTTTGGAAACTGATTGCGGATTTCGAAATGGAAATGAAAGTAGATATGGTATGGTACTTTTTGTAATTTTTAATACACATATTATACACTTAGTCGTTTTTTAAGTAATTTTAATTGCGTATTGTTAGTTAATAATTTCTCTATGATCTTATTTAAAAAGAAAATGAATAACGAAGAGATCACTTTTAAAACTCTATGAACGCTACTCCTTTTAGAGAATTTTTTTCCCCTAATTCCAAAATCCTATTTTTCCTTTCGTGTACGATTTATACTTAGAGTGTATACTTAGAGGGTTTCTAATATTATTTCTGTTAAGATAATAGAAATTCGAAAAAAAAAATCTTTAAAACGTTAATATACATTTTACGGACATGGTTTGTGTAAAGTATTTTTAGGAAAATATTGAAAGAAAATACACTAACAAACTATTGACATTCATCTAAAAGAAATGTCAAAAACCTAAAATGCCTGAACTGATAACACAGAGTGGGTACTGCTCAATACTTTCACAGAATTGTGAAGCGATTTTATTGATTTCCTTTAGTAGACTTCTTATCGTAAGTTCCATCCTTTATAATTCTGTTACAATATAAGAAGGAAACAAAGATAAGAGAAAAGGAGATAATATTTTCATGTAATATTTATGGAAAAAATAAAGACATTTTGATACGATTAATATAAAACGCAAGAAAGCTGTTGGAAGTTGAATAGAGCTGTTACACTTAAACAAAGCCCACAAATTATTAAATGGAAGATAAAAATATATTTTACAATGTATTTCTTAGAAGATTCAAAGACAGCTTATTTCCCCATTTTGCGTGAAATCATTAAACACGTGTCCATATCAAATGCGGCTATAATTTTTAAGGGGGCAAAACCTATTCCGTAATCACATGTAAAATAGCTGATATCCATGTACCTTTTCTTGGGAACTACTGAAGCGATTTGAATAACATTTTTAATACAGTAGCAAAGGCAGTACAAAAGGGCAGTAGTAAAAGACAGTGGCAAAACTATAACTTGATTGTTAGTGAAGAAAAAAATTAGAATAATTACACAATTCTAAATTTTAAAAAAAAGTTTTTATTTTTTTATTTTTTTTTTATAACATAATTATTGATTTTTTTTTTTTTTATTGCTCACCGAATGATGTTGCTTAAGTACATAAAAAATGTATTAAAAAGGTATTGAAATTGCTTCAGTAGTTTACGAGAAAAAGGTACATCGATATCAGTCATCGGTTGTTGTCGCCCTTTTAACACTAAACATGCCAAAAAAAAATTACTTTTTTAAGAAAATATTTCACACGAGAATTTATTTCAAACTATTTAACCTTTTATTTATTTTATTTCTGCGTTATTTATATGCTATTTATTTTATGAAAAAATTTCTGGTTCGAATCAAATTATTTGATACCGGTAAAATGGTTTGAAACCGGTTGTCGGTATATTTTGTGTTAAGAGCTACAGCGGAGTTCTGTTAGTTCTGTTTTAATAACAAAGGTTTTGCTTTGAATATAGGCATGATGTAATGGCAAGTGTATTAATGTCCGCGTAAAACTTTGTTTTCTTTTATCCATCTAACGACAATGAGCTGTAATGTAGTACGAATGATTTATTTGACAATTTATAAAAATAAACATTAAATACTGCAATTCATGTTACACTATCATCTATTCCTTAGTTTTTAATTAAACGGTGTTAAATATTTAATACGTTATTTATCACATTGCTAACTAAGCGTAGAACCAACAGTGTGAAAAATGTCCAAGCCGGGAATACTGTTCACACTGTTGGTTCTACTCTTAGTTAGCAATGTGATAAATCACGTATTAAATAGTCAATAATTTCGAGCGTAATTTCTCTGCTGAAAATTAATTGAAAAATGAATTAAAATTATATAACTTTCGTTATTTAATAAATGTATTGCGCATTATTTTAATTATTTTCAGTTCAAATTTTGACCCATTTGGAGTAGAGGAACGCACTTCAGCGTCCCCTGAAGTGGGTAACTTGCATTTTGCTAAACCTGTATGTTAATATGAAGAGAGCAGTTGCCTTATTCACGGTATTGTGTTGATTGTATGTTATCGAATTTTCTGAATGTGATATCTTGTTTTAAATAATGTACTTGTTTCCACCTTAGACTAGTACGGATATATTGCGATGCAATATATTTTCTTGACTCTTACTCTCTCAATATTTCTCAATATTCTCAACATTCTCTATATAATATTGTTGATTTATTTTATCTAAAACTTCAGAAAAATAAGGTGGTTTTCTTCAGAATAATATATTCTCCTTATTTGGCAATTTTATGTTTTGTAAATGTTACCTTTCATGATTTAGTTTTTCTCAATAGCAAAACACTAAGATTTAGTGCGTTTCTAATCATTGGAAAACTGAGATATATCTATAATGTTCACCATAAAAATATACCATAGCAATGCCTCATGTCGAGAGCTCAAAATCACTTTTAAAGCAGTGTATGAGTTTAAAATATACATTTTAGATTTTTGATACATTTTCATCCCTTAGATGACGAATATAGAGATCACGCACATAGTCAAAAGTACGGCAAGGCTGCGCCAAACTTTTTGGTGATATGCAGCAAAACATTTTTAGTATTAACCCTTAAAGCTCCGGCGTCACTTACACAATTTTTATTCGATCGGCACCACTTTTTCAAAAGAAGTTTCCTTCAAGTACATAATTTCAAAAATGCTCTGATTAAATAAGGTAAATTTTATTTTCATTTGCTACTGGTGCCAAAAACAAATTTTGCAAAGAAAGATAATGTCTCCGCAGCGGAGCCAACGGAGTGGTAAGGGTTAATCAAGGTCAAACGATATATGAAATTGCATAGAATTTCGCGGATTAAATCTTGAGTTAAAGCGCACACATAATTTGTGTAACATGTATACTGACAGATAGAATAAAAATAATCAAATCGTATTCCGGATATGAGCAAACGTGTGAATTCATGAAAAATAGGAAAATGAAAATTTTCACTAACACGGTTCTTATTTTCGTGTATAAAAGAAAATGACAAATAATAAATTAAATGAAAAATTTTCCCTTTTGAAACATGTTATCTATACATTTTTCTAAATTGAATATTTGCACTTAAATAATTACTTTTTATGAAGTTATAAAAAACATTCTAATTTGACATATTTGCTATTTTATCATATGCGTCAATTAGTTTGTAAAACTGTAACTCACGCTTTATTTTAAAATAATTTTTTATAGTTAGGTTGAAAAATATTTATTTACATGCTTTGAAAATCAATTGAATTTCCCCTGATCTGAATTTCTACATTAGATACAATATTTTTCCAATCTAAGAAAAATAGTATTGTCGAAATTAGTTAAAATTAATTAAAGTCCCATGTCTCATTAAAATAAGTTTTATTTCTAAACACACGGGACCCATTTTTACCTAATTTTAATTTAACATTAATTTATTTATTCTCTATTTGAAATGAAAAAAAGACTAGGTGGATATGTAATAAATAAATATCTTAATCATAATAATTATATTTTAGTCTCCAGAGTGATTAAATTATCATATGCAATAATGAAAATGCTGCAATGATTACTTTCGTAGCAATCGTTTTATTTTAAATGATAAATTAATGTAAATTGAAATTATATTATATATCTGTTTTTTTTGTACATTAAGGTCATTGTACCTGAATGGAACGCGATTCCCTCTAGTTTTGTCACATTTAGGATATTTTTGGCATTTTATTAAATGAGTATATATTTTTTAAAGTGGAAAAAGTTTGAATACTGTGTTTTTATTTAAAAACTAACTTGTTTTGTAGAAGTGGAGTCATTATCTGTAATCTTAGAAAACAGTATACGATTGTCTCATTTTGAACATTTTTGTCACGTATACATAGGTTAAAACGTAAATGGGACTTTCAATGTAATTAAATGTGAGCATGCATGTTGTACATGCCAGTTCATCTTAAAGTATTAATTAATTTTTATTAATTTTTTAAATACTTAATAATGGGTTGAAATACACAAAATAATGTTAAAACGATTATTATTGAATTCGTTTAAGTAGTAATATGTTAATTTATAATAACTTAAATAGTAAAAAAAAATTTGAGATACATAATATTTAATATATTATAATTAAATAATGAATACTCAACATCCATACTGTAAATATTTTTAATTTTGACCATGTAAAAATCAAGAAGTAACTAATTAATGACAAATTCAACATAAAATTTACCAAAGCTATGTTTATTACTGTAATTTTGAATCACATATGTTGGTTTTTAGTGTTCCTTTAACCCCTTGATTCTCACTCCTGTCAATATCACGGGCTGAGGTGTCGTTCGTTATTTTACGTGTGCGTCATATTTCCAAGCTGGAGATTTATTGCTGGAAAAAACTTCTGAAACCAGAAAAATTTAACTGGCATTTCGGTGTGAAGTCTTTGAATAGTACCCTTAGGGTTTGGTTATTGGCGCTGATTGTGATGTTGGACATTCTATTGTACGTATCGAAATATATCACACTAAAAAAAAAATATTAATAATCAAAATTTAATGAATATTATATTATTTCAAATATTAATTCTGAAAATTTGTTTGATGGTGATAAAGATCTAAGATGTGAGAAAAATAAAGGTCTTATTCGCATTAATTCGTATGGCGTAAAACAGACATTAAAACACCGAGTTCTCGCATGATGGCTTTCCCACAAATGTGAATTTCATCAATAACATCTTTTTTTTCGCCTTAAAAAAAAAAAAAAAAAAAAAAAAAAAAAAAAAAAAAAAACTAATTGCATATTTTATATAGAAACCTTATAATTATCCAATTTCTGTAATAAATAAATAGGTAATTTTTTTATGTTTTTTTCCAAATATTAAGCGACCTTTAAGGGGCTAAGACATTTTGTTTGCCATCTTCCGTGTAGCCCTCAATATTTACTTTTCGTTTCTGGAAGGAATAGAATTAGGTAATTTTGAAATTAAGGATTCTTCAAGTCTCTGCATATCACCAGCGTTTCTGCTGTACCTTTACTTCAAGGTTATTTTTAACGACTAACTTCAAACGAGTTTTTGCTTTTTTAAGCTTTATTTGTTGTTTCTTTCCCAATTCTTGACACTGTTTCTACTGTTTCACTTCATTGTCCTCTTTTTTCAAATAAGTGTCCTTTGTTAAGTATCCTGAAAAGTTTTATTCTACAGACTTTACCTTTTTGGCGGAATTTTGATTTGTTCCATAAACCGTTTTTAACAAACAATTTTAAGAAGCATGAAATGGATTAGCTTCAGGAAGAGATATTTGTGAGTGTGATTTTGTTTGAACTCCATACAGTTCTTGAATCAAATATGAAATGTTTTTGGTCGTTACTGTTTAAAACTATGTATTCATTGTGTAAAAAAATTCAAAATCTTCAGCACTTATGTATCTTCCTAACGTTAAATGCGTTTGGAAGGACACATTCCACAATACTGGAGCAGGCGTATTACTACCTTATTGGCGCATAATTTTAAAATCTTCACTGGCAAAACATGCTTCATTAGTTAAGTCCTCAATTAGTCATAGATTGTAAATTCCCGTTAATGTCAAAATCATGAGAAATATTGTCATCCTTAGTAGCAAGATCATCATTAATATGTAAATCATCAGTAAAAATCGATTTTTTGACCGGAATCATTTTAATGTTTAAAAGTTTTAATGTTATGTTTTAAAGAGTTTATATCATCGATAATATATAAACTCTCATGAGGTAAACCATTGGTGGGTATGTCTTGTCTAGAAGTATTTAATTCATTTAACTCAGGTTTCAGGATTTCTAAATTTTGTTTTGCTATTGAGCATAGGGATCAAAGGATGATTCTGGAACAGCACGCCGATGGTATGAGAAAATGCCACATTTTTAAATTCCTATTATTACGTCACATTTTTTATTAAAAATTTTAAAGACAGGTATTATTGCATTTTGTTTGTTCTAAACATATAAGTACCCAGCCAAAGACAAATATTAGTGCATGATAATATAAAAAATTATAATTCTTTAATTCATCGTTGTTTAATTAATCGCAATTTCTGCTTTAAACATCATCTTAATACAATACATAAATTACCACATAAATGTATCTTAGTAAATCTTCTAAAACTATTTTGACTGATTAAATTCGTCACTAATGGATCGCTGAAAAAAATAAGTCACCAAAATGCAAAATTTTTTAGTGCAACTCTAGTTTGTAAAATAGTCGCCTTTCTTTCGCTTTTAATGGAAATGAATTAATTGCCGATAATATATCTTATTATTCTTGAGGTCGCGAGCTTTGTTATGAGTGTTGTGCTCGTGTGTGCGTAGATACGTTTTTACTGCATGAGTAATATATGCTAAAATAAAACTTTTAATGGATCTTTTAATATATTGCTATAATCGAGTATACGATGATACAAGATGATACGTGGTATGCTTAATCGGGTTCAATCGGGGCCAATTCAAGTATTTTACCTAGCGTGGATAAATGAAAATTTAATTTTCTTTTTTTATAAACTGTTGGATTTTTTTTTGTGTGTCTGTGTGGGGCAAATACAGGTTGTTTCTAAACTCATGGTACGAAATTTAAGGGTAGGTAGAGCACACAGTAACAATCATTTATTGTATAGAAATGTGTGGGACCAAGTGACGCATTAACCCTCTCGCTGCCCAACCCGAGAGTTTCTCGGGCAATATAAAAGTAGCATAATTTGCGCAACCCGAGATTTCATCGGGGATCATAGCTGCCAACCTTCCACTAATCTTCCGTAATGTCTGGATTAATTTAACCCAGGTTAACCACATTTCGAACCAGAAAATTTATTTCATGAATGCTTACTTATTTAATTCCAGGTTTCTACGTGGAACATATTTATTTTCATTTCTTAAAAAAAAAAAATTCTGGTTTGAAACGTATTAAACCAGGGTCAAATTAACGCAAGTATTACGGAAGATTAGTTTAAGGTTGGCAGCTATGACGGGGATGCATTTTTTCCATCTAATTAACCCTCCTTGATCATTCCCACCAGTTACTTTTTATTGTAAATTTTGCTTTATCTAATCGGAACATTGCTCCGATTAAATCAGACGAAAATTTTTGTTTTGAAAAACCGGTGACAAAAGAATAAAAATTCTTAAAAGACGCTCGTCGCGAAGGAATCAAATACGCAATTTTCGAAGCTATTTTGATAAAACAATTACGCAGCGAGAGGGTTAAGGTAAAAACACCAGGGGGGTAATTAGGCCCCTTTTTTAATTTTCAAAATTTCTCATTCATACCAGAAAATTTTTATGCTATCCTTTTCTTGACATTTCTTAATTACTTAACAATAAAAACTTCTTTGAAAAATTTTCGTATGAAATCGAAATTTTTGAATTAAAAAAAAGCGCAAAACTGGCAAACTTATCAAACGAAATACATGAATAAAAATAAAATGTGTATTTACAATATAGTTTACAAATAAATAGTAATGCATACAATAAAATTACAATAAGTGTTCAAACTTGCGCCCAGCAACTGTGATACATGCTTCGCAGCGTCGGTGGAACGATTGGCGTACACTTCTAAAGATGTCAGGCATTTCCCGCACACGTGCAGCAGCTTCGGATATGCGAGCTACTAGATTTTCGCCTGAGTCAACTGGAGTCTCATAAACAAGACTCTTGAGGTGTCCCCCAAAAAGAAGTCAAGGCTTGATAAATCGGGAGATCGTGGTGGCCATGGAACTGGTCCACCACGCCCAATGCATCGCGTCCCAAATATGGCATTCATGTAACTGCGCACATCAGTGGAGAAGTACGCGGGCGCTCCATCATGTTGAAACCACATCCGGTTACGAATGGCGATCGGAACATCTTGCAGCAGTTCTGGTAAAATCTGTTGCAAAAAAATAAGGTAACAGCGGCCATCTAGCCTCTTTGGTAGTAGGTATGGGCCAATCAAATAATTATTAACAATACCCGCCCACAAATTCACAGAAAATCGTTGCTGATAAGTATGTGGCCGCGTTGCATATGGATTATTGGTTGCGCAAAGATGGAAATTGTGCGCATTAAATACACCCTCGCGTGTAAATACTGCCTCGTCTGTAGGGGAGATGGGGGCGCATGCGAACAGTTCGCATAAATATAGCTTTTTCTCACAACTGGATTAATTTCTATAAACAAAAACTACTCAATATAGTAAACAAAGCTTTCTTTTACACCTGGTAATTTTTTTAAAATTCACCTTTTTAATAGTTTTATAAATTCAAAAAATTGTTAACATGTGCTCCATCAGCGGGGTAGTTGTGAACACACATGGGGCACATGTGAACACAAAAAATATCCTTTGACATGCTTTTTATTCTGTTATTAATTTGTCGTCATAATCATCAGTTATATTACCTGTTAAATGCACCATAAAGGAAAAAATATACATATATTTCTGTAGTTTTTTGGGATACGTTTAAGCAAAGGATTATAAAATGAAAATAACTAGATTTGGGGGCGGAGGGGGGGCTTAGATGATTCCTTAAGTATTGTTGTAAAAAGAAAGTGATTTTAAAAAAAGAAATTAAAACTTTTAAATTTTGCTTAGGGGTTTTTGTTTGTGGGAAATTTTAGGGAGGAGGCATTTATGTACTATTTATCGGAAATCTACCGAAATACGTAAGATTTTCACTCCTGTATTTCCCGTATTTACTTTTAAATTATAGATAAAGAATGCTTGTTTAATGATTAAAAAAAATCTAGACTATAACTCGCCCCCCCCCCCCACAACCCCCAGATTTAATTTCTTTTGCTTTTGAAAGAGGGGGAGGGGTACAATCGGAATTTTACGGTAGTTATCAGTTTAAAAATTTTACTTTCTTAAAATATTACTCATATCTATCTCTATTCAAATACATAACTGTTTTTGAGATGGAATCAAGTTATCATTGCAAGTTTGAATGAAATGGAATAGAAAATTTTGAAAAGTTGTTTAACGTAATACGTTTTGCATTAACAATGCAGAAAAAATATTGTTGTAAACCGATTAATAAAATAACACATAACACTTATTGCGTTTTAGAAGACATTTAATTTATTTAAATTACAATTGGACATAAACGAGCTTGTTACTCTTTATGTACTCGCTGACAGATGTGTTTGTAGAAGTTTCAATACAAAATCAACTTTGTATGACGGAAATGTCTTCTAATTCAGGAAAATTATACATATTAGAGCTGACATTATTTCTCATGGGGTTAACTGAAAGGAACAGAATCACAGAACGATTATTGGGGCACTTATGAACTGTTCATATCTGCCCTAACTATTCTGTCATGAAGATAGTCATCCAGATTCAAAGTTTGTACACTTTGAAAACGGAAGGGATAAAATCGATTTTCATTTAACACTCTCCAAACGGTCGGATGACTCACACCTAAATTCTGTGCAACAGCTTTTGTACTTGATTCCGGCCTTTCACTCACAAAATTCAAAATTATTTCTTCCAGGCTTGCACTGTGTACAGCTCTTTCTCGCCCAGTTTCCTGTCTGGTGACGTGGAAAGAACCTGTTTCAGAAAGTTGACGGTGTAAGTGCTGAAACATTCTATGATCAGGCATCCTTCTGTGAGGAAACTGCTCCTGATACATTCGTAGGGCAGGTCTGGCGTTGCCATTTATTTGCACGACCATACATGAAATGCATGTCGGCTTTTTCGGCATATGTAAAGTCTTCCATGACGAACGATAGTACAATTAAAAATGGCGATTTCTTCTACTTGAATGCATAGTATTGAACGGCGATCAGTCACTTACTGCCCTCTACTGACAGTGGAATGAACCAAAAACTCCATTTCTATTTCAAAAAAATTCTATTTCTATTACTATTTTCAATTCAAAAAATTTCGATTTCATACCAAAAATTTTGAAAGAAGAATTTTATTATTAAGTAATTATGAAATGTCAAGAAAAAGTTAGCATAAAAATTTTGAAAATAAAAAAAGGGGCCTAATTGCCCCCTGGTGTTTTTACCTTAATGCGTCACTTGGTCCCATACATTCCTATGCAATAAATGATTGTTACTGTGTGCTTTACTTACCATTAAAGTTTGTACCATGAGTTTAGAAACATCCGGTATTTACACTTTAATTTAATTTTTGTCTTCCTCTTTACATAACTGCTATTTGTATAGTTAATTATTCAAATGATATTTATATAATTTACTCTTGAATATAAATATTTACCATCACATTTATATAATTGCTCTCAAATACTTTAAATCACTTTTTTGCAGGGAGCGCTCGTGGTTTGGTGCTGTAAATCCCTTAAGGATTTATAGTCCAGGCAATAGAGACCGTATAGGGGCTCTACCTAGAAAAATTCATGGTAGTTCTGGAAAAGGGCTTACTATATGTTTTTTGGGTCGCTGAATCCGAATTTTTAACTTCCTACCAAAATTTCCCCCGGCAACCCCCCCCCCCCCCAAATTTAGGTAAAAAGCCCCCCAAAAAAGGTTTTTATTAAAAAAATCATTTTTTTATTGTTTTAGGGGGAAAGTATCGTTCACACGAAAGTTCACTCACACGTTTACATTCGCCCTCCTATCTCAGCTCCGAACTTTCTCTATAAGGTTTACTTTAAGTTTTTTGGGTCGCTGAATCCGAATTTTTAACTTCCCCCCAGAATTTACCCCCCCCCAAATAGTTGTTTTTTACTTAAATTTCTTATTGTTTTAGGAGAAAAGCATTACGAAATTCAGAAACTAGACAAAATTTGCAAGAAATAGGATATATGAAATTATGACGTAGGATGAACGGGGATAGGGGAGGGCTGCCTTTGAACATGCACTGCGGCGCTACGTGCACTAAGTTAAGAAGTCCAGGCAATAGGGGATTTTACCTGGAAAAATCAATACTTGTTCTGGATTTCGACTCCCTTTATGTTTTTTGGGTTGCTGATTCCTAATTTGTAACTTCCCACCAAAATTTCACCCGGCAACCCCCCAAGAAATTGATTTTTTGAAAAAATTTGTTTTTTGAGAAAAGCGCGCTGGGAATGTCCCGAGGCAGCCCCCTTTCTCCCCGTTTATCCTACATCATAATGTCATATATCTTATTTGTTGCAAATTTTGTCTAGTTTCTGAATTTCGTAATGTTTTTCCCCTAAAACAATAAGGAATTTAAGTTAATAACAACTATTTTGGGGGGGTTTCGGGGGAGGATTTGGGGGGTAAGTTAAAAATTCGGATTCAGCGACCCAAAAAACTTAAAGTAAACCTTATAAGGGAAGTTCGGAGGGGAGAATGGAGGGCGAATGTAAACGTGTGAGTGGTTAAGTGGAATTGCGCAGCTTAGTCCACGCAGCACCGCGCGCATGTTCCGAGGCAGATCTCCCCTTCCCCTTCATCCTAAGTCATAATGTTATATATCTAATTTGTTGCAAATTTTGTCCACTTTCTGAATTTCTAGATACTTTTCCCCTAAAACAATAAAAAATTGATTTTTTTAATAAAACCTTTTTGGGGGTCTTTTTACCTAAATTTGGGGGGGGGTGTTGCCGGGGGAAATTTTGGTGGGAAGTTACAAATTCGGATTCAGCAACCCAAAAAACATAAAGTAAGCCGATTTCCAGAACTACCATTAATTTTGCTGGGTAAAATTCCCTATTGCCTGGACTATTAGCCAAATGATAAATTCAGCTAATGGTTATGAGAATCCACAACTAATACACAGATCATTATTTTACACACAAACAAAATTAGTAGGTTTTACACTTTTTTGAGATTTATACGCTCAAAAAATATCAGATCCAAAGTTAATTGAATGTTTTGCTGCAATATTGGTATTAGAAAATAAATAGAACTGTAATTTAAATTTTTATTAAAAAATATTGTTAAGTGTAAGGCAAAAATTTTATTTATAATCACACGTAATCACCAATAATGTATTATGATACATAAAAATACATTGAAAAGATGATTTAATAGAGTGGACAGTAAATATTCATAGACAAAAGATTAAGGATAAAGTAGTTTTCACTGTAAAATATTGCGACTAACAGTTAAAATCTTTGGCCCATTTTTATAACTTTCATTTCAATATATTAATACGTAATAGCTTTCAAGTAACTGTATTTAAAAATTATTTAAAATTTCTTATAGATAAATAAAAAACGGTCATATTAAGTAAAATATTCATACGGGTACTTACCGTTGAATACTACTTTTCGAGAAAAGTAATTTCCGCCTTATTATATTGCATTCTGCTTTTAGGAAAGATGGATTACTTTTCAGAAAAAGTGGTATTCAAAGGTAAGCAGCCATATGGCCCTGTAAGTAGGTTTTCTTTAACTTCATAAAAAAATATTCACATCTACTATCCACAAATACACCAACTATACAGTTAAAGGGCTGAATGACATATTCCAGCTTTTTCATAAATATTTCACAGTGTCACTTCTGAAAGTCGGAGGCTTGAGTGAACAGAAAACTTTAAAGGGCAAACTGCAGTTAAAAAGGAAAAACTTCAAATAACACAGCAATGTAATATGTTTTCACCAGGACGACACATTATAAATTTTACTTGTTAAAAAGTGCTTTAATATTTTATGTGTTACAGCTCAGTTTCATTGTAAATTAGTAAAGTGTTCCAGTTGACTTTAAATAAAACTTAATTGATACTTCTAACAAAAGTATTTGGAAAAAGTCTAAAATATTTGCAGACGCTATAGTAAAGTTCAGTTATATAAAAGGATTGAGAGAAAATAATTAGAAAATGTTTTCGGAATTGCTTTTAAATTATATTTTTATGAAGCTAAAACTAGATTTGCCTTTCTACCTGATCCCCTCTTCCATAATGTTTTATATAGTGAAATTGTAATGTAATAATTTTCACTATTGTTAATATCTTTCTAATGTAAAGAACGCCATGGTTAATTTGTAAATCATCCCAATTTTCACTCATGAACCAGCATTTTAAATAGTATGAAAAAAGTAGCACAAGTCAGCTTTTTCATTTACAGTCGGACCTCGTTATCCCGACACCCGGTTTTCACGTCAGTCCGCTTATTACGTCAGTTTTTCAAAGTCCCGATTTTCCGTATATGATTTTAATGTAAATAAACTCCGGATTTTACGTCGTTGTATAATGTTCAACTCCGGATATCCCGACGGTTTACAAAAATTGTCCATTTTTTATAATTCATCTTATAAGCACGGAAATTAAGCGGTAAGAAATATCTTAACCAAACTTTTCACAAAAGTGTCTAAAATACCCATTGAGACAAATCAGAAATTTTACTTCAATCCTTTATCTGGATAAATAAACAAACACACTATGAATAACCCACTTAAGCTCCAGATAGACGTATCAGTCTAATCGCAGTCTTTTTGTTCTGGTCAGGCGGCGCTTTCTTGTCACGGCATTTTTCATCCCACTAAAACCGAAGCATTGCGTTGCATCGAAACGATCAAAAGTTATCAAACATCCATTTCTGAAACAACGAATGTTAATTACAATTCGTTGTATTATATTAAAAACAGAATTGGACAAAGCTAAACTAGGGATAAGAAAACCTTAATTAATCAATATTTCATGTAACAAGAAAAAAAAAACAAGACATAAATCTGTTTTTTTTTCTTTTCAATTTTTTTGTGTTTGTTTTGTTTAATAATAATGTTTTATAGCTTAAAACTGCAAGAACAGTTATGAATTTAAAATTGTCTTAAATTAATTAATAATACAGATTTTTATAAGCATATTTTTCTCCAACTCCGGTTACCGCGACACTCCGCTTATGACGACACTTTTTTCTGGTCATTAGAGTGTCGCGATAACGAGGTTCGACTGTATTATCATTTATCCAATTTGTCAAAAGGCCAATTGCACAACTTTCCTTGAATAGTCTTCCTTGCTTCTTTTAATTTTAGAATTTCTTTCATTAAAAATTCGTAGAGTTTTTTCTGAAGAAGATTTGACAATTTTGCTCCAATCACGCTCGTTCGCCGTCACTGACCTATAATATAATTTAATCGCTTGGTGAAAAATACAAATGCACACTTTATACGACCTCTTAAACAACAAAAGAATAAATATAGGTCTTTTATGAATTAAGGAAGAAGATCACTTACAGCAGCTTGATATTGCTTGATTTTAACACAATATTAAAATAAATTTTGGAACTGTAAATATGTCTTCAAATTAAACAATTTTGTGGAATGAATAAATTGTATAAATCTTTGCTTACGTATTTCTTTAAATAATTTTAATGATACATAATCAGAATTTCGTTTAACTAAGAAATACTAATTAAAGATTTTTAATGACATACATGTTTTGCGCGTAGGATTATAAAAATATATTCGATATATCCACTTAATATTATATATATAACCATTAAATAAACATTACCGACCACCAATAAAAACTGGGAAATTATGAATAAAATGACATTAACAAATACAGTTCGCCCCAACACACTTAAAATAGATGCCAAAAAGATAGTAAAAAACCGCAGAAATTGAATAACAGAAATTGAATGATGGAAATTTGTAGAACTTAGACATAATCATCGGGTCCGAAATGCCTTAAGTTCCACAAATAAAATGTGTGGTTTCATCTTCATATTAGGTATACATTAGCTAAAGAATATGAATTTGGGACTACCGCACACAGAAAACCGACAAATAAGTCATTGAACACCAATTAAGTTCAAAATGAAACAAGATTAAAAAGTATAGAGGAAAAATAAAAAAAAAAACAAATTACCATGTATATATATATATATATATTGTTATAATGTCGTACTTTAACTTTACCCTAAGTTAATAATCGCGTTTACAGATAAAAATATTTTCAATTAAATTAAACCATGAAACGCAAATTCTATGATAAAATTTCAATAAAAATTAAAAAATAAACAAATATATTAAAATTACTTCTATAAAAATAGGTAGAAGTTATAAAGATGCATAACATATAACATGATTCACAATTTTAAGTTTCTATGTTACATAGTTTTGGAAATATGATGCGCCCAATGTCAAAATATCTGATTTTAGTAAAATGGCTTTAAATTTAAAAGTTACCTTGATTTGTATAGTTATCGCTCCACATATTTTATCATAAAACTGGTTTTAATTGTAGTATCGTCATAATTTTTTTTAAAGTTCGGTAACGTGTTATTCTTTCATAATAGACAAAAAAGAATTTTTTTTTACTTTTTCAAAAGTTTTAAGGCAATCTCCCCCACCCCCTTAATGCTATCAATCAGCAACTGATTTTCGAGAAAAAGAAAGCGATAAAAGTGTAGCTAATTACAAAGGAAAAATCATGAAATCATTGAAATACTTTCTCCGGTTGCTGAGGAAGTGGAACACAAAACATGGCTATTTTTCAATGATTTTGCAACTGTGCCCAACTCTTTAAGTTAAAAAGTATAGCAAGGTTGGATGTTATTCGAAAGCTCTGAATAAAAAAAAGAAAAACAATTTTAACGTTATTCAATAAAAAACTGTAAGACCTGTGCCTGATTTTGTTTCTTATGTCGAGTACAATAATTTGGTTGGCAACGAAAAGTCCAAAGATTTAAATAAAATTTCATACGCTATATATTTTTTATATATTATTAAGTGATACGTAATTAAATCAACTCAAAATTTAAAAAGTTAATTTCTTAATGTTCGGCATTAAAAGTAAAAAAGGTCTTTTTTTTTTTCAAAAATCATAGTTTAAAAGTTACCATTATGTAAAATACATCCAGGAAAAAAAAAGATGAAAAGTTTTGAGAAGTCTCGATTTAACTTTTGTAGAATCACGTTTTTCCATCTTTTTATAAATTTATGTTTGAGAAAAACTTTCAAAACTTCGTAGCTTTAATGTTTGTTTAGATTCAATCTTCTCTGAAAAATTTCTCTAAAAGCAAAATAAATTTATACTTGTTTTCAGATTCAGATATTCTATGAAAACTTTTTTAAAGCAGAAAAAATGAAAGAATTGGAACTGTATGAAATATTGGCGTACACTGCCTCATTAACGAAAGATAAAAAATAGCAAAAAGAAGCAAACACAAACTTTTTATAAAAAAAACGTTATGGCAAATTACTGTTAATGTTGAAATAAAATTTAATATGAAGAATTGATATAGCATTATGTAAACAGTAGATTGTAATATACATATAATCATAAGTACTCTTCGTTCGAAGTTAAAACAAAGTTATTGTAGAGAAAAAGACTATTTAAATAGTTTTCTTATTAAACATATTTTCTATTTATCTTACCTTTTGGTATAACAAATGTTCATAGTTCTACCCCGTGTTATGCGTAAATTCTAATATTATGTCACTTTATCGTCGGATACCTTATGTGAAATTTTAAAAGTGCATGACTTCATGAGATGATACATCCAAGGAACCAGAAGTTCTGCCTTGGAAAATTTGCTTGCTGTATCTATCGTTTCTGAAACGCAGCATTTGATCTCGAATTGCATGATCAATTTATTCAATTTAAAAGAAATTGAAATCTTTCTTTGGCTTTCCTGTAGCTTTTCCTTGGCTTTTCAGAAGACATTTTCTGTCTTATGTATTTTTTCTCTTTCAGTTGAATAGGAGACCGAAGGAGGTTGTCTGAAGGATATGGCAGTTTTAACCAACTTCCATCGACGGAATTTAAACAATTCAATTGTATTTTTTTTATATATATGTTCAAGAATAATTTTAACCCACAGGTTTCATTTTCGTAGCTTTTTTTATGCTTGGCTAGAAAGATCTCATGCTGCAGATGGTGGTCCCGTTTCAATATCATTATGATCTAATATGGGATTATTGTCTGTCCGTTTTCATGTCTTTATTTTTACTTTAAAGGCTTTAACTTACATAAAAATTAGCCATCATCACGAAATTTGAGTATGGTGTTAAGGTACACAATACATAAGTACTAAATTATCAGTATTAATTGATCACTACTAAATTAGTCTTTATATCGAATAAATTATTTTCACAGCGACAACTTAAAAAGTGTCAATACATCATTATATACTAAGCATCAAAGTAAACGATATTGGCAACATTGAGATTACAATTGGAGGCGCATTAAATTCATGCATCAGGTCGAGTACCCAATTTTACCTGAAACAGTCGCATCCAGATCATCGGTTTGGCCGGGTCGATTTAGCAATAGCTCGATTTAGTCGATTAAATTTAGTCGAAAGAAGTGTGAAAAATAAAATATTAAAAATTGTAAATTATAGGAGAAATAGGGTTTGAAATTTACTTAAAAATATGAAATTTTACCAGAATAATTGCCCTTTTTTTTTTAATCATTTTTCTTCATAAAACTATTTAATACTATGGATAAAAGGTAGCATAGGATACTAAACTAGTCAACATTCATTCAAAAAATGTAATTATTCAAGATTTCTGCTTTTAAAAATCATTTTAATTTAATATAGAAAAATATCACTTAAAATCACCTTTGTAAAACAGCTGAAACCCTCTTCATATTTGAAGTACCCGATTTGTCGTTAATAGGTGAAAGATTGAAGTTTTAGAACAAATGTAGCTAAAAACGTTATATCTTTTCCTGATTTCATTTCTCGTATGCGAAGCAAAGTTTCAATGCTGTGACGTTGAGAATGTCGATTAAATTCCCATATTTCGGACACATTTTAGGAGGTGGAAGTGCACTGCAAATCAAACAATTTTTACATAGATCCATGGATCATCCTATGGATTATAGATCATTTCATATCCATGGATTTCCGAGAATATCCTGACAATTAATCGCAAAATCTTAAAATTAATCTTGTTAATCTCCAGTTGACACAGAACCACTAGCATGAATAAAGAAATAAACATTTTTAACAACGCTAAATGAAATTGCTGTCATAGAAACCGCCCCTTTACTTTCTCTGCTTAACATACTTTCGCAACAGATTAATTTCAGCGAAATAAGATGTTGAAAGGCTGATAACTTAGGAAGGAAATTAATTATTGTACGCAGTGAATTGTATCTATTATTTATTTTTTACCCGACTGCCAAGAAGGATTATGTGTTTCACACGTATCTGGGTATGTGGATTTCTTTATACCCACGAAACATACCAACGGCCAGATGGATTTTAATGAATGAAGTCTCTATCGATTCATCTTAACCGTCCGATGGTTATAGGCTAGGTTTTATTTTTATAAATTTAAAATGGTGGCCGTAAAATACGAAATGGCGGTAGACGCGAAAAAAAATTACGCACCCTATTGAGTGGCATATTATTGGATAAGTCATTTAAAATGAAGACATGTTTCATTGACTATTTTACAGTCAGAAGTTCCGTTTAAATATTACACAACCTGGAACTTGTGTAGGTAGGATCTCTAGCGTTACTGTAACTCCATCCATCATAAACATCTATCGGCCTCATCAAAACCGTGCTTATAGATAGGTACTAACAATTAAACTCAACTTAAAAGTCATCAGTACAAGGAAATAAAAAAATAGGTAAGTAATATAAAAAACAGTTTAACACTGAAGAGGAATAATTAAATAGATCGCTTTTTACACAGTCGGGTTTTTTGATTTTTTAAATTTAATTTTTACTTGTTTATTCTTTTATTATTGTTATTGTATGTTTTTTATAATTTTAATGTTTCCCATTGTAGCATGCTGTTAAACAAAAGTAATTATCTACGGCGGCTTATAGTCTGAAACTTACTTTAAACGAATAATAGATTGAAAAGGTATGCGGTCTTCTTATGTATGACCAGGACAAAGACCACTTGAGACCAAGAGACGTGGGCTCGGCGGTAAAATATCACTCTGAGTTTCTGATGCCCCACCTCCTTCCAATCACAGTCCAGTAGCTGCAGTATTGGTTACTAGTTAGCTAAATGGTAAGCCAATATATTTGAGGGACTGAGAATTATGAGAGGCTAACGCTGGATTATCACCAAATAAAATATATATATATATATATATAGAATTTATTATATACTGAAATGAGATATTCAATGTAGAGTATTCAGTGCAACGATATTTAGTCTTACGATTTTCTTCGCAATGAAGAGCTCTCACGTTTGAATCATGCCCTGATTTTTACAGGGTTGCTAAGTGTTCCGATGGCGTACATGCGTTTTAATCACACAGTTTCTCTATTTTAGAGATTTCTTATGGACACGTTTACAATGAAGTTGATGAGACCGTAGTATGCCAAAATTGTCTCAATAATTTATTATATCAGAAAATGAGATAGTTTAGGTAATACAGTAGAGTGTATTTGTGTTTGCTCGTTTGGTCCGCAACTAAATTTTTATTTATTGTGTACACTAAATGACTAAAAATTTCTATCTCTGGATGATGATATACCAGATGTCATTCCAACAGTGTTCCAGTGCAATATCCAGAGGTATTCACAGTGTTTTCCATAGTTAAAGTTTTTCGTAAATTGTATAGTATTAGGGTGCAGGGGGGGGGAGGTGTGGAGCTGGAATCTTAACTAATTAATTGAATATAAATAATCAATGTATAATATTCCCATAAATTAGAATTGACATTTGTAAAGCAACAAAGATTTTCTATACGGCGAAAATATTTCAAAGACTTTCAAACGCGTATTAAGTGAATTATGAACTGCGAATTACTTAATTTTATAAAATGTTCGTAGTCTTATGCTAAAAGGTAGATTAATTGAGTTAATGTTCTTTTTAATATTCTCCCCCTCCCCCCTCTCTCTCTCTCTCTGTATATATATATATATATATATATATAATCTGTAAATATTTATTTTTTATTTATTAACTCTTAATTAAAATATTAAGTGTTAAATTTTCTTTTGTATCATGTAACTCATTGAAGTTAAGCTTAGTGTGAGTTTGGGTTGATGAAATTTGATTGGATTGTTTATTAGGGTGGTGCGAAAAAAGTCAAGTTGATATTTCCGAGTCGCTATAGTGCGGAAAAGTTGCGATTGGTAAATACAAGAAAAACAAAAAAAAAATTCTTCAAATCGGACTTTATCTTCCGATCCCGCAAACCGCCTAAAAATTCCAAAAAATTGAAAATTTCCGATTTTTTCAGATTTTTTTTTTTTTTACGTTTATGTATTTTTTATCGCTATGGGGAAAAATATTTGCAGTTTGTACTGTTTAATAATAATAATAATAATAATTGTGTTTAGAGAATATCTTCCGATCGCGCAAGCTCAAAAAAATCGGCAAGTATTCAATTTTGAGTGATTTTCATGCATTAAGAATATAATCAACTGAGGTCAGTTTGCAGTCTCAGGTTAAGTATTAAATGTTAATTGATACTATTGAGCATATTAAGTTATTTTTAAACAACCTAGAACTTACCACGAAGAGTTCCTTTCAGGTCTGAAAAGTTTAGTAGTGCACCCAACTGCCGTTAGCCACGTTGGAAAACAGCGCTGAAGTCGGCGTACGCGCTCCCACCTAACTCCATAAAATTTACAGAAAAGTCAACTGGATTCAGATGAACTGCTTGGCATATACTATTTTGACGGAAGGAAGGACGATACCCTAGTTAAAGAAAGGATTGCATCTAAACAGGTTCGTCGAACTATTAAAGAGGAACACTTTCCTGTCATAAAAGAACGTGGCTCAGTTTATTTAGGCCATGTGCCTCCAAACTCCGGGCCTGCTAAGGACATTGTATCTTTCATAGTATCATGTCTTACTGAACAAAGGGTTTCACTAGAATACTTAGATTTGGTAGGCTGTGATGGTACAAATACCAATACTGGATAGAAAGGTGGTGCTATCAGAAAGCTTGAAGTTCATCTCTGACGACCACTGCAGGGGGTTGTTTGTTTATTCCGTTTTGTTGAATTACCTTTCCGCCATCTTCTTCAACATTTGAATGTTGAAACAACTGGCCCAAGATCATTTATTACCTCATTTGGACACAATATCATTGTTGTGTAAAGCTCTCGGTGATAAATTTTCAATTGACTGATTGTGAAATTCCAGAAGTGGACAGGCAACTGTTGAGTAAGGACCAAAGATATCTTCTTGGCATAAGTCAAGCAATTAAAAGTGGCAACTTTCCAAATGACTTATTAAAGTGTGACTCCGGCCCAATTTCACATGCCAGATTGCTCACTTGTGCAAATAGAGCCCTTCGACTTTACGCGAGCGTGGAAAACCCATCGGATGCCTTAAAGCCATATCGGCATTTATTTTAAAATCTTACTTGTCAGTTTATTTTGAAATAAAATGCTGTAAGTATATTACAGACGGGCCTATTCATCTGTACAGAGCAATTGAAGCATCTCGATACTTTCGTGACAACCTGAAGAAAGTGTAGTCCCTGAAACTGAACGAAACTCGTTCTTTGCTCACCCGGAAAACCTACTGATGGCATGGTCTTTTATAAGAGGAGGCACATAAGAGAGGTAGGGCTAAGAAGAGTATTAAAAGCCAGGCAAAATGTTTTAAAGGATAAAGGTATCTGTATCTTTATCACTCCTACAATCCAGAATTAATTGATTGTAATGTAGCAAAATTAACATTTCTACCTCTTTTTCGGAGAATAACCCATGAAGAAATACATTTCTTCGTTCAATCAGGTCATATCTCAGTCTGGGATGATAAAATGTTTTCCAACTACACGTAAGATGTCCAGCTGTGCGTTAAATCAGTAACGGAAGCATCATTTAAGGTATGTGGCCCCAATCAAGAGAGCATCAGGACCACACTGAAATCAATGTCCATAATACCAGACATTACCACCAAATCGCAGTACAAAGTTGCGTCTAAAAGTCAGACTTAAACAGATGACATAACAAATTGTATATCTTATACTGTCACGACACTAGTTTTTTAATACAGTGTTTTGACTCTATTATAACAAACTATATATTTAAGTAATGTAAATAGCAAATACCCTCATTGGTTGGATGGAGGATAGGTTGTGGTTTGAACTCGAAGTGCAGCTACCTTCCCGTGGTGAGTTTTGCTTGGTTTGCTTAAACATTATCAAATATCTAAACAAGCAAAGAGTTGTACATTGTACAATTTCTATGCAAATGTTAATATTGGAACGCAAACTGATCTCAGGTGATTATTTTCTTTATTCATCAAAATCACTGAAAATTGAATTTTTGCCGATTTGTATTGAGCTTGCGTGATCGGAAGCTATTCTTTAAACGCAACTGTTTATTTTTATTATTATTAAACATTACAATCTGCAAATATTTTTCACTATAGCGATAAAATATATATATACGTAAAAGAAGAAAGAAATTCTGAAAAAATCGGAAATTTTCAATTTTTTGGAATTTTTAGGCGGTTTGCGGGATCGGAAGATAAAGTCCGATTTAAATAATTTTGTTTTTGTTTTTCTTGTATTTACCAATCGCAACTTTTCCGCACTATAGCAACTCGGAAATATCAACTTGACTTTTTTCGCACCACCCTATTGTTTATTTCATTGGATAATGATTAAGAAGCGAAGCTAATACGCAATTACACAAGGAGAACATTTTCGGACAGTTTATAGAGTATTTTGTTATCATACAATTTGATCTTGGCCAAAATGTTGCTGATAACGAATTTATTTATGGGCTTCCTAACTAAACTGCAAAGGATAATTTAAGAACCCTAGATGTCCAAGGGGATTTGTCTTAAAATCGTAACCGATTTAAGAGTCTGCTTGTATCTTTCCAGTAGAAATAATCAAATTTAAGCAGGCTGCGTAATGATATTTGTATTTTATGATTTGTCATTTTCTTCTACTTTTAGTATTCAATAAAATAGCTGTACTTTTCCTTAAACTATACATATGTCACTAGGATTAGCATTGATTACTTATATCTAACAAGGGAACCACATTTGGTGCTGCTTGCACCTAGCATCGAGACCTGGTTCTTTTTGTACCCCTATACGTAAAAGTTAGAGAACAGATAAAATTTCTCTGTTAAAATAATATTTTATATACTTTTCCATACTTTTGATGTTTTATTATTACATTTTTAGCTGTTTATTTCACGCCAACAGTGAGTTAAGTCGCTAAATACGGCGCTACAATTTTCCCGCCCGCTTTATCCTGGGAGTAAACGTACAGTACATATTAGATATCAGATTGCGTTATCAGATTTGTTTGATAATTGATAGTATAAGAAACAAGAATTAGGTCTTTTCTTCTTTTTTTTCTACGCAGACGATAAATATATAAATAGTAAATGTATTTCTATAAAAGCTTTCAAGATCATATAAAACTATTTTTTAGTGAAATACAAAATAAGCAAACTATTTTCTTTGCCAAATCGAATGGAATAAAGTTGTGTCGAATGTGTAACATGGAATGTTTCTGTATTAAATTGTCCTTTGGTAAAAGTAATCATAAAGTAAATTAATATTTTTACACAATTTAGAAAAATTACTGTGGCTAATTAGGTCGGACATTGCAAATTCTACTGAAGTTCAAACCACACACCTCACACAAGACAAACAGCTATGCCATTTGGCTAGGGTTGCCAGAAAGCTCTATTTTTGAAAAAAAAACGCCAACGTTTCCCCGCCAAAAATATGAATATAACGTTTCAGTTTTTCAAAATCAAATTAGAGGGTTCTTGAATTTTTAAACTTTTTCAATATTTTATACTTATTATTAACTAATTTGTATTTTTAAATGCCTTTTTTTTTTTTTTTTTTAATTCAATGTTAATAGTCCGTTAAGTGGTCCCGAAAATTGCATTTTCAGAAAGTTAAGCTGCTGTAAAATCAAGAAATATTATTTTAACAAAAATATTTTTATCGATTCTCAAACTTCGTAATATAGGGCTTTAAAATGCAGCAGGTGTCGGTGCTAGGTGCGAGCTTCACCAACAGTGGTTCCCTTGTAAGTTAGCGTCAGAGTAATTTTCCATAATTTTGCGAATGGTATCTTTGTTGCCATTTGCACTAACGTGGCAGTAAATAATGTCTTAATGTCTTAATGGAATAACTAACGGAAACGTAACGATAAAGGTTGTTATTCAGAAATGCTGGTATTGAAAATACGGTGTCTTGCCTGGCTGGTATTTTGCATCAACTTGGTGTGAAATAATGTCTTAACGGAATAACTATCGGAAAAGTACCGACAAAGGTTATTATTAAAATATGCTGCGACTAAAAATCCGGTGTTTCGGCAGGTCAGTGTGCCGTATATTATGCAGTATATTTACTCAAGAATGGCATACAAAATAAATGACAAACAAAATGTCACAAACTCATTATAGCATCAACAGGCATCAACATATTTTGAAGAACAACCTATAAAAATATTAAGATAAATTACTTACATTTAAAAGGACAAGTTGCATTCATGTTATATGCAAGAGGGATGCAGATCCATAGACCATGTACAACTACAGATCATTTCATAGTCTGAAAACTGGTATTTTATGTGCAATGTATAAGTAATAAATAAAATTGATTGAAAGTTAAACGTACCTGGGGATTACATTGATGGATAGTGAAACATACGCATGTATTTTTTCCCTAGTGTTTCACAAAATGAGGTTCAGAAGTTTTCTTTTCAATAACCTTGCTCTTCAAGCAGATCCATCTATAGTGGAATCTATGTAGTTGTTGAATTAAACCCAGGTGGCCTCATCAAGAGCGTCTCTTTAAATGGTACGCTTACCTTATTCCATAGGTTAAAAACATTTAAATTTAAAAGCCAGTATCATGATCAGTTTTTGTAAAATTCCGTAATTAAAATGAAAAACTCATTAACCCATTAGCGCCCAGCGTCCTCATTTGAGGACGCTGTAAAAAATATTTTTTTCCTGCATTAAAATTAAAAATATTCTTTTATTTACTGATTGATCTGGTAGATGGCAGCACTACACAATTTAAGAATTGCGATTTATTTGTAATTAAGTCAAAATGCGCGGGAAAGATATAGTATAATTTCCCTGTTTTTTGGTAATCACGTTGTGTATTTTTTATACTACTATATGGAACTGGATTTATGAGGTAAATTCATTCAATTTGGTATAAATATAATCTACATAGTCTATATTATGCCTTTAGCATGTTTTTTAATATTTATTGTTGTTAATATAAACGTAATAAATAGGAAAAGTTGTCCGTCATCATTTGAGGACGCTGGGCGTTTGGATGTAGTTTTTATTCAGATTCAGATTCGTTTCTTAAGAGTTTTACATTTTTTCTTCCAGATAAACTATGAAAGAAAATTGAAAATTGAATAAGAAAAAAGCTTTTAAAAGCTTAGAAGAGGCAACTGCTTATCTTTTTTCTGAAGAAATAGAAGCAGATATTATATTAATGCCTCCGGATGTAGATGATTTAACAGATGAAGAGCAATTTGATGATGGTAATTTGAGTACTCCGGTTGTATCAGATGTTGCAGGTACGTTGGAAATTAGAATACCAGATGACAATGACAACTCTATTATTTGGGATAAAAAAATGAAAAAAATTCCCGTAAACGTAAAAGAGAAATATCAGTTGTATGGACAAATGAAACCCCGGCTTACACATTCGGAACTTTGGAAAATTCGTCAAAGAGAAATTCGGAAATATTAACAGCGGAAACTAATAATATGACACCAGTTGAGCTGTTTGAAGAATTTTTTTAATGAAAGTGTTTATGATATGGTTGTAAAAGAAACTAATGGATATGCTCACGAAGTGAAAAATAAATTGAACTATAATGTTACTAAAGACGAAATAAAAACTTTTATTGGATTTCTGATACTTTCGGGCTATCACACTTTACCAAGTGAAAAGGACTACTGGACAGAAGCAGATGATTTAGGATTAACAATAGTGATGAATGCTATGACTAAAAATTTCTACTTAGAGCTCAAGAGATTATTACATCAGTATAACAAACATGATAAATCATTTAAAATACGTCCCTTGTTAGAAATGCTTTCCAAGAATTTTCAGAAATGGGGCATTTTCCATGAACATTTGTCTGTTGATGAGATCATCGTTCGGTATTATGGTCATCATTCACTTAAACAGTTTATAAAATATAAACCTATCAGATTTGGGTATAAACTCTGGTCTCTGTGTGGAAACGATGGTTACTGTTACAACTTTACACTGTATTGTGGAAAAGAATCAAATACTTCTGAATCTGATAAACTTCCTTTGGATACAAAAGTGGTGTTAAATTTATTATCTATTGTTGAAGATCCAAAGAGCCATTGTGTTTATTTTGATAATTTCTTTACCAGTCATATGTTGCTAAAAAAACTGAAAGAAATGCAGTTCAGAGCTAGTGGAACAATACGAGAAAATCGCACTGAAAAATGCCCAATAATGGATGATAAGAAAATGAATAAAAAAGAAAGAGGGCTTTACGATAGTAAATTTGACAAAACTAATGACATTCTTGTCGTTAAATGGAAGGACAATAAGTGTGTTTCTTTGGCCACTAATTTTGATACAATATTGTCACTTTCTCCAGTACAAAGATGGAGTGTAGAAAAAAAAGAAAAGGTGAAGTGACCTCATTTATGGGGGCGTCGACCTTCATGATTGGCTTCTTGAGAAGCATTCTATAGCCATACGAGGAAATAAATGGTATATTTGCCTTATTACTAGGCTGATAGACATGGCTGTTGTAAATGGCTATGTCATTTATAAAAAAATCCATGGTTCTAAGTCGATGACATTTAAAGATTTTAGAAGGTATATTACAGTTACCTATTTAAAAAAAAGAGCCGATTCAAAAGCAATTCTGGGAAGACCAGTACAAAGGCAAATAACATCCAGATCCAACGTACTTTCTGACATTAAATACGACAAAACACAGCATGTTATTGTCAAAAGAGAGAAACGAAGATGTTGCCAATATGATAAGTGTTCTTCAAAACCAAGAACATATTGTATGAAATGCAATGTAACATTATATTTACAATGTTTTCCTCTTTTCCACACTAAAAATCAATCTTAAAAATGTAAAGAAAAAGGTTTTCTTATATATATATATAAATAAATTTTGATTTTTAACATTATTTTGCCCATTAGTTTTCTTATATACTAAGACTAGATATATTTTTTATAAAAATATTTTATTTTTAAAAGTTTAAGATTTTTACATACAAACGCCCAGCGTCATCAAATGAGGACGGCTTAAAAAATATGCTTGCAATTAATTTTTTTCAAAATGCTTTTGAAATACTCTTAATTTATGCATTTCCATCCATATGTATCAATTTCAAGAAAATATTTCAAAAATTGTTAATTTGGGCGTTAATAGGTTAAATGGGAATGTTATAATTTAGTTTATTCAGAAATTATTTAAAATAAATTTTAAATTTTAATATTATCGTATTCCATAATCCAAAAAGAGATATTGAAAATTATTTTCAGACGGATAAAAAAGTTCATTATTGAAAGTAAAGTGTTTATATTGTCATAATCTCTATGAATTTTAGTATTACAAAGGTTCTTCATGAGATTCAGATATGGGTTAGACTGAGCCTTTGCAAAGCATTAACATTTTATTTTTGTAAACAAATCCAGAATGCAGTTAGATGCGTGTCAAATAATTTTCCCTACTGACTCACCCACTCACAACAACTTAATACGGACACAAAGGATATGGGAAGACCATGTAGCAGAGCTTGATATAACACAGACTACATACTTCCCGAAATTTGCTTTTAATTAAACAATCCATCAAACGCAAGCGCTCCCCAAACCATTATGAAGCTACTGCGCATTTTCCGACTGAAGCGTGTTTTTGGATTTTTCCTCAAATCATGCCAATAGTATTTGTAACAATGTAGGGTTGTAACAATCCAAGATTTTTGTTTCATCAAAAAATATATTTTGTTTCGGTCAGAGCTTCAGACTGCCGCGCTGCAGGTCGAGAGTCCGACTACCGAATGTGCAAGGTTCAGTCATTCTTTCATCTCTTCTTGGTCGATAAAATGAGTACCAAGCCTGCTTGGGAACTATACACCGAGGATGCCGCTTTAGGGTGACCACCTAACTGGAATATATGCTATATAGTACCTCGGGGCACAAGGTCGAGAAAACCGGGATGAGCACTGTAGGCCCGATACTTTATGGAACGTATAGCCACAGTTTTTTTAGTTTGAATATAATTTACTTCTACGCATCGTCCCATCACATGAGATTTTAAGCCCATTTCAATGTTTCCTCTCCGTGTTTCTAGATAACATTGTTTTTTCTTCATTTTTTTAAAAATTTAGTATAGGGTAAAGTGGGGTCAGAAGCCGCGGTGGGACAGATGCCGCGGAGATTGTGTGGCAACACTAGTGTTCCCTACGCCAATTTAAGAAGTTCGTTGTGTTTCTCCGTACTGTGTGCTACGTTGTATGCGTTTCCACCACTTAATTGTCAGTATTTACATATTTATGCCGATTTTTAAGGTTCGAAACTACGTGGTGAGTTTCTAAAATTATTCTAATAAAGTCTTATTACACATTTTAAGCCATATAAACAGAGATTTCATTCCAGTAATTATGCTGTCCATTCATGTAAATTCAAATGTTTTTTTTTTTTTTTTTCATTTTCATTTTTTGTCTTAAGTTTTATTTTTTGAGCTTACACTTTTGCATTTTCGTTAAAATTTTCACAATTTAGTGATGTACATAATTTTTGTAAGTTAAATGTTATTTATTTTCATTTTAACTAGTTTGAAAAACTGAAAGTGTGATTTTCTTGAAAAAAAAAAAAAAAAAACAAAAACAGCCCAGCCTTTTTCCCCATGCGCCATCTTACCCAGCACATAAAAGATTATGTAAAAAAAAGACGTCTGGGAAAATATTTATGACTACTTTGTTAAAAGGGTTTTAACTTGTTTAACATAGAAATTAGATTCTATAGGGCTTGATTAATGATTTCCGGTACTTAGTTTGTTGTTTTTTGCTTTATTGTACATTTTATAATAAGAAAAGTAAAACTACGGTATCTGTCCCCAATTTACCCTAAGCACTTGATTTAAAACACTTTCAAAATGTGACATACTCTTCTTTTCTTTCTTTTTCTCCGTAAACGTTTTGAAAATCCGCAATTCTAAAGAATGTTTTTCGTAGATAGCCGAAAACCTGTCTATGTCCTGTGCTGTCAAAATCTTCTGTATCTTCTAAAATTATGACATCTTCAACGATAGTTTTGAAACTTTTCATTAACGTCGCTATTTCTCTTTATTATTTACAAACACACTTACAAAATAGATTTTTTCTCATCATTTACTAAAAAAACCCTTTCTCCTATTGCATCATCAAGTAAATCATGAATTTAAAAATCAAATTATCACAAACTTTATTTCTCTGTTAGTGACTCTGTTAGTGTTAATAAACATTAAACTTATTTTAAATGTTGTGATTACTGCAGAAAGTGTTTCATTATAAACTAGCTGTACCCTGCAACGCCTTGCTGTGGCTCAGTCTGGCTAAATGGAAAAGAAAGAAAAGAGAAAGAGCACGTTTCTAATATTTAATTTCACAATGCTTGAGGATATACAATATTTTTTGTTATTACATTTATGTGCAGATATAGAGAATGTCTGGTTTGACGATTCTAGAACACGAAACATACAATTGTCCGTGCGAGAAGCAACCAATGTTTAGATCTAAACCTCAGAATTCTAAAGCTTGGCTTGAAAACGCCAGTCAAATTGGTAATAGTGATCTCTTAACTTGAAATTAATTCATTGGAATCAAAGGAAAGCGATGAATGAGGACATCGTCAAATTTGAAAAGTCCTGTCAAGATTGTTGCTTGTACGATGTTGTTCATTATTATTTACTGCAAGCCGCGTGCCTTAGAAAAGCTTTGGCTGGTTATATTTCGCAACATCATAATTGACACGCCGACTGTCAATTGCAGTATGTGCGGTGGCATCCCTGGCATATCGAGTGAATCAAAAAGAAAAGTGCCAAGTTAAACTGATGGCATTAAGCTCACAGGCTATTCACACTAATTTTATATTAAACTCTTATTTCAAAGAATAACACCCCTTGAAAAATAAATGAAATGGGGGTTATTCCCCCGTTGTTTCCCCCTTTATACTTAATTAATGAACCTTCTAATCTAATCAGGGAAACGCTTTATCAGAATAAACCGGTATACCAAATTTGAAGGAAATTGGATAATTCTGCATGAAAAACCCATTTATCTAAATTAAAGGGGATTAGCCTCGTTCCCCCTTTATACTTAATCAATGAACCCGCAAAACTAATCAATGAAGCGCCTTATCAGAATGAACCTATTCGCAAAATTTGAAGCAAATCGGATAATTCTAGATGAAAAACGATTAATCTAAATTAAGGGAGGAATTAGCCCCGCGTTTCCCCTTTGCACTTAACGAATAAAACACCAAAACTAATCAGGGAAGCACCTTATCAGTGTAAACCTATTTACAAAATTTGAAGCAAATCTGATAATTCTGCATGAAAAACCCATTTATTTAAATTAAATGAGGATTTGCCCTCCGTTCCCCTTTTTTTACTTAACAAATGAACTCCCAAAACTAATCAAGGAAGTGCCTTATCCGAATGAAGCTATATAAAAAATTTGAAGCAAATCGGATTTTTTTATCAAGAGTTATCGCGTTACGTACATATGTACATAAATACGTACATACATATGTACATACAGAACCTGCAGGCACATTAGCTCTCATGTTTTAATAGCTTGAGAGCTAAAAAGGAAAAAAACGCGAACTAAAAACAAAGAAAAAGCAAAAAAAGATAAAAAAATATACTGACGAAATATTTCAGTAATGTGCCACCGAGGGGACAAAGTGAGGGGAGGGGGTTGCGGGTGATGCGTAATATGAAAGGGTAGTCAAAGGGCTTTGTAACGATATATCAAATAATGGGTGTTGAACAAAATTAAAAAAACTGCCCCCTGGATGGGTAAAAATTAATTAGAGGGGGGAAGTTGATGTTTATAATTGGTATATAAAAACACGCGCGCATTCAAATGAAGGAAGCAATCAATGAAGAATTTTCGGAGCTTTCAGATTTTGTACAAGCGAAAAATTTACCTCCATGGCGGAAAGTGCGGGGAGAGAGGGGAGGTGCATAATATGAAACAGTGGTCAAAGCACTTTCTAAAGATATATCACATAATGGATGTCGGAAAAATTAAAAAGCGCCCCCTGGTGGTGGAGATGAAAATTGAGGAGGGGGGAGCGAAGTTCATAATAGGTATATAACAACACGTTCGCATTTGAATGCAACTCAATCCATGAATTTCAAAGCAACCGGTAAAGAACTTTCGGAGATTAGCGGTTTTGTACAAACGAACATTCACATTTTTATTTATTTAGATATATTGTATAAAAATGTGCCGCCCCGGGGAAAACTGGGGGGAGAGGGGGGAGGGAGAGGGAGGGGAGGTGCATAATATGAAAGAGTGGTCAAAGCGTTTTATAATGATATATCACATGATGGGTGTCGGAAAAAATTAAAAAAGCGCCCATGGTGAGGTGTGGCAAATTGTGTTAGGGGGGAGCGAGGTTCATAATATGTATATAACAACACGTTCGTATTCAAATGCAACTCAATCCGTGAATATCAAAGCAATCGTGAAGAACTTTCGGAGATTAGCGATTTTGTACAAACGAACATTTACATTTTTATTTATATAGATTTTAAATATACGAAGTAAAATTTGCGTAGTATATGTTCTCCTTCAACAACTAACGAATTTTGCAATCGTCTTACAATTTCTTAAATCACTGCAAATCTTAAAATTATTAATCTTAATTATTAATCTTAATTATTCCAACGCGTGAATGTTTTACGATTCAGTGTTAGGTATTAATTTTAGGTGGCAATATCTTTATCATAAAAGTAATGAAATATTCCCTCCTTTTAGCCATATGTATATATTTATGTTAATAGAAATAGGTAATAGAACATCATAATGAATAATTATTGAAAGGATAGGTAACCAAAGCTTATAATTTATACGTCAGACATATAAGTGCTTCATTTTATAGCATTAAGCTCATGTATGCTTAAACAAGCACTTAGAATATTAGCAAGATTTACGGTTTTCGTATGTCAAATGAAATCGAATTAATATGAGCTATTCGTTATGTTTGAATATAAATGAATCTAAAATGGAAATTGATTTCTAAATCCTAAATTGGGCATGGATATAGTTCCAGATATATTGAAAGGGAAATAAGAGAATGTATTGCAAGATTATGTTTCTATCGATTCATTATAGGTTATAATTGTAGGTTATATAAAACATTTTTAATTTAAAAACGATAATATATTTATGTGAAATTTTTTGAGGGGGTTTTCTTCCTCCATATGAAAAAATTCAGTTGTTTTTCTGGCTATATTCCAGTGGTTCTCAACCTCAGGTGCGCGTACCACTGGGGAATATTTAGTTTGGGGATACGGGATAAAATATTAACAGTAACGTAAAGCAAACACATAAATCATTAAAATGAAAACACGTTAAGAATTTTGGTTTGCACAGGGAATAAATCCAAAATGTTCTTCGCAAAATGAGGGAAAAGAATTTCACACTTTATCAAGATACGCTAGAATACTTTTAAATTAAAATGTATAAGTTTTATGAAATTCCATCATTTTTGCTTGCAGTGAACTTTAGGCAACAACTAATTCTACTTTTCTGTGAAGTAGCGTATTGTTTTACCTTATTTCTCCAAATCCAGTTTTTTCATTGTTAACATTCTTAGATAGTACGATTCCAAAATAATTTTCATTCTTGCCAATAAATTCACTCTAAACTGAATGACTCTATAGATATATCTAATTTCTGCGGAGTTTATAGTATTACATGTCAGCGTGGTCTTTCTTATTTTGAAATAAACTTATATTGTTTATGTCATACATTCGCAAGGAAGAATTTAACAAATCGCCCATTTCAAAACATTGCTGGGAGATGAGCCACACCCTTGACTTTAGTTTCACTAAAAGTGTCTTTAAACACACATATATTCTTGAAATTGACTTTCTTGAAGCAAAACAGTTACCTATCCTACATATAGCAAATCCTAATATAAGGATTTTATGAAACGAACTTACAAAACGTTTATTTTAAATGTTTAAATGCAGGGTTTCTAGCATACTGGCGGTAATGTAATTTTAGTTTATTGTTACAGTCACCTGCAGCATGTTTTCTCTTGAAGAGGGTGTATATAGCATTTATGGGTTTTTTTACTGGATCGCACAAAATAATTCTATTACACTACCGTATATGGGAGGTAATTACTTAAAAAATATTTTTATTGCTATTTCAATTTTTTAAACGTTGCGAAATTTCTATATGTTATTAAGAGTGTTTTCGACATGTTCTCCATTGAAAATATGGGGTGTAACATTTGTAGTTTTTTTACAGGGCAATACAAAAAAAAAAAAAAAAATCCAATGCATTACACATTATCACGAATAACTGCTGGAAGAACTATATTGAATGACATTTATATAACTTATGATACTTCATGTATCTCTATGTATAACTGCGTCTTCAACTAACTTTTCGACCGTATTTTAAACTCACTTCCGATGAACGATTTTCACTCAGATCTTGATATTAGGTGTCCGCTAATGTCAAATTTCTATATTGAGGAAAATTGTCCTATTACAGTTTTTTACGTTCTCCTTGTGGGACTAACTAAAATTACAGAACTATATATAAACTAAAACATCACAACCATATTTCAAGTTGAAATTACATAAGGCGGATACAACTGTCGTTCTTTTACGCCGATAACTCCTCCTAGATAGAGAAATATAGTAACCAAATCTAAATAAAATTGATTTTATATGTTTTACGGTATGGCAGCCGCACTCAAAATAAAATTACAGAATCAACAGAATTTTACTTCTGTATATAGCGACTTCTGGCGAATAATAGTATAACTAAATTTAAATAACAATTATTTTAGATTTTTTTAAATCTTCACGATAAACTTCTAACACGTTTAAATTATGTTTACATAAACATTTTTACATGATGTTTTTTTTTTTTTTTCTTTTTTTTTTTTTAACTGGTAGCGTCTCTGATGGGAAATTGTGTAATGAATTGGGTTTATGATTTCGAATATGGCGATCATACTTCATGTTAAGATTAGATAAATCAGATTCAAATCGATGTTTTTTTTACGACGCTAAAATCCCTTTGTGCGGTATGAGAAAAGAAAAAAAAAATAAAATTGATTTTTTAAAAAACGAAATGATGTCATACTCAATGGAATAATAGGTAGGACACATTGAACACAAATTTACTTGTTAGCGTACTCTGGTGGAAATGAAAGTATCTAAACTATAATAAAATTGATTTTTAAAAAATCTTCAAAATAAGTTTCAACCACGGTCAAATTTATATTTTGATGAAAAGTTCCACACGGTAAGTTTTTTTCTTTTAATGGTAGCGCCTAATGTGGGAAAAAGATGAACTAAAATTTTAAAATGGAATTTTAAAATCATTTTCTTATGTGCCAACAACAACAACAAAAAACCCCAATAGTTTAGACAGATTCCGCTAAACTTTAGTTTACTATATCCAGTTTTCCTTAAGTAGCGAAAAATCTATTCAATACAAATACTCAAGCTTGAATTTCGTATGGCGTATTTTGCATAAAATACGAAAAGTAAAAGTTGAGTAAACGGTATTGCTGCGAAGAGTTCCATTCGAAATACATTGCATGTGTAACCATTTTGAGTGAAAGTCCATCACATTTTCCTCTGATGACTGTAGGCTGAATGTGAAAACACCGGTATGTAATAGTTGTTAAATCGTTTTGTCTTCAAAACGTCGTTTTATTTACTTTAAAACTAATTCAAAGTTAAATTTATTACTGGTGTAGGGAAGAGTAGCCATATTTGGACTGCCGCTTTAAATGGACCGTTGCAATTATGGCGTTAATTACAGAAAGAGATGCCATTTACCACTAAAACCCTACTCATTAGAATGATGTAATTTAAGATACGAAAAAGTATCCGACTTCCACGTGCTGTTTTCAGATAATTTAAAAAAAACCCCTAAAATTAGCTGTTTTGATCATTTTTTTCCTACAAAACGTAAGAGAATACT
This sequence comes from Maratus speciosus, assembly GCA_963932465.1. Classification (NCBI taxonomy): domain Eukaryota; kingdom Metazoa; phylum Arthropoda; class Arachnida; order Araneae; family Salticidae; genus Maratus; species Maratus speciosus. The sequence goes on from OZ010787.1 coordinate 21,450,433, forward strand.
TTAAAACTAAAGTAAGTTGTTATGTTTTTATATACATCTCTAATTTCATGTGTTTATTGCGCATATTTTTCACCCGGATTTGTTTGCTTTTGTTTCTGTTCTTAGTCTTGAGATTATCTATTTAAAAAAAATGGCGCAGTTGCCTTAATTGGACCATTTTGAGTTGCTTAAATTGTACCAGATATACGATCATAAATTTCAAAAGTAAATAATGAATTTTGAGGGGTGTATGCTTTGGACACTATTTTTTTATTTGTTATAATGGATGTCTATCTTCATGCAAGTATTTGAATATTTTAATTTTTTTTTTTTTTTTTTTTTTTTTTTTGTAGGGTAACTTGTGGTGAGATGCCGTGTTGTACAAGATGACGTATCACGTAGTTTTCATATGCGCAGGCGATGTAGGGAAACGATGCTCAGTTGTAAGGAAGAGGGTTCCCTAGTGATACTTTAATTTCCATTTGCGTTTAAAAAAAAAATAAATAAGTGGTACCTTTTTATTGCTATTTCGTCTTAACACTTCTGATAAGTGTCCAAAATCTTTTATGTGACTTCTTTATTTGCCTATATATGTCTTAAAATAGAAATTAAAGCCTTTGTGCAGGAATATTAAAAAGCAGAAAACCAACGTATAAAAATGCACAATTAATACGTGAAAAGGAGCAAACAGCTGTTTAGAATCTACTAGCGAGATTCTTCTTCAGTGCCAGATGGAGCGTGATACAGCGTGCTAGAAAAAGCAAAGCTGAGCAAAATGACAGTGAAAATTATTATATACCCGATTATATACCGGATACGGGTAGAGAATGCGCCAAAAACAACCAATGAGACAGAAGCAGATGAAATGACTGAGTGGACAAGTAGCGACATCTACCGGAGAACGAGAGAAAAAGAAACTAAAAAGAGGAAATCAATTTAATGCTTTCCAAATACATGGAAAATCAGGGGTACTAGATAAGTCATTGTCTAAAGTGTGAGAATTTTTAATAATGTGTTAAGCTTCCCAGAAATCAAGGTCAAGGTTAGAAGAACATTTCTGGATGAGGAAAAATTGAACCTATGTTGAAAAGACCAACAATGTTGAGCAATAGAAGAACGTTTAAGCTCCCGATTTTTAACATGACCTTCATGCTCTTTTAAATGTCGCTACTTGTCCACTCAGTCGTTTCATCTGCTTCGGTCTCATTGGTTGTTTTGGCGCATTCGCTACCCGTATCGGGTATATAAGCCGGCGCGTCTCTGTCATTTTGCTCAGCTTTGCTTTTTCTAGCACGCTTTGTCTTGCTCTATCTTTCACTGAAGAAGAATCTCGCCTGTAGATTCAAAGCAGCTGTTTGCTGGTTTTCACGTATTATTTGTGCATTTTTATGCGTTGCTTTTTAATATATATGTCTTATTTTAAATACCAAAGAAATAAAAAAGATGTTTTTAGAGAGTAGAGGTACCTAGCCTTTCTCAAAGCATAAATGGTGGCCGGTTCCTGCTTCTTCACGTCAGTGGCGGACACCGGCGTCTTGCCCAATACTTTGGGGTGAGTCGACGAAAATTTTGGGTGGTAAGATGCCGTTTTTTTCCCTTGGGGTAAGATGCCGTGGCGGTCAAATGCGTGGTTGTATCTTCATTGTTTAAATTACTCTTGGCTATAATTAACTTGTCAACAACTTTAATCAGATAATTTAAATCAGTGATTATTTCATGATTTTAATCAACTGATTAAAAAAAATCATTGATTAAAATCTAAGGTGGACATAATTTGAAAGGTTTCTATATGTAGTCTGCCTTATAAATAAACTTTATTGGACTTATAAGTAATCGTTTAATGGTTATTAATTTTAAACATTGTTAAAAAGTTTATGCTAAATGCAGAAATAAATAATTTTAATAAATGTAAATATCGGTAGTATATAATATAGTTTTAGATAATTAGGGGTCTCTGCCCCCTACAAGCTATGCTCGCCAACATCCATCCAGACGCCGCAGACTCTAAAAACACGCTAATTTGATCTACTTAGTAAAAATTACGGAAGATTAAATCGTAATTAAACGACTAGTAATCAGATTTCTTTTCATTTCCCTATGGCTGAGGGATTTTAAGGCCGAATCAATTTTTGTCGAGACAACTAACGGCTACTTTCGTGATTGATTAAATGAGATCAACCCGACAATTTAAAATGAGCTTAGAATTTTGTAAAGACGCTATAAGAAATTTATTTTAAATTAGGCATTTTAAATGTGACGTAACTTTCCTCAATTTTTTTTTCTTCTCATTTTAAAATTCAAATAAAAATAATTTTAAAGGCCTATGAAAACCAAACTAAATCGGTATGACAATAGCATCTGCGAATTTCCAGGTGTCTCAAGCCTTTCTAGAAAGGAATTAGATAAGACATTAAAGGGTAGGAAAGACATAATCTTCAAGCGACGATGATATGGATGATGATTAAATTCCCTCCCAATATTCAGAAGACGAGGATTTTTTCAAAAAGTGAATGAGAATGATTGTTCAGAGTGTCTAGCAAAGTGCAACGGAACTTTCAGAGATTAGCGATTTTGTATATACGAACATTTACATTTTTATTTATATAGATATATTGCATAAAAATGTGCCGCTTTTTTTAAAAAACTGTGTAAAAACTTTTTCTGCTCTATCCATCACTTTACTGTAACAATGAATAATCGATCATACAGTTTTAGTTCTTCTCCCACCGAAATTGACGTTTTTCCTCCCCCCCCCTTTTTTTACAAGCATACAAAATTTCAAGTCGTTTAACCTGTTTATTTTTCATTTTTTGCGCTATTTGTAAATCTTTAATAAGGTAAATTATCAGTCGACTTGTAAACCCCCACCCCCCTCATGAATAAAAACAATTATGGTTCCCTTAGCCCCACCCCCACCCCATCTCGCAAAATTATAAATCTTTAAAGGTTGTCATTGTTTTCCTGCTCTATTTGTTACTACATTATAACAACAGTTAACCACCTGAAGTCTTCCCTCAATCCAAAATCGCAGCCTTCATTCCCATTTTCCTTGTACACAAAATTTAGTCTTTAAAACTGTTTAATTTAAAAATTTCCTTCCATATGTCTTTACAAGAAAAAAGTATTTTGTTCGTAAAAATTTTTGACAGATTTACACGTTTTAGGGGTCAGAGATCCCGAAAAACGTGTTTTTACAAAATGTGAGTTTGCGACTCTGTATGTGAGATACAATTTGTGGGTGCTCTATCTCACGAAATAATGCACAGAATTTAATAAAAATTTATACTTAGTTAGAATCTGATGTAAATTGGTGACGATTAGTTTTTGGTGTAAATCGCCCAACAGCTGACTCTTCTATGCTGCATTTTTCACGATTTCCGCCATAGCAATACCTTAAGAACGAGCGCATGATTTTTCATAAAACTTCAGATTCAGGTATACCTTAATAAATATAGGGGCTGATTATGATTTGGTGTAAATCACCCCAGGTGGTTCTGCTATTCTGAATTTTTCATGGATTGCGCAATAGTCTATATACAGGGTGTTTCACAAAGGACCCCTAACTTTAAAAATCAATAACTCGGAAACGGTGATAGATAGAAACATGAAATCAGTGGTATGTTTAATAAAAAAATCGTAAGAATCTTGTACATAAATCTCAAAATTTAGTTCAAAATAACCCCGAAAGATGGCGCTGAGAGCGTTAAGAATCCTTGGGCCTGTTCAAGATGAACGCACGCCGCGCGCTCGAGCTCAGGAGACAGGAACATGGAGTGGGTCTTTATCGTAGATGGAATAAATGTTCAGTACGCTCAGGAAAGGATCTTGGATTTGATTAATGCTAATTATAAAGATAATCTGTTGCAAATGAAAGGTGAGCTAGATAGCTGAATGAATAGAGCATTGAACTCAAGACTAGGGGTAATGAATTCGAATCCTTCGCGTCCCAAATTGTGTTTATGATTTTTTCATTTTATCGGTTGCTTTATATTTTTCATAATAAATAAGATATTTTTGATAAAGATAAATTTTTATGTTAATAGTACAGAAACACATGTGAATTTTTATCGAGACTAGGATGCAGATCATAGTTTACAGTTTTAAAATCAACATGGAAAATTTTATAAAAATAAAATGTAATAGATGTACATTATTTTAACTAAAAATATCTGAACACATATTTTCTGGAAGAGATAAAATATATGAGGTTTGTCGTCTAGTTTTGTAGTGAATAAAGTATGATTAGAATGTTTATAAATTTTCTACTGAAAGTATAAGTAAGTATTTTGCTTATACTAGCGTGATTTTGAGTGCCTTTTGTTTCTCATGTTTTATGGTGTATCTTCGTCTGTTATCCACAACGTTAAAATATGCAATCATAAAATAAGAATTATATATAAAAAAACCTTCTCTGAAAAATTATCTAACTAACAGTTCAAATTCCATTGAAATCCCTCGAGTATAGTAGATTACAAATAAATCTATCCTAATAAAAGAACAAATCGCTCTGTCTGTGTGTCTGTGTGCGATGGCTAGCAAAATCTACGACAAGTACGAGGTTCAAAATTTTTGTGAGAATAGCCAGAGTCTCTCCAGATATACCTGGTTCTCAGAATTTCAAAATTCTAATTAACATCCGAGTTATTAATTATCAACCGTCACTCACTGTCATTAAAAATTCATCTCGAACGGGAAAATCTTTGACGCATGCGCTGAAGGCGCTGATACGCAAATGAAGAGTAGAAAAAAAATATTTCGTGGGTATTTTGTCATTATTTATTAACTAACATCGTCCAAACCGCTTAGTAAAAATAAAAATAGAAGGCATATTTTGAAAGATTGTACTCTTACGTCTCAAATGCTGTAATCAATTTAAAAATATATCGCGATTAACCTCTTGAAAAAAAGTTAAAAAAGGATGGTTTTTCCGAAAAACGTTTTTCTCCCTTATTGCAACATCTCCCCAAGATGCAATTTTAAAGGTACTGACAAACCAAAAGTATGCCTATAAAGCTAAAATCTTCTTCAAATCGATGGTGCAATCGTTTGTTTTAAAATATGAATTTTAACCCTTTCAAATACCCCGTCAAAAGCAGGTCACTTTACGCCTCATAAAGAGGATTTACATTTCTGTTAAACGTTTACCCTCTAAAATATGCATATTTTTTTAAAATGAAATTTTAAAAAGGGCTTGGTCGTAGCTATATTTACGATCGATTAAAATGTTAGAGAATTTGGACAATAATCATCTATTTTTTTTATTAATGAAACCGACGCGAAAAAAAAGGAAATGTAGAAATCATTTCTGCTCCGATAGGGAACCTTAATTGACTAATGCTCGTACTCACCATCTACCTCGACCTGGAAAACCTCGGTCGAACGCTCAAATGAAATTCCCGATAACGTTTCATAGGATATTATCAAGGAGATATCCAATCTGGATTAAAGGTGCATACCGTTTGAGCTTTCGACCGAGGTTATCAGTATAACTCGGGGTCGAAGTAGTTGGTGTATACGAGCGTAAATATTTTTTATCGATGGGCTTTACCCACGAATGGCAACAGCCACGCCTCTGCAGGGAAAAACCCTCCGAAAAAGACTGTTTATTGGATGAAGGGGGAGCAGTGTTAAAATGTTCTTCATGCAAAATGCTGCTTTTCTCCTGTTTACCCGCAGCTGACACCACATGGGTAAAGTCCATTGTGGTGTAGTCGCTTAACGCCTTAGTTTACTGTAGGAACGTACCGTGGTTCGAAACTCGATAGGGCTAAGCTGAAATTTTAATTATTTCATTTTTGCTATTTTAAGGATTTCATTCTTCTTTTAAAGGATCTAACGAAAAAAAAAAAAAAAAAAAAAAAAAGTTTTGCATTTGTAAATCAATATGGCAATAAGTAAATAAATACATACAGCAAATATTGTTAACGTTAAAACAATTGAATTACTAAAACAAAACAAAACAAAAATTACATATAAGTGAATCGAATTATAAAAAAGAATTACTACATTTAATAAACCTCATTGTTCAACGTATTTAATTAAAAGAAAATTTGTATTTTTTTTTTTTTTTTTTTTTTTTTTTTACAATTTTAAGGGATTTTAATAAAAGAAACAAAAAAAAATTACACATAAGTGAATAAAATTATGAAAAAAAAATTACTACATTTAACCCTTTCCGGCACGGGCAATTTTTGTTGTAAAATGATGAAATGATTGACTGATACCAGAATTTTAAAACGACTTTTTTAGAAATTAAAAACATGCTACTTTAACTATTCACTGTAAAAGCAAAATTTTACTAAAATATTCTTGGTGCCGTTCGTAAGTTCGGAATTAAAATTAGATATTCCGACCCGGGCACACTGTGCCGGAAAGGGTTAATAAATCTCATTGTTCAACGTATTTAATTAAAAGAAATTTTGTATTTTTTAAAACAATTTTAAGGGTTTCTTATTAATTATTATTCTTAAGATTAATTATTATTTTTAATTATTCTTAATTTTGAATCAATTGAATTGTTTGAGAAAAAAATTACACATAAATTAATCGGGTTGGGTTGATTTTTGACGGCCGATTATCTACTCGAGGGATATAGGCCCTAGGGGGAGTGCCGACCGTGTGGGTCTTTCTAATGGTACCTAACCCGTATTTTTTGCATGGAAAATCCAAGGTTTCGAAGAAAACCACGAAAGCTCCGAAACGGTTAGGCCGATGGGCGTGATTGGGATCGAACCCAGCACCTCCCGTCTACCAGCTTCGAGAGCAGAACTTCTCAACCACTGGTGGGGCCATAAATTAATCAGATAACAATAATAATAATAAACTACATTTTACATTGTCCAATCGATTTAATTAATTTTTTTTTTCAATTTTCAGAGGGTGTTTTTTTTATATCTGTAGAAATAAAAAGATTACTTTCACTTATAAAAACTCTCGCTAGATAGCGGCCAATTTTTTTTTCTAAAGATATAAAATTATATAAACTTAGCCGTGCAAAGAGTCTGTCTGTTCCGATAATAATTCCAATACAGGGCCCCCACTAGACGTAAGATACAATAAAGCCTGCTTAGGCGGAAACGCAACGACCAGTGATAAATTCCGTTTTATGCTGGCTCTTTAAATGGATCAAACCATAACTGCATTTTTTTGGGGGGTGGGGGAGCTAAAGCCTGTTTTTTTTCAGTTTTATTGCACGATTCCTTTATAAACAGGCTTTACTCTATTAGAAAATCAATTTGCTGGATAGTACCTTTTTAAAAATCTATACAGTAGTATTTTATCGCAGTTTTATTATTCCTTTTTCAGTACTACAGTTTATGATGCATTTGTAATTACTTTTTCATCTAAAAATTTTAAATAAAAATTCAAAATTGCGCTACAAATTTCAAGTTTCTTTAACACGGCAGTAGTCGCGGGTCGGTCTTTTTGCCGCCCATATGAATTATCTTCTCCTAACACGAATCAACTTACAAATAGAATAGAGAACTACCATGTAGCTGACTTTAAATGTTTCTGAACCACCACAGTGAAGCGTCAAGAAAATCTCTGTTTTTTTTGTTCAAGTACATTTTCACAAGCAAAGTAAAATTTTGTGGAAATGTCTACACAACGATCCATAATGTCAAATTATTTTTCCTTTATTCATTATTCCAAATTTCATGAATTAAATGTATAATTTAAGTAAACTGCAAAATTTATAACTTCATTGAAATGAAATATTCGAATATTAATCGAAGAACGTTTCTTATTTTGCATTTTTGTATGCCGGCACCCGGCGGCAAAGAGACGGAGCGCGACTAATAATGTTCTGAAAAAAGACGAGACTACTGTCGGATTAAAAATATTATTACGGGCCCGGACAACGTGGGCGGGACAGCTAGTCTCGTAATATGTTGAATCACAATCTTGGTTTATAAACAGCATTCTATCACGAAAAATATAAAGCAAGTGATAAATCATTTTTAAATAAATAAAAGGAAAATTGTTAAAAAGTTAAAATTTTTAGATCTCCAATTGAATTGTTAAATTGTATCAATGAACCTACCAAACAAAGCATAACCAATAAAACATAAGCATAAAATGCACAATCACGTGATCAAATCGTCCACATAATTTTTCTGTGTTGCGCGCGCAAAGTATTTGTGTGGTTGATTGAACGCTGATCCAACTGACGTAGATAAAGTAGGTCACGTGATGCTTTTCCCGAATATTTTGAATGTTGTCCAAGTGAGCATAGGCATATATTCCTGTTACGAAAACCATGTTTTGGAAGGATAAAGAAATATAGTCGTTAATTTTACCTGTTTTGAACCATAAAAATAATGAAATAATTGAATAGTTTTAAAATTCCTTTCTTCGAGAAGACCTACTCTCTGGCAAAAACTTCTCAGCGCGCGCGCGGCGTGAGCTGCACTTCTGAATAGACCCCTGCTAAAGACGGTCCAGAAGCATAGAACGACTAGCCGTCGAAGATTTCACCATTGAAATCTGACCTCTATTAGCGTATAGTGAAAATAATTCCGAAAACTATGTATACTTTGGAGGAACGTGTTTTTATTGTGTTGGAGTACTACCGATTAAACCAGAGTCCTACTGCCACAAGGAGAAGTTTTCAAAGGCGATTTCAAGTCGCAAAAAACCCATATGGGAAAACAATACGTGAGCTTTTCAAAAAATTTCAAGAGACAGGCAGCGTGGCCGATGCGTTATTCGGAAATGTGGGTCCGACGCATTCCGTCGTTACTCCTGAAAATTCAACGACACTTGGAGCAGTTATTCAGCGTAATCCGAATAAATCAGTCCGCAGACTTGCAGCTGAATTTGGAATCAAGCCATCCAGTACGTACAGCTTCCTGCGGAAAACATTACACATGTTTCCTATCAACTTTCAATGCCGGAACGCCATACCAGTTCGAGCTGAACGACAACCAGAGGATTACGCTAACGAGATACTCGACAATATCAATAGTCCTCGTTTCGATTTCGGCCGAATATGGTTTACGGACGAGGCCCATTTTTATCTGGATGGTGTCGTTAATAGACACAATTGGCGATTTTGGGGTACAGAAAATCCACATTTGACCCACGCACGACCACTCTATAGCCAAAAACTTACAGTTTGGGCTGCAATCTGCCGCAAAGGCATTATTGGGCCCTTTTTCTTGCGAGAAATGGTGACGACTGAGCGGTATATTGCGCTTTTGAAACAATTTGTTGGCACTCAACAAGCTTTAGAAGATCAACCAGACACGGCATGGTTCATGCAGGATGGGGCTCGTCCGCATCGTACACAAGACGTTTTTGACTTTCTAGATGAATACTTTGACGATAGAGTTATTGCGTTGAACTATTCGACAGTGAAAGGAAAAGGCAAAAAGTGGCCTCCGTATTCAACCGACCTCACTCCCTGCGATTACTTTTTGTGGGGCACACTAAACGACATTGTTTACTGGAACATTCCTTCAACTCTCGGCGAGCTCGGAGAGGCTATTTGTCAAGCTCGTGTATCGATTTCCGGTGACACATTACATCACTGACAATTTCATTCTGTGTTTGCGACATGTCTGTTGTGTAAAAGGTACACATTGTGAATGACTTATAATGTGATACAGCCTATTTATCGCAGTGCCACGTATCGGCGATATATTTAACTAAATTTTGAAATTTATTTATAAGATTCTTACGATTTTTTAAATAAACATACCACTGGTTTCATGTTTCTATCTATCACCGTTTCCGAGTTATTGATTTTTAAAGTTAGGGATCCTTTGTGAATTTAAGCAAAATACTTACTTATACTTTCAGTAGAAAATTTATAAACATTCTAATCATACTTTATTCACTACAAAACTAGACAAAAAACCCCATATATTTTATCTCTTCTAGAAAATATGTGTTCAGATATTTTTAGTTAAAATAATGTACATCTATTACATTTTATTTTTATAATATTTTCCATGTTGATTTTAACACCGTAAAATATGATCTGCATCCTAGTCTCGATAAAAATAAAAATTCACATGTACTTCTGTATTATTGACATAAAAATTTACCTTTACCAAAAATATCTTATTTATTATGAAAAATATAAAGCAACCAATAAAATGAAAAAATCTTAAACACAATTTGGTGCGAGAAGGATTCGAATCCATAACTCCTAGTCTCGAGTTTAATGCTCTATCCATTCAGCTATCTAGCTCACCTTTCATTTGCAACAGATTATCTCTATAATTAGCATTAATCAAATCCAAGATCCTTTCCAGAACGTACTGAACATTTATTACTTCTATGGTAAATGCCCCACTCCATGCTCCTGTCTCTTGAGTTCGAGCGCGCGGCACGCGTTCATCTTGAACACGCCCAAGGATTCTTAACGCTCTCAGCGCCATCTTTCGGGGCAATTTTGAACTAAATTTTGAGATTTATGTACAAGATTCTTACGATTTTTTTATTAAACATACTACTGGTTTCATGTTTCTATCTATCACCGTTTCCGTGTTATTTATTTTTAAAGTTAGGGGTCCTTTGTGAAACACCCTGTATCTCAATATACATATATCTCAAGAACTAATGCACTGATTTTCATCAAACTTCGGATTCAGTCAGACGTTGACACAAGTTCTTGCTCATTAGGTTTTGGTGTAAATCACCCAACAGGTGGCGCTACTATACTACATTTTTCAGGATTTGCAAGATTTTAGCAACAGTCTTATCTCACGAACTAGTGCACGGAATTTCATATCTTTAGAATCCTCATGATGGGCATAGATTGCCATTTAATTTTGTTACACTGATAGTGAATTTTTAAGTATTTAACGTGTATGAGATAGAGGAAAGTTTTGGGGTTCACATCCAACTCGTGTTTTCTTCTGCTGTATTTGTTATTTTAAATTTTTCTAAATTTCTAATGCCACAAGCTAAAAATCCCTCTTCCTATCCTGGCCATTTGAATGTTTTAAAATTTTTATTTACAATAATGAATCCCTTTATTAATAAATGCATACTACAATATATTAGTTCATTTAATTTGTAGGTCCTTACATTTTTTTGGTTTTGGTCCTTGAAAGTCCTTAAAAGTCTTTATTTTATATTTAAAGAAATGTGTCCGAATCCTGTAAAATTTCTTCCATTAAGAATAATAAATTAACCAACTTTCCTCATCTGTTGTAAACACGGCCCCACCAGTGGCTGAGAGGTTTTGCTCTCGAAGCTGGTAGACGGGAGGTGCTGGGTTCGATCCCAATCGCGCCCGTCGGCCAAATCTTTCAGAGTTTTCGTGGTTTTCTTCGAGCCATGGATTTCCATGCGTAAATACGGTTTAGGTTCCCTTAGAAAGACCCCACGAAGGGCACTCCCCCCCTCGGGCCTATATCCCTAGTGTAGATAATCGGCCGTCAAAAATCAACCAACTGTTGTAAACACGCTAAGAAATTGGATAGGAAAAAATATTCTTTTAGTAGTATTACTAGTATTTGTCAATATTAATAATCTAGTATTTTGCGAGAACAGGGTTCGTTGATAAATATCAATGGATGGAATCATGATATATATCCGATATTTATTTTCAAAATAACAAGATTTTTGATATATTTGATATTTTCATATATTTCATATTTATTTTTAAGATATCAAGATGTTTGATATTTTCAGTTCAAACAGATGTAGGGGAAAGTAAGGGAATGCCGCTCACTTAAGAGAAAAAAATGAATAGCTAGTCAAATTTACACAAAGAAGCAATATTTTATTAACGCAGTATAAGTACAAAGCATAAGGAACAGTTTGCAATCAACTAATTTGCATAGAAGATTTAGGAATTTTTTTTATCGTTTTATTTAATTAACCATCGATTGAGTGGTAATGCCCGACATGGTAGGGTAATGCCGCTCAAAATTTGAATACATCATTTAAGTTGGCGTAACAAAGCAATACAAAAATAAATAAAAGCATGAACTTAAAGCTAAATGTATATATTTTTGTAGAAATAATGAGTAAATTAACATTTGAAAATAAGAGTGTACACTTACCTTCAAGTTAGATTTTTACAATTTTATTATAAAACAACTTCAAATTAATAATGTGAGGACACAAAAATGCTTTCCTCCCGACGGTCACTATATCCTTACTGGGAACGTACGATGAAGTTCGCTATTTGCTGGAACCGATCAAACTTTTTCAATACTATTCTGTTAAGAGATATTTGGGTGGGCGGGATTGCTCGCTAAGCTGCATTACCCTACTTTCCCCTAAATGAAATTCTCAAATATTATTGACTGTATCATTATGTAGATAAAGCAGTTTTGTACCTGGCAATGACTTTTTTAGCCAAAGATTAAAACAAATATCGTACCTAAAGCTTTTACTTTTAAATGTAGAACTAATAATTATGTGCGACATAATTAATTCAGAACAGCCATTGGAAGATAAACTATCTAATTTAGGTAATCGGTTATATACAGCTTCATTAGAAAAGAATCTTTTGTGGTTTTGATTTTGTGGAGTTTAAATTGTACATGTTAGGGAATAAAAAATAAGACAAGCTTACATACATTTATGTTAAAATTTTACCATTAAAAACAATTTTGTTTTATAAATGTCTGATTTCTCCATATTTTATACTAAATTGTATAGTTTGTTTTTGTTATAAGTGTATAAAGCAAATTGTTTCTGTTTGCAATTAGTTGATCTTCTTCAATTTTGCTATGATGTGTGTGTGGGGGGAGGGAAGAGAAAGAAAAGAAAAATGAATTTGTGTGTGTGTACTTTTTTTAAAAATAAAACTTATAACTATGTAACTGAAGAAATGTTTATACATATGTATATGTAATTGTAGGACCAGAGATAAGATTTTTCAAACTTTCTTTTAATTTATCATAAATTTTATAGCATTTACATTTTATTTTCATTTGTACCTTAGACTTTCTTACTTTTGTCTTAAATTTGATTTTATGCGTACTTTTATTCTTGTTTAGCAAAGTTTGACTCTATCGTATTTGTACATTTGTCACTCTCATGCTTGTTGCTACATCATTAGATTTTTATGCATTGCTTCAGTTATAGTGTAGTCATCTTAATCTTTTTATTTTTTAAATCCCCACAATTTAAAATGTTTTATATTATTTGTAATAAGACATTTCATTTTCCTGATGCTTTGCGCGACCATATAAGAAATCGGCATCAGAATATTCAATATTGCCCATGCTATCAGAAATACTGTAGGCAGTCTTTTAAAAAGTTGTTCAGCTACGAAAGACCTATTAAAAGATTTTATGTACATGAAATCCCAAACACTTCAATAGGGTCAACAAATGATCAATGTTGATCTTATAGTAATACTTTAATTCCAGAAGTCCCAAATCAACCCACTAGCTCAGCATCTGCTGACGATCAGAAAAAAAAAAAAAACCCAATGTGTTAGCACTGTAGATACAGATTTTTCTCCTAATTTGCAAAAAATAATTTGGTTCACTTTAAAGAAAGCATTGTGCAATTTAGCACTGAAGCAATTAGCAAAAAGAGCATTATTTTTTATAGTGCTGTCATTCCCATCAATCGTATTTCCAACCTGCCAATTGATACTGTCACCTACATAAAATCAGAGATATTAAATTCTGTAAATAAAACTGCTAATGAGAAAAGTTTACAAAATCTTATAAAAACATTTGATGACTGCTTAGTTTTGATTCAAAGCATAATTTTTTCCAAGTACCTTAAAACAAGTAGTCACTGTATAGAACCAGTTGATATTGTACTTGGAACGAGATATGTGCAAATTTTAAACAAGGAAAGCATTCATTGTCAAGTGCTTTATGTACACCTGTCAATACATTTCAATTGTTGAAATGATTAAAAGAATAATTTCTATTGATGCATTTATAGATATATTTGCAATAAATAAATTGAATAAACAAATAAGAGATTCTTCTTTAAGGGGACTCAGTACCCTTCATTCGGCAAAAAATGACGAAAATATCGATTTTCTAATTATTTGCTTAGATTATATTTTATTATCCCTAGTACATTCTGATGAAGTTTCGTAAAAATCCGATTATTATAAGTATAGTTTAAAGTGATTCTATTACATCGCTGTACATTTAAATGTCACAATCCACTTCCTTTAAAAGTGTTTCCTCAGTTTGTGTTTTTTCGACGAATAGGCATGATCAAATTGATAAAACGTTGATGTATATTTTTCAATTAACAAGATTTTTGTTTTGGTTGTACCTTATGGTCTATTTGATAAAACTAAGAATCGGATTTACAAAAAAGTATTTTTTTAAACATAAAAATGTAAAATAAACTCAGTTTTTTGTGTAAATTTATACGTATTTGCACATTTTATTTTTTTCTCCCAAACTATTTAACTTATGATAAATCCGTACAACACACTTCTGCGAATAGTTTTTAAAAAAATATCGCAAAATGTTGAAAGTTCTACGAGAAGATACATTTTAAAATTTACTTAAATTGTTCAAAAAAAAAAAATCATTTTTTCGAATTTCTCCAGGGAAATCGAACAGTTTCTTGGTCACATCATTTTCCTTCATTGAGTCCTTTATTATTATATCAAAAAATTTACAGTCGTGGAAAAAAAAAGTAAACACCCCTTACTAACTCCTCCATAAATTTTCGTAGAAGACAGTTACTGGTACCGAACGATTGGAAATAAAGTCTACATTTAAATGATGCATATAAAATTTGCTTAAGGGGTCATCTACATATTAAAAAGAACCCAAACTTCATTTTTTTTTTCAATAGCAATACCCAATTTTAACAAAATATTTGAAATATTCGGTTCAAACTATGCCAAGACACGAAATTTCAAATCATTTGAATGATAAGTTTTTGAATTATAAGCATTCAAAATTTAGTGCTTCTAATGTTAAATTACATTTTTATATTTGTATATATAACTTCTGAAATCATGATCCTAATGTTTTAATTTTTTGTGTAGCAATAATACTAATATACCCAAACAGAAATACGCTGAATTTGCAATTTTTATAATTTTATGATATGAATTATGAAATTAATATTCGAAAAAATTATGCATTGCAACCAACAATTTTTTGGATGGATTTAGATTTATGAAGTCCGGCTTTATGGAAATCCAAAATTTCATATTTTTCTTCCAAGTAGTTTTCAAATTATGCTTACAAAACGGCAAAATGTTGGTTTAAGGGATCGTCTATGATAGAAATGACTAGATATTTTGAAATTTCTTTTGCTACACTATATGGCCAAAGGTGACCGGTCACTTGCGATTTTTGACGTTTTGTTAAATATCTAAAAAAATACATGAGGAATTAACCTGAAACTGCAGGTGTGTAAACAGTATAGTATAGGGCATATATATCCGCGAAGATTTTTTTCCCGAAACCCCGTAGAGGACCGTAAAAAAAATTGAAAAAAACAAACATCTTTAGAATAACCCTGTAAAAACTAATGGAGCAAAAGCGTTTAAACTCGAGATTATTAATAAGTTTTTTGCGAATAATTTGCAGAGTTCTTAATATAAAGAACAGTTCTTTTCAGAAAATATGGCGAACAACATTGTACCCAATACTCTGCAGTCAGAATTAAAAAATAAAAAAAATTGGATGAAAAATGAGCAGGTTTACTAAAAAATGTTTCACTGCGCATTCGCGAATGCAATAAACATATAATGTGTATAATGTGTTAGCTAAATGTATAGAGCAACTTTTGTAAAAGTCTCAAAAACATAATTTGAAAAGTCTGATAATAATCGTTTATAGAATAAGCTCAAAATCCGTTGTTCCCAAAATGAAGCAAAAACATGAGGGATTGTACCCATATATCCATTGATTAGTGCCAATTTAGCATACACAATATTGCACCTACTACTGTATTTGGATACAACCCTTCATTATTTTGCTTCATTTAGGGAACAACGGATTTTGAGCTTATTCTATAAACGATTATTATCAGACTTTTCAGACTATGTTTTTGAGACTTTTACAAAAGTTGCTCTATAAATTTACACATTATGCACATTATATTTTGATTGCATTCGCGCATGCGCAGTGAAACATTTTTTAGTAAACCTGCTCAATTTTCATCCAATTTTTATTATTTTTTAATTCTGACTGCAGAGTATTGTGTACAATGTTATTCGTCATATATTGTGAAAAGAACCTTTTTCTATATTAAGAACTCTGGAAAGTATAAGCAAAAAACTTGGCGAAATTTGGGACTGTTTTTAAAAAAACCTTCATTTCTCTACGAGTATACATGCTATCCTCATAAAAATGAGCACTGTATATTACAATGTGCCACTTATTAATAATCTCGAGTTTGAACGATTTTGCTCCATTAGTTTTTACAGGGTTATTTAAAGATTTTCGTTCTTTTTCAATTTTTTGACGGCCCCCTATGGGGTTTCGGGAAAAAATCTTCGCGGAAATATATGACCTACACTATACTGTTTACACACCTGCAGTTTCTGGTTAATTCCTCATGTACTTTTCTAGATATTTAACAAAACATCAAAAATCGCAAGTGACCGGTCACCTTTGGCCGTATAGTGTATCCTGTAATATAACAATTTTCAATGACTGCCTGGGTTACGCTTAAGATGCCTTGATCAAGATGGGGGCTCTCTCGGTCAACAATCGAGTACCGAACTTCAAATTGGATACAGCCCCTAAAATGCGCTCGTTTTAAAATAATTAATTTCTCGGAAATTTATCTTACGAATTGCATAAAATTTTTTCTAGGCTAATTGAAGGGTGTAGAGTTTATTTATGCTGTCAGAATTGTGTACTGTTACTGAAAAAAAGTTATGGTTCGTTTTAATATCTAGATGGCCCCCTAAGAAAATTTTATATACATCATTTAAAAGTAGACTTTATTACCAATCGTGTAGTAGCCATTAATTTTCTTATACGATAATTTTTTGCAGAGTTAGTAAGGGGTGTTTACTTTGTTTCCCCACAACTATACCATAAAATGCTTAAATTTAAAAAGAAAAGATCAAAAGGTAATGAGTCCTCTTAAGAGGCATACTTGATGGATTTTATTATTATTGAAATTCTGTTTTCTATTCCTCCGAAACCATTATAATAGAATTATACATAGCTATTGTAGGAGTCGACAATCCATTGGGATTCCGTACTGGCATCCACAAATTAGGATTTGTGTATTTTTCTATTAAAGATCTTAACATATTTATACAATCGTGTTTAGATTCCATATTTATTGTACATTTCCATTCTGCAATTGACGTCCAAAAATATGGATATCGCAAAATTTTTTAGCCCCTTGTGCATGATTTACAACAGCTTATGGAGCAAGGCATAGAGTTTAATGGAAATATATATAAAATTGCTTTGCGGCAAGTAATTGGAGACAATTTAGCTCAAAATAAATTTTTTTATTGAAAGCTTCTCGGCAAATTAGGCAGATCACACATTGAACAGACAAGCAGACAAATACGTTCGACACGAAACAAATTGTAGGATTCAAACCGGTTTCTTCTTTGTTATTAGGGTGAAATGTCTCCTGACTTACACTTTTTCGTGGCTTGTCTGTTCAGTGTGTGATATGCCTTACTATTGTATGTTTTACCACGTGCATAAAAATACTATGCATGAGATGATCAGGGAGTATTTATCTTTATTACGTAGCAAAGATATTTATGAAGTACAGGTTGCAAGAGCACTTGATGACAGTATTGAATATGGTGTTAAAAGTGACTGTCCTTTAAATGATTTAGGCTATTCACATGTAACCAGCAATCTAGGTTTTGATGTTGTGCATGATTTGTTTGAGGGTTGGTTTGCTACTGAAACACTGCTGGTTTTAAATGATTCAAGCCAAAGTATTTTACATTATCTATTTTAAACGATATATTTATTAATTTTAGCTACGGTTAAAGTGAATCTCAACACATACCAGTTTCAATTACACATGATAAAATAACAAATGTCTAATATTCTACTGGTCAAAATGCATTCTCATGTGGAATGTAATAAGAAACTTCACCCTTTTTAATTGCAGGTAAAATCCCACGTGATAAAGAATTTTGGCAGTTTTTTCTGTTAATGACAACAATTATAGGTACTCTAATGGCACAAACAATTTCTTTGTCTGAAACCTATCAATTGTCAGAAACATTACAGAGCACAATAAATTATGTTTACAATTATTTCCTCATAGATATCTTATACCAAAAATGCATTTTCCTCTGCATTATCCCAGAATAATTAGTCAGTTAGGGCCGCTCGTCAGATATTGGAGTATGCGATACGAAAGTAAGCATTTTCCATTAAAGAAATGTGCACAATTTTAAGGAAACTTCATTAATGAGGCAAAAATAGTAACACAAACTCACATACTGAAGATGAGTAATATATTCCATTCAAAATATTTTAAAACATCAGCAATAAATGAAGTATTAGGTGCTAAATATGTAAAGATGATCCTTTTAGAGTATCGGGAGTTGCAACAGAGCATGGAGGAAATGAGTGAGAATACAAAATTATTAGTCTGCAACAGTCTCGCTTACAATGGAACTACATATTCAAAAAATATGATCATATTCAGCAAACATGAAAATGAATTGCTTTTATTTGGAAAAACTAAAATGTTCTTATTTAATGAAAATGCCTTTGCAGTTTACAGTGGTTTTGTATCAACAGAATTTGAGGAACATTTTCACTCTTACATAGTGAAAAAATCAGATAACAAAAATATTATAAATATTAAAAAACTAATCACTTTTGTAACTCTCTATATTATAAAAACGTTCTGCCTGGATGATAATAAAAGGAATATAAGATTGAAAACAAAACCTTGTCGCAAAAATGATGATTTTTGTGTAATTTAAATATAGATTTATGTCATATTAATCTAAATTAGTCTAATAATTGTTTAGAAACTGTGCGAAGTAAAAGTTATGTCCTTACTCCCCCTCCCTCAATTTTATAATGTTATTATTTAATATTTTACGAAAAGCTAATTGAAACTGGTGAACATTTCCTGTCAAATTAAGGGGAATTTCCACTAAATAAAACGAGCTATTTTTTTTACATGTAAGAAAATTAAATAGTTTTTGGAATTCTTTTATTTAAATTATGTAGCCTTATCCACAATAAAACATATATCAATTTGAACACTGTATCTTGTTGAGAATGATACATTTGAATGCGATTTTCTAACGTGTGTCTGTATAAATGAAAAAGTAATAATGAAAAAAAATGTTTTTTAATTAAAATGAAAGATATTGTAAATATTATTATGTAATTAATATTTATTATTTTTGAATTTTAGGATTCCAAACATTTCTATGGACCAAAAAAAGTCTTTATTTGTAAACATTGTTGAAAATTTTGGAATAATTTGATACATATGTATGTACATTTATTTATTAATATGGATGTAAAATAAATATTTGCTTTCTAATTAAATAAGACTGTGTTGCTTGTAGTTTCTTATAAATAATAATTTCATTAAGTTTAGTGCATCTCAAATGTAATTAAAGTCATTTTAATTTTATTACATTCAAACTGGTTTTATTGGAAAACAATCAGGACTACTTTTTTAACCCTTTTTCTACTGAATTTGTTTTTTGCAATTTTTGGAAAAAATCAGTTTTATGCGAATAAAATTAAAAATAACTACCCAAATCACAGAAGTTAAGATTTACTAAAACTTAACGAATATCGTATTTGCTGAAATCTAACGAAAGCAGTTGTTTTGCGTGTTTTTCATATGACACTAGTCTAAAGAATTTTTTTTAAGACTTTGGAAAATATCGTATTACCGCGAAACTAAAGAAGCAAAAAAAAAAAAAAAAACTTACTAGTATTTTTTGCTTGATCAAGAACGCCAGTAGCGAAAGGGTTAATAAAAAAAAGAAAACTATGTAAAACTGAAATTTCATTTAAGGAATGACATTTCTCCTTACAAAATGCATAATTAATTTCATAAATTTAGTTCATTATAAAGTAAAGTTAGTTTTTTTTCTTTTTCAAGGCAATGTGTTTCTTCCTATTCTTGCAGCTATTTCAATTGTTACAGCACACTAAAACAAATTAGCTAATCTTTGCTAAAGACAGAAAATGGAAAGTAAAATGTTTTGAATGCAGAATTTCTGAAGTATGAGAATTTATGTTTTGAATATTAAACCAGAATGACAAGTTGAATGTATGGCTCAATGATTAGTAGTGTAACAATAGCAGTACTTTAGTGGAAACTTGCATTATTGGATGTAATAAAATTAATTTTAGCCAATACATTCTCCATTTTCCCCTTTTGAGGGAGGAGTGGCTCTTCCTTAACCTGGAAAAAATGTTCTTAACCAAAAATAGGAAACAACAAAGGAAAGTACAATGAATGAATTTACTGAACAATAAATTTTGCTTTCAAATGAGACACATGAATATTAAATGTACATAAAGAAAAGAAATTTTAGATTTGAAGCCAAATATATTCATTATCGATTCCTCTATGTATTCAATAACAGTACTTAAAAGTATAAATATTCCAGATTTAAAACTTAACATAATCATTATCTACACTAATACTATAAAGAAGTAAAGTTTGTTTGTTTTTTTGTAGGAGGTAATCTCTGGAACTACCAAACCGATTTCAAAAGTAATGGTATCAAAATGACGGTTTTAGTCCACGTTAGAACAAAGGCTATATCTTATGTCGATGCAACTACGCCAAAGGGGATGTAGGAGCAAAAAACGTTCTAAAAATCCAATTTTTGTATTACTGAAGGACATAGAAACATGAAATTTAGAATGGTAGTTACTTATAAGATATAAAAGCTCTCTAAGAACATTTCTTAAAAAATTACAATTTTAAAAGGGGTGAAAATGCGCAAGAAGCGTTCTAAAAAACGTTCGAAATAGCGATTTCTACGCAATCTTAGAAAGTATCGAAACGATTTCAAAAATAATGGTGTCAAAATGATAATGACAGCCCTTGCGCCAAAATAAGCTATATTTTATGTCGGTTCCACTAACCCAAAAGGGGTTCAGGAGCAAAACACGTTCTAAAAATGTGATTTGTGTGTTACTGACGCGCCTAGAAAAATGAAATTCAGCATGGTAGTTACTTGTTAGGTATAAATGATCTCTATGAACATTTCCTGAAAAAATTGAAATTTAAAAGTGCTGAAAGCGCGAAAAGCGTTCTAATAAACGTTCTAAATTGCGATTTCTACGCAATCTCAGGAAGTACAGATTTCAAAAATAATGGTGTGAAAATGATGGTGACAGCGCTTACTCCAAGATAGGCTATACTGTAAGGGGGTGCAGGAGCAAAGAACGTTCTAACACTGCGATTTTTGTGCTGCTGAATGGCCTAGAAACATGAAATTTGGCGTGGTTGTTATTTATAAGATATAAATTATCTCTAAAAACATTTCTTAAAAAATTCGAAATTTAAAAGGGGTGAAAATGCACAAAAAGCGTTATAAAAACGATCTAAATTGCAATTTCTACGCAGTCTTATGAAATACCAAACCAATTTCAAATGTGATGGTTGGAAATTGAGGCTGATAGCCCTTGCTCCAACATAGGCTCTATTTCATTTCAGTTTCACTACCACCTGGGGGTTGCAGGAGCAAAAAATGTTCTAAATCGCGTTTCTTGTGGTACTGAGGGATCTAACATTTTGAAATTCGGCATGTTAATTACTTAAAAGATTCAAATGCTTTCTAAGAACCGTCGAAATAAAATTCCAAAATTAAAAGGATAAAGTAAGCGGAAAGCGTTCTGAAAACGCTCTAAATTAAGATTTTTAGGCGATCTTATAAAAGAGCAAACTGATTAAAAAAATAATGGTTGCAAATTGGTGGTGATACAACCTTGTCAAACGTAAGCTATGCCCCTGCCACTACCACCTAAGTGTTGCAGGAGAAAAAAACTTTCTAAATTGCGATTTCTGTGATACTTAAGAGGCTAAAAACTTTAAATATGGCATGGGAGTTACTTATAAAATATAAATGCCCTCTAAGAACTGTCGAACATAAATTCGAAATTTAAAAGGGGTGGAGCGAAGGAAAGGAGCGAAAAGCATTCTAAAAAAGTCTTAAGTTACGATTTGTATGCAATTTCAGGAAATAATAAAACGACTACAAAAGTAATGGTTGCGAATCACAGGAGACAGTCTCTGATCCTATACAGGATATATTTTATGCGGGTACCACTGCCACCTGGGGTTAGCAGGAACAACAAACATTCTAAAAAAGCGTTTAAAAACTTTCTAAATTACATTTTCTAGGGAATATTAGGAAATACCAAATCGATTTCAAAATTAATGTTGGCAAATTAATGGTGATAGTCTCTGTTTCAACATAGGTATTTTATATTAGTGCCACAACCAACAGAGAGGTAGTAGACCGTTAGACAAGAAGCTTGGAATTTGACATGATGGTTTATTTTAAGACGTAAATGCGTACTATGAACGCTTTCTAAAAAATTCAAAACTTCAAATGAATACTGAAATGAATGTATTAAATGAGCATAAAAGCTTCAAAATAGTTTCTAAATTATCCTTTATTTAGAATTAGTTTTAGTTCTTATTATTAGTTTAAGTCTCATTTCTGCCTAATACAGTGTAATAATAAAGTTTGATAAAACCGTGGCTTAATTAGTAATTTCTGAATTATTCCTAAAAGTATGATATCTTCTAATAAAACTTAGGCATACGAATATCACTTGGCATATTTCAACTATTACGCGAGCAAAGCCGCGGATTTCGCTTGTTGATTGATAAACGTATTCAAATACAAGTATATATAGAAAATAAGTTAAAATTTTTAACCCAAATATATTCATTAACGATTCCTCTATGTATTCAAAATTGAGTAAGTGTAATATACATATTTCAGATTTAAAATTTAATATAATCATCATTGATTCATAATGTATTCGAAAATGAGTACATATAATATATACATATTTCAGATTCAAAACTTAATATAATCATAATTGATTAATAAATGTATTTATAAATGAGTAGATATAGTTCATACATTAAGAAATTGAAATTCTGTATATTAAAATCGAGTTATAAATGTATTCAGAAATCAGTACATATATTTTGTACTTTAAGTCTAAATACTCAAGTTTGAATACTATATTTATTCAAAAATATGACTATGTGTGTTTCTATACATACTCATGTTTGAGTCTTATATTTATTCAAAAATATGAGTATGTGTGTTTCTATACGTACTCATGTTTGAGTCCTATTTGTACTCAAAAATATGAGTATGTGTGTTTCTATACATACTCGTGTTTAAGTCCTATATCTACTCAAAAATATGAGTATGCCTGTTTCTGTACATACTAATGTTCGAGTCCCTGTGTGTACTCAAAAAATGAGTACATGCGTTTCTCAAATTTAAGAGTTAAGTACTCGGAGCTATTCTAAGATGAGAAAGTACTCAAAAATGAGTAAATTTTCTTAATTTTGAGTATCCAGTTTTAACAGTGTATTACTTTTAATTTTTAAATACTTTAACTCATTTAAATATTTTACATCTGTAAACTCAAAATTATACTACGTTCTGACGAATCTTTCAGCTTTCCTGATTTTAGTCAATATTTTTCCAATCCAAATAGAAATTACCTTCATACAGCACAGAGTTTGCGTGTATGTTTCCAAAAATTTTGAAATTGTAATAATAAAAAAGAAAACAGTTCTTCTTACATATCAGCTGTACCCCTCACCTTCACATTTGTTTAAAGCATGCTGTAATAGAAACATGAATTTTGTTTAAATATTGCGTATATATATTCATTAGTTCACAATAAACTAATAATAACTAGTTGATCTGTAATATTCCATAATATAATTATTTTTGAAGGAGATATTCAACAGAAGATTTCTTGAAATTTTTCTCAATACGCTAGAATATCTAGAATAGAATAGGACATCTTCTAAAATGATTAAAAAAGAAATAAAAAAATCTCTTATAATAATCTACGCATTAACTTAAAAAAAGAAGAAAAAATTAATCCTCGTTCAATTTTATTAAAGGTATTTTATTAAAGGTATTTTAATTGTATCTATAATCAATTCCGTTCATTATATAAAAAAATGTATGTTAGATGTAAATATATAAAAGTGTCATTATATATAACATTCGTTACAAAATAAATAAATAAATAAAATTATATAAATATATAAGCCCTAAGAATAAAATATATAATCTTGTTACGTATTTTATTCTTCTACCTACTGCTAGCCTGATCAGAAATCTATTTATGAAACTTATATACTAAAGAAAAACATATTTATTTTGTTTCTATCAAGTAATTGCTTTTTTAGAATTTCGCTGTAACGCAAAATTTTGTAAAACTGTATATCTTATAACTTTTATTAGAATTCCTAACATTTGGGTCTCATTTGGGAACGGACAAAACCATTTAATATAAATAATAATCCCTTTTTTTTTTTGCAACATTTATTTATCCAAAAATTAAAAACGACATGTATGCACTTTCAATATTCATTTTCGTTTTGTTATTGAAAAGAAACAGACGAAAGATACACCAAGTGAGGATCTAACGCGTACAAGGTGATTACTAGGTCATATAATCCCTTTGGCCAATCCTCTATGCCCATTTCAGCTTAGATTCGCTAACCTAAAGATCAAGTCACAGCTCTTAAGTTATTAATGAATTCGAAAATTAGGCTCGCGGTTCTAAGGTGGCTCAACTGTATGCTAAACCGCGTGTTAAAGGGTGGTAAAAGGGTGGTTCGATAATTGTGCAAAAGCAAAAGGAATGGCTATTGCAAAAAACATCCGAAATTAAATTTATCTCAATAATCACTTTTACATTAAAACTGCCACAACTATGCATAGAAAATTTACGGAAAAGTGGCACTTCGACCATTGAAGAATGGTGCAATCTGTTGGTGACAATATGTAATACAGTCAACAGACGTCAAATATGCAGACCCGTTGGCAACAAGTCATATGGTCTGTTAAACAAGCATTCACCCTATTTCGCACAACAGGGTACATTTATACTAGATTAATCTAGTGTAATTTCGTTTCCAGCGATTTCTGGAGTTCCATTACCTGAGATTTATTCTGTTGAGCTGAACCAGGTTTCAGTCCAGATGCTGCAATCATCAAGGTTAGCTGGGTGAAAAAGTTCGACCAGAATCGTCCGGGATAGCTCAGATGGCAGAGCACTGGCGGCTTCAGCCAGGAGGTCCCGGGTTCGAATCCTGGTCCGGAGTTTTTTCGCCCAGTTGGAAATTTACATCTAATAGGGTACATTTATGTCTAGACATCTGTAAGCGAAGCCTTTATTCCTGACTATGTTTTGCCAACTGTGAAGCATAAGGTGACTCTTTGTTGCTATTCGGTTACGATATCACGGCACATTCTTAGAATATTTCTTATTCGTTATAAAGAGATCAAAGCCAATCACTGTCGAGGAATTTTGTCAAATCATGCCCACTCTATCTTGTAGACTTTATTTTTTCTAGATTTTTTTTAATTTTAAAATGTCTGTTATGTAAATACGACAATACTGTAATACATAATGATTGTTGTATTCAATAACAGCACCCTGAATACTAGGACCATGTGCTGAAAATCACGAATAGTGGCTATTGTACCGATGATTTCTTATCGTTCATACTTTACCTTGGATTTGAGTAATACTATTTCAAAATAGTATTACTCAATTTTAATAATTAATGAGTATTTCGTCATTTTTTTTTTTAAATAAGACAAAAATTACTTCTCGTGTCAATTATATGTTTTCATGCGATAATACATTTGAGTCACTGAACTATAGAGCAGGAAGGGTACAAGTCACATCTTCCAGATAATATTGCATCCAAAGAATGATACTCGTACTCACATCTGTCATTTCGATAAGTTATTCTTCGTAGTCTATCCTCTTCTCTCCCTGGGTCCTTTTTGTTCCATTTTGGTACTGGAACATAATTACAATTTCGATATCAGAAGGATATGTTTGGAAGTTTAAGATTCGAACTAATGCAAATAAAATAAAAATCTTACTCTGAAGTCAAATGGTAGAAAAAATAATTCAGTAATAATTAATAATACTGAATTGATACTCAAGTAGCGAAGAGGCTATATTATAGCACAAGTCTTTCTCAAAGCCCCACAGAAGATCGGAGTTCCTGAAAATGCCTCTTTAGAAGGAAAGTTCAAAAGTTCAACATATGATTTGAGGTCATTTAAAAAAATTTTCTCATAAGACTTCGCATATGCATCGCATAAAATATGACTATTTAAAAAGCTTACAATTTTCATGCTAGTAACAGATCCCTCTCTTTCGTAAATTATCACTTTGATTTTTATTTATGTGATTGTTAGAAAGTTATGAGGTAAAACATATACGCGAAATATATTTAACTCCATGTATAATTATAATGAATATCAAAAAATTTTATAAACTTTTATAAAGGTACATAAATAAAACGCATTGTTAAATCTGTTTATGAAAACATTACTGCTAATATTTTGATTATTATGCAGATGCCATATTATTAGTTTCTCAATCAGGTAATAAAAAATAATTCTTGTGATTCGGCAATGGAGTTCATAGTTTTATTTTAATTGTAATAAGTTTAAAATTAAAATAAACTTTAACACTTTTTTTTTCTTTACGTGGATACTCACGGAGTTAAAAAGAAAATAAATCTTTATATAAGGCTGTTTTCCTCAAAAAAGACGAAAAATCAATTTCAACTCAAAAGTGTCTAACGTGCATTTTAGTGTTCTTAAAAAATATATTAATTTTATATTTTTCCCGACATGAAATTGAATGTTCAACTGTAGAAACTTTTTTTCAATATTAGTATACTTAATCGAAAATTTATTTTACATGCTCTGACATTTTGAAAAGTTTAACTTCTGTTTGTCTTGTCATCATGTACCTATTGATATCAGGTTGTAACGAAAGTTTCCCGCCACAGCTAATATCGTCCTTTCAAACAGTTCGCGCTGTCGTATTTGCTCATATTTTGACAAAACGATTTTCGGAATTTGAAAGAAAGAGACATGCTTTATAACACTGTGTTGTGAAATTTGTAAAACAATATCGTTAACATTAAATACAGGGTGTCTGAAATGGAACTATCATGCTACCAGATTAGAACCAGCATTTACTTCCAGTTCTATTTCAAAAAGTCAGCTACAGAATGTCACCGAATCATGTGTATAGCTTTAGGCACTACTGTTGAATCATATGACACTGTAAAGTTTTGGTTCATATGACACTGTATATGACACTGAATCATATGACACTGTAAAGTTCAAAAACAAGGACTATGACATTCAAGAAGCAAAGCGCTCTGGCCGGCCTACTGATGTTGATGAGGCCCGCCTGTGAGAACTTGTGGAAGAATATCAGTATTTAACCACTCAAGAACAAGCTGAGCAGTTAGACGTTAGTGCCATGTCCATTAGCAGCGCTATGCATTGCATAAACTTGACGTACAAATTCTATCGATGGGTGCGCATGAGCTGACTCAAGCATATAAGTGCAGACGTGTTCAGGCCTGCACTAATATGCTCGAATATCAACGCAAGGACAAAATTCTCGACCGTTTCGTCACTTGTGACGAAAAGTGGATTCACTTCAACAACACAAACCAAAATAGTGGTTGCTCTACGCCCGGTGAGCCGGTCGGTATTGTCGCAAAGCGCAATTTGACAAACAAAAAGATAATGCTTTGTATCTGGTGGGATTGCCGTGGTATTATCCACAAAGAGTATCTGGAAAAAGGTAAAAACATGGACAGTATGGTGTACAGCAAGATGCTAGTTCGTGTTGACGCTGCTATCAAGGTAAAATGTCAAAATGAGTTCCGGCGCAAGAAGATAATGTTTCATCAAGATAATGCTAGATCACATATGACTGCATTCACCGGCTGGACTCTGTATGGACTGAAAAGGGATCTTTTGCCACACCCACCATATAGCCCCAACATCACTTCTTCGGACTACTACCTTTTTTCACACTTGCAGCTACATCTTGCTGATGCTATCTTTAATTCTGCACAGGACGCCCGAAATGAGGTTGATCTGCATTTGGACGCCCGGCCCCCAAGTTTCTGGGCCGAAGGCTTTGAAAAACTACCAAAACCTTGGCAGAAAATCATAGATTCGGGTAGTGACCTCTACCCTCCTACCCTCACTAAAGGCGCTGCTATCATGCTTTTTTTCTAACTTTATTAAGAACTTTTTTTGGCGGAAAACTTTCGTTACAACGTAATATTTTTACATCCTAATGTCTATATATTTTCCTTTTCCTTAAAATTCTATAAAAAAATAAAAATTTAGTTAAAATTATCCAAAGAAAGTGTCAATATATATCAAGATTTTGTATATTTATGTTCTATTTTTCAGAACATTTTTTGCAACATATTTTTGAACATATTTTTGTACACATTTTTAAACATATTTTTGCAGTACATTTTCGACAATATCTCTCAAAATTTAATACATAAAATCAATGCAAACATATTTTTTAGTGCGGTATTTACGAGATCTTTCGAAAGATACCACACACGATATAAAGAATTTTTTTTTGAAGTAACGTAATTAACCCATCCTAAATTTTCCCTAAATTTTTTTGAGAATTGTTAATAATCTATAAATATGTGGGTCAATAATCTTCAAAACTCTGGTAATTTTGAACTTTCCACGTTCGAGTTCCATACACTGCTAAAAATTTGCAGCATTCTGGCAGGTCTTCTGACCGTTTTTTCCGAAAACGGTTACACAACCGTAATTTAACACTATTCTGACCATATTATTGGCCATTTTATGGTCAGAATACAGTTAAATTATGATTATGAAACCGTTTTTTTCAAAAAACGGTCGAATGACCTGCCAGAATGCTGCAAAATTTTTAACAGTGTAGTTTTCGATAAAAAGGGGTTGTAACAGACGGACAGACAGACACACGAGTAATCTTATAATGGTTCCGTTCTTAGTTTTTAAGCACGGAATCCTGAAAAAGCACTGACGCATAATTTGGCATCACTTCATCTACACTGCACTCTTAAAAATTTGCAGCATTCTGGAAGGTCATTTGACCGTTTTTTCCGAAAACAGTTACACAACTGTAATTTTAACACTATTCTGACCATATTTTTGGCCATTTTATGGTCAGAATATAGTTAAATTATGGTTATGAAACAGTTTTTTCAAAAAACATTAGAATGACTTGCCAGAATGCTGCAAAAGTTTTAACAGTGTGTTATAAATTTGCAGCATTCTGGCAGGTCATTTGACCGTTTTTTCCAAAAACGGTTACACAAACGTAATTTTAACACTATTCTGACCATATTATTGGCCATTTTATGGCCAGAATATAGTTAAATTATGGTTATGAAACCGTTTTTTCAAAAAACGGTCAAATGACCTGCCAGAATGCGGCAAAATTTTTAACAGCTGCAAATTTTTAACAGTGAATATAATAATGGAAAATTCAATATTTGAAGCGTTCAAAGTGTATTGCTTACTTAACAGTATTTTTATCTTTTGTAGCATTAATTTTGAGTGAAAATGAAAAAAATGTTGCGTAATATTTTGAATTATAGTACACTGTTAAAAATGTGTACCTACTAATAGGCAAAATGTTCACATTTTTGTACTCTTTTCAAAGCTTAAGTTTTAAGCATTTAAGTTTAAACTTTTTTAAACAATAGTAATATTTTTTTAAATTATACATCACTGTTTCATAACATCCATTTTACGAATGCGTCTATGATAAATGTCTGCGTGACTAAAACATAAATAAAGCTAAAAAGTGTCTTCACATACGGATTCCATATATCCGCCAGAATACATAGTTCGTTAAAATTTAAGTGCAAAACTCTTACTCTTCCACCTGCAAATTAATGTAAAAGCGTTTCTCTATGAATTGACGTTTTTCCAACTGAGTGAAAAAAATGCCCTGTCCAGGAGACAAACCCAAGTCCTCAGGTTTTCATTTCCGATGCTCTGCCATTTGAGCGACACAGACCGATAATCGGCCGATGCAGTCCACTAAGACAACATCTGATATTAACATATCGTCTGTTTATAAAACAGATTAACAAAATATACCACAGGTGATGAAACTTCCTTGCGGTATGTTCTGTTGCGATGCGTTAAATGTAATAAAATTTATTTACGTATAAATGGATCTAATAAAAACAACATTTCAAAAGTAAAAAAAAAAAAAAAAAAAAAAAAAAAAAGAGAGAGAGGGGGAAAGTTGTGGCTAAAAAATAGTGTGGTATCAAATTTCCAAGCTTATATTATGGTACTTATTTAACATTTTTTATTAAAAATTTACCATACATAAGTCGAGTACCTAAGTATGCGTTGATAGAAAGCATTTTCTCCTTTACTAAATACATCATAACGTGTTTCTGAAAATTAAATATTTTTAAATTATGCATGATGGGCTTGGCGGCCATCTTTACATATTTTACACAAATTTCTAACCACACAAGTACATTGTTAAGATCGGAAATTCGAAATTGTTGCTAAAGCAAACATTTTATGCTTTTAATTTATGGAAATGAGTGCCTAGAAATTTGTGTCTTAAAATAAAGTTGAAGTAACTTCAGGTTTCATCTTATGATTCTTTTTTTTCGGAGGGGGTTAATTAATTAGTTAAAGCAGTAAAAGTCAATTTGTTTTTTTTTTCAAAATAAAAGAATTTCTTAATTTATCTGTCTGTAGCCAAAACTAGAAGTTCAAAATTCTTAATAATGCAAACATTTTACGAGCTTGTCTGCTTAGAAATTTGTGTAAAATATGGAAAGATGGCCGCCAAGCCCATCATGCATAATTTTAAAAATTTAATTTTCAGAAACACGTTATGATGTATTTAGTAAAGGAGAAAAGGCTTTCTATCAACGCATACTTAGGTACTCGACTTACGTATGGTAAATTTTTAATCAAAAATGTTAAATAAGTACCATAATATAAGCTTGGAAATTTGATATCACACTATTTTTTTGCCACAACTTTCCCCTTTTTTCTTTTCTTTTTTTTTTTTTGCTTGACTTTTTTTTTTTTTTTACATTTGAAAAGTTGTTTTTAGTAGATATCAGTTCTTTTTTTAAACTGATTATATATAATTGAAATAATTCTACTCGCTAAAATTAGTCCTTGTATAGCCTTTATAAGCAGGGAACAAACACAATAGTATACATTTTGTTTACCTATCATTCATCTTTTAGAGTAACTAATAATTTAAATGTAAGGAAAGTCAATTTCTTCTTTCAAAGTATCAGTCTTTCTCAATTTATATCTCCTTAAAATTTTCTATGAAAGATGAAAATTTAGTAAAAATCAAATAGAGTCCAAATAAAATATATATTTACAGTTAGTCTGTCAGTTAATTGTTTGTTCTAACTTTTTTTTGCTGACGGTTTTCCAAAATAAATTTACCATTACAAATATCTACGGATAATCCGAGAATGAAGCCACGCAGGCATCTAAAGAACCCAAGATCTGTCTAAAGAAGTAAATCTAGCAATTCTAGACATGATGATTTTTGATAAAAAAATTCTAAAAATTTAAAGATTTAAACTGTACATACAACTTCATCTTCATTTATATCGTGTTATAGAGAAGAAAGAATAAATATGTAATTTTACTCAAGTCTGTTTATCCATACCTATTTGCATAAATGTGAGAATATAATTTCTTGTAAAAATTACCGTAAATTGATTATCTTTAATAGTCTATTATTAAAAACGCATAGACATTAGAATTAAATATTTTCCATTTAAAAATTGCCTGAAATCTATAGTCTTATCGTTCATCAAATTTGCTTTATGTTTTTTTAATACCCAGACACCTTTTCTAAACTCTGACAAAAGGTCGCAGAAATACTGAAGTTATCCAAATACTTATATCTTTCTATCGTATTTCTTTTATTTTGAGGGGGGGGCGGGGAGAGGAAGAGCGCTTAAGAACTTCGTTTTGTTCTTAGAATTCTGAATTAATCATTGAAAAGATCTACCTACATAAGTTTTGTTGTAGAATTTTCATTAGCTAAGAGTTGCATCAACTTATACATCATGTGAATATATTAAATTACTTTTGTAAAATACTAGATAGGAGCCATTGATATTTTCAGAGTATTTGCCTACATTTTAAAATTAAGTCATTTACAACTATTCATTAATTTTCTATACGAATTAAAGAAGTCGTTGTTTCGATGGCAACTGTACATTTCACTATTGCTTGTTTGTTTCTTTGTTTGTTTTATTAAACACATATATATCAGATCACGTGGGGATCACGGCGGGATTCGAACCCGCCCCCACCTACTCTCTCAAGCGATTAGCGGCGTGGTGTCTTATCCACTCAGCCATGGTGGGCTACTATTGCTTTCTCTAATACCCAGATACTCAAATTTAACCAGCTGCGCTTAGAATCATGCTCATAACAGAATACATTTATATGCAAGAGTGGTGACATATGCACAAGTCGTGTACTCATATTCGAGTTTTTGTCCAAAGTACAGTAACTCAGTTCTCAGTAATAGACGTGGAAGATTTCGATTAAACTAACCAGAAAAGTTAAAAAACATTGGCTTCCTGATTTTATTTTATTCAAAATCGTCTTAACCAACCAATGTTAATGTCCGGGATCTACATAAATATTTCTCTGTTAATAAAATTAGATTGACCAATCAGTAGCCTCCATCCTTGCAGGCTTTTCGGTGTTTATTGCAAACATAAAAATATTTGCAAAAATGCAGGCTTCTGATTGATCAATCTCATCTCGCTAATAGCGTAAAATCTATCTTGATTCCGGCCTATTCAACGCCCTTTAAATATTCGAGAAAGCCTTGACACGTGTCAGGAAAATATCACACAAAGCAGGCAAAACAAAGAAGAAAAATCATTCAATGGCTCGTTCATATCCACGAACCAATGAATGATTTTGTTTCTTTGCTTTGCCTGCTTTGTGTGATGTTTTCGTGACGCGTGTCAAGACTTTCTCAAATATCTATGGGGGGTGTCTTATTTCACCCCCATGAAGCTATGAAAGAAGAGGAGCAGACATGTCAATCTTCCCGTGTGAAAAACTACATACCAAAAATAACGAGTTCTTTCCCCCTCTTCTGCCCTTTTCTCTCTTGATTTTGACCGATAGCAGACTATTTAGCAGTCTCCAGTGCAAGATGCCGCTATATATGGCGGACGCAGGGGGGAGGGTGTTAGCGAGACCAATAATATAATAGGCCAGTTCATGACGTTTAAAAGTCACACGGAGTTAATTCATCTGTACACGATGATTAGTACAAAGAGGTGCGCCGATTTTTTTGTGTCCGTTGCCGTGTACAGATAATCAAATCCGTGTGACGTGATGAGCTGGCCACATTTTAGGAACAGCTTCAAATAACGTCATCTATATCTACTTCGAGGCAAACGAAAAAGACAGGCTACCGCGGTGCTACAGCGTCTAGAATATATAGTGTGGAAATTGGCTATCCCAGTAATACTTAAAAAGGTGCTAAAATATTGGATCTCTTAAATTTCAAACGATGCTGAAATCCAATTGGTCGATCACAGCGACATCTGCAGGATATTTCCCAAAACTCCATGACGATTTGGTCTAGACGTGAAACTTTTTTTTTTTTTTTTTTTTTTTTTTTTTTTTTTTTTACGTTTTAAGTTTTAAGCTATGAGGTATTCGCTACAGCTTTTTGCCGGCATGACCTCAAATGATCAAAAAATGGTGTTATTTCCTTGGGACCACCTTCACTCACGAGGAAAAAAGGCAGAACCTTTTTTTTACGTTTTATTAACATACATCTGACCTGTGTGCTTGGCGTCAAACCCGCTGTAATAATACGATGTTTACTTTGAAATTTGAAAATATATCGCAGATGTCGCTGTGATCATCTCCCTGGATTTCAGCGTCAGTGCACATTTAAGGGATAAATCTTTTTAGCGGTTCTTGGATAGCAAATCTCCACATTGTGTATTCTAGACGCTGTAGCGGTGCATTACACATGCCTCTTTCTTCTTTAAAAAATATCCTGCAGATGTCGCTGCAAATGACTCTTTGGAATTTAACATCGTTGTACATTTAAGGGATTCAATATTTCTGAGCTTTTTTAAGTATTGCTGGGATAGTCGATTTCTACAACATATAATCTAGGCCTATAACGGAGCTATAGTATCTAGAAGATATAGTTTAAAAATCGGCTTATTAAAAAGGTGCTAAAAAATTGTATCCCATAAATGTTGAACGAGGCTGAACGACGAATGTCGATTACAGCGACATATGGTAATTCCAACGTAACTCTTTCAAAAGAAAACGTTTCGCTCAGAGAAGATCTAGAAAATGTTCCTCCTATCGACGTTTGTCATTCAGTATTTTTCAATATTTATGGGATGCAATTTTTAGCACTTTTTAAATCATTACTGGAATAGCCGGTGTTCACACTACGACCGTGATCTAGGGAGATTTTTCTCTGTTATCGTAACGAGATTGACCAATCAGAAGCCAGAATTTTTGCTAAATTTTCACTGTTTGCAAAAATGTACCTGGTCCCGGCCTATATTTCTAGACGTTATAACTGACCTCAGGAATACTATAGAAAGCAAACTCCGTATTTTGACACATTAAGGCCGGGATATAATGGAGGATATACCAAATATGGGTTCAAGGCTGAAAAAAGTCACGTGATACCGGTAATTTACCCAAGGAACTTCTAACTTATAAGAAGGGAAGATACTACTGCTTTGCCTCATGAACTGCTTCATTGGCTAGCGGGGATTTACATTACACGTCTACGGAGCCTTCCCTTCTTTACTCTAGAAGTTTTTGCCTTGACCACGTGATGAAAACGGAGATGGAATATCCTCCATTTGGAACATGTGTGTCTCTATAACGAAGTAGCGACATACGGCCAATAAATGTTTATTGGTAAAAGTGATAAAAATAAATTGTTAAAGTTCTTTGCGAGCATGCCATTATCGTCAGGCTGCATGTTGAATTATTTCCGTAGTCTAATAGAGATCGTCCATGCGCGTATCATCTAATGGAGGATATTCCAAATATGGGTTCGAGGCTGAAAAAGTCACGTGGTACCGGTAATTTACCCAATGAATTTCTAACTGATAAGAAGGGAAACAGGAAACTACACCGTTAAAAATATAGTGAAAAATTACCTCTGTTCTTAAAGGTTCTCTATTTTCTGACCGATGAGAACGCTACATAAGCGCCTATGATGCGTTCTCATTGGTCAGAATACAGATAGCCTTTAAAAACAGAGGTAATTTTTCACGATATTTTTAACAGTGTACTACTGCTTTCGCCCATGAGCTGTTTCATTGGCTTGCAGGGATTTACATTACGTTGACGGAGCCTTCCCTTTTTACGCTAGACGTTCTTGCCTTGACCATGTGATCATAACGTAGATAGAATATCCTCTATTCAAGAAAGCGGATTGCCGTTTTTTCGAGAAAAACTTGAAATGAGCATGCCTCCTGTGCATATATCACCACTATTATGTATAAAGGCTCTCTGTTATGGTGTTGTTTCTGGTACGGCGCCTAGAATACCTAGTGTGGAAATATGCTATCCAAACAGTTCTAAAAATTTGTGCCCCTTAAATGTGCGACGATACTGCTAAAATTTCAAGTGTCGATCGCAGCGACATCTGCGGGATTTTCGTATTACTACTATTACACTGTATAGACTAGCAATTTCTTGCAGTTGTAGAAAATATCCTGCAGATGTCACTGCGATCTGCATATTGCAGTAGTATCATTGCACATTTAAGGGATACAATATTTTAGCACTTTTTTAAGTATTACAGGGTTAGCCGATTTCCACACTATATATTCTAGGCGCTATAGTTTCTGAGCGCAGTTGTGCTAAATTTCGATATTTGTGTTTTAGAGTGAGCAATAGAGAAAACTATTGAAACAACAACTTCTTTAATATTGAAATGTATAGCAAAGGAGTTCAGAATCAATGCCTTAAACAGTTTCGAATATGCACTGTTGTTATGACATCAATACCCTTCCTGGATGTGGAAATGAAAATTGTGTTCAACATAATGGAGGAAACTCCATATATGGGTTCGAGGCTGAAAAATGTCACGTGATACCGGTAATATACCCAAAGAACTTTTAACTGATAAGAAGGGAAGATGCTACTGCTTTGCCTGATGAACTGTTTCATTGGCTAGCATGAATATACATTACACGTCTACGGAGCCTTCCCTTCTTTACGCTAGACGTTTTCAACTTGACCACGTGATCAAAACACAGATGGAATATTCTCGAGGCTAACGAAAACGACAGGCTACCGCGGTGGGTCCGATTGTTCTTTTTTTACAGACCGCTGGAGTCACGTGATGCTCGAATGCACCAATGAAGTTGGGCGAAAAGAGCATCACGTGACTCCAGCGGTCTGTAAATAAAGAAGAATCGGACCCACCGCGGTAGCCTGTCTTTCTCGTTAGCCTCGGAATATCCTCCATTGGCCGCAATCTAGATAGATTTTTCGCTGTTAGCGAAACGAGATTCATCAATCAGAAGCTTGCACTTTTGCGAACTTTTCTCTGTTTGCAGCAATGCAAGCTATTGATTGGTGAATCTCGTTTCGCTAACAGCGAAAAATCTATCTTGATCTCAGCCTAGATTTCTATAAACATTGCACTTCATCCATGGCACTAAGAAAATGACTCAAAACTTTTATGACATAGGCCGGGATCCAGAAACAGCAAAAATTCTCAAACATTCTGGCTTCTGATTGGTCAAACTCATTTCGCTAATAGCGAAAAATCTATCTGGATCTCGGCCATAGTTTTCTTCGATGAAATCAATGCAAAAGGATAATATAAAATAATAGTATAAGACTTCTAATATGTTTTGGCGGGTTTATCGCTGTTTGGCATAATTTTTAAACTTTAGAATTAATTAACATTTTTTTGCTAATTAAGAATTGAAAATTTATATTTTTAAAGCTGAAATTTATAAAAGCACGTAGATTGAGTAAATATCTGTCCAAAAATGCAATCCTTACTTTTTTATGTCCATTATTTAAGTCTCTACCTCAATTGAAACATAAGCTGTGACGAAGAAAAT
This sequence comes from Maratus speciosus, assembly GCA_963932465.1. NCBI lineage: Eukaryota > Metazoa > Arthropoda > Arachnida > Araneae > Salticidae > Maratus > Maratus speciosus. The sequence goes on from OZ010787.1 coordinate 21,487,507, forward strand.
AAATCGGTCCTTTTCAGTATCTCGACGTTATTTTAAAAAATCTATATCTCTGTTTATAATTAATTTATGGGGATGCATTTGGTCTCAAATTGAAGATCTTTTCCATTAGGTCCTTCTGGTTTTGGTTTTATTTTTCTGCGATCATCGGTTCTTTTGATATGGGAAATTTTACGCTGGCATGTTTGGTCGATTTAACATGGAGAAGCTGTTTTCAGTATAATAAGCCGTTACGGTGTCTTGCCGTTTTATTCTTGGCGTTTGTTTGTTTGTCGAGGTTAGCATTTTTTTTCAGCTTGGCTTGGCAGAACGACCGTCCTGCTTGAAACTACATACATTTTATTATAGTTAACGCAGTCCTGCTAATTGGTAAAGAAATCATACGAATTGACATTTTTCAAACTGCTAGCTGAATAGGCAGAGCGTTAGCAATAAAAGCAGAAGTCTTGGTTGGGTTCGACTCCCGGATGGACATTTTTTCACTCAGTTGAAAACATATCAATTCGTATTACATCGTTAACAATCAGTTTGATTGAGTTAAATATAATAAAATGTATCTACGTACTCATCGTTTAATGGACTTTCATTACCTGTGGTGTTTTCTGTCGAGTTATTGTAGATAACAGGCCAGTTGTTTGAGGGAATTGTGTCGGACGGCTTTAGGTCCTGGTAGCTCATAAGGCAGAGCTTTGGCAATTAAAACCAGAGGTTGAATTAAATATAATATAAAGTTTTGCTATAGTTCTATATTATATGTAAAATAGAGTAATACGAAATTGCTGAGATATAAACGTATGAATCAATAACTATTAAAACCCTTTCGCCGTCCAAGGGTTTTCCTGTATTTTTATAAGATTACTTGTAAATTCCAGGATATATATATTTATTAATCGCAGTTTGATGCTATAATATATTTAATATCGCATCTTTATATATATGTTTCAAAATAAAATTCTGTTTGAAACATTTCTGACTTCAGCCATTTTAACATGATTTCTAGAAACGGAAAAATCCGGGCCAGCAAGTTAAATGGTTAAATCGTGTAAATAAAGATGCTAAATATAAGAAAATAAACTATCATTAACAGATTGGGGAGGAATAGAGATATGTTTGGGGATAAAACATTTTTATTATGTGTGATAGATCATTAATTTGTATTTTCGATTTAAAATTTACACAACAGTTCTGTCGTTCACTAAGTAATGTTACAACACGAGGTAAACACAAAACAAATAATACTATAAACTGTAAAATGATATTTTTGAGAAATTCAACAGATTTATCGTGAAATATTTCGTTTTTTGTTCCTTATTCTCAAAACATGTTTAAAGGAATAAGTATGGACATCAATTTATCCAGATCATGAATATATGGATCAATAACGGTATAAGTAATAATGATAAAACAAAAGAAAGTCATCTAATAACAAGAGATAAAATAAGAAAAAGAATTCGTTGGTGTAAAAGTTCTGGCTGAGCTTTTATTTATCTGTTTTTAATTAAAATATTCACATAATACTTTATCCCTTACATTAGAATATAGAAAAAGTATAGAAACCGAAACAAATAATATCCAAGTTGCGAAAATATATTTCTGTAAATTTTGAATGAGTTCAACAGATTCATTCTGTATTTTTTAAGAATTCGTGAAAAAAAAAAATGTGATTTTTTTTGTGGCTTTCAAAGTATCGTTTAAAGGTCTAAAAAGTAGATATAGTATAATTATTGAGACCATGAACATGTAAATCAATAACTTTTTTAAATCTTGTAACTAAAAATAATAAGGATAAGTAAATAAATTGAACAAATAACAGGCAAAGAAAACAGATATCAAGTTTAATGTGAGCACTAATAACTCCTTGACTAGGGCAACGTATTATGCGCTAGTGTTGCTGTTCTGCAACTTTATTTATTGAGATCGCTTGATTTTTACTACATTTTTTGAAGTAGTATAATCCATCTTGTTTTCGTATTATTTAATCTGTAATTAAATAAAGGTTTTTTTTTTTTTAAAGTTACAGTAATCTAGCAATCTGGATAAAAAGTAGCGGTCTAGCATCACTGCGGTGCGTTTTGACGGAAACATCGTTCAGGCGTTAACGGATCTACAGATATCTAAATGGCATTTGATCTCTGCAAATGGAAGAAAGGGCAAATTTCAAGTGAGTTTTTATTAATTGAAACCTTTCATCATCTACAGAGCCACTAATGATAATCACGGTGACCATCATTAACTTGAAAAAAAACTTGAGAAGTTTCTCACTTTAATGTAATCGATATTTATTACTAATTGTATATTGTTAGCTCTATATATCCCACAAATTTTGTTAATATGGGACGTTTGTTTTAGTGTACATACACTGTAAATTTCTATATAAGGATATCGTGTAAAATTATATATAAAAAAATTGTAGCCGACAGAACCATCGTTGAAAATTTAAGGTTTCAAAATGCAGAAGAACGGAGCTCATATGTTGCGTTTTCTATGTAAGTCCAAAGTAAGGCCATTAGTATATCATAAACTCAACAGAGGTGATGCATTATTGGTGCAAGGACATAGACAATGATGAAGATTGTGTAAGAAAATAATATATACCGGAGAAACAGTAATATTCTGGCACTTTTTCTTCTAAGTAAATACTTTTGGAGAAACATTGCAGGATATAATTTCTGGTGAATCTTCCTAACTATTGTTACTATCTATGTATCAGTTGAAAATTTCAAATATTGTATTTATGGTTTGTTTTATAAAAATAATTATTCACGACTTCAAAATAATCTCAAGGAAAATGTTTCAATAATTTTTATTCATTATATTTTATTCGTATCTATACTGATCAATTGTAATTTTAAGGGATTAATTTTAAAGAGAAATTTTAAGGCTCCATTCATTATATTTTACTTGTATCTGAAAGAAAATTTATAACTGCGCAGAAACTAATGGATTTTTTTTTAACATTGTGACAAAATGTGTTTCTATCATGCTTATGGGGATTTTAAAAAATGTTATCAAACATTTATTTTACGAATAGATATTGATAAAATTCTCAGGAGGTTAAAACATGGTATGTAAAAGAATATAAACCTAAAAAGGTTTTTCAAATACAGCTAACTGTCCCACAATAAGCCCAAAAGGATTATTGATTTCCTTTCCAGCTTCAAGGAGAGAAATTTTATTTACTGGTAAAGGTTTCTCTATTATCATTTAAAAGCAGAACACAAAACCCAGTTACATAAATAGTAGCATAATATAACTATATTTAAATATTTAGAAAATTTATTAACTTCTGTTTTAGAAACGCTACTTCATTTTAGTTTTTTTGTTAATCATTTTCTTTTCATATTTGTTTGTACGCCATGATACAAAAGTAATAGAAAAGGAAAAAATAAATAATTAGAGAAGCATGCACGACACCCACTTTTTTCACAGAAATACACATAAAACAATGGGGTTTTTTAAATAAAAACAATTAGTACAATTGTTGCACTTTTCAACAATATTTGCGTTCAGCACATGTCGTTGTTCTGTGCAACACACTCTGGTATTGAGCAAAGTACTGCATGCATAGTAACAAAGTGAAACGTTTTCATGCTACATCTGACGACTATTCATAATAATGACAATAGTCACATTGAACGTGCGTAATCCTACCTGTATCTTGAACTGCTCTGCTCGGCTCTTAACTCCTTCTATCCCAGATGAAATCAGTCTATAGTGTATGTATGCACCATTGGAAAGGACGGGGACGAAAGTGTTATAACTGCAGATATAACTGAAGCGTCAGTTATTGGTGGTAAATGTAACATATTTTGGAATAAAATCTTTCAATGTTAATTATAATACTATGTCTTTTGTGCATTTCTTTGAAATGTGCATCGCATCTACTGTCTGTAACTTTCGAATTGTTGAATTTTTGCTATTTTAGTGATTTTGGATTGTTCGGTATTTCAGTATACTTCAGCCGATGATCGCCATAAAGCATTATTCTTTTACTCTCTTTTTTTTTTTTAATTTTACTGCGAATTTTATTTACGGAAACTCCTTTGTATTAATTTCAGAGATGATTAAAGAAATAAGGTTTTTTAAGCATACTATTTGAGAATGAAACGAATTAAAATGTTTAAAGTGAATATAGTTCATTAATAAAAATACCTTCTTATTAAATTTTGTATAAACTAAAATGTTCAATTAACAAATTAAATACATTTGAAATCTTGATAAAATGCTCAAATTAACAAAATAACTTCTGTGATCACAGTTTGGAGATTTATGAAATTTCTATTGGTAATACATATTCTAAGTAGTACGTAATTGTATTTATGTGACATATCTTTGGAGATTAAATGTGTTCGAGCATAAGATTTTAGATGTACCTTTAACCTTTAACTGATGTCACAGAAATTGTCACATAACTAGTGTGAAGCGGTCTGTGAGACCACTCTATTGAAAGTTGAATAAAAGGCACGATTAACTCATAGGATGGTGTTTTTGTACTAAACTTTTTTGTACAGGACTGTTATAATTAAAATTCACCTATTCAAAAGTATCTAGTGATAGTACTAATGTTCCAAACAGAACAAAATATTGGTAGTGTTTGCAGTTAAACAGAAAATTGCAAGTTAAACTGTAAAATTTAAAAAAAAAGCCGCGATGTGTGAGACCGGTAACATCAGTTAAAGGTTAAAGGGCTATGTACCGTCGTGGATAAAAAAGCAATCACCCCTAATAACTCTGCAACACATTATTATAGAAGAAACCTACTGGTACCAAACGATTGGAAATAAAGTCTACTTTTAAACAATGTATAAAAAATTTCCTTAGGGGGTTTCATCTACATATTCAAAACGAAACCAAACTTTGTTTCTTTCGATAGTAATACCCAAGATTGAGACCATAAATGAATCCTACACCATTCAATTGGCCCTAATCCAAATATTCATGAAATTCGTACGATTAGTTTCAGAGAAATTAAGTATTTTAAAATGAGACTATTTTAGAGGTTGTATCCAAATTGAATTCGGTACTCAATTGTTGAAATGCTACTGTCACTTTTATTAATGTTTTATTTCTTGCCAATATGACCATTTCACTCGCTTAATATGTTTCGACTATTGCCAGTCACAACGTTTCAATAAAATGAATAAAATTTATATATTTTTTCAAATTATACTTTTATGCACATCATACCCTTAAACTATAATTTTGACGTTTTTTAATCATAATTCGCAAACTACTTGAAAGAAAAATTTGAAATAGAAAATTAGCATAAAGCAGAACACAATAAATATAAACCTATCAAAAAAATTTTGGGTTGCAATTCATATTTTTTTCAAATATTAATTTCATAATTCATATTATAAAAACTTGAAAATTACAAATTCAATGCATCTATGTTTGGGCATTTTAGTATTACAATGACACAGAAAAATATCCCATTACGATGATAATTTTAGGAGATATTAAAGAAATATGAAATGGAATGTAATATTAGAAGCTCTAAATTTTGAATGTTTATTATTTAACAACTTAATCCAAAGGACTTGAAATTTCGTTTCTGGGCATAGTTTGAACAGAACATTTAAAATACATTGACAAAATTGGGTGTTTCTATTGAAAAAAACAGCATTTGATGAGCTTGTGGTTTGTAGATGGCCCCCTAAGTAAATTTCTTTACTTCCAATCGTTTGGTATCAGTAACTTTCCTCTATTATAATTAGTTGCTGAGTTAGTAGGTGGGGGGGTTTATTTCCCCCCACGACTGTACCTTTGAAATGTCAAAAGTTAACGAAATGGTGTAACGTTAAAAATAAAAACTATCGGGGACTAGACTTAACATCTAAATCAGGAGAACTGGTGTTCATTTTCTTAAACGTTTATATTTTACGTTGGGACAGCACAGCACACACACATAAAAAAATCACAGAAACATATAAAAAACATAAAGTCTGTCGGAGCTTGCTCGCCCCTCTCAGGTCGGCCCAAAGGCAACCGTCCTCAGTCGTTACAAAAACGCATCTCTTCTCCGTACCCTCTTCGACTTTTTCAGTCCGTCTTAATTTGTGACCACGGGGAGACTTATTCATCTTATTAAAAGTTTATGTCTACATGTGTTAGTCAGCCACTTTCACCGAGAATTATTGACCTCATTAAAAACAGTTTATAACTTCACATCTGGAGATCATGAAGGCATTAACATGCGACTTATAGTTTAGGCATATGGAGGGCCCAATTAAAAAGCGTCTACTAAGTTAAGTGGTCATCTGGTTTTTGCATGACCTCAGATGAAACGTCACAGCTCCGCCACGCCCCATATAAGATTTTTCCTTAAGAGAAACATTTTCACAACTATGGTGCAAAATCACAATTTAATCCAGGAGGAATGTTATCCACTAACAATGCTACCTAATTAATTTTTTTTTCAAAAATCAAAAATCATTTTTATCTGAAAGCACTCTGATACCATGGGAGGGATTCAGCATTATACACAACAAACACCATACAATTGCACACAGTTATATAATAATACCAAGATATATGCACTCCAACAATTATAACAAACCAGTACCTTCGTTAACGGACTTACATTTAACATAATCAGAAATAGATAAAAAATTTAAACATCACAGGTACTTTCAATAAGAGTTCGCTTCCACACGTTTACATGCATAAACAATAATAATTATTACATACGAATAAGTTAATTAAGATAGAATTCTAATACAATAATAAAACAAAAACATAAACTATTCTTAATAATAATATAATATGTGTATTCTACACAGACATATAGCAATTCAGCCCTTCACTAAATGATTTAAAAGCTTTATAACATACATCAGTATCCAAAATTTTCAGGTACTTTTATCATAAGGTTCCTCTTAACCTTTACTTGTTTAAAACAATAGCTTTTTCCTCAAGTTATAGCAATTTAAAAGAATAATATTAACGCTAATGATATTAAGAACCAAAATGTATCTTCCAACTATTCCTATACAAAATACAATTGCTAACTCAAGATACAAGTTGTAATTCAAAATACAATTTCTAAATTTCAACTTATTAATTTTCTCAAATTAAGTTTTTAACTCTATTTATCAAGCCAAAATAAAAGCATCATTTATAACTTTAATGTCTAGGGCATCCAAGTATAGTTATATTTTATCTCTTACTTCTTAATACTGAATTGACAGTCTTTCATAAAAACAATTAACTCCAATTAACTTTTCTTTTAAATGTATTAAATCCTTTTACATTTTACTTTCTAAGTTTCATACAATGAATAATTTATATAAGTTCGTTTATAATTCACTTTTCGATAAAACACATATTCATACACAAAATACAATTAACTTTTACCAAACAACACAAAACAAACAAAACAAAACACCCTTAATCTCTGATCTATCTGTTTGTACCCCTTACAGTTCTGATAAACAAAACAGTTTCCCGAAAAATTGAAAACAGATTCTGGGCTTCTCTTTTTGTTTTTGTTTCCCTCACCGGCGGATTTGACCTAATTCCGCTATCCCTACCATTCTTTTTGCCGCTTGCACTTCTAGCTCTTGAGCCGGGAGTTTCACCAAAACACCGCCAGTAAAAACATTCTCTTTAACCCAGTCTGCTGGCTTAATGGTGTTGTCGGGAAATTTGCTACTCGATTTATCAAGTACTGGAAAATTCAAAATTTGTTTTCCTTCACAAATTACTTCTGGAATAACCAATTTATTCACCTGTCCCATGGGAATTTCGCTAACTCTTTTTTGATCAAATTCTTCCAATTCTCCTAAATCGGAATGAACCATATTTATTTTTTGACCTCCCAGCGATTTTCTGACTCTTTATCCGTTACATCGGGTTCACTCTTCTCACCGCCTTTAAAACTTTCCCCAGTTTTAAATTTACATCCTCCTGCGTCATCAACCCTGCTCTTTTTCTGCACATTTGTTTTGGAATTACTCCAACTTGCGTGCAGTCGATCAGCCTTTTCAATTTAAACAAACGCCTACAAATTCAAGCTGTTAGCAGTGCTTCACAATTTAATCCCGCCACTACTGATGCCGTTATAAAAATCCTTGGTGAATTTTTCTGGTTCCCATTCCACAAAGAAACTGGTACTTGCGCTAAGTCTGTTCTTTGAATCATCCCGATGGCCGGAACTAATTCGATCTGATCACCCGTTTTATATTTATCTGGAATTAATTCACTTCGGAAAATGGATAATTCCGTACCCGAATCATTTATACCTTTAACTTTTCGGCCTAGAATATTTAGATTAATAACTGGTAATTTACATTTGTTAATTACGTTAATTCCGTAACGTTAATTTCCGTTGTTTTCCCAGACACATGTAGAATTTCAAATGTCCACTCCTACGTAGCTCATTCTAGCTTTTGAACCAGTTTCAACTTCTTCGCACGTATTCCTCAATCCTGAATTTTAATTCCTTAAATGGTTCCTTGAATTGCAATGGAAACATCTACGCTCTACTCTTTTCTCGAATGCCTTCTCCCGACCCATGGTACCGCGTTGGCCTGACGCACCAGTGTAGGAAGTCTCATTCTTCGTTTCCGCATGTTTTTCTTCCGGTTACGGACGCATATTTCCGTCATCTGCGTACAGATTTTTTCTTAATCGATGCCCTGACACTCTCATAACCATCCAACAACTCAGCTATTTCTGCTTCCGTTTTAAGCAGTTGCCATTTTTCTATGAAATATTCGCAGTCTTCCAACTTTCAACGCCTTTTGATTTGGTCGGTTACCAAAAGATCTTTTAATTCTTCAAAGAAAGTTATTGATAGCAAGTTATTGATTTTTACGGAACTACCCATTAGAATGAGAAAAAATATACAGGGTCATCGAAAAATAATGTCTAGATTAAAAAAAATCATAACATCGAAACCTTTTATGTTAAATGAGTAATTCTTTCACTGCACGATAACTGGCGAACGCAAGTTTGGTTTTAGTTCACCAGAATTCGTTTGCGGGTCTGTGTTATGCGCGTATTAGTTGCGAAGTCGTCAAGTTCAGCCGGCGCGCTAGACTTCAGCTGCTCAGTACATGGTTTTTTCTTCGAAAAAGAAAGGTACAATAACTTTGTCATGAAATAACCCTCATACCAAATCACACACTGGGCTTTTTGTTGCACGGTCAACATTGTACTGAGCAGCTGCAGTGTGGAGCGTCGGCTTACCTTGACGACTGCGCAACTAACCCGCGCATAACACAGATACGCAAACGAATTCTGGTGAACTAAAACCAAACTTGCGTTCACCAGTTATCGTGTAGTGAAAGAATTACTCATTTAACATAAAATGTTTCGATGTTATGATTTTTTTAAATGTAGGCATTATTTTTCGATGACCCTGTATAAGTAGGAAGAATATCTCACCAAGTTTTAATATCAATAGTTTTCAATATGTGCACCTTTTGTAGAATGACAAATGTTTAATATTTATCCAGGTCTCTCCAAGTGTTTCGTAGCATATCAGGAGTTATTAGAGGAATTGCTTGAATGATACACTTCTTCAACTCATCCACAGTAATTTTTTTGTTTATATACAACGGATTTAATGAATACCCAAGCAAAAAAGTCTAATGAAGTCAAAACCAGAGACCTTGGTGGCCAAGCAATTGGGCCCCGTCTTCCAATCCAACTTCTAGGAAATGTCATATTCAAAAACGTGGTAACATCTCTGTGATAGTATGGTGGAGTCCCAAAAAATCTCGGAGGGGTTTACAATCCACAGAGGATCAGTCTATTATACAGGGTGTCCGGTCTCAACAGTGTCCAATGGCTAATTCCTAAACCGCTAGTCATAGACATATAGTTCCAATTGCAAAAATGTTTTAAATGAGGTAAAGAAGTATTTTTAAAGCGATTTCGGCCAAGAAAAACATTTATTAAAAAATTACGAAATTTAAATTTTTATACGGTCCCCAGGTCCTATAAGCGTTATTTAGTAAAAGTATCATATTGCACTGACTAGTAAGACAAAAAAAGTCCCATTCCTCTGCGATTAAAACTGACCGAGTAATAGATGTTTAAAGTTGGAGTATCTTTTTTGATGCAAAATAGGGGTCAGTCACAAAGTTACTAGAAATAAAAATAATCGTCAAATATAAATTTAATATTAAACATTGAGAGTAAATTAACATTACAAATATATTTTGAGATTTTTGTGCATTCTGACATATTAAAACAAAATATACAACTTGTAATAAAAATATAAGTAAAAAAAAATAACAGAAATTTTGTTAAATGATTATAAAAGCAACAGTCACAAATCTTTAGAAAATGATACATAGTTAGGTTATCTAATCTAAAACTTAATTAATAAAAATTAACGTTATCTTAAAACGTGCTCGAAGTGACCTCCCTTCGGCTACAATGCAGAAAGAAATGTACATGTGAAACAAAATTCTTCTTCTACTTTTTCAACATTGTAGGTGTTACAGATCTGCACGCCATAGCAATACGATTCCACAAATCTGCTCAACTAGTGGATTCTCTTTCATATACCTTATTTTTCAGAAACCCTAAAGAAAAAAATCTAAAAGATTCAAATCTGGCAAACTGGGAGGCCACTTAATACGACCTCCATATCCGATAATATTATTTCGAAAAGTACTGGTTTGATTTTGGTCTCTAAAATATTTTTTTCAAACAAGTTTTTCTAAAGAACTAAAAAGTTTAATTTGGAAAAAGCATAATATCATCAAAATGTATAATAAACAATCCCTGCTCATACATCGTAATGTATCTGACTTCTTTTGTGCGGCACTGTATAAAAAATATAAACGCAACGCACTTTCATTTGGAAAAATTACATTGTGAATCTCTATGCCTTATATAAATGTTACTGATTTTGATTTTAAAATTTTTGTTTGTAGGCAATAATGTATTCAAAATTTTTGGAGGGTCCTGTAAAATAAATATAAATGGTGCGTACCTAAAATCCTATTAATATTACATTGTCATTGGATTTACATAATTATGTGAAATTTAATATTGATCTACTATTTGGAAGTGAGTTAAAATTGAAATACAAATTTTGAATTAGGAAGACATACATACGAACGTCGTAAGTTAAAAGTTTATAAAAGTAATACAACTTTTTAAAATAAAATCATCAAAAGAAACACACGCATTTCCTTACAAAAAAAAAAAAAAAAAAAAAAAAAAAATGTCAAATTTCAATTGAGGACATCAGTTTCAAAACTCGCCTTATCCGAAATTTTAAAAATCGTGTTTCTCTATCAATCTATTCTATTGGTATAACTGTACCAATCAAACACTACAATCTCCAAATTTTCAATGAATACCAATGGGCGCATTTAAAGGTTTTATGCGATTTCCCAAAATTTGATTTTCTCGATAAGGCGAGTTTTGAAACTCACTTCTTCAATTATTTTAACCAATCTGAAAGTTAATTATTAAAAATTAATACTACCGTAATATTTATAGGGGGAAGCACCTTCAGTTAAATCGCTTTAAAAATACTTCTTTACATTATTTAAAACCTTTTTGTAATTGGAACTATATGTCTTTGACTAACGGTTTAGGAATTAGAAATTGAACATCGTTTGGAGTGGACGCCCTTTATAATACTTTAAGCACTTCGTGTACGACCCCTGAAAGCTTGGTCCAACTCATCTGTTTTCGGTTACAGAAAAGTGGTTTAAGTCATAAAATTGAAAATGTCATAACTCGGTCAATTTTAGTGTTAGGTGAATGGGACTTTTTTTGCCGTACTTGTTAGAGAAATAGGAAAAGTTTACTAAATATCACTTATAAGAACGGAGGACCGTATAAAAATTTAAATTTCGTAATTTTTAAATAAATGTTTTTCTTGACCTAAATCGCTTTAAAAAATACTTCTTTACCTCATTTAAAACATTTTTCTAATTGGAACTATATGTCTATGATTAACGGTTTAGGAATTAGCCATTGGGCACCGTTGAGACCGGACACCCTGTATTCTAATAAATAGTTCTGTAATAATAAGCTATAACATTTTGATACTTTTTGCTCGGACACTCTGTATATTGGAATATAAGTTATGTTTAACTCATAAATTGATACATATATACCCCTTGAAGGGCAGCAGGTATTTTTTTACCACTTAATTTTGATTGAGAATCGTACTAGACTTTTTGAACAAAATTTCACTTTTACAATTTTTGAGAAAATAACTGTAAAATTCCATTTGTATATTTTCAGGTAATTTTTTTTTATAATATTCTGGTGTGAATTCAACATTACAGAAACACAATTACTTGACTGTGAAAGAATTAACATAAAACAATTAGATAGAATTGTTAACATAACGTAGATAGCACAGACATAACTCAGTCATATGATCAAATTTTTGATAATAGTTGTGGTGCCTAAATAAAATGATCTATTATCTAAATAACACTGCTTTTTATTAATTAAAAAAAAAAAATTAAGCAATTCGTAAATACGTTCGACAAAACGTAATATTTTTTAAATATGAGGAAACGCATGAAAAAAAAAAAAAAAAAACTAAGCGAAAAATTAAAATTTAGGTCATATCACGCATAATCATTTACTCTACAAAATTTTAATATTTGATGAAATTCTTTCCACTCATATTCGTGAAATTGGTGTCAATTGTTGGAATTGTTGCTGAAGAATAACCGTTTGGAATAAATTATTAATAAAGTTGAAAAATTTGTATGGTGTATATGGTTATAGTGGAAGTTCTTTGTACCTTAAATTTTCTCTGATGCAAAATTTTGAATGCGATATTACAAATTAATTAAAATATGGGTGAAAGAAAAATAATCAATTTATGACGATTGCTAGGTACCCGACACCTTAATCGTATTTTTCATGTGAATGATTTTTTCATGTGCGATATTGCAGAGTGAATGCAAGTACAAAGTTCATATTACGATAACATGTTTGCATACATTACTTTTATTTTACGCTACGCTACACTTCCATAGCTGCCTACGACTAAATATTTTTACACGTCAAATAAACTTGATTTAAACCATAAAAGTACTTACAATTCGTGTCTTGTTTCCACGATATACTTATTTGGTTTTATTTTTTTAATGAAAACATATTTCAAAATATATTTATTTGATTTTAAAGAGAAATTGGAAGCTTGGTGTCCGGAATAAATGGAAAAGAAATCGGCTTGAAATGGATTAAATTTACAAATCAAACTATAAGCTTTGTTTTACAGCTTCAAATTTAATACTATTTACATTGAAATGGATTCTATATGAATTAAGTATAAGAATTTCAGTAGAAAAATATTTATTATCTGTGAGTTAGTAACAAATCACCGACACTCATTGTGAAATAAACTTTATTTTTAGGTTTAGAAATTAATATGACAAACTTTATCGCGATATAACTTAATGGCCTATTCATGCAGGAGAAATTAACAATATAGGGGAGACCGGGGCAAGATGAAGGGCGGGGCAAGAAGACAAATGTCTTAATTTTTCCGTTTTCCACTAGGTGGTAGCATAAACTGAACACTACTGGCTCTCCTATCGGCCATTCGTTAAACAATAGTAAAGAGACGCTGAAATCACCATTTTTGTGTTAGTTGTGGGGCTTTGATTGTTTACCGCTGCCACGTTATAACTTTTATGCATGTGTAAATAAGCTCTGCTACAGGTACAGGTAAGATGTATCGTTTCTCTTTAATATTTATGAATAACTTAGTTTAAATACTACCTATTACCACGAATAAATGTCAATTAATCGACTTCCTTCATGGCAATGAAAACTGATATTTTTAAACAGACATTCTGGGGCAAGATGACGAGCCCCGTGTTTCGGAATTTATTAAACTAACTGTGTTGTCCATTCTATTTAAATACAGTAAACGCTTGTTTGTCTGTGTGTTTGTCCGCGCGACCTCGCGCTTCTATCTCCTCTGGGGCTAAGGGGCGCATCGGATCTGGGTAGATGTCTTTCGAAAGGGGGCGACCACAGCAAGACTTTTTTGCCATTCCTTAAGCCTCCCTAGCCCCTCGAAAGAAAAACCCTACCGGGGTCCGTATATCCGCTTCCAAGCGTCCGATCGGTTCGAGGGGAGCACCGTTCGACGGGGTTCGACCTCGGGGTCAAGACCCCCCAAATAATTCAAATATTGTGACCCACCAGCAGAAGAATGGATCCAGTGCTGTAAATGCCAAGAGTGGTGGCATGAGGAATGCTCCTATTATAAAAATTGCTTTTTTATTTGTGACTATTGTTAGCTGCACAACTAAACAGTTCAACATTACATTACAATGCATTATGCTTAGTCTGATACTTTGTAAGATGTAAAGACATAGTTATCATTTGCTAAACCATGTAACATATTCAAAAGATAAAATATGTTCAACCTTTTTCAGTGTTTTCATCTTGCCCCAGTACTGGGGCAAGATGACGATTAGTTAATGTTATGAAAAAATAAAATTATCCTTTACTTTTTTTATTTGAAAAATTAAATGGTAATATATTTAATACTACAAGGAATACTCTAATAGTTCATGTAAAATTAATTTTACTTTACTTAAAGATGAATTAAAAAAAGCAAAAATTGTTAGCATAGTCATCTTTCCCCGGTCTCTCCTACATAATACAAAGCACGACTACTGAGTTTTATCCATAAATTAACGAAGAAAAGCAAACAGTTCTTATGAGCTTTTTATGTTATCCATAATATATTGAATGGATATGGTTACCGGTTAAGTGTGCATACACTTTATAGCCACGGGCGGCAACAGGTGGGCAGCGGAGGGTCGAAGCCTCGACTGTGAAAATTTTTCAATTGGAATAAATAATTTATTAATATCTACCTATAATAGATATGTTTGAGCGATAGCCTTATTAATTTTTTTTTTAATTTACAGTAATAGAGCGACTAATTTGATTATTTAACAGTACATGCATAGTTGCTATGATGTGAAACGCAAAATACTGTGTTGGAGCGCGCAGGCGCAGCGGTGGATGGGAGTGAATTGACCGGCTGTGTTGGTTCGCATGCGCGGCGGTGGTAGAGGCAGCTGCGTTGGTTGAGGGTTGATTTTTTTG
This sequence comes from Maratus speciosus, assembly GCA_963932465.1. NCBI lineage: Eukaryota > Metazoa > Arthropoda > Arachnida > Araneae > Salticidae > Maratus > Maratus speciosus. The sequence goes on from OZ010787.1 coordinate 21,502,573, forward strand.
ACGGCAGAATATCTACTCCAGAGATATAGGCCCCAGGGGGGGGGTGCTCTCCGTGGGGGTCTTTCTAAAGGAACCTAACCCGTATTTACGCATGGGAAACCAAGGTTTCGAAGAAAACCACAAAAACTCCGAAACGGTTAGGCCGACGGGCACGATTGGGTTCGAACCCAGCACCTCCCGTCTACAAGCTTCGAGAGCAGAACCTCTCAGCCACTGGTGGGGCGCCAACTGCGTTGGAGTGCAGACGAAAGGATTCGTCTGGGAAGGAGTGGATTCGTCTTGCCAGTCATAGATTGCGATCTCTTGCGGAGCTTTCGTTCATTTGAGTTGTTATTGTCGTGTGCTAAAATAACGCTCCTAAGTTTTATATCAGATCTTGACATCTTGTGAAGCAAGATTCCAAAACCCGTCAAATACTTTGCAGGGATAGTTATGTTGTCTCAATTAGTTAAATCACCTAATGAAGTTGCCCCAGCTGCAGAATGGACTAATGTGGCTGCAAAGTTGTCCAGTCTTGAAAAACCTTTACTTCAAATGGAGATAATTGACTTGCAAGAAGATATGTCCTTGCAATGTATAAAACTGCATCCCCTGAAGAATATTTGGGTAACAATTTCTCAGAAAAGTATGAAAGTTGCAAAAAACTAGCTACTAACCTAACATGTAATATATATATGTGAAACAACTTTCTCTAAAATGAATTTTTTGAAGAATAACTATCGTTCGAGATTAACGGATGCCCATCTTGTAGACACTCTTTGCATTAGCTGTTCATCACGTGAACCAAACTATAAAAAACTGGCTCAAGACCGCAGGTGTAATTTTTCGCATTACTTTTTCATTGAATACTTGCCTTTTTTATTTTATTAGTATTATGTGTATGTAAAAAAAAAATAGAACATATACCTGTATATGTACTAATTTTTTAGAACGAATGCTTGACTTTTCCATTTTATCTATATGCGTATGAAAAATAAAATCTTTAAAGTAATAAGTACTTATATTACTTATGTGTTTTTTCTCTGGACCTCGATAAATTTTTCAAAAATATTCGGACCCCACTGAAAATTACTTGCCAATCCCTACTTTATAGGTTAGGGTCTGTTAGTTCAGTTGAATAAGCGTTGAAAAAATGAGCAACGTTTTCGACATGAGAACGAAAAAGTCGCCTAAGCATAAATACCTTCTCTTTAAGTAAAATCAAGCCAATTCTGTTGACCATAATGATGAGTCGGGTGAAATGTTCAGCGAATACCTCCCTTCTGATATGAAAAAATGAGCAACGTTTTCGACATGAGAACGAAAAAGTCGCCGAAGCATAAATACGGTCTTTTAATCAAGTTAATTCAGTTGACTATAATGATGAGTCGGGTGAAATGTTCAGCGAAAACCCCCTACTGATATGGACATAAGGCTGTTTCACTGTTCTTTTGTCGTCTAAACAAATTGAAAATTTTCTGACACAACTACGAACACTTTTGTGCACGAAGTTAAATGAAATTTGCAGACGTTATTATTGAAATGCCAAAGAAACAAACGGCGTTTTTCATTTGAGCATAATTGAGATACATTTGAAATTAGGGCCGATGACTCACAAATGATTTCATTTCTCAAACTTTCGTGCCCTTCATAAAACGGCAAATTTGAAACATTTTTCTGAAATATTCTATGTGTTAATAAGAAAATGGAAACACAATTGGATTTCTTGGTTATTAAGAATATATATTCAGATTCATGCTTTTGAAAATGACTCCGTAAATGTGTCCGAATTTATCCTATTTGATTTCGAAAAAACTTTAACAGTTATCAAATTAAATTAATCTTCTGTAATTACTTCTTAAATACTTATCCATAATTTCAAGAAATATTTGAACGAATTGAATAAAAATATACTTTAAATACAGAAAGATTTAATTAACTTTAGTTTACAGTGTCCATAAACTACCTGAACAAAACTAGATTACGCATATTTCTCGTAGCAATAAAGTAAGATAACAGCTTGCAAAATTTAGAACGTATTATTGGACAGTCTCGTAAAACTTTCTTGATACATTTCTTTAAGTAAACATTAAAACTAGCCATTCCTTCGACGATCTTAAACTATTCATTCGACATATTCTTTACGTAACCATTATATTCAATTGGAAAACATTGTTCTTGTAAAACAATGCTGAATTTTGTACATTCTATCCCCTCTTACTGCTAACTAGTACCTGATACTGAAAACATTAATTTTATGTGTATACTTCCATTCGCAAACATGTTTCAAATATTATTCTTTACCATTTGAAAAGGCATTGATGCGAACATAGACATTTTTCTAAAAAAAAACTTAACACATTTAAAATTTTACACGCATGTAAATAACTAAAATTCATTTTTATTTATTGAGCTATGATAGAATTAAATTTATGAATTTTAAAAATCTTCAGAAACTAAAAGCATGGCTTTCCGATTTATATTTTGGAAAGGCTGATTGTTCATAAAAGCCACATAATAATAAATTGGCAAGATTTGTTCACACAAAAATTAAATTTATTTAAATTATTATAGAATAGAGAATGTCTTCTAAATATAAATTATTACTAGGGACTATGTAAAATTTTAAATTGAATAACTTTTACAAAATAAATATTTTTAATTAAATAACTTCTAAGATTATGAAAAAAATTGAAACATCTATGCAATTAAATATATACTTCTAGAAATAAGAGTTTAGGAATTAGCTATAAGAGAGGATACCTTGTATATCTAATTAAAGTGTGAGAAATTTCATAACAATATAAATATTATTACTAACAAAAATCTTCAATATTTATGCGGTTTATAAGAAGCCATTTGTGATTCTAAGAGTAAAGGAAAAAACATACGAAAACTTGACCAAAGCAATGTAAAATATTTTTTTTTTCAAAATGATATGTTAAAGCATAAAACAACAATTGCAATGAATGTAAAGAACGATTAAACTAATTGTGTTTCTTTTGTCTCTTAAACAGGGTTTTTTAAATTATGTTTGAAAACAACATAATTGCAGGCATAATCACTGCAATTTAACTAAAGAGGAAAGAGTGTTCAAGGTTAATTGCCTTGTTGAAAGAGGGTTTTTTATAACTTTCAGTTAGTATGAACAAATTCAGCGAAAAGAATATTTAAAAAATATTTTACGGTAATAAAATGAATGAAATTTCGAAGTATGAGATTATGCAAATTATATTTTAATTCCGGCGTTTAAACAAAGTGCACTAAATCTTAATAAGGTATTATTTAACACTTCAGTGGTATCATAAATATCCTGACAAACGTGCTTTTTCTTACACAGGGTACTCACATATGGAGCTGAAATGTAAAATATAGTTTGGCAACTGATATTGATAATAACATGTTTCTTTTTATTATTATGAAATATTTTGTAACAGTCTATTGACTACGTTTTAACACGAGCAAAAAATTGCAACGCATGAGCTGACATTTTATCATTTAAAATTGGAGTTTTTTATAAATGAAGTAAAAAAAAAAAAAAAATGCAGATTACTAAGAATGTTCTAGGAAACTGGAATGCCTAGAACTTTTTATGTAACTGCAACAACAGAATAAAAATACATGTAATTATCCTGGGTTACTGATAAAATTTTAGTAAGCTAAAGATTTCTGTAGCGTTTACAAAAACTAGTTTTGTAGATTTACATTTTTTTATTTTTGGCAGTGCAGTCGTTTTTGACGATGCACAAGTAATGACCGATCGATGCTGACGGGAAAGAGTTTTAGTGCTCAATTAATGGGTAATGTCAAAACCTTAAAATCCCATTTAGAATTTCCATACTAAATGACAAATGAGGACTTTTCCATTGGTGAGTTATTATGTTGCGATTTTTTTCAGCACAATATTTTGTACGCGCGAGATCTCACACGGCGAGGTTTTGTCCTACAGCCAGTGGTTTACATAATCTGTTTCTTTAATGCACCTACGCCTGACAAATTCACACAAAATTTGTTTTGACCGAGTTTGTGATGAATTTAAGGGACGAGATGTTGTTCGTACCGCTGGCATAGAACATATTGAAAATCTGTAAAGAAATTCGTATGTAAGGGTGAAATTTTACATAATAAGTAAAAAAGTATCAACAGAATCAGAGTGGTAAATTTTTATACGAGGGAAAGTCAGTAAGTAGGTCACAAAGACCAATAAAAAAGGGGAAACCAAGGTACATATTTAACAGGCATGTTTATTTCTCTATATAATCATAATTTACATTGAAACAATTCTCCCATCTCTTTATGAGTTTTCTAATACCTGCTGAATAAAAGTCTTTGGACTCCACTCTCAGCCACCTGTGTACCTCAAATTCAAAGTCTGCATCAGTCGGCTATAGGCAAAACCATGTAAACACCCTGTTTCAGTCGCTAATGCTGACTATTGTTGTTCGCGTGTGTCTCTAACCATTTCCTCAACTTTCCGCACTATTTCTTCTGTCGCAATCTCAACAGGACGACCACTTCGTTCTTGGTCAACAACTTTTAAACGCTCCTGCTCATTTTGTACAACTGTTGTCTCATAAATTAGAAATTGACATCTTACAGCTGGACATTGCTGCCACCTATTGGCATATTTAGAAATAATTTACTACTAATTTACGACCTCTCATATCGCTTTGTGACCTACTTACTAATTTTCCCTCATATATTTTAAAATGCACATGTTTAGAATACGTATATATTTTTAATCGCACTTTATTAAAGATAATGTTGCAACAAAATATTGCATGACAGCCACAAATAAATAACAGTCTTGAAATCCTACCGCAAAAAACAATGAGTTTGATCAGATAAGTGTCTTTTAAAGAATAGTTTTCTTCATTGTCTCATAGCACTGCTTCTCTAAAATTACGTTGCGAAGCGCAAGTTTGTTTCAATGTCTTCTAATCGATTATAATACGCTCTGCATTGAAATTACATTTATATTATTTTCCGTAACTTAACGTTTGTTTTCGGTATAATCATTTGGCTCTTTTTTTTTTTAAATAGCGTATTCTGCATCTATTCCATCAGAAAATAAAGGATACACGTAGGAGAAAATACAAAACTTGAATAAACGCAACGTGCAAAAAAAAAAAAAAAAAAAAAAAAAATCCTGAAAATAAAAGAAAATTATTCAATTACTTTTCTTTCAGCACTTGAGAACTAAATTCCTCTGTTTGTGCTGATGATTGTTTGTTTAATATATTTGAAAATAAAATAATTTATACTCTTCTTTCTCTGGTCCATTTTATAGTTATAATTTTTCTAAAATCAAATGTTAATTTTTCTACAAAATATTAATTTTTTCATAAATAATATTAAAAGAAAACCTAAACCTTTGGCTGTACGATCCAAGAAGAATCAGGGCGTAGAGTGCCCAACACTGTTTACTAGACCCTGGGCCCCGAGGTGCTATGCAGCATGTGCCTAGACCAGGTGGTCAACCCAACGCGAGACCCTCGGCGCTTAGTTCCCAAGCAAGTTTGGTACTCATTTTATCGACCCCGAAGGGATGAAAGATTGAGTGTACCTTGCCCAACCCGGAACAGAACTCGCGAACTATAGCGTGGCAGACAGGCGTGCTGACCACTACGCTACTGGGGTTCATAAATGATATTACAAAAAGTAAAAATACAATTTTTCAAGTGGGACATAATTGTAAGGAAAATATCTACTTTTAAGTCACAAGTGCTGTTACAGATAAAAACTGCGATTACAATGCATTTATAAATCGACTTTGAAAATTATTTGTGTTTTAATGGTATGAAAATCTACTTATACACCAAAAATATGGTCATTTGGACGCAAAATAATTGAAGAGGGAAGCAGATATCTTTGTAAGCGGATTTTAATTTGTATGGATCAAAATTACATTCAGAGCAAACACAAGATCAAAAACACAAATAGAGGCGGAAGTAGTGGTCCTTTTTTATTATCTTACAATTGTATCTCTATATAATAAAAGCCAGTGTAACGCTGGGCGGGGCGAATCCATCAATCTTACCAGTCTTCCAGGAAGAGACTAAAGGGGAAAAGGATCCATTCTCCCATTGGTTGACAAGAAACATGAATCCCGCAATTACTTCTCATTTACTGATAATTGAGCAGTGGTAGACATTTCTTCCTAACACATCAGTGCAATGGACATCGCATTACACCATCAAAATAAATCGCCAAGTGTCACTTGAGATTATTTCAAGTATTAAGTTGCAATCATATTAAATTTTCTTTGCGACATGTAAAGAATTTTAATATATTTCTCATATAAAGTGATTCACGGAAAACAATGATATGGTATTTTTAAAAATATCCTTTTTTTTTCCTGCAAAAAAGTGATAAAACTGACTTTCTTTTAAAAAAGTAATCAATTTAAATATTTTAGGCTTATTAATTTGTAACTTATTTTTAAACTACACATTACTTATATATTTCTTTTCTATATACAGGTGTATGTAAATTTAAACTTAAAATAAATAAAAAAAAAAAAAAAAAAAAAAAAAAAAACATATTCAATATTTTAAAAGTAAAAAATTAATATTTATACGAAAAGTAAAATTAATAATTTTTTACTCATAGCTTCGCATCAGGAGGACAGAAGCTTAGGGGATTAGACCCCCCCCCCCCCTGAAATAATATCCTGGCATTTTGTAACTTATTTTTAAATTACACATTATTTATATTTTCCTTTTCTATATACAGGTGTATGTAAATTTAAACTTAAAAAAATAAATTAAAAAACATATCCCATATTTTAAAAGTAAAAAATTAATATTTATACGAAAAGTAAAATTAATAATTTTTTATTTATAGCTTTGCATCAGGAGGACAGAAGCTTTGGGGATTAGACGGTTGGGATTCAACCCGAGATACTTATTTATTAATCAATATACATATTAAAAAAAATTTGGAGGGGGGAGGAAGGGGGGGGGGTAAACGATAAAATACAATTTCAAAGTGTTATTATAAAAAATAGTATTATTTCAATAGTTGCAGCAGACTGTTTTAATTACGCACTTTTATTGCATATTTATTAAATTTTTGTTTTATTAAGAAATCTTAATTTTGTTATAGTATATTAGCCGGTAAACCTGGTTTACCCAGAAATATTGTAAATGTTAATTGTGTGTTTATTAGAACATAAACTAGCCAAACTTTGTTCATCTAAACGCTTCCATATTGTCAATTTTTTTTAATCAGTTTTTCAAATTTTAAGTAAAAAGCACAATTTTTATTCACCGTCCTAGGACGGGCATTTACACTAGTTATGAAATAATGTATAATCGATCTGACGTATTTAAGGACCATTCAGCCAATGTTGTCAACTTAGCATCTTTTTTACTTTTTAAAAAATCTATCACACTATTAGAATTTCTGCGTAGAAATGAATTATATTTCGTAGTCTGATTAAATAAAAATTACCATTCAAAAAATGTTGCAGGGTGATTCTTTATTTATAAAAAAAGGTGCCATTTCGGACCATATTATACAGTTTTCAGAATTGATTAAATTAAATGACATTAGGATATGTAGAACAGCAGTATGAAGATTACCACTTTCATCGCAAAGGACGAGATAACTTGCCTTCCAGGAATATTAGCTATCAATCATGGAAAATCAATTCGCACCGGAAAAGTTATTACTTAATTATTAGACATTGATTCCGACATGTACACTGTAAAAAAAAAAAAAAAAAAAAAAAAAAAAAAAAAAAAAAAAATCTTATAAGAACAGAAAAAAATCTTCGAATTCCGACAGTAAAAATTACGTTAACAGAATTCTTATGTCACTCCAACCTCATATCGCTTATTTTCATGTGAAACAACAAAAAATTCTTTTCATTGCGACAAATTAAACTGTTATATAGCAGAATAAACGCTTTGAGAGAAATGTCACCCCCTCTGACGTCTAGAAGGTCATTTGGAATGACCAATAAGAATTGGTTATCGTACACCCCATGCTAATCGCTTCTCTTGAAATATTTGTTGTGTCTTTGTCTTGTCTTGTCTGTTGTGTACTGTTTAAAATGGCAGAAGTTCAATAAAGCTCGTTCATCAATTGGAAAAGAATAATATATACAGAATTTTTTAAAGAAAATCACCCTCAATATCACTATTGGAACCGGCGACACACACATTTGACATCAGAGCAACATTAAACGGAGTAGTTTTCATATTAGAAAACAAGCATAACAAGGTATGTTTTCATCCTTCTTTTAAATATCTAACAATGTTTTTCCGAAACGTAACAATATGTATGAAAAAATTTTCAATTTGCTAAAAATCTTAATTAAGCAATACTATTTATTATTATTATTATTATTTTATAATATATGATTTACTTAAATTATTAGTATTATTTTATACTTCATTATTTATGCACATTAGTAACTTAGTTGATCTAAATTCTGTTAATATCTGGAGATTATTTTTTGATAAGTTGTTTATTTTAAGTTAAATTCATAATCTTAAGTTTATGATTAGTTTACAAATCTTGAATTTTTACATAGCTGTAGAATGATTACTTATTATATTTAACTTTTTTTATGACTAAGAGTTTAATTTTACTTCCTATGTATTAGTTCTAGAAATTTTGATTGAGATTTTGAATTAATTTTGTCATCAATTGACATACGTGATTAGTTTTGGAGTGATAGTTTTAATAATAAACACGGAATAGCTGGATTAATTATTATAGTTTTAGATAACTGATATTTTCGTTTAACATTAACCAGAATAACATTTATTAGATCTGGCGCTGTTCATATATTTTTATTGTTTAAATTTATCACATTTCCTACAATTTATTATGTTGTTTAAAATGGAGTGATAGATATTTTGATTAATCGTTCCATATGTTGATTCTGAAGAAATGTTTTTTCTTTAGTACAATCTTACAGTTAACTGTGGTGGTTAAGTTAAAATTTGTAAATTTTATTCACTCCATTTAATGAACTAAATTTTGAGCTACAACTGTGTGAATTATTTTGAAAATAATTCCTATTTAAGCTTTAACCATTCATTTTATAGGATCACCAAGTTTAGTTTTGTTTAACATTTTAATTTAAATTATATTGTAATATTTTTTCTTATTTAGTTGATGATCATTTACTATATACGGAAAAACATTGTAAACTGTTAAGAAGGATGAAAACTCATTTTATCACTTTAGCTGAAATGAAATATTTTTTTATGGTGATGTTTATATAAATATAAATCACATTCAATACATATATTTATTTTATTAATAAATATTTTTATGGGGGAGGGAGGAGTTACCTTATATCGTATATATATATATTTTATTATTCCGGGGGGGGGGAGGGGTGAGGAGGAGGAATTTAAGATATCTTCTTTCACTTATTCCAGTCTTTAATGTACTTAATTCACAAATCTATATAAATTCAACTGTTTAAATATTTTATTGCGAATAAGCTATTTAAATTACTTTTGTAAAAGTTTGGAGGAGAAATTTCTATAAATATTTATTATCATTAATATAAACAAATCGATGGGTAAATAGAAATTTTTCGTGTACCTAACCTATAATACGCGATTCTTCTGTTAAATTTCCCCCACCCCCTCGCCAACAGGAATCGACCTACAGATTTGACTGTTGGGAAAAGCGTCAATTGTCAACACGAAGTGCCTGTATGACTACACATTTCTGTCATCTGATAACGCATTCTTTCGTTAACAGATATTTTCTGAAAACAGATATGTTCTGGCAACTTTTTGCTGCCAGAAATTTTCTGTTGTTTTACAAAAATATTGTTAACAGTGTAATGTCTAATAATTACCGGGCAGAATTTTCCGGTGTGAATTGATTTTCGCAAACGGTCACGACATTTTATTATTTTTTTTATGTTTGTAAGGACAAACAAATCATTAGAAGGAGAAATGATATTGATTATTATTTTTCAAAGTAAAATAAAAAAGTTTTAAATGAATTTGTTTTCTTTCAATTTTAGTGCTGCGAGAAGCGGCTCAGGCTGTTAGCGCAAACAGTGGGACAAAGGTACGCCATTGCCGCGATGAAAGTGTAAATTGTCTTATGATTCTTTATTGTGTAAAATAATATTATTTAAGAATTTTCTATTGTGCCATTAAATACGAGTTTTCTTTAATCCCGGGTAGTTTCGGTTCGAATTACTTTGGATTTTCCAGAGTATACTCTATAAAAGACAAAACACAGGGTTCGTCAAAAATTCCAAACGCCAAATATCCTACATTCGAAGAAATAAGTACAGATTAAATACAGATAGCCTAGTTTACTGCTCCACGTTTATAAACGTCTAAAATATCAAGATTTAATTAATAATATACTTTTAATTATATTCTTCTTCTTAATAACAACATTATTATTAGATTATGGCTATTATTATTTTTTGCTTAGGTATGTAATTGTATTTGTTTATTTGTTATTTCTTGATTCATGAAACGACATAATTTTAATTAAGAAAATATTGGTGTATTGTTAAAAAAACATTAAAAAATTTAAAGTGTGACACTAATCGAGAAGATTCAGAAACACTGTGCAATAGTTTAGAATGTAAGCGACCACAAAACAGGATTTTTTTTTTTTTTTTTTTTTTTTTTTTTTAGTTTTTAAGATGTATTTTTCTCTGAATAAAAACAGAACATTACTTTTTCTGCACTTCTGTTTTTCTTATTTTTATGTTTTGTTCCTTTTTCATTTTTCATCATCTGTCTTATTTACTTTCTGCATAATCTGGAAAGAAAAGAAGAAGCAAAGCAAAAACGTCGAATTAGTAAAATGGATTCTTTCTCTCTTTTTTTATAATAGAAATACTGAAAATAAAAAACAGACGCAAGTAAAGGGTTTCAATGAACTAAAATTTGTTCTCATCCTTTTGGGTATAAACCGAAAAATTGTTATTTCTAATAATAAGAGTAAGGAAACAATAAAATAACTAACTGTTTATTTTGAAAAAAAAATGATTGATGCTTTTTGGATAAAAGAAGAATTTCCTCAAAAACATAATACTAATTATGTAGAGAATATATTTTCACATTGTTACTAATAGTCTTTTGTTCTGAATGTCCGATACCGTTAATGGGTGCAAAAATTCAGGTTTATAAATTCAATTCGAATAGTTTATTTTTGAACGAAAAGAATTAAATTCAGCTGAATAATAAATTTTTTAGGTTTTTTTGCATATCTTCCTATAACTTTTTTTTGATATATGTTAAACAAAGGAACATTGAAACTTATTTATTCTTTTTCAAATGCTACATTACTATGTGGCATAAAAAAATAATGTAACAATGTTATATAAAATTTTTTAATCTCTTTTTTCATTTTATCCTTATTTTCGATAAAACAAAATACATACATATACAGTGTTGCCAGTGTGCTACTTTTTTTTATTCAAATTTCTTGATTGCCGCCACTTTTTTGAAATGGTAAAATTCACTTTGTTTTTTACCTTAATTAATATGTCATTAAATAAGGCACATTCTACCATTTTAAAAAAGTGGTGCCAATCAAGAATCTGATTTTTAAAAAAGTAGCCCAGCTGGCAACACTGTACATATATACGAATTTTAAATTATGCAGATATAGCAATGACACTTTTGTGAAATCATATAAACAATTTTGAAAAATTATCACAATACAATAACCAATCGAATTTACACCACTTTGACATCACGGCGGACAGAAACGGTGAGTGTTTTTCGACACAGACTTTTTTGGACATTGTAATTGTCAAATGATAATCATTTTGTGAATACTTCGTGAAATCACCGATATCGATCTTTTATTAGTCATTTGCATGTCGGGACAAAACAACATATGAACTTCGACGTGACCTTCGTGCTTGAAACTCACATGCCAAGTGAAGAATATGCCGAAAAAAAGATTTTTTGTGTGTTTTCAAATTGTGGTAACATTTGTACTATGGTGCTACAAAAGAAGATATAGATTCAATATCTTCAAAATGTTAATTCTTTGATAGTTTTTCTTTTATAGAACATATACAATGATACAAATAGAAAAAAAGCCATGCATTTTTCAGTGTAGGAATTTTTCCGTCTAAGCACTTTTATATTCTTGTTTACCGGTATGAGCTAGTAAAATTATGTGAGGAATTCTACTTTTAATCATAAAATATGGCTCCGGTAAACGTTGATCATATATCAGTGTAACGGTATACTGAGGTTTCACTGTAGTTAAAAGACTAAGTTAGTTACACGAGGCTAATTTCGAAACTAATTTTAAAACTATAGGAGCGTTTTTTAAAATTTGATCATACAAGAATTTTCTTACACCCGAATAAAATCTATTTGGTTTCTTTGTCGGTTATGATACTTCGCAGGCCAATGCAACTGATCTAAATACTTGAAAACCTACACATTTCACACGAAAACACTTGCAAACTAATGTTAAAACAATTGCAGCATTCTTGCCAAATTTCATGCTTGCATTTTAATATTTTTCAATGAATATTTCATGTATTTTTTTTTTATTCTGAGGACAATGTCTGACGTTGTACGTTCATAAATTTTCTATTTTAGTTCCCGTTTTTCTAATGAGGAGACTTTCACTTTCGGAAACGGTTCCAAAACTGAAAGAGCCTTAATTTAAAAAAAACTGCAACAAAAGAATACTACCCGATAAATAGCGTCACCACCAAGTCCAAGATAATGACAAATTCAACATGTTTTTGTTCAAAATTCCCTCGACGAAACAAATATTACTCCCTGTATGTCGCCACTCTGTTATATATGATGTCACTCTACACTAAGTTACTTTTCTCATAATTTCAGATTTAGTTTTCAATTTCAAATATGTAAAGTTTAAAATATCACCATGATAAATAATATTTTGCAGATAACTCAATAGCAAAATATTATTTGGATACAGGTATAAAAAATATGTTTTCTAGTTTGTAATAATTGACATTATTGACGTTCAAATCATAATGGTAATAAAATTGAGCATATTTATTTTTATGCAATCAAATATTATAACTTTTATAAATATGAAATATTTGTAAGTTACGCTTGACTGATATTGTTCAAAAGTCAAAAGAAATGAAACCTTCATTATGTTGGAAAGACATTTTTATCTTTAACGAAGGCAAATGAAAAATCTATGCAACATATTTCATGTATGAAAGGAACGGAAAGTAATTCGAAACTAAAACAAAAAAGATTTTGCATACTAGAAAATTATGCTTGAGTGGCTATACCTAAACAAACATCAAAACCTGAAAGTTTTGATAGCTTATTTTAAATATTAATTTATAAGAAGACTTCAAGAATCGTAATAGTGGAGAATAATTTTCCTGTGTTTATAAAAAGTGAGATTTTCTCTTTGAGTGGGCAATTAAGGACACTCGCGTAGGTTAATTTAAAATTATTTTTTTCCAACTATTTTTGTTTCAGTTTTTAATGACATTTTAGCAAAAAGGAAACGTTTAAAAAACTCTTTAAACACTAGTTTAAGGAAAAACATGTAGAAAATATAATTAAAGAATTTTATGCTATTTTCTTACCACTAAACTTTTATAGTAAGTTTTGCCATTTTTAATCGTCAAAGTCTGTGATTAAATAAGAAGAAAGGTTCTATTACATTTTAGTGGGATTTAAACAAGCGGAAAATTTGGCAACTGTCTGGGAAATTTTCTGCGTATACTAATATCTGAAGCGTATAAGTAACTGTTAAATAAGAAAAATTTTAAATCCTGAGCGGAAGTAAAGATGTTTAAAGCGATTTAGTGATTTACTAGCATACCCGGAAGGCGTTGCACAGGCCCGTGATGATAAATTTCAATATACCTAAGATCAGGGTTAAATAATTTTATATTTTTAAATGAAAATCTATCCAATCGAAGCTAGATCTGGCCGCCACGCTGCCTTCCATTGCGTATAAATACGGATATTTAGTTTTAACAAGAGAGTTTTTATTTATTTATTTATTTATTTATTTATTTTGCATTTTATATTGAGAGCAAAAGTCACCACCAGATTTAAGATCAAAGCAAACGAACAGAGGGGCAAATTTAATTACTGTAATTTCGGGTGTATAGCCCGCGGATTTTAAACAATCGTGTTTCGACCCAAAATTTTTTAAAAATAAAATGTAACTTTTTAGATCACGCTAAATATTGGTCTTCAAAAACTGAATAAAATTTCTGGGTCCAAACTGAATTGTCTGATCTGCGGGCTATACATCGGAAATTACGGTAGTTTAACACTAGAACGGCGGGAAAATCTTACCTACTGGAACGGCGGGAAGGGGTCATTTTGACCCCTCGATGAAAATACTGAAATAACAACGCTAAAACAATTTTAAATGCCATACATTGGCAAAAATATGTAATTTCCGTGTATTTCAGAATTTATATTTAATTTTACTCGATAATTTATTGAATTTTAGAAGTACTGTATATGTAACGCCTACATGGCGATTACTTGGATCATACTACAACTACTCAAAAAACTCATTAATTTGATATAAAAATCGATTTAAAATTAATGTTTTCACAAATTAAAACTAATGTTAACTAAAATAAAAAACAATTTATAAAATAATATATATATATATATATTTTCATCTAACTTATTCGCCGAATGATTCACTCTCTAAATCCATAAATGAGAAATTTGTTCTGTTGTTTCCGTTATTTCATTATAAGTGTAGCTGAATGGTTAATATGTTAAGCATTCTGTTTCAAATTTATTTAATGCTTATAATACTCGAAATTGTGCACACGTATTAGGAATTAATTCAGTTGTAACAAAAAAATAGCATTTTTTCCAGTACATCTTCTGCACACAACTTTGAAACATGGTGCGCAAAATTCTTGAGATTTGTTTCCATTGCATGTCTGTACTTGACATTTTTTCTCTTCATATTTATTTTATTTTCGCGTTTTTTTTTTTTTTTTTTTTTTTTTTTTTTTCTGAAGACTCAGAGAAGATCTTTGGGAGTTTTGAAACCATAAGATCCATTCTGAACACATCTTCTAAATTTAATAGAAAATCTCTTCTACTGATAGGCTTGCCTGTTACACTTTTATAAATTATCCAGATATTTAAAGCTACATGATCCAAAATATTGAAAAAGATATGTACAGGCCATCGTCTAGAAGCCGATTTTACGGAGTATTTTCGGCACATATGATCATGATTATCCACACCATACTTCGTTGCGTTGTAATATATTATTGAATCGGGAAACTTCTTGAGACAGTCTTCAGTTTTTATAGTAGAATGTAATGAGCTCAGTAGAAAAACACTTTTTTTCTTTTGGCTTGATAGATGGTAAGTGTCATATTATCACATTCCACTATCTTCGATGAATAAAGAGTACTGCGCATATTTTTAAATGATACAGGAATTTCTCTTCTGTTCTTTTTCATTGTGCAACCAAAGTTGTATTTTTAGCTTTTAACATTTCTGCTAATTTGATGCTAGTAAAATAGCTATCTGTAAAATTCCTCCCTTCGTTTAGATGGGGATCTTTTAATTTCATGACAACATTTTCCGATAAACGTAATTAAGAATTGGCTGTTTCACCTTTTGATAGATAAATAAATTCATTCAAGAGATATTTAGTATCAACGTCAACAGATCACCAAAATTTTATTCCAAATTTATCCGATTTATTTGGCATATATTGCGTAAATTTATATCTATCCTGAGAGGGGAACAATTGTTCATCAACTGTAATATTTTGCCCTGGTCGGTAGCATGTTTTGCAATTTTCAATAAATTTATTCCACATTTCAGATGCAAGAGCAAATTTATCAGTCTGTAGTCTGCTAGATCTCGTTATCTTTTATTCAAACCTAAAAAATATTTTTCTTTCTTTGAATCTATCTCTTGAGATAGTTTGTTTGCAAAATAGTATTCCTCATGCCTTGGACGACAATGAATAAAAATCTAAACCCTTTTTTTATTGCTCCTCGAACATATAGTATAGCAATAAAAGCAGCTTCGAGTACAAAGAGTATTTTACTAAAAGTGTCAAAATGACCCCCGTCCGCCGTTCTAGGAATACAAGTCAATATTTCAAAAACTAACAAATCTAGAAAGCTGAATTTTTTTTTAGAAATATATGTTATCTATTTAGGAAAAGTCAAAAAATTTCGAATGATTTCGCCCAAGCAAACAAAAGTAATCAACGGGCGAAAATACTCAGGTGTCAATATGACCCCTCCCGCCGTTCTAGTGTTAAAATACTTAGAATTGTCACCGAAGGTTTTAAAAGAATTATAAGTGATATAAATTGCACGCCGGAAGATTGTGTAAAACATTGGTATTACAGGGTGACCAGCAGTAAGGTAATGGTCTACTTTGGCATAGTTAATGAAAACACAAAACATTTTGCACAAACAATTACTTTATATATTAACAGCAATGCATTAGAGAAATAACAAATCACTTTCTTCAAAGTGTCCTTCTTTCGCTTTGATGCAGACACACAAACGTTTTATGAAATTTTCATCAATTGGCCACAGCTCGGCCGGAGTGATTCGCTTTCATTCCCGAATCAATGAACGCTTCAGTGGTACCAAACTTTTGTGAGGCTTTGCACAAGCCCTTGCCTACAAAATCGACCACAAACTGTAATCCAAGGAGTTGAAGTCACACGAGTATCGAGGTCATCCTTGAGCCGAAATCAAGTCTGGAAAATTACACTGTTAAAATTCTAGCGTTTGCTACATAGTCACTCCACCGCTTTTATAGAAAACGATTACTTGACTATACAACGGAGCCTTCTCATTGGTCAGATTAGAGATATTCTATAAAAGCGGTGCAGTGACTATGCAACTGCAGATTTTTAACAGCGTGGCCCGATACCAGACCTGTGGGAATTTTGCTCGATGAGATGGCGTGGAATCTTGCTGAAACTTCCAACCCCGCTTCCAAAGTGTTTTTGAGCACAGTGAAGTACCATATCTTCAAGAATTTCTTTTCGGTACACATTTTTATTTATTTCGACTCCAGAATCGATGAAAATTAGAGGATGTTTTGTTGTCCCACATATTACTGCCCACATTTTCCACATTTGGCATTTTACCGATGTTCAACCATGGAACACTTACCTGCAGAAGTTTTTGATAAAATCCGACTTAAAATCCGATGACGATTTTGCGATCTTTCTACCGAGAAAAGCTTTTGGTCAGAAAAAAGTATCCTCTAGCAGTGTGGATTTCGGAATCGCTTCAGCAGCTTCCTGCATCTTTCGAGCCGTACTTGTTTGATTTCATCGCTGAAAATTTGCGCTTGTTTGAGCTTGTAAGTATGTAGCTTCATCTCCCCTTTGGTTATAAGTCATACTGATTCCCGAGTCCCTGTCTGCCTAGTTATTTTTATCATCGACATCTGAAAGTTTCAAAAAACGCATTTCTTAATCAACTTTCGCGTTCTGGGAGTGTTCACAGCCCTTTTTCGCCTTTTTCCGGTCGGTCTCCTTCATGGCCAAGTTCCTTGAATACCTTTGTGGCTTTGGAAACGGTTGAATGAGGAATTTGAAGCAATCGAGCAATCTGAGACAACGCTTTGACGAAGAAGCTCCAAAACCGCATTCCATTTGTTTGTCACATTATTAAAGAAATTACAGTTAGAAAAGAAAATCATTAAGTGAAAAAAAAACTCTGAGAATCGATTAATAATATAATCATCAACCGTGAAGTTACTTCTAATCAGCGTTCTTGGGAAACCTTCCGTAAATACGGGTTAGGTTCCCTTAGAAAGACCACCACGAAGGGCACTCCCCCTAGGGCCTATATCACTCGTATAGATAATCGGCCGTCAAAAATCAACCCAACTGTAATCACCGTTATGTTATTTCTAGCCATGCTGCTAAATACTGATACTTAGTTCTTTTCCGCCTAGGAAAAAATAGATTATCGGAAAGTCAATTATTTTTTGAAAGGGAAAATAACAATATTTTTTATAACTAAAAAGACTCTTTTCAAGCTGTATATACCCTTGTTAGGGGGGAGGGTTTTGTTTCTTTATATTTGGATTTGCAAACGGGTGCAAAATTTCAAATTGGCATTCGAAACTAAACTCAGCGTAGTGAGTTTCGGAAATGTTGTTTTTTAAAGGGTTAATACTAATACATTTTTCAGCTAAAATTGCCGTTGAAAAGCAAATGTACGCTTTTAAGCGTGTACCTTTTTTTTTTTTTGATAATTGGATCAAAAAGGTAACATTATACATTGCGAAAGACGACAAAAATTGCAAGAGTGCACTGCAAATAGAAGCGTATTATATTTAGACACATATGTGACTGAAAAAGAATTTTAGACACTTAAGTGTGTTAATCTGAAAATTAAGACATTATAGATGTCTTAATTTAAGATGCATAAGTGTCTTACTATGACCATGGTGTAAACGAACTGAGAATAATGTCTAAAATATCCGCAAACGTCTTATTTTAAGATACTTCATTGCTTTAAACGTGTCTTAATTTAAGACGTTTTGATTCTTCCGACGCAATAAACACCAGGGGGCACTCCCGCGCATGCTTTTTTGATGTCTTCGTTCGAAGTGGTATACGTTGTAATTCAAACAAAGTTTGTTTTTATGTAGGCGTGTATTTTAATTCGTTTTTTACGAAATGTGAAGTACTGTGATTTTAATTCGTATTAACCTGGATTATTTATTTATTGAATACATACATCTGACGTGTGCGCTTGACACCAAATGTCTCTTAGAAGCCGTCGTCGATATAAAGGCGGGATAGACACAGAACAGAAGTAGAAGACGGCTGAAGATTACACCCAGAAATTCTACAAAGCGTGAGCAATGTGCTTAGTGTTAACTCGTATTAATTTATATCAATAATATTGTGTTATTGATATAAATTAATATGATATCCTCCTGTCGAAGCTGGCAGAAAAAAAGAAACTTTTGTCTGGCGGGTCATGTTTTCAGGATGAAACTTCTCATTCTTTAAATATGGCTAGTTGGATGTATTATGGGATTAGCTTTTAAACTGATGCAAGTCATTCTCCCTCACTGTGGTTGTGGTAGTTTTTAAATTTCAAATCGAGGAATTTTTTTTTACCTCTTGCAAACAGCGATTGAAGTAAGTGTTATAATTTCTTTATAGTACTAAAATTAGTGTTTTTTATGATTTTATTTATTGTACTAAACAAAATCTTGAATGAAATTTAATTAGTTTTGAATCTTTTTGCAAAATAAAACACTAATTCTAGGAGTATATATTTTTAAACTTATGACGTTGTCTTTTATTACAAATTATGTATTATTTATTCTCATCTTTTTTTCTCAAATTTAAAGTAATAACATCACTAAAAAACAGACAAATTTTAAGTTAAGTTCCTTCTCTTGTTTTGTTTTGTTTTCAATATTGCAGTTCTTAGTTTCAATGGCTAATGCTTATCTCATACTAAACGACCACAAGCAAATAGAAAAAAAACTTTGAAAGATCTCCTAAAGCTTTCTTACTTCCTCGCTAGGGATTACAATCCCGGATTGAGATCCCGGGATCCCGCTTTAATTTTAATACCGAAAATCCCGGGATTTTTACTGGGAAATCCCTGGATTTTCGGGATTGCCTTTTTTTTTTTCAATTGAACAATATTCAGCTGAAATTAAAAAATATATTTATAGACTTTCGCTTTTGGAAAAAAAATAAATTGATTTTTATTAAATTTATATATAATTGAAAAAGAATATTTATCATATTATCTCAAGTATTTCTTAGATATATTTCTAAAGCTATTAAATCTTTTAATGTGGAAAACTTTTGACTTGGAAACATAGAAGTAACCCAGTTAGGAAAAAGGAAATCATTTGTTTATTTCGTTTTCGCTTCGTGTGTAGAAAATATATTTCACTTCGAAGGTCATTTTCCAATTAGACTTTACTGATAAGCATAGCAATTGTTTATCATAGTGATATCATGTGCTAACTTCTTTTCTTTGCGGCTTTATTTTGCTTTTCAGATGTCTTGTTTAGTAGCTCATAGGAATCATAACAATAAGTCCATGTGGCAATATAAATTTTTTTTAAAATCTAATTTTTAAATGATAAGGATTTTCATTTTTTTTGCGGGAAGGGTGGGGGGATTTTGTATGAAATTTTCGTAAAGCTGATACCTTAAATCTGGCACTGATTATAATGAAAGTTTTGAACTTTTAGAGTAGGACAAGATTAAAAACACAAAATATTAATAAACAAAATACCGAAGTATTTTTTTTCTCAATATTAACCTTTTGCACTCGAGGGCTCCGGAGCGGAGCCATTTAAAATTTGTCTTCAAGCTCGAGGTCTCCGCTACGGCGACAATGCAAATAATTTTGTGATACCATGTAATCTTGGCTTTTCTAGACAGGTATCACAAAATTATTTGCATTGTCTCCGTAGCGGAGCCATCGAGTTTCAAGACAAATTTTAAATGACTCCGCTCCGGAGCCCTCGAGTGCAAAGGGATAAAGTAGAATATTTATTTATTTATTCATAGTTAAATTGCTGTTGTGATTATCATCTGATATATATGTAAAATTGCCTATGTGGCAATATAAATTTTTTAAAAATCTATTTTTAAATTATATGAAGTAGAGTACGACAAGATTATAAGAAACATATATATTTATCCCTGTACTTTAAAAGCCCTCAATAGCCCTTGCAGTTGAATTTGTCCGATAATCGGAGATGTCTGCTTTTGTATGGTAAAAATATACAAATATGTATGAGATGCGGATTAAAAAAGTATTCGCTAAATAGATGTTTCAGCTATTCGGGAATGTCCATTAACCTCCACAACGGATACTCCCGAATACCGGACATCTGAATTTAAATAATAATAATGCAGGGTTGCATTTTTTGCAAAAGAACTTCTTGATTAAAGAATGGGAATACTGGGCCGTGCCCCGCCCCCCTACGATTTTAGTGACCACAAATTTGATGTGCAATATTTGTAAAGCTTATATTTTAAATCTGTTTCGAAATTGTACTGATTATAATCAATATTTTGAACTTTTAAAGTAAAATAGGATTAAAAATAAAACAAATTTTAAAAATCTAATATTTAGATAAATATTTTTTGTTTTAATCTTGTTCTACTCCTGAAGTTCAAAATATTGATTATAATCAGTAAAATGTCGTAAAAGATTTAAATTATCAGCTTAACAAAAATTGCGTACCAAAATTGGGAGCACCAAAAAAGTCAGGTGGTAGGGGGGGGGGGGGGGGGGCAGGACCCCAGCCAAATATTTTTCCAGGATTCAACGTGGTCAAACATGGCTACGTATGATGCTTACAAAAAAAAAAAAGGATGCTATTAAGACGTTTGAAGTGTCTGAAAATTGAACACTCTGTTTCAGACACTTAAGTGTCTGAATTTCAGACATTTTAATTTACAGTGTGAGTTCCTGAAAATACAGTTTTTAGAAGCGTTACTATTCATATTTTTCTATATAGATGAGGTTTTTTAAAGCTTAATATATTCGAATTAAGTATTTGACTTTTATTTTTCCATATTTTGATCCGGAACACGGAAGTTGATTTTTAAAGTTTGCGGAAACACGCGAAACACCGTAAAATCTCCCGGAATTGTTTTTAGGGTTCCGTACTTAAAAAGTAAAAACGGAACCATTATAAAATCACTCCTGTGTCTGTCACAGTCACTTTACTCGTAAGCTATGGAATGTGGAAAGTTCAAATTGAGGGAAATAATAAAGACTATCGACCCAAATATTTTTAGATTATTAAACATTGACAAACATATTTAGAGAAAATGTAGAGGGGCTAATTACGTTACTTGAAAAAAAAATCTTTTCTTTGTATATCGTGTCGTGTATCGTGTGAAAGCTTTCGTAACGCTGAATCAAAAAGGCATATCTTTTAATTTTAGGTATTATAGTTTCAGAGATATTGTCGAAAACGTAGTGGAAAAATATTGCCCCCCCCCCCCCACCTATTTCCGAATCTACTGAAACTAAAATTATGAAAAAATTACAGGTAGTAGACGTTAACGTAAACCTTGCAGGAAAATTATAGCGATCACCCTAGGTCACATAGTTTTTGAGAAAAGAGCATTTTTACGACACACACAAATTTCGATTTGCAGGCATTCAGCAAATGTGTTGAGGAGCGCTGGAGGCACTTATCGCAGCAGAAGTATATAGGCATTGTTGATACTGATTTTCGAAAAAATCGTTGGTAATTAGCCGAGATATTAACCCTTTAAGATACAGACGGTTTGGACATACATTATGTTTGGACATTATGTATAAGGCGTACTCTATCTACCATCAACTTTTAAAGCCCAGTTAACAACTTTTAATGATATATTTGTTTAGTGTAATGCCGAGTAGCAGTATAAAAGCAATAAACGTCAAATTGTTAAAAACAGGCTAATTTAAGGAGTCGTGCACCTTTTAAATGCGTAAACGAAAAACTTCAAAGTTTGAATTAGCCTATCTACAAAACCTATTTATGTATAAACCCGAAATTTTGGATATTGATTAAACAGATTGCACATTGTAATATGCTACCATTAGAAATTTATTAGCTCTTTACAGAATTTGTGTATTGTTGAAACTCAAAATCTCTCTTTTTTTACTCTATGAGTCATTGCTCTTATATCTTGAGAATGTATGTATGGATTGCCATGAAATTTGGGAAAGGTACTAAACAAATATGTGTGCTTAAAATGATCTACTTTTAATTATTTACAATGGTAATATTTTTAGTTATGACTATTTTTATTCTTTAAAAAAGTAAATTTCTTATTTATTTATTTTTATTTTTATTTTTATTTTTATTTTTTTTGCAATTTGTTATATATATATATATTTAATGAAATAATTTTGGCGTAAGAGTAAAATGTCATTTTAAACACACATATTTGTTTAGTGTCTTTACCAAATTTCCTGACAATCCCTACATACTTTCTTAAGATATCATGTGCGCTATGACTTATAAAGTAAAAAAAAGGAGCTATTTTGATGTCAACAAGACACAAATTCTGTAAAAGTCTAATTTCTAATGGTAGCATATTACAAAGCACAATCTGTTTAATCAATAGTCAAAATTACCTGTTTATACATAAAAAGGTTTATAAAGATATATTCTAATTAAAAATTTAATTTTTTTCGTTATTTTTCATCACTTACAAGTCTAGACTTAATCTAGAATTAACCTTACTTAGCTAAGGTCCTTAACTAGAATTAATCACATAAATACTATTGGAATCGCGAGTAGTTTGCATTGAGTGGATCTCTCAATACCGCTCCCGTGTCTTTAAATGTTAAGTAAAAACCTCTCGAGGCACTGAACAAGGGGGCCTTGAAACTTCGCGACCTTCTTTCGAAGCTCGCGTAGCACAATATCAGGTTTAAAATTTTAACAAGGGTTTTGTTTTAGCTATACTGTAAAAAAAAAAGATTATTAATACGCTGAATTAATTTTAAGAAATGCCAAATGAAGTACTACTTTTATTGTCAGTACCGAATTAAGTTAATCATAAACAGATTCGGATAAGATTAAAAAAAGAGTTATACAGAATGGTAATATTTTGTATTATTTAGTCTGCATATCTCTTTGAATTTTTATGGTAAACCCATTCGCACTTTTCTGTTATATACATCTATACCCAACCCTACGTTTTATAGTTTTTTTAAAGTCTTTTATTCTTTTCGCACCGATTTTTTAAATAATACAATCAATAATTCAAACATTTATTGTACGGAACCCTCTGAGCACGAGTAACACTCGCACTTGACTGTTTATTTTTTGATAGAATTAATAAGATATTTTAAAATCCGAAGACGTCTTTTTGAAGATGCATGTATGTCCTTTAATTTGGAGTATTTGTTTTCGTTGAGTGCAAGCGATCTCCTGAAGACTGGGAGAAAACGCGAAAATCAAAGTTTTGAAAAGGTTAATATTACTATTTTTCGACATGGATTACACCGTCAGAGAGCTAATAGATTGTGTAGTTTCTTTGTTTTGTATTTTCAATCTTTTAGTTGGTGGTGACCGCGGAAAATGCGAAAAAAAGAACCATTTCTGCCATCCAGATCTTCCAAAACTGGCATAGCGGATCATTTTAAGAAAAATAATGACATTTTTATGAATGTGCGTCTCGTGATTTTTAATTAATATATCGCTACTTAGTAAAAAAAAAGTGTGAAATTTGAGAGAAGTGCATTAGGAAGTGCTTTGGAATATCCCAATTCAAATTTTCAAAACTCTAAGTGCCGTAGTTTTTCCTACCCATTACGTGTGTGCACACACACACAAGCACTTTTCTTTTACTACTACAAGGGGATAAACCCGGGTTACCCGGGTTAGAGAATATAGGTGAAAAATATTTTTTTTAATTGAAAGCTCTAATAGATTTTTTTACGTTTAATATATATTCTCTTAAATACCCACTAACAATTGCAAAAATAATTTGTATATGAAAAATATAGCAATTACGCAATCAAATAAAGTTTTGAAAATTTTTCGTAATCATCATGTACATTTTTCATAATTTTCTGCATGCGATACAGAGATGCTTGAAAAGCATTTAAAAAACTATAAAAAATAGGATGCAATTTTCAAGCAATTTGTGATACATTTTCGAAACAAATTGCCTTTGAAAGTAATTTTTTTCCGTCATCGACTGTGTAAAAATTGAAAATGTGCGATATAGAAGTTTAAACAGTGCCAGTAAAATCCATATTTAATTGTCTGGTGTTACCACCGTCAAAATGACAGCAGCGTTACGTACGGACACGCTTGCTTTTTATCATAACGAAAAAACACTTATTAAACACTGTGGTAAAAAATACTTAAAATCTGAAAGTAATTATCTTTTTTTCATAATTCACAGTATATGGTGAACATATAACATTTTGTAAAAGAAGGAATTTTATTCGCCGCTCCTTTATTTTATTTTATTTTATTTATTTATTTTTTTAGAGTCATATGTTACAAAGAATAATGTAATATTTGTTTATAAAGATGGGATTAGGGACTTACGGTTTTAGCCATATTGCTATAGGGAGAACTTTTTGCAGAAAAACATTCCCGAATATCGTTTTCGTTCCAGGAAAATTCTACAAACACAGTCACCCCGCCTGGACCACACTGGTTTCGAACTATATTGAATCTCGGCCCAAGTTCCTCATTACAATAGGCCAACATACTAATCACATGGATGAGTGGGCGTCTTTTTCTTAATGCTAAAACCCATCTATTTGATGTTTGAAGGATTCTGTGCAAAACCAAAAAATTATAATACATTTTAATCTCTTTAAGGCAAGCATTTTCTCTTTAACGATTTATTAAAATATCTAGAAAGGGTGAGTTCGCGATTAGCATGAAGCTAAGGACCCAGTATAAATATAAAATTGTTATACCAAAAGTTTTTTCATTAATAATGAAAGATAGAAATTTATTTTCTTACCTTTCTGGTAAAGCAGACATTCGCTGGTTTCCTTCATGTGAAAACAACCTATAAATTTTTATTTAATGAGTAGATATTGTAAATCGTGAAAAATATCTTCTTAGAATGATGCAGATGCACTTGTAGAGAAAAACTATTTAATGCACGACGAATTCTGGGTTACATGGATGCACACACACACACACTAACAAAGAATAAAATAAAAGGGTTAAATGTGGATACTATAAAAGTAATAACATTGGAAATCCAGTAGGAGATGTAAGTCTTCCATTGAACAAAGAGTTATCGCACGAAAAACCGTGCGTCTTGGCCTCACAAAATCGGGCCTTCAAGTGAAGAAGTAAAAAGGGGCCCACAAGAGTTAAAACAGAGTAAAAAAACTTGAAACAATACAGACTGCTTAATAAGCAAAAAAAGGTCCTATTTAAAATCAGTCTATCAGAAAAGTTCTGTGGTGCTGCGATCTGTTATCGCCTTTTCGAAACAGAAGTCTTTTACACAGTCCTTCGGTAGTTTGTGATCTTACGCCACGATAACTCAGGGAAGTGTCGCCATCTTGGAACATATTTCACAACTAAAAAAAACGCGTTGCATATTTCACGAGGAAATTGTCATTTCACAAGCGAAGTGATGTTGGACATAAAATTACTTACACTGTGACGTTTTCCAACACCCCCGCTTTTTATGTCAAACCGACGAGCGTAGAATGTTTAACTTGTTTCTCAAACACTCGAAATGAGGCTTAGGCAACGGCTTGGTGAGCACGTCTGCCAGCATTAACTTCGATGGGCAATAAGTTATTTTGATTATACCATTCTGGCATAGATGTCTGATGTGGTGATACTTAACTTCCACGTGTTTAGTTCTTGTCTGTGCCTTTTCGTTTTCGGTCAATCTTATGGCTGATAAGTTATCTTCGTACAATGTTACGGGTAGTTGTTGACACAGTTCGAGGTCATTTAACAGGTCTAACAACCACGAAATCTCTTGACCTGCATTAGAGGCAGCGATATATTCAGCCTCCGTGGACGAGAGTGCTGTGCAACTCTGCTTCCTCGATGACCATGCCAATATATTATTTCCTAATTTAAACAAGTTTCCAGTGGTTGATTTCCTGTCTATTCTGTCGTTTCCCCAATCGGCATCGCTATATGCCGTTAGGATTGGAGGTTTTGTTTTATCTATGACGAATTTAAGATCTTTGGTAGTAAGCAGATATCTAATTAATTTCTCGATAGCTTGCCAATCGACTTCCCTTGGGGATTCATTCCTTCTTCCCAGGATGTTAACGACTGATGCTATGTCGGGTCTAGTTAAAGTTGCAATGTATAGAAGCCCTCCTATAGCCTGTCTAAATTTTACGTTATCTCCCATTAGTTTCCCGTTTGGATCTAGATTAAAGTAGTTAGTATTCATGGGTGTATACGTAGGCTTACCATTTAACAAATTGAATTTTTCTGCGATTTGTATTATTTTGTGTTCCTGGTCTAATTCTAGATTACCGTTTGCTTTTTCCTTTATGTTTATGCCTAAATATTGTGTTACTTGACCCAAATTTTTGATTTCGTATTGCTTTGATAATTCAGTGTATATTTCGTGTGTGTCTGTTTTGTCTCCTGCGACTAAGATGTCATCAACATACACTATTATGTATGCGATTTTTCCATCTTGGACTCTTTTGTACAGACATTTGTCTGACGCGCATTCAACGAAATTTAGTTCTTTTAGAGATTTACTTATTTTTTGGTTCCACGCCCTAGCTGCCTGCTTAAGGCCGTAAATCGCTTTGTTTAAACTACACACTTTATCTTCTTCCCCTTTTGTTATGTATCCCTCTGGCTGATGCATATAAACCTCCTCTTCTAAATCGCCATGTAAGAAAGCAGTTTTGACATCTAGGTGAGTTATTTTAAGATCTTTGTACACCGCTGCGTTTAAGAATGCTCGTAGGGTGGTATGCGCTACAACGGGTGCGTAGGTCTCGTCGAAATCGCTTCCATATTTTTGAGCATATCCCTTAGCGACCAATCTGGCTTTATATCGCTCTATAGACCCGTTGGCTCCCCTTTTTGCCTTAAACGTCCACCTACAACCTATGACGCGTTTTCCCGGGATAGGTTTTATTAATCTCCAAGTATTATTTTGCTTCAGAGAATCTATTTCCTCATTAGTGGCTTTTAGCCATTTATCTTTAGTTTCTGCGTCATTGATATTTTGTAGGTCTGTCCATGACTTTGGCTCCTGAATTTGACACAGGTTTGCGCTTATTCCATAACGGTTAGGTGGTACACCACGATTTTGTCTCTGCGATCTTCTCGGCTCAAGGGATGTGTCGGTCGGGGTGTTATTCTGATCATCGTCGCGCTCTTCTAGATCAATTTCAATATTATCTGCGGGAGTTTGTTCGATGTTTTGATTTTCTTTGGCGGGTATAATTTCCTCATCTTTTATACCTTCTTCGAAGAATTTTACGGTTCTAGATATTATAATTTTATTTTCACCCGTATATATCCTATAGCCCTTGCTTCTGAAATCATATCCCAACATTATTCCCTCGATGGCTTTCTCATCTAATTTATTTCTTTTAGGTTTGTCGACATAGGCAAATGCCTTACATCCGAATGTTTTGATGTTCGAGAGATCGGGTTTTCTTTTATGCCAAAGTTCATAGGGTGTCATGTTATTTTTGTTAGCCTTTGTTGGTAGACGGTTGATGAGGTAGGTGGCGGACATGACAGCTTCCCCCCAGAATTGCTTAGGTAACTTGGCGTCCGACAACATGGTTCTAGCCATTTCCACTATCGTTCTATTCTTTCTTTCTGAAACGCCGTTCTGTGGGCTAGAGTAGGGAACACTCAATTGACGCTCTATCCCGTTTTCTATCAGGCAGTTTTCAAATTCGTCACTGATATACTCTTTTGCGTTATCGGACCTTATTGCCTTTATCAACTTGCCAAATTTATTTTTTGTTAGCGCTATGTATTCTTTCAGTTTGATAACGGCTTCCGATTTATGCGCGATTAAGTATGTTATTGTGTACCTGCTATAATCATCCGTGAATGTTATAAAGTACCTTTTCCCTCCTATCGTTTCAGTATTCATGGGGCCACATATATCGGAATGTGCGAGGGTACCGATGTCTTTGCTTCTGTTTGTGGCTACTTTAGGGTAGGGCAGAGCGGAAAGTTTTCCTTCAATGCACTTGGTGCATTGCGTGTCATGTTTACATTTGTTAATTGTTATCCCATTGGCTAATTCATGATTAACAAGGTATTTAATATCATCAAAATTTTTGTGTCCGAGTCTTCGGTGCCACAATGAAATACAATTTGTATTGTTACAGAAAGTTTGAGTACTTATAGTATAGCCGTAATCATCTTCAGGGTTTAATACGTAGAGATTATCATTTAATTTAGCTGTCAAGATTATATTATCATCTTTGACAAATAAACATGCATTTTTCTCGAAAATTACCTTTATATTATTTTCAGTGGCTTTCTTAACTGACAATAAATTGCCCTTTAGTTCTGGACAGTATAAGACGTTTCTTAGTGTGATGTAGTGGTTTTTGTCTGTTTTTATTTTTACGTCGCCCATACCTTCCGAATTAAGCCTTTTTCCATTAGCGATTGTTGTATTCCCAAAATTCCCGGCTGTGAATGTAGCAAAATTTGTTTTTGCTGATGCAACGTGCCTGGTGCAACCCGAGTCAATGATATATGTGTTTGGATCTGTTGTTTGTGTTTGGTTAATTTTTACTGACTCAATTTCAAAATTGTTTTCCACTGGGAAGAGAGGAATGATCGATTGGTTGACTTCATCCTCTATATTTGATTTGCTGTTAAAGCAAAAATTCGAGGAGTCGGTTTTACTACCATTGTGTTGATTTTTGGGGTTTACCGAATTGGCTTTAAAGTTGGCATGGTTGTTAAATTTATTACTGTTATAATTTTCACTTCTTTGGTAATTGTTTTTCTGTTTGTTTTTCAATTTGTAACATTCTGAACGAGCGTGCCCATCTCGTTGACAGAAGCTGCAATATTTTTTGTTTCCTTTATTTATGATTTTATATGCTGTGTCCCTTGGTCGTGTGCTGGTGTTTTTGTATTCGATTCGATGAGAGTACTCGTCGATGAGTTTGTTTTTCACAAATTCGAGGTCTAGATCCTTTTCGTCTCTAGCCTCCATGCTCGTTATAAGAGGAGCATATGACTGAGGCAAGCTGCAAAGCATAAGAGCCACGATGTGCGAATCATTTATGAGCTCTCCAATGGCAGCGAGTTTGTCGCGGATAGTTAAAATATTGTTGATATGTAGATTTAAGTCTCCGCCCTCATTGAGCCTTTGCGAATATAGTTTCCTCAAAAGGAATAATTTGGATGATAAATTCGCCCTTTGGTGAACACTTTTTAATCTTTCCCAAATTTCTTTGGGAGATGTCAAATGTCTGATGTGCATGATTTGTGTATTTTCAATGCACAAACAAATTATGGCTTTCGCCTTAGCCGCGTTTTTAGTATATGTATCATCGGGTGTGGCAGGTGGAGATTCTGTTATATATTTGTATAAATCGTCTTTAATTAACAGATTTTCTAATTTGAAACACCAATGATTGTAATTATTATCATTTAGTTTCTCTACTGCCGTAATTTCTTTTGTGGCAGACATAGCGTGTTATTCAAGTTTTATAAATTCTTTGATAACAAATATATTTACTATAAGAAGTTTGTGACTTTCTTAAAATAATTTCTTAGAATATATTCATAAATATAAATAAAATGATCAGTTATTCACAATAATCAATCAATATTCGTTCACAATAATACTCTTTTTGCGATATTATATGTATCGTTATTTATTCATGCACATTTATTTTTATTTTCATGTATATATTTCAATATTTCATATCTCATATGTGCATCTTGTTCATCATTTTATCACAATCAGATAAACAAATTTTTATTACTGGGTTTTTTTTTTTATTTATTTATTTATTTACTTTCCCCTTCAACTCAGCCTTCATAATCTATTAAAATATCTAGAAAGGGTGAGTTCGCGATTAGCATGAAGCTAAGGACCCAGTATAAATATAAAATTGTTATACCAAAAGTTTTTTCATTAATAATGAAAGATAGAAATTTATTTTCTTACCTTTCTGGTAAAGCAGACATTCGCTGGTTTCCTTCATGTGAAAACAACCTATAAATTTTTATTTAATGAGTAGATATTGTAAATCGTGAAAAATATCTTCTTAGAATGATGCAGATGCACTTGTAGAGAAAAACTATTTAATGCACGACGAATTCTGGGTTACATGGATGCACACACACACACACTAAAAAAGAATAAAATAAAAGGGTTAAATGTGGATACTATAAAAGTAATAACATTGGAAATCCAGTAGGAGATGTAAGTCTTCCATTGAACAAAGAGTTATCGCACGAAAAACCGTGCGTCTTGGCCTCACAAAATCGGGCCTTCAAGTGAAGAAGTAAAAAGGGGCCCACAAGAGTTAAAACAGAGTAAAAAAACTTGAAACAATACAGACTGCTTAATAAGCAAAAAAAGGTCCTATTTAAAATCAGTCTATCAGAAAAGTTCTGTGGTGCTGCGATCTGTTATCGCCTTTTCGAAACAGAAGTCTTTTACACAGTCCTTCGGTAGTTTGTGATCTTACGCCACGATAACTCAGGGAAGTGTCGCCATCTTGGAACATATTTCACAACTAAAAAAAACGCGTTGCATATTTCACGAGGAAATTGTCATTTCACAAGCGAAGTGATGTTGGACATAAAATTACTTACACTGTGACGTTTTCCAACACGATTTAAAAAGGAAACGTTCATGCAGCATGAAGTAATATTCTGTTTTAAACGAACAGAACAAAATTACAAAAATGAAATAAGAACTATTTTATACATTGTAAAAGCAACGTTAAAAACGCCAGAATAAACAAAAATTTCGCAGACTAGTTTCGGTAACGTTAAGCGTACCGTCCTCAGTGCCAACTCTAGGCACTGATGACGGTACGCTTAGCGCTACCGAAATTAGTCTGCGAAATTTTTGTTTATTCTGGCGTTTTTAACGTTGCTTTTGCAATTTATATCATTCTGCGCCATGTAGCATCTTAATAATTAAGAACTATTTTGCAGAGTAGAAAATTTTGCGTGACAGGCTAGAATCTAAATTAAAATAAGAAGTTAGAAGTTGTGAAAACTTGTTTTAAATAGGAAGTTACAAAAAAGATAGAAATAAAAAATAATCGAACAAAATATTTTCTTCTTAATCTAATTAATTTTTATATCTTCTTTTCTTATAACCATTAAATTAAGGGCACTTGGGTATCTTAACCCCTTTGGGACGAGCGTCTTTTACAGAATTTTATAATCTTTAATCACCGGTCTTTTAAAACATAAATTTTTGCCTAATTGAATTGGGAAAATGCTCCGATTAATTAATGCAAAATTTTCAATAAAAATTTACTGGTGAGAATAATCCCCGATTCTGAGCACCTTACGTGCGCAAATACCGATCGATCGTCCCCAAGGGGTTAATAGAAGATAAATCATTATATCAATCTTCAATTATTTCGAAAAAAGGCAGTTGTAGATTTTGATATATTATTAAATAATGTGTTTGTTTTCCTTCTTTTCTCGTACATAAGAATATCAATTGAACACCATTTCAAGAAGTGTTCTTCATATCCCCTTATTCTATTTTACCGTCATATGTTTCGAATTAGAATGGCACATTTTTTAAAAGATAAAATACTTCTTAATTATATTTGAATGATTTTGTGAAAAACTCACAAAAATGAAACATTTATTCTGTTATGAAGAAAATGAATTCTCATGTCGCAAATGAAAAGCTCGTGCATCATTTTATGATTTAAATGAACAGAAAGAAATGAAAAAACTTTAAAAAAATAGTTTGCATTGTAGAAAATTACATGTGCCTAGCATGCATCTAAATAAACATTTGATCTTGGAGGTTTAGAAGGCTTATTTCTAAAGTAGTGATATAAAGATAGGAAACTTCAAAAATCTTAATAGGAACGACATTTTTTCGTATTCATAAATATTATCCTTTTCTTTTTGTGAGTAATATTGTAAAGAAAATAAATTATTTTAATTTAATATTTCAGCGGTTGCACTTTATTTATTTGTTTATTTATTCTGCAATAATCAACACATACAGTACACTTTACACACTTTAGTATTATTAATCACACTGTTACAAATGTAGGATATTCCATAACAACAATACGAGATCAGTTTGAAGAGCAATTATTCATATACGTAACCATACTTGCCAACCTTTCGCTTTTTTTTTTAATGAAAAAACATACATTCTACCAGAAATTTTATGAAATTAAATGTTTCTTGTTTCTATGTAGTAGTAATTTGAATCCTTAATGATTTCATTTATCAAATAAAATTTTTCGTTTGAAGTATATTTTGTTGAGTTAAAAAAAGCCGGGAGGTTGGCAAATATGCGTAACAGAAATATAATCTTAATGTCTTCTATATTTGTGAGAACAAACGGTAAAGAATACCGCATTTATTAAAATATTTACGATACCTGTTTATTATTGTCAACCAAACATACATTTATAATATCAAAGTATGGAGTTCGTTTCATATCGTTAAAGAGAAAAAATTGTGTTAGGTAGCTTTCATTACAAAAAGCTACCTATTGCAGCCGTTCGGAGGAAAGCGATTTCAAAAAGTTTGGTATATTTTCATCGATCATGACCCCCAGACCCCGAAACCACCCTCCGTTCAAAAGTTTATATATATATATATATATATATATATATATATATATATAACCATTAATAAAACATAACCTACCACCATCAAAAACCGTAATATTATGAATTAAAGCTGTAAGTATAATTTTTTTTTTAATTTATTATAAGAATTATTATGGAAGAAAAATAAGAAAGTGGACACCGGTAAATAATGGAAATGCTTATATATTGAATTACGTTGTCGAGGGCACAGAATTCAATGATATAAGCAAAATGGTTGTTTTCTGTGAGAAAAATAAGCTAAAGCTAAAAGTTATTTTCCCCTGTGCCCAAACAACCATTAAAATCAAGGGAATTGATTAAAAATGAAAACAGAATAGAAACAAATAACATGAAATGGAAAAATCAATAAAACCTATTTAAATATTTATAGGATATAAAATAGAAATAATAAACACCATACCGATTAATATTTCAATATTTTAGAATAAATCCACGCGCACATGGCACCCAAAATATCGTAAAGATTAAGGTGAATAAAACAGTTAAGAAATCACAGTAATTGATACCATAGGATGCAGTTAATACATTTTGAAATAAATGTTAAATAACTTTTAATATAATATAAAATAATATAAATAGAAAGTAATTACATATTTAAAATGCACTATTAAATTAATTAAAAACTGTTTAACAATATCGTCAAAATTTAGCTAAAATTTCCCCTGGTGTAGCAAATTATAACTGAAATGTAGCTGGAAAAAGTAAAATAGAGCTTATCGAAAAAATACAAATTTTGGTGCTGCCATCTAGTATTACTTTTATGATTCAATTGTCAAAAGATAAACAGTTGTAAGCATTTGAATGTAACAATTATTTTATTAACAGCAAAACCAAACAAATCCTTATATATAGATAATTATAATATATATATATATATATATATGATCTTTGTCACACTGTAACTCTCGTATTTATGAACCGATTTGGATGAAACTCGGTGTGTACATAGTACATACCAATGTCTCGACCGAGTTCGTTGGACAGTTTCATTCGCCATCTTGTATCAAAATGGCGCCCATTTAAAATTTTTAAAAATATTTTAAATTTGAAATGTGGTACCAAAAAATTTAAATTGGAAAAATATTTTTTTTGTATGTATTTGACCTTTATACAAAGATTCCGGAGTAGTTTTTGTTTCGTCTATATCTTAAAAAATGGCTGAGTTATAGCATTTTGATTTTCTTGCGTGGCTTACATTTTGAAACGTCCTGAATTGTGTCACGCGATAAAAGGCGTATTTATGAACCGATTTGGATGTAACTTCGTTTATACAAAGTATATAGAAATGTCTCGACCGAGTTCGTTGGCCAGCTTCATCCGCCATCTTGTTTAAAAATCTCGGCCATTTAAATTTTTAAGAAAAATTTTAATTTGAAATGTGGTACCAAAAAATTGAAAATTGAACAAATATTTTTATCTTATGTGTTTGACCTTGATAAAAAGATTCGGGAGCAGTTTTTGTTTTGTCTATATCTAAAAAAATGGCTGAGTTATAGCATTTTGAATTTCTATTGTGGCTGACATTTTAAAATGACCTGATTTTTGTCACGCGATATCAGGCGTATTTATGAACCGATTTGGATGTAACTTGGTCTGTACATAGTACATACCAATGACTCGACCGAGTTCGTTCATTCGTTGGCCAGCTTCATTCGCCATCTTGTTTCAAAAGGGTTGCCATTTAAAAAAATTTAAATTTAAAATTTAAAATGAGGTATTAAAAAATTGGAAAATGAAAAAGATTTTTTTTTTATGTGTTTGGCCTTGATACAAAGATTCCGGAGCAGATTTTGTTTCTGAAATTTTTTTTTTGTTTATATCTTAAAAAATAGTTGAATTATAGCACTTTGAATTTCTAGCATGGCTAACATTTTGAAACGATCTTGTATTTGTCACGCGATAACACACGTATTCGCCTATTTCGATGTAAGAAGGCATGTGGATAGTATACATCAATATCTCGTCCAAGTTCGCTGGCCAGCTTCATCAGCCATCTTGTTTCAAAATGGCGGCCATTAAATTAAAAAATATATATATTTAAAGTGAGGTGCAAAAAAATTAGAAATTGAAAAAGGTTTCTTTCTTAAGTATTTGATATAAGGATTCAGGAGCATTTTTTGTTTGTCTTTATCATAAAAAATGGCTCAGATATAGCAATTTCAATGTCTAATGTGGGTGACATTTTGAAAAATCTGATTTTTTTTCCTGCGAAAGCTTTCGTGTATATCAATCGATTCCGATGTGAGTGAGCATGTGCACAGCAATTACTAAGGTCTCGACCAAGTTCACTGGTTAACCTCATCCACCATGTTGTCTTAAAATGGCAGGCACTTTAAGAAATCACCGAATTTGGCAGCCAAATATAAGTTACTTTAAATAAAAGCAGCTTGGATAAAGCTGGCTAATTTCGCGAAATTCTCATTCATATTCAATATTGATAAAAATTAGTATTGAATCTCCTATATTTGGTTTCCACTAAATTGAGCTTCGTGTGTTTGAATAATATAAGTGGGCTTTTTTAAAATAAGGAATATGAAAGCTACCTCTTCCTCCCGGCACTGGCCGGAAGGATTTTTTTGATTTCTTTTTTCTAATTATTCACAATATAAGGTGTGGTAGGATATTAAATCCCGTTAAAGAGGCGTGAGTAAGTGATGTAAATTGGGACTTGCCCTTTTTCAGTATACTTATCCTTTTATGGTGTAAATCCACACTTTATTTTAATCCAATATGTATTAGTTATCGTATTCTTTAATGCACAACTTTTTATGCCTCCTTTAATAAAAGAAATTGTAGACTGTTATGTAAATTAAAAGAAGAAGCGGTAACATTTTAGGCTATTTAATTCACATTATATAAATTGTAAATAAGAGAGCATTTTTATATGCCTATTTCCTGGATTAACTACATGTTCAGAATGAAAGAAAGTATTTACATTATAAGATACATAACAATAGTAATAATAAATGAGTTTACTGTAGTTTATGAGTCTTAATTTAGCCACTCAACAACTCATTATCTTTATCAAAGGATTTTCAAGGTTAAATACATTTGAAGAGATTTATGGCTAAGTTGAAACGATGTATTGTTTATGTAACTGAAGAAATTAGTTTATAGCACAGTTAATCATCTGGATCTGGATGATTTATGTCCATCAAGGTGATGGTCCGAGATTTGTTTAAAAAGTTGTTTTTGATATTCCCTACTTTGTTTCACAGTTACATGTTTTAAAACAGAAGGAAATAAATTGTTTTAAATATATAATGTTACTATATTTTGTTGATTCTGTTAAAAATCCACAAAAATAAAATATCAGTTTTGTCTTTCCTTAAGAAATTGCAAAAGAAAAGGACATGATTTTTTTTTTTTTTTTTTTTTTTTTTTTTTTGAAAATGAAGGAATGAAACAACAGAACATGAAAATTTTGAAAGCTTATTTTAAATATGTAGTTATACGAATATTGAAAATGTGAAAAATCACATTAGTAAGGAAATGCTCTTGTATATTTCATAAACATTGCTGATTTTCCTTTTGGACATTAAGATCACAACATTATTTTATTTCACGATAAATCATTAAAAATAGTTTAGTTTCAATTTTTAATCGCATACGTTATTGACATTTTATACTTTCAAAGCAAACTTAAATATATATTTCTAAAGATAGAATATTGTTGAATTACATTTGAATTATTCCGTAAAAAACCCAAGAAATTGCCGTATTTATGAAATTGTGAAGAAAAAGTTTACTTTTTAACGAATTAAGAACGAAAAGCATATGTAACTTTTATATGCTTGAAAGCAAAGGAAACAAATATAAAATTAAAGACAAAATGATTTTGCATATTAGAAACTCATGCCTGACTAGCTTTTTTCTAATTGAACATCAAAACTTCGAAGTTTTAGAAAATCTTTCTGAATAAGAAGTTATAAGAAGATAGAAAACAAATAAAATGTGATAGTAAGGAAAGTATCTTCTTTGGTTCAAAAACATTACCCTTTTGTTTTAATGAGCATTAAGAAGACATAGTACATTTGAAACATTTTTATTCAATCGAAAAAAAATTCTATGTAAAATTAAGGTCCATGTACTGGCATCAAATATGACCAGTGAGCAAGCCTGTATTTATTTCTATTAAAATATATTTTCCCAGTAATATCGCATTCTGCATAAAAATGTAAAAAAAATGTATACTTTAAAAATCACTCAAAGTGCTATAAAAATAATTTTAATGTTTTTTTAATACATCTTTAGCGGCTAGTCTTTTAAGAAGCTCCTCTTGTGGGCGTTACTCTAGCACGTTTTATTTTATAAAAAAAATATTTTCTCTTTTCGTGTTTATATTATAAATGAATGCATATAATAATGGTATTGTTTCTAATCGAAGTATATATATGCATAGTTCTCTAATTGTAAAAATACGAATTTTGAGTTTGTTTTTTGAGAAATAATGTAACACATAAAATACAAAAGTACCGCCCGTGAGCGAAATTACATTTATCCAAAAGACGTGTTTTCACGTTTCCCACATAAGAAGTGTTAACACTATACAGGCCGCAAAGATGCATTTATACGGCATTTATAAAACTATCGTTAAGAAATTTTAAATTCTTTCCAGAAAGTTTGAACAGCTTAAAACACTCTCTCACCTAAGCCTCGTATGAGGCTACTCCTTTAAGTGATAGGGGAAAGTAGGGGAATGGCGCTCACTTAAGGGAAATCATGAATAGCTAGTCAAATTTAGACAAAAAATCAATATTTTATTAACGAAGTATAACTCTAAAGCATAAGAAACAGGTAGCAATCAACTAATCTTCATAAAAGTTTTAGGAATTTTTTTTTTTATCGTTTTATTTAAATGACGATCGATTGAGCGGTAATGCCGACATGGTGGGGTAACTGCGCTCAGAGTTTGAATGCAGCATTTAAGTAAGACAAAAATGACATATGTAGTTGTATGGACTGTTCACACCACTGCAGACTTCTTGCAACCACCTTACACATATTGCGCACACATATTGTGTTAGACATATAGTGGGCTACTTTTTTTATATTTAGGTTTTTTGATTTTCACCACTTTTTTTAAATCGTAAAATTCTCCTTGTTTAATGACATATTAATAAAGGCGAAAACAGCGAATTTTACCATTTCAACAAAGTGGTGTCAATCAACAAATTTAAATTTCAAAAAAGTTGCCCACTGGCAACAGTTCTTCTGGAATTCCACGCGAGCGCCATTACCCGTCATCGCCATGTTGGGTTTTATTTCATTAGAATTGGCGTAACAACGCACTACAAAAATAAATAAAAGCATGAAAGTACAGCTAAATGAATGTATTTTCTAGACATAATGAGTAAATTAATATTTGAAAATAAGAGTGTACACTTACCTCCAAGTTAGATGTTGTAGAATTTTATAATAAAAGAACTGCAAACTAATAACGTGAGGACACAAAAATACTTTCCTCCCAACGGGCACTAAATTCTTACTGGGAACTTACGATGAATTTTGCTAGGTGCCGGTACCGAGCGCACGTTTTAAATTCTATTCTGTTTAGAAATATATGGTGAGCGGGATTAGCCTTCTGAGCGTCATTACCCTACTTTCCCCTATAAACAATTGTTATACAACTTTTACAATGGCTGACATCACTTGAGCTTTCAGATTCCATGTACGGCTTCCATTTTTTTTAAAGTGTTTATAACAAACTACATCACAAGATTTCTTGAGAACTGAAACTTTCCACTCTATGTTTTGAGCATCAAGAAAGCTGAACAAGTGTAAGTGGAAAACAAATTATATATTTAAACATATTTTCGTTTTATACCGAATAATCCTGTTCTTCCATGGGTGAGTTTTGATAAAAGTCTAGCTCGTGGCCAATTTTATAATATGTCTTTCTAAAAGCATTTTCTTTTAGAATTAGCAATACAATCCTGTCTAATCTACATTTATAAACTCTCAAAATTACAGGAAAATCTATGATGTCTCAAAGAGCAGTAAAATAATGGAGTTATCAATAAAAAGGAGGAGACATATAGTGTACTGTCTACCAGTTGCGAGTGAAGTAACTGAGGAGGTTGTCATAAGATGGCGGCTTCTTTTTTAAATCGGATCTTCCCTTTCTGATTACCGCCAGGGCAACATCCCACCAGTAAAATTGAATAGACATTTTCGTCTTAATTAAGCGTCTTATTCACGAAATTTTTTCTCAAAAATGTCGTAAAAATTTCTATCTGTTTTTACTGGTATCAGTATGCCTTGTAAAACTGTCAGTTTGTTTCCCTGGATGTCACAATATGGCGGAAACGCAGGGCCTAACTACCTCCAAAGTAAACTCCTAACAGTAAAAATTAAAATCTGTTACTACCATTATTTATGACTGAAATTTTGTAATAATCAGGTATTTAAATAATTTGAAAATTTCTACATAAATCTACTGGTGGAAATTTCCACTGGCGGTAAACAACTCCTGCGATAGCGGTTACAGTTGAAGCTTCACTATTTTAAGGATATGTCAGGTAATCTTTATTAATAGTTCCATGAGTAAAACACGTTATTTTATTGTAACTTTGTAAAATAAATTAAAGCCAGGCCAAATATTCTACTAAAACCAGTAAAAAAACAAAAAAACAAAAACATATATAGCGTTCATAACTATTTTTCTCCTATGTAGGAATGTCACTCTCATTCTGATTTTTTTCAGATCTTACGCTTCTAACGCGAAGGAGCTTGCAGGCACACTTATCTTAGTGCTTTCTATTTATATATATATATATATAAACTATCATCCTTACAGATTATTTTTATAGTCCTGTTTGTTTTGTTAAATAACAAAATGTCTGCCATTAAATAAAATAAAAATTCCTATATGAAAACTCTGGTAAGATTGTAGTATTTAAAAAATAAAATAATGGCAAATAAAATAATTAGCAAAACTGTTAAAATAATAGCAATAAAATAATTAGCAAAACTGTTCGCGAATTAATTTTATATCTTTTCAAATTTCTTGCTTGAATTTAAATATTTTATTTCATTTTTTTTGTATAGGATATCTGAGGTCGATGTCTAATTGGATATCTTCGTACTTTTTTATTTCGGTTACAATTTTCTTTTCTAGGAAAGTTTTGATTTTGGAACCGGTTTCGAAATAAAATGTGTCCTCAGAGAAAAAAAAAAGAAAAAAAAACTGCAACTAAAATCGAAAAAGTACAAAGATACCCAGTTGGAGATCGACCTCATATACCCTATTCAGAAAAAAGAAACATTTAAAAATATTGAAATATGAACAAGAAATATGAAAGAACTCTGCAATTATTTTAACATTATTTTTTGTGTGTCTTTGCAATACTAGAATAAGCTGATAAGACAGATGCAGATGATTTCTGAGACAATAGAATAGAGTAGTCCCTTGTAAGGCTCCGCGTGAATTCAGTGTCCGGTCCAATTTAACCCCCTTTTTAAGGAAACCTTTTTAGCGGAACCGCCAGGCGTTGCACGGACCCCTGATAATAACATTAAATGCATCTTAATTTTGTATGATTTTATATCTTTAATTCGATTTTGTCTGAATTTATATTTTTAAAGGAAATAACGATGAAAAAATATTCATTTTAGTGTTAAAAGCGTTACCTTTCGTTACAAAATATTATATTTTACAAAAATTTAATACATTTCCTATAATTGTTCAAATGCTTAAAGATATGGACATGTTATATAAAATACGTGTCCGGAGGCTGTGTGGTAAACGGTTTAAAAAAACTAATACTTAGAGATAAAATGTGTCGAAATAACTTCAATGAAAATGTTTCCCGTTGCATTATTTATTTATTTATTTTCGGGAGGGGGGGGGGGTGCTTCAACCTTTAAAAAAATGCATTTCTTGTCGTACACAGCCTAGGTAAAAATTTCATGCTAACATATTAATATAGAGTTGTAAAAAGCAGTGTTTTCATCTGCTATTTTTCTTTTTTTTTTTCTTCTGTATGGAATATATAATAAAATTTTTGAAATTGAAACTGATTATTTCCCTCCTATATGTTATAATTTCTGCAAGAAATTTCGAAGTTATAAATATATCTGACGACTGTGTGAAATTTTGGTGCTCATATTAGTCCAGACAATAGAGACCGTATAGGGGCTCTGCCTAGAAAAGTTCATGGTAGTTCTGGAAAAAGGCTTACTATATGTTTTTTGGGTCGCTGAATCCGAATTTTTAACTTCACACCAAAATTTCCCCAGGCAACACCCCCAAATTTTGGTAAAATTCCCCCAAAAAATGTTTTTATTACAAAAATCAAATTACAAAAATCAATTACAAATTTTTTTAATGTTTTAGCGAAAAAGTATCAAGAAATTCAGAAAGTAGACAAAATTTGCAACAAATTAGACATATGACATTATGACTTAGGATGAAGGGGAAGGGGGGATCTGCCTCGGAACATTCGCGCGGTGCTGCGTGAACTAAGTTGCGAATTCCACTTAACCACTCACACCTTTACATTCGCCCTCCCATCTCCCCTCCGAACTTTCTCTATAAGGTTTACTTTAAGTTTTTTGGGTCGCTGAATCCGAATTTTTAACTTTCCCCCCCAAATTTCCCCCTCCCCTCCAAATATTTGTTTTTAACTTAAATTTCTTATTGTTTTAGGAGAAAAGCATTACGAAATTCAGAAACTACACAAAATTTGCAACAAATAGGATACATGACATTATGACGTAGGATGAACGGGGAGGGGGAGGGCTGCCTCTGGACATGGACTGCGGAGCTACGTGCACTAAGTTATGAAGTCCAGGCAATAGGGGATTTTACCTGGAAAAATTATAACTAGTTCTGGATTTCGACTCACTTTATGTTTTTTGGGTCGCTGAATCCGAATTTGTAACTTCCCACCAAAATTTCACACGGCAACATCCCCAAAAATCGATTTTTTGAAAAAATTTGGTTTTTTAGAAAAGCGCCCGGGGAATGTTCCGAGGCAGCCCACTCTCTCCCGATTCAGCGACCCTCCGGATTCAGCGACCCAAAAAACTTAAAGTAAACCTTATAAGGAAAGTTCGGAGGGGAGATGGGAGGGCGAATGTAAACAGGTGAGTGGTTAAGTGCAATTGCGCAACTTAGCCCACGCAGCACCGCGCGCATGTTCCGAGGCAGATCCCCCCCTTCCCCTTCATCCTAAGTCATAATGTTACATATCTAATTTGTTGCAAATTTTGCCTACTTTCTGAATTTCTAGACACT
The DNA here is from genome assembly GCA_963932465.1 of Maratus speciosus. Lineage (NCBI taxonomy): Eukaryota > Metazoa > Arthropoda > Arachnida > Araneae > Salticidae > Maratus > Maratus speciosus. Next base: position 21,545,055 of record OZ010787.1, read on the forward strand.
TTTCCCCTAAAATAATAAAAAAATTGATTTTCTTAATAAAAACCTTTTTGGGGGGCTTTTTACCAAAATTTGGGGAGGTTACCGGGTGAAATTTTGGTGTGTAGTTACAAATTCGGATTCAGCGACCCAAAAAACATAAAGTAAGCCAATTTCCAGAACTACCATTAATTTTTCTAGGTAAAATTCCCTATTGCCTGGACTATATATATTGATATTAAGTTGTAAACGTTTTATTTATAACTATTTTTTTTTTTTTTTCACATCGAAATCCTCATTGAAATTTTTTGCTTTTCAAACCTATATTTGATCATTAGCTGAAAGATAGAATTATATATTATTATAATTTCAGTGTTATTGCATAAAATAAAATATATTTTTTTAATCAAAATGTGCGTAATGTTAATTTGACGGCAAGATGCGACGAAAAAACGAAAAGAAACATCGGGGAATGATTTATTTAAAGGTTTAATTTTCGCATTTTTTGAAAAGGTTTGGAGTATTTTAAAAAAGAACTGAAAGTATATGTATTTGGTAATTTCTTTTTTGCGTATTTTGATTTTCGGAGTCGATGTATAATTTTGAAATATGCCTGTAAAAGTGAGGGAAGGGAGGCGATTTTAAAGGCTTACAAATTTTATTATCTTTATTATAGTCATTATCGCCCAAAAACTTTTAGGAGTTAAAAACTTAATGTTTTCGTAACCTAATCGTGAAATATATTGATATTTAGTTGTGAATGCTCTGGTAAGAATACTTTTTTTTTTACCTGGCATATTTCAGTAGTTAAAAAAAAAAAAAAAAATTCTTGTTCGAATTTTTTCAGTATTTCATCGGTTTTAAATATGACGGTTATGCACCTCATGACAAAAATTCGTAAAAAGTATTGATATTTTGTTGAAAAAGAAATGTGTTTTCTTCGCGTTTTTATCTTATTTTCGCATTGGTTCCATTGACATAAAAATATATATAGTTTTTATCTTCCGAATTCTCTGAAATTTTAATGGGTTATAAATATAACTGTATGCGAGAGCTTTTTGAAATTTATAGAAAAAAGAATATGTTTAGTTCTGAAAACGTGTGCCAAAAGCTAGCGAAACGTCTCGAAACACTCAGGTTTTTATCTTTTTCGTAGAATTTTATAAAAAGATTTTATAAATTTATTTTATAAAAAGAATACTCCTACCCGTCCGAACGTTACGAAGTTTTTGTAGATTGTATAAATCTGGTCTATTAGGATAGAAAAGGTTGTGGTGAAATACGGACGTGTTGTTTTTAGCGTAGAAAAAAATTATCGTCTCCGTGAGTCGCGAAAGCATCTGCATTCGTCGGTGTATTTGAAAAAGTTAAAATTCGTATATTTAAAAACAGATTACACTATCGATTAGAAGTAAGTTCCAGCTTGAAGAGCATATTTCTTATTTGTTCGTACCTCTAAAAGTACGTCCTGCATGGGCTTTGCTATAAGGGGGGAAAACGATATTTTTGATTTTTTTTTTTTTTCACGGGGTTAACAGCGATCTTTTTTCGAATTGATTCGAGTCGTAAGAGTAGGATATTTCGGAATATGTCTCCAAATTTAGAATGTACCGAGCGGTTCGGTCGACTTAGGTCAAAAAATAAATGATAAAAAGAAGTAAAAGTTAAATTTAAAAAATCAAAAAAACCCGACTGCGTAAAAAGCGAACTAATTAATTATTTTCAGCGATGTGAAACTATTTTTTATATTATTTACCTTTTTAGGTAGCTTTCATTACAAAAAGCTACCTATTGCAGCCGTTCGGAGGAAACCGATTCCAAAAAATTTTGGTATATTTTCACCGATCATGACCCCTAGACCCCGAAAACACCCTCCGTTCAAAATTGATATATATATATATATTTATATATATCCATATATATATATATATATATATATATATCTGATCTTTGTCATACTGTAACTCTCGTATTTATGAACCAATTTGGATAAAATTTCGTGTGTACATAGTACATACCAATGTCTCGACCGAGTTCGTTGGCCAGCTTCATCCGCCATCTTGTTTCAAAATGGCGGTCATTTAAAAATTTAAAAAAAAATTAATTTAACATGAGGTACAAAAAAAATTAGAAGTTGAAAAAGATTTTTTTCTTATGTGTTTCAGATTGTTACAAAGATCATTTTTTGTTTTGCCTTTATCTAAAAAAACCCTGCCGGCCCGGCCTACAGGCAGAGGTAGATTTCGAAGTCAAATATACTAATTTCACAAACAAAAACTAAATCATGATTTCAGATAAATCCACTTTAACAATTTTATCTGGCCGCTTTTGACGAGTTTTTATTTTATTTTTATATAATAGCTGGTTATATCAGAATCATGTTAGGGCGGTATTCAAAAAAATACTTTTTCATGCTCAATAACTCGAAATTTTCTGGCATGATTCCAGTTTCATTTTTAATATAAAAAAAAAATATGAAACTTGCTGACGTATTATTTGAAGAGATTTATAAGCGACCTGTGTTTTTAATTTTTGTTCAATTAATTATAACTTGATATATAAACAATTATTTTCTCAGAAGGACAATATTTTTCGTTTCTAACACAATCGTTTCGGGAAATTCCGTTCAAAATGCCCACTTTGACATCATTTTTTGAAATATATTCTGCCTCTATCAAAAAATCCATCCTTACGGTACATTATATAGTTTCTGAATAAGAGAATCTACCAATTGAATGCGTTTGAGAGCAAAAATGAATTTAAAAAGGAAACACCATATATTCAATGGTGTTCCATAGCATGATGTATGGTAAAATCTTGTAATAATTGCTTGTACCATAAACTGTATGGTATACCATAGCATCATGCATGGTAAAATCATGTGATAATTGCTTGTACCATAAACTGTATGGTATACCATAGCATGATGTATGGTATACCATAGCATGATGTATGGTAAAATCATATGGTAATTACTTGTACCATAAATTGTATGGTATTTCAAAGCATGGTGCATGGTAGAATCTTAAAATTAGGGATGCACCGAATATTCGGTATCCCGCCTATTGGGCCATGTTACCGAATATTCGGTTAGGCCGAATATCAAACTATTTGGTATGCCGAATATTTGGCTTGGCCGAATATAAGAGATTTCGGTATACCGAATATTCGGCCAGACCGAATATTTAAAAAGCCTTAAAAAAAAATTAAACCGTAAAACAACTTCTATTTTTAACTATGAGTTAATAATGATATTTAGAATAATTAGAAATAAAATTATATTTATATAAAACAGAATGCTTTTACATTTTTTACTAGCTATTTAAAAAGTATCACGTAAGAAAATTAACCAATAATGACGATTTATTTAACTTTTTAATACTTTGAAACTCTGAAATTTAAACTTATTCGGAGAGCCGAATATTCCGAATTCGGTTTACATGTTGGCCGAATATTCGGTATTCGGCCAAAATCACTATTCGGTGCATCCCTACTTAAAATATAAAATATCTTTTGAAAGTTGATAATATATTGATTTTTTGTAACTATAGTACAAAAAAAGTTGTGTTAAAAAGCCGTATGCTAATTCGGGACCTTGTATCTGATTTGGATAAACACCAGTGTTGAATTCAGGGGGTGGCCGGGGAGGACCCCCCACCCCCCACCCCCGGAGCAATGAGATGTCCGCTCCCACTCCCGGGAGATTTGAGATTTTGTGTTTTCAATGAAAAACACAAAATGAAATTCAATTTCAAAAAATGAAATTTCCCCCTGGAACTGTATAATGCCCCCCTCCCCCGGATCCACAAAAATCCCTCCCGGAGAAAAGTGTCTGAATTCAACACTGATAAAGACCACTACTCATACATTTAGATTCGGAGAATGGCAACGCCTGCCATCGACATGCTTGTTTTGTTTACCTCTCACTCCTTAGCGTCGCTTGTGCCGCGTTATGTTTACTAAGAGCGAATACGCAGTAATTCCATCAAAGCATCCTGGCTACATAATTACTGGACATATTCAGGTATTTATTTATCTGTTTTTTACCTTATTTGATCTTAATTTTACTTATATAATGTTTGTCATAACAATATTCTTATGTTTGTTAGATTGTTTATACATTTTCTTACATTTGATACGCTGAAATGAAAGTGGATTTTAAGTTTGTCACTGCAACATTATTGATTGCCCGAACAATTTTAAAATTTTTAATGTACTGTATATTTACAAGCATAAAGATATTCAAAATGTTTGTAAACAATTTTCTATGCCATAAATCTGCAATAAAACTTTTTACATAAGCTTATGTAAAAAGTTTTATTGCAGAACCGCTTTATATGCCGAAACGCTAATCTTTATGTATGTACATATAGTGTATATATGACGATTAGCGTTTCTGTAAAGTTCTGAAACTCTTAATTAATAGTATCAATTTTATTAATCTAATCTAATTTCATAAAAAAATTTTATTATCGAAGTTTATAAAAATAATTACAGAGAAACTACGATTTGAGCTGGAGTAACAGTTTTTTTCAGTTTTGAATTAGATGATCTTCAATTTTGTCATATTGAAAAAAAAAAAAAAAAAAAAAAAAAAAAAAAACATTCAGAATAGTGTTTTACCTATTAAGTTTCCATGTTATCTGCATTATGATTTAGTTTCTAATTCATATAAAATATAATATATATCATCAAAACATATTCTTTATATTTTAAAAAATATAAACCCTGAAACCTAAACTATATTTGGCAATTTATCGATTTATTACCTGTTACCGGCTAATGGAAACATGCCTTAAAAATGTATTAATTTAAAATGAAGTTCTAAGAATATTAAAATGATGTTGTGGACATGTTCCTAATGTGTTGGAATTGTGTACATATTTTGTGTTATTCTAGCACGCAAGAAAGTGCAAAATTGATTGCAAAATTTCATCGTTACATACATAAGCCAAGTTAAATTAGAATGCAATTAAAATGTACTTATAATATTATATTTACTTTGGTGAAGGTAGTTTAATTAGATTACACTCAGTAAATGGTTGTACTATAATTCCTTTTCCAATTATGAATGTCTACTCAAGGTTTTCTTTAGCATTTTTGCTAAATGACTACTCACAGGTATTTTAGCCTTTTCTTTGGTGAAGAGGGAGGGGTGGGTGGTATTCTTATGAATTTTGATAATTTAAATTTAAAGCTGCAAATTCATGTTAGTGTAGGTATTACTTAACTACTAACATTTACATAAAAATTCAAAATTTACTTTTTCAGATTTTCTTTTCTGTTTGGATTTTTCGTTAAGTTTTATTGACATATTTTTGAAAACCTTTTGCAGTGTAAAAAAAAAAAAGAGAAAGAAACACAGCTTAAAACCTGTATCAACTGTCAGCATCGGATATCTGATCATGTGTCAGTGAGGTTTGAAAAACGTCATTGCATTATGAATCAATTGTAATAGTATTAAATATAGGGAAAAAGGGCTGCCTGGCGGGATTTAATAAAATAGGGGCACATTGCTTTCCAAAATGGCACTCTTTTGCCCTGTTCATAAAGCATATTTTGAGATGGTTTATTTAGTGTTCCCTTTTAGTAGAATTTTATAATATTTTTCAGAACGACTGGTGAATTTTGCGACATATTCGTGCATACAATCGAAGAATTTCACGATATTTTCCTGTGACCATTCAACGAATTTTGCATTTTTTTTTTTCACAGTTGACAACACTTCTGGATTTGTCCCTGCGACTTACTGGTGAAATTTGCAGGATGCAATTGAAAATTGTGTGCATTTTTTAAACGATATATGGACAGATAGATTTTTCATATATATATATATATATATATATATATATATATATATATATATATTTTTTTTTTTTTTTTTTTACGACAATTTGATCAAAGAATTTCTTTTTTTTTTCCCCTTGTGTTTGATTGACAAATTATTTTATTTTTTTCCCTCTTGCGACCAATTCGCAAATTTCAGATCCCTTCCCCCTCTTCCTCAGCCGATTAGCAGATTTCATTATTTTTTTTTGCCTCGCCCGATTGATGAAATTCATACTTTTTTTTTTTACATCCGAGATCGATGTATTTTGCTAGGAAATTAACAGAAAAGGTACATCAAAAAGAGCAGTAAGGATCAACGGGCACATATGTAGTTTGAATAGGGCTACAGGACGTACAAAGTGGACAAGTCAAAGAAGGTCCACTATGCACTGTGCTTGGCCATAGTGTTAACTCTAGGTAAAGGAAATTTTCTTCTGGTGAATCGATAAATGTCATGTAGATAACTGATTTCTTCATTAGTGCAATATAATTGTAGGCTTTAAAGTAAAAATTTTATTTTAAGGAAAGCAATTAGAACTTTTAAATGAAGCATTTTGTTTCAATAGAATGCAAAAGCAAAATAAGGTTAATTAAATATAACTTTTATATTGTGTGTTGAGTAAATTTATGTTTTTTGATAAATATGTGTTTTAGAAAAAAATTGTGAAAGTAAATTTGTTTTTTATAATGTTTGTCATGTTTTACATTTTTTGTTTGTAGCTGATGTCTGCTTTGGATATTCAGAAAATTAGTAAATGCCCCCCGAAGAAACATTGATTAAGAAATGGAAAGCTGATGCTGTTGATTGTATGAGAGATTATTTAAAGAGGACTGAGCGTTTTAGCCCCATGAAAAAATCATATGGTATGAGATTCTTATTTAATTTTTTCATTTGCATGTTGATTTATTTATGACAATATAATATATTAAGCTAAGTGATCCTGCTATATTTATCAAATCATTGGGACTCTAATAGCTCATAATTTGATTTTGGGGGGAGAAAAAGGAGGGGAGGGATGTGAACTTTTTTGTAAGGTACATTCAATTTGAATGAATAAAAACTTCAATTAGATGTACTTACAAAAATGTTTATTTAAGTGAAATAATGCACTTTTAAAATATTTTACACTGCTCCTTTTGGCAACAAATTATTTCAGTCGCACAATGCATTTTTCCCCACTTTACATTTTTTTTCCGCATTCTCATACCTTAGATTAAATAATGATACAGATATGAAAACACGAGAAAATTTGAAAAAACCCACAGTAGTTTTTTTTTAAGTGGGCCCGTGATTTAAATCAATATGGGTTTTTTTAAATCTTTGATTTAAATCAACTTAAAAAAACATATTTCAAATTTATGTCAAGATATTTTGTGATAAATATTAAGTTTTGCTATATGAATGCATTGTAAATTTAAACGGTGGGAAAGGCTGAGAACTAAAAATCTATGTTTTTTTTTTAAGTTCACTTAAATGAAATATCACATTTAAAAATAAAAATTCTAAATTAAAAATAATCTCAGCTAACACGTTCCATTGTACACAGTGAATACATTGTGAAAAATATTAAACAATTAATGCATATAATGTATATTTACCTATTGGAAAACATTTAAACCTTATGCGATTTTTTTAATACAAAAAAAAAAAAAAAATGGAGATTTTCTGCAAGGATATGGAAGACTTTGGAATAATTAAATATATGTCCTTCAAAAGTATTTTTATTCATATTAATGTAGAGATTTCATTTTGTCCTTGTGAACATACAATTTGTTAAAATAATTTATTTATGGACAGATTTGGAAAATAAAAATAAGGATTTTACGGTTAGTAATCTGAAATATGTTTATATATTTTTTAAATATAAGTATAATTTTAAGTACTTAAAATGCAAACTAATTAATAACTAACTTCTTAAGTTTTTAAAATGTATATATATCTGATTTAAAATGTTTTAAATTAAAATCAAATAAATCCAATGTTGATATTCACACTAAATTCTGTAATCGCTTAGAAACTCATGAAACTGAAAAATTAGTGTGTGTGTGTTTTTTTCCGAACATTTTAATAACAAATATAATAATTTTTCAGACCCATTGAAATTTGTAATACACTATATGGCCAAAGGTGACCGGTCACTTGCAATTTTAGACGTTTTGTTAAATATCTATAAAAATACATACAAGAATTAACCTGAAACTGCAGATGTGTAAACAGTATAGTATAGGTCATATAATTCCATGAAGATTTTTTCCCAAAACCCTATAGGGGGCCGTCAACAAATTGAAAAAAACGAATATCTTTTGGATAACCCTGTAAATATATAATGTAGCAAAAGCATTCAAACTCGAGATTATTAATAAGTGGCTTATTGTAATATACTGCGTTCATTTTTATGAGGATAGCATTTATACTCATAGAGAAATTAAGGTTTTTATAAAAACAGCCCCAAATTTCGCCAAGTTTTTTGCTTATAATTTGCAGAGTTCTTAATATAAAAAAAAAAGTTCTTTTTCAGAAAATATGACAAACAACATTGTACACAATACCCTGCAATCAGAATGAAAAAAAAATAATTGTATGAAAAATGAGCAGGTTTACTAAATAATGCTTCACTGCGCATGCTCGAACGTAATAAAAATATAATTTGCATAATGTGTTAGCTAAATGTATAGAGCAACTTTTGTGAAAGTCTTAAAAACACAGTTTGAAAAGATTGATAATAATCGTTTATAGAATGAGCTCAAAATCCATTATTTTTAAAAGGAAGCAAAAAGATGAGGGGCTGTATCCAAATACAATAATACATACAATATTGTGTATACTATATTGGCACTAATCAATGAATATATGGATACAACCCCTCATCTTTTTGCTTCATTTTGGGGAACAGATTTTGAGCTTATTCTATAAACGATTATTATCAGATTTTTCAAACTATGTTTTTGAGACATTTACAAAAGTTTCCCTATACATTTAGCTAACACAATATGCACATTATATTTTGATTCCAGTCGCGCAAGCGCAGTGAAACATTTTTTAGTAAACCTGTTCATTTTTCATCCAATTTCTATTATTTTTTTAATTCTGATTGCTGGTTATTGTGTACAATATCGTTCGTCATATTTTCTGAAAAGAACTTCTTTTTATATTAAGAACTCTGCAAATTATAAGCAAAAAACTTGGTAAAATTTGGGACTTTTTTTATAAAAACCTTAATTTCTCTATGAGTATACATGCTATCCTCATAAAAATGAACACAGTATATTACAATAAGCCACTTATTAATAATCTCGAGTTTAAACGCTTTTGTTCCATTAGTTTTTACATGGTTATCCAAAATATATTCGTTTTTTTCAATTTGTTGACGGTCCCCCATGGTGTTTCGGGAAAAAATCTTCGCGGAAATATATGACCTATACTATACTGTTTATACACCTGCAGTTTCAGGTTAATTCCTCATGTATTTTTCTAGATAGATAACAAAACGTCTAAAATCACAAGTGACCGGTCACTTTTGGCCAAATAGTGTATATAAATGATCGTCTTTATGTGTGTGTGTAATACATGCTCCAGTTTCATTAAATAAATATTGTGGTATGCATTCCAGAATGTTGTATATAATCTAGAATAGATATGTTTAAAAGAAGTCTCCAATAGTTAAGTCCCAAATCCCCTGCCCCACCCTGACTGAAAAACATTGTTTTTTCCATTCCCCCCCCCCCCCTCCTTTGGGTAACTGAAAGCTAAAAGAAAAAAATCAAGCAATTTTCAGTTTTTTTCATCTTTTTTTTTTTTTTTTTTTTTTTACAATAATGTTGGCTAATTTGGCTGGGCACAGTGCCCGGTAGCCCTTTAAAAATATTTTATTTTAAAAGGATTAAATTAAAATCAAATAAATCCAACGTTGATTCAGACTAAATTCTGTAATCGCTTAGAAACTCATAAAACTGAAAAATTAGTGTGTGTGTGTTTTTTCGACCATTTTAATAACAAACACAATAATTTTTCAGACCCATTGAAATTTATAATATATAAATGATCATCTTTATGTGTGTGTAATACATGCTCCAGTTTCATTAAGTAAATATTGTGGTATGTATTCCAGAATGTTGTATATAATTTAGAATAGATATGTTTAAAAGAATAAGTAGTACAAAATTCCTGTATACTGTACAAAAGTCCCAAATCCCCTGTCCCACCCTGACTGAAAGACATTGTTTTTTCCCTTGCCCCCCCCCCCCCTTCCCCCTTTGGGTAACTGAAAGCTAAAAGAAAAAATAATCAAGTAATTTTCAGTTTTTTTCTTCTTTTTCTTTTTACAATAATGTTGACTAATTTGGCTGGGCACAGTGCCCGGCAGCCTTTTAAAAATATTTTATTTTAAAAGGATTAAATTAAAATCAAATAAATCCAACATTGATATTCACACTAAATTCTGTAATTGCTTAGAAACTCATAAAACTGAAAAATTAGTGTGTGTGTGTGTGTTTTCGAACATTTTAATAACAAACATAATAATTTTTCAGACCCATTGAAATTTATAATATATAAATGATCATCTTTATGTGTGTGTAATACATGCTCCAGTTTCATTAAATAAATATTGTAGTATGTATTCCAAAATGTTGTATAGTATATATATAATCTAGAATAGACATGTTTAAAAGAATATTTAAGTAGTACAAAATTCCTGTATACTGTACAAGAGTCCCAAATTCCCTGCCCCCCCCCCCCGCCTTTGGGTAACTGAAAGCTAAAAGAAAAAAATATCAAGTAATTTTCAGTTTTTTTCTTCTTTTTTTTTTACAATAATATTGACTGTTGGCTAATTTGGCTGGGCACAGTGCCCGTCAGCCCTTTAAAAATATTTTGTTTTAAAAGGATTAAATTAAAATCAAATAAATCCAACATTGATATTCACACTAAATTCTGTAATCGCTTAGAAACTCATAAAACTGAAAAATTAGTATGTGTGTTTATTTTTTCGAACATTTTAATAACAAACATAATAATTTTTCAGACCCATTGAAATTTATAATATATAAATGATCATCTTTATGTGTGTGTAATACATGCTCCAGTTTCATTAAATAAATATTGTAGTATGTATTCCAGAATGTTGTATATAATCTAGAATAGATATGTTTAAAAGAATACTTTAGTACAAAATTCCTCTATACTGTACAAAAGTCCCAAATCCCCTGCCCCACCCTGACTGAAAAACATTGTTTTTTCCATTCTCCTCCCCCCCCCCCCTTTGTGTAACTCAAAGCTAAAAGAAAAAAAAATGCAAGCAATTTTCAGTTTTTTTACAATAATGTTGACTGTTGGCTAATTTGGCTGGGCACAGTGCCCGGCAGCCCTTTAAAAATATTTTATTTTGGAAGGAACCCCCCCCCTCTCCCGTTTCTTATACAATTGAAAGCTAAGAATTTTTTTCTTCAAACTTTCAAACGATTTTCAGTGCTTTTTAAAAATAGTGACTGTTTCTAAAAATAGTTGACTGTAGACTGTTTTGGCAAGGCTTAGCACCTGGCAACCCTTATTAAATATTTTGCACATCCAACAACCCTTACTGCTCTTTTTGGCAACAAATTTTTTCAGTCGCACAAGGTAGGCTTTTTTTTTTTTTTTGACCGACTGATAAATTTTTGAGAATTTTCTTTGCAACCGATTAATGAATTTCATGGTTTTATCCTGTGACAGATAGATAAAATTCACCATTCCTCCCCCTACCCATTCAGCTAAAAAGTTTTATTGTCTTTTCCTTTGCCCCTCACCCTCCCTTGTGCAGCTAAAAGCTATTTTTTTTTTCAAAATTTCAAGCGATTTTCAATGTTTCTTTTTTTTAACAATACTGACTGTATCTGTGGAGGAGATTTGTGATTCCCAGATTCATGAATGAATGAAAAAAAAAACTCCAACACGAAAATTTCGAGGACTTACTTCTTTATTATGAAACTTTTAAAAGGAAGGCCATGAAAGTACAGTCGGACGGGAAGAAGTCAAACACAAGACTGCCCGACGGGGCGGCCCCGAAGGGCAGAGAGCTGATGTCCGTCACGTTCAAGATCAGCGGGAGTAGTGGTAAAATATTCATTACAATCACTCACTCATTGGCGAGATGAATAGGAACATATGTAGTGTATTGGCGATGAATATTGGTGGCGTGGACAAAGGAATCAGAAGCATCCCGAAGTATTATATAGAACTCAAACTTACGCCATGGCGTGCTAAATGGTTACACGTATCTTAACATTCCTGCGGTAAGGGAAAGTGGCTAAACAAATAGCTAACACATGATATTACATGCTCGTTATAGATTTAACGACAGCTGAATTAGTCAGCAAGGGGCATATGGCTTTTATCCGACAAACAGAAGGGTGAGAATTGAATACTAATGCAAGCCCAGAGGTTGGGAAATTATGCATTAGATATCGTCGGCTGGAAAGCGAAAAGACATTCATTTGTATTTTATTCTTTTACTTTATTTCAATGGAAAATAGCTGCGGTTAAGATCTTTTTCTATCGTGTGAATTTGAAAGACAGAAAAAGGAACCGAGATAAATGATGTCTGCATTTGAAAAGAACTTTAAAAGTAAAAGCGAAACTTACAGTAGTGAGAGGGGGGGGGGGGAGAATGAATAAAGACATGAAATTAACTCTAAAATGTCAAATTTAAACTAAATATTTTATTTGAAAGGGGGGGGGGGGATAATAATGACAATTTATAATAAACCAGTAAGGTTAAAAGTTGATTTTTTTGAGGGGAAAGGAGGAATAATGAATATATAACGGTAAAGCCGTTATATATATCACCCATTACCACCAGAAAAAAAAACTGTGAACCTTGTAGAACAGTTTTTTTTTTAATCTTTGAAGATTACTTTGTCCACCCCATACGTATTATTTAAAACAGATATAACATGATAACAAAGATAAGCCTCCATATATATATATATATATAACATATAACTGTGTGCTTGCAATTCTTTAAATGTTTGCATAAAGCAAAACTTTTCAGGTCATGATAAATGGCACCTTTTTTTTATTCTTTTCTTGGTATTCATTAGTCTTTACAGTCACCAAGAAAGTGCAAATAATAATTTTTTTGATTTAACAGGATCATTTTAAATAGCTTTTTAGTATTTGATTAAGAGGCTGGTACCAGCATTTTTCATGACCAAAATAAGGGAAGTAATTTTTTTTTTAGTAACTTGTTATAATATCTTCTCAAAATAAAAATAATATAATATAAATGCAAGCAACAAAAGACACAGATACTACTTTAAAATGAAATAGAAAATAAGTGACATATGCATGTCTGTGAATAAAAGCTAAATGAAGTAATATAAAAAAAAAAAAAATAGAAAATTGGTTTTCGTGCACACCGCACAGGACTACTAAAGAACGGGATGCATATAGCATGCCTATGAATGGGTGTAGCCCTTATTCTTGTTAAGAAACAAGTGTGATGGCGTCAGTTTAGAACATCAGCCCTAGGGGGGGAGGGAGTTATGAGACCCAGACACCAAGTGATACCTAGGTCCCTGCTCCCCAAAGATCACATTGATCTTCAAAGGAGCAAGCGTCGGTGTATCATATAAAAAGTTATGTTTATTGAATTGAAACAACAATTCGAGGGTTTTGTCTCTCTACACAATGAAGTTTGGACCCTTAGGGCAAAAATTTTGAACGGGAACAAAACTTCAGAGGGTATAAATTAAAATAATAAAAAAAAACTGAGATAAATATCTCACATATCGAAGGTAAAAGGTCAATCCAAGGTGTGGAGAGACTGGTGACATGATCGGGTAAGTATAACAACCACAATTTTTTTTAAAGTAAATTCTAACTTTGTATTCCTTACAATGTATCGAGCAGGATATGAACTGTATGTGTATTGTATAACCTTAGCTAATGTTTTAACCTTTAGTGTAACTGCACTAGGTTACTAATGCTACAAAAGAAAAAAAAATTGTTATTGTGAAGTTATGTTATTACAAGAACGACATAATATCTTAGACGTGTTTATTGTCTAAATGAAGCTTAACCAGAGATTTTATTTAATCTCCAAATTTAAAAGAAAACGTGTAATTATGTCCATGTAGAAAACCAAAACAAGTGTGATGAAAACAATAAAAACATCATAAGTTTGAAATTTAAAGAAAATGCATGTGAAGGGGGTAGCATCCTGTAAACTGGGCATTCTTTGTTGTGAAACAAAGTGATGGTGACATGAAATGTCATGGCATAAAAGAAATATAATAATAAAGGAAAAATTAAGAATCTGTTAAAACTTAACTTTTTAATAAATGTATAATTTGTGAATATCATGTGAGGTCAAAAGTAGTTCCTGGTATTATGAGAACAAAAAAAAAAGAAATATCCTAATGTGTAACGTTGAAACCTAGAAACAAAATATTTTCAATTGTGTATAATGTATGTTTTTTTTACCAAACAAAATATCAATGAACTAAATTGCAATAACAATGAACTAAGTCGTAATATCAATGAACTAAATTGTAAGTGTATCTCTATGAACCAAAGAAAAAATGTGTATTTCAATGAGCGAAGCAAAGAAAAAGTATTTCACTATGAACTAAAACAGTGTATGTCAGTGAAAAAGGGAAAATTTCGACGACTTAGATGTATGTTTGTGAACACAGCAATCTAAGTACCTCAATGAACAAAGTATGAGCAAGTATTTCACTGACCTAAAGTATAAAAGTAATACGATGAACTCAAATGTGTGTAGAAAAAAATGAAACATACTATGAACTCATGTGTCTAACAAAAAAATATTCCAATGAACTAAAGTGTATACCAAAACAAAAATTGGTATGAACTAATCTGCAAAACAAATCACAAGAAAGAAAACAAACTATGAACTAATATGTGTAAGGAAAAATTCTATGAACTAAGTATTGTCATGAAAGAAAAATGATAGTGCAATTGGTCCCTGAAGTACACAAAGAATTGACAATGCTATGAACTCGTGTAAAGTGTTTTTTTCTATGAACTCAATGAACTATGAACTCAGTTGTGTAAACTATGAACTCAATACACTATGAACTCAGTTGTATGAACTATGAACACAAACTCAGTGTGTACATATGGAACCAAGAGCATTGTATCACAAGTACAAAAATGCTTCGCCTAAAGTTAAAACAAACAAACCAAAAAATTGTGCTTTTAAGCAAAGGAAAGTGAAAAAGAATAAAATGTAACCAGGAAATGATACTTGTGTGATGAAATGTAACTAAATAAACTTAACAAGTGAAATTATATCCAAATTTCTAAAAAAATAAATCTAAAGATGTAACTAGTGTAATGATGAATTTTTAAAGTTGAATTAATGTGTACTCTTTCAGTAACAATCTTCCAAAAAGTGAAAAACATATAGTCTGACAACGCGTATCAGAAACGATTTCACTTTTGTTCCAATTCGACATTCATTTAACTATTTGCCGGCTAAATAATCAAATGAAAAAGCAACTCACTGTACACTTGTGTTTATAAAAAAAAAAATTGAAAAAATAAGCTAACTTCAAGCTTCAAATCAGTAAGAATAATGCTGTCGAAAACTGACATATGTATGTAAATGTATAAGAAAAAATAAAAAACTTTAAAAAGAATGCTGTTGATAGTAACTCCTGCACAGTAATGTGTGTTAAATAAAAACGAAAAATGTAAAATGTATGTTACATTGTTTTTTTTTTGTTTTTTTTGTTTCCAAAAAAGGAAGCTGTATGAGATGTTTATGGGAATGTATTGCAGTTGTATACTTTTTCTCGCATTTGCTTGATGAATTTTTTTAATGATGGACAATAAGGTGCATAGGCATTGTGGAAAATGTCAAAGTTGGCCTTGTTGCTATCATTATTTCTAATGCAATTAATGCATTTTGGAGGATTTCTACAATGAGGGTCAATGTGGCACACACAGAGCATCTAATGCCATTATAACACGAACTTGCAAAATGATCATTGTATACATGACACTTAAAACAACGTCTAACATTTATATATGGTTTAACAGGGTACGGTTTTGATTGTATTATAATTTCCCTATGCATTAATAATTGCCTAGCATCCTGTGGTGCAAACTCAAAGATCCAATTACAGGACTTGATATGTAGGAGTTTGTACTTTTTAACAAAGTGTAAATCAGGTTCAGGTATATGGATTAAATCTGAAATACCAAACAAGATATCGGGAATATCTAAATTTTCAGGGAGGTTACAAATAATGACACGAATAGGTTTAGTTACATTAAGTTTAGCAGGGGATAAGGACTTTAGAGAAGAATCGCTAATATCTGTAAATATTTCATTGTGCTTACCTTGAGTGTGCAGGTCGGGGCTAAGATATGTGTTTTTTTATCATTTTCCAGTTGTGGTAACTTTTCTTGTTTACACATATAAGAGGGGACAGTTTGAGTTGATTTATGTAGGGCAGATGGAGAGAGTTTGTTATTGACCTCTACCACCTGATCACCCATAGTCTTACTACATTTAGTACGCTTCGTCTTACTTTTCTGTTTGCCTGCGATTTCATGTAATTTCTCTATAAGTTTCTGATTTACAAGAAATAAATTATCTTTATCCTGTTTTAATTTGGAATAATCATCCTTTAGAACATTAAAGTTTAGTTTAAGCACATGAAAATTGAATTTAATGATCTGAAGGAAATCTATAATATTTTCAGACAAAGATGCAGCATTTTCGGTCTTAAATGAATTTTGAATAGATGTGGCTTCCATATTAATGGAATCCGAATATCTTAATAATATCTCCTCGAAATAATCTACCCATGGAGATGCAGAAATGGGGTGATTTAAGTCACTAACAGAATTTTCATCATTTGCTGCCATATTGTAAAAATAAACTGGTGAAGTGTCTGTTATCTCCAAAATCCTTTTTTGTTATCTCGTGTTTATTTAATTTCTGTTGTTTACTTTTTTTTGACAGCCAAAATGGAAAAAAAAGGAGGAATAATGAATATATAACGGTAAAGCCGTTATAGTATCCAATTTGAAAATTTTTTTGTACTTTTCAGTTAACCACGTGCCAGTGTTATATATACATATAAAGCAGAGTCGAGTGTCAGTATTGTTGTTCCTGCATCTCTTAAGCCTGGCTGTTCGACCAGGAGGTTCCAAGTTCGCTCCCTGATGTGGACAGCAAGGACAATTTCGAGCTTAGCCCAAAGTATATGAAATGGGCCTGGAGTTATTGATGCGCCCAGTCCCTGCACGTAAATATATCAGTTATTTGCAGCCTGTTTTTTCTAGAAAAAACCTATGTTTATACACCACTATTTTCTGTTAATAATTAATTTTTTTCTTATTTTTATTCATTTCATTCCAATGTCTATTTATATATATCTCTGTGAATTTTACTTTTAAATAAATGTGTGCAGTAGCACTTTGAAAACTTAAAATTTGTTTGTTTATTTATTAATTAACAAATTTTTAATTTTCAGATTTTAATTGAGTTTTAGCTTGTAAAATATATTTAAACTAGTCTCCCTTAATGTATGTATCATGCTACTTTTATTCAAGAACTCTGTTTTTTTATGTTAGCCAAATGCAGGTAATAAATTGCCAAACATTTTTACCATCGCATTTTTTCGTATTTCATTAGTATAATTTAAAATATAATCCTTTCACTAATTTTATTTAAAATACATAACTTAAAGAGTGAAATATTTAAAATTCATGACTTATTTCTTTAAAAAAAAGGAGAGAAAAAGTAATAAATTTCATAAACCATGATATTTAATTTCAACATCAAAAGCATTGGTTTAATTTACCACATGAAAAATCTGGCAAGTTATAAAATGCTATTGGCGAGATTTTCGCCTGCCTAACATAAAAGTACTAAGAATTCATTGCGATCATGGCAACTTTTATGTACTTTTATTCAAAAAAAATATTTTTTATTATAGAAATAATCGCCTTGCACATGGAAAGCAAAAGGGTCAGCCCACTCCCGCTGGAGTCATGCGATGTTCGAATACACCAATGCAAGTGTATGAAAAGAGCATTACGTCACTCTAGCAGTCTGTAAAAAAAAGACAATTGGGCACTGTGGTAGCCTGTCTTTTTCATTTGCCTCGGATAAAGGGCAGGGGGTCAATCCTGCTTTGACTGTAAATAGATCTCGCACTTGAAAGCTGTAAATTGTGCATGTTTCGAGTGTTTCTGGAATCAAGTTCTGCTTAGTCAGACATAATCGAACCTCTAGTCATAGTATGTTTGTCATACGAATAGAATATTTCCAACTGAGTGAAAAAATGCCCAGGCCGGGAATCGGACCCAGATCCTTGGTTTACAAGACCAATGCTTTACCTTTTAAGCTAACTGGGCTAACAACCAGCCAGCATATTTCGCTCAGAAAACTTTATTGGTAGTAACATCTGGTATGTCATATAGCTCAACAGAATAAACCACAGGTATGGAACTCCATATAAACAATGAATATGTAGATGAACTATTATTTTAACACAATCAAACTGATTTGTAAAGTTATCATATGAATTGAATATTTCCAATTGAGCGAAAAAATGCCCAAGCCGTAAATTGAACCCAGATCTTTGACTTGCAAACAAATGCCGGCCTGGGAATTTTTTCGCTCGGTTGGAAATATTAAATTTGTATCATAATTTTACTAATCAGTTTGATCGTGTAAAAATAATAGTTCATAGTATGCTTGCTTTGCTTGCATAAAAACTGCTGAGCGGCTGCATAATGTCGCACAAGGCAGGATTTTTTTTTCTTTGTGACCAACTGATAAATTTTGAGATTTTTCTTTGCAACCGAGTAATGAATTTCATGGCAATGTGGCAGATAGATACTTCCCCTTCTCAGTCAACTGATTTTTTTTTGTTTTTGTTTTTTCCTTTGCCCTTTTGCGACTGAAAGCTAATATTCTTTTTTTCTTCTGTTTTTCAAAATTTCAAATAATTTTCAGTTTTTAACAATACTGTTGACTGTAGTCCAATTTGGCAGAGCGGAGGGTACTTTTCTGTTATACGGAATCCATTGTCGCCAAGCATAATAGTTGGCGCCAAATGAAAATCACGTGAAGCATTGTCGATAGTAAAGTGAACCTGGCAGAGATGTCATATATGCACCAGGTACTTAACTGGCAGCAAAGTGTCGTTATTTTGCTTGATATGGTAACCCGGATATAGATGATATGGTAACAAGTCTTTTCGCTGGAAAAAAATCGTGCCAGTATGGGGCATATATGATATCTATGGCGTGAGCCTTTTAATCATATAACATTTGAAAATTATAGACTTTTACGAACTATGGCATGTCTATATGTATATGGTGTATGGTATATGATGTCTATATATGTTTACGGTATATGATGGCATATATTACAAACTGTGGCAATACGTCACATGGTTTGCAATAAATATCCTTTTCGCGATCAAGGTTGAAATAATTGGTGCATCCGTATAACGGAAAAGTTCCGAGCGGAGCGCCAGACAGCTGTTTTTAAATATTTTACACATCTGATAACCGTTACCGCCCCTTTTTGGCAACAATTTTTGGTACTTTTCGGTTAACCAGGTGCCAGTGTTATATATACACATATACATGTGTATATATATATAATGCATATATATATGTACTTATATGTTTATGTGGTCGTTGTCGTCAATGAAGGATTTCTTATGCTGCTCAAAACATAAATTTAAATTAATAAACACATTTATTTGATGAAATTATTTAATAAAGTTATTGAAGCTATGGCATATTGGAATTTAGTTGATTACAAGATGTATTTTAATGTTTGTGCATGTACTAAATTTTAAAATTCATTTTTTAAATAAATTTCAACGGTATCGATTATTTCAAAATGCTCCACGTGCATAATTTTTTCTCTGATTCCTTTGAAAATTTCTATGGCTGTTTGTCCTTATATATTTCATAAAACTGTGCATGATTTTTTAAAACTAAATATAATTTTAAAGTTAAAAGCAACTAATTGCAGCAATACGATGCAAAAATCCTGAAAATTTCATAAAACTAAGATTTTTTTTTTTTTTTAAACTGGTATATTAAAAATAGATAAAATTTGATGCACAGTTTCATTTATATGTATAAATCAATCTTGCATTAAAAATATTGGTGATTTTAATTGCTGTGAAATGTGCATAGAACAGTTCGAAAAATTCTTCGTAACACTACAAATTTTTTCAGCAACGAATGATTTCTTATGTTCCTTATTTTTCTCAAAACAAATTTAAATTGTATAAACGCATTAATTTGATGAAATTATTGAATAAACTTATTGAAACTGTGGTGATATGTGAATTTAGTCAATTAGAAGGCATATTTTAATATTTCTGTCTTCATTAAGCCTTAAGAATAATTTTTCTCAGTATAAAAATTTTGTCGATATTATTAATTCAAAATGTTCCATGAGCATAATTTTTCCTCCAATTGTTTTGAAATTTTTTATAGCTATTTGTCATTATATATGTCATAAAACTGTGCATGATTTTTTGAAAATAAATGTAATTGTAAAAGTTAAAGGTAGTTAATTATAGAAATATGGTGCAAAAATGTTCAAAATAAAAAAAAAAATTCAGAAAATATTTTTTTCTAACCTTTATATTCAAATATATAAAATTTGATGCACAGTTTTATTTATGTGTATAAACCAAACTTGTATAAAAAATATAGGGGATTTTCATTGATATGGAATGGGCATGGGGCATTTTGAAAAGTTCTCCATAACATCTAAAATATTACAAAAAATTCCTTTTTTTTTTTAAATAAAATTGTTTTTTAATTTTTTTTTTTGATAAATGTATCCCATAATGCATATACTGTACCCTTGAATAATATTTAAAGGGAAATTTACAAAAAATAAAAAAAAAAGGATTTAAAAGAATTAGCTTCAAAAGTTCTTGGCTGTTTTTTACCGTTTTCTTGAGTTGTAACTCTCTTAATTTTACATGGAATTTCATAAATAAGACATCATTTTAAAGCATTAATTGCGTACTAACTAATTACTTCCGCACTCCCTCCTATATTGCTCCCTTTTTATTTGATAATTATCAATACCATATGATTTTATTCTAAAACACCATAGATTATGCTATATAAATGACATAAGATTTCACTTTAAAAACACCATAGATTGTGATCCAATTCCATAAGATTTCATTCAGAAACCCCATACAAATGCCATAGGATTTCATCCCTAAAACTCCTTAGACGTTTACCGTACAGTGCCATAAAAATTACCATACAAATGCCATCCCACTAACTCCTTAAACATTTACCATACAGTGTTATAAAAATTACCATACAAATGCCATCCCCAAAACTCCTTAGACATTTACCATACAGTGCCATAAAAATTACCATACGTACCATTTCCATGCCATTGTTTCTATGGTTTCCATAGGATATTTTTTACCTTAGGCAAAAAGCCATAAGATTTCACTTATGGTTTTTTGTATGGTTTTTTTTAATTGTAATTCTATGTCATTTTTTGCTAAGGGCACAATATGCTGATGGAAAAGAACAAATTTTTAAAGGGTACACAGCTTGTGAGGATTTCTGTTCTTGGTTGTTTAGTCCTAAGCACAAGGGATTTACTGCCATCGCACACAATATGAAGGGGTAAGTAAAATTTTAAACATTTATTTCTGGATTTATTTCATATTTATAATGATAATTATTAATTTTAAGAATGTTTCTTGTTTAACAAAATACACTTAATTAAAAAAAATATTATAAATAGTATTATGAATTATTTTTTTAATATGTATTTTTTTTTATAGATTTGATGGCCAATTTATTTTGTTCTGGCTTTTAAATCAAGGAAATGCTCCTAAAATTGTGCCAAATGGTTCAAAACTTTTGACCCTAACTTTCAATGGATTGAATATTAGGGTCATTGACTCTAATAATTTTTTGCCCATGGCATTAAGTCGATTGCCTGGCTGTTTCGGATTAAGTGCTCTAAAGAAAAACTTTTCCCCACACTTGTTTAACATTAGGGCAAATCAATCATATGTGGGTAAACTTCCAGATCCTGATTTTTACTGTCCAGATGATATGTCTGTTTCTACTCGCAAAGATTTTTTCGATGGTATGATGAACATAAAGCTGACAGATTTGATTTTCAGAAATAGATGTTAGAATACTGTAGGTGGGTGCTTTTGCATTTTTTTTTTTTTTTTTTTTTTTTTTTTTTTTTTTTTAGTAGCAAATAAATGTATATTTATGTAGTTTTAAAATTACTTAATAATAATAATAAAAAAAATGTTGATATTCAGGTCAGATGATGTTATTCTTCGCCAGTGTTGTCTAGAGTTTCGTCGACAGTTTTTGGAAATTTCAGATGTTGATCCATTCTGGTAAAAAAAAAAAAAAAAAAAAAAAATCAATATTTTTAAGTTCGTAATTTTATTTATTTATTTATTTATTTTTTTACATTAAAACTAAATTTTATTTCCTCCCCCCGTTGTATAGCTGTATTACAATTGCTTCATCATGCATGGGTATGTATAAAGCAAAACATATTCAACCGAATACTATTGCCATGCCAACACAGGGGTACTTCAATAGAACGAACTAAAGTGCAGATTCAATTAGATGGTTGGATTCCGTTGCTGCCACAGAGAATATTTTTATACAGCACGCGCTGAATGGGACTGGAGAGAAAAAAATCCGTGGAATTTTCGTAGATGTATATTCCGAAAGCACTAAAACTATTTATCAATTTCATGTAAGTATTTTTAATCTTTAGTTCATTCAATGAAACTGATATTAATGAATGTCATGATTTAATTCTACTTATGTTTATAGGGATGTTTTTATCACGGTTGTGATTTGTGCTACGAAAGGGATACCATCAATCAAGTGAACGGAACGGCCATGGCTGCAGTAAAAGACAAAACGGAGAAAAATTTTCCGCAGCTTCGATCCTGGGGATACCGTGTTGTAGAAAAACGGGAACACGAATTCCAAAAAGAAAAGATTCTTCTGCATGCGTTCCTTTCTACACACAAGTTGCAAGATCGTTTAGTCCCCAGAGATGTCTTTTTCGGAGGAAGGACAAATGCGATTAACCTACTATATAAAGGCAAAGCAAAATACGTTGACTTCACCTCCTTATACCCCTATGTAAAAAAAATAATAATAATAATAATAATCTTTTTATTCAAACATAAAAAAAATACATACAAAATAATGCTTTACTAACCTTTTTTTTTTTTTTTTTTTTTTTTTTTTTTTTTTTTTCTTTAGGTTAACAAATTTTGTAAATATCCGGTTGGACATCCAACTATTATAACCAAGGACTTCGAAAGCATCCAAAAATATTTTGGAATTGTAAAGTGTCGTGTTTTAGCTCCATCTGATTTGTACCTACCAGTGTTACCCGTAAAATGTAACGGCAAATTATTTTTTCCTCTTTGTCGAACATGTGCAGAAAACATGCAACATACAGTATGCGGCCACACTGATAATGAAAGAGCTATTATTGGAACATGGATTACCGCAGAAATAAAATTGTCGGTAAAGAAAGGCTACAAAGTGACTGATGTAAGTTTTTAATTTTTTTTTATACATTTTATGAAAATTTTTATTTATATAATTTAAACATTAATGTTATTTTTCGTTTTTAAATTAACAGATATTTGAGGTTTATCATTTCGAAGAAACATCTAACACATTATTTAAATCGTATATTAACTGTCTATTGAAAATTAAGCAAGAATGTAGCGGTTGGCCTAATGAATGCGTATCTGCAACTCAAAAGGAACACTATTTGCAAGAATATGAAGAGAAAGAAGGCATTAAATTAGACTCATCCGCCATCCTGAAAAATCCAGGTAGACGTCAGTTGGCGAAATTAGGTTTAAACAGTTTATGGGGGCGGTAAGATTTTAGTTTTACTATCTCATCTTTTTTTTAACCGTGTTTTTAAAATGATTTAATTATTTCTTTGTAATAAATTATTTACTCTTTACTTACAGATTTGGTATGAATTGCAATAAAGGCCAGATAACCTATGTTACATCGGTTGCTGACTTTAACAAACTGTTTTTCTATTCTAGAAAAAAAAGTAAGATTTAGAAATCCATAATTTTCAATTTAAGATTATTTTTCTATTTCCTTATTTTCTTTTATTTCTTAATTTTTTTAAATTGTATTTCAGGTTAAAGATGTCTATTTCCCTATATCTGAAGTGGCAGCGATTCACTGGGAAAAAGTAAAAGAATTTATACCACAGGAAAAGTCTACTAATATCTTTGTTGCTGCATTTACAACAGCTTGGGCCGCATAAAACTGTATTCAGAGATGGATAAACTTGGTCGTGCTGTTCTTTATCATGAGACCGATTCTATAATATATATGCTTCTAATGGAGAAAACGATCCACCTTTAGGAAATTTCCTCGGAGATTTTACCGACGAACTAAACGGAGATGTAATAACAACTTTTGTATCTGGTAAGATCAAGTTTTATGCTCACTTTAATTCATGTTTAATGCTTTTTTTTTTCTTGTAAATTTCGTATCTTATACTTCTTTAATATTATTTTATAGGAGATCCTAAAAATTATAAGACGGCCTCAGGTGACATTTCCTGCAAAGTTAGAGGATTTTCACTCAATTTTCGCAATTCGAAGTTAATAAATTTTGAGGCAATGAAAAGTTTACTCCAAAATATGAACACAGAAACAACTA
This sequence comes from Maratus speciosus, assembly GCA_963932465.1. Classification (NCBI taxonomy): domain Eukaryota; kingdom Metazoa; phylum Arthropoda; class Arachnida; order Araneae; family Salticidae; genus Maratus; species Maratus speciosus. The sequence goes on from OZ010787.1 coordinate 21,569,593, forward strand.
TTGAGTGGAAAATCCATCCAAAATTTGTCGAGATGGAAAGAGACGAAAAGTCATAAATAAAGTTGAGAAGAAACTCTATCGCGTCGTCTACGACAAAAGAATTTTAAAAGACGATTTCTCTACACTACCGTATGGGTACAAAGACATTAAAAAATACAGAATGTAATTTTCCTTTGTAAGCTTGCTAAACTTAGTAATATAGAATGTAAGAAATTTGTTTTTGATGAATAAATAATTTCTTTTTTATTCTAAATTGGTTGTGTTTCACTTTGATTTCCAAATATTTTTCATATATATGTATATTTATATAAAAATGAGAAAAATGATATCTATATATATTTATTTATTTTTAGAAAAAATATATATTTAAGTATAAAAATAAACAAGGAAAATCATATTGCTATTAAATTTTAATTTAAAAAATAAATGCTATTTCGGATAACTAATATTTATTTCATAAAGAAAACTTATGTATAAACAGAAATAGAAGAAAAAAAATTAAATAACGCATACATATTTGCATTTTTTTTAAAGTTTATTTTTATTTATTTATTCTCATTTCATACACTGCAGTTACAAAACATAGTTTTCTACATTTTTTATTCAAATTTTAACCAAGGTTTTGGTGAAATTGGTAAAGTGACGTGGTAAGAGGATTTTCGTTTTCTATGGCGGGGTTCAGGTCTTGCATAAATAACTTTCTGCTCATTCTTTAAATACCTTTTTTTTTATAAACTCTTGTGGAAAGCTGATTGTATTTAAAAGTTCTTGAAACTCATCAAAAGCAATAGGTTTTTGACTTCTGTCTCTCTGCAAAAAATTTATTAGTTGAACAGCATTTGATCCGATAATTACAATACCGCCCATTTTCAGTTCTTTATTTTCTGTACAGGATATATTTTTTTGTTTAAAAAATTCCATTATTTTAGCAGCAGTTTTCTTTTGTTTAACAGGGACAGAACTTAGAATTTCATTTTCTATATCGGGAGACTTTTCAAAAGGTTTCTCGGGAAGTGGTTCTTCAGGGGGTTTCCTCGCGTTCACATCTGGGAATGACACAAACTTCTGCAAAATCTGTGTATAAAGCTTCGCTTTTTCATCATCCCCTAATTTTCTTTTCGAAATAGTCTGAATCTGCCTATCTAAATCACTTAAATGTTCATCGGCAAACGCTTGATCTCTGTCAGCAGGAACAAGTCTAAATTTACGAGCGAATTCCATTGACCAATGTACTGAGCACTGAGACTGCAGCAGGAATAAGTATAGACAGAAATCCTTCTCCTTTTTGGACGAGGAGTCGTCTTTTCTTAAAAAAAGGTACTTTCTTATCTCACAGGTGACGCAATGTTCTTTTATGAGCTGATAACCTATTTTTTTACGTTTAGAGACAGGTATGTTACCTTTTAAAAGATTTAAAGCGCATTCACAGACACCTTTTATAATACTATTTGGACACTTTTTAAGAAAGGCGGTTTTTTGCTTTGTCTTGTTTAACAATTTAAGATGTTCTATGGTCGACATCCTGAGTAGAAATGATGATTGTTGAGGTTAATCTCTCTTTTATATGCATGCCATAAGAAAAAGCTTTTGTCAAAGCACAATGTTTAAAACAGGATTTCTGACTGGGACAGTTTGCCTCTGAAATATATAATAAATCAATCTTAGGGCAGTTAAAATCATTTAGATTCAAAATCTTTCGTCCCGACATTCGCTCTAAAAATATTGCTTTTTCTAATCCTTTGGTATAGACATTTTTATAAGAAATAAACAAGGATAAAAGTATTGACTCCAATGCAGAAAAGAGTAAATCACCACAATTTCATTCTAAACCATGAAAGTAACGAGTCAACCAGGTAAATGTCTTTCTTTTTAGGAGAGGTAATTTCTCCCAAGGATGCGGAGGGAGAAAGCTCCAACGGGCATGATACCCATGATCCACTGCATAAAAAGAGAGTTCTTTGATAATAAAATCATTTGAATTTATCTGAAACCCCTCGAATTCAATAACAACGGACGACATGTTCCCCAGATGACACCCTTTGTAGAAATGGCTTGTCGAAGTTCGCACACGTAATGTTTATCACCTGGAAATATTCTTGTGCGCAGGCGCAAGCTTTCGAAAGAATCTGGTCTTAAATCAATGATTAAGTAACTGAAGGGTAATGCAGTAGCATCGTTAAATACTTCTTGAAAAGCCTTGGTTTTACCAGAAAACATTTGTCTGGCTAAATGCATTACTTTACTTTTATCTCGGGGGTTTTTGTATAGTATCATGTAATGGGAATTTAAATTAATATTTCGCATATCTTTGCCGTGGTGAAACAAGTTTTGCGTTATAAAGATGACCGAAAGATTTCGATGATGACTACCTTTCGTGAAAAGTTTGCTCAATGGCTCACAGCCTGCTAACTCTGACATTAAATCATCGATAATAATTAAAGCATCACGAAGGGAGTTAACATTAGAGGGTAAACCTTCTTCAAACTGTACATCTTTCATGGAATTGAAAAGAGGTTGACAGCTTCCATAACAGTATATAATACCTGATGGCAATGGTTGAAAATATTTGTAATCAATTAATTTTTTAACAAATACACTCTTACCCGAGCCTGTGGGCCCGCTGATAAGGACAATGGAAGGTTGTACTAACTTGAGTAATTCCATGCTTTAAATGACAAGAATCAATAAAAACTTCATTTTTTATAGTTTCTTGACTATTTCGACGAGTTATTTTTAAGTAAATATAAATAACACAATAACTTTTATGACCGTGCTAGGAACAAAAAAAGAAAAAAAAATCTTATGCAAGCATTGTCTTTTTCTTTCTAATCCACTATCCGCGATGACATTTAAAAAAATATAACTAAATAAACACACATAAAATAAGAGAAACATTTTTTTATTTTTTAAAAATCATATTTACACCATATCTTTTTTTGACAAATTGATAGATTCGAAAATCATTCTTCTTTCTGGATAATGCATTGGTAATAGAATTCATACAAAGTCCTTGACATCGTTTTACAAGAAAGAAAATACAATATTGTCCACAGACATTGGACGTTAAACTTTGAAGCATTGTCTTATTCCTGTTTATACGATGAAAATTTTTTACAAAACTTGTGATATCTTCTCCATAGGTTTCAGGAGGAAGTCCTTAAGAATAAAAAAATTCAATAGTTCTTTTGTCTTGAACGTAAACTGCCAGCCAATGGGTTCCTTTTTCATCATGTTTATTGGTGTTGATCACACAGGGAAATTTTCGAATATTGGGTATTTTGTCGGAAGGAAAAACACGTGTAAAATATCTCGCAGAAAAAGGATCACGAGATAAAATTCTATGAATTTGCGATGAATTCATTAGTTTCCAAAATCATACATAATATTGCGAGATTTGTTGATTTCGATTAAATTGTCAAATTCAGCATACACTAGCAAAGAAACTGTTTGCGCCAAAGTCGCCCCGAACTTAATTTCTAATCTTAAATTGCTATGACGAATGAGATTAAGATGTGAACCATCACATAAATCAGGTGATAGATCAAAACAAAATAATGAATACCCCTGTGAAAATTCTGATCTTGAAAGATAAAGACCTCTGTTTTCTGCATTCGTAAATAAATTCTGATAAGCACGAATAAACAAATTGTTTTCAAAGACAGGTTGTAGTGGATTGTGGGGAACGGGCTTACCGTCCACATAGACACATATGAAATTATTATCATGATGCTTGAACTCAAAAGGGGACTTTTTATAGTCGCCGTTAAATGCGTCATTATCCACACAGGCGATAACGATGCGATTGGACATCTGGCCTGTAAAAATATTATCTTGAACAAAACTCATATTGCCTGAAGGAATGGAATATGTTTTGCAAAGCACTCTGTTAATAGGGTATTTGGCTGTTGTTTTTTCTAAGCTTTTAGCATGTCATAAGACAACGCCAGGACTTACACGTACTTTACGAACAAATAAGGAAGCGTGTTCCAGGGAAACTTTAAACTCCCCTTCACCAGCCAACAAACAAAACTCTGGTTTACTACGAATAAGTTTAATTTTAACATCTACCATGTTAAGGAGGAGTCTTTCTTGGTGAAACATATCCAGGTGCAATCGACCAATCATATCAACTGAAGCACTCATTTTAGTAATTTCGGCACGTTTACTAAAACCTCATTGGGGTTTGCATCTGCAGGATCCACAACATTCATACGACCAGCAGTATCCTTAAAAAATAATTCTGAGGAAAGTTGAGAAGTTTTTGCATCAAAGCCGTGATTCAGTAACTTCTCTATCATGGCTCTGTAAGGATAGGTATTATTACTGGAAGAAACTAGTCTATCATTCAGACTAATGTCAACTTGAGAAAACATGGAATGCAAAAACAGATTGACGGGTCCCACTTTACATTTATCTGCAATGTGTTTGCCATCCTTTTTTAAAATCTTTACTTTGACATATAACCGAGTTTGGCATAAATCAAGATAATCCTCTCCGCTTCCAGAAACATTAAATTCTACAGGACCTCCATCAGAAACATTGGCAAGTGGGTGAAATTCAATCCATTGACCTCTCTCAATAACTGTTTGAGTAGGAGGAAGATGAAATAATTCTAATTCCGACTTAGCACATTCGGGAGAGTCCTTTAAAAGAAAAGCCATAGTATAATGTTTTGTTATCAATCAAAAATATCACGTCTTTGGACTTTCCGTACTTTCGATGAAATGATGCGTTTCGCAGGTTTGCGCTTCCTTTTAAGCTTTGCATGGCCAATCATTTCATCTGCTTTTTGAACAGCTTTCCTAGCTAATTTCTTCCCGGTTTCTTTTGATCGCGTTTTGAGAGACGTTTTAAAATTTTCACCTGATAACACATCATTTGCAACCATAGTGCCTGTTCGTAATGCTTCTTTTCCGATTGTTTTGGCACCACTTATCAAAAATGGCATCGCACTGCGAAACAATTTTGCAAAAAATCCACCTATACCGTATCCTCCTGCAAAACTGTTCCCCGATAGTAAGGCAGACCTTTTCCTGTTTGCCCTGCATAATAATCTTCGAACTTTTGTGTACAACATGTATAAGGCACCAACATTTTTTGTTGATCCTTCTTTATCGCAATCAAAACTGAAAATGAGAATTATTTAAACGAAAGGTCTTTTATATGATTTGCCGTAAACGAAAATGCAGCGTTACAAAAACTTTACCTCTTTCAAAAGGCACTAAATCTCCAGAATGAAGTCTAATATCAATTTGTACCGTTTGGAAGTGATGACGAATAATTGGTGCATACAATGGTCTTGGATAATGAGCATTAATAATTTCGCCATCGCTTCCTTCGACAGACACAATTTTTAACAGAGGGGCATGTACATCACCGACGATTTGAGGATCCACGAGATCACAGTACACATACATCACGGGAAAGGAGGATTTTGGGTCGGCTACAAAAGGACTTTGTTGCAATCCTGTGTATTCTCCGGGTTGAAACCCTAAAAGTTCTGCTATTCCTTCGTGAAGAATAACCTTTGATTTTTTTATCTGTCTTGATTGTAACTCTTTTCGTAACCGGGTGAAATTGAAATTCAATCTTATTTTTATGTGATGGTATTGTCATACTTTTAATGAGATCCTGTATGGTTTCATAACATCCAGAGGGAACTCTCCTACCTTCTAATTTTCCGTCCCCTAAGTCAAAACCAAACAAATTATTATTGATTCGAACATTATACCACGTATGTGGATAAATGAAATCGACCAAAGCCATTTCCCATTCCCCGTTTAAATTTATGGGTGTGGGCAATTGAGTTGTAAATTGCGATATTTTATTATTGGGGAAAAAGCTCAAAGAGCTGTCGCGGATAAGTGTGATATAGAACGACATTTTTTGAAGAAATGAAGGGTATGTATGATGACTACTCTATTTATATCATTCGAATATCTTTAACCCATGCGTTGAATTTTTCCGGATATCCTTGAATTTTCACAAAACATTGAACTTTTCCGTTACGTTTTCTTTTCTTCAAAACTTTCTCCACAGGGTAAAAACCTGAATCCGAAACTTTTTGTAGTTCTTGTTCATAAAATGTTCCTTTTATGGTTTCTCCTGCTAAATCTTTTAAATTATATACAGCAGGCACTCGATTAATGATTTTATGAATAGTAAAAATTTCTCTTGTCCAATTTTGTTCGTATCCTTTCTCAAAACGTAGTTTCTCCTTACTTATACGAAAGGTATCGCCGACACCCAAGTCATGTTTCATTGCAGGGATTTTGTTATTTGCGTACAATGTTTCCCAAACTTGACTTTGGTTATCGAAGTTTACGGATGCTGGCTTCATTTTAATACTACGATGCCAAGTGTGGATATAACTGTGTGTTAATTTATCGATTACATCAATATACCTCTTTGTATTTTTTTCAGTAAAATATTTCCACATTTTCGTTTTAAGAGTACGATTAAAACGTTCTACTATTGAAGCTTTTGTAGTTATTCGTTGTGAAAAAGTGAACATTTTTCTTTTTTAAGAAATCTTGCACAAGATTATTAGTGAACTCCTTCCCATCGTCGCACTGCAGAGTTTGCGGCTTACGTTCCGAAAATATTTTTTTGAAAGCTCGCTTAATACCTGGAGCTTTTTTATCCTTTAACGGTATGACCCATGCATATTTCGATAAAATATCAATACATGTAAGTAAATATTTATATCCGTCATTCAAAGGAGATAGAGACTGCATGTCTACTAAATCAGATTGAAACTGCTCGTTTAAGCCTCCTACTATGACACGATTTCTCGGGAATTTGTGTCGCAAAGGCTTGTGCAAAGTATACGAATCTTTCGTTTGCAGCCAATTCTTGATGTCTTTGGATTTTACGCGACCTTTTAAAGCACGTTGCAAAGCATTGATACCACCGAAACTGGCTGGTATCTCCGGATCCCGATACATCTGATTCAAAGCTTCCATTGCAACAATTATTATGATCTAATCTAAAGTTAACATTCATTTGTATTTTCAGCTAGAAATTCATATAATGTTTATCGCATGAAAGTTTTATTTAAAATGAAAGCATAGTGATAAATGTTTTAATATATATATATATATATATATAATTTTTTTAGTGTTAATAAAATTTAAAATTTTTAATCTAAAATATATTACAAAAAATAAACTTGACACAATATAAAAAACACACGAAACAAAAATATAATAAAAAATACAAAATTTATTCAGGTGAACAATATAAAGTTAAACAATACATAAAATTAGATGCATAATATTAATTACATAAATTCATTATTTCATTATACTCAGTTTCCTCTTCGGAAACATACATTTTTTCAATGCTTTTAAGTAGTCCTTTTGCATCCACATCATCAAAAAATTCTTGCTGCCCAAGAACATAATTAAAATCAACATTTAAGTTTTTTTGTACAATGTCTTTTGCTACGTCATCCATATTAATTTGAAAAAGTGCTTGCTCAAAATATTCATCAAATTTTTCAGTCCTACTTTTAGATATACAGTCATGCATAAAATCTGCTTGATAGTGATCCCTACATCCAAAACAGTTCAGAAGTTCAGTAATTTTTAGGGTGATAAAATGCAACAAACACTTACCCAAAGATTCGATAAGTTGTAAGAATCCATCACAAGCTATATCCGGTTTCAAATCCAGGTTTGAATTGTGGATTTCATTTGTTATGTTGTTGAACAATGTGTACGTAATTAACTCTGTTTTCACACATTCCGTTATAAAGTTCTTGCTGTCATCGAGTATAGCCAACTCTACAGCTCTCAACACAACGTGCTCCGGCACATATTGCATGCTTAGATTTTTTCTCTGAAACAGTCTTTGAAACACAAAAAGCTGAAAACCAGTCTTCACTTGCTTCGACACACACAAATCTCTTTCTATCACAAACACTTTATCTGACGATTTTTTGTTCAGGATACCGTGTACCTCTGCACACAACGAATACCACACTTTAGGCGACAAAGATACCCCATCTTTCGTAGGGTGAAAGATACCGTCTTCATCACAAACATTTTTTCTGATATGCACACGCGTTTGTCCAAAAAAACAATTGACGTAAAGAAAATTTTCACCTCCTAGATGAACCATATCCTTTGGCAAAGAATTCAGAGTAAAGCCAGCATCACCCGATGAATTTGTGCTAGGCTTCTGTTGTAAAAACTTTGCAGCATCGTTCTTTACATTTTAGTTGCCTAAGTCCTTAGCAGATCTCTTTCGCTTTATTTGTTCTAATGAACAAATGTTTGAGGAGCGTTTCATTTTTAAACTATTATTTTAAAATTATAAAAAAACACTGAATTATCCAAACGGAATAAATTACACCAAAAAATGACCTTTTAAAGGAGAAAACAGGCACACGAGGCAACACATAGTTTGAAAATCTAAGCAACTGATAAATACAGCTGATGCCATTTGGTGAATGACAAACTTTTTCATTACCGGTTACAGTTAAATGATAATTTGAGATACAAAAAACAACTCAACTTCGCATTTGGTTACAGTTAAAGCTATTTCTTCTGTTCTAACATGAATCTGTGACGTCATAACCCACGTGGGTCAGCGTTCAAGTCAAACAGGAACGACCATAGTCTAACAAGAATAAACATGAATGACGATGTTCAAGATTGAACGTGTGACGTCATGGTCCACGCGGCCAGTCATATTCAAAATTCATTTTCAATGAATATTAATCATACCTAAGTTAATTATACTCTTAATTATTTAAATTGGTCAGGAACTGAACCCCGTTATCCTACACAAAAAAATCACGTGACGCCATCTTGGATGATCACCAATTAAAAAACAAAAAATCATTATCAACGGTCACGTGACCTTTGCCACCGGAAAAAGTTGTCCCTGTCGGATTCCTATACGACCAAGTCACGTCACCCTCCATTTCCGACCCTCTCCCCCACCCCCTTTTGATTGACAGGTAGATCCCTCCTTCAAGAGTACGCAAAAAGAATCACCCTCCCGTTCCACCGTCGAAAACATTCCCCCCTGTGCTCCTATACGATGACCTCACGTGACCGTTGCCACCGGAAAAAAAGTTGTCCCTGCCGGACCGGCTCCTATCAAAGCTGGTAAAAAAAGAAACTTTTGTCTGGCGGGTCATGTTTTGAGGATGAGAGATTCCACTCTTTAAATATGGCTAGCCGGATATATTAAGGGATTTCCTTCTAATATGATGCAAGTCTTTCTCCCTCACTGTGGTAGTTATTTAAATTTCAAATCGAGGAATTTTTCTGACCTCTTGCGACATCGATTGAAGTAAGTGTCATAATTTCTTAATAGTACTGAAATTAGTGTCTTTTATGATTTTATTTATAATATAAACAAAATCTTGCATGAAATTCAATGAGTTTTGAATCTGTTTGCGAAAAAAACCCATTAATTCTAGAAGTATATATTTTTAAACTTATGACGTTGTCTTTTATTACAAATTATATATTCTGAATTTTCATCTTTTTTCCCAAATTCAAAGTAATAATATTACTAAAAGAGAGACATTTTAAGTTGAATATTCATTCTCTTGTTTTCAATCGCAGTTTCGTTTCAATGGTTTATTCTTATCTCACAGTAACGACCACAATGAAAGAAAAAAAAAAGCTTTGGAAAGATCTTTCTTCCTAGCGTAAAACCACAGATTAAAAAATAAGATAAATAAAGTGCCTGAAAATGTATGACGTTGTCATGATTCATCTATTATGTGCTCCTTAATTTTAAAACTGCCAGTAAAAATACACATATGTATTTGATTTGAAATCAAGTCTAATATTGATTTTTTGATTATTTTTAGTAGAAAAGTAATTTGAAATTTATAATGGGAAAAAGTAAAAAGCTATAACTAGATTTTGTACTTAAAATTTTGATTTTTGTAACTGTATTTATATACCCTTATACGAAAATTACAAGAATGGCAATTAGATGTTACGATATATATTTAAGACGAATGAAGTTTGGAAACTATAAGTTATTTTTTCTTCTTATTATTAACGTAGGATATTTATTTATTTATTTATTATTATTGATAGTTGAATAGCTTTTGTGATTACCCTGTGATCTACATAAAAACTTGCCGAAGTGGCATGTGGCAATATAATTTTTTTTTTAATCCAATTTTTAAATGATAAGAATTTAAATTTTTTTTCGGGGAGGGGGGAGGGATTTTGTATTCAATTTTCGTAAAGCTGATATCATAAATCCTTTTCGACATTGCACTGATTATAATGAAAGTTTTGAACTTTTAGAGTAGGACAAGATTAAAAACACAAAATATATTTAACAAAATACCGAAGTAATTTTTCTCTTAATGTTATTAAAGTGGAATATTTATTTTTTAATTTTTTTACTCATAGATAATAGCTGTTGTGATTGTCATCTGATACATATGTAAAATTTCCTATGTGTCGATATAAATTTTTTAAAAATCTAATTTTTAAATTATATGAATTTTCCTTTTTGGGGGAGGGCGGGGGGGGGGATTTTATTTGCAATTTTCGTACATCTGATATTTAAAATCTCTTTCGACATTCATCCGAATATAATAAATATTTTAAACGTTTAGAATATGACAAGATTATAAATATATATATATTTATCCATGTACCTTAAAATCCCTTAATAACGGATACTTCGGGATCGCGGAATTTGTCTGATGATCGGAGATATCTGCTTTTGTGGGGTAAAAATATACAAATATGTATGCGTATGCTTTGATTATTATTATATTGATGATTTTGATTATATTGATGCGTATGATTAAAAAAGTATTCGCTAAATAGAGGTGTACGCTATTCGGGAATGTCCATTAACCTCCACAATGGATACTCCCGAGTACCGGACATCTCTATTTAGATAACCATAATGTAGGGTTGCATTTTTTGCAAAAGAACTTCTTGATTAAAGCATGGGTATTAAAGCAGTGCCCGTTCCCCTACGATTTAAGTGCCACCAAATTGAATGTGCAATATTTGTAAAGCTTATATTTTAAATCCGTTCCGAAATTGTACTGAATATAATCAATGTTTTGAACTTTTAAAGTAAAATAAGATTAAAAAAAAAAATCATATTCAAAATCATATTTATCATCAAAACAAATATTTAGATAAATATTTTTTGCTTTTAATCTTGTTCTACTCCCGAAGGGCAAAATATTGATTAAAATCAGTAAAATGTCGTAAAAGATTTAAATTATCAGCTTAACGAAAATCGCATATAAAAATTGGGAGCACCAAAAAAAATCAGGCTGTAGGGGGGGGGGGGGGTGGAGGAGGCAGGAACCCAGCCAAATATTTTTCCAGGATTCAACGTGGTCAAACATGGCTACGTATGATGCTTACAAAAAAAATGGATGCTATTAAGACGTTTGAAGTGTCTGAAATTCAGACGCAAAAAGTGTCTGAAAAAATTAAGACAGTTTAAAATGTCTGAAAATCGAACACTCCGTTTCAGACACTTAACTGTTTGAATTTCAGACATTTTAATTTGCAGTGCCCTTACTAAGATGATTTTTTTCTTCAACCGCTATGTATTTTTAATTTGTTTTTGCTGTAAGAATTGGTCCTATCCAAAACTTGTCTATATAGATGTTGTAGACAATATTATGGAGATATATGATAAATTCATGGGGATTTTATATCTTTTGAAATGACGGAGTTATGGATTTTTTTCTTCTTCAAACCCCCTTTTTGATTTCGTTTTTAAATTTTTTTTTGCGGTACGAATTGGTCCTATCAAAACCTTGTGAATATAAAAGTTGTAGATAATGTTAAGGAGATTTATAATAAAATTAATTGGATTTGATATCTTGAGAATTGACGAAGTTATGATTTTTTTTCTCCCAAAAAACCTATTTTTTACGCCCCTTGAGCCCATTTTTAACTTTATCGAAAATTTGTGATACATAAATTTTTGGCCCTATCTTTAGAAGTAATAAAAACTTTAAACTGATTTGATATGTACAAAAATTAAGAAGTTATGGGGGGGGGGGTATTCTGTTTTCACAATACCCCTCCCTTTTTTCATCCCCTTGGTCCTTTCAGCACTAAAATGTTGGAATGAATGGCTGGCACCGAAATTTACGAACAAACTTATTTGGAAATAAGAAAAAAAACTACATTTCACATACATATTAAATGGAAAATATTTTAGCAAAATTTTGGTGCCATTGTGGTGATTGGGAATTAAAATTAAGGGGTTTCATAAACATACTACTGTCCCTGAAAGGGTTAAGATTGCTAATTTTATACTTTCTCGTCCTTTCCAGTCTTTTCCAATGTTTCTATTTACCTATTGTAAGTAATATTTAAATGAAAAAAAGTTCCTATCAATTTTCTCCTTTGTATTCCATTAATTTTTTTCTTGCTGTGGATACTAGAGCTATTTTTCACATCTTTCTTTAAGGGGACAAGGGACCTTAAAATAATTTTTCTTATTTTTTGTAAAATTCACCTTAAATATTATTCAAGGGTTAATTATATGCATTATGGCATGCATTTATCACATAAAAAATATTAAAAATTTTTATTTTTGAGAAAAAAAATGGAATTTTACGCGTTGTCTTAGAAGTATTCGAAATGCCCCCTGCGTCTTCCATATCAATGAAATTACCAATATTTTTTATAAAAGTTTGGTTTATATATATAAACAAAATAGAGCATCGAATTTTATATATTTGCATTTAAAGGTAAAAAAAAAAAAAAATTGTGAAAAATTTTGAAATTTTTTCGAAAAAATTTCAAAATTTCAAATTTTTTCAATTTTTTCTTTATTTTTTGTAAATTTTATCTTAAATATTATTCAAAGGTCCATTATATGCATTATGGCATGTATTTATCACAAAAAAATATAAAAAAAATTTTATTTTTGATAAAAAAAGTGGAATTTAACGCATCGTCTTAGAAATCTTCGAAATGCCACCTGCGCGTCCCATATCAATGAAAATCCCCAATATTTTTTATAAAAGTTTGATTTATACATTTTATATATATAAATAAAATAGAGCATCGAATTTTATATATTTAAATTTAAAGATAAAAAAATTAAAAATTAAAAATTTTGAAATTTTTTTGAAAAATTTTCCAAAGTTTTCAATTTTATTTTATTTTTTGTAAATTTTATCTTAAATATTATTCAGGGTTACATTTTATGCATTATGGTATGCATTTAGCACAAAAAAAAAATAAATTTATTTTTGAGAAAAAAATGGAATTTTACGTGTCATCTTAAAAATCTTCGAAATGTCCCATGCGCATCCCATATCAATGAAAATCCCCAATATATATATTTTTAAATATAAATAAAATAGAGCATCAAATTTTATATATTTGAATTTAAAAGTTTAAAAAAAATTAAAAAATTGAAATTTTTTGAAATTTTTTCGAAAAAATTTCAAAATTTTTAATTATTTTTTCTTTACCTTAAAATTCAAATATATAAAATTTGATGCTCTATTTTATTTATATATCAAAAACAAACTTTTATGAAAAATATTGGGGATTTTCATTGATATGGAAGACGTAGGGGCATTTCGAAGATTTCTAAGACGACGCGTAAAATTCCCTTTTTTCTCAAAAATATATTTTTTACAAATATTTTTTGTGATAAATGCATGCCATAATGCATAAAATGTACCCTTGAATAATATTTAGGTGAAATTTACAAAAAAAAAAAAAAAAAAAAAAAAAAAAAAAAAAAAAAAAAAATTTAAGGATTTTAAGGTCCCTTGTCCCCTTAATCAGTTTTGAATTTTTTTTCCCATCGCCCCATTTTACTGTAGCTTCACGGAATAAATTTACATTATTTTTTAAATATAATAATTAAACTTTCATTATGCACAATGTATAATAAAAAGATTTCCAAAACAACTTTATTAAGGGAGCCTTGAGCATATGTTCAAGTCCCCCACATATCCCCTTTCTAAAGAATAGCACATTGCTATGTTAAGCCTAACTTATTGTACAATCTTTATGTCTGGAATGAAAGCTAGATATTTCTGCATTACAGTCATTCAGGGTAACTCTGATCCGCATTTTCTCTAATTTCATATGCCACACTCTTATTTTAAGAATATTGTTGCAACTAGGGCATATAAGAGAAGAAATGATCCTAAATTATTGTATGACTATCAAAAAATAAGGAATAATAATGATAAAAGCAATAAAAAATGAATTTTTAACCTGGTTGAAAGTTACCCATTTAGGGTAACTTTGCACCATATGATAAATATTATCTAAAATAATTCATTATATATATAAAAAAAAAAAAAAAAAAAAAAAAAAAAAAAAAAAAAAAAAAAAACAGTATTATAGTTAGTACAACTTCGAACCCCCAAAAATTGTTTTCAGATATGTAAAGACTCCAAATTTACATTTCCCAATATCACAAGATAATTTATGATATTACAACAAAAATTATGCATAAGAAAAGTGGAAGAAGACAACCATGAATATTTAGAAATAAAAAAAAAGACTGTTTATTGTTCATATAAAGCATAAAAACGCAGTGAAAAACAATTTTCAATATTTTAACTCAATAATATACCCATAGTTACAGTAATACATACTAGTACTAGTATTATTCAAACGAGAATAAGAAATGTCGAATGTATGAAATGTCAAATTTGAGTAGCTCCGCTCCGAATAACGCCTTTAAATGAGTTTTATGTATTTTACACATATTTGTGAAAATATTTACAAGTTATATCTAATGGACACTTTCGGCATTTATATAAAATATACGAGCAAATACGGGAAATTTTTGACAGTAGCACCTATAATCAGTAAATTATAAACATAAGTATAACTTTGAGCCGGCTCAAAGTTACCCTGAAAATATGGTAAAATGTTAGTGCCTTCTTATTTTACCTTTTATTAACTATTAATAAATAAATAATCATAAAATATTAGCACATTTACAACATTTAGGTAATAATATGTCTGATAAATGAGTATATTTTTACTTACTGTGAAAATTTAATCGGATTACAATAACTTCAAAACAGCATTCAAAATTAACTTGAAAACAGTACTTCACAAAAAACATTTAGATGATACAATTAATTGCACATAATGTTGCAATTTATTTTCTAAAATAACCAGTAAAAATCCCAGTTTAGAACCTTGCCAACAGAGCACAGTTCTGGAGTTTATTTAGTCTTTTGGAGTCAAAAATATTGAAAATTAGGAGGTGGTGCAAAGTTACACCCTATGATTCATAGTCACCCTGGATGACTGTACTTAAAACCTACTTACTTAAATTTCTATGATGTATTTTATCTGAAAAAAGCTTACAAAATATCTCTAAAAAACACAACTTTTAGGTTGAAAACGCCTTACAATTGATTTTTTCACACCTATTTCGATTATCTGTATGAAACAAAGACTATTGATTGATCATTCCAGTAGCTTCTATTGACACATGTTGATAAAACCCTGAGACTCTTTTAAATATGAAAACTGATGGGTGGGTCAAGCCTCCCGTATGGTCAACCATCCCTTGTCTCCACTACGCTAAAACTTTATTTGAGAAACAGAGCGCAATTGGAGCTTCTCACCGTGTATTAGTTCTTCAGATAGAGCTAATGCGTAAACTGTGAAAAATGCAGCATAGCATCGCCACCTATTGGGCGATTTACACCAAAAATTAATCTGCACCATTTTATATTAGAGACTACCTGAATATAATTTTTTTTTAAATTCCATGCATTAGTTCTTTAGATAGAACGGCCACAAAAATTGTGTCATATACAGACAGAAAGAGCCACAGATTCAGAGACAGATATTTTGAAAAACATGTTTTTCGGGATCTCTATCCTCTAAAACGTGTAAATCCGTCGAAAATCAGAAGTCGAAAACTTTCAGGAATCCAATACTTCCTTCTTGTAAAGATAGAAGAAAGTAATAAAGAGTGATAAGAGCTTATCATAACTATTAAGATTAAGCTCCGTAATAAAGCCTTATAAATGATTCATTATTACAAGTATTATTTTTTCAATTGGATTATTTTTTTTATTGAGTAGTTTTTAATGCATTAAAGCAGCACTAATTTAAGCATTTCCTTCATGTCATTAGAAACGTAAAATCTTTTCTCTAAAATATGATTTTGTAGATGGTTTAAGTAGATGCTGCATAAAGTTATTTTAAGATTATTATTATGATATTTAGGTATTATCTGGATATTGTTATGGTTCACATTTTAATTTTATTAATATTTTGATATCTATCAAAGTTCTTCACTTTACTTTTTTCTTAGTTTTTATCGGAACTCGCGACTACAATGAGTACCCTTCCGGCTGATTTTAGCTTTGGTAGGGAACTTAGTAGTAAGATACCCATCAGCACATTTCACACTTTCTGGCGATAAACCGCACAATTTGAAAATGCGTTATAACACCTGGCATTGATAATACTGTTTGGCATCATCCTTGTTTTTCAATCATTCTGTGGAGATGAGTATTGTAAGCCAATGATGTTTAAAAATTTTGTCAAGATATTTTTGGGGCAGAATATCCACCATGCAAAGAGTCACGGGCTGCCACATTTACCGAAATTGACCGTTTTAACTCTAGTTGCATTAAAGTTTTGCCCGAAGTCTACCGAAAATAACTTTGTGGTTTGCAATACCAGGGATTCACTAATACAGAATCTCTTGTTTTCTATTTCTTTTGGAGAGGGGGGGGGGTCGGTCTTGTCATCCAAAAGCATTATGAAATTGCGATTCTATTTACTGATGTCTTTGTTAAGCAATTTTAGGAATCTTGCATTTCAGCAAAAACGGGTAATCAATTGGTTTTAAAACTCTAAGACGTAGAAGATATTCCTAGTATACGTAGGTAGTTTGTATTGATGTTACCATATTTAAATAGTGCTTTAAGCTTATTTTAAGGAAAGATTATTGTCATGATTCGAATGTCTCCCTTTACAATCCATTTGAGTTTGAAAACCATCACATGAATCAGTTTGTTAAATCTGACAAAGAAATTATAAAAAACATTTTTTATAATTATTACAACAAAATGGAGAGAAGTAAATAAAATAAAATAAATAGGCTAAGTTTATATGTTTCCTAACAGTTGAAATAGTTTTCTGTGAGGAACTCTTGCCACGTATTTATCAGGTGAGTGGTTGTTTTCGAATTTATCTTACAACTTCGAGATGTGCGCATCAATGATTGTAAAAGTAAGCTCTCTTAGCTTTTTATTCTCTGCAGGATATTCCAAAAATAAAGAACAAAAATTCTGCATGTGTAAAAGCAATTTTTTGGAGTAAGTTCTCACAACTCTGGTAGCTGCTCGTATGCAACATACAGAAGCAAAAACACAGCAACATGACAAAAAAAAAAAAAAAAAAACAACAACAAAAAAAAACTCTAATTCTTCATTTTACGATAGACAATTTAATACGTATATTAAATTTTTGGTGTCACAAAAATATTAAAATAAGCAAGCACATTTTTTGAGTTTATATAAACGACATTTTAAATAATAAGTCACCTCTAACATTTGGAAAATTATGCATATCATTATAAATTTATGACAAAAAATATACCCTAAATCTATTTAAATTACATGAGAAATATATCCTAAAAACATTAAAAATGAGATATTTTGAAATATTCCGAGCTCCTTCCTTTCCATGCATCAATGCATTTTCAAATAAAAAGTTCTGTTATCGCAGAATCTCTTCTTTTAAACGGTACACATATAAAAATAATGAGTTTTACCTTTGTCGGTTTCAAATTTTGAAAAGTTCTTTTTTGCAAAATTACATTTTTCAAACTATACGTTTTCAAAATATCCCGAAGAAATGGCAAAATAGAATTCTTTTTACTACTTTAAAACAGTCAAACTTTTTTCATCGATATCCAAAATTGTTTTTCTTAGTTAGAATGAACGAAGTTTTTCCAATCAGACTGAAGAAAAAGTAAGTTGAAGAACGAAATGTATTTTATGCGTGGCCTTTATAAAGTTGTATGCATTGATACCAGATAGATAATCATATATTTTGCAGCGTAAAAAAATTAAAAAGGAAAACTTTGAATTTGAAGGAAATTTGAAATGCATTTTTATATTATTTTATGCATCACTAATGTAATATAAATGAAAGCAGGAAGATATATTCTAGTAAATGTAAGTCGTAGTACAAAATTTTTTAAAATCAGAATGAATATTGTTTTTTATAAGTAAAATTCATCGCATGTTCTTAAATACTTATTGATTTTATCATCTTTTTTTAATATGAAAATTTTAAATTGCTTGTGCTTGACTGCATTTTTATGCCCTTTTATAACGCATTACAGAGAGTATTCACACATTTTTGTAACGGTTTTAAAAGAAGAAATATCTAAACAAATACACTGTAAAGAAAGGTGTAAGTCTACAAAACTAGTTTTTGTAAAAGCTACAGAAATCTGTATGGTTACTAAAATTGTTTTGGTATTCCGGGTTAATTACATGATCTTTTTGTTGTTGCAGTTACATAAAAGTTCTAGGCATCCCAGTTTCCAAGAAAAATCTCAGTAACCTTATAGATTTTTTTACAGTGTATAAGAAATGATTTTGTAATATGTTCAGTCTGATAGTCCTTTTCTTGAACTATCATATTGACTGTTAATTACCAAGATAAAAATGGCTTTCTAAAAATATAAAGGCTGATTTTGTTCCTCTTCTTGACCAAAATCTCCCAGAGTTCATCCAGTGTTTTGGAATACTGCATATAAAGTGCTTGTTACTCAATTTGTAATTGCAGGATGTAAGAAGTTGGTGATAAAATGTTTACATGTGATTGAATAATTATTGGAAGATTTATCTACTTATGTAATAACATAGTTTTTTTTGTAATTTAGTAATTTGCTGGAAAAGTTGCTTTGAGTTAACAGCAACTAAATTCGAAATATTATATTTTAAAGTCTTAGGTAATTTTTTAATTACCAGTACTTTCCATTGATTAAAATATTAAATAGGTTTATTGTATGTGATTCAAATTTTATAAATAGAAATATCTGTATCATATTTAAACTGTTAAGATTGAATTGATGCTAAATTTTGAAGGAAGTCTGTATTTCGTTCCATAACCCATTACTTTTTTCAGTGTAAAATCAATCACAATATGAAGATTTCCAGTGATTATATGTCCATGATCTTTATTAATATATCTTTGTAGAGAGGGGTCATTGCATTTACATGAAAAAGTACTACACTGTTAAAAATGAAGTTCGATGTTTCAGCAAGAAAATTCTGAAATTTAGCTGCAAACAAGATATTGGTGATAAGTTTCACCAGATTATTGGTGCTTTCAGAAATACCGTTATATTAATGAAATGTTGAACCATGCTTCAGGTTTTTTATAAATCCAATTTTCTGGTGAAAGATTAAACCATGTTTCAGGTTTTTTATAAATCCAATTTTCTAGTGAAAGGTTGAACAACAATTCAGGTTTTTTTAAGTCCAATTTTTTGGTGAAAGGTTGAACCATGAATCAGGTTTTTTTAATCAAATTTTCTGGTGAAAAGTTTAACCATGATTCAACTTTTTTTTTTTTTAAATCAAACTTTCTGGTGAAAGGTTGAACCATGATTCAGAATTTTTTCTAATAAAATTTTCTGGTGAAATGTTAAACCATAATTCAAGGTTTTCAGTATTCGAATTTTTTGTTCAAATGTTGAACCACGATTCAGGGTTTTCCCTCAACTTTATGGGGAAAGGTGTTACACCGGATTGTAGTTTTCTTTTTTTCCTCACTTTGGAGTGAAATGTTTAACCTGGACTTTGGTTTTCAATTTATCATTTTATGGTGTAATAATGAACAAAATTGCAGATTATGCGAGATTATGTTGCAGTAGGAAAGCATAAATTTTTGTTAACATTAAACTGAAAATTATTAGTTTTAATTATTGATTCTATTGTCTTTGAAATATCTTAAAAAAAAAACAAATGTAAACCAGTTTGTTCTAATTTCACAAAATAATTGCACTTTTTTTTTCTTTCACAAATATTACAATTCTGTCCTTGTACATTTTGGAACATTTTTCCGCACTCAGTGTTTTGCTTATTCAGAAACCATTCGTAATGAAAACATTTTTTAAAAATAATTTTCTTAGATTTAAATACATACCCTTTTTTCGTTATATTTGAATTTAAAATCCAGAAAATAAAATATATTTTTACTAATCATTACTTTAAACAATGCTGAATGAATTTCCTTAAACAATATTAATTTTTGCACAGATTTGAAAAAAGTTGTTTTCCATAATGTACTTAGATGCTACTTTTAAGATCTGCAGATTCTTTTTGTTGTTTTTATTTTGTTGTGAATCTATAGAAGCTGAAATTTTGATATTATAAATATTTTTCCATATAAACAAATTTCCCTAGCTTTCAAGCATTTTTACAAAGTTCCCTAATATTCCAGATTGATAAACCTCCCTGATTTTTCCATGATTCTCTGATTTCCAGATTCTGTAGACACCGTGTACTATTGCTGACACATATCGGCAGTAACAATAATCTAAGTAATCCATTTCCCCTTTTTCTCAAATTGAATTACCTTCACATAATTTTCATTTTTACGTCGTTAAAAGGGGAAAAAGTTATAATTTCAAATGCAATTAAATTAAATCTGTATTTCAATTTATTGATTTTTCATGGTTTTTAAAATAATTTTTAAGCACGATTCTTTAAAAAAATTATATTGCACACAGCTCGATTATGCAGAATTCACTCACTTGAATATAAAACAACAAAAAAAAGTTCAGCATTTGTTTTTGCTTTACATTATAATGAATATAACACTTTTCAATAAATAAATAAAACACAAATATAATGGATACATAATCAGAGTATATGCGTAAACACTGAAATAATCAGCATAAAAACGGTAGCTATAAGTTGCAGAATCTTTCATTTAACTTCTAATACCAGCTAATACAGCATTACTTAAAATAAATTTTAAAGTTTTTTTTTAATACAGAATGACTTTCCATAGTATATTAAATACTTTGCAAGGTTAATTTAATAACAGTATTGTCGCCACAAGTGACTAATTATTACTTATATATGTATATTTTTAGCATTCTTAAACGACAATCTAGTCATTAATTATGTATATATGTATGTCAGATTAACATAATGGCATTTTACATACAGAGTTTCTCTCAGAAAGTTTTAGGAGGGTGCTGCACTCTGTTTGACCATTCATTTAACAAATAGACTCTTTCTTGCACAAATAAGTATCATAAATATGACGAGGTCATCAAATATATAGAATCCTTGAAGTATATTCTGAATCAGGATTTCAAGTCAGGTAAAATGGAATAGCTTCAAGCATCGAGTTAATTTCTTCACCTGTTTTAAATGAAAGAGTAAAATTTTTAAG
The DNA here is from genome assembly GCA_963932465.1 of Maratus speciosus. Taxonomy (NCBI): domain Eukaryota; kingdom Metazoa; phylum Arthropoda; class Arachnida; order Araneae; family Salticidae; genus Maratus; species Maratus speciosus. The sequence continues at coordinate 21,591,003 of OZ010787.1, forward strand.
ACATAAAATTGTTTTTTGTGCAGACATAACAATAATAATCAAATTTCGCACAGGGAAAATAATGAAAAAATAAACAGCATATCAATCCAATTCTCCTTCACAAGGAAAAACTTCAGCATTTGAAAAATCAAAATATTGCAAATTGATTAAAATCACTGGGTACGGATTTTGATTCAAATAAACAAAATCTGGGAGGATGTGCTGTAGAAAAACAAGATCATTTGAACTACTGAGGCATTCGGTCAGATGGAACGATCCCAACAGATGATTTCCGAGAATCCATCCTCAGATGTTAATACTGAACTTGTAGTGCGCTTTCGACAAGATTTCACGATTTCAAGATCACAGTGGGGATTTCTGGACCACCACATATGTGAACTGACCACTACTTCTCTCGTAAAACAGGGCGAGAAAATGTGAATCATTCTGTATGACATCAAGCATCCAGAATATGAACTCCTCTATGCTGATTACCTACTTTGGGTAATCAGCATTGAGTAGGTGTTTGATATTCTGCACGTAGGAGGAGGGCATGTTTTCTGCACGCAGAACCTTTCACACTATGTCATGCTGAATACCCAGTTCAGCAGAAAACAATCGTGTATCGGTCGACAGGGAAACGGCAAACTGATGCAATAGTAGATTATCTGTTTCAGGTGTGCGCACACTGCGTTGATTCCCACAGCCTGTAATCTATGTTCGAGGAGTATGGCGCAGACAATGCCCCCTCGGATAGTGCTCTTCATATATCTTCTGCGCTAGGCGTACATTGTCACCTGCTTGGCCATAAATACAATCTTCGTTCTTGCAATCTGACTTCTTTATGAATGAAGTTTAACGCCGCCGAATTCTGTAATGGCAACTAATGAAGCAAGTACAAAATACAAAATTTGCTGATTGGTAGAAATAGAATCACAAAATTCGTCTAAAAGGTTACGGGCCTAAAGTTACAAAAACCGTCATATCAGGTGTCAGAAGAAAAAGAAATCGCAAAATGAACTAGTGTATAATCAGAAAAAAATTCTGAAATTTTTCAGTCTGTTGTTTCAAACCTTTCTGGGACACGTAAATGTGTTTGTGTAATGTTGTTGAATTTTTGAAAATTTATTTAAAATTAGAAAAAAATCAATTTTACAGCATTTTTTAAATAAAATTTATAAAAATAAAATTTCATTCTAAAATCATGGTATGAATCTTGATTAAAATTAAGCGGTATAAAATATATTCCATTGCCCTTCAAGATGTTAAAATATTCTGAAATTTGTAGATCAGTTGCGGAAAAAATAAATATGATTTTCGCCTGTCGATTGCAAAAAAACCCACAATTTCTGCCAATTCGATGTAAGATAAAGCTACAAAATTCACCAATTGGTAGAAGGGAAAAATATTAAAATTTGCTGATTGATCATGTGAAAAAATTTGCAAATTTATTCAATCCACCATGAGAAAAAAAAAAAAAAAACTAAAAATTTTTCAGTCGTGGTGAGGTAAAAAAATGCGAAATTCGTCGATTGCTTGTGGACACCCCCTTCCCACACATATGATTTTTGCCAATCAGTTGTTTGAAAAAGCTGCAAAATCCTCCAATCGTTAGGTAGAAGTAAAATATTGTAAAATTCTTAAGTCAAATGTGGAAAAATATTGCCAAAAGCGTCCGTTGTTTGAGGAGAAAATTCGCCAATCGATCGTGATAGAAACGATTTTCGCCATTTGGAAGGAAAATGTCGCAAATTTCATTAATAGATCCCTGAAAACTGAAAATAATCGCAAAATTTTGGGATATATACCTTCGACCAATTGGCAAAATCTTTGAATTTTTCTTGCGACCGATGGGCGAAAAGTTACAAGGTTTTTTCTTGCGAATGATCCACAAATTTCACGGGTTTTTTTACCCACGACCGATTGGCGAATTTCACGTTATTTTCCTTGTACTGATTGGCAAATGTTTCGGCTTTAAAATTATATACTATAATTCAGACTATTTCTTCACTTAAATTGTTTAATATTTACAGCATTCTAAAGCATAGTTTTAATCCGATTCATGGCAAAGATGTCATAGCTACCAACTTGTGTGACTTCGGTTTACCACCATAATTTAATTACAAATTTTGCCTAATTTAATCGCCAAAATCTAACTATTTTTAATTTTTCAATTAGGCAAAAATTTCTATTCAATTTTAGTGGTAAGAAAACAACCATACAAGTTGGCAGATGCGTTATTTAATTAAGGAAATAGAAAGCACTAAAGTAAGTACAGTTGTGGAAAAAAAAAGTAAACACCCCTTACTAACTCCTCAAGAAATTATCGTAGAAGAAAGTGACTGGTACCGAACAACTGGAAATAAACTAAAGTCTACTTTTAAATGATGTATATAAAATTTCCTTAGTTGCATCTACATATTAAAACTAACCCAAACTTCATTTTTTTTCAATGGCAACACACAATTTTAACAATATATTTCAAATTTTCAGTTCAAACTGTGCCTAGATACCAAATTTCAAGTCATTTGAATGATAAGTTTTTAAATTATAAACATTCAAAATTTAGTGCTACTAATGTTAAATTAGTTTTTCATATTTTTATTAATATCTCCTGAAATTATACTCCTAATGTACTAATCTTTTGTGTAACAAAAATACTAAAATAACCAAACATAAATACGTTGAATTTGCAATTTTGTAATTTTATGATATGAATTTTGATTTTAATATTCGAAAAAATTATGAATTGCAACCTACAATTTTTTTTTGATGAATTTAGATTTATTAAGTCCTGCTTTATGGAAATCCAAAATTTCACATTTTTCTTCCAAGTAGTTTTCAAATTATGCTTAAAAAACAGCAAAATGATGGTTTAAAGGGCCGTCTATGATAGAAGTGACTAGATATTTTGAAATTTCTTATGCTATCCTGTAATCCAGCAGACTTCAATGACTTCTTGAGTGGCGCTTGAAATGCCTCGATTAAGACGGGGCCCTCTCCGTCAACAATCGAGTACCGAACTTCAATTTCGATGTAGCCCCTAAAATAAGCTTGTTTTAAAATAATTAATTTCTCGGAAACTTATCATACGAATTGCATAAATATTTGTTTTTAGGCTAATTGAATGGTGTAGAGTTCATTTATGCTGTCAGAATTGTGTACTGCTATTGAAACAAACAAAGTTATTGTTCGTTTTAATACATAGATGACGCCCTAAGCAAAATTTATACGCATCATTTAAAATCAGACTTTATTTCCAATCGAGTGGTACCTGTAATTTTCTTCTACGATTACTTTTTGCAGAGTTAGTAATGGGTGTTTACTTTTTTCCACGACTGTACGTACTTATTTTATCACACGTAAAATAGTCAATTAACAATGTGTTTTAAAATGCCATCCCAGCAAAGAGGAAATTGCTAGCCAGCAGCAAGATAGGTGCTGGCAATGATGGGGAAGTGCTGGCTAATGGTCTGCTATTGCATGACCACTGCTGGACAGCTTCAGTCAACTTTGCTGTTGGAAATCATCAGATAAAATTCTAGTGGGCTTCCGTTTTATCTCATGCACTGTCCCATCACTACATGGAAGTGCACAAACTTTTGCAGTATTATTGCTGGGAACCCTTACGCTAGGTGGCGTTGCCAATATCGAAGACATTGAGTATTTAAACACAAATCTGAAATGAATATCTTAACACAATTTAAGCTTTGAAGCTAATTTTTTTAAAACTGTAAATAATATAGCACCACTGCCACCAACAAAATAAATAAGTAAATGAATAAATAAATAAATTCTTTATTTCAACACAAGTTTTTTTCTCCTTAAATCTAGTTTTACTAATTTACAAAGGATTTCGGTTTTCATAATTTACACAGTTTGAAAATCAATAATAAAAAAATAGCGTAAAAAATAAAGCGTATAAAATATATAGGATTTCTATACAATACAATAATTTCTATACCAGTTTAATGATTGGGAACGCAAATCACAAAAGAAACCAACTTGAAATAGTGTAATGAGAGCTTTTAAAATGCTTGCGGTCGTAGAATACACTGAAAGTGCTTGTTCATGTCCGATCACGAAAACCGAACAGCACCGAGCGCGGTTAGTACTTGGGAGGGTGACCATATGGGAACCGCTGAAAGTTCAAATATTTCTATAGACATTTCTATAGCTCTTGGTGAAACTAGCTTGTAGAAAAAAGGGTCAATATTCTATAATACCCTGTTTTTTATAGAATTCTATAAGAAATTTTTGTAAGGGAAAGTGCTGGACCAGCAAAGGAATAGCAGTGAGATATGTACTAGCACTGCAGGAAAAGTTCCGGATTGAAGTAATGCGATTCCATACCAATGCTGGTCTGCTGTTGGCTATCACTGATTTGCCAGCTGCATTCCGCACGGACACTTTTGTACTGGTTTAAGTAATGGCACCATTGCACTTTACCGCTGATGGCAGTGCTGGCTGCCATCTTTTTTCCAGCTGATGGCCCACTGTTTCTTTCATTGCTCGGATTTATCAGTAATAATTTGCAATTTGTTGAAATTGTCCTTGAAATTTTCAGAGCACTGGTTCATTAGCACGTTCAATGTAATTGTTATGCAGATTAAAATATATTTCTGACAAACTAGGAATACAAGAGTGGTAAATATTTTACCCCACCTGAACCTACTGCTAATTAAAAAATAATAAAATGTACATACATTAATTACACAATCCAGCAGCATCTAACTGTCCTGATAAACCTACATTTTAATAAGCTGGCTGGTGTCTCAAAGTAGGGTAAATCCAACATATATGAACAATATTTATTCTGGATAATGATTTATTCAGAAAAATATTATGAAAAAAAAAAAAAAAAAAAACGTTCCTCCCTGTCCCAATCATCCCCATAGCAGGGATGAATGGGACACTAATGGGGATGGATAGGGCACAAACAGATTCCTTCCTGTATTCAATTTTACCAAATTAAATTTTGTAATAATAACCTTATATGTAATTATATTTGTAATATATGATTTTACAGCACGAATCAAAATATTTTGTTTTCAATAACTTATTTTATTGCAGTTTTAACTTTTAATGCTGACTTCGGCAATCAATCTGCTCTTTTTTCCCACTTATGAGGCATCTTTGGTTTGAAATGAAAGTGCAAAATGTCTTTTAAATATGGCATAGCTAATAATTTTCAAACATAACTTATTAATTAATATTAATTAAATGCAACTTAGAAATATGCACAACTGAAATTATCGGGCCGATCGGAAAGTCGTGTCGTGTTGCGAAAATCAATTCGTACCACAAAATTCTGCCCGGTAATTATTAAACATTAGATATCGGAATCAATGTCTAATAATTAAATGATAGAATTTTCCGGTACGGATTGATTTTCCCAACACGACACGACTTTCCGATCAACCCAATATGTTAGGGGTGGGGATTTATTTGTGCAACATTTCAAAATTCAATATAATTTCCCTCATTTGATCAATAAACATATACTATTTTTAACAGTTTTATCTATTTTGATTAAGCTTTAGTACCATTTTTTTGATAATCCATTAATAATTATTACAATACTATAAATAACACTCAGAAATTTTAAACAATAACAACGCATATAATACTATTTAATACTATTAATTAACGTAAATTATTAATTTATCAACCTATATAATACTATTTAGTTAATAAATAAATTTTTCAACACCCCTAGGAATGAATGAGAATGTCCCCTTCATCCCCATTTGAAATGTCCCAATCATCCCCAAGATGCATATATTCACTTCTCAGCCATTTTCCTCAAAAATTATTTTGTCACAATGGTTACTATTCATTCATTTTAATTATCGACATTGAACCTTAAAATAAACAACTACAACATAGCTTAATATTTTATATTGCATAAGATATTTCACATCTTCAAATGTAAAAAAAAACTTACTTTTAAGCAGAGATTTCAGAAAATGCAACTTTGAAGGAAAATGAAAACAGCAGTGTGGTCCTACTTTTAGTTCTGAAGCACTCTGTGGTAGAGCCTTATACGGGGATAGGAAGCAATTTAAAATAAATGTTTATTGCATGAAATATTGAGAATGTCCCATCCATCCCTTGTCCCATTCATCCCCTACCTCCCCTATGTCTTGACCAGAGAAGGGGTTCTGAAACTATGGTACACATACCACTACTGGTATATGAAGGTGCTGGAACTAGTACATGAAAAATGATTAGAATAATAATTGCTGAGAAATACATTTTAATATTGTACAATCTGTTTCTTTTTAATAGCAAAGATGTATTTCCGTATTAATAACCAGATATAATTTTTATTTAATTACTTTGAAGATTATTTATTTGTTTACTATTGAGTCCTTAGGGATAAATGGTGTTACAAAATTTCATATATGATGACGCCAAATAAATACGTTCTGATATATATATATTTTTTAGAATTATTTCAATTGTGATATTTTTAAATTTATGTTTATGAAAATGCAGAATTTCAGCCGTAGACTGTATATTTTTGCTTTGTTGTTATTAGAGTCTGAACGATGTTGATCGATTCGTTAATGTATTGGACCAGATGTTTGTCCTATATATTTCAAATTGCATATGTTACAGTTTATACAATAAATTACATTAAAGGCTTTACAAAAAGTGGAAAAAATAGGATCTGAAACAATTTGTGACTGAGAAGCATATAGGAAAATCTTGCATCTAGCATCTAACATTTCCGAAAAGATAATGGTGGAGGAGGAGAAAATAAATGGTGACTGGATGACAATCCAGGAACGACCGTATTATTGTTCCTGTACCAGGCACTGAACTACATCGATGCACAGTGTATTTGCCAGGACCGATATTTTTGCTAAGAACTGCCATTATTTATAATTTTTTGAAACAAAGAAAATACAATAATTGCAAAAATTAATTAAAGGAAGAGTAAAATACAAAAAAATTAATAAAAAATAATATCATTAAATTAAGATATCCAGTAATCTCCATAATTGTAGTTTGATGAATCATATTAAAAAGTGTTGAATATTAAATATAAATGTAAATATGTGCAATATGTACAAATAAATAAGCAGTGCTCAAACCTCCATAATAAATCCATAATCATAATAATGACAACCCACTGTGCAAATACTGCCATAGCATTAAATCAAAACATTTTTAGTACATAAAGTCAATAATAATCATATCGATAATCCAGATCCATTAACAACAATAACCTTGCAAAAGCTCCCATAGAATTATCCCAATGAACTTCTCAATACAATGTTAATAAAAATCCTAATAATTTACAAAAGCATAATGAACATTTAAACTAGCATATTATAAAATTTTTTGCTTCCTTGTATTGATATCTAAATAAATAATAAATTAACAGCAATAATTTGAAAGTAAGTTCCGAATGGATAGTGAAAACTACTGAATAAATAAAAAATGTAGGAATTTATCATACAATTGCGGCAAGAAAATAAACTTAACAAATAAAATAATTACTATATTAGCAGATATAACGATATTAGTTTATTTATTGAATCTTTATGTGATACTTTGAGATGATAATATTGCAACTTTTTATTGAATTTTCTATGAAGAGGTATCAGATAAGTATAAAATAGTAATCACATTGATAATACACTAAGAAAATGCGTAATTGCAGCAATGATCTAAGCGTATAATATTTATAAAATTGCTAAAAATATTTAGCTACCATAGTTATATATTTAAAAAATATATAAGACACCATTATTAAGAAAAAAGTTCAAAATTAGTTTTTGACATTCAAAATGAAAATATATCAAAATATATACAATATCAGAATGCACTTACATTCATAACTACATGCGCTTATGCAGCATAATAATTTGAATGCTAATATAAAACCAAAATAATAATTACAATTTACCAACAAGGACTGTGAAAGTATAAATAATAAAGACTGATCCCTAAACAGTTCAACGTTGATTATAAAAACATAGTAAAAATAGGATAAAAGGAATATAATGGATTATATAGGACGTTTATTGCCCCTAATAAAAGGATTTTATTTTCTACAGTAAGAAAACATAACAATTTTATTACACATGCGGAATTTATCTGCAGTTTAATGTATAATATATCTGCATATTTGTATATATTCATTTTTACAGATTAGCGATCAGAAATATGTAAGGTTTAAATACAAAATTTAAAAAAAATCTTTTTCGATTTTAAAGAGTAAAGTTAGTTGGGGTAACTGGAACCATGAGGTAACTGGGCCACAGGCTATTTTATAAAAAAAACTGTTGGTGTTTAAGTTTTAGCTTTTGTGAACAATGCCCCTTAATCTCTACTTCCTAAAACAACGTGTATCAACTCAATCATAACTCTGACTTTGCTGTGATAGGTTGTCAAAAATTTACGTTTCTTTTTTTTAAAAACAACCTCTACAATGGTTTCCAAAAATTAAGGAAAAACAACAAAAATGGCGATTACTCAAAATGTTACATGTAAATTTTAATAAAACTGAGCCACAATGTACAACACATAGTAAGGTATAAATTAACATTAAAAGAAATTACTAGACGATTGTAGTGTTTCAGAAATTAACACAATTATAAAATAAACAAAATAAATGTGTCAGTTTGGTATAGGAAAAGTACCTTTAATATGGAGTATGATCACGCTTAGAAGAATTACAGCGCATACAGCGATGTGTGATGCTATCAATCATGCGATCAATAAGTTTACTGGGAAGTGTAAGCCATTTCTCTTGTAAAGCAGTTGTAAGCGTGGCAAGGGTCTGAGGATGGGGATTGAGAGCAGCAACACACTTTCCTAAAGCATCCCAAACATGGTCGTTGGGATTCAAGTCCGGTGATCGAGCTGGCCATTTCATGCGCTCAATTGTTTGATGCTGAAGATAATCTTCCACGATGCGAGCCCTCTGCGATCTAGCGTTGTCCTCCTGTAACAGGAAATTATTACCTATTGCGCCGGCATAAGGGCGAAAATAAGCATCAGGAATGACATCTCTATGCACGTGGGCATTCACAGTTCCACGTGGAAAGACACGGAGGTCTGTAGGTCCAACCAAAGACATGCCTCCGCAAACACAGACACTGCCTTCCCCGTATGAATCTCTTTCACGAATGTTTGATGGAATATAGAGTGTTCTCTGCTCTCTCCAAATCAAACGACGCCTACTATTGTTTTGGAGTCTAAACTGAGACTCATCCGTGAAGAGAACACGCCTGCATTGATCAGCCGTCCAGTGGTCATGTTGACGTACCCAACTTAAACGTTCCCTCCGGTGACGTGATGTGAGCGGCACACAAATGGAGGTCGCCTCAAGCAAAGACCACCTTCATGAAGCCTTCTACGCACAGTAGATATTGATACAAGCCTTCAAGTGGCTTCAGCAAGGCAGGCTCTAAGATGAGAGGGTGTTGCTGTTCTATTCCTCCGTACACATAACTGCAAATATCGGTCATCGGTGTTTGTCGTAACTCTTGCCCGTCCTTGGCTGAGCCTTCTGTAGGCCAAACCAGTAGTTTGAAATTGTTGCCAAAGCCTATGAACAGCACAAGAACTCACATTTAGCAATCTGGCTACTTCTGTCTGACTTTGACCTGCCTCCAATCTTCCAACAGCTCTATATCGCAGTTATACGGGCAAATGATACCTCGAGGTCATACTAATGAATTGGCTATCTCAGTTTTCTTATCTCATAATCACCGCGATACCTGTAGCCGTACTCTCTAGCATGTATTTTTATGCTCCTCACAGATGGCGCAATCAGACTGCAGCACCACTAATTCGCATTTTGTAATTTTATTCAGCATCGTTTAGTCAACAACATATCCAAATTTCATATGGATAGTTTTATTTTTGAACGGGTTATCGCTCTTTGTGATTTTTCCTTATTTTTTTTAAACCAGTGTATATGGTTGAACTTCCTCGGCTGATTATTAAAATACTGTAAGTACTTTTATTAAACAATCATTTTTTAAAGATTAGACATATAACTACATTAATATTATTAGGTATCTATACATATTTACTTCATGTTTCAAATGTAAGCCCGGTGTCCCAGTTACGCCATAAAATTTTTCAAGAATGGGGTAACTGGTACATGTATCCGGGGTAACTGGACCATGCTGGATCCAGTTACCCCCAATAGTTATAAATAATTTTTTTGTGTTTCTCTTACTACGGGAAGTAAATTTCTCCATTGTTTTTTGCTCACAATAAAGAAAATGTAGAATACCTTATTAAAATTATGTAATGAAATTTAAAAAAAGCATATTGAGTGGTATCAAACCAAATTTCTTGGCCCCTTGAGAGGCGGTGATGCCATTATGGCATCACTTAATTTTAATTACTAATTGCCACATTGGCACCTGAATTTTATAATGAAAATTTCACCTTTATTATGTACGCGAAAATATACTTTTATTTGTTTTCAGATAGATTCCCTTGTAAATACAGGTGTCATTAAATTATTTCAACAGTTTACGAATGCAAATACCTTGCCCCTGAAAGCGAGATAGCCAAACCTTGAAATTGTATGATACAGGGGTCGCATTCTATAGGGAAACTTTTATTGTTCCTACCACAATTTGTAAAATAATATCTTCATTGCACCTTTCTTTAAGGGTTCTGGTAGGAACAATAAAATTTTCCCTATATAATGCGACCCCTGGATAAAGTACTTAAGTACTTACGTAGCTGTTTGTTCATAGATTTACCTACCTATTTTTCCCTTAAAATACCCATGTGGCTTTTATACTTATTATCTATACTAAAGTACATAAGTACTTCCTTAAGTTTTATGTTTTTGGTATAAATAAATCTAATATTTTCACCTTTACGGCTTTTTTTAGACACATTAACAGCAAAGGTTTCCCTTACAACGCTATTTATTGACATATAATTTACATGATCTGCCTGGTTTAATTTTTTTTAAGTTGTTTACACTTTTTCAAACTGGACCTGATATCCGATATGAAAAAATATGAACGCGTGTGGAACATAGACCCCCCTGGTCCAGTTACCCCATTTTTGGGGGCAACTAGACCCATGAGGAAAGAAAGATGAAATATGCATATTTTTATATTTTTAAATATTAAAATGTAATTTTGAGCATTTCTGTCTGATAGAGGGAACCTAACTGAACACATTTACAGAAGTTCAAAATTAATTCAAATGAACATTAGTTTTTTGAAGCTGAATTGTCAGAAGCTCCAGAGTCACATTGTAAAATCATGTCCCAGTTGCGCCAACTAACCTTATTTTTGCTTTCTAGGTAAGAATTTAGGCTAATATTCAATATACATCTGTATGAAACACTAAGCATTTAGTTTGATTTATAATACAAAGTTATAAAACATGTAATTAAAAACCATAACAAATAAGTATTTTATCCATCAACGGACAAAGTTCTTTCATCAGAGAAGAAAGAAGATAGACCAATTCTATGACCCATATCCAAAAAGCAAAACGTGAGGTGTAAAAAGTTGACTTAGGTGGATAGAACATGCGCGTATTCTTTAAAGTTAAGATTTTAAAAATTAAGAAATACAAATAAAAAATATGTAAAATTAGTTTTCACCATAAAAATACTTTCTGAATTTTATATTAAGTCCAATAATTACAATTATGAATGGATTTTTAACTTAATTAGATGAAATTGAAGTTTCTCAAATTCATCCGATATAATTTCTTGAAATCTTCCACAGAAAGTCCTGGGGAGGTACATGAAGGAGGTCCTGGCGAGTTCACTGGGATGCTTTAAGGTGGACATTTTTGGTTTCCATGGAGTTCCTGATGACAATTTTGACATTGTCCAGGAAGCCTTGGGATGATTATGTTTAATTGGCAATCTTCCTGGGAACGTCCTGGAGAAGTAAATGTGCTATTTGGGAAATTAACTTTTTCTAACCTTGTTCATAATGCCCACGGATTATAAACGGGGAGGATAACTTTTCCAAATTCCAAACGGAGCTAATAAATGCAATAGCTTCAAAACACTTCAAAGATTATATCTAAATAAAATGAATTTCTTACTCTCAAACTACCTAATGATGATGTGGTATGTATTGTCACTTATAGTACTTTTTTATTGTTTCAGTGTTCACGGAGGGAAGATCTTTTGGCTAGGGACAAAGTTTATAAGTTAATTATTCCTTAGTACAAATGAAATTATTATAGTCAGTAAAAAATGAAAGTTGAACATTAATTTTTTTTTTGTCAGAAATGTAATCAATAGATTTATTAAAACTTAAATATACACTTGAATAAAAATATTAGGTAATTTGCAACATTTTTACAAATATTTCACCCTTTGTGACTGTAAACAGCAAGTTTTCGTGAGAATGACCCATATACGTGACTTTTAACCCGTTTAGATTTATTCTAATAGTTTAAATGCAAACTAATGTAAAAGAAGAATATTATCTACAATCTATTTATATTTCCTAGAAACTTAACTTTCAAAGACTTAGGCAATCAAAAGATAACACTCCTCTCCACAAACACAATAAAAAAATCTAGTTCTTAAATGGATAATAAAGTATTTTCCTAGAATTAATGTTTATCTCAGCTTCAGGTTAAAAATAAATACCACTTTTTTCTCAAACACTTTTCGTCGGAAATTGCTTTTTAGGGAGCAATCCCTTTGTGTTTGCTTTGCTTTTTTAGTTTCTTTATTTATAGAATTGATAGGTAGTTGAGGGAAGTAAAATGTTTGAAACTATATTACGCAATTTCCTTTAAAACAATTTAAGCAAATTTGTGTTATTTAGATTAATTAATAATCGATAAATAATAGTAATAAAAAGTGTTTCATAATTTTTTTCAGAAAGTCTTGAAATATTTTTTGTTGGGATTTTTTTTAAATCATTAATAAATTCCAATATTTTGGTCGTCGAATTTAATTAACTTTATTTAATAAATAAAATTTCTGGGTATAAATGCAATTATTTCTGCAGCGTCCTGTACGCCGGGATATACGATATACAGGGTGTCCGGTCTCAACGGTGTCCAATGGCTAATTCCTAAACCGTTAGTCATAGACATATAGTTCCAATTACAAAAATGTTTTAAATCAGGTAAAGAAATATTTAAAAAGAGAATTGGGCCAATAAAAACATTTCTTATAAAATTAAGGAATTTAAATTTTTACAAGGTCCCCGGTCCTATAAGTTATATTTAGTAAAATTTTCCTATTACACTGACAAGTAAGACAAAAAAAGTCCCATTCATATAACACTAAAATTGAGCGAGTTATGAAACTTTGAAAATGCAAGACTTATGCCTCTTTTCTGCTATGAAAACAAATAAGTTCCGCTTGGCTTTGAGGGGTCACATACCAAATGCTTAAAGTATTCGAAGATCTTATTTCATATGTATCTGCGCTTTGAAAAATATCGTATAAGTATTACGATTAAGTTAATGTTTATTAAGTTTCATATTGGCTAAAATAACATATGTTTTACTTTGTCAGGATTTGAGACTGTTTCTTTTATGATTTCTTTTAACAAAAATTATGTTATTTTTATAAGTTTTTATGTTACTTCAACGATCGTTGGTGTGTTTTACCAGTTCAAAAATTGTACTCGAACTTTAACTCACTTTCAAATATCCGATCGAGATTACATTTTACATACTGGCGCAAATCCGATAACAATCTAATATTATTATGATTTTCGGTGGTTAGCATTTATACGTATTTTACAGGATAACACAAAATATTTCGGATAGATTACCGCCAAGATGTTTAAGAAAAGTTTTAGATTAGATAATACAAGACTGCGATTGTTGGTTTATATATATATATATACATATATATGATATAAGAATAAGGCCATAATTAATGAATAAAAAGAGTTTAATGGTTCTGGATTATAAGTTACACACCAAGTTAATACTATATTTACAAAGTTACGGGAGTGTAGGGAGGTTGCGGATCTGCCCGCAGCATCTGAGACCTCATATAGGACTTTTGTCCGGTTTATTATTCTGATTTTTTTAGAACAGTCTTATATCTGCAGTCTAATCCTATTCTGAAATTTTTAGATTTCTACGTGCAGTATATTTTGAGATATAAAAACCCATTTTTAAAGCAAAAGCGATGTCAGAAATTCCTAATTTCGATTACTCGAAAACGGTCTTTCTATTTTCTTTAAATTGATATATAATATAAATCTGTTTTATGTGAAGAGGAAAAGATAACAGTTGTTTCCGGGAAAACTCTATTTATTTATTTATTTATTTATTTTTAATTCACATTTTTCTCCCTTCGAAAATGACATGGGCTATCTTATTAAAATTAATATATAATATGAATCTATTTTAGATGAGCCGAATATGACTATGTTTGTTTCCAAGAAGACCCTTATTCGTTATATAATAAGCAGGAAAAATCGGACTAAATTTTCCGCCATTTACGGGAATTTCACCGAAATTGCGCCTCTGTATTCGTGCGCATAATTTCTTTTGTTCAACTTTTAGGGGAATGTTTCCGTGCCTTCTGTACCTCAGTCGGTTAAGCGCTGGTCTTGCAGTACATACGTTGTGAGGTCTGTCCTCTTTGAAGCAGTAAGCATTTTTTTTTTAATCCTTTTTAAGTCAGTTAATAAAGTAAATTTGATTTTATGTTTCTATAAGAATGTTATCTGTTTATTTTGATTTTTTTCTTTAAGAATTTCACATATCACTATTTCGTGACAATTTTTCAAAAAATAAAAATACTGTAAGAGATACTAAGGCGGACTCTGTGTAAGCCGGAAATCTGCCTACTACGGAAAGACTTTCAAGTCCCGGCGAATCCACTGAAAATAACATTAATACGTGCTCCATAAGCCGGTATCTGCCTAACGCGGAAACGGAAAGGTTTTTAAGGTCCGCCGAAAGCCAATTTTTACATAAGACGGAAAAAAGAATATTTTAAAACCGAAAATTGTATTTGTTTAGTCTACAACAGTTTCTTTTTATTTACAATTTTTAACACAAATGAATTTCTGTTTTTCTACGGTACATAAATTTTAATTATGCGTTTTTATTTTTTCCATTACCCTTATAATAAAAAAAAGAAAAAAAAACAGGCCGATATTCTACCATTACGTTTTTAATAATAATAAAAATACATGCCGTTGTTCTAACTGTAAATGGAAGACTACGAGATTTAAAAAAAAAAAAAAATGTCATACATCGAAGATTTAAAAAAAGTAAATTTTTAAAAATCAAATATATTTTTAAATTTTTAGGATAATTGAAAAAAAAATAAAATTGTATAGTTTATTTATATGTATCGTATTTCAATCCGTTTCGCTGAGGATAATACGAATTTTTATGTGTAAAAAACTGTAAATAAAAGGAAAATGCAGATTGAACAAATAAAAATACGTACATTTTTCTCTTTTACTTTTCATTAAATTCATAAAATAGTAACTTAATACTTTAAACTCTCTCTATGCGTAAAATAATAATAAATAAATGCTCAAGCTCATGGTTTGTTTTTGTTTTTTTGTTACAAACTTAACAAGTATTACTAATTAATATTTCACTTTAAAAAACGGTACTGAAGAGATTACAAACGTAATCTAGTAAAATCAATCCCGTTTACATTTCTGAATTATTGAAATTAGTGTTTGTTGGTGCTGCCATCTGTCTTTCAAATGTAAAAATATTATTCCATATAACGCCTCCCAAAACTACATCTGCAATTTTAAATACTGGTAAATGGGCCCCAAAAAATTTAATTTGGGTCTCGAAAATTCAGATTAGTACCAAGCTTCAGTATCTTTTATGAACAGCAGTTATATTTAAGAGATTTAGTCATTTATCGTTGCTTTATCATGATATCAACGATATTACATTTTGGCGAGGTTTTGGCGATTTAATGTTACCACTTCACTTTGGCAACTTTTTTCTTAGAGTTTAACTTCATTTGATGCTGTGGAACATTGATGTTTTCCTGTGCTATATGATTTCTGTATAGAATGTATGTATATTCTAACTGTTGCTCAATGAAAATGGATACTCGATTATTAAGCAAAAATTTGTAGGTTAGTATTTGATTTAGATAGATTTATTTAGTTTTATTAGTGAGCAATTATTATATAAAAAGTTTTAAAGAGTAATATTTCTTGATATTCTTCTTAAAAAATTAAACTTTTTAGTAGTAAAATTTAACAAAGCTTTATATCTATGAAACAAAACCATAAAAAAAAATTCCCATTTTGTATATAGGTATGCTTTCTTAAGAGAGAAAGGGAGGGGGGATTAAAGGTGAATGGAAATCACGATTATGACTTCATACCATTGGTCTTTAAATTTTTTTTTTTTTAAATTTTTATTATTAACCTAAAAAAAACAGTGATATCAACACAAAAATCCCTTGACGGGTTAAAAGTTTGTGACGCAGCACTTTATCTTATTGCTATAAGAATTTTAAATATGGAACTTAAAAATAATGATATCAAATTTTAAGTGACGCTATGCTATTAAATAATGGATATATACATACATTTATATTATTTATTTCATCATTTTATTTTTGTTTTACTTATAATTGCATGTGTAATAATTATGTTAAATTTAAAAAGATGTATAAAAATTTATTCATTGATCACATCTTTCATAAATTCAAAATATGAGTTTTAAAAGATATGATATCAAAATTTAAGTGTCGCCTTGATGTAGCCTTAAACAATTTGTTTTAAAATTCAATTTCAGTTGTTTTCGGTTTGGCTAAATATATTTACACATGTAACCAAAACTTTTAATTTACCAATACACTGTTAAAAATATCACTTTCACTGAGCCTACACAATGCACTGTAATGTATTTATATGAAAAATTTTATATATCTTTTGCGCCACGCTATCCAAAATCAAAAGTAAAATTTATGTACATGATTTTTGTGCGTCATTGTATCCAAACTAAACGAAATGCATGCAAATGGATAACATGACGCACAAAAATCAATTACATATATAATACTTTTGATTTTGGATAGCGTGGCACAAAAGATAAATCAAATTTTTCATATAAATACATTACAGTGCATTGTGTAGGTTCAGTGAGAGTGATATTTTTAACAGTGTATTGGTAAATTAAAAGTTTTGGTTACATGTGTAAATATATTTAGCCAAACCGAAAACAATTCAAATTGAATTTTAAAACAAATTGTTTAAAGCTACATCAAGGCGTCACTTAAATTTTGATATATCTTTTAAAACTCATATTTTGAATTTATGAAACATGTGATTGATAAAGCATCAATGAATAAATTTTTATACATCCTTTTAAATTTAACATAATTATTACTCATGCAATTATAAGTAAAACAAAGATAAAATGATGAAATAAATAATATAAATGTATGTATATATACACTAATTAATAGCATAGCGTCAATTAAAATTTGATATCATTATTTTTAAGTTCCATATTTAAAATTTTTATAGCAATAAGATAAAGTGCTGCGTCACAAACTTTTAACCCGGTAAGGGTTTTTTGTGTTGATATACATACATACATATATATATATATATAAGGAAGTTTCGGTCTGGGTATCTATGTGTCTGTGTGCCTTTAAGCTATTGGTTGAACAGTTGAAGTCATATATCGCATGTAGAGTTCTGCAAATTTAAATCGGGATACAAAAACTCGTATCACAATGCACTTGAGCACCAGATGTATGATTTCTTGAATAGATACTTTGATATATTATAGTAAAGGCTTAATTTTGCTATTTTGTAATTTTTCAAGTTTGCTAGTGATTTTGAGCCAGTCATATCAGAAATCAACGATCAATAATTCAGCCCAATATAGTAAATTTTGTCCTCTCTTCAATAAAGTTTATTCAGAATTCGTACATCGATTTTGAGTTTTCATATTTTTTTTATGTGAACTTCCCGTTAAAAATAAGAACTCTGTATTTTGTTAAAATATTTATATTTGAAAACTTTGCAACCCAATTTTAAATTTTATGTGTTTTGTATGGAAAAAATCTCCGAGAATCTTTCAATTTTTTAAAAATATAAAACACAGTTTTTTTCTGCAAAATTAAAAAGAAAAATGAAATAGCGATTGTTTTTTTCTTAAACGGAATCACCATCTTCTACGGAATTTTTACTCCCGTAAATGAATCTGAATTAGATGCATGCCAATTCTGTTGTTATAGAGACGAATAAAAAAAATTAACTTTGTGAGAAATTAAAAGCATGAGAGCTTTTCATGGTCCCAAATCTGGTAAATTCTCTGGAATAGAAAAGTAGCTTATGAAATATGTTGAGAAATGGTGGTTGCGCTGTATCGGGGGAAATGATGAAATTGTTTTAAACAAATTTGTTTTTTCAATATTAATTGTTTTACAACACATTGCCCGTTCTTGACACACATATATGTGTGACAGCAATATTTCTCGCTGTGCTATACCACACAATACGTGTGCCATGAATATTTTCATTGAAGGCAATTTAATGCTATGAAACAGAACTTGTGATGGGTTGATTTTGGACGGCCAATTATCTACTCGAGGGATATAGGCCCGAGGGGGGGTGCCCTTCGTGGGGGTCCTTCTAAGGGAACCTAACTTGAATTTGCGCATGGAAATCCGTGGTTCGAAGAAAACCACAAAAACTCAGAACGATTAGGCAGACGGGTACGATTGGCTTCGAATCCAGCACCTCCCGTCTACCAGCTTTGAGAGCAGAACCTCTCGGCCGCTGGTGGGGCCACAAAACAGGACTATCGATAATTTATCACCTTGCATTTGAAAAATACCGTAACCCCCCCCGTGCATGACTGATTTCAGTCTTGTGTTGAACGTGTAAAATAAATAAGCTTCGATATTTTTGAATAAAAATATAAATAAAATTAACATTAATTGTGTGTGGAATTAACAAACCTTGTTGCGAAGAAGAACCGAAAGGGTTCCGAATTGGGAAAAGTGAACCGATTCGATAGACACTGAAAACTGCTTTGTAAATGTCTGCCAAAATTCTCATTGTTGTGGTCAACGTGTTAATCCCTTCACAGGCAAAGTACTTCTATCCGCAAAATGCTAAAATAATTGAATGGAACCAGAATTTACAAGGAATTTTTTTTTAAATAAGTAAAATCTTTTTTTCGTCCTTAATAAAGCAAAATTTTCATTCCAAAATTCTGGTGTAAATGTGGAATTTATGTATTAAAAATAAGTCGTCCAAAAATTAACCACTATTAATCTCATAACTGTCGTAAAGAGAGCCATTTCTTAAATTGTTCTTAAGATTTCTCCCTAAATAATTAACATCATTCAATACTTTAATAAAATACACTTATTTTGCGCAACTGTTATTTTTTGCAACAAAATGTGGGAAAAAAGTGCTATAAAAAGTCCGTAAATCCAGCATATATACTTAGTACTATTATTTCTTACCACTATGTCTGAATAGAACAATTTACCTTTTATAATCCTAATTTTCCGAAGAATAAATAATACACATTTTTTGCTTCAAATATTGCGGTAGGAAAAAATCGTAAAAGTTGGCAGCTATGTATATAACTCTTAATTTTAATTCCAAACTCCCAAGTGACACGCAGAATATTTTAACAAAATTTTACTTTTAAAATCCACGTGATGAAGTGCATATATTTATTTTTAAATAAATTTGTTCATAAATAACGGTGACGTTCCATCATTTCATTTTCAAAGCAACACAATGACTTTGTTCCGGAAAGGGTTAACAAGAAAGATAATTTATTTTAAATAAATGTATTTAATAGAGAATATCAATATAAGGCTTTAAAATCTTCAGAAAAACATGTAAGATTTAAAAGTCCTAATAAATATGTAAACTGGATTTTTTTTTCAAAGAAATGTAAATATAATTATGTTTTAAATGTTTTTAAAGATTTTTATAAGATTTCTTTTCTTTTTCAAAGTAACTTTGTTCTGCATTTATATTAAAAATAAATGATCCTTTACATTCTAAAAACTGTTATTTCACTCTGTGAGAACATAAATGTGATTTAATTTATTTTATGTTTAAAAAATGTATAAATAAATATGTTTAAGAAATGCATTGCCCATGTATGTTTAACCTTGCCAAATGAAATGTATGGGATATTTACTTTTATAAATACATATTATTAAAATGCTTCTCGGATTAAATATTTACATTAAATGTGTAATAGAAGTGAAGTTTTATATGCTTTGGAATTAACGTCTACTGAAAGCTAGTTGAATCATAAATTTCTAAATAATTATAATAGTCACTGAAATCTTGTTAATTCATCTTGCAATTAATCTTGTTAAGAAATAATTGATATGATTCCAATGTCTGCATAGTTGCTAAACTTTGCGCTGTTTTAAATCCTATAAAAACGCTTTGTACAAACAAATAATAAAATAAATAACTAAATGTATGCCTCGTTTATTTAATGGAATGTTTTCATATTTCATATTTTATTTTATTCATGAATTAAAATTGTTTGTTGAAATATATTTATTTGTCCTTTGTTAAAAGAAACGTAGACATTGGCCTCTGACAACTTCTACGATACAGAATGCACACAGTCTTGAAATTGAGGTTCATTTAAAAAGTAAAGATACACGTTGAAAATACTTTTCTTCGTACTTACATACATTACAGTTCGCTTACATACATTCTACTACATGAGCGTTCTACTACAATCTACTTCTATCCAGAAATTTGCGATTAATTCAGACGAAGATTTCCATTTAAAGAAAAGTAGCGGCCAAAATTTCTTGCAGTTGGCAACTATGAAGATATAAAAATACGAATAAAAGATCCGTAATTTCATACAGCTATTTGTTTGCGTATATTCTATGTTTACTGCATATAGATGTTATTTTCATATAAATTTAAAATAATGCTTAAAATCTAGAAAAATAACTTGGGGCAATAACAGATAGGAACACTAGCGCCCTGTGAGTGGTGCAACATACTGAATCTAAAAATGCGATAAAGGGCAAAAAAAGAATGATAAAAGAAAGAATAATAATACAGTATATATATTTTTTTTAAGTTGCCTTCAGTATTTAAACTTAATCCAAAATTTTCTAGTCTAGAACACATTTTTGTGTTACAAAAAAATATATAACTTTTCTTTTAAAGTATTTCAGCAACATTTTACAAAATAATAGAACAAAAACACACTACGCAATATTTCCACATGATATTTATACTCTTACCTTAAGATTTAATCTAAATATTGTTAACGTTTCAACTACAAATATATATATATATATATATATATATATATATATATCCAGAGATAAACTTCCAGAAAACAATAAACACCGCATTTCACTTTATATAAAAAGTATACATTTTACAATACACATGTTTAAATTTAGTGTTAACATTGAAATACAACCTGTCTATCAATGAAGCTTGCTTGTGAAAATATTAAATAGTTCAAGAGAAATAGAGCGTGTAATTTAAAAGAAGCAAATTTTGAGTATTTTTAAATAAAAAACTTAAAATTTACTTTAAGCTTTCCTCACATAGGAATCCCCTGATGTGGTTCTAGTCTTAACAAGAGTTGTAAAAAACTGCCGGTTTTTCCAGGTTTATTTCCAATAGACCAGGGATTTCGCCAGGTTTATTCCCAAATGACCTGGTTTATTCACAAAAAAAAAAAAAATAGTTTAATCCCTCAAAATCCGTTTGTAACCTACGCTCTAAAATTTGGGGGAGTGAAAAGCCCACTCTTTGAAAGAGTGACAGGCATTTTCACTCTTTTAGGAGTGAATTTTGTAAAAATACACTCCTTAAAGAGTGGAATTTTCCACTCTCTAGAAAGGAGTGCAATATCTCACTCCGTTACGAGAGTGAAACAGTCACTCTCGAAAGAGTGGCTTACGTATGCATTGCTTATTAACCAATCAGGAACAGCAAGGCGACAGCGCCCTCGTAAGATAAGAAAAATGATCACTTTTTCGTCCGCCATTTTACGATTAACAGATTAGGATATCATTAAAATTATTCTTAATGGAATACATAAAATAAAGGTAAGTCTTATTTAATTTTAACCATTTATTCGTGTAGATATGTTAGATGAGCCAAATAGTTGTATTTTGTATAGAAAAAGATTGATCGAGGATTCTATTCCTAGAAAATTGATTTCCTAGAAAAGAGATTGTCTATTATGTTTCTTCATGTAGCGGTTTGAAATATAATTGTTTTAACAATTGAAAAGCGCACAAAGGGTTAGCAAAAGATAATGAAAACTTCATTAATTCGGCCAATGTGAATTAAAAAAAAATGGGTGTAAATACAGTAAAATCTGTCTAAGGCGGACCCTGTGTAAGCCGGAAATCTGTCTACTGCGGAAATATTTTGAAGTCTCGGCGAATCCATAGAAAATAACACTAATACGTGCTCCATAAGCCGGAATCTGAATAACGCGGAAACGGAAAGGATTTTAAGGCCCCGCGGTAAACAAATTTTTCCATAAGACGGAAAAAAGGATTTTTTTAAAAATAAAAAACATTCACTAAACGAAAATTTAAAACTGATTAATAGATCAAATACACATAAATAAATACATATAAAATACAAATATTAATAAAAACAGATTTTTGCTCATTCATTTTTTTACAGCGAAAGAATTTTTATGAAATTTTGCATTTTTGCGGATTTAATAAAAAGCAAAAGAAACTATGCAGTTTCCATTTGTTTAGCCGACAACATTTTCTTTTTATTTACAATTTTTAACACAGATTTCTGTTTTTTTTTTGTTTTTTTTTTGTTTTTTTTTAGTGTTACATTTAAAATATGCGTTTATATTTTTATTTATTTTTTATTACCCTTATAATAAAAATTAAAAAAAAGTGGGTAAGTGTGATCACAGATCGCACAGAGGGTTTCGTTTAATATTCATTTCAAAACACTTTATCCTTTTGAAAAATCTGTTAGTTCCACATATCGCAACCAGGGGCGCACTCTATTCTAAACAAATCTCTATCCGAACGAAACTCCGTTTTACATACTATCCGTATGTATATTAGTCGAAGGGATTGGGCCCATAGCACCCGAGATAAGTAGGCACCCCTGGCGGTAAAAAGTGGAACTCAAATATGTAAGGCTATGGTGCATAATATGAAAGAATGGTCAAAGGGGTATCGGCAAAAGTTGGAAAAGTGCTCCCCGGGTGAAAAAGGCGGAGGTTAGAAAAATTGCTCAAAATATACGTTAGAGCACGGAGGAGTAAATAATATAAGACTTTTTGAAAATTTTATGATTTGTCGTGTGATCTGAGGTATTCAGCTATACGTATGCAAAAATTCATGTCTCCAACTTAATTAGGGGCTCTCTTAGAAAGAATTGCTTAAAATACATATGTGGTAGCTCAAAGGGTTAAACGTAAGACTTTTTCAAGATTTTATAATTTGTCGCCTGCCCTCAGGTGTTCTGCTATAATAAGCATGCAAAATTTCAAATCTCCAATTTAATAAGGGGCTCAGTTAGGAAGAATTGCTTAAAACACGCATGTAGGAGCCCAAAGGGTTAAATGTACGACTTTTTCAAATTTTTATGATTTGTCGCATGATGGTGTTCAGCTAGTATGCAAAATTTCACGCCTCCAACCTAAATAGGGTGTCACTTAGAAAGAATTGTTTAAAATACACATGTAGGAAACCAAAAGCTTAAATGTACGATTTTTTCAAAATTTTATGATTTGTCGTTTGATGTGTGATGCTCAGCTATAAGTATGCAGAATTTCACGCCTCCAACCTAATTAGGAGCTCACTTAGAAAGAATTGTTTAAAATACACATGTGGGAGCCCAAGGGGTTAAATGTACGACTTTTCAAAATTTTATGATTTGTCATTTGATGTGAGGTGTTCAGCTATAAGTATGCAAAATTTCACACCTGCAACGTAAATAGGTTGTCACTTAGAAAGAATTGTTTAAAGTACACATTGGGAGCCCAAAAGGTTAAATGTACGACTTTTTCAAAATTTTATGGTTTGTCATTTGATGTGAGGTGTTCAGCTATAATTATGCAAAATTTCACACCTCCAACCTAAATAGGGGCTCACTTAAAAATAATTGTTTAAAATACACTTGTGGGAGCCCAAAGGGTTAAATGTACGACTTTTTGAAAATTTCTGATTTGTCGTTTGATGTGAGGTATTCAACTATAAGTATGCAAAATTCCACGCCTCCAACCTAATTAGGGTTCACTTAGAAAGAATTGTTTAAAATACACATGTGGGAGCCCAAAGGGTTAAATGAACGACTTTTTCAAAATTTTATGATTTGTCGTTTGATGTGAGGTACTCAGCTATAAGTATGCAAAATTTCACTCCTCCAACCTAATTAGCGTTCACTTAGAAAGAATTGTTTAAAATACACATGTGGGAGCCCAAAGGGTTAAATGTACGACTTTTTCAAAATTTTATGATTTGTCGTTTGATGTGAGGTATCCAGCTATAAGTATGCAATATTTCACTCCTCCAACCTAATTAGGGTTCACATAGAAAGAATTGTTTAAAATACACATGTGGGAGCCTAAAGGGTTAAATGTACGACTTTTTCAAAATTTTATGATTTGTCGTTTGATGTGAGGTATTCAGCTATAAGTATGCAAAATTTCACACCTCCAATCTAATTAGAAGTTCACATAGAAAGAATTGTTTAAAACACACATGTGGGTGCCCAAAGGGTTAAATGTATGACTTTTCAAAATTTTATGATTTGTTGTTTGATCTCAGGTGTCCATCTACGCCTGCGCCAAAAACCGCCAAAACGGTGTACGCAAAATTTCACGCCTGCAACCTAATTAGGGACGCACTTAGAAAGAATTGTTTAAAATACACATGTGGGAGTCCAAAGGGTTAAATGTACGACTTTTTCAAAATTTTATAGTTTGTCGTTTGATGTGGGGTGTTCAGCTATAAGTTCGTAAAATTTCACGCCTCCAACCTAATTAGAGGCTCACATAGAAAGAATTGTTTGAAATACACATGGGGGAGCCCAAAGGGTTAAATGTACGACTTTTTCAAAATTTTATGATTTGTCCTTTGACGTGAGATATTCAGCTATAGGTATGCAAAATTTCCCGCCTCCAATGTAATTAGAGGTTCACATAGAAAGAATTGTTTAAAATACACATGTGGGAGCCCAAAGGGTTAAATGAATGACTTTTTCAAAATTTTATGATTTGTGGTTTGATCTGAGGTGTCCATCTATAAGTATGCAAAATTTCAAATCTCCAACATGTGTAGTTTCTGAGAACGGGCTCTGTGACGGACAGACGGACAGACAGACAGACAGAGGAGCGAGACGAATAGGATTTCGTCAGATGAACGAAACCCTAAAAATTACAGACCTATATTCTAACTGTAAATACAAGATTACGAGATTTAAAAAAAAGTCATACATTTAAAATTCAAAAAACAAAGTTTTAAAAACCATAATATTTTTCAAATTATTAGGATAGTTGAAAAGAAAAATAAATTAGTATAGTTTAATTTTATATACCGTATTTTAATCCATTTCGCTGAGAAAAATAGGAGTTTATTTGTGTGAAAAACTGTAAACAATTGTAAATAAAAAGAAAATGCCGATTGAACAAATAAAAATCTGTACATTTTTTACTTTTATACTTTTCATTAAATTCATAAAATGCAAAATCTCATACATAAAACTCTCTCTCTATATACATAAAAATTAAATAAATAAATACATGTGCAAAATCATGTATTTTTTTTTTTTGTTTTTTTTTTTGTATGAATTATTTTTGTATGTATGAATTATTATGGTGTGAAAATAATAGGCCATTTGTTTGTTGGGAAGCAATAGTTTTGCTGACATTCGAACTCCAAAAATATTTATACTAAATAATATTTCACGTTAAGAACGGTTCTGAAGATAACAAACGTAAAAAATACGCAACAGTCTTTCTTTTTATAAGTCATTCTTTGCATAAGGCGGAATATTGTCTACGGCGGAAAATTTTCTCGGTCCCAATCGATTCCGCCTTAGACAGATTTTACTGTATTTATTCTTCCCATTCAATTTTTTCAATCCCATTCCAACGTTTTCCAACGATCGAAAAAAGAAAATAATAATAAATTTTATCTGTTTCGTTTGCAAAGCTGAGTGACTCAGAGGGCATCTGGATTTCTTCCAATTCATAGCTGATGCGAAGTAATCAAAATTAATTTGCCGTTCTGTGAGATTTTGTTTTTTCTTTTTTGGTTTATACTGATATCAGATTTTACACACTTAGAGTATTTATCATCATTATTGTTGCTTCGGAGTTAAATATGATATCTGATGATTATGATATTACGAAAAGTTTGGTATTAGAGGTCTGCAAGGACCGAAATTTCCAGTCCCGGGCCCTGCCCGAATCATGGAAAAAAATTCGGCCCGGCGCGGCCCGATACGAAAATTAAAAGTTTGGCGCAAGCCCAGCCCGATCCGTAAAAAAAATATTGGCCCGGTCCGGTAAAATACTTAAAAGTTCGGTCCGAGTGAATTTCTACAAAACATTGATTTTTACGTCGATTTTGTTAAAAATTTGTCTCGTACGAGGAGTTCTGAGCCAAAATATTTATCTTAACATTTTTTTTTTTCATGTTTATAATCTTCATTTTTATAGAAGTGCCGCAGGGTGGGATATTTATTTTTATAATAAATCTCTATTTCTTGCATGTAAATGCTTCAGTTATCATTAATATTGTTAATCCATATTCTATGTATTGAAGTGTTAAAAATCTGAAAAATACTATACAGTAAAATCTTCTAAGACGGAATTGTATAGAAAAAAGAAAAAGAAAAAAAAAAAAAAGAAATGCGTTATGGACAAGTTCCCTTCGTAGCAAGTGTAAATGTATTATATATTCTTTTCTTACGTATTAGTATAATAATTTTGCATTGATCAAGACGTTTTACAGTTTAAAACAGGGCTCCGTCATAGGCAGGTTCCTTTGCACACGTTTTACTATATTTTAATTTATTTATATTTTAATAAGCGTATAAAACTACTATTCTTAAAAAAAAAAAAAAAAAAGGGCCAGGCCTAAATTAACTGACCTTTGAATGGACCAGGTCACGCGGAGAGAATAATTTTCATACGGGCTGTGTCAAAACTACGACTGAAAATTTTGGGCCGTGAAGACTAGCAATGAAACCAGTCCCGGCTCTGTACAGAAAAAATAAGTTGTCCCGGCCCGGCCCGAGTGCCGTGAATGAAAATCGGCCGTCTCTAGATGGTACATTAATTTTTTTAAACTGTATGTAAGCTTTTTCTGCGGTTTATGATTTTAAAATTTCGAGACTGAGTAGTATAAAATAAATTAATTATAGACATTCTGCATAAATTATTAAATTTCCTTCAATTTAAACGCATTTTCTACGTTTTTGATGCACGTAATTTTTGGCAGTAAGAAATAAAACATGATATTTAAGCATTGAAATAAAATGTTTTTATGACTGTTTTGAAGTTTATCGATAAGACAGCTTTAGTATATTTTTTAAACAGTTCGTATTTTCTTACATAATCTGAATATTTCTTTTAAGAGATTAATAACTACTTTTTTACATTAAAATGTTTTTCAAACAATAAGAACTATGCAGTCATTCATATGCAGTCATTTACTTTATTTTTATTAAAATTCATACAGATACAGATAAATGTAATGTGTTTATTTTTATATTTATTTTTTTCTATTTCCTAGGTCAATCTTTTCCTATAAAACATATCAAATCTATTTTGCTCATATTCCAAAATACAATAACTACGGGAATAAAAAATTTAAATTAAATATGGCTTACTTTTTGTTTCATTAATAAGTATTGTTTTCAGCAATAATGGGCGAAAATTAGAAAACATGATTAAGTTAAGGAATATGTTTAAAAGAAAAATATATACATACTCCAGAGAACTTGAAAATTAGACTCCATGCTCATATTAAATAAAACAAAAGCAAATCACAGCGGATAAAAAAATACACACACATTCTTAATGTTTAAATCATGCTTAGAACTCATTTAAAAAAAAGATGTAAGTTTATAAGCATTGTTTTTATGTGAAAAAATGAAAAATATTTTAGAACAATAGGACTTTGCAAAAATAGCAACAATTCACGGAAAAAATACTGTAAAAAGAAATTTATATTTAAAACAAAAATTAAAATGAAATCAAACATTGTTAAACATATAACATCCACCTATTAAAAACTTATTTATAAAACTTTAAAAGTAATATTTTTATAAGGCATGCAATAAAGACAAACACAAAGGATAGGATTGGAATAAAATATATTAGTTTATTTGTGTCAGTAACCTAATTTAAATTCATATGTAACTTTAACTGATTTTTTCCTTAAATGTTCAACTAGTGTTACAAACTATGAATAAATATTGCTAATAAAGTATTTTATTTCAATCTTTACCACGGTTGTATCTATTTTCATTGCATGCTGTAAAAGATGTGATTCTTTTAAAATGCCCATAAAAGTAAAATAAAAAAAAATGACTACATAAAAAATGAACATTACCTCCTATGACAGAGTGACTATTCACTCCTACCAGGGGTGAAAAACCGCACTCCTTTAGCAAGAGTGAATAGTCACTCCTCCGAAAGAGTGATTATCCACCCCTGTTTATAGTGAATATTCACTTCCCAGGAGTGAATATTCACTCTTTCAGAGAGTCAAAAATTTCACTTTTGCTCAGAGTGAATAGTCACTCTAAAGAGGTTGGGCATATTTTGACTCTGCGATAGAGTGACTATTCATTCCTCCGGAGTAAATAGTCACTCTTTTTTATTTAGAGTGTTGGTTTAAACCGCGATTTTTATAGTCTTTGCAACTCTAGTCATAATGAACTAAATTATAAGAATATTTTAATGCGGTGTGCCTTAAAATTTTCAAAAATATTACTTTTTCGCATACATGTACCTCTAAAAATACAACTTTTTGAACATTTAAGAGTAATATGCCTTTACGTATTTTTCATATTTCCGACAAGTATTCGCATAGATACCAGAACTGACTTTTATAAATGAATTTATGAAGAAATGAAATTTGAATTTATCTAACTTCTGGAAATAAAATCCAGATACTCATAGGGAAAATAAAATAAACAAATATTGCCTATCGTGCTTAAAATCGCTTCAGACAAGAATTTATTCGATAACAGCAAAAAACGCAGTGCAACACCTCCACAACTAGTTGCTGGAATACTTACAAAAACAATCATGTAAAAAAAGAAGAATAGCATAAGAGGAATGACAACGAGAAGAATAAAATAAATAATAATGATAATAATAATAACCCTCACTAAAAAAAATCTGTAGGCAATTGGCCGAAAAATCTGTAGGTAATCGGCCCATTACTACAGATATTTTTACACATATCTTAAAAAATTCTATAGCTATTTTTAAGGTAAAACTAAATCTGCAATATTTCTTCAGATTTCTGTAGATTTCATGGAGAAAGTGGAGATTTAAATTATCTTAAGATTATTTTTATTGGGGAATAATAATAATAATAATAATAACAATAATAAATGTATAAGTAATTTCTTTGTCAATGTTTCAAGAAGCTCCAATTGGTTTTAATATAATTAAATGGATTATTTTCAATTATTTCCCCCATGCCTTAACCCTTTAAGACCCGAAACATTTTCACATTTAAATATTACATTCTTCTGGTTATTAACTCTATACTGACTCTAATGACACTTAAAAAAATAATTAAAAAAAATTTTTTCGTCACCCCCTGGAGCGTGTAGAGTACCCGCACGAACGTGCGGGTTGGGCTTTTTCTGTGAAAGCCACACCCGCATGATCGCACGAGTTGGGTTTTTCCTGTGAAATCATTACTTATAAGATGATTTGGGAAGTATTAGCTGAAATACTGCAATGGAATCCTTACTGGCTCTAAAGTCTAAAAAATAAGAAAAAAAATAATTTTGGAGATGTACTTATCGACTTCAAAATATTCATATTTTAATTAATTTAAAAATGTTTGCCATAATTTTAAAGCTTTTTTTATGATATCATTTTTATTTTTTCTATAAGCCTATAGCTTTTTTAAATTAAAATTTAAGAAATGAAAGACATACCTGCAATTGAGTGAAATCTAAAGGTCCAAGAAGAGGTACAGAAATGAACTTCTTAAGATCCTACTTCTATTGTTTTTATTTTCTTAGCCTTTGCCGAAACTGGCTTGGAAGTAGAACTTTGGGAAATGAGTTCAGGAGACTTTGATGAGGAAGAATGATCCAAAATCTTCATTTCTTTAGAAATATTTGTAATTATTTCTTCATCGAGCTCATGTGAATTTAACTATCCTTCTAATAAATCTGCTTCAAATGTTTTGTCCGCAATCTCGTCATCATCCGAGAGATCACGAAATTCAAAGTCTGATTTATTCATCAATTGCAATATTTCTTCTTGTATGAGAATTATTTTCCGTTTAGATTTCTGCAAAAGTATTTTATTTTGCTTTGTTAAAAGTTAACATAAAAAAGTATTCCATAAAAAATAATGAATTGTATTAGAAAATTTTATTAATTCAAAAGAAAAAAAAAACTAAAAATTAATTGAAAAAAAAAAGAAAAAAATGATTCATCCATGAAAACACCCAAGAAAGTAATATGGCATTAATTATATAACAACATACTTCGTTTTTATTCTGTCTGTCACCAAAATTATTGAAACAGAAAACAAAATGAACATTGAAAAAGCTCTTACCTTACAGTAGGCACTGACTAACGTAACGCCCAAGTCGCACGATCGTGCGGGTAACGAAATCTCGAGTCCGACGAGCAACATAAATAGTGTATAATTAATGTTTTTTATTATATTACGCTTATTTAGACATTAAAGCAAAAATATTTATCCAAGCAGTTAGAAATATACTGATAATACGACAGACATATTTACGACAGATAAAATGATGAGCTGTATCCGTTGTACTTACAAACATAGCTAGTCATGCCGGCTAAAAGTAAAACATGTACTACAACCGTCATCTATTGATAAAAAATGATACTTTACTCTTTTTGTAAACCAGAACGATCGTTCGATTCCGGTTTTTATTACATACGACTGTTTCAGAAGCAAAAATTTATATGAATGTCTAACCCGCACGATCGTGCGGGTTGGGTCTTAAAGGGTCTCTTTGGTGGCAGTGTGTGCTGCACACAAATATACACATGATCTGTGCAGCCCTAGTAGGATATTCGCCATGTTCCCACTGTTAGCTATCGACCAGAAAGAAAGGAGGCGGATCGACTAAATAAAACATCAGATCAAATATTTCCTACTTATTACAACAACCGCCGGGAAACTTGGGTGGGAAAAGTACTTGCAGCACATCGCCTTATGCATGATTGTAATGGGTTAACGCCTGCTGAATTATTTTTTATTAAAAACATTTCAACTATGTTTCAAAATCTTATGTTAGTGCTGGAGATAGGGGATCAATGTGCATGTGTTGATTTGAAAAGCACATTCAGTAAGCCAAGGTAGCAAAAGAAAGGGTAAAGTGGCCACTCTAAGGTTTGGTGGATTTCTTTATACCTTTTTAATCAGTAAAGTTCTAGAAACAAATACCAATAAAAACTATAATAACTTTAGTTTCATTGCTATTAGATTTTTTTAAAATTATTTTAAAATGCACACATTACTTTAAATGAAAAACTACAAAATGGTCACTTTTTACGATTAGTTGGGTAAAGTGGTCAGCATAAGTAAATGAACAAATAACATTTATTCCGGATGTATATTTAATCAACACAAGCTAAAATAACACACATTAAGTATTATGTTTTGTAATATTTTAAGTATTAAATCATTACAAGATAAAGTAAACAGTAATGAGTATCAATCGTTTATCAAAAAAAGATTAAGCGTTGTGCCTACTTTCAAAATTTGTACTTAAACTAATCAGTTTCTTTATCACAACTGGAGCAATTCATGAGCATTCTTATATTTGACACTTATATTTGAAACGTCTAATCTATCTTTCATTGTCTCTGAAGTTTGAGTTGGCTCGTTGAAATGGGTCCATCTGCATGTTCAAGTACAGTGTTTTTACAGTTTGCTTCGTTTTTATCAACATTGAGATCATTGCATTGAGAGTTCATTAAAATGTCAGATACATCTTAAACTAAAAGCAGCATCAGAAAATACATTGGGTTAAAAGAAATTATACAACTCTTGCAATACCCGTTGATAGACGCACCAGGAAGATATGCATGCAAAAATGCTTCTCTAAGAAGTTTACTACTTTAAAACTGTGTAACAATCCTTCGGGGATTATTCCGCAGCAACTTCTTACATCTTCTAATTTGAATGTAATAAGCCTAATGTAATGTAATAAAGTGGGTCATAAAGGACAGATCTACTGATTGCAAATTACGGGTACGTTTAGGAGGCAAACACCACGGTTGTTTGAGCTTCCCTTACCATTTCAATAAAGCCCACGTTCTTAGTATGGGTGTCATGACCATATGAAATTGAAAGCATCGGATCTTCCGCTGAATGCTTGACATACTTTAAAAAATAAAAAATAAAAACATTAGAAATCATTTCATAAATATATCTGATTGCAAATAGCGAATGGGATTGCAGGTAAGTTCAGAATCAAGGGGAACTCAATCTCAAAGCTCCGCCTTCATTTTTTGTCTTTGGAACATGACGAGTGGAGAAATGAGAGTTTCCCCAACAGGTATGCAGACTGAAAATGCCGAGAGTGAGCCGTTCTCTGCATAATTTATTGCCCCGATCTATATTCTTCCTTTCAATAAAAGTCTTTTAAATGGTATTTTTCTTGGACAAAGAATACAAAATCGTTTCCGGGTAAAGTGGCCATCTGACCATTTTTCCCGATATCTTTGTGACCACTTTGACTGGATTGACACCATTACAGAAACTGTGGCCTAGCATCTTAATCTACTTGACTTAGAGTTTTTAGGCACACATTATTTAAAATGTTATTTCACAATGATCAAACTGCATAAGTGAATATAATTATAACAGTACATATTGTTTATCTATAATATAGAAATTTTACCCCTTGCCTAAAATCATAAATGCAAAAAACAATAAAATGTTCTGAGAACTAGAAAAATCTAGCATTCCGCTTCAAAGTGTCAGACAATACTACGAGCATTTGTGTCGACTGCTTCGCACAGTTCCTGCGTTTTTTTTTTTTTTTTTTGGGGGGGGGGAGCACTATACAGTGGGAAAACTCAAATGGGTACTTTGTATGCCCTCCTGTTTCTTTTGTTCATAAGGTAATAAGCGTGTGGTAAAAAAGGGACAAGTTGCTCCAGTTCGCTATATGGATCTATAGCGAAAAGAGATTTGCTCCCATCATTCCCAATACTGTCTGACGGTTTGGTAGCTGCTGGCTCAGACTCGCGTGCCTAAGTCAGATGTAGTTTGTACTTTTATTACTCTTTGAGACACTGCGAGTGTTGTCTTGGTGAATGTTTTTTGACTCCTGGATTTTTGGTGTTAAGCTTTGTCATTGTGTGTCTTTCAATTGACTTTAGTAGAATTGTTTTACTTTTAGTGCATGTCAAAGTTGCTTTTGCTGTCAGTACATTTATGGGTTAACTACTAATGATTGAATTATTGTAATTGTATTTATGCATGCTAAGTTGATATTATTTAGTCGTTTTACAGACCCAGCGATGTCGCTATGTTCATTATTGTAAGTTTTAAGCCAGCGGAATTTTTTCATGTATATGCAATGCTTGTGTATTAAAATTAAACTTTTTTTACTATACTCACATAAACTTAACACCTTAATATTGTAAAGTGATCGTTAAAATTTTGCATTTCGACAGGGTTAAATATATATTGCCTGCACTGAATTATCCCAGATGTATACAATCTGTGACGTTTTATCTGAGATCACTCAGAGACCAGATGGCCATAGCGTAATAAACATTTTTTAATTGGGACCTCCAGATGCCTATCTATAAAATTCACATGTCAGTGTTTCACAGAATCCAGATAGAACGTGTAATCAGATTTAATGATGTAAATATCTTGATAAGGCTGCGTAGAAATCTATAAGAACTAAAACTTTTTGACTAAAATGACTCAATGTATACCACGTGGGTTGGCTAAGAGATAGACTGAACTCTCTCGGAAAAGGGCCCCGTGGAAGGAGATGTCTTTTGGACGCGACCGAAAGAGGTCATTTTTTCGGCTCTGCTGATGGGGCGATCCGCTCCGGAAAGGAAAACCTTTTTTATTATGTGTATAAGACTAATGTGTGCTTGTTGTGTGTGTGTCCATGTGCCGTCAATAAAACTGTAGAAAAGGAACTCCAGGTTCTTTTATTTTTAGTTACGAATCTTTCCTTAGGTTAGTTTGGCCCCACCAGTGGCCGAGAGGTTCTGCTCTCGAAGCTGGTAGACGGGAGGTGCTGGGTTCGATCCCAATCGCGCCCGTCGGCCTAATCGTTCGGAGTTTTCGTGGTTTTCTTCGAACCTTGGTTCTCCAAGCGTTAATAAGGGTTAGGTTCCCTTAGAAAGACCTCCACGGAAGGCACTCCCCCCTTAGGGCCTATATCCCACGTGCAGATAATTGGCCGACATAAATACAACCAACCAACCAACCTTAGGTTAGTTTTATTTGGCGTTACAGTTGGTGTCAGAATCGGGGTTCGAGTTGTTGAAAAAAGTTGGGCACACACGCACACACACAAAAAAAAAAAACTTAGCTAACTTTTATGTATAAGCCTGCTGAACTTTACCCACGAAAGGAACAATTGAAGATTGTTCTTTTAAGAAAGTGAGCGTGGAAGAACTTTCATTGTCCTGACCAGAAGAAAGAAAATAAAGGAAAGTGTCCTGTTTCAAGAGAAAAACCGTTTTCCCTGAAGTTCTGAAATCTTTGTCCAGCGGGAAATGAGAAAGTGGAGGAAAATTAGTTTCGGATTTTCGCCCCGGTCAGCTGTGGGGAGAGGAAGACGGAAGATCGTAGCTCGTGCGAATGAAGAAGAGCGAGGGTGTTTTCCGACCCTTGACCCTTTGTCATATGTGGTGAGAAAAGGGTTGCGGAAGATTGAAAGAAAAGAAAAGTTTCGGATTCGATACGGCCGCAGGAAGAAAGAAGAGACTGTTGGTGGATCCCTTGGTGCGAAGAGAAAATTGTGAATTGGTTTCCCAGTGGATCTGTGGATCGGGAAAAAAGAAAAGGTTCAGTATGTTCCGCGCCTGGGGATATATTGTTTTAGTGGAAATTAGGGTCAGAAAGAAATGTTTTGTGTTTGGTGGGCCACCCGGCTGAAGAAATCAGTGAAAGTGTGGATTACCATTCGTAGTGTCTGAGTCTTCAAGCGGGTTAAGTCACAATTTTGAATTTGGAGTTAATGTTTCGTGATTTTTTTAATTATTTAAAATTGCTGATTTTATAAAAAAAATTCAAAAACTTGAATGACAAAATTTGAAGGTGTACTAGACATGGAAGGGAGTCAGCATTTACATATGTTATTGTAATAAATGTTTGATTATATTGTATGTAAAACAGTACTTTTTTTGTTTGTTTGTTGTATTGAAGTAGAGTAGTACCTTTACATAGAGAAATTTGGGGTTGGGAAAAAAAAGGGAGTAGATATGGCTTTCCTGGGGAAAGGAAAAAAAGAAAATTTGAAGAAATTAGTGGATGAACTGGAACTTGCACGGGCGGGAAACGAAACCCGGATTCAATTGCAGCATTTAGTGCTGGAATCTGAGGAGTATGAAGAAGAATACGTTTAGGCTCTTTATGAGACTATACTAGAGACAGCTAGGGAATAATTAGAGAAGCAAGAGGGTGAGCGCGCCCGGTTTCAGAAAATCGAACGTGAGGACATGTTGCGTCAACAGCAATGGGTTCGCGATGAGGCCATTCGTAAACAGAATTTGGAGCAAGAAAAAGAATTAAAGGAACTAGAATTAAAAAATAAATTGGAGTTAGAAAAACTAAGAATAGAGAAAGGAATTCTCTCGGCTCCGGAAAATGCAAATAGTATACCTTCGCGTTCCTCGGAACAGAATTAAAAGAAAATAATCCCGGATTTTAATCCTGAAAAAAACAGACATTAGCCTGTATTTGGTTTTGTTTGAACGCCAAGCTAAACGGGTTAGAATACCGAAAGAAAATTGAGTTTCTCATTTAATTGGGCTTCTACCAGTGGATATCATTTCAATTATTGCTAGACAACCCGAGACAGATTCAGAGGATTATGATAACATTAAAAGTATCTTGTTAAAAAAATTTTAATTAAACCCGGAGAGTTTTCGACAAAAATTTATGAACCATCAAAAATCGCAATCTTTAAATTGGCAAGATTTCGGTTTCGAAATCCGACATTACTTAAACGAATGGTTAGAGGGCTTATCAATAACTTCCTTTGACGAATTAAAAGACCTTTTGGTCGCCGATCAGATTAAACGGCGTGCGAAATTTGAAATGCGTGAACATTTTATTGACAAATGGCCACTGCTTAAGACGGAAACCGAGGTAGTTGAATTATTAGATGGTTATGAGAGTGTCAGAGCGTCGTTTAAGAAAAATCGGTACGCAGAGGATGGAAATACGCGTCCGAAATCGGATGAAAAACAGGTAGAAACGAAGAATGAAACTCCCCTCCCTAGTGCGTCAGCCCAACGCGGTACCATGAATCGGAGAAGACATTCGAAAAAAGAGTGGAGCGTAGATGTTTGCATTGCAACTCCAGGAACCATTTACGGAATTGAGTAAAAATTCGGGATTTTCGGGGAATTCGAGATCTCTAATTTGGTTAAGGAGAAGGATTTTTCTGGCGGTGTTGTGGCGACAATCCCGGTTCGAGAGCGGGAAATGCGAGCGACGAAAAGAGGGGTTCCTATCGCGGAATTGGGTCTGTTCGTCTCGTACGAAAAAGAAAAACGAGAAGAGAAATCCGGTATCTGTTTCAAGTTTTTCGGACAACAATTTTGTTTATCAGAGATGTAAGGGATAAAAAGAGATCGGCGATTAAGATGTTTTGTTTTGTTTTATTTTGTTTGTTTTGTTTTGCTAAAAGTGAATTATATATTGTGTTATTTAGTTTTATAGTGTGTGAATATGTGTTTATTTGAAAAGAGATTTTTTATACACCGGGTTAAAAAATTGTTCATTGTATGAAACTTAGAAAGTAAAAGTGAAAGGATTTCATATGTTAAAAAGAAGATTTAAGTTGTTTTTATGAAAGACTGTTGTTTCAGTATTAAGAAGTAAGAGGATTAGAAATATAACTATTCTTGATGTCTTAGACATTATATTATAACTGCTTTTTTATTTTGGCTTGTTATATAGAAAATTTTTTTTTGAGAAAGTTAATAAATTGAAATTTAGAAATTGTATTTTGAATTAGAACTTGTATTTTGAGTTAATAATTGTATTGCGTACAAAATCGTTAGAATATACATTTTGGTTCTTAATGAAAAAAATTGTTAATATTATTCTTTTAAATTATTTTAAACTGAGAAAAAAAAACCTATGGTTTTGAAACAAGTAAAGGTTAAGAAGAACCTTTTGATAGAAGTACTGAAATTTTGGTTTACTGATTATGTTAAAAAGGTTTTTTAAATCAGTTAGTAAAGGATTGTATTGCTATATGTCTGTGTAGAATACAGAGATTACATATTATTAAGAATAGTTTGAGTGTTTGTTTTATTATTGTGTAAAAATTCTTTTAAGTAACTTATCGTGTATAAATAGATTAAACGTGTTTTGTTTTATTAGTGTATTAGAATTCTTTCTTGAGAAATTATCCATATATATGAAGAAAAAATATATATTATTATTGTTGGTTATCCATGCGAACGTGAGAGAGCGAACTCTTATTGAAAGTACCTGTGATGTTTAAAAAATTCTTTTATCTATTCTGATTGTGTTAAAAGAAAATTCGTAATGAAGGTTCTGGTTTGTTATAAAATTGTTGAAGTGCTTATCATTAATCTTAGAATTATTATATAACTGTGTGCAATTGTATTGTGTTTACTGTGTTTATTATGTTTATTGTGTGTTATGCTGAATCCCTTCCATGGTGACGGAGTACCTTGTCATAAATGTTTGATTTTGAAATTTGAAATTTTATTAATTTTGGAGTAGATAGCATTGTTAAGGGTAGCATTAACTCCGAATTTCACTGTAATTGTGCACCCTAGTGTGAAAAATTTTCCCTTAAAGAAAATTTATATGGGGCATGGAGGGCTGTGACGTTTTATCTGAGATCACTCAGAGACCAGATGGCCATAGCGTAATAAATATTTTTAATTGTGACCTCCAGATGCCTATCTATAAAATTCACATAGCAATGTTTCACAGAATCCAGATGGAACGTGTAAACAGATTTAATGATGTAAATATCTTGAAAAGGCTGCGTAGAAATCTATAAGAACTAAAACTTTTTGACTAAAATGACTCAATGTATACCACGTGGGTTGGCTAAGAGATAGACTGAACTCTCTCGGAAAAGGGCCCCGTGGAAAGAGATGTCTTTTGGACGCGACCGAAAGAGGTAATTTTTTCGGCTCTGCTGATGGAGCGATCCGCTCCAGAAAGGAAAATCTTTTTGATTATGTGTATAAGACTAATGTGTGCTTGTTGTGTGTGTGTCCATGTGCCGTCAATAAAACTGTAGAAAAGGAACTCCAGGTTTTTTATTTTTAGTTACGAATCTTTCCTTAGGTTAGTTTTATTTGGCGTTACAAATCTAAAAATTTCTTGTGCTTTAATGTTTATATTTTCATATTGAATATTATGTATAAAATGTCTATAGATTTAATTGTGCTTTGTAATAGTTGTGGTTATGGCACTTTGTTTTGAGATAGCCATGAAAGCGCTGCCATCTTAAAAAATTTCTTTGTTTCAGTTAAATTACACATGACGTTACATCATATATTTTGCTTGTAAGATGTCATATTTAGTGCAAAAAAGATATGTTTTTGAAATGGTTTTGTTATGCTGCTATTTCACATGATGGATAAATATTTCGCGGCCCAATGTTTGAATCGTACCTCTTGTATCTTGCTTTATATTTTTTATCACTTTGATTCTTTAGCTTGTTAATTATAATTATATCTGTTATTTTGTTTGGGGAATTTCCTATTTTAGCTATAACTTAATTTGAGAATATCCCTTTCAATGACGATTAGTTTTGAGTTCACGAGACTCGTCGATATTAGATAAAAACGCTATATAGTAAAGTGAGGACAGACGCCGCGGTGGGACAGATGCCGCAGATTTTGTATTGGCCACACTAACGCTCCCTAGGCCAAATTGAGAATTTCGTTGTGTGCCTAAATGCTGTCTGCGGTGTTGCATGCGTTTCCACTGCTTAACTATTAGTATTTAAATATTTCTGCCAGCTTTTATGCTCCAAACCTGCGTGGTAAGAAGCTAAAAGTATTCTAATAAAGTTTTATTACATATTTTAAGCCAAATAAAGAGATATTTCTTTCCAAAACCGATTGTAACTGTAGACTAGATTCTGGTAGAATACAGACATGTGCTTGCTTTTCTCTCGCGTCATTCAAATGACACAAAATGGTTGTGCGGCATCTTACCCGCCACTGTGGAACAGATGCTGCACTGAGATTGAAGGACAGATGCCGCAAAATATATTTTTGTTTTTTGGTTCCATAAATTCATCACGACAATTTCAGTAGAACTTACATATAAATGAATGTATATTCAGCGCAATTCTTTATTCAGCTAATATTTTTTTAACCCTTTATGTACTGAATTATGAATTTATGAAAATTTTATCTTCTAAAGCATTTTTCGTGAATTGTTTAAACTACATTAGAAGATTTACATAATCATTTAATGAATTTTAGAAGGATTTTAGAAGGATTTTAGAAGGATTGAAGGATTTAGAATTTTTTATTCCTCTTATGGATTCTGAACGCAGTATTGGATTGGAATTTGATGACTCTGAATGTGCTGAGTGTCTGGAGTCATATCAAGAAACAAAATCTAAAGCGGACTGGATTCAGTGCATAACATGCAATCGATGGCTACATGAAGCATGCTCACTTTACTCTTGCAACGGAAAGTGTGGTGATTGTGGGCGAATAGAAATACGAAATAAAAAGAGAAGAAAAGCCAAAAATAAAAAGACTACGGCCTAAAATAAATGGAACTAGTACTTAAGAGCAAACTACAATGGTCGCCTGGATATAAACAAGTGGTTTATATCTTTTTTATAATTATGCCGTCTATTGTTTCCAGTCAAATGTTTTTTTTTCTCTTTTTTGCCTTAAGTTTTATTTTTTGAGCTTGCACTTTTGAAATTTCGTTAAACTTTTCACAATTTAGTGATATATATAATTTATGTAAGTTTACTGATATTTATTTTCATTTTAAGTAGTTTGAGGAAATAAAAAATATAGGTGATTAAGTTGAAAAAAAAATAAACAGCATAGCCTTTTTCACCATGCGGCATCTGTACCACACACCATGCGGCATCTTACCCAGCACATAAATAATGATGTTAAAAAAGGACGTTTAGGAAAATAATTATGCTGGCTTTATTTAGAGGGCTTTAACTTGCTTAACATAGAAATTTGATTCTAAAGGGTTTGATTAATTATTTCTGGTACTTAGTTTGTTGTTTTTTGCTTTATTGTACATTTTAAAAGAAGAAAGGTAAAACTGCGGCATCTGTCCCAACTTTATAATATTAAAGCGCAGAGAGCGGAAGGTGAGTGAAGCTTTCTTGGTATACACGTCAATCGGTCAATGAAATGAGCATGATTTCTCGGCAAAGACTCAACTAAAATGCTGTTTACCACAAGCATAGATTTTCTAAAATAAACGTAAACGTTGCCCGATTTTTAAAAACTTCGATCTGTTGCTTTGATAATTATAGATGGAAGTTTTATGCAAGCCAGTAGTCGATCACGTGCCTCTGGCAGGTGTCACACGTATTCATAGATCACAGGGATTTATATTTGATAAAGCATTTCGGAACATTGGTAGAAATAAATTCTCACTTGTTCTAATACGTAAGCTGCTCATGTGAAACAAAGCAAGCTGGTCTGTTCTTTGACATGAAACTTCAAAATTGATCGTTTGCGAAAAATTAACCCGAAGAAAGCAAATATTTAAAAATGCTTAGAGTTACAGGACTTTTAAATTTACAATAATATCTTTTGAAACAAAACTTCAATCAGACAATCCGTCGAAAACATAACTGTAATTTATTTTACTACATTTTTCTTTCTATACAGAATTTTCTTGTGAATTTCACAGACGCGAGTTAAACTGCTGCTCTTCAGTTAGGAATCTTTATTTTAGTCCAGTTTACTTTTGGAAGCAGTTTCAGCAAAAATAAATTTTAACTTTTGTCATGTTATTTCAAATTTAGCTTACTTTTAATTTTTTTTTGGAAAATTTGGAATTTAAAGCTGTGTCAAGATATTTCACAAATATGTGGTTAATGAACTTTAAGGTATAACTTCATCTAAAATTTACAGTAAAGTTTAATTTATTCGAACTTTCCAGTGTGTCAGTTAAGCAGATTTAATTTTTTCTTCCCTTTGCCAAACGTCCTCTACTTCAAATGAGAAATGTACTCCGTTTATTTTTGCCCCCCCCCCCCCTAGTCCGTTTATTTCAAGATGTCTAATGTTCATACTTGTGTTCCAGAGTGTCTCTATAAAATTTTATATATTTTTCTACAGGAAAATAAGAAACGTAAATAATAATTATATTAGGTTTTCAGAAAATGTAGCTTTAAAATGTACTTAAAAGTATTTTTATAAGATAACGAAAAAAATTAATCATCTTTAAACTATTAACTAAATCAAAGCCATATTTAAGCTTATCAGAATAATAATAATAATAATATAGACCATGAAAATGTGGAATACGATTTACTAACTTTTTAATTATGGATGGTTCTTTTATTTAAGTAAGGGATGTAAACGAACATAATTTACTTTCGAAAAAGAAACGAAAATAAACTTATTCTTCCGTACACTTAAAATTGAAATATTACGTCATTATAAACTTCTCTTAGTAGAAATGAAGAAAAAATCGTGCTATAATTATTGCACTTCAACTAGTAAATTTTCAGTCTGTGAAATTTTTAAGTAGAACTTCTTGACTTATTTAATTACACGAAAGCATTACAAATTGTGAGATTATAAAAGGGGATTCCGAATTCTAAGTTTTGAATATTTAATACAACATTTTTAATCTTTAATAGTGGTGGCAGACTATCTCCTTGTAGATTGCAAGGGATGTACTCACATTGTCAATTTAAATATTGTGCATGTACTGTCCGTGTATAAGCAATTTATGTACCTGCTTTTATTCACACATCGTTTACGACAAAATCACACAAAACGTGTCATTAGTTTCGAAATAATGTCTTCTTTCAAATTATTAATGCAATTTTTGACATAGGAGTCGTCAACATTTTAACAATTACACCAACTTAAATTTTTAAAATAGTAACATCATAGAGTAAAACCATATTTGATTTTCTTGGATTAAGGCAGCCGAGAAAAGGTTAAAGCATAAATATTTTTATTAAGTCTTCATAGTATATCTTAAAGGAAAGTTTATTAAGGGTACATTCATATATTTAGAAAAAATAAGTTAGTGTCTCTGATGAAAACTTCCATAAACACTCCAGTAAAATTCTAGAGGCCAATGATGTATAAAAAATTTAAAGAAATAATTTTTCGCCTCCCAAATTTTATTTAAGAGCATTTTTTATGTAAATTTCCTGTTTCTTGTTTTCATGCTTCTTATATGTAATTGAACGGTTTTAGAATATGGTTGCTTTAGACTTTCGAAAGGTAAAATTTCCCTATATTTAAAAAAAAATAATGATTAGATTGAACTGTAAATTTACACATTCATGTTTTTCACGATACCCATTCTGTTTATGTAAAAATCGTTTTAGGTCATAATTCATAATTTTTAAAATATGAATTAATTAAAACTTTTCGTAATTAAAATTAAGCTGTTAAGTAAATAAAAACTGCCTAGAATATGTCTCGATCCATTTACTGTATCTCACTAAAAAATAAAATTTATGTCGGGTGAATTTTTGGGTAGATATAAATTAAAGTGAGTCACGCGAATTTTAGAATTAGCATACCTAAATTTGGCCTCTTGAAACCCCATGAAAATTTCACAAAAACACATAAACTATATACTTTTCCGTGCCGAATTCATTCTAGTCGCACACGTATGTGTTAATATTTGAAAAATCGAAGTTGTTGCACACTTGTATGAGTAGACAGCCGCTATTAAAAAAAAATCATTTTAATTCAAAAGAAGTGAATATCCCACGTCTAACGAAAAGTTTGGTGTTATATTACCGTAAACGGTTTGTGAATAAAGGCAGGTGTCTCTTTTTTTATACTAATTTTCTATACTCTTTTATACTACAATATCAATGAGAATTTTGCATTCTATGTAAAATGAGAATTTTAATAACTTTTTTGTTTGAGTTAAATGTTTTAAATAAAGGATTGTAATTTTGAAGTATAATTAAAGATTTAACTTCATAATTCCTAAACAATTCGACCGAAATTAGGCACTGAGGAAGGTATGCTATATGCTACCGAAACCGGTAAGCTTAAAATTTAAAATTTTTGGTGATTTAACGTTGTTATTTTTAGAATTCGACCGAAGTAATTCCCTTTGGTCGCACATGGTAAAATATTCTGGAAAATCCGAAAAAGCTGTCAAAATTATGTGTCTGCATTGAAAATGTTAAGGTTCGATACAATTTAGTTATAAAGACAACCTCTCAAGTTTATTTAGCATATATTTAAAGCCGAAATAATTCCCAGTGAAATTTCTATTATCATTTTTCTGTACGCCTATTTTGCGAGAATATAGAATGGGGGAGACGTCAGTTTTACTTTGACCTATTCTCGTTAAGTTTTATAATGTTTACCCCAAAATAGTGCAACCAACAAAATAATACTAGAAATTTATTAAATTTAGGTAACTTTAAAAGGAACTACTTTGGTAAATAAATATAATTTTATGGTAAATATACCAAGATTTTAACTCCCGAATTTCAGTTGTGTTCAAACTTATTTAAAGAAGTCCCGCGTTATTTTATTGATGTAGAGATGATGTTTAAAATATTAAGCATCTTACTCGTTAACCTTTAATTGATGTCACAGAAATTATCACACAATTACTGTGAAACGATCTGTGAGGCCGCTCCATCGAAAGACGAATAAAAGGCGCGATTTAACTCATAGGATGGTGTTTTTGTACTAAGCTTTTTGTCCTGGGCTCTTATAATTAAAATTCACCTATTCAAAAGCCTCTTGTGATAGTACTAAGTTCCAAACGAAAC
The DNA here is from genome assembly GCA_963932465.1 of Maratus speciosus. Classification (NCBI taxonomy): domain Eukaryota; kingdom Metazoa; phylum Arthropoda; class Arachnida; order Araneae; family Salticidae; genus Maratus; species Maratus speciosus. The sequence continues at coordinate 21,635,332 of OZ010787.1, forward strand.
AAAATTTCGGTAGTGTTTGTAGTTAAACTGAAAGTTACAAGTTAAACTATAGAAATTGAAGAAAGCAGCGATCTGTGAGACCAGTAATATCAGTTAAAGGAATGTTTAGCAGTCGTGTTGAAACGGTGCGCGGCGGAATTCTGGTGCGACAGACGATAGAAAATCTTCGCTGGGCCGCGAAAATTTTATTTGAAGTTGAATTAAAGTTTTAAGAATTAAAATTAATACCGATTGTTTAACATAAAACATTTCAAATTATGCGGCTCATTCTTAAATGCGATTTACTGTCATAAAGTTGGATTATTTGTAATTTTTTCATTGTTTGTATAATCTTTATAAGAGTATTCGAGGAAATCATGAAAATGGTCTCATCTCGTCACACAAATTGATTTCTTCCAGAAAAAAATTATGCCTCCTCAAAGAAAAAAGTTGCAATATAATATGCAGGACCTGGAATGGCGACTGTTCTGATATACAATCGCATTAGTAGACTTCTGTTGAAAATATTATATTTTTCAAAATGTGGTATGAATATAATAATTAATTGCCGCTAGGATGCATATAGCCTTACCATGATGTGAATCCTATAGAAAATTTGTGGCGACGTTTGAAAATCCTTGTACAAAAAAAGCGTTTATCTAATAAGTCGCAACTTATTGATACTATAATTGATTCTTGGCATCATGTGATTAAAAAGGATGAACTCCAATCACTAGTTATCTCAATGAAAAGACGCTGTGAAGCTGTAATAAAAAATAAGAGTTATCCTACTAAATATTGAATGTGTAAGTGTAACTTTAAAATATAATGAAATCTAAGATAGATCTTAATTTTTGTAAGCGTAACTTTTTTTGTAATGCAGATATTTTAATTATTTTTTTTTAATTAAATTCTACATTAAATTTCCTTGAATGTGATATAAAATCATTTCTATTTAAGTGAAATTTGTTATATTCTTCATGCACACAAAAATTTATAAAACATGAAAATTACAAAAATTGTCCCCAATTTTGGCCGCCACTGTCTATATATATCACCACTGTATATATATATATATATGTGTGTGTGTGTGTGTGTGTGTGTGTGTGTGTGTGTGTGTGTGTGTGTGTGTGTGTGTGTGTGTGTGTAAATGTATATGTATAGCATAAAATATGGCTGCTCCGCTTTCCCAGTTTCATGAAAATAACTTATATTCGTTGTAGATGCAACTTTTTTTTAAGACAATTATCTAAGAGAAAATTTAAATTTGCATGAGGTTTTGAAGCATTTTTTTGAAAATACGGAAAAACCCCTTCAATTCTCAAAGGATTAAATATAACAGAATGATGTGACCTTAGTTTTTATGCTCCTGTAACCAATTCATAAACTCACTCTCTTAGCAAAATGCAAGCACAAAGCTGAATGAAATGCACGTGCATGTGTAGAAAATAAAAAAAAAAAATAGTAAAGATTAGTATACATATCCATTTTTTTTTATATCAATAAAAAAGTTACCAAAATTATAATTTTTACTCTGAAACGCCTATAAATGAAAAATTCTAAACAAAATGTTTCAAGACATCAAAATATCATAAACAATTATTAGACTTTATATTCTACAAATAATAACTAGTTACAAAATTCACCACTAGGATAGAAAAATAACGGTTGTTCCTGGTCTAGCTATAAAAACTCATTAAAAAAATAATATTCATGTCAATTAATGTCCAAACTTCTTCCAAAATTTCTATAATAAAGTTAATGTGTAATGTCGTGCTCTCTACAGTAGCTTAAAGCATATCATAACGTAATATTACAATTATACCGTTGAATTGCATTGTAATCTGTGCGTTTGAGACTACCAGATACCAAAAGTCACATGCCTTCAGCTGTAAACGTCCATGAAATGGCGAACTCTCGACCAATAATTACTTCTTCCGTAAAACGTTGCTTGATTAACAGTTTCACACATGTATCAAAATTAAGGGAGCATAAATAAGTCTGCCTAAGCCTTTAGGCTGTTTATGTTTGGAAAACATGAAGCTTTTAACTTGGATTCATAGTGATTAGCAATCCGGGGCATGTTATGGATCCTCAAACATAGTGCTTCTAAAACAGGATTGGTCGAATTATGAAAGCAGCAATAAATCCACATCAAGTAATTATTTAAACTAACTATGGAACATTAGACAGACTTGAATACATATCAAAAGCAATTAAATTAAAAATATCTACATAAAAACATTTAATTAAAATCATATAAAGTATACGTTTCGCAATGTCATCGCATAGCCTCATCAGTACTAACATCAACATCAACTACAACAGAAAACACCGAACACACGCTGGATTCTAATGTTTTATAGTTAGTTTAAATACTATTTTAATTCAGACATTAAAATGTACATATATCTTAATCAATCAATCAGTTTAGATGAATGTATCAAGATTTACTAGACAACTTTACGAATGTTTCAATCTCTTGAATTCGTGTTCTTTCCATAAATTATACACTATTTATACAACGATACACAAAAAAAAAATAAAATTTTTTGAACAGTGCAAATGTTATAGTGTAACTTTCGATTGTCAAAGTTGTCAAGTTTGACAAATATTAAAAATCTTTTAATTCCAAATACCGATCATATTTTCTAATTTGTATTTTTCACTTTATTTAATAGCAGGTTTCTGCGATTACTACTTCCAGCTATTTCCAGTGGTTAACTTAGAATAACAACAACAACAAAAAAATATATATATATATATTAATCCTAACATTTACATTTTTTGCATTAAGTATCTGTGAATAAATATTGAATTATATTCACTACTCTTTAGTGAAGTTTTAATTTGATAACACCAATTATTGATTTACATTTTTTTTTTATTTTTTTTATTTATTTTTTTTTTTTTTACGATAAACGCTTGAACTGAGAGACAAGATCGTGTGCCAAGTTTTCTGTGGGAATAAGTGACCAAATATTAGAAACTTAATAGCCTAAAAATATAGGTAATACGTAGGTAATGTAAGGTAAATAAAATTAAATAATATAATAATTTAAAAATAATATAAATAAATGGGTAAAAATGGTTAATTTCATATCGGTAAAATAATATTGTTTTACTACTTGGAAGCATCATCCTTATAACAGTATTAATTGTATTCAATTTTCATGTTTAGTTTTTACAGTGAAACATTTTGAATTTAAGATACATTTTGTATTAAATGTATTTATTTCAGAAATCCACATGTCATTTTTTTTTAATAATGGGTAGTAATTATAATTACATTAATGGTTTAAGGCCTTTGGAGTTGGCCTATTAAACATACATAATTTTGCATACATGCTTTTTATTATTTCATCAAGTAATCTAGAGCAACGTTGGCACTGAGAAAATTTTAAAAAGGGAAAAATCTGGAGGGTAAATTTATTTCGAAAAGTCTAAAGGGTGATAAATGAAGAGCAACGAAACTTTGTAGAGGCTAATCGCATACTTGCTTCCTATGCCGAAAGGAAGAGCGATGCTTCTACTGTAATTGTTTCCGAACGTAAGAGGCGACGTTTTGATTAACACGTGGTACATGCTTTCCCTGGTTGTATATGCAAGCTCATTGTGCTTTAAAATCTATCTTGTGATATTTGTTCAATTAGCAAAGACGATTCATAAACGAATACTGAGGTAACGTGCACGAGTCGGAATTGTATGGTAAAGCCCGCGTAGTGTATATTTGTTAAACAATTTTAATACTTGTATCCTTTTAAAACGATTTTATTAACAGTTTCATTTACATTCTCATTCAAAATCGTGACTGATCGAACGTAATACACAAGTAGTTTACAATTTTAAAAAGTTCTCAGACGACAAGGGAAAGGATTTATATGTGTTCGTTCATATTTAACATACGGTTTATATGTAAGAAATCTAACTATAATCAGCGGTATACAAATAGATAATTTCTTATGTTTATCAATTTCCTTCAACGATAAACATAACGAGGAAGCAATTATAAATGGCAGAAATGGTGCTCGCATGAAAACTCATCATAGTTAGAATATTATAAACAGGGATTCTGTTTCAGAAGAATTGTTTTATCATCTTATAATATCTATTATATAAACAGCATTTTCTGATTTTTTGTGGCAGCTATAAAAGCATGAAGAATTCGAATTGAAGTAAAATAATTAAAATATCTTAAAATTTATAATCACCTACATTATTCATGTCTATGTTCATAAATTCTATTGTTACAAAATTTCTTTTATACATGCACGTCCTTAAACTTATTTAATTGCTTAAAAAATCTGCATTTTATCTTTCACTAGCAAAACCTGCGTCTTTGCACGCGTGGTTATTGAAATATGCCAAGTAGTATTTGTGTGCTTATTTACATTAATGAAAATTATACTGTTTCGAATATATAAATGTTAATACTGAGATAACATTTTGAGTAAACTATTTTTGCATTACAAGGTGGGCATGAGACTTGAATTGTTGAGGTTTGCAACCAATTTGCAACCGCGCTCTTCCCCAAAAAGATACAATGCAGCGTACTTTGGAACCATACTTATCATCTAACGTACAGTGTAAGCATTTTTAAAATCGGTTCAGTAGTCTGAGAGTTCAAACTATACTGCAAAGTGTCACCTAACTACAATGTGTCATGAAAACAGATTTTTTTTTTTTTTTTTAAGAACTTATATGCCGAGTACAGAGAGTAACTAATATGCCGAGTTTCTTTTTCCTAGCCCTAAGTTTCAGAATTTCGTAATTTACAACATTTTAAGAACTGTTTCGGTTCATTTCATACTTTTAAATTCCGATGCTTTTAGAATCACAATGCACGGGCTTTTACATCTTAAAGGAAGCCACCATGTCAAAATTGCATATTTCTAGTCTACACGAAATTCAAAGAAATCGTCATTTTAGAGCGTTCGTCAGTCTTGGACTTCTTTGAGGGCAGTTGCACAGAGGTAAAAATATCTAAGGTTTAAGCAGAGACTGCCATCAGTATTATTCTTAAACAATTTTTGAAGCGCTAAGTATTTACAATGTAATCATTATTTTAAAACTTTTTCCGCTTATTTCCTTTAAAATTTCAAAATTTTAGAAACTGTTCGGTTCTAGGATTATTATCCAAAAAGTAACAGACATGTGCAATTTCAAGTTTGTAGCCTTAAGAATTCAAAATAAATCCTAATTTAACATGTTTTTAGAATATTTTCCACGCATTTCACAGTTTTAAATCTCTATTTTTTAGAAACTATTCTGAGCAAGCATTAATATCATAAAAGTAATCAGTCTGCCAAATTTGAAATTTCTAGCCGCAACATTATCTTTCAGAACAGAAATGTTATAAAAAACTATTCTAAACTATCCTATAGAAAAATAATTTTTTAACCGTCTCTAAAATAATACTCTATTTCAGCGTAAAAGCAGTGGATAAACTAAATTTATCTGATGCTTTTACTAGAATATTTAAAGAAGGGAGATTTCGGAAAAGAAAAAAAAATATTTCTGTTACCAATTTGTTTCATTACAAATACTTTCATTCCAATATTATTATACGAATGAATAAATGTAGAATACAGATTAGGGTCAGTAAAATAATGATAGATCTATTTGGACATTTTCCACCAACCAACTCTTCAGAAATTCTCACATTTCCCATATGCGTTAATGTGTTTGAGAATATTCTGTTGTTTTAAGTATTCACAATATGCAATTATTTTTATTTGATCTTTCATAAATTATCTGTCCCAATATTTTCATATACATTCTCTTAATAACATATAGACAATATTGTATATATTGGCAATATTGTATTCGAACTTTCTGATTGTATATTTTTATTCACAATATGCAATTATTTTTATTTGATCTTTCGTAAATTATCTGTCCCAATATTTTCATATACATTCTCTTAATAACATATAGACAATATTGTATTCGAACTCTCTGTTTGTATATTTTTATCCCCATTCTAGCTGATCTACCCGGCGTTGCCCATGATAATAAAATTAAATATACCTAAAATCAGTGTTGAATAATATTATATTTTGAAACAATAATAAATCAAACTTACCTAGAGGTGAGGACTCCACTGCCTTCGGCATCGTAATAAAATAAGCTAAAAGTTTGAAACATAATTCCATTTACGGAGGTCAAACAATCGTAGAAGAACGTGAAAAAGCTCTAAAAATCGTTTTTAAACAAAAAAATTCAAAAATCGTTGTACGAATTCTAAATAACATTAATTTAAAAGAGGAAATATTTACTACATTTTACTATAATTAACGAAAGTTGACTTTGAATAACGTCTTCGGAATACGGATAACTATTTTCGTCTTTTATAACGGCCTTTCGGCTAGAGTTCAAACGATTAACATTTTGTTTTAATAAAATATAACTTAACCCATTTTCGGCCAAAGGTGCGTAAACGCAACATTTCAATAAATATTTTTTCATTAACACTATGACGAATATTTTTCACTAATTTTAATTTTCTGCTATTTTTAAGGGTTCTGGAGAAATCTATAAAATGTCAGTAATTCAATTGGAGTAAACACTTTCTGTTGAGAAATTTTCAAAATGCGCTAGTCTTTTAAAATTTAAACGGTTATTGACAAATTCGACTTTTTGAAAATGTATAATTATTCCACTTGAGATTAATCATATGTTTTCATAATGAATTAAAGTTGCAAGTTCTGTAAATAAAATAGTAATAAATCAAATGCCATACATAATTTAAAAAAAATTATTAATATAAAATTTAATGGTGCGTTAGCGCATCATTGACCGAATGCATCTTATTTCTCAAATAAAATATTTTTCACGCATGAAACTTTTTCTTTGTCTTAATTAATGTGATTTAAGCATATTTCAATGAAAATAATACTACATTTTATAAAATTTCCATGCTTGGTCTAAAATAGGTTAAGGGGGGGGGGGGGATTTTCTAATGGTGCTTACCTTTGTAACAAAAGAAAAATAGAAGAAAAACGGCAAAATTCAAGGAAAAAGAATTGTCTGCCGAAAGAAGGCGCTTTAAAACTTCTATAAAATATTAGAAATTCACAAACTGTGTATATACATATGACTGTGTACATATATGTACATAAGAGAAAAAGCGCCCACCTTAGAAATTATTGACAGGACTTGAGCACCCAAACCTATACAACTCTACCCCTATGAATATTAGTTAAAAAGTGAAAAAAAAAACGCATGGTAGGCAGCAGCTTAGCATAATACAGACCATTTCGTCTCTAGAATGCCGTATCATACAAGAAACGAAGACTGTTTTTCTTTTTCGTTTCTTTTTAAAACCCTACTTCCGAAAAGTTCAAAATACAGTAAAACGAGAGTCATATTCTTAAATTTCGTACTTTATGTTTGAAATGCCGCAATCCGTTTGAAAAAAAATATTGTTCTTAACACTTTCAAAAAAAAAAAAAAAAAAAAAAAAAAATATATATATATATATATCCCTTTCGCCGAATCTCTCATCATGCACAGTTTCAGGGATGACAATTAACGAAACATACCTACTTATAGAAGCGAGCTTATTCCGCACGACGACGCACAGTGGGATGTTTTGACGATCTAGGTAGACAAAATTATTTCGTTTAATTAGTTTTTGCTATTTTTTTGAATGCATCACTAATAAAATACTCAAACAGTGATAAATATTTGGTTATTTTACAACAATGTCTTAAAATAAAAATACAGGGTGCCTACTTAAGTCCGTTCCCACCCTCTTAACTGCCGAACGACTGCATCTATATTCATAAACGTCGTATCTAAGTATAGTAAAGAGGTTATGAGCTATTAGATGAGACAGCTTAAGGCTCCACTAGGTGGAAAATGGCAGCATTAGCGTTCCTATCACGAAAACATTTCGAAATATGGGATAAAAGTGAATGAAAAACTTGTAGAGCATTATCGATTTAGTTTGAAAGGACACCTCATGAACATGAATGCTAAATGAATCTCGTTCTGAGCATGAATCTCGTTTTCGAGATAGGAATACTATACTAACTCAGCTGTTTTGCGTCAGGTGATGCTGGAATCGGTGTCATCTGGTAGAGCATAGCCACTTTACTATACCTAGACACCACTTTTATGAGTATAGATGCAACCGTTCGGCAATTAAAAGCGTTGGAAGGACTTTGGTGAGCACCCTGTATAATGCATTACAAATAATGCGTTAAACATACTTATTTTACAATTAAGCAAAAAACAATTTAATGCACACATGTACGTTAACATTCATTTCTTTTTTGTATTTTTGTCTACTAAGAATTTCTCGAGAAATTTGTGCAGTCATCCTGAAAAATATTTTTTTTTAAATAAAATCATATTTAATAAAAGCTTTAATGTTTTGTGGTACCCTGTAAAACATATAAATGCTACCAAAATTATTTTCGGCTGAAAAACTGCTGTTGTGTGTACAAATAACCTATATAAATTTTATTCAATTTGAAATATCATCTCTGCATATAGACGGTAATGTATTCGAATATTTTATGTGTCCCTATAAAAGAAATACAACTGCTACGCATTTTGTTTTCACTTAAAAAAAATATTCTATTATGTATCTCAATAACCTATAGTAATTTGATAGAAATTTAATTAAATATTCTGCTTTTTAGCAACAATCTTTCCGCGATATTTTGTGTGGCCCTGTAAAAAATGCTTAATATCTACGTTCGTCAAATTATAATTTAATAGAATTGTAATCGCAAAAACACATGTAGCAAAGTTTCAGCAAAATCAGATAACTGAAAGTGGTTTAAAATTGTCTTGCAAGATTTGAAGTAATATTTTATGTGACCCTGTAAAAAAAGCGTAACTGCTACGCTCCGTAAATTATAATAATATTGCATTGTCATCGGAATTACATATCCTAAGAAAAGTTTCAGCTCAATCAGATTATTGAAATTGGTTTAAAATTAACTTGCATGTTTTAATCTAAATTTTTGTGAAGCTCTGTAGAAACAGCATTATAAACTAACTTCTACGTTCTTTAAATCATAATAATATTGTATTGTCATTCAAATTACACATGTGTTCCTTGTTTCAGCTCATTAAGATAATTAAATGTGATTTAAATTTGACTTGCAAGATTTGAAATAAACATAGGGGAGACCAGCGGAATGCCGCCAATCCGGGTTATGCCGCCACCACACCTAATTTAAAACTAACGGCAGTTTGATATAGTGAATGTGCCTGCACTATAGCGGCCAACAATAGAAACAGTGCCTAAAGTGAAAGTGACTTTGCTGTACGTTGTTCGTTTGTTCTAGTGAAAAATGTAGTTTTCATCTAGTTGCTTATTATTTTGGAGCTTCAAATGAGTAGAGATAAGCACCTTTTATTGTAACATTAGGTATTTAAAATAATATGACCCGTAAACTACATGCATTCGCCGACATTTTGATGCAATGTGTTGAACAAGTTCGGTTCTTCTTTCGGCTTTGTTGGGGATTTCCGCCATATTGTCCTCTCGGGGTAATGCCGCCGCCATGCAAATCGGGTGAGAAATGGCCTCATTTTAATGTACTGGAGCCGATTCAGCAGAGTGACGTTTGCAATATGAAGTAAATTGTAAGCTTAACCATTATTCTGCTCAATTACATTGCTTTATAACTATTTTCAGTAGGTTGTGTGTTTCCTAGTATGCATTTGATGCATGTACTAGGTCATTAAAGAGTGGCGGCATTACCCCGGTACAGTGGCGGAATTACCCCAGTATCCTGGGTAATCCCGCCACTGTGCAGAGGTTTAAAAAATATTTTTTATGTACGCTTACTTTACAGTTATGATTACGGTTAAATTTATACAGATACTAAAGATCATAATTCAGCTTTAGAATTTTTACTATTAAAAAATAAACATTTTTTCAAGGTAAAAAATTTTAAATTCCCTTAAGGTGTCGCCATTCCTCCGGTCTCCCCTAGATACATGCACTGGATGTTAATATGATGCTTGTTTATTAATAAAAACTTACTGATCTGCAGCTATCTGCAGGAGTTTAATTTTTCAATAATTTAGGAATGGCACTTTGGTTTTAAAAAATGCTTATTGCTGAATAATGCTGAATAATTTTTTAAAAGTCAAGATGAAATTTTGAAACAACATCAAGGATCATCCAGAATTTCAGCCTTTGAAAAAAGCGGTAAAGCGGGTTTAATATCGCTTATTTTCAAACAAAAAGGGGTTAAATCTGACCTTTTCAAAGCTGTGACATTAGATCAGCAATCTCGTGCTTTCAAATAAAACAGAATAGTCACGGCGTGCTTTCAAACTTAGAGGAAGCTAGTGCAACTTTTGAAACTCCCAACTGCGCAAATGGCTACTTTACGGTCACAAATAATCGACATCTCTGACTTTTTACACGAAAACTAGTACGGATCTCAAATATACAGAAATTCAGCTATCAGTACACGCGGTTTTGTGAAATTCCGTGATAACAGGAAAAATGCATTTTGTCCAACTACATCATCAAAACGTCCCGCTGTGCGACGGTGCAATTTGTTTTCAAAAATACGAATTTTAAGCTTTTTCAAAAAAATTGAGACAGCAGGTCAGTTCGCGCCTCCCAGAGACACAGTTCTGTCTATGCTAAAATTAACTAATCATAGGTATTTTGTCACCTTATTAGCACACAGGATTTACATAAATAATCATTCCGAAATGTTTGGCCGAAAAGTAATATTTTTTAAAAAATAAATAAAAACTGCGAATTTTTTACTCAGAGGGCGAAAACACGGGCCGGTTCGGCCCACTAAATACCCTCATTATTTCCCGAAATTTTTACGCAGGCTTCCAAACTACTATATTTCTAAGTGGGAAAATTTTAGAAGAGTTCGGAGAGATAAAACTATTTTTTTTAAAGTTTAATGACACGACGCGAAGACCAAAAAAAGGGGGAAGAGATTTACCTCTTGTTTTTGCAACTGGATATCAATTTAATTTTAAGAAATTATTATATGGCCTGTATGGAGGAGTGAAGATGAGAGTGGTATTAAACAGTAGCACATTATAGACATATATAGACATATATAGACATCATGTTATATAACATGATTGAGATTGATCCCCCAATATACGCAAAATTCGTAGATCCCGATAAGAACTGATACAAAACTCAAAACTTTTTGCATAAAGTAAGGATGCACAACCTGTGGCCCGCGGGCCAAAAGTGGCCCGCCTTGGGTTAACTTGTGGCCCGCGATCACAATTTATCTAATTTCTTCTTTTTTTCGACAAAATTTCGTCAATTTATAACTGAAAAAATTGCAATTTTTTGTCCATATGTCGCAGGAAAAAATCGCGATTTTTGTCAATTTGTCCCGGGAAGAAGAGCCAATTAAGAATCGCAAATTTCGTTAATAGAGTTCGGAAAAATCGCGAAATTTATCGATGAGTCGCTGAAAAATCTCAAATTTCGTTGATCAACTGGGGAAAAATCTCGAGTTTTGTCAGTTTATCGCGAGAAAAAATCGCGAATTTCGACAATTTGCCGCTGAAAAAATTGATAATTTCGCCACAGTCAGTTAAAAATCGTAAATTTCGTTGATCGGACGAGTTAAAAATAGCGAATTTTGTCGATTATGTAATCTTTGATCGGTTGCTGAAAAATTGCGAGTTTTGCTCGTTGATCGTGAGAAAAAATCGGAATTTTCTCAATTTACCGCGGGAAAAATTACAAATTTCGTCAGACTCAGTTAAGAATCGCAAAATCCGTTTATAGGGCGCGGACAATTTTCGAATTTTGTTGATCACGGGAGGAAAAATCGCGAATTTTATCGACTCGGCGCGGAAAAGTCTCAAATTTCTTTAATCGGGCACAGAAAAATCGCGAATTTTGTCAATGAGTTACGGAAAAATTGCAAATTTTGTTGACTGGCTGTGGAAAAATCGTGAGTTTCTTCAGTTTATCGCGAGAAAAAATGTCGAATTTCATCAGTTTGTCGCGTAAAAATTACAAATTTCTTCAAAGTCAGTTAAAAATCCCGAATGTCATTGATCGGACGCGGAAAAATCGCGAATTTTGTCGAGGAGCTACGGAAAAATTTGTAAACTTTCTTGATCGGCTACGGAAAAATCGCGAGTTTCGTCAGCCTTTTGAGGGAAATTATTGCAAATTTCGTCAATTCGCCGCGGGAAAAATTACAAATTTCATCAGAGTCAGTTAACAATCAAAAATTTTGTTAATCGGGCACAGTAAAATCGCGAATTTGTCGATGAGGTACAAAAATTGCAAATTTCGAAAAATCGCGAATTTCTCAATCTGTTGTGGAAAAAAAATCACGAATTTTAACAATTGATAGAAAAAATTACAAATTTTGTCAATTGGTTGCAAAAATATAGCGAAATTTGTCAATCACTCGTGAAAAAATATCGTGAATTTTCTCGAAAATTCGCGAATTTCGTGAATAGCTCATAGAAAAAATTACAAAATTTGTGTGTCGGTCCCAAAAAATATCATGAAATAGAAATCCATTGGTCGCAGGAAAAAATCGCAAATTTCATCGATTGTGCGCGTAAAGAAATCGCGAATTTCGCCAATTTATTGCGCGAAAAAAACGCAAATTACATCAACGTATATACGGAAAAAATCACGCTTCGTCGATTGGTCGTTGGAAAACAAATTGCAAATATTGTCACGTAAAATTTCTCGAAATTCCCAATCACTCAGGAAAAGGAAATCGCGAATTTTGTCAATCGTTCATGGAGAAAACTTTCAAATTTCGAAGATCGATTGCAGAACAAAAAAGTAGCGAAATAATTCGATCGGGTGCGGAAAAAATCGCAATTTTCGTTGATCCGTTGTGGAAAAACAATTCGCGAAATTTGAAAATTTATCGCTGAAAAAAATCGCGAATTGCGTCAATTTATCGCAGGTATCGCAGATTGGCTGTTGGAAAAGATACGAATAAAATTACCGCGAAATCTATCAATCGGCCGTTGATAAAAAATCGCAAATTTCGTCAATCAGTCGTACTTGATTGTCAAAAGAAAAAAAAACGAGTTTTGTTAATAGTCCGCAAAAAAAGTAGCATAATTAGTCCATCATGCTTTGTTATTTCAAAAATGAGTTTCCTTTTATTTTAAATGAAGTTATTCTTCAATATATATACATATATATATATATTTAAAACGCTAAGCTTTTTCTTTCGACAGTCCGTGAGAAGAAACTACTGTATCAAATTGCACCAATCTTTTTTTAAATGAAAGCTATTTGGCCACAGATTTGTTATCGTCCATTCGTTTATTCAAATGTTTTATTAATTAGCCGTAATTTTGAATTAAAATTCTACAGTTGCGCATGCGCAGTACATAAGTACAAGTCTGCCTTTGGAGTGACGCGCTGCACGTTTAAGTTCGTCTGCTATTCGATCTTCCTGTAAACAAGCTTTTCTTTCTTTCACAAAGTTAATATTATTTGCTTCTTTCAGCATTATTAGAGAAAAAAATTATTGTACCTACATTAAGAGCTAGATACAGTTTATTTCGGGGTTGTCATATAGTTTTGGTCATATTACATACAGAAGATAAATACAGTGATTTGAGGTTAAAAGTTATGGACTCTGTGATCCGTCTTATGAATTGCCAATAGTTAGACACGAAGGAAACTAGCATATTAACCCCCTCACTGACAAGCCCGTGTTAATACGTTCACTAAGCTCCAGGTTTCACTGCAATACAAGCAATATTTAAAGTAATATAATTCTATTGATTTAATGTATTTTTAATACATTGAACAATGATTAATACCTCCAAGGATTGCATTCATATTCGTTATTAAGTTTTTTTTATAAAATGTTCAAAGAATCATTTTTTTTAGCATTTAAAACAAAATGCAGAGAAAACAACATTACAATTTTGCCCTTTTCCAAGACAGTCGGAGGGTTAAGTTGTAGCTACTTCTTTGAAAAAATAAGGTATAAATTATTAAAACGCGAAACTATTTCTGTGAGATCAGAACTCAAATTCGAGACATTCGTATGCGTCATCGCCCCACCAGTGGCCGAGAGGTTCTGCTCTCGAAGCTGGTAGACGGGAGGTGCTGGGTTCGATCCCAATCGCGCCCGTCGGCCTAATCGTTCGGAGTTTTCGTGGTTTTCTTCGAACCTTGGTTCTCCAAGCGTTAATACGGGTTAGGTTCCCTTAGAAAGACCTCCACGGAAGGCACTCCCCCCCTTAGGGCCTATATCCCACGTGCAGATAATTGGCCGACATAAATACAACCAACCAACCGTTTACGTCATCCGTATTTCGAACCTCTTCAATTTAGAAGGAAATTAAACGAGTCCCCACTAGCGTAGCGGGTTTACGAGGCTCTTTATAGATCTTAATTTTTATACAAGACGCAGGTTCGAACCCAGCAGGGCAACAATGATATTTGTCGGTAATTCATTTCAATAATGACATATTTTATTAAGAAGAGAAATTATAGGATTTTTATTTTATTATTATTTGAATGCTTTATAATTAAATAAAATTTAACACTCAATAATATTTTTTTTAAATAAGGATTTTATATTTAAAATATTTAAGCTAAAATATTTTGCATGTAATTATTAATTAAATTGAACTGATCTAAAATTCTCGTTATATTTTCTGACCATTATCAAGAATATATATATATGTGTGTGTCAGAAAGAAAAGTTTTTCATTCATTTGCGTAAAAAAAAAAAGTAAAATGGCAAGGAAAAAAAAATATTCACATAAGAGCTATAAAAGAAATTACCTTGATATCGAGGTCTAATATTTAAAAAATTTATAAAAATGTGAAATAAAATTCAAGTAATAAAATATATATTATAAATCGTTAGCTGCATCAAGTTTCAAATTTAGGTTTTTAGAGAGTGAGACAGATAAAAATAAAATTCATGGCAGCTTTTAATGTCCGTGTAGTTTTAATAAATAAATAAATCAATGAAAATAAATATTGTGATTAAAAAATTAGGTCGTAATAAATAAAAATAAATTCTCTACCCGGTGTTTTTAGGTAAATTTCTGATAAAACACAAGCATAATTAGTTGTAAATTATAAACTTAAAATTCTTTCACTTCGTTGAATAGGTTAGAATGACAGCACCATCTATCGCCTTAAAAAAATAAGAATCACTTATGCAATATATAAATTCGTCACATAATTCGTCATTCAATAATTTAAAAGCAGCTAATTAAAAATTAAAGAATTTTTTTTTTTTCTGATGAAACATTCAAGTTATTTACCGTTAAATCTTGACGGGCACTAACTAGTTTTTTATAATTTTCAATAACGTTCAATTATTTCGGAATTTTGTGTAATTTATTTTCTTCCAGTTACCATTTGTCAAGAAGGAACCGTTAGTCTTCATAAAGTGTTGAATGGTTATTCATAGAGACGCGAAGAAGTCCTGCATTCCTTCATACAATTATTTATTTATGTTTGTTTATTTTTATTATTGACAAAAAATATTTATTCATCAAGAAGAAAGACTTATTACCCCCCCCCCCCTACCTCCCCGATATAGAAATTTCTCTGTGTTACTGATGTGGCCCTCGACAACCCAAAAATTTTTGCAAGTGGCCCTTCTCTTAAAAAAGTTTTTGCGGCCCTAGCATAAAGGATAACTGTATAGTTTCTTTGCATACCATATTTAATGATAGGTATAGTCATAGATACACGTGACAGAATATTTATGATTATCATAAGCGTGGGATGGCTCCGTGAATTTAAAACATGTTCACAAGTCAATGATTTAAGGCAACAGTGATAAAAAAAAATTTTTCATTGTAACACTATAAGCCGAATTGCACCATATCGCACCGTGACGAGTCGAATAAACCCCAATCAGACAAAGCAAAAAATCCGTTATATGAAAATCCTATGAGAGAGAGTAAATTTTTTGGCAATAACGCTGCGTTTAGAAAGAAAAAGGGGCTAAGTGATCTGCTAAAGCAATAAAATCTTTCTTTTCTAACTCCATTTGAGGTTTTTAATAAAAAGGCGTGAGGATCAACTATAGATTCAACAATGGGTCAGGAGATAAGATCATACATGAAGGAAGCTCTCCTCTCTTTTAAGGACATCCAGCACTTTACATGTAAAGTCATAAAATATGAAAAACGCTGCGTAACTACAAAAAAGCACCTACTGGCCCAGAACAAAAAGACCGCGAATGGCCGCATGTAGAATGATAGTCTATCTGAAGCTTAAGAATACAGGCGTGCAAGAGCCAAATTTAAAAAAATGTAACCTTACACTGGGCAGCTGGGAACGAAACGTTTATGTTAAAACAGAAAAATGTATCTAGTTAACGCTTGCCGTTGTAATTTAGATTTTCCTATGCTTTACGGAAGCATGAAGACTGTTACCATTACATTAGATCATTAAATCATTTATTTAATGACTTTCTGGCAGGGCAGATGAAAAGTGCAATCTTCAGAATAAACAGAAAGAGAAGAATAGCTAAAAATTATTTTAACATTTACCGAACTTTATTTCTTTTTTTACTTAATATGTAAATGCCCTACATTATACGGTTTCTTACTGACAGATAAAAGTTAGCAACTGCATTGAATAAAATAGAATGAATTTAAATTAGAATGCCCGATATCTTTTAAAGTTATGCAACTTTAAATTTGGGAAAAAGAGATGAAAATATTAGAAAATTTAATGTATAGCAACGTTATAAGCTGCAAAGCAGTCATATTTATAACCGACAAAAATTTTAAAGCGTTCTGACAATTCGAAATTTTTAAAATATTAAATGACCTGATATGGGAAAAAAAAGTTAGAAGAAAAAGCCTTTTCTCTGCCAAAGCCAGTGGGACGCCATAATAACTTTCGTTTTAAAAGATTTATGTTTAAATATAGTAATTCATTCAAAACTCTGATTCTTACAGGTATGTTTAAGGTTATTTTCTCGGGCTACGCTGGTATTTCACTTAAAAAAAAAATAAATAAATAAAATCAAAACAGATCGGAGCATACGTAGGTGTACACTGATGAAGGCAGTGGAACCCCCAAATCTTCACTTTTTTGGAAAGATTTCCATTTGGAAATAAAAACTCATACAAACTCGAGGCTGTACGCCACCGAAGGAAGTGAGGGCATCAGCAGTAGTACAATTTAGAAAAATTTTCGTTTAAATATGTAAATTCATTCATTGATTTTAGGTATATTTAATTTGTTTATCACGGGCATAGGAAAACGCCGGCGGGTCAGCTAATATTTTATATAAACGTACAATCAATATTATTTCAATTCAATTAACTTTTGCATATTTCGCAATTAACTACATTCACATTATTAAAAATCCTGTTAATCTGATAAAAAAAATCTCTTAGCAGTAATTTTCTGAAGAGTATTTTTCTTTTTTACGAAAATATTTGTTTTGTGAACTTTTTTGAACGTTTTAAAATGGTAAAGTAGTAGTACCCTTACTATTACAGAACAGAATTCTCCTGTAAGATAAAGAGTAATTGTAAGTATCATAAACTGTTTTTACTCTCATTTTATCTGACAGGTTTTTTTCCTGTCAGTAGAAAATGTTTTAACTGCATAGATATTGAATCAAACATTTTTCTGCGCTTTCTTTAATAAATATTCTTTAAATATTAACACCATTGCAGCTAAAAACATTAAAAATAGTTTATGCGTCAAAGACTGATAAAATTTTGTATAATTTTAAAAGAGAAATCTAATAATACTTATTTACATAAACTTGTATATAAAAAAAGAAATGTCACTTATTGCTTATTTTTAAATATAAATTTACATTGGCCTAAATAATCAAGGAATTATACAAATGCAGAGTTTAATTGTTAAATCTTTGTATCGAATTTAAATTTCTGCGTTTTTGTAATCTTTATAAGCAAAATAAAATTTTCTAATGTTGCTTGTTTTTCATTTTTTACAATAAAACAGAATGTTTCTCAGACTGTCTGGCAGCAGAAAATTTTCAAAAGTTATATTGAATACTTCCTTACAGACATTAAATATATCATTTTTATTTATACGCGGTTGTTTATTTTACAAGCCATTAGTGCCTTGGGCTGAGAAAATTGATTGTTTTTCTACTGTTAGATCCAACAAATTAGATCACATACAAACTAGAAGTCATGAAAATGGCATTGACTTACTGGCTGTGCATCTGGCATGCTTCCAAAGAGCCCTAGTGGCATTTAATTCTCTCAACGGAATATATCAGCAAATTGCAATTAGAATTTCTTTTTATATAGAAATACAGTAAACTACTCCTTATACTTCATATACATAAGTATGTTAGGAAATCCAAGTTTGCAGTGAATACATAATATTCAATTAAAATTTTTCTTTAGATTTTAAAGCTTTATTTATACCAAAAAATTAATAAATTTTAGAAAATGATAATTACAGAATTGGTTTATTTGGGGCACATCGGTTCTGCACATTTTGTTCCAAAAAAGCGGTTGATCCTTTATCCGAAATATAATTAAGAGTATTTTTCAAATTTGTTTCTGCCATTTTGTCTCAATTAAACCGTACCCCAAATAATCGGTGTGGTGTTATTTGTGACGGCCAATTATCAAATCGAGGGATATGGGCCTGAGAGGAGGGGGTGCCCTCCGTGGGGGGTCTTTCTAAGGGAACCTAACCCATATTTACGCAAGGAAATCCAAGGTTCGAGGAAACCCCGAAAACTCAGAAAGCTTAGGCCGATGGGCGTGATTGGGTTCGAGCCCAGCACCTCCCCTCTACCAGCTTTGAGAGCAGAACCTCTCGGCCGTTGGTGAGGCCCAAATTATTGGATTCTACTGCATATACAAGGTGTTCACTCTCAACGTTCTCTGATAGCTAACGCTTAAATCTTGAAAGTTAGAAATATATTTCTATTTAATCATTCAAAATTGAATAACATAATCTGGGTGGTTTCGGTTTGAGAAAATATTGTACTTTTAATAACTTAACAATACTGAATTTAAAAAGTCCTTCCGGCCAGTGCCGGGAGAAAGAGGTAGCTTTCATAATCCTTATTTAAAAAAAGCCAACTTATATCATGCAAACACACGAAGCTCAATTTAGTGGAAACCAAATATAGGAGATTCAATACTAATTTTTATCAATATAATGAATGAGAATTTCGCGAAATTAGTCAGCTTTATCCAAGCTGCTTTTCTTTAATGTAACTTATATTTGGCTGCCAAATTCGGCAATTTCTTAAAGTGCCTGTCATTTTAAGACAACATGGTGGATGAGGCTAAGCAGTGAACTTGGTCGAGACCTTAGTAATTGCTGTGCACATGCTCACTCACATCGGAATCGGTTAATATATAGGAGTGCTGTCGCATGCAAAAAATCAGATTTTTCAAAATGTCACCCACAATAGAAATTGAAACTGCTATATCTGAGCCATTTTTTAAGGTAAAGACAAACAAAAAATGCTCCTGAATCCTTATATCAAGATCAAATACTTAAGAAAGAAACCTTTTTCAATTTCTAATTTTTTTGCACCTCACTTTAAATATATATATATATTTTAATTTAATGGCCGCCATTTTGAAACAACATGGCTGATGAATCTGGCCAGCGAACTTGGTCGAGGTGTTGATGTATACTATCCACAGGCCTTCTTACATCGAAATAGGCGAATACGTGTGTTATCGCGTGACAAATACAAGATCGTTTCAAAATGTTAGCCATGCTAGAAATTCAAAGTGCTATAAATCAACCATTTTTTAAGATATCAACAAAAGAACAAATTTTCAGAAACAAAAACTGCTCCGGAATCTTTGTATCAAGGCCAAACACATAAAAAAAAAATCTTTTTCATTTTCCAATTTTTTAATACCTCATTTTGAATTTTAAATTAAATTTTTTTTAAATGGCAACCATTTTGAAACAAGATGGCGAATGAAGCTGGCCAACGAACTCGGTCGAGACATTGGTATGTACTATGTACAGACCAAGTTACATTCAAATAGGTTCATAAATACGCCTGTTATCGCGTGACAAAAATCAGGTCGTTTTAAAATGTCAGCCACAAGAGAAATTCAAAATGCTATTACTCAGCCATTTTTTTTTTAGATATAGACGAAAGAAAAACTGTTCCGGAATCTTTGTATTAAGGTCAAACACATACAAAAAAATCTTTTTCATTTTCCAATTTTTTGGTATCTCATTTAATTTTTTTTATTTTTTAATTTATTTAAATGGCCGCCATTTTGAAACAAGATGGCGGATGAAGCTGGCCAACGAACTCGGTCGAGATATTTGTATGTACTATGTACACACCAAGGTACATCAAAGTCGGTTCATAAATACGCCTGTTATTACGTGAGAAAAATCAGGACGTTTCAAAATGTCAGCCACGCTAGAAATTCAAAATGCTATAACTCAGCCATTTCTTAAGATATAGACGAAACAAAAACTGCTCCTGAATCTTTTTATTAAGGTCAAACACAAAGAAGAAAATATTTTTTCAATTTTCAATTTTTGGTACCACATTTCAAATTTAAATTTTTCTTAAAAATTTAAATGGGCGCCATTTTTAAACAAGATGGCAGATGAAGCTGGCCAACGAACCCGGTCGAGACATTGGTATGTACTATGTATAAACGAAGTTACATCCAAATCGGTTCATAAATACGCCTTTTATCGCGTGACAAAATTCAGGACGTTTCAAAATGTCAGCCACACTAGAAATTCAAAATGCTATAACTCAGCCATTTTTTAAGATATAGACGAAACAAAAACTGCTCTGAAATCTTTGTATAAAGGTCAAATACATAAGAAAAAAATATTTTTCCATTTTCAATTTTTTGGTACCACATTTCAAATTTTAAATTTTTAAAAAAATTTTAAATGGCCGCCATTTTGAAACAAAATGGCGGATGAAGCTGGCCAACGAACTCGGTCGAGAGATTGGTATGTACTATGTACACACCGAATTACATCCAAATCGGTTCATAAATACGCCTTTTATCGCGTGACAAATTTCAGGACGTTTCAAAATGTCAGCCACGCTAGAAATTCAAAATGCTATAACTCAGCCATTTTTTAAGATATAGACGAAACAAAAACTGATCCGGAATCTTTGTATAAAGGTTAAATACATAAGAAAAAAATAATTTTCCATTTTCAATTTTTTGGTACCACATTTAAAATTTAAATTTTTAAAAAAATTTTAAATGGCCGCCATTTTGAAACAAAATGGCGGATGAAGCTGGCCAACGAACTCGGTCGAGAGATTGGTATGTACTATGTACACATCGAATTTCATCCAAATCGGTTCATAAATACGCCTTTTATCGCGTGACAAATTTCAGGACGTTTCAAAATGTCAGCCACGCTAGAAATTCAGAATGCTATAACTCAGCCATTTTTTAAGATATAGACGAAACAAAAACTGCTCCATAATCTTTGTATAAAGGTCAAATACATAAGAAAAAAATATTTTTCATTTTTAATTTTTTGGTACCACATTTCAAGTTTTAAATTTTTTTTTAAATTTTAAATGGCCGCCATTTTGAAACAAAACGGCCGATGAAGCTGGCCAACGAACTCGGTCGAGACATTGGTATGTACTATGTACACACCGAATTACATCGAAATCAGTTAATAATTACGGGAGTTACAGTGTGACATAGGTCAGATATATATATATATATATATATATCAATTTTGAACGGAGGGTGGTTTCGGGGTCTGGGGGTCATGATCGATGAAAATATACCAAAATTTTTTGAAATCGCTTTCCTCCGAACGGCTGCAATAGGTAGATTTTTTGTAAAGAAAGCTACCTAAAACACTAGAATGAAATAAAAGTGGTTGACCAAATATCTACTGAAAATCTAAACAGAATAAGTCCATCCTGATTAAAAAAAAAATGACGAAAAGCATGTTTAAGATATGATTTATTTAACCTTTAATGCAACTGTAGCAGTAGTGCACATTTTAAGAACAATTTCTTCTAATTTTATTCTATTATCTATAGTTTTAGTTTCTGCAAAAGATCTTGTGAACTTGAGATGGTGGTTAGAATTTTAACACTTTAGTATTTATATGGCGGGAGCTATATGAATTATGCACATTTTCCTTTCAGTGGTTATGAATATATTTCTTAAATGAATAAATATTCTTTTTAGTAAACATTTACTATTTTTTTTTCTTTGTAAAAATACAGTAAATTTATTCTTGTCAAGTAACTTAACACTAAACGCACTGATATTTTTTATACCTATTCCTACCGGAAGGGGTCATATGACCCCTTATAAAAAGTTATCTATTTTACGATGTTTTGCAAAAAATATACCAGTTGATACACGGTGTATGAATAAAACACATTTTTTTTTTCAAATAATTGTTACAAATTGTTTATTTGTTAAAGTTAAAAAAAAAATTATAATCACGCAAAAAAATTAAGAAAACAATTATTTCAAGAAATTCGAAAATTTAATAAATAAATATTGTACTAATTTGTTTTATGTTCACAACATATTTTTAAGATTATTTCGTTCTCGATATAACCTGAAATGTTCAAACTAGAATCTCACCCGGAGTAAAGTCAATTTTCTAATTGCACTATCACACATTAACCCTTTCAGGGGCGGTGTTATGTTTATGAAACCACTTAATTTTAATTCCCAAACGCCACAATGGCACCAGAAGTTTGGGAAAATATATTTCATTTAACATGTGTGTAAAATACAGCCTTTTTCATATTTACAAAATTTTTTGTTGGTCAATTCCGGTGCCAGTTATTTACTTGAACACTTTAGTATTGAAAATGCTTCGCCCCTGAAAAGGTTAACAAAAATGATGTAATACAGTAAAATAAATGATGTAATAGCAAAAATAAGCAAGTTACTAATGTTCTTACAAAATAAAACATTTATACCTTTTTCAGGGGTCAAATGACCCCTTGCGGTATTTAAGCCTAAAATATATTTTTCTAGGCATAAAAAGTTGTTCGGAGATGAGGCATTTTAAGGAATAATATGATCATACATTTTAATAAAAGTCCTGAAATATAAAGAAATTTTGTAATGTTTTAGTTAGAGAAATAAAAAAAAAAATGGTCATTTGACCCCTCGCGGTAGTTTTAGTGTTAAATTAGGGGAGACCGGGGGAATGGCGCCACCCCGTCTAGTTTAAAAACTAACGGCAGTTTGAGATAGTGATTGCGCCTGCACTGTAGCGGCCAACAATAGAAACACTGCCTAGAGTGAGAATGGTTTTGTTGTACGTCGTTCACTTGTTCTAGTGAAAAATTTAGTTTTCATCTAGCTGCTTCTTATTTTGAGCTTCAAATGAGTAGAGGTAAAAACCTTTATTGAAAAATTAGGTACTTAAGATAATATTACCCGTAATCTACATGCATTCGCCGACATTTTGATGCAATTTGTTGAACAAGTTCGGTTTCTTCTTTCGGCTTTGCTGCGGGTTTTCCACTATAGTGTCCTCTCGGGGTAATGCCGCCACCATGGCAAAGGCTGACTTTTTCAATTTGAGTTAAATTGTAAGCTTAGCACATTAATAAATCTAGCTTAAGGAACATTGTAATAATTCATTATTTTGATAAATTACTGCTTTCTAAACATTTTTAGTAGGTTATGTGTTTCCTAGTATCCATTTTATGTATTTACTAGGTCATTATAGGGTGGCTTCATTACCCCGATACAGTGGCGGAATTACCCCAGTGTCCTGGGTAATCCCGCCACTGTACAGAGGTTGAAAGAAAAAAAAATTATGTGTGCTTACTTTACAGTTATGATTACGGTTAAATTTATACAGATACTAAAGATAATGATTCAGCTTTAGAATTTTTACTATTAAAAAATAAACATTTTTTTTAGGTGAAAAAAAATTAATTCCCTTAAGGTGTCGCCATTCCCCCGGTCTTCCCTATTTAAGTACTAATAGAAAAAACATCTACGAAGTTTCCGTTGGCGTTGAGGCCGGTTGTGCTTTTAAGGTATATGTCTACCTTCGGGACACTTGTTTTTGAAAAATATGATTTTTTTTATAAAAACGCATGTGTTAAAACGAGGAATAAAACTATGAATTCTTATAAATTTTTAACAGAATTTTAATTAACTTTTCAAATTTAGGCAATATTCAGTCAAATTTCAGTAAAGGATTGCGTTTACGCCAAACCTTCTATAACGAAATCTATTCAATATATTTCACTTTTTTTTTAAACAATATATTGGCAAATCACTTATCTGTGTTACGAAGCAAAAAATTTGTAATACCTCTTAAATTTACTGATATATACCAAATTTTGTATACAAAATATGATTTTCTAAAAAATAATTGTGTATTTTTCAATAAAAATAGCACTTAAATTAATATATACGAACTTAATAGCTATATTTTGCTTCATAACATACCAATAGATAAGCAGAACCTTGTTACAAAATTTTACTTCAATATCTTACAAACTTTTAAAGAAATTATGTGTCGCGTAAACGTACACAATAAAAACACGGTTTTCCAGAAAACACAAATTAATATTTTGATATAGCACAAAAAATTATGTAAAGTTTACAACTTTAAAATCCACGATATTTGTAGGTGTTTATATATTTTCGCATGTATTATATATTATATTTTTGTGTGTTAAAATGTATTGTTTACCTTCTGTAGCTCTTTAAACGGTCACTTCCGATATCAGAAAGTTCATTTCCGGTTTATATTTTGGACTATAACTTTGCTTCAAATTATCGCTGAACCAAAAGTAAGGCATTTTTGGAATCCTAAATGTTGTTTGAACTTTAATTTAAAAAAAAAATGAAAATTTTCACAAAAACAGCGATTTGAGGGTAGGCACATACCTTAAACTAAATCCCTCATGGAAATTAATATTTCGCTTTGTTTCTCTCTGATTGTATGTACTAAAAATTTATTCCAAATGGGTAATTCACGGCAGTGTTGAATTAAGGCGGCGGGGGTGCGGCAGGGACATCTCTCCCCCCACACCATGATATTGAAATTTAATAACTTAATTTTCTTTTCCTCGAATTTCAAAGAGACAATACATTTTTTTGTGAGTAAAAAAGGAAACTAAGAATTTTGCTGAAAATCACTGCTGAAACGTAGTTGAAATATTAATTAAAATTGTAAGAATTTTGCGTTAAAAAGCAGCGCTTCTCCCTCCGGTAAATCCTCCCATGTGAGTTAATTTCTAGTGTTTTCCTTTTAATGTTTATCTGCTTAACCCTTTTCTATTTACTACTTTTTAAGTACTTCTGTTTCTAAAATGATGAAATGATTGAATAACATCAGGATTTACAAGCAAATTTATTTGAAAATAAGGAACATCCCACAGCCCTACAAGAAGTTAAAAGTTTTCTTAATAGGGGGATGGGGAATGATGGCAGTGTTGAATTCTGAAGGGCAGGAGAGCATCCACCCGGATTTTGAAACTAATTAACATTTTTTTTTTCCCTCCGATTTTGAAAGACATGGTAGGATTTATTATTACCAAATATCTTAAAAAACACTAATAGAAAGCGGAATTAAGAATTTTCCGTTAGAAGAGGGCGGCGGTACGCCCCTTGATTCTCCTTGACAGTTAATAGTTAGATCTGATTTTTGTGGGTATATATGTTTCAAATATACAACAGGAAGTGTAAAATACCCCCCTTCACTAGGGGGGTAGAAATTACTTTTATGGAATATTATATTATTATACGAAGTACAACACTAATGCATATTGAAAGTTTTTACAGATTTTGAATATGTAACATGTATAGAAATAATGTAAAGTTGGAATATATAAATTTTTGCATCCATAAAAAATATTTAATATTTGCAAGCATAGAGTATACACTTATC
The DNA here is from genome assembly GCA_963932465.1 of Maratus speciosus. NCBI lineage: Eukaryota > Metazoa > Arthropoda > Arachnida > Araneae > Salticidae > Maratus > Maratus speciosus. The sequence goes on from OZ010787.1 coordinate 21,661,133, forward strand.
ATATACGAAACATGTGCACAGTTTTTGAAAATATAGAATTTGCACTTTTGGTATTCATAAAAAAATGCAGATAATTTGCACAAACTATTACTTTTAAACTATGCAAAAGTATTCATTTATTACAAAAGATGAGTACAATCCATACTTTTATACAAAAAAAATGCAAACAATTTTTAGCTGGATACCATTGGACATATCTGACAACACAATTCTTTCCAATAACACTATGTCAGGACCAAAGACATATTTTACTTATAAATAAGTTTCACTGACCTGATACACAGATCGCTTGAGAAGATAGGTGTATACAATAATTTTTTTTATAATTGGATGACATAACTTTCAATAATTGAAAGCACTGTTAAAAAAAGAAAATCGGGTAATCAAAACACACTGTCCTGATACACAGTGTTGAACAGTAAAGATAATATGCACAGTAATGCTTGCTGTAATCTGATGATTAATTTTTCGCTATTTGGATGCAATTTTAAGAGCGTAGAAAAATTTGCAGTTAATTAAATCAAACTGTCCTTTTTCGCAATGTCCCTAGTAAAATTACATATCGCTCACCCGCAAGAAAAAAGACACATTTCGCAAAAATTCATTTTGCATTTTATTCTACAAATAGGTTCACATAGGTGCGTCTTTCTACAAAAAAAAAAAAAAAAAAAAAAAAAATCATATGTGTAGTTATGCGGATAATTGCTTTATTACGCTATGCATCCATTCGTGACCATAGAAGGTGTAGTTGATTGTGTGGGGAGGTAAAATTACTCAACATTCGAAAACCTCATATACGTCTTCATTCGTAAGCGTTTTATGCGTTTATACACGTTTTTCACTCCTGAATGTAGAGCTAAGTGGTATAATTTCATGTTATAGTAAAATCATGCAAATTATCTTTTGCCTCTCCTGTGAAATTTGTCACCTTTCTTGCGGGTGAGTGATATGCAACAATGAAATAAACCAACTTCATAATTTACTCTTCTTGTTAATGATAATTAAAGCATCCAAGTAAATATAACCTGATTCTACTAACATATGAAGTTTCACATATGGTGTTCTGTATATACTTAAGACTATAATGAATGGCTTTACATAAGTGAAAAGCTCTATCAAAACATATAGGGGAAAGTAAGGATAATGACGCTCAGAAGGGTAATATCGCTCACCAAATATCTCTAAACAGAATAGAATTGAAAACGTGCGATCGCTACCGGCACTTAGCGAACTTCATCCTAAGTTCCCACTAAGGATTTAGTGCCCGTCCGGAGGAAAGTATTTTTGTGTCCTCCCGTTATTAGTTTGAAGTTGTTTTATTATAAAATTCTACAACATCTAACTTGAAGGTAAGTGTACACTCTTACTGTCAAATATTAATTTACTCATTATGTCTACAAAATATATACATTTATCTGTACTTTCATGCTTTTATTTATTTTTGTAGTGCGTTGTTACGCCAATTATAATGCAATAAAACCCAACATGGCGATAACGGGTAATGGCGCTCGCGTGGAATTCGAGAAGAAGTGTTGCCAGTGGGTAACTTTTTTAAAATTCAAATTTGTTGATTGACACCACTTTTCTGAAATGGCAGAATTTACCTGTTTCCGCTTTTATTAATATGTCATTAAACAAGGAGAATTTTTCGATTTAAGAAAAGTGGTGAAAATCAAAAAAATTAAATATAAAAAAAGTAGTCCACTATATGTCTAACACAATGTGTGTGCACAATATGTGTAAAGTGGTTGCAAAAAGTCTGCAGTGGTGTGAACAGCCCACACAACTACATATGTGACTTTTGTCTTACTTAAATGTTGTATTCAATCTCTGAGCGCAATGACCCTACCATGTTGGGCATTACTGCTCAATCGATGGTCATTTAAGTAAAACGATAAAATAAATTCCTAAAACTTTTATGAAAATTAGTTGATTGCAAACTGTTCCTTATGCTTTGAAGTTATACTTCGTTAATAACATATTGATTTTTTTGTCTAAATTTGAGTAGCTATTGATGCTTTCCCTTAAGTGAGTGTCGTTCGCCTACTTTCCCCTACCTAATAAATGAGTAGAATTTGTTTAGATATTATAATTATCCCGAAGCTTAAAATAATTTGACAGTGAGAACAAAACTTTGCGGAGAATACATCTATGTGTTCGCCCGAATAAAATTAGAACTTCCTTAGTGGACAATTGCCAAATATGAAGTGGACTCTGACTCCTTTTGTCCCACAGTTATATTTGTAATTCAATCTCCTTCAAATCTGTCTTCACGCAATTAATAAAAGGAAAATTTGTATTCCAAATTTCGTTGTGGCATTTTGAATTTTAAAAAAGTTGTCCAAAAATTAACCACCGGCCTTCAAAAGGTTCAATGCAAAATGTACAAAAATTTTTTTTAATGTAGGCAAACAAAAACGAAAATTGACTTACCTTATTCTGAACTACAAGAAATCACGACGCCCATAAGGTCGCTTTATGTGAGTTCAAAATCAAACAGCTACGGAGATAATGGCTTGAATTGTCCGTTAAAACTAGAAGATTGTATCAGAAACCACACGAAATTTTCGAATTCTTTCAAAGTACAAAGTCCTCGAATTCCTTTAGAGTCCTTCAAAGCCTACCTTTTCAAATCAAATTTAAAGTGTCTGTTACTGCTACAGTGTCAGTCACCGGTACCGTTGCGTTAATCCAGCATCTAAACTAACATATGCAGAATGATATCCTTTGAAAAAACAAAATTTTTATTTTACAGCATAATATTCTTTCGAAAGTGAAATCATTTTTAATTTATAAAACTTCATAACATTTTACTAAAAATCCTTTGAAGAAACAAAATACATTTTATTGTACAGTTTAATATTCTTCCGAAAACTGAATAATTTTTAATTTACAAAACTTCCTTATCTAAAAGTTTAATCTAAAACCGACTAACAATTCAGTGGACATATTTGTGCCTAGTGATTAATTTTAAGGAAAAAAGACTACTGCTCAGTTAGGAAACAAAAATAAAATAAAGTTCCGAATCATAATGAATTCGACAAAGTGCAATTCCTCCGCTGGTAACCCCTTTTAAAACTATATTATCGATCTCTATTTAAAAAGTAATCTTCTTTGAAGATCTCTGCTAGTTTCTGCAGGTTTCTCTGCTAGTGTCTGTAGCAAATTTTTACTAATGTTATCGATAAATTTTCATTAATCTTCGAGATAAATCAGTAGTGTATAGAAAAAGTGGTGAGAAAAATAAAATATTAGTTATCAGTTGCCTTCTTAGAAGTTAGGGTCGACCGTCAGCTCAGAATACGAATATTGTCATAATGCCTTTTTTTTTTTTTTTTCATTTTAGGTAGATTCCATAAGAAAAATCCCTGCCGGCCCGGCCTACAGGCAGAGGTAGATTTCGAAGTTAAGTATACTAATTTCACCAACAAAATCTAAATCATTATTAGATATAAATCCACTTTAACAGTATTATCTGTCTGCTTTTGACGAGTTTTTATTTCCTTTTTATAAAATAGCTGGTTTTATAAGATTCATGATAAGGCGATATTAAAAAAAATATTTTTCCATTCTCAACAACTCGAAATTTTCTGGCACATTTTCAGATTCAATTTTAATAAAAAAAAAAAAAAAAATGAAACATGCTGACGTGATTTTTGAAAAGATTTATAAGCGACCTGTGTTTTTATTTTTCTTTCAATTAATTAAAACTTGATTAATAAATAATTATTTTCTCAGTAGGGCAATATTTTTCGTTTCTAACACAATTGCTTCGGGAAATTCTGTTCAAAATGCCCACTTTGACATCATTTTTTGAAATTTGAAATATATTCTGCCTCTATAAAAAAAAATTGATCATTACTGTACATTATATAGTTTCTGAATAAGAGAATCTAGCAATTGGATGCGTTTGAGAGCAAAAACGAATTTAAAAATGAGTAAGAAAATAGACAGTTTGGATTTGAATGCACCCTTAATAAGATGATTTTTTCTTCAACCGATATGTATTTTTTATTTGTTTTTGCTGTAAGAATTGGCCCTATCAAAAACTCTTCTATATAAATGTTAAAGACAATATTAAGAAGATATATGATAAATTCATTGAGATTTTATATCTTGTGAATTGATGGAGTTATGAACATTTATCTTCTTCAAGCCCCGCCCTCCTTTTTTTGTTTTCTTTTTTATTTTATTTTTTTGCGGTAGGAATTAGTCCTATCAAAAACTTGTGAATATAAAAGTTGTAGATAATATTAAGGAGATGTATAATAAAATTATTGGATTTGATATCTTGAGAATTGACGAAGTAAGGAATTTTTTTCTCCCAAAAACCGTATTTTGTGCGCCCCTTGAGCCTATTTTAAATTTTATCAAAAATCTGTGATGCATGAAATTTTGGCGCTATTTTTAGAAGTAATAAAAACTTTAAACTGATTTGATATGTACAAAAATTAAGAAGTTATGGGGTTTTTTCGGTTTTCACAAAACCCCTCCCTATTTCCATCCCCTTTGTCCGCTTTTGCCCATTAACGAACTTGACCGAGATTTTATGTCCCTTGATTTTATGTATCAGTTTGGAAGAGATTTGTACAGAATTGCGGAAGTTATCGTGTCTAGAAGAAAGTGATAACACAATTGCTTCGGGAAATTCCGTTCAAAATGCCCACTTTGACATCATTTTTTGTAATATATTCTGCCTCTATCAAGGAATCGATCATTGCGGTACATTATATAGTTTCTGAATAAACGAATCTACCAATTTAAGGCATATGAGAGCAAAAATGAATTTAAAAATGAGTCAGAAAATAAGCAGTTTGGATTTGAGTGCATCCTTAATGCAATGATTTTTCCAACACAATCCGCTTCGGGACATTCGGTTCAAAATGCCCAATTTAACAGCATTTTTAAAAATATATTCTGCCTCTATCAAAAAATCGATCATTACGGTACATTATATAGTTTCTGAGTAAGAAAATGTACCAATTGGAAGCCTTTGAGAGCAAAAATGTATTGTAAAATGAGTCAGAAAATACGCAGTTTCGATTTGAATACACCCTTACTTAGATGATTTTTTTCTTCAATCGCTATGTATTTTTAATTTGTTTTTGCTGTAAGAATTGGTCCTATCCAAAACTTGTCTATATAGATGTTGTAGACAATATTAAGAAGATATATGATAAATTCATTGGGAATATAAAAGTTGTAGATAATATTAAGGAGATTTATAATAAAATTAATTGGAATTGATATCTTGAGAATTGACGAAGTTATGAATTTTTTTCTCCCAAAAACCCTATTTTTTGCGCCCCTTGAGCCCATTTTTAACTTTATCAAAAATCTGCGATACATAAAATTTTGGTCCTATTTTTAGAAGTAATAAAAACTTTAAACTGATTTGATATGTACAAAAATTAAGAAGTTATGGGGGAGGGTTTCGGTTTTCACAAAACCCCTCCCTATTTCTATCCCCTTGGTCCGATTTTGCCCATTAACAAACTTGACCGATATTTTATGCCCTTTGATTTTATGTATCAGTTTGGAAGAGATTGGTGCAGAATTACGAAAGTTATCGTGTCCAGAAGAAAGTGATATAGATAGATAGATAGATAGAACAATAGATAGATAGATAGATAGATCAATAGATAGATAGATAGATAGATCAATAGATAGATAGATAGATAGATAGATAGATAGATAGATAGATAGATAGATAGATAGATAAAGTTTTTTACTGAGGGTGGTTTTGGTTTCTAGGGATCATAATCGGTGTAGATCTGCAAAAATTTTTCAGAAATTCCAACATAGGAACGATCCCAATAGGTAGTATTTCATACGAAATCTACCTAATACTACCTATTACATTCTCCCCTATATTGGAATTTCAGAACATTGCATATCTACGCCCACTATGACCCCTAGAACCCAAAAACCACCCCCAGATCAACCTTTTATTAGGTAGATTTCGTATGAAATATTACCTATTACATTCTCCCCTATGTTGGAATTTGTGAAAACTTTTTGCAGATCTACACCGATCATACCCCTAGAACTCAAAACCACCCTCAGTAAAAAACTTTATATATATATATATATATATATATATACATATATATATATATATATATGTATATATATATATATATATCACTTTCTTCTGGATACGATAACTTCCACAATTCTGCACAAATCTCTTCCAAAGTGATACATAAAATCAAGGGGAATAAAATCTAGGTCAAGTTCGTTAATGAGCAAAATCGGATCAAGGGGATAGAAATAGGGAAGGGTTTTGTGAAACCGAAAAAATCCCATAACTTCTTAATTTTTATATCTATCAAATGCGTTTAAAGTTTTTATTACTTCTAAAAACAGGCCAAAAATTTATGTATCACAGATATTTGATAAAATTTAAAATGGGCACAAGGGGTGCAAAAATGGTGTTTTAGGCAGAGAAAAATTCATAACTTCGTAAATTCTTAAGTTATAAAATCCAATTAAATTTATTATAAACCGTCTTAGTATTATCTACAACTTTTATATTAACGAGTTTTTGATAGGACCAATTCATACCGCAAATAAATAAATAAATATATAAATAAATAAAAACGAAAACAAAAAGGGGAGTTTGAAGAATAAAAAAATCCATAAATTCCTCAATTCAAAAGATATAAAATCCGTATGAATTTATTATATAACTTCTTAATATTATCTACAATATTTATACTGACAAGTTTTTGATAGGAGCAATTCTTATAGCAAAAACAAATTAAAAATTCATAGCGGTTGAAGAAAAAATCATCGTATTAAGAGTGTATTCAAATCCAAACTGCTTATTTTCTCACTCATTTTTAAATTCATTTTTGCTCTCAAACGCATCCAATTGGTAGATTCTCTTATTCAGTAACTATATAATGTACCGTAATGGTCAATATTTTGATATAGGCAGAATATTGATTAACAACTTTTATATTGATTAACAGCTTTTATTTTGATTAAAAACTTTTATATTGATAAATATTTTATATGACCATCTCTTACCAGAAAAAAAAAATGAAAAATGAAAAAAATGAGGGGTTGAAGAAGGAAAAAAAATCATAACTTCGTCAATTCACAAGATATCAAATCCGCTTCAGTTTATTATAAATCGTCTTGATATTATTTACGACTTTTATATTGACAAGCTTTTGATAGGACCAACTCTTACATCAAAAACAAATTAAACAAAAATAGAGGTTGAAGAAAAAATTATCGTATAACATGATTCTGATAAAACCAGATTTCACAGAAAAATGAAATTAAAAATTCGTCAGAAGGGACCAGATAAAATTGCTGAATTAGGTTTATCTCTAATCTTGATGTAGTTTTCGTTGATGAAATTATTACACTTATCTTCTAGGCCGAGCCGGCAGAGATTTTTAAATCATCTACTCCATTTTTCTCCTCGGATGATTTCAAACCGGATGATGCTCTTAGCATCCGTTTCCGATGCGATTTTAACCCTTTACGAAGAGAACAAACCACTAACCAATTACCGTGGCACCACTTTCCTTTAACTCTTAACGGTCGAAAGTCCTCCCAGGCGCAGGTATCTCTTACACGAATTTATTCGGTTGACACCATTTTTTTTAAAGAAGCATTTTTACTTGCACTTCGACACCATGTGAAGAGAAAATTACTACGATACTCGCTCGCAAAGTGTTAAAGCGTTATTAGGGGATATCACAGGCGAACGATCCGAAGTTGCGCGTGGTATGTGTTTAGAAAATGGAGTTATGAATAAAGAGGAGGAGACATATAGTGTACTGTCTACGAGTTGCGAATGAAGTAACTGAGGAGGTTGTCACAAAATTGCGACTTCTGTTTTTAAATCGGATCTTCAGTTTCTGATTACCGCCGGGGCAAACACCCCACCAGTATTCGTCTTATTTAAGCGTCTTATTCGCGAAAAAAATTTCTCACAAATGTGGTAAAAATTTCTGTTTTCTTTTACTGGTGTCAGTTTGTCTTGTAAAATTGTCAGTTTGTTTTCCTGGTTGTCACAATATGGCGGAAACGCAGGGCCTGACTACCGCGAAAGTAAACTTCTATCAATAAAAATGAAAAACTGCTTCTACCATTATTTTTGACTGAAATTTTGCAATAATAAGGCGTTTAAATAAGGAAAAAATTTCTATATAAATATACTGGTGGAAGTTTCCACCGGCGATAAACAACCTCTGCCGATATACTTGAAGCTTCACTATTTTAAGATATGTCAGTTCCTCTTTATTAATAGTTCCATGGTTTCCATTCTTTAGGCTTGCTTTAACAATTTTCCGCAATGCATTGGCAATTGATTTTAGGCAATTGCTATTTGCTTTTTTATAGATTACATCTCCACTTGCCTTTAAACGCCTAAATATAAACTCCGGTCTCATTCCAGTCATTACATATATCTAGAGATGCCTGAATCAAGAAAAAGTTATTTTATAACACCTCGTATAGTATGAAAAAGAAATAGAAACTCGTTCGTAATATTTATAAGTAAATATTTAAAACTAAATACCGACTCAGTTTAATGTACGGTAGTTTAATGAAAACCATTTGCATGAAACATCTGTTATAATTTCACTTGTCTTACGTACATTTTTAAAGCGAATGATGAGTCATTTAATCTAAACTTTCTTACATAAATTTTAATTAATACTTAGCTACACTTAATTTTACTGAGAATTAATAAAGGAATTATATTGTATGTTGTTAAATAGTAATTAAATTAGTAATTAATTTTCATCTATATATTAATTGTTACAGTTTTCTAGAAAAGATTCAAATTAAAAAGAGACATTATAATGAGGCCGCACATATTCATTTTCTGAAATTGAAATTCACAGTTTAAATACACGGACAGAAAGATAAAAGTTTTAAAATCATGATATCAAAATTAAGTTTTAAATTTACTGGAAGTGAAAATATCCTTTTATTTGAACTTGAATAGCAGTTATTTGTAGAAAGGACTTATTAATTACCTCGTAGTTTATACATTCATTTTGAGAACATTACGATACATTAGTTATCATTTACAGTCAATTTTAATTAATCCCTGTAAATTAACACTTATTTTGTAATCAGTTTAATGTTGTACTAATAAATGCAATTAACATTTGCAGGTGGATGCAATTTTCTTAATGGTTTTCATCAAAAATTATTTATTATGCGAATAATTTATAAAAATATTTTTGTAACTTTAATATACAATTTAAAAGATATTTATTTTGATTTTTAGATTACTTGCAATTAAGTTAAGTAGATTTATATAAATAATATTATAAGAGAGCATACAGTTATTAAGCTATTTTTTATTTTAAAATATAATTTTATGATGAAATAAAATTATCAGAAAGGTTTTCTTTTATAAAAAGCTCATATTATTAGAAAAACAAATATATATTAAAATAAACTAATTACGAAGGCTTGTTGCAAGTTATTTAATTTGGCTTTTCTTTTCTTTTTGCACAAAAATTGACATGGCAAATAAGCAAAAAAAGGCCTTTTTCTTCTCTCCCCCACCCCTACTCGTTCGTGGCAAGCAGTGATGTTCCTCTTCTCTGGTACATTTAATGGAAGAACAAAGTGTAAAAGCTATTTTCTATCCTATGCAGAGAAACGCCATTCTTCCCCTCTAGCCAGCTAGCATGCTAAGGTCAATTAAAAGAAAGAAACTGGAAAGCAGGAATTCCGCTTTTTCAGAATTTAGTGTCGCCATCGACGAAAAAAAATATGCATATAAACATAGATAGTACGAAATATATTTCAGTTTTAAGACTTAAAACGCACGTTTTAATTTTACATAAAATGACGTCATTCGCATCCGCTGGAGAATTCCTCATTTTCGATCCAGTCTTAAACAACATCTACACTAAAGTATGCATATGATGTCACTATCATTGAATAATACACAATTAAAAAAAAAGAGAGATGTCGTCATTCAAGAAACTCGAGACAGAAATCGGCTATCTAATGATGCATATGCCTTCATTTGTTTGTAATATTAATATAATATTTAAAATTAAATATATTTTATAATAGCTCCATGTTTTATCAGAAATCATTCATTTATATTTTTTCAAAATAGCACGCATTTTAATTAAATTCTTTTTTAGATGTTATGGCAACAAAACGATATAATTAATGTTTTCCAAATATTTCTCCTTTACTTTCTACAGAAACGGAGTACTTGATTGCCAATATTAAACAAATAGTGCTAAAAACTACAAAAAATTAATATCTCAAAAATAAATTGAGATGCAGTTTTCAAACAAATTGCATTTAAAAGTACTTTTTTCTCCAATACGACGGCATAAAATTGAAAATATGCAATGCTTAGAAGTTGAAAAATTTGCAGTAGAGTATTTAACCGTACAATGATACATCTGCTTTGTTTTACGGGTGGCTTATACAACGGAACGTTGTTTTTTTTTAAAACTGCACTTTAATAGCTGGCATAAAGAAATATCACATCGGGAGCTAATAGTATCAATCCAGCCCCGTGTCATCTAAAATTGGATACAAGGCTAAAAAATGCTCAAGATTTTATGTAAACAAATCACATTTTTGTGCTCAAAATTAAAACTGATTAACATATCACTTTTTTTTTCTTTTCTTTTCTTTTTTTTTAAAGATGATAACATATAACTGATTTATAAGTAATTCACATAATGTAAATCTATAAATCTACAAAAATTTCAAGAATAAGTAATTTTAATAAAATTAAAGAGTAATATGTATTTCTTAATTTAAATATTTCTTCCTTGCTAAAAATGCTTGGAACCTTTATTGACATAGAGCCTGTGTGTACGGTACACATTGCACAATATATTCGCGCCCTCATGGTTTGGAGGAATGTATCTGTTACTGGGTTGATTAACTATGATTTTTTTATGAAAGGGTTGTGTTTTCAATTATTAAGAGAAGTTTAGTGGGAGAGAATTTTTAATTACGTAACCAGTAGAAATTTAATCAATAAAACGTGATAGATGGAAGACACACACTACTTCTTTGTGATGAGTGGCTTCTTTTATAAGGAAGAAAAGTAATCGAAAGAAATGTCATATAATTGTCCTTCAAGATACTTGTGGCAAAAAAGTTGATTTTAGTAAAGGAAATCTGTTTTTCGTATGATATTATACCTTTATCCATTCACATTTTGTAACACAGTGAAATGCGTTTAACATGAAATGATATAGCGGTCCGGATAGTGTACTATGCAATTTTATACATTTTCTTTTCTTTTAACACGAAACAAAGATCGTTTAACACGAAAAAATTTTTTTCTTTCTAGCTAGTTAGTTTGAGTTGAAATTGGGAATTGTGATAAAAGTACTGAATTTTGGGTGAAAATCAGTGAATTTCATATGTTTTGTAAATTAGCTTATGTTTTATTTGCACAATGTCTGAGAAATCGGCGCGAAAACAAACTGCCATTTCGCTTCAAATAATGCTGCTTAATGCAGTTGATGAAAAAGAAGGACGAAAACAGAAATCTGCAAAGAGTTTGGCATTGTCTCAAAGAGATTGGCATTCTACTTTATCAACAATAATAAAAAACAGGGTTCCCATTATGTTAATGATTGAGCGCAGCACGTTTATGCCAGAGAGAAAACGTATGAGAACTGCTAAGCGCGAAGATTTAGAGACAGCTTTCCTTATTTGGTTCAAACAAGCTATATTTCAGAATGCTGAAAAAAAAAAAACAATTAAAAAAAGATTTAGCCCCCCAAAAACAGTATTTTTTTACTTGCTTTTTATCCTACTGGATGCAGTTTACTAATAGTTTAGCAGGGAATCGAAGTAAAATTTGACGACGTCGAAAATATTTGAGAGTTTTGTTCTTTTTTTACGAATCTTTTAACGCGAAATTCTTTGAACACGAAAAATATTTTCGGTCCCTTAGTTTTGTGATAAACGTATTTCACTGCATATACAGTAAGTGATCAGTTATCCGGGAAAAGGAAGAGAGAATGGTTTTTCCGAGAATCAGAAATAATCGTTATTTAGCAAATTATTTAATCTAGATCATTATTTTACTCAAGAATGCTATTACATCTAATTTTATTAGATTATTACTCAAGAATATTTTATAATATTCTTGAGTAATTCTAATAACTCAAGGATATTTCTCATACTGGGATTTATTTTATAAGCACGTAATTTTTTTTAGTATTCGAGCCAGATTATGTATATAAATAAGCTTATTTTTTTACAAATATGTTATTTGCCTACAATTTCTATCACGAACAGTATACTCATCTTATTCACAATATTAAATTAAAATTCTCATAAGATGTCTCACTATAGATATTGCAAATTTACAAAATATTAAGAAAAATACTTGGAAATTATATTTAAACAAATACAAATATTATAAACTTTTATTTTTAATTTGGAAAAACTGCGCTCATCAAATGCAGATTTTAAAATAATAAAATCAGAATTATTTGACTGACTTCTACAGGAAAATACGCAAAATTTGGTTTTCCAGTTTCACTATTGCAACGGTGCCGCCTGCATCAGATATAGAATTTGTAGCACTCACCTATCCGGACATTTGAAGTGACACATTTCTGAAATCAGTCTTTCCGAAACATTCCAGTGAATTCAGCCTTTACATTATTTCTTTTTTTTCAGACATACAGGGCGATTCCAAATTGTTTTTACAAAATAAGAGGTGTGATAGTATACCCATCCAGACGAGTAATAATTACCATAGAACATGGGGTCGCAAATCACTTATTGAGTCACAAATACAGGGTGTTGTTTCTCCCTAACTGAAGTCGTCTTGTCGGTAATACTTTTCCGAAAAATAAAAATATTGCAATAAACATGTAACGATATGTACCTTGTTTTGTATGAAATGTGATAAAATCACAAAAAGTTCTGGAAAAACAGGGTACTCGCACAATCGATGATATCGTATGAAAAGCTAATCACAGTCAAAATGTGGAGCGTCAAATGCATACTGCTGGCGCGAATAATGGAAACTTCTACCACTTTTTTTGTGTGTTATCATATTTACAACAAAAGTGAGCATGTCAATTAAAAGTTTCATTATAATATACTTCAGTTTTCTGAAAATTATTACCGTCAGCCAATGTTCGAATAGGATAGAACACCCTGTATTTTTGACTAAAGAAGTGGATTGCGACCCCATGTTCTATGGTAATTATTGCTCGACTGGATGGGTTCTATCATCTCTCTTATTTTGTAAAAACCATTTAGAATCACCCTGAATATAATTTTGATACATTTTATATTCAACTTAATTTATATTATATTTCTAAATTATGTACTATTCTAAAATATGTAACTCATAACTCTAAACTATACTTGTGATTATGGTTTATGAATTTATTCATAAACTTTTCTGCTTTTTGAAAATCAAGAACGAGGGAGAGGGGGGGGGGGGATAAATATTTTTTACCGGCGGTTATATATATATAGATATATATATATATATATATATATATATATATATATATATATATATATATATATATATATATATATATATATATATATGTATATATATATATATATATATATATATATTTTGCAGGCTACCAGATTTTATAAAATTTCTAAAGCCTTTCTAATTACACTAAACGACAATTTTTATTCCTAAAAGGTTTTACAAGTAGACAACAGACAAATTTGTGTGTGAAACGAATAAATTTGTCGACCTTATAGATATTCCGGAAAGAAAATACAGTAAATTTAGCTAATATCATATTGTATGAATTAATTTTTTATATTTGTTTCTTTGAATTTAGCCGTAACAACATTTCAATAGATATATAATTGTGAAAAATAGTACTTTTAAAGTTAAAGCACAGTAAATTAAATACTTGGTGATCAAAAAAGTCATTACGCATAGCTGGCAAGTTTTAAGCTTTTTGGTTGCCACAATTTATGAAATTTATGAATTGTAATTTTCACTTTATTTAATAGCAAAATTTAAACGAAAATGTTTACCATTTGGAAAGAGTAGAAAAAAAAAAAAGTAAAACTAATACGTCATGTATTTTTCGACAACAGAAAATGTCGCTGACTTTAGTTTTCCATTTATCGCATATGGAACTTTATTCAGCTATTTCTGTCATTCTTAGGTCGTCATTTTGCACGCTCTTTTACTTACGCATTATACCTTCACAATGCTATCGGCATTGTGTAGGGATAATACGTAAGTAAACGTGCAAAAAGACGTCCGTCTGACATTTGCCTAAGGACTTGATAGCGTAGCATCATTTTCTTTTACATGAATTAATAAAAAAAAATAGTAATGAGATAACTTATTACGATTTCTTTTATGTAAAAAGCAACTTTTAATCATATTACATAACATAATTTATGAACAGTCTTAACTAGGTATCTTTAAAATATAGTCCGCGGGCAATCAAGATACCACTATCTTAAATGAGAAAAATTTGCCCTCTTTAATTAATGACAGAAACTTTGTTATTTAATAAGGCAAAGATTATTTCACCGAATACATGGAGGCGAACGACTTTCAGGCGAAAAGGCTGAAGACCCCTAATTTAATAATTACTTATATTCTTCATATTATGAAAATATACATTTTTTATCCGCCTGCCTTAAAGAGAATAATTACACAAAGTAATTTGAAAGTTCTCAGATTAACCAACGTACAAGATAAGCACAAAAGGGTATGGACATAAGCTTTAGCAAAACTTGCGTTACAATCCCCAAAAATAACGAGATTTAATGAAAGGAGAAAAAAGTAATTCGTATCGGAAATATCACATTAGCGAAAAAATTGACCAAAACGATTTTCCATCAAAAGAATACGCTAGAAAATAAAACAATAGCTGTTAGAGTCGGATAAGGGGAAAACCAGGAAAACAACGCGCAATTACTTCATTTATGTAAACAGCAACATAATAATATTCACCTGAAAGTTTCTATCGCTATCAATGTAAGATTTCGGTTGACTAATTGAAGGCTTCCGGTAGTTTTCAAGATTATTCAATTTTTTTAAATGTCTTGACAAATCACTAACGCATTTTCGTTTATAGCTTTATGAAGATGTAAGAAAAAGTATATATCATAAAATCTATGAGCTTTTTTTTTTTTTTACACTTTTCGATCTAAATCTGATTTGTACTTTTAAGATTCAAAGCAAAATAACATAAATTAAATGTTTTAACACTAATCCTACATTTATCTACTTTTATACAACAGTTTCGAATTTACCTAATATTTTTATTATACTTAAAAAAATTCTTTTTAGGCGTTGCGGGTGTAATAGTCGTGTGAAAAGAAAATCTAAAATGAAGTAGAAAGTCGAGCTGCCTTATTAAAATATATATATTTTAGAAAAGTTTCAAAGAAATAACATACAAATCTGGGCGGAAAACTCTTAGTACAAAACTATTCTCTACACAATTCAAATGCAAATATTAAAACTAGTTAGATGTGCCAATCCCAAAACTTTCTTCTATCTCATGTCAATATTTCATTATAATTAGTCTTATTCGTATTTTTATTAGAATTAAGGATAACTTCATACACTTTTCGGTGGTACAATATTGAAAATTGCACAAAAAATCGTTATTACAGCGTCCCCTTCCGGCGGAATTTTTCCAAATTCACGGAGGATCTTCTTGCCATGGCCAAAAACATGCACAAAAAAATTGGTTCAATTCTATGCATAACTTTATACAATTTTTTGATGGTACAATGGCGACACACGGACAGACGGACATTTTGTATAAACATATTTTTGTGATCTTGGACCCCTAAAACGTGTAAATCCGTCGAAAACCGAAAGTCGAAAAATTTTTCGATTACAATACTTTCTTCTATTGAAGATAGAAGAAAGTAACAAGAAATATGTTACGTTATAGTCTAAAGCATATACCTGGTGTGAAATTCGAGGAAATCTCTAATTCAGAATGATTGCTGTAATTGCCTTGTAAAGCAATTTATAACGAACTTTTCTCAAAGTGTCACAATTTTAGTTTTTCTTAAATTAGAAATGTGAAACGGGCAGTTAGAGCGGAAATAATAATTAATTATCAAATTTAAAAGTATCTATACAGAATTCAGACGAAAACATGAAAAAGAGAAATCTTTATCTATAATTTATAATAATTTATCTTTAAATGATATTTTAACATTTTCATACACTGTGAAATGCAAGGAAAATTGCAATCTGGAATTATTGCTCGCGCTGAAAAGCAATTTGTTACGAACTTTTATCAAAATGCCAAAAGTTTAGTTTTTTATAAAAAAGAAAGTGGGAACAATAATTAGATATATTTATGCAGAATACAAAATTCTAAAGAAAACACCAATATCAATTTGAAAAATGAACACTTTTTAATTTTGTTACGCATATATACATTTAAAGCTTAAATAAGTAGGTATTCACTAAATTTTATAAAGCCATAAAGTTTAAAAGGCATTTACTTTTTATATCTATGCGTGTTTGTTTTTTACCCTCTCTCGAGCAGCGTGTTTTGTTTACATACCCGAAACGACCGGCAAATTGTTTCATTCACTGGCTTCAGAGGCAAGTACGTTATTAAATAACTGCCAGTAGTAGTGATTCCGGGATCACGACATTCACCGTGACCGGTCAGTTTTGGAGCGTCATACTTTGTAGCCAATGGCGTTTCGAATACACTTTTTACTTACAGATTGGCAACAAGTTTATGCAAAACAACTATTTAAGTTGTGTATGAAAATCTAGACTGTCGTGGATCCTTTCCCTTTCAGAAATATCTGCATGTTAATCATCCTTTTCATAATGTAGGTGTGTTTTAAATATTATTTTAAGTGTTTTTTATGTAACGGCAAAGCAATGCTGTATTTAGTGCATCTGATCTCATTTCGTGTTAAGTAAATCTTTTTTTTTTTTTTTTTTTTTTTTTTTTTTTATGGAACTGTTGTTTAGAATAAAGTCTTCCACATTACAACACTGAATGGTTGAATATAACAAAATGTGAGATTTTGAAAACAAAAATTTTGAAAATTTAAATCGTTTTAAAGTTTCAGATTTTTTTTTAAATGTTGGTTGAACAGCTGAATAAAGGAATTTATATGTAAAATTGTTAAAGTTTTAAGATCTTAAGGTTATGTAATTATAAATATGTGTAATTTTCTTGGCATATGTATGCCAGGATAAGGACAATTTCATTCTAAAACATTTTTCACATTCTTTTTTTTTTTTTTTTTTTTTTTTGTTTGTTATATATATATTTAGATCTAACATTTTAATATTGTTTAAAGGAACATGTTTCCTCTATAGTATCTCAAATTCAGTGAAACGTTCAGTTTTATTTGTAATTTATAGAAGCCTGGAAAATGACACAATAAAAGTCTACTCAATTATTACAAAGCCTTTAAACACATTATTTTCAAAGAAATATCTAAAATATCTTGTTGGTAGCAGTGATTTTACTACTTCTGACTTAAACTATGTCAAGAACGAGAAAAATTACTCTGCAGCGCCATCTTTATACCTCATAAAGAACTAAAATGAGCAGGCAGGACAATGACATTCATTTTCAGTGACAATCATATTTTAATTATGGAAAATTATTTGTAAAATACAGAACTTGTTACTATCCACATATATGTGTTATATCAGGTATAATCATTAATTAGAAATTTAAAAAAAAAACTAGAAAAAGATATTTGTACATGATAGCAGAAAGCCTTTTACTTTGCACACATCACAGTGTGACATGCCAGGAAAATGATAATCTGAAATTTTAAGTCTTTTAATTGCTTTATTTTTGTGTTATTATGAATATAATATGTCTTGAAAATACTTCTAAGAATATTTTTTTATTAGAATGTAAAAAAGAAAATTGCATTATATAACATTGAATAGAAATTTTATTGTGCGGACTGCAGTTTCCGTATTTTGTGATTTTGACCCGCATACTCTCTTCGGTCATATCTTTAAATGGCCGACAAATCTAAACGAATTATTAAAAACTTTAATATTTCATCTTTAACATAAATATTCTCTTTTTAAAAAAAATTATAACTCCATGAAAAGCAAATTGATGCGAATGATTTTCAAAATATCATTATATCCGATTTTCTAAAAATAAAATAATGTGAACTATATTTAGTGTCAAATTATAATTATGTAGTTATACATAGCTAAATTTTATAAATAGATTAATATAAATTTTTAAATTTGCATTGTTCTCTACAGCAATCGAACAAAAATAATAAAAACAGAAAAAAAATATGTTATAATCTTAATCGTGCTTCCATACACATGTTATATACTTCGAGGGCAGTATTTATTCCGAATGACTAACGTAAAAAGCAGTATACTACGAACTATTTTTTAAATATTAAAATTTCAGCGTTCCTAAAAGTAGAAAAATATGAAGAATATTTTCAGCTAAATTTATAACTGTGTCGCGATTAAATTCCGAATTAATGAAAGTACAGTGATAATCATTTTTAAAAAGAACATTTTTCTTGCTTTACAAAATTCAAATGAAAGGCGAAATCTGCAGAATTCCGAAACTTCCTTCATTCATCTGCCGTGAAATGCAAAGAAAATTTTAATTCAGAATTATTGCTCCCCGAAAAGCAATTTGCTACGAACTCGTTTTAGAACAACTGCAATAAAAGTTCTTTAGTTTGGAAAAACAATATACGTATATGTTATTTAAATATCTTAATGGGAATCGGTCATCTTTATTATTCTTTATATAAATGACTATTTTTATCATAAAATCGCATGAGAGAAAATGTACCACACATTAAAATATAATTTTGTTGGTAAATATAATTCGATGAGGAATGTTTTAAAAGGGATAATGATGAATATTTTTAATCGTAAAAATTCGAATCATTAAGCATTTTCTGTAATAGAAAATTTATTTTTAGCATAATTAAAATTCTAAACAACATACAATAACTGCACTAAAACACAAATGTCCAACCATTATTGCTTCAAATATACAGTACAAAAACAGAAAGAAAAAGAAAGAAAGCACCAGAAAACTAAGGTCATAAATTCATTTCTACAAGTTCCACAATAAGATACTTTTGGTATAGCGACTAGAATATATAGTGTGGAAATCGGCTATCCCTGTAATACTTAAAAAAGCATTAAAATATTGTATTCCTTAAATGTGCAATGATGCTGCTGAAATATGAAGATCGCAGCGACATCTGCAGGATATTTTCTAAAACTGCAAGAATATTGCTAGTCTATACAGTGTAATACGAAAATCATGCAGATGTCGCTGCGATCGATTCTTTGAATTTCAGCAGTATCGTCGCACATTTAAGGGATACAAATTTTTAGCATTGTTTGGATAGCATATTTCCACACTATGTATTCTAGACGCTGTACTTTTGGTTTCCTTAAGGGATAATCTATATTTCGAATTCATTAAAAATTTTAAATTATCAATATCAACTCGCATTTTTTAAAATTAAACTTAACATTAAACCTAAAAATAAATTTTCCTTTTTCTACCTTTCAAAACACATTAAATGTGGTTTTAATTGTTTTATTAGATTATGTCAATATTCAGAGCCCCTTTTTAAAAATCGAGTCGAAATGCTAATGATAAAATTTAAATTAAATATATCATAAGTATTATATTATTTATACGTCAACTATGCTACTCCAGCCTTGAATATGATTTAATCCTGTTCGAAAAAATTTTCGTTCCCTTCATTATATATCATAAGTATTTGTAAACAAGAATAATAATGTTCATCTAGAAATCCTTAAATACATATTTTTTAGTATTTCACACGAATAAAATTCCTGGAAATGTATTTTTAACTCTCACCTAAGATACTCTTCTAATAACATATTTTTCGGATTTGTTCAAAATTTGAAAATTAGTTATACAATTTAACACAAATATGTTTTGAGTATATTGTATAAGTATCAGATAATATTCAATGCAGTATATTTTTGGCGAAAATAAATACAAATTCTTTCTATAAAGAAATGTGTATTGAATTATTTTTAAAAACTGGAAAGAATCCATCATTTTGTAACGAAAAAATTTTGAGTTTTATATAAAAAAAAAAAATACTAGTATAGAGAAAGAAAAAATTATAAAGCCAACGCTGTAACATGATATTACAGCATTAATGTAACATAAATAAGAAGGGTGAAAGTTATTTCAAAACCTTTTTAATAAAGGATCCAAGTATATATTCAAGTGATCATTTTCGTGTAAATTTCCACGATTTCTTTTATTTGTTCGTTTTGTTTAGCTAGCGTTTTTTATTATAAAAATCGTTAATTTTTATTTTTAGGTCTGACAGTTGCGAAGTAAATCCTAACTTAACACACTTAGAAAGGAACTTTCATCATACAGCTAACAATAGAGAAAAATTCAGAGATCTGCAATTTTTGGGCTTTCCAATGTATAAAAATATAATAGCAAAGCATATAACAAAATACTTTTAATAATTTTCTCTCTTAAGACTTTAAATTATTTGTTCGATCTTAAAAGCTTGTTCTTCAAAAGCTAGAACCTCGAATGCATTTTAATAAAAACTTGATTTTTAGTAAGTTTGCTTTGCGCAAATTTTGATTATTCAAAAGGTTTTGTAGATATTTTTATGATGCGTTTCAACATTCATTTAAGCATATTTATTTGTGTAGTGAACTAGATGTTATGCTCTGTGCTTAAAACTTATGACGTAAAGCCATTTAAACAATAAAAAAATGAAAATGTTAACTAAAAGTCTCAGCTTTTTGGTCTAAAATATGCCTCTTTCAGTCATATTATGAAATATTAATATATGAAGCAGATTCGATTTTGACATTGTCAAAGATATAAAAATAATTCTAACTTACGTTTAAAATTGCCTTTTTTTGAAATTTTTGAAAACATTAATAAAACTGTACTTGTTTTCGCAGTTTTATATCTGAATTCAACTAGAAATAAATTCATTGTTAAAAAATATTTCAATTTAAAAATATTTTTCAAAAAATGTTTTTCGAAAGTAGACCTGGCTTTTAATGCACTGTAAAATAATCCATAATGTTACAAAGAATTTTCTAGGAAACTGGGATGCCCAGAACTGCTTATGTAACAGCAACAAAAAAAAAATTATGTAAGGTCAGTCTGCCTAAATGTGATAACCCCTAAATGCGACAATGTTCTTTTACATAAAATCTTAATGCAAGAATCATAAATAAATGTTATATAATGAAGCATACGAACTTCAGAAACAAAACCCGAAACATTTTTTTGCATGTAAAACGGTTTTTTTAAAGTAATCTCCAATCAAATACACATCGTTCATTTTACATCGCCCCCATGTTTCGTAAATGCGACAAAATTTCCCGAAAGAGGCTCACGGTTTTTATTTTTTAACTTTGGAAATCAAATAACCTTATAAACGTCAAAAGCTACGTTGTCCGTTTCAATTACCTGACAATTTAAACTAAAGAAAAGACGATCAGTTTCCGGATTAGAATTTGAAGTGGACTACGCATTTAGAAGAGCTTGTTTTTAGCCTGTGCCTAACAGCGACATACATACTGCTGTAAATGCGGCGAAACATTTAGAAGATCAACGAAGAAGTTTATATGGGATTTTTTATATATTGTGTTAAAATGATATTTAAATCAAATTTTATGTTTAATTAAGCTGTGTTGAGTCAGCATAATCGTCCATTAATGTTTTTCTTTAAGGGGACACAGTACCTTTTAAAACTACTTTTTCGAATTTGAATAATACTGTAACGTACTTAAATATAGTGTCACTACATATATTAGGTACTATAAAGCAAATATAATTTCATATAATTTAAAAAAAAATCTTGTAGAATAGCCTATTTAACTAAAATTTAAATTAAAAAAAAATAATTTTTTTTTTTTATCCCTACTACTTTTTTAAATATGAATATTTTTGCGTCAATTTTTTCCATATTCCTTAGATTATACTACATAAAACTGTACATGGATTTTTAGATGTATGGGATATTACATTTAATATCAATCTTTTTCTCTTTTGTATAGTAAAAAATCAAGGAAAAGTAATTGAAATTCTTAAAAAAAAAATAACTATAACCTTGAATATTAAATCCATGCACAATTTTATGTAGTATGTTTTTAGGATTATGGAAAAAAATTTTGAAGCAAAAATATTCATATTTAAAAAAGTAGTAGGGATTTCATTTTTTTTTTATTTTTTTTTTATAATTTAAATTTTAGTGAAATTGTTCTACAAGACTTTTTTCTTTGGAATTATATGAAATTATATTTGCTTTATAATACCTAATATCTGTAGTGACATTATATTTAAGTGTATTACAGTATTATTCAAAATTGGAAAAGTAGTTTAAAAGGTACTGTGTCCCCTTAATCAAGTGTTTAAATATGTGTTTAAGACGATCAAAAAAGAAAAATACGCTTTTTTAAAACTTTTAATTAAAAAGAAACGCAGTGTCTATTGTAAGAAACGCAATGTCTATTCCAGTAACATTTATAGACACATGATTAAGAAATTTGCAATTATTTTACATAATGCACTCTGAGAAATGAAAATTCTGGAAAATCTTGTGTAGATTGAAACATTTATTTTAATTTTAAGGCGGTTCAGTAAGTAATTTTACCAACATTATACCATTCGGTAGCTTAAATGCTGTCTCCGATTAAAACGTGATGCAATTGAGTTATTCCCTGGTTTAGGAGTCATGATTTTTTTTAACACTTTTATAAAATCTGATATTTTTATTCTGTTTTCACTTTGTATTCATTGTAATCAACATTTTCTACTTTTAAATTAGTAAAAGATAAAAAATGAATAAAACCATGTTTATCTAAATGAATATTTGCTTCCATATACGTATTTTTAAGTACAGAAAATGTTAATTTTTTTGTGAAAGTGCAAGAAAAATGAAGAGGGAGGGGGGGCAAAAGAATATCAGGCACAGAGCTTCTCTTTGGCTTAATCAGAATTATTAGAAATATTGTACGATTTTATCTATTTCTAAGGCTGATATATTTATCATGTGACATTTTATAATAAAGTTATATGTAATAAATAGTCTAGTTACAATATTATAAATAACTTTTAAATACTCTTTTAACCCGTAAGCTCCACACTGAATTCGCACCGACCGAAATGTCGGTGTCTTTAATTAATTCGCATTTTTCATTCAGAAAATAAGAATTTTGATAAAATAAAATATTTCATTTGGATTCCTTATTAAATTTTGTATATGCATCATCTAGTTATATTTCATTTTCACCAGACGGTCAGTAAAATTATACGGAGTTGAAGTTACGGAAACCCAAATCGCACTGGTGTATAAATTATGGGTTAATATTGACGCGCGAATTTCGCGAATTTTAAACGATATTTTCTGCGACAATCATTTAATTGTAGCTATGGCCATAGCTCCTTGGCAAAGAGGGATGAGAGTTTTTTATATTAGGAACGCATTTATTTACTTGAGGGCTATTTATATTAAGCATTAAACACAGCATTCATATAACTTTTGCATATTAGCAGTGTAAAATTGACAAACAGCACGGTCCTGCGCCGATATAAACATTTCAAAAATAATATTGAAAATTTTAATTATAATAGTCCTGTACTTAAATTTTAGTACGGAAACAGTACCCTGTGAGATAATAGAGACATTCATTCATCTTTTAATCAAGTGGTCTCGGATACCGCTCACAGTAGTTATGCAACAATTCCTGAAACAGCAGTTAAGGGTTAAGGGGATTTAATTAATCTAGAAATAATTACAGTTAAACCTTAACTGCTGTTAGAGCTACTTTTTTTAAATTTTCACAGTTTAACATGTAATTTCCAGTTTAACTATCGATACAGCGAAATTTTGCTTCATTTGGAGCCCAGTACGATTGTTATGTTTGAAATGTTTGAAAAATCGAAATTTTATTAGAAATAGTACGGTACAAACAGTTTACTGCCAAAACAGTATTTTATGAGTTAATCGCGCATTTTATTCATCTTCTAATTGAATGGTTTCGCAGACCGCTCACAGTTGTAATGTGGCAATTTTCTGTCACAGCAGTTAATCGTTAAATGAACTTTTTCAGATGAATTGTCATGTATATTATGCATTATCACATTTAGGACTATGTACGTCTCATTTAGGATTTAGCTACTATAAATGCGACGAAAATTACCTAAATGTGACAATCCTATATTGTGGTTTTATACTATAGATAATTATTAAATTTCTACAAAACAAGTTAGTTTTTAACTAAAGATACAGTAATCAGTAATTTGTTGCTTAATAAAATATACATTTATATAATAAAATCCCAAATATACCCTAAATGCGACAAAACTACGGGGAATCGTGTCTCATTTAGACAGACTGGCCTTAACAGTTACGCGTTTGCACTGTAAATCAAAAAATCTGTAAGGTTACTATGAATTTTTTAGGAAACTAGGATGCCTGGAACTTTTCATGCAACTGCAACAACAGAAATTCATGCAATTATCCTCGGGTTACAGATAAAATTTTAGTAAGCAATTTAGTAAAATTTCTGTAGCTTTACAAAAAACTAGTTTTGTAGTTTCGCATCTTTTTTTTCCAATGTACAGATAAAATTTAAGTAAGCATATAGATTTCTGTACCTTTGCATCTGTAGAATTACATCTTTTTTACAGTGTAGAAAATCATAAAAAAATTATGTATTTCTATGAGATGGAAAATAAATACAATTATATAAAAATGACATTTTCTGAATAAGAAAATGAAAAAAAAAATGAACTAGAAGACACGTTTCTTTCAAACTGCGAAAGATATCTTCATAATAAATAGAATAAATATTTTCAGAAATAATACGGACAAAGTACAAACAAACATAAATATAAACACAGTAGTGTGTATATATATATATATATATATATATATATAAAGGAAACGTTTTGTGAAATAAAAATAGAATAGAAACTTTTTAAAACAGATTTTATGAAATTTACTGAAATTTTAACTCAGAAAAAGAACAAAAATGCTTTAAAATATGTAAGCTATCTCTCGAAAAGCTGAGTATTTGTGAATGACGGAAATATTATTGAATTGTTAATATTTCTCCCATAAAACTCAGAAAT
This sequence comes from Maratus speciosus, assembly GCA_963932465.1. Lineage (NCBI taxonomy): Eukaryota > Metazoa > Arthropoda > Arachnida > Araneae > Salticidae > Maratus > Maratus speciosus. Next base: position 21,686,242 of record OZ010787.1, read on the forward strand.
AAAGAAAAAGAACTTTTCCAAATCGATGAATTTCTTTGACTATGCGTAAAAGATAATCCTTTCTTACTTTCAAATTAAATATAGATTTATTGTGCTTTAAAATTTCATTAAAAGTTTAGAGTACATTTTACGAAGGATCGTTATTTAATTACAATAATGTATGCAATGTTCGAACGATAAACTTGTTTTACTTTCATGAACAACATATTGAAAATTTTCTTTTTTATTCGACTGCCAACAAGGATTATGTGTTTCACGCGTATCTGGGAATGTGGATTATTTTATACCCTCGAAACATTCTAACGGCTGGATGGATTTTAATGAATGAGCTCTCTATCGATAAGTCTTAACCGTCCGATGGTTATAGGCTAGTTTTTGTTTTTGTAAATTCACAATGGCGGCGGCCGTAAAATACAAAATGGCGGTAGAGAAGAAAAAAAGTTTTGCGCACCCTATTGAGTGGTATATTATTGGATAGGTCTTTCAAAATGAAGATGATATTCCATTGACTATTTTACAGTCAGAATCTCCGTTTAAATATTACATAACCTGGAATTTGTGTAGTTAGCATCGCTAGCTTTACTGCAACTCTAACCTTCATAGACATCTATAGGTCTCATCAAAACAGTGTTTATAGATAGGAACTAACAATTAAAAACAACTTAAATGTCATCAATACAAGTAAATAAAATAAATAGGTTCGTAATATAAAAAATAGTTTCACATTGATGGGAAATAATTAATTAGTTCGCTTTTTATGTAGTCGGGTTTTTTTAAAATTTATTACAGTTTTCCAAATCAGTACAGAAAAGTATTTATTTTATTATTTTATGATAATTTAAATGCTAATATACTAGAGTACAGTTCGTGAAGATTATAAAAAGAAGCCTTCGGTAAAACAAATGTGAAAAGTTATTTAACAAATTAATTATTTAGAGTTGAGAAAGTTTAATTTGATTTTGAAACTGGGTATAATGAGTTTCGTTTGACGTATTAGGAATTATTCAAACTAGAAAGAATATTATAGTTTATGAAAAAGCATATATTTTTTGGAGGACTAAATTGTGACCATAATTTTAGGTAATAACTATGATCGAGGAATTCTGTAGTATACTTCTTTATTCATGCAGTTACTATTTGCACAAATGTGGGACGAGAGTACTCGGTGAAGCGTTCTACTACTCTAGAGGATGCTGAGGATAGATTAACGTTTTAATTAGATTACACTTTCATAGTTATAATTAAAATTCCTATTTCTAAGATTTGCAATGGGACGAAAGTCCTTTGCTGTAGAATATTAAGAGATGAATGTAAAATACTATTTATAGAACTCAAAAACTTCTTTCCTGATATTTATAAAATAAACTATTCTTAAATCGAAATCCTCAATAACAATTCATTTAACCCTTTCAAAAACAAAGTAATTATGTTGTGAAAATCTTGAAATGATTGGGTGTTACCAGAATTTAAACAAATTAGATTATAAATAAAAAAACAATGTATAATATAAAACAAAGATTCCAAATTTCTGGGTGTCATTTAGCAGTTTAAAATTAAGATTAGGTGGTATATAAAATATACTAGAACCTACCACACGGTTTAGAAGATCTTGTTTCAAAATTCTTATTAGGTAACTATTATTTTTAGTGCAATATTTTAGATTCAGCAAGAGATGCACAATTATTCAAAATCTAGCTGTTACGTATTCTAACCGAGCTATACTGTGTAAAATTTGGTCGCAGGATATAATTATTCTATGGTATATGCAGGATATTTAAAATATGCACAATCTCTAATAGGATTATAAAATAGCATATTCACTTTTCAGAGAATAGACATACGCAAAGAATGAGGGCTCAGATTGGAGGATTTTGTTCTAAGTATCCAAACCCACATTTAATAACATGGCGATTGATTTTCTGAACGAACTGAGTTAAACTACTAATAAACAAAGGTTATCTTGACGATAATCACATGCCCGCAAATTATATTTTTGTCCCTACATTCCAGAGCAATCACTCTTCCTCTATAGGCTACTCTAATACATAAAAGTACCTTGAACCTTTGGTGACTATCATTCACTTTAAGTACATGTAAAGGTTTGTAAGACACAAAAGAGTTGACTTTACGTTTGATGAATTTCGTTTTAAATATATAATTTTTTACATGGTTATTACTTGTCTTAGACACTGACGTTGACAAAGATTGCTTTGAGGCCTATATCATCTACGGCTTTCGTCTCGAATGATCCTTATTATACATAGAAACAACAAGCCACAACAATTTATTTCTTTTCTATTACATATTTATATAAATACAAATGGAGATTCACAATTACAATTACATCCATGTCTTTCCCGCTGATTCGAGCCCGGGCCCACTCCGTGGCAGCAGCTTTCGCTACCGATCACGCCAGTGGGCAACCTTACTTGTCTTAACGAACTGAGTGAAACTAATAAACAAACATTAGCTTGACGATAATCACAAGCCAGCCAAGCATGTTTTTGTCCGCACTTTCCAGACCAATCACTCCCTCTAATACATAAAAGTATCTTGAACTTTCGATGACTTTCATCCTTTTTAAGTGCACGTAAAAGTTTGTCAGAGACAAAATTTGATAAAATTAGAAAATCTGTTTCATAAATATATGATAATAAATTGATAAATTAATGAAGCATAAAAATATGCAAAGTAAAAGATATAATAAGTTATTAATATTTTTGTTTGTTTACAAGCAAAATCATGTATACATGCTCAGAAAATAATTAATGTACAAATGAAGATTTAATTAATTTTTTTTTGTGCATAGTAAAAAAAATTGTATTGCTAAAATTATTATTTTTATTATAGACAGCCCATGGTCCACCCTCTTTCTAAACGTATATAGCTTAGTCTGTAAAAGTCCGAAAATGTAAATAGAGAATGTTATTATTTAATAAGATTTTTAAAGTTTTTCTTTGAAAGTGTTTCATTTTTCTTATCATATTCTCTTGTAAGAACAATTTTTGAAAATCTATCAGATGCTTTGAAAATTGAAAAAACTGATAAATAACCTCATTTACTGAACATTTCAACACGTACCCGTCAGTGACTTACTTCAAAACTCTAAATCTGTCGAAGAAATTCATTCTGTGATTGATGGATCCTGAGTGCGAATTCTAAATACACATTCTAAATAAAGTTATAATAAATTTTTTCCAGTCCTAAGATTACGAATTTAAAATTCAATGAAAACTGAAAGTTATAAAAAAAAAAAATACTTCGTAAAGTGTGAAAAAATTACAGAAGTAAATTTTTATTACGCTGAATTTGCAATTATTTTTTAGGAATTTTTTATTTTACATACCTACAATTATTATACTGCAGCAGATGATTTAAATTTACGACGCTGTTTTAAAATGAGCTAGAAGATTTTTAGAATAAAAGAATTTACCATTCTAAAAGAATAGGGATCTATTTAAATTTTTTGTATTATGTCAGATTGTCATGCTTGGCAATATCGAATATTTACTTTTATAAATATACACTCGAATATATAATCAAATAAATATAGACAGTTTAAAAGAGTAAATTCAATGGTAAATACTAATTAGCTGTTAAAAGAAAAACATTCTATAAAACATTGCTGCACTAGTTTATAAGTAACTTACTTTTCGAGTACAGTTAGTTCCAAAAAAGTCCTTCCGGCCAGTGCCGGGAGGAAGAGGTAGCTTTAAAATTCCTTATTTTAAAAAAGACAACTTATATTGTTCAAACACACGAAGCTCAATTTAGTGGACACCGAATATAGGAGATTCAATACTAATTTTTATCAATATTAAATCATTATGAATGAGAATTTCGCGAAATTAGTCAGCTTTATCCAAGCTGCTTTTATTTAAAGTAACTTATATTTGGCTGAGATGTTGATGTATACTATCCACATGCCTTCTTACATGGAAATAGGCGAATACGTGTGTTATCGCGTGACAAATACAAGATCGTTTCAAAATGTTAGCCATACTAGAAATTCAAAGTGCCATAATTCAACCATTTTTTTAAGATATAAACAAAAGAACAAATTTTCAGAAACAAAATCTGCTCCGGAATCTTTGTATCAAGGCCAAACACATAAAAAAATCTTTTTCATTTTCCAATTTTTTAATACCTCATTTTAAATTTTAAATTTAATTTTTTTTAAATGGCAACCCTTTTGAAACAAGATGGCGAATGAAGCTGGCCAACGAACTCGGTTGAGACATTGGTATGTACTATGTACAGACCAAGTAACATCCAAATCGGTTCATAAATATGCTTGTTATCGCGTGACAAAACCAGGTCGTTTTAAAATGTCAGCCACAATAGAAATTCAAAATGCTATAACTCAGCCATTTTTTTAGATATAGACGAAACAAAAACTGTTCCGGAATCTTTGTATTAAGGTCAAACACATACGAAAAAAATCTTTTTCATTTTCCAATTTTTTGGTATCTCATTTTAAATTTTAAATTTTTTTAATTTCTTTAAATGGCCGCCATTTTGAAACAAGATGGCGGATGAAGCTGGACAACGAACTCAGTTGAGATATTTGTATGTACTATGTACATACCGAATTACATCCAAATCAGTTCATAAATTCGAGAGTTACAGTATGACAAAGGTCATATATATATATATATATATATATATATATATATATATATATGGATATATATATATATATATAAATATATATATATATATCAACTTTTGAACGGAGGGTGGTTTCGGGGTCTGGGGGTCGTGATCGATGAAAATATACCAAAATTTTTTGAAATCGCTTTCCTCCGAACGGCTGCAATAGGTAGCTTTTTGTAATGAAAGCTACCTAAAATTGTTCATGAACCGAATCAAATTTTACCGTAAGAAATAATGAAAATGAATTGTTTAACATTCCACATTCTTTCCCGTATTCAGCTATTTCAAACAAGTCTCTATTTAGCACAATACAGTAAAATACAGTGTATACCAAAAAGATTTAAACGCGCTTTAATTTTTTACCTGTTAAAGATGCGTAGGCAATATAAATCAAAAAAATGTTTAAAGCAAGGCATTGTGTTAATGAAATTGTCCTACCATTAATTAAAAAAAAAAATACATTTTTTTTAAACTTTTTTACCGACATTTCAGGCCGTTAGAGTTGACGAATATTTATGATGTTGAATACTCGCCGATATTTTTGCGCTACCGACGTTCAGCTCTTTTTTTGTGTCGATGCAACAAATATTTTGGACGCTATCGGGTTCACAAAAGTGAAATTTTTGCTGGGAAGCCGGATCTGTGCTCCGACAATTAGGAAAACAATTTTCCATGCTTTCACAAGTACAACAGTAAAATTTCCATTCTTTTTCGACCGAATCTCACCGAGTTATGATACTTTTTGCTTTATGAAATTCAGGAACTTTCCAGCACTCTATTTTTAATGAAAAAACAATATGTTCTCTATAAGGGGATATGCATATATAACGTTATCACTTTAGGCGGGGGGGGGGTGAAGAGGGGTTTTCCTTTTTCATATCGTTATCATTTCTGATCCAACCAAACTTTTCCTTTTTCAGCAACTTTTCTTTACATCCAGATAATCTGTTTCCTGTTTTATTATTATTATTTTATATGTTTTTGAGAAAATACAAAGCTTTCATTAAAGCCATTACATGTTTATAAAATAATTTCATTCCAAAACTCCGAATACCCAAACGTTTGGCATTCCTTTTCTTCTGCCATATGCACATATAATTCGCTGTTGGATAAAACAGGAGTATAACATGTAGGAAATGATAGTTGCGTTTACCAGTAAAGAAAGACAAAGAATGTTGTCCACTGTTTTATTGGCAGGTTCTGCTTTTAACCTCCCCGGGTAGGGTACAACTACAATAAGACATTATTACTTTTGAATATATTATGTAACAATAAGCTGTTATATTAGATACTTTTAAATAGTAACTAACTCTTTTAGATGTTATTTGATATAAATTTATTTCATGTATTGATTTTTATTGACTTCTTGAATCAGCAAAGTACGCGACTAATAAATGTATAATAATATATGTGTATATCACTGCAAGCGTATAAAAAGAAAGAAAAAAATCTAAAAGTAAAAGAATTTTTAGGAATTGATAGCGATATCATCGGGTGGGTGTGGGGGTTCGACGAATGATAACGTATGATATCGTAAGGGGGGGGGGGGAGGATGTTCAAAATTAGAAAAAGGTTGATAACGTTATAGATGTATAGCCCCTAACATGCAGTCGATCATTGAAACCTGATTGTCACTATTTTTGTCCCGAAATTAATCTCCTCGGTCATTGGAAAGTCTAAATGAAAAATGCGCTCTCTTTGCGTTTATTAATTAAAGCAAGACCTTATACATTTTAAGCTCTTCTATTAAAGAAATAACAATAGGTCTGCGGCACTCGGGATATTCCGATATGCAGAAGTTTGCGCAAAAAAAGAAAGTCTTCTAAGAATTACAATTGTTTGCTGAGAGATATTGTGTCTCAAAGAGGGCAACACTTATCACAAATTTTGGACAAGATCTGAAAACAACTGAAATGGCGAGTACAGGTGATATTACAACGGCAATAGTATAGCATGCAACAGAAAATTCATATGGTAATATGTAGTACACGTGCAACATCGTTGTATTTCAACATGCAATATCGTTTTTTTTTTTTTTTTTTTTTTTTTTTTTTTTGTGTGTGTGTGTGTATTTTTTTGGTCAAAATTCATACACGTTTTACACCTACAAGATGTCCATTACACAGAAATTTTTTATTGTCCATCAGATTATGTGTAAAATATTTCCTTTAAGGTCATTGGTGAGAGACAGTAGATAATGCATACGCATGAAGTTGACGGAATATATAGAGCGACAAAGATCCTTACTGTCTTAACGGTGTTTGTTGGCTAACGTATACTAACAAATGTGGTCTTATGCGAATTACCATTTTAACCCAAAAGATTATCTTACGTGATTCACATACGTTACTCTAATATAAATAAACGTTATTATTATTATAAGAATTGAATTTTTCAATTAAAGGAAAAAATGCCCAAGCCGGAACTCGAACCTTTCACATAAATTTTCAAGGATCTATTGAGTTACATGGTCCGACAACCGGCGGACATATTTCTCTCAGAAAACCTTATTGGTATTAGCATCTCGTGTGACGTGTAGACAATTCAAGAAAATAAACCGCCGATAATGGAACTCCATTAAACGATGGGTATGTAGATCTAAGTACCCATCGAATTCAATTCATATGATACCTTTACCAAGCACTATGATTAAGTTAAAAAATAATCGTGTATGTACAGTCGTGGAAAAAAGTAAACACCGCTACTAACTCCTCAACAAATTATCGTAGAAGAAAGTTACTAGTACCGAACGATTGGAAATAATGTCTACTTTTAAATGATGTATATAAAATTTGCTTAGGGGGGCATTTACATAGTAAGACGAATCTAAACTTCATTTGTTTCAATGACAATACCCAATTTTAACGAGATATTTCAAAACTTCGGTTCAAACTATGCCTAGACGTCAAATTTCAAGTCATTTCAATGATAAGTTATTGAATTATAGACATTCTAAATTTAGTACTTCTAATGTTATCTTACCTTTTCATATTTTTATTTATATCTCCTGAAATTATGCTCCTAATGTGCTAATATTTTGTGTAGCAATAATGCTAATATATCCTAACAAAAATACGCTGAATTTACAAATTTTATAATTTTATGATATGAATTATGAAATTAATATTCGAAAAAATTATGAATTGCAACCTACAATTTTTTTGATGGATTTAGATTTATTAAGTCCTGCTTTATAGAAATCAAAATTTCACAGATTTCTTCCAAGTAGTTTTAAAATTATGCGTAAAAATCGGCAAAATGATGGTTTATGGGGCCGCCTATGATAGAAGTGAATAGATATTAGGTAACATTCTTTACACAAATCTACCTATTGCAGCCGTTCGGAGGATAGCGATTAAAAAAAAATTAGGTATATTTTCATCGATCATGACCCCCAGACCCCGAAACCACCCTCCGTTCAAAATTTATATATATATAAATCTGACCTATGTCACACTGTAACTCTCGTATTTATGAACCGATTTGGATGTAATTCGGTGTGTACATAGTACATACTAGTGTCTCGACCGAGTTCGTTGGCCAGCTTCATCCGCAATTTTGTTTCAAAATGGCGGTCATTTAAAAATTTTTAAAAAATTTAAAATTTGAAATGTGGTACGAAAAAATTGAAAATGGAAAAATATTTTTTTCTTATGTGTTTGACTTTTAAACAAAGACTCCGTAGCAGTTTTTGTTTCGTCTATATCTTAAAACATGGCTGAGTTATAGCATTTTGAATTTCTAGCGAAGCTGACATTTTGAAACGTCCTGAATTTTGTCACGCGATAAAAGTCGTATTTATGAACGGATTTGGATGTAACTTCGTTTATACATAGTACAGAGACATGTCTCGAACGAGTTCGTTGGCCAGCTTCATCCGCCATCCTGTTTAAAAATGGCGGTCATTTAAAATTTTAAGAAAAAATTAAATTTGAAATGTGGTAGCAAAAAATTGAAAATTAAAAAATATATTTTTTTCTTATGTGTTTGACCTTGGTAAAAATATTCGGGAGCAGTTTTTGTTTCGTCTATATCTTAAAAAATGGCTGAGTTATAGCATTTTGAATTTCTAGCGTGGCTGACATTTTGAAATGTCCTGATTTTCGCCACGTGATAACAGACGTATTTATGAACCGATTTGGATGTACCTTGGTGTGTACATAGTACATACAAATAAATCAACCGAGTTCGTTGACCAGCTTCATTCGCCATCTTGTTTCAAAATGGTGGCCATTTAAAAAAAATTTAAAAAAATTAAATTTAAAATGAGATACCAAAAAATTGGAAAATGAAAAAGATTTCTTTTTGTATGTGTTTGACCTTAATACAAAGATTCCGGAACAAGTTTTGTTTCGTCTACGTCTAAAGAAATGGCTGAGTTATAGCATTTTGAATTTCTATTGTGGCTGACATTTTAAAACGACCTGATTTTTGTCACGCGATAACAGGCGTATTTTTGAACCGATTTGAATGTAACTTGATCTGTACATAGTACATAATAATGTCTCGACTGAGTTCGTTGGCCAGCTTCATTCGCCATCTTGTTTCAAAAGGGTTGTCATTTAAAAAAAAATGTAATTTAAAATTTAAAATGAGGTATTAAAAAACTGGAAAATGAAAAAGATTTTTTTTTATGTGTTTGGCCTTGATACAAAGATTCTGGAGCAGTTTTTGTTCCTGAAAATTTGTTCTTTTGTTTATATCTTAAAAAGTGGACGAATTATAGCACTTTGAATTTCTATCATGGCTAACACTTTGAAACGATCTTGTATTTGTCACGCGATACCACACGTATTCGCCTATTTCGATGGAAGAAGGCATGTGGATAGTATACATCAATATCTCGACCAAGTTCGCTGGCCAGCTTCATCAGCCATCTTGTTTCAAAATGGCGGCCATAAAATTTAAAAAAATTATATTTAACGTGAGGTGCAAAAAAATTAGAAATCGAAAAAGGTTTCTTTCTTAAGTATTTGACCTTGATATAAGGATTCAGGAGCATTTTTTGTTTGTCTTTATCTTAAAAAATGGCTCAGATATAGCAGTTTCAATTTCTAATGTGGGTGATATTTTGAAAAATCTGATTTTTTGCCTGCGACAGCACTCGTATATATCAACCGATTCCGATATGAGTGAGCATGTGCACAGCAATTACTAAGTTCTCGACCAAGTTCACTGGTTAGCCTCATCTACCATGTTGTCTTAAAATGGCAGGCACTTTAAGAAATCGCCGAATTTGGCAGCCAAATAGATATAAGTGACTTTAAATAAAAGCAGCTTGGATAAAGCTGACTAATTTCGCGAAATTCTCATTCATAATGATTTAGTATTGATAAAAATTAGTATTGAATCTCCTACATTCGGTTTCCACTTAATTGAGCTTCGTGTGTTTGAATAATATAAGTTGGCTTTTTAAAAATAAGGAATATGAAAGCTACCTCTTCCTCCTGGCACTGGCCGGAAGGACTTTTTTTGAAATTTCTTCTGTTCTAGCAGGCTTAATTGACTGCTTGAGTGGAGCTTTAGGTGCCTTGATCAAGAAGGGTGCTCTCTCGTTTAACAATCGAGAATCGAATTTCAATTTGGATACAGCCCTTAAAATGCGCTCGTTTTAAAATAATTAATTTCTTGGAAACTTATGGTACGAATTGCATAACAATTTGCTTTGGGGCTAAATGAAGGGTGTAGAGTTCATTTATGGTGTCAAAATTGGGTATTGCTATTGAAAAAAAAATGAAGTTTGGGTTCGTTTTAATATGTAGATGGCCCCCTAAGCAAATTTTAAATACATCATTTAAAAGTAGACTTTATTACCAATCTTTCGGTACCAGTAACTTTATTCTACGATAATTTGTTGAAGAGCTTTTAGGAAGTGTTTACTTTCTTTTCCCCACGACTGTACATAGTCATCGTTCAATGGAGTTTCATTACCTGCGATTTATTCTGTTGAGCTGTCTACATGGCAGATCAGATGCTAATGCTAATCAGCTTACGGACGCCGGCTGTTGCCCAAGTAGCTCAATAGGTAGAGCATTGGAAATTTAAGTCAAAGGTTCTACTGTCGAATCCCAGCTTTGGTCTTTTTTCGCAGAGTTGGAAAAATTCATTTATCTCTGCTTCTGTATATGCTATCTTTAACAGTATGATTGAGTTAAAAAAATAATCGTCATTGTTATTCTTCGCCCTTACTTTCTTGAAGAAAACACTTTAACGAAAGTGCACAAAGTGCGCAATGCTTATATAAATTAAAGCCATACTTCTGAGGATTTTTATTATCGTATCGTTTACACTGCGTACAAAATTCATAATCGAAGTTATCTCTCGAATACTATTTACTTTTTGCAATATGTTTTACAAAATTTTCTTTTAAAATCATTTGATAAAAGCATGCGCTTTTATCAAATGGTTTGTTTTACGTTTTAAAAATGAAAATATAAATATCCACCTAATTCTTAAAATAGAAAATTTGAAAAACACTGCATGAAAATAATATTTCGTTTGGGTTTATAAAATTTTGAAAAAATCGTCATAATTCTTATTTTCTGCTACGCGCAATCTTGTTTAAGTATGTTACGTTTAACTGTGACAATGTATCTTCACTTATTCTATGAGTAAATAATCATTAATAAGATTAAATAATTAGGTCTCAAAGACAATTTTTTCATGAAGCTCTCTTAAGAGTGTATTAACAACACAAAAAGTTAACGACTCTAATGATTAATCCTAGTCTTTAAAAGAGATTCTCTATAAATATTAATCTTAATACAGAATTAATTTTTACGACGTTAGACTGTAGACGTCTTGGAATCCAAGGGAATATTATTATACTACACTGTTAAAAATTTGCAGCATTTTGGCAGGTCATTTGACCGTTTTTTCCGAAAACGGTTACACAACCATGAATTTAACACTATTCTGACCATATTATTGGCCATTTTATGGTTAGAATACAGTTAAATTATGGTTATGAAACCGTTTTTCAAAAAACGGTCGAATGACCTGCCAGAATGTTGCAAAATTTTTGACAGTGTACCGTGGTTTGTCAGTTGACTAAATATGTCGAATATATGTACGGTTTTATTTTTTACTAAGTTGAAGCATAGAAATCTAAAAATCCCTGCCGGCCAGGCCTGCAGGCAGAGGTAGATTTCGAAGTTATGCATACTAATTTCACCAACAAAAACTAAATCATTTTTAGATATAAATCCACTTTAACAGTTTTATCTGTCTGCTTTTGACGAGTTTTTATTTCATTTTTATAAAATAGCTGGTTTTATCAGAATCATGTTAAGGCGATATTCAAAACATATTTTTCCATACTCAACAACTCGAAATTTTCTGGCACATTTACAGATTCATTTTTAATAATAATAAAAAAATATATATGAAACAGGCTGACGTGATTTTTGAAAAGATTTATTAGCGACCTGTGTTTTTATTTTTCTTTCAATTAATTAAAACTTGATTAATAAACAATTATTTTCTCAGTAGGGTAATATTTTTCGTTTCTAACCCAATCGCTTCGGGAAATTCTGTTCAAAATGCCCACTTTGACATAATTTTTTGAAATATATTCTGCCTCTATAAAACAAATCGATCATTACTGTACATTATATAGTTTCTGAATAAGAGAATCTAGCAATTGGATGCGTTTGAGAGCAAAAACGAATTTAAAAATGAGTCAGAAAATAGACAGTTTGGATTTGAATGCACCCTTAATAAGATGATTTTTTTCTTCAACCGCTATGTATTTTTAATTTGTTTTTGCTGTAAGAATTGGTCCTATCAAAACTTGTCTGTATAAATGTTGAAGACAATATTAAGAAGATATATTATAAATTCATGCGGATTTTATATCTTTTGAATTGACGGAGTTATGGATTTTTTACTTCTTCAAGCCCCCTTTTTGTTTTTGTTTTCGTTTTTAATTTTTTTTGCGGTACGAATTGGTCTTATCAAAAACTTGTGAATATAAAAGTTGTAGATAATATTAAGGAGATTTATAATAAAATTAATTGGAATTGATATCTTGAGAATTGACGAAGTTATGAATTTTTTTCTCCCAAAAACCCTATTTTTGCGCCCCTTGAGCCCATTTTTAACTTTATCAAAAATCTGTGTTACATAAAATTTTGGCCCTATTTTTAGAAGTAAGAAAAACTTTAAACTGATTTGATATGTACAAAAATTAAGAAGTTATAGGGGGTTTTTGGTTTTCACAAAACCCCTCCATATTTCCGTCCCCTTGGTCCGATTTTGCCCATTAACGAACTTGACCGAGATTTTATGCCCTTTGATTTTATGTATCAGTTTGGAAGAGATTGGTGCAGAATTACGAAAGTTATCGTGTCCAGAAGAAAGTGATATATACATATATATATATATATATATATATATATAGATAGATAGATAGATAAAGTTTTTTACTGAGTGTGGTTTTGGGTTCTAGGGGTCATGATCGGTGTAGATCTGCAAAAAATTTTCAGAAATTCCAACATAGGAACGATCCCAATAGGTAGTATTTCATACGAAATCTACCTAAAAACTATTTCTAAAATACATTTAAATTATTTTAAAACATATTTAAAAAAACAAATAAAAAGGTAAAAATTTAGTTTTTTAAATAACGTTTTCATCAATAGGCAGATTTATTCTTTAAGTGGAATTATTGCGATAAATGGAAGCATGGAGTACCTGTTATGTAAATATACAGACGAAACAACTCACATTTTTTTTAACAGTGGGTTTATTCTGCTGTTAATTTTATTGGTTAGCTTGAACTCAATTTAGGTCTTCCTTCCTGAAGTTTTTAAATAAACTAAAAAAACAGGGGGGGGGGGGGGGTCCTACGTAAACACATATCCTATTAAGAGAAATCGTTTTACATTTTCAATTTAAAAAAACTTATTGCAAAATGGCACAGGAAATTTCTTTTTTAATTAATTTATTTCCTAAAAAAAAAAAAAAAAAAAAAAAATTAATTATCAGAGCTACAAAAAGCCAAAGCCATGTATAATAATTTGTAATAAAAAGAGTAATAAAGATCATATAAACATATTTTATGTAACTTTAACGTTTAATCCTTTGATTAGGGGATCGGGATCAAAGATGCTCTTTCTCGGGTGTGAAGAAGTTTTATCCACTACTAATTTTTAAAATTTTCGTTTTACTTGTGCTTCACTTTTTACTCTATGAATTATTTAGACAAAAAATCACATTTTAAAATTAATGGTGGAAATTTTCCTGACCCCCCCCCCTCCCCCCACGTAAAGCCGGCCTCATGGCTGTTTCCTGGCCAGGGTGATAATTGCTTGCTTTTATTTTTAAACCATTCTTTGCATATTTTTGCCGTATGGCATGGAGCTGAATCCTGATGAAAGATAAACGTTGCTTTATTTGGGAAGAGATCCCTTATGGAAGGTATCAATTTTGATTCCAGGACTGTTTAGATGTATTTTTTTGTATTCAGATTGCTATCAATAACTTGAATGAGGCCCACGCCATCTGTAGACATACAGGCTCAAATCATGACATTTGTTCGGTTCTTTGTAGTTGCTTCAATGCAATCAGGATGCAGCGCTTCTCCTACGCTGCGTCTCACATGTTTTCGCCCATCGTTACAAAAGAGCGATATTTTACTCTCATCGCTCCAGATTAATGGATTCCACTGATTTTCTGACCAAATAATGCGTTCTTTTGCCCACTGAACTCGCTTCTTACGTTGCTGAATTATTTTTTTATTTTTTCCCCTCGGAATTCTAATTTTCAGTCCAAAACCTGCTAATCTTCTCCTCATTGTTCTTGAACTAACTGAAATACCTATTGTATTCATTTCACATCTAACAGCATCTGATGAAATTCTTCTATCTTTGAGGCATAGCCCTTTTATCTTTCTGTCGTCAGAAGCACTTCTGCATTTTTTAGGCCTGATCTTACCTCATTTATCACTGATTTAGTTTCTTCATAACGTAAGCACAACTTTCGTACGCCAGATAAAATGACTGATCCACCAACCTGACTTGCAATTTCAGCATAAGAGGACCATTTTCTCTCAATATGGCAATTCTTCTTCTTTTTGTAGGGGTCCAATCAGTTGTTGTTGTTGATGAAATTGTTTTAAATTATTTGTTTTAAGAAAAGAATAGATATATTACAAAAAAAAAATATATATATATATTATATTTAGTTACATTAGTATTCACCCTTCTGCAAAAATCATTTCAGCAAAATACCGCTTTTATAAATGAAAACATACTACAGTTTAGTTACTGACATTTGATTGATTTTCCGAACTGTCATTGTGATTGTCTAGGAAGCTTTTATTACAATAGACTTCAGCATCTATGACTAATTGTGTTTGTATTTTAGACTAAAGTAAATGTAATTTTTGATTGAAATGCAGATATTTTAATTCTGTTTTTTATTTATTTATTTATTTATTTATTTAATTCTACATTAAATGTTCTTGAATTTTACATGTAAACATTTATATTTAAATGAAAATTAATATATTCTATAAGCACACGAAGTTATAAAACATGAAAATTTCAAAAAATGTCCACAATTTTGGCCAACACCGTGTATATATATTATCAGAACTATAATATTGCTTCCTTATATCTTCCATTGTTTATTTTTCCATGCACCAATATTTATATTTTTTTTATAAAGAATTTTAAAAAATGCCGAAGTAGAGAAATCCTTTTGTAGTAAAAACTGTACACAGTTATAATTTTTTTCAAAGCATACTATCATTCTACAGAAACCATTAGTGCTGGATTATATTTTTTCATTTTCAGAATAAAACTTGTAAATATATCATGTGATATATATAGAAAATATATATCATAGATTAAAATATAGAATTGTAACACCAATTTCCTCATTTTTCTAAGGCTGATAGAAGGGGCACAGAGCACACAACTGACATTATTTGCACTTTGTACGTGATGTAGTACTAGGCGATAATGGTGAAGTCAAATATCTTCTTGAACAGAATAAAGGAAAAGTGACTATAAGGAATATAGGGTAACCTTCTTTCTTATTTCTGTTATTTCTCTTTTCCAGAAAATTTTTCTTCGTTTCTGTGTTTTCCACAGCTGCTTTCGAAAAAATTAAAAATAAAATTGAAGTTTTATGAAGTTGAAACTTTAAGTTAGTGATTGAAAATTGTGCAGTGTATTATTATGATATTGATATTTCTTCATTTTATCTGGGGTTAGAACTTTTTGAAGTACTGAGTTACCATTTCAAAAGGAATTCTGCATACAGAACTTTACCATTTCTTCATATATTTGTGATTTCATCTTTATTATATACATATAAACAAATGAAATTAAGTTGACCACTGCATTGAAAAAGAGATGGTAAGACATTTGAGATAACTTTAATTATAATACCTTCTTTAAATATAATTGTATACTAATATTTTTTTTCTCTGTAGTGTGTATAAGTATTTTGTACACTTAAAATATTTTCATTACTCAAAAAATTTCATTTTTAAGTGAATCTAAGAATTAGAAAGCCTGAATTGATATCTAACTTCGTAAATAATGTCCCAAATTTATTTGTGACAATACCTCATTTTCCAGAAAATGTAACTGCAAAATTCAATACAATATAAATAGAATTAAGTTTTATCCTCTCTTTAAAAAATATTATATTTTGAGTTGTGACGGTATTCTTTCAGGTATGTCTTTATATTTATTTTAAATCAAAGTATGGGGATTTATGAAAGATAATAAAAAAAATTGCATTGCCACTCCAAAGTAGAAAATCAAGAGTGTTTCATTTGTGCCATTTGCACATTATAAAACATGTTTGGACAGGCAACGTTTAATTTAATTTCAAATAACCATTAAAAAAGTTCATTTCTCAAATTCATATTATTTATTATCATTCCTTTATATTTTATTTATAATTTTATATTTTTAATCACGAATACTAGTACATAGATCGCATTACTTTGCACATAAAAAAAATTCCAATAATAGAATATTTGGAATATTTGGATGCAATTTATTAAAGAAATACGTGAGATACTTTTATGTATTCCACATTTATGTTTCTTTTACTACGCTAATGAAACTAAAATGTTTGGTTGAAATGGTAACGTTAAAACAATCCGTACAATGTCTAAATATGTAAGTAACAATGTAAAAATAGTGAAATCACTAAAACAAATCTTACGGCTTAAAACAGTTAATGTTACAGATCAAGCAATATAAATATGGGGAAAGTGGCCGTATTCTCAATTGATTCTGTAAATCATTATTGAACATGCTTAGCCCACGAGTCATATATATTATTCACAGAATTTTATTGCAATGTTTTACTGTACATATAAATATAAATAGATAATAATTGATAAAGAATGAACATTTATGTTTACAGAAGTAAAAAATAAATTAAAAATAGAACTTTAATGTAAAAACAAAGTTTATTTCAATTATTTATGCCTGTTAAAGGGGACTCGGTACTCTCTGAACTACCTTTTTTTAATTTTAGTATTTTTTTATATCTTTTTGACATATTATCGAATGATTTTATAAAAGAAAATGATTTTTTTAAGAATAATTACAGTTATGGTGATAAAAGTTTAAAAAAAATAATTTGTTTAAACATTTTAAATAAAGTTTAAAACCACACTTCTAAAATTTTTAACTTTCGTAACATTTTTTTAATACTTCCCTTACAATGTTGCCCTAAGTAACTGTAAGAATAAGATTTTTTAAATACATGAAATATCATGCGATATGGAAAAATAAAGTAAACTTCACTACTAACTTAACCTTTTTATTAAAAAAAAATCATTTTATATTACAGAAAATCCGATTTTCTGCTCTGTTATTTAGTCATTTTGCGTTTGATATACTGGAAACCCACAAACTAAGAAAGATAAATTTAAAGATATCATCTCGGAAAAAATTTAATCTCTTGAAAGACAGTGTTATACATTTATACCGCTTAATTTTAATCCCAAAAGGCCACGATGGCACCAGAATTTCGGAACAAAATCTTCCTTTTATTAAGTACGTGAAGAAAAACTTTAACTTATTTCAAATAAATTTAGTTGTAAGTTCTGGTGTTATTCAATCATTTTAACATTTTATCTCTAACAGTACTTTCACACTTGAAAAGGTTAGGAAGGGGAAAAAAAGTTATCTAGGGGAAACATCTTTTCAGCATATTTTTAATTAACGCATTTTTATGATATAGTATACCCGACAATTCGATATTACGATATACAATATATTACTGATATAAAAATTAATTTTAAGCAAACATTCGGAAGATTCCAATACTTTATAAAAATTAGTTTTACCGAGTCCCTTAAAAAGTTATATTCATTTAATAAACGAATTTTGTTATTTCATTTGAGGGCAGGGGAAAATATTTCTAAATCATCTAAATGTCTATAATGACCGATTTTGGATAGATATTGATTATTACGGACAGATTTCATTGTAAAATATTGAGGATGACACATTCACCAGAAATTTTTGTGGGAAAATATAAAACTTTCAAATATAAAAACCACTGTTTCTTGAAAATAAAATAATTTATTTTATGAAAGGAATGTAATTTTTGGAAACCGGTATTTTCGCACAGAATATGCTATTTTATGTAATCGGAACATTCTGCGATTTAAGGGGTTTTGTACCTTTTAAACGCGTCTAAAATTAACGAAAAACTTCAAAGTTTGAATTAGTCTATCTTCAAAACCTTTTTATGTATAAACATGAAATTTTGGATATTGATTAAACAGATTGTGCTTTGTAATATACTACCAACAGAAATTTATTTACCCTTTACAGAATTTGTGTATTGCTGAAATCAAAATAGCACATTTTACCCCATAAGTCATTGCGAGCATATCTTGAGAAAGTATGCATGGATTGTCATGAAATTTGGTAAATATACTAAACAAATATGTGTGTTTAAAATGATCTACTTTTAAGTATTTACAATGGTAATATTTTTAGTTATGAATATTTTTATTCATTAAAAATACAATTTTTTTTTTTTTTTTTTTTTTTTTTTTTTTTTTTTTTTTTTTTTTTTTTTTTACGAAAATATTTTTTTTTTTTTTTTATATAGTTAATGAAATAATTTTAGCCTAAGAGTAGGTCATTTTAAACACACGTATATGTTTAGCATCTTTACCAAATTTCATGCCAATCCATACATATTTTCTCAACATATCATGCGCGCAATGACTTATGGTGTAAAAAAAGAGCTATTTTGTTTTCAACAATACACAAATTCTGTAAAAGGTTAATAAATTTCTAATGGTAGAACATTACTAAGCACAATCTGTTTAATCAATATCCAAAATTTCATTCTTATACATAAAAAGGTTTTGAAGATAGTTTAATTCAAACTTTGAAGTTCTTCATTAATTTTCGACGCGTTTAAAAGGTACAAGACCCCTTAAAATAACTACATTTTCTTTATAATAATGCTGGTATGCAAAACGCCGGACACTTGGCAAGTCTACGTATGTGTCTATAATGCTTCAGAGTAGGGTAATTACGGGATTTATGCCGCACATTTTTTTGAATTTGTGTATAAAGTCCCATGGTGGACATAAAAAAAAAAAAAAAATCATGCTGTGCTATTTAATGTTAAATATACAACGCGTGTACTGCGACAAAAAAAAATTCAAAACAAATTATTAATATTTTTTAACTTTTTTTTCTAAAACATTACACTGCGGCGCGTCACCCGTACATTCAATCTGAGACGCCGCACTTTTGCGGTAGTAATGCCACGCTTGTAATAAGAACAGAATGAAGTTATAAATAAAAATATTAAAAAAATATTCATATCTGGACTATAATTATGAATGTAATAACAAAATGAAACTAAATGAGTACAATGAAACGTATTAGTAGATTCAAATTAATAATTTTTGCCTACTTCCACAATTAAAATTAGCGACTTATTTTTTTTTACATTAAATTTTAATTATTATTTCAGCAACAACCTAACATCAATGTATTAGAAAGGGAAAACAAAAAAGTAAAATAGTGTTTACATAATTTATTTGTTAACCCTTTCGGAACCAGTGGCTTTTACACAAATTTTATTCGGTTGGTACCACTTTTTTAAAAGAAGTTACCTTTACTTAAATAATCATAAAAATGCTCTGATTAAACAAAGCAAATATTACTTTTCTTTTTTACTGGTGCCAGAAACAAATTTTGTAAGCTCTTTATGGACGTGGTTATATGCACCAATGGTCCCGTTTGGGTTAAGAGATCGACTTCAATCTACAGAAAAAGTGTCGAAAAAGTACAGTCTTTAAGTAACTACATTTAAACACATGATGCAACGAAGCCAGTTACACTTCCTCTTTCTTGGAGTAGTTTGCAAAGAAAGTCTGCGTTACGCGTAATCCAATTTCTTATTATTATCATCTTGACTTCTATCTTTCTTGCCCTTCTTACTTTTTATTTTCCCCTTTTTCTCCTTTGGTTTTAGTAAACTTGATAACATGCCTAACATGGTTAGTCTGTGCAAAAAGAAAAGGAAAAGTTAATAACACTTAATCATGCCGTACAAAAGAAACTGCGGCATGTATACCGGAATAGCAGTGCGGCATGTATCCCATTTTGCATGGTGCAAACGTCGGCCATCACAGTTACCTGCCATCGCTAAGGGGAATGGCGTAATCATACACACAGTACTCTATACAAACGCTACACTTAGTTTTGACCTCGAAATCATGCATGCATTTAGTAATTAGTGTATGAAAAGTATTTAAACATAACGTGTTTAAACGTTTGGACAGTGAAATCATGCACTTACGTCAAATTAAGGATTGTACTTCTACAAGTAAACATCGAAATGGGATTCACGCTATACACTGGTTAAAATAATCTCATTGCGCACCTATACTGTGCGTTTGACAACCATCTATCGATAATTACAAGAAATACAAGGGGACGGCATCTATCCCGCATACGGCGACTCTCCCGGAGTTACCCTATTAATCATTACTCAATGATTTAAAATTGCATTATATCTGCAGAATTATATTAATTTAAATAATGCGTCTATTGCAGTGAATCCTACAACTTAGTGGACGGATATATCAGTTCACGCCATTGAGAAGATTAATTCAATATTTTGTTTTTGAGTACTGTGCATGTATCTAATTTAAACCGTTAAATTGGTGATATAATGCGAAGAAAAACATATATGAAAAAATATTACTTTTGTAAAGTTTAAAATTGCTTTATTATTATTATTTTTTAATCAGAATAGCACTATCCCATATATTCATGGAATCAATAGTAATTTAATTTAAAATCTTAAACAATACTTCATTCAAAATTCCTTAAGTTGTTAAAACTTATGAAAGTGCTATTATAAAACTTTGGTTTAAATTTGTCATTATCAATCACCAAACGTAAAAGAATTTGCATACCAGTGCAGCTTTTAAAACTTTCTCTTTAAAACTTATTCGTACAAACTTTTCATTTATTTCTGAAAACTAAATTTTGTGAAGTTTTCTCCCTAAATGTATATTTAACGAACAAACTTCTCTAAACTGGATGATTAGATTTAAAAAGTCAGAAAAATAAAAGAAAAAATAATTTCATGATTGTATCTAAAATTGAAGTATCGCTAAATCGAAAATTATGCATAACAATCAGCAAAATACATTCACGGGTCAAATATTTAGTTTTACTTTGACATGGACAACATTACGAATATATATAGAGACGGAGAGAGCGATAAAGAGAAAGAATCAGTTAGGGTGTTTAATTATGGACTAATGTAAAAATTAAATAATTCATTAACAATAATAAAAATAATGATGAAATAAGTGACACGATTATAACGAGTCTAATAACTTTTCTATAGAATACATTAAAGATAGTTAAAGCTGTCATCACTATATGATACTGCGCTCTCTTAAACTTCAAGCATTCTCAGTGTAAAACTGTGTATAAATGTGCGCATGTAAGATGTCTCAGTTTTTTTATTTTTATTTGAATTAGCTGTTGAAACACGAAAAATATTTTTGTGTTTTGCAAAGTTTACAGTTAATTGGAACATTCAAAGAATTGTATACTGCTCAACGTCATATATTGACAAATTCTTGAACTAATTTTTAAAAGTACATTACAAAAAATTACCATGATCTACTTTGATAAAGAAATCACTTACTATTCTTTAATTCTGTGTATTTATTATAGTTAATGTTTTACTGAATTTTAAATATAGGGAGTCCTTTATAAAACGTCCTATATTAAATATGTTTATATATATATATAATACCTATTTCCGTTTGACAGATTTAAGTATATTTCATATTTTATAAAAGATAAATAGACAAATATAAGAAAAAGAAATTTGATTATTATGTTTTTAAATTTAAGCTAGTTTTCTTGGAAAAAAGTGAATTACTGTTTTTAATATAAGAAGAAACATATCATTCTCACATTTAGGTCATTTTGTCTAATTTACAATAAATTAACGCAAAATTTTTCTGAACAAGTAACATGATAGTGTTTAAGTTTTCAATCATTTGTCAAACACTGTGTGCAAGGAGGCCTTAACACAAAGAGAAATTTGAAAAGTACTGAAATCCTGACGTGCATTGTCTTCAGAAAATAAAAAAAAGCCAATTAGGTTTCCGTTTACACATCCTGTATTATTGATTCAAAAAATGGTTTGATTCCGTTTGTGTACTTTAAGATTAATTGTTTGTTGTGTTGTGCTCTACCTCCTAACTTTGGTGTTTAAACACCACACAATAAATTGGTAAAAACCTCATCTCCTAATTTCTCACGTTTGTTATCAATTTTTAAAAACTATGTTTTCAAGTTTATAACTTCACATAATGATTTCATACGTAAGTTTAAAATACTGATAGCAATCAACAATTCAAAGGCATTTTTATAAACTGTAATGTCTTCTCTGGGGGCAGGGTAAACTGCTAAGAAACATGCAGAATTCTAAATAAAATATGTTTTTATGTATGCTTTGCAAAGTGATTACTGTATAAAAGGATGATCGCCATGCCACAAAAATAAAAATCTAAGGTACAGAAGTATCTCTGAATATCTGGACTGCAGTTATCCTTTAGCACATGCCTGTAGGGACATTATTATCAGGGTTGAATTTTCGTATTTAAACTAGGCATGCTCTTTCTCAGTAATTCCTCCGCTGTAATTTTTAGAAATTTATTCTAATAAGTTTTCTAGGACTCTCTTAAGATAACCAAAAAAGAAAAATCATGCACCAGGCACAGATTATGAAATACTTTCCAACGCATCCAGTATAGTTTAACAAAACGTCGACGTTTAATAACATAAAGAAGATACCTAAGTAAACATTTTAGAAAACGTATAAAACATTTGAAAACCAGATTTCAGCAATTACCGCCCATAACTGGATAGGTACTCCAATTCTTTTTTGCAGACCTGTAAATGAACTATAGATTCGTGTATATTCTACATAGTATTCTAAAATTTAGTTTATTAAGAAATCGCATAACACAGTTGAAAATTCATCTTCAGCAATTTCAACCAATAGATTGAAACGCACTCTAATTTGTTTGTACAGCACTTATATCATCTACAGATTTTTATACACGCCACATATTAAGATAAAATGTAATTTATGTAAAAGCACGCTTGAAACTACTGAAATCACACTTCAAAGAATCACTCTTCATAAGCGGCCAGGTATCAAGTTCCGTGCACAGCCTTGTATATGATGTTATTCATTTTCTAAAAGCAACTGTTAGTATGCTAAATATAGTTGAGCTACAAAATTCATAACTCAAATTAAAAAACAGCTTTACGCAATTCAAGCTCATGATCAGTAATGCTTATGAATTATTTTGTGTAGCCCTTTATATGATCTACATAATTTGTACATACCACGTAATAGTATGCAAAAATTTAGTTAAATTTAATTACACATACTATAATTGAAAACCCCAATCCCAACAATCATCTCTAATAGACAATATGTCGAACATAGTACCGTATCCAAAATCTTTTGTTTGTGCCTGTAAATGAACGATAATTAATGTATATAAATAGTAAACCTCAGTAATGTATATCAGTTTCATCGTGTTTGAAGTAGTTTAACATAATTAAAATTCGCTTCAAACTATTTCTGCCCGTAGACCATTACATAAACGAATTGCTTTGTGGGACCCTGTAAATGAAGGATGAATGCTTTGTACTCCATATTCTATAAAAAGCATGTTTTAGTGTTCCTCAAAAATTCATACCAAGTTCATTACGATTGTAACACTGTCATTAAAATACACCACAAACGATTTTTCCCCAGAGACCCTATTATTAAGTGTCAATTATTAAGTGTGAATTATTTTAAGTGTTCCTGTAAATGAACTGTAAGTGCTGCACATAAGATATTCTATGGAAATAATCTTATAATGCACCTCAATAACGTATAAAAATTTTATTATGTTTGAAATATTGTAACACCATTAAAATGCACTGTAAATGATTTTTCTCCTATAGACTCTAATGTAACGAAATAATTGTGCCTATGTAAATGAATTTTAAATGCTACATATTTCATTTTCAATACCGAGCATACTATGGTAGACATCAGTAACGTATATCAGTTACATGCTAATCGAGTACGGGAGTTTGAGCACCGACAGACAGATTGACAGAGAAACCGAATTCATAACGCTTTTCAAATATGGTGTAGCATTATTATTACATCTTACTCACGTTGTGTATTCAAAAACACATTTTACTGAGTATTTGTTTTACAAGTATATGGTTTAACACATTTAATGCAGTGAAATATTTTTATGCTACTTATTCAATAAAAATAGCAAATAAAGCCTTTGTGCAACAATATTAAAAAGCAGAAAAACCAACGTTTAAAATGCACAAATAATATATGAAAAGCAGCAAACAGCTGTTTCGAATCTACTAGCGAGATTCTTCTTCAGTGCAAAAGGAACAGCGTGCTAGGAAAAGCAAGGCTGAGCAAAATCATAGACAGAGACGCGCTGGCTTTTATACCCTATGCGGGTGGCGAAGGCGCCGAAACAACCAATAAGAGAGAAGCAGTGGAAACGACTGGGTGGACAAGTAGCGACATCTACCGGAGAAGTAGAGAAAAAGAAACCAAAAAAGGGGAATTAAATTAACCAGATTTTCCAATTATTTGGAAAGCGTTAATTTAATCCCCCTTTTTTGGTTTCTTTTTCTCTACTTCTCCGGTAGATGTCGCTACTTGTCCACCCAGTCGTTTCCACTGCTTCTCTCTTATTGGTTGTTTCGGCGCCTTCGCCACCCGCATAGGGTATAAAAGCCAGCGCGTCTCTGTCTATGATTTTGCTCAGCCTTGCTTTTCCTAGCACGCTGTTCCTTTTGCACTGAAGAAGAATCTCGCTAGTCGATTCGAAACAGCTGTTTGCTGCTTTTCATATATTATTTGTGCATTTTAAACGTTGGTTTTTCTGCTTTTTAATACTTATTCAATATTCATTCGAGAATTATTGAACAAAATATTATTTCTAAAACACTGGTGAGTAAAAACTGCAAAATTGCATTTCCTTATTTTCAAATGAAAATTTTCAAATATTCTGGTCTGAATTCAACATTACACAAATACAATTACTTGCTCTTGAAACAGTTAAATGCTACAATTTTAATCTAAAATATCAACGTTTAAAATTTAAAGAGGTCACGAAAAATTAGTGTATGTTAAATCTTTAGTATTTTAAATTTAATTTTATTGCTTTAAAATCTTTCTTCATTATTTCTCCAATTTCTTTTTTTTTATAGAACGTAAATAAAATATTTAGTTCATTTTCCTTTCTAAAATGCACTTTTACATTTCTAACAATTTAATGGAATATCTGTCAGTATTCCATTAAATTCCAACCTCTATATATTTTTGTTCTCTATACCCATTCTCTACTGTTTACATTTATTATTTTTGTATTTAACAATAGAATTTTTATATGATATGGAAATAATATTTTCACTTACTTTACATAGCGCATAGATATTTTAGTGAACATTATCATTAGCATAAATTCCTAAAAAGATTTAATTAAGGCATTTCTTAAATCTTAAATTTTCAGATGTATATAATTGAAAAATAGTTGTATTTATTCTGCGAAATACAACATTCAACTGTGTTTCCATTAAGAAAAGAAAAACTCGCCCATATAATAATCAAAGAAAGTTAATTAAAGAAGGATTACAGAGTAACAAGTATGGTAAACAAGGAAAATTCATTTGTATGTTAATTTTGGTACCGCCGACATTTCATGCATTTTTGTAAACAGATGAAATGTAGATTTTTAATATTTTCCTATTTAATTTGTTGTAGAAGCTCATTGGAAATTTTAAATTTTAAATTAGAGCATAGAATTGGTAAACGATGAGCCCATAGTGTTAAAATTCTGATTACACTGTTCTACAACTCACCATTTTTCTTAAACATCGAAATAGTTGGAAGACGGAGATAATAACGCCAACAGAGTCTATAGTAATACGTTTTGTGTCGGATATTTGTATACTCGGGGAATAGAAATGACAAACCTCTACTATTTCAGCCAGAAATCATAGTATAAAAAATACACTAATACAAAACGATTAGTAATTACATCTACTAATTAATGCTACACTTTACATCTCTTCGGGGTCTCTATATTGAAATCGTAATAAACTTTAAAATTTTCATGTTTATTCAAACACAAACAGTGGCCAGGGTTGTAAGTACCCTGGCGAAGCGTTTTAGATATTCATGGTATACACAATGATGGAACAGCTACTGACATGTGGGACAATTGTAATAACTAATTTTAATGGTATTCGTCCCCTCATTTAAGGACAGAAAATCTGTGATTAAGTAAACTTAAGAAAACTTAAAATTTAATGATGATAATTCGAAATAATAACTTATCGAAAATAAATTAAACTTTCAAACAGTAAAAGTATTGTCTCGCCGTCAAACTGATGGATCGAAAAAACACAGTAAAAGACCAAATTGATTTTTTGGACGCAAAACGCACTAACCGCAGCTTTTAAGAAATTCATGCAATACGAGAACCCTATACGCAGTTATGTAACAGCTACGCACCAGCAGAACAATTATAGGCACTAATTTTTAATGGTATTTTTCACCTTATTTAATGACAGAAATTCCGTGAATTAAGTAAACTAAAGAATACTATTAAAATTTAATTATGACAATTGGCTCACTAGACAAGATAGTGAAATGAAACCTTTCCTAGGCATTTCTCTCAAACCAGAAACATAGTATTAAAAATCTGACTACCTGGTTTGTCTAATGTAGGCTGAAAGGATATATATATTATACAGGTCACAATTTCTCTTAAATATCGAATACAGTTTAAAGACGGAGACAATAACACCAATAGAGTTTGTAGTAATACGTTTTGTTTGAGACATTTGTACACTCGGGTAATAAAAAGGACAAATTTCTACCAATTCTGACTCAAATCATAGTATAAATATGACACTAATACAGAACGATTACTAATAACACCTACTAATTAATTCTACACTTAACATATGCTTCGGGGTTTATATATTGAAATTGTAATGAACTTAAAACTTTTCATGCTTTTTTAAACTCAAACAGTAACCAAAGTTGTAAGTACTAGCAACTAATCTGTATTTATTATTGGACGATAGTATTGCAAGTGAACCTTTCTTTACCTTGGCAACGGAGCAACTGACGTAAAATCGTGACGTCAGCTTCTACAGGTACATTCTCAAAAGGAAAATAAAAAACATTCGGATTTCGAACGATGGAAATGAAGTACGCACAGTCTATTCTTTTGAGTCTAATATTTATTATTCGATGTGGTGTAAGAGTATAAATCATACTTTTTAAAGTGCAGCCAAGCATTCGTATGCAGCGTTCGAAGATATTTGTAAATCGACCAGATCCATATGATTCGAAATTAATAAGTGCATTCAAAAGGATTCTACAATATTCGTCTATATCAGTTCTTTGTATTATAATAAATTTGTGTCGTGTTATATATACTGCTGCTCCTTTATTGTCAGTGTCTGCCTGAATTACTGGGAAAATGGGGTAAGTAACGCAAATTTAAATTTAATTCTAAATTCTAATTAACACTGCAGTTTTGGTTTAAAATCGAGCCTTGAATTGAAATCTGTTAAGTCCTATTCTTTTGTCAGAGTATTCATATTTCTTTTCGCTAATTTAAATTCGAGTTATTCAAAATTAATTCTTAAATCTTCTATCCATAATTTTGGTCCGTATCGAGCCAGGAGCTACGATGGAGTCTGTTCTTAAGTCGTAGCTGTCAATTAATTTATCTGTGCTAGATATAAAGTAGTAAAAAAAAAGTAAAAACGGTTGTGTTTATTTATTCAATTCTTGTTTGTTTTTTATATTTTGTACATTATGGTGCATTTTGTATTAGGTTGTGTGATTTACGTATTTTTATAATTTTATTCAATTCTTATATTGTTCATTTGTAAATATTAAAAATGACTAAACAAACTAAACATGAGTTGTATTTTGAGCGAATTTGTAAGGAAATGGATATAATTATGTCTAAAGTTCAGATTTCGAAATCAGATGAGCAGTCAAAAATTAAAGTTTTGAAATCGAAAATGTCTTCTTATGAAGATATTCTTGCGCAAGCATTTGATAAGCTTTCACCGAAAGAAAATAATGAGAATTTGGAAACTTTTTTGAAGTATCAGGAACTTACTTGTGATTTGTTAGTCGATTTAGAGGAGGAAACCAAAGTTGATTCTCAGACGGAAATTCGTGTAGAAACTCAAAGTAAACAGAATTATTCGCAAGTTAAATTGCCCAAATTCGATCTTCCCCATTTTTACGGTGACTCGGAACAATGGATTTCGTTTAAAGAATTATTTCAGATTTTGGGGAAGGAAAATTTATCTGATATTGAGAAATTACAATATTTGCATTCTTCTGTTCGCGGAAATGCCGCAAAATTAATTCGAGGATTTTCTTTAAACGCAGAAAATTTAGTGCAGTGTTGGGATTTGTTAGGTCAAAGATATGAAAACAGAAGACAATTGGCATTAAGTCAAATAAATAAAATATTTTCGATAAAGATTATTAATGCAAGTAATTCAAAATCTTTGCTAAAATTGCTTGATACATGTAATGAAGCAATTCGGAATTTGAAAAATTTGGGATTAGAATCTAATGCTTTGAGTGATTTAATGTTAATAAATTTTATGTTGAATAAATTAGATTAGCCTCTCAAAGAAAGATGAGAATTGTTGTTAGACAATGATAAACTACCGGATATGGATTTATTTCGAAAATTTATTGAGCGGGAAGCTCGAAGTGTAGAGGAGTCAAAATGCACTAAAGTAGAGCCTAAATGCAATTTCGCAAAAAAGCCTCTAGATGCTAGTCGAGTCAAAACCAACGTAATGAACAGCGCGTTTGTCAGGAATGGTAATAACTGCATATTATGTAACGAAAGCCATTCGTTATTTAAATGTCCTGTATTTAATTCAAAACAAGTGAAAGAGAGGTGGAAAATCGTTGAATTAAACAAATTATGTGAAAATTGTCTTAGACAAAACTACAAAGTAGGGCGGTGTAGAATTAATGTTAAATGCAACAAGTTGGAAATTGCTCGTCAAACGTGTCAAATGAGGTGCGTTCGTACTATAACAAGTTTTAAAATTATTTTTTGCACCCCATATTGTACTGAATGTATAATTTTTTGCACTTCATAAAGTACACAGTCTTTAACATCATTAAAATGCACTCCCAATAAGTTTTTTCCCATTCCCCGAACACTTTTGACTGTCCCTGTAATTAAACTATACATCCGATTTTCCTAAAATTTGAAATGGCTCGACAAAATTTTGCAACAATTATATCTTTAAAATTTCAGACCATTCGGAAGGCTGTAACATCATTAAAATGCACTTGCAATAATTTTTCCCATTGGTCGTAATGTAAAGAAAAAATTTGACTATCCCTGTAATTAAACTATACATCTGATTTTCATAAATTTGAAATGGCTCGACAAAATTTTGCAACAATCTTATATTTCAAATTTCAGACCATTCGGATAGGTAGTTTTTGCTCTGTTATATGCGGACAGACAGACGGACGGACGGACAGACGGACGGACTGAACGACGACTATAGGTGCTACGTATTTATATAATTACGAACGCACCTAAAAATTGTTCCAAAATGCATCATACATTATTATAGGTGTATACGACTAGTCAAATTAATAGAGAGTTTGTTAATGATAATGCACCAGAAATTTCTGTTTCTAATAGTGCGCAGTGTCATTCATCTTTGCATAATTATGTTTTATTATCTACCGCTCTTATTAATGTAAAAGCTAGCACAGGTAATGTTTTTCAGTGCAGAGCACTTATTGACAATGCTTCTCAAAATTCTTTAATCTCAAAAAATTGTGTAGAAAGATTGAATTTGCCTGTAGGCCGAACGAACCATAGGCTTGTAGGTATAAATGGCATTTCGCCTGAAACCTGCCTAAATTTCACTGAATTTAATTTCTCGCCTTATTTTGAAAATAATTACCATTCTTTAAAAGCCCTTGTAGTTAATCAGGTTACTACCTCTCTCCCTAACTTCAGGCTGGGAAGGCATTCATGGCCGCACACGGCAAATTTACAGCTGGCTGATCCCGAGTTTCATATCTCCAAATCAATTGACATTTTACTAGGAGCATATGTTTTTCCTAATCTCTTATTAGGGTCACCCATTTTTGGACAATCTGGTGAACCCGTTGCAATCCCAATTCACCTGGGATTTATTCTAAGTGGTCCAGTACCCTATTCGTCTAAACCGATCACGACCGTGGTCTGCCATTCAGTAGACTTGACTGATTTTTTCAACTCAGAGTCTGTTCCTCATGCTAAGGAGTTTATTAAATCAGATGCAGCTAAAGAACTGTATCACAATTCAACTCTGCAAAATAATCATTTTTGTGATGTGGAAAAAACTAATTTTCCTTTCACTGTCAGTATAGCAAAATATGATAGTTTGCCACATTCTTTAAAGGCAAGTAACTTAACCCATTCTTTCAATCCGAATTCATCTCAAAGAGTTTTAGGGTTAGAGTGGAACCGGGAAACAGATTCCTTGCGAGTACAAGTTGCAGAAAACCCTACAGTAAAGACTAAAAGTCAATTATTATCCGTAATCCCTGGCATTTTTTATCCATTGGGTTTTTGTCATCTTCTATTGTTATGTTGAAAATCTTATTGCAAGAAGTGTGGAAGGCAGGCTTGAAGTGGGATGATCCTCTTCCCTCAGTTATTCTAGAGACGTGGAATAGATTCCATTCTGAAATAAATGCTTTTAATTCTATGCACATTCCACGATTTATGAATTTCAGCACATCATCACCTTTTGAACTCCATGGGTTCTGTGATGCCTCTATACGTGCATTCGCAGCGGTTGTCTATATAAAAACATTTAATCCTGTCACGGTAATGCTAGTTGCTGCTAAAACAAGAATAGCGCCCGCCAGTGCAATAACATTGCCAAGGTTAGAGCCATCTTCAGCTCTTTTGCTAGCAAACCTTATTCAAGTTGTGCAAGATGCATTACCTAACGCTATCACGAAACATTCTTGTGGACCGATTCGACCATTACATTAAGCTGGATTTTGACACCTCCAACCAAAGGCAACCAATTCGTGCTTCACCGTGCCAATAAAATCAGAGATTTGACCTCAATTGAACATTGGCATCATATTCCTGGTAAACATAATCCAGCAGATTGTGCAACACAGGGTCTATATCCCTATCAGTTAAAAGATTGCGAATGTTGGTGGTCTGGGCCTACTTGGCTCTACACATCTTCTAATCCTTTCGTTGACGATCTATCTACAACTTCAAACTTTGCAGTTGAGTCTTTACCCACCGAAAGTTCTTGTTTAATACATCAACTAGAAACCGATGTAGGCATTCTTACCAGATTTTCTTCATATACAAAAGTAATTCGAGTAGTGGCTTGGATTCAAAGATTCGCCTATAACACAAAATTCCATTTAAAGAAGAAAGGGCCATTAAAATGCAGTTGAACTTGACAACGCTTGTAAAACTGTTGTCAAGTGCTTAAAACAGTCAGCATTTTCTGATGAAATTAATCTAATTAAACAAAACAAACCACTACTAACATCCAGTAAATTGCTTTCTTTAAATATCTTTCTCGATGCAGATCACATTTTGAGAGTTGGTGGACGCCTCAGCAAACAAAAAACCGGGTACACGACATTTCGGTCCCGACACTTCGGTCCCGCCATTTCGGTCCCGCCATTTCGGTCCCGAGACATTTCGGTCCCTGGCCATTTCGGTCCCGAGACATTTCGGTCCCTGGCCATTTCGGTCCCGAGACATTTCGGTCCCTGGCCATTTCGGTCCGGAGACATTTCGGTCCCTGGCCATTTCGGTCCCGAGGCATTTCGGTCCCTGGCCATTTCGGTCCCGCGACATTTCGGTCCCTGGCCATTTCGGTCCCCAGCCATTTCGGTCCCTGGCCATTTCGGTCCTTAGCCATTTCGGTCCCTTGTCATTTCGGTGCCCACCACCTTATAACTCGTATTCTAATTGTCGTGGGCCGCCAAACGCTGAAATTTAAACATTATTTGGAACCTTTTTAAATTTTTTAACACCCCCCACCCCCCAAATTAAAAAAAACAGCTGACTATAACAGTCCGATAAATTTAAACTTTTATAACTCGTGATAATGAAATCACAGCGAGCTGAAAATTTGTTTGATTGAACAATGTGATATAATTTTACAGGGGACATTGTCTTTTTATTATTATTATTATTTAACAAAATGGATTTTTTAAGCTTTATTATTTGTTATTAATATTAGGTATTTTATATATACAATAAACTGCCATAGATGATTTTTTGGTTGTTTTCATACGTTTTTTAGAACCTTTAAATTATCATCATTAATTAAATAATTTAAAAAACTGTTCTTATTTTTTCTCCTTCTTACAATTAGATTAATAATAAATGTCTTCAATAATTCAATTGGACAATTATAAGCTATTGTAGGTAAATATTTCCTCAAATCATTCTTCTACATCCTCTACTTTAATAATTCAGAAATGAGATATATTTATTGAAGCAAAAATATTTATTTTTTCTTATTACTTTTATAATACAAAGTTATAATTTTGTTTTCATAAGTTACTTTACCATTATAAACATTGGGAAAACAATAGTGATTTGGTAATTAGGTGTGCCAGGAAAAATATTTTGTTGTCAGAAAACTCCACCGACCGCTTCATTTTTTTAAAAATAATTATTGGTTGCATTTTTAACAGTCTTCTCACCCATTGCAGACGATTTATGTGAACTAATTTTATTGAAACTGGGCCTATTTCTTTGTAATACGATGATTATTTTTTATTTTATGTAATAGTGTAAGTATTATTTTAATTAGTTTTATTTTCAATTTTTAACTGACAAAACTAACGTTTTTAGGTGCGTTCGTAATTATATAAATACGTAGCACCTATAGTCGTCGTTCAGTCCTTCCGTCTGCCCGTCTGTCTGTCCGCATATAACAGAGCAAAAACAACCCAACCGAATGGTCTGAAATTTTAAATATATGATTGTTGCATAATTTTGTCGAGCCATTTCAAATTTTATGGATATCGGATGCATAGTTTAATTACAGGGACTGTCAAAAGTTTTTCTTTACATTGCGGCCAATGGGAAAAATTATTGCAAGTGCATTTTAATGATGTTACAGCCTTCCGAATGGTCTGAAATTTTAAATATATAATTGTTGCAAAATTTTGTCGAGCCATTTCAAATTTTATGAAAAACGGATGTATAATTTAATTACAGGGACAGTCAAAAAATTTCCGTTACATTACGGCCAATGGGAAAAAATTATTGCAAGTGCATTTTAATGATGTTACAGCCTTCCGAGTGGTCTGAAATTTTAAATATATAATTGTTACAAAATTTTGTCGAGCCATTTGAAATTTTATGAAAATCGGTGTATAGTTTAATTACAGAGACAGTCAAAAGTTTTGCGTTACATTATGGGGAATGGGAAAAAATTATTGCAAGTGCATTTTAATGATGTCACAGGCTATGCACTCATGAAATGCAAAAAAAAATATACATTCAGTACAATATGGGGTTCAAAAAATAATTATAAAACTAGTTATAGTACGAACGCACCGCATTTGCCACGTTTGACGAGCAATTTCCAACTTGTTTGTATTTGTCGTTTATTTATTAATTTTTAATATTACCCTTTTCCTCCCACTTTCCCAGAAAAAAATTAATAATTTTTTATTTTAGTTTTATTATTAATTATATTAATAGTTTTAAATTTCGGTGACTTTAAATATAAAATAAATAAACATGTAAAAGATAAATTTCAGTTTATAACTACTATATGATAAATTGAATATAAAATGTATTATGTATTGAGTTTATTTTAAAGTAAAAAAATGTAATGTATATTAATAATGTTATTAATTTAATAAATTAAGGATACATTAAATAAAAAATATATTTAATAAAATATTAATTTAATTTTTATACTAAAATTCCTAACTTTTTTGAGAATTAATTAATTAGCAATTATTAGTAGCAATTATTAATAGCACTTAAAGTTTTTATTCAAAAGTTTTAATTTATAATTTCCAAAAAATAATATAGGAATTTTTTGAAAAATCAGTCAAAAACATAAAGTCTAAGTAATAATTAATTAATTAATTAAACATAATAATAATAATAATAATAATAATAATAATAATAATGCAACATTCTACAAATACGTAAAAATACCTTTTAACAGTGTTAGGTGACATTATGCAGATTTTAATTTTTTAAGTACAGTTATAATTTACAATTCGCAAAAAGTAAGAAATTATTAATTAATTATAATTAAACAGCAAAAATAATATTATAAGCTAACTAATAAAAGAATAAACAACATGTTTATCTTCAGAACCCTTATCACTTTTATACATCCTAATGAAGTTAATAACGTTATAATAACCGAAAATTAAAAAAATATATATTTGCATTTACCCTATAAAAACTATTATATAGTTCATGGAATAGTTTTTAAACAAGCAATTGATAAATTAGTTATCTAAACAATTAATAATTAAAATAATTTTGAATTGATAAATACGTTTAATAAAAACAATTTAATTTTTGAATTTTTTTTTTTACTTAACAATATAACTATGAGTGTTTTCAACTTGTCGTGCAAGTTAAATTCATGCTGTATCAAATTTATTGCAAACTAACGGCCAACAAGTAATCAAAAATACTGCAAACTTACTGCAAAGTAGTAATCTTTCCATATCACACTATAAGTTTAATCCCTTCGAAGGGGTCAATAGACCTGATCAGGTCTATTGATGCGAAAGCGCCGTCAGAAGGCACGTGCATAGGTTTTATCACCATAAACAAGTTTAGGTAATATTTGTACTTTTCATTTCGAGCATTTTTTGGTATTTAATAAGTATAGCGTTTAGAAAAAAAGGTGCCTACCGAATAAAATTTCTGCAATTTCTGCGTATGTGCTGATTCTCATTGTTGTTGAGTCTCTCAACAGAGAGATTTTTTGCTTTCGTCACTTTCGTGAATTAAAGACAGTCTTGCCATCAGTTTCACAACAAACTACTCATGCAAGTGGGTGATGGTATACCTTGCAGGAGATTTGCTGCGAATTTCTCAATTCAAATTTGTCACGGCAAGATAATATAAAAAAAAAATAAACTTTCTGCTAATGTTCATGCTATCTGGGTTACCTCAAAAATTTCCATGGGGAGCGCGGCGGATCGCATGAACGGCTCATGAGATTGCCACTTATGTGAAATCATTATCCAATATCTATTACAGCACAAATTCTTAATTCAATGGCAAGAAATTAAACATGAAAATTGCTGTTTTACACTTAACCACTCGGCCCTAACTTTATTGTAGGCAAATGTTATGTAATGTGAAACTTGATTTAACCCATTCGCTGCCAAAACTAAGAATTTTCAAATTCTTTGTTGAAGGTCGTTTGCCAGCACAAATTCAGAAAGATAAATTTCGCTTTACTAATACAGAGAAATTTCGGCCAATAAATGAGGCATTTTTTTTAAATTCTAAAATAGTGGTGACAAAGTAATCAATAAATTAAAGCCACGAGTATACTCGTGAATGACAGCGAATGGGTTAATTAAATTTAACTCTTCAGTATGCGCTCATCTTTTTACATCATAAGTGAATCTTTTTCACTGGTAAATATTAATCTAACTTGAATGTATTATTAGTTGCAGTTATAGAGATTGGCCTTATATTTTTTATCCATGCTTTTTTTTTTAATTAAGAAATTAAATAAGGATATACCTAAATTTTTAAAGTTACTCGAAATACTTCTATCATATTTACACAGTCAAGACAAGATTCCAAGGACTGGTAAAAAGCTCCATTTTAGACAGGCTTCCATGTAAAGAAGTGTAATTAATTATACTTCTAAGATACACTACCTCAATAAGATCTATTGTTCGTTTCGCAGGGATTCTGAAACTCTTCCGTTTGAGACAGGATTCCGTTATAGAAAGATTCCGCTTTCACAGGTTTCACTATGCTTCACTAAAGAAGGGTGAAAATCCGCTTTTCAGACAGGTTTTCAGCAAATTTAATTGTATCGCAATTCATATTAAGACCATGTAACGCTTATGTTAAAGACAGGATTCTGTTATAGACAATTACTATTTTGACAAGTTTTATTCTATTCATATGATATAAATAAGTATATTTATATAAATACACAAAACTTTTAAAAATGGAACCTGCCTATAACGGAGTTCTGTCTTAAACATAAATGTTCCATAGTGCTACGGAAAAGAATACTATACAAATACACCAAATAACACGGAAACCTGTGTAAAACGGAATTTTTTACCAATATTTACAATTTCATCTTGACAGGTTTTACTATATATATAACATGAAGGGAAAATTCTGGACCCCCCCCCCCCCCGAAGCGAAATCCTGGCTACGCCACTGCATGTCGTCCCTGTTTTTTTAAGCCATTAAAGATGAAAAATGCCGTGTGGCCACAAAAAAGCGCCGGCTGACTAGAACAAAGAGAGCGCGAGTAGAATAATTCTTCTATCTGGATCTTTATTTAGCATAATCAAATGGGGGAAGCCAGGACATCTACACTTGACACATATATATATACATGTATAATATTCTTTTGAATGAATAACATATAGATATCAAGAAAAGCCAAATATGTTTTCTAAATTTCCAAATTTCTTCATTGTGATATATTTATAAAATTTCTTAATTTAAATGAAATTTTACGTAAAAGTGATTCACTATACATTACTATTTTGAGATTTTATGTTATTTTTTTGTATTTTCATTTTTATTTTTTATTTGTCATATTAAAACATGTAGGCTGCTTTAATTCTAAGTATATAAGTCAAATAAATAACAAAGAAATATTTGAAATACAGAATTAATTTTAAATACGAAAAGAATATTTTATGACAATAGAAATTTTTAAATTTTGATTTATGTTTATTGTGCTCGTAGTTTTTGAATGTAATAAGCATATAAAAGTCTTAAATATATTAAAAAGGATTTGTAATTGTTGCAAACCACTTCACCGTCGACAGGTATGGGGAAAAAGTGCTTTTATTCCCGAGTTATCTCGGGGCAAACGGTGAAGTGGCTCAAAATTAAAAATATTTTTAAACTTGTCATTCGACACCGGTAGAAATAGCGGTAATATTATTGTTACATGTAAAAAGATTAATGCAAACTTTTAAATAGTTTTTCAAAAAATAGTAAATTAAAATAATTATTAAAATAAAATAGAAAGTTCTAGTCTGTTCCAGTGCAGAATTTAAAAAATAATGTGTCTTTATCACAATTCCATGTTAAGAACCCCCTTTTTAAAAATTATGTAAAATGCAATACATTTAAAATTGATGCGCCGTTAAATAATAGGATAAAATAAAGATTTGTAAAAATATTTGCAGATTTTTTCATTATTAATCACATAGTGTGCAAATTATATACAATTGAATATGTGCATTTTGGCATGGGCATTTGCATATGAAAATTAAAGCTCGACTTATAAATATTTTTAAATTGTCTGGACTTTATATTTATGATAGACTAAAATATGAGGAGCTTCTATAAAGAATCCACAGAACTCTCCCTTCTCCCACTCCTGAAAACGATTACTTCTACCATATAAAATTTGCACTGGGTGCTACAATTTGATTGCGAG
Organism: Maratus speciosus; assembly: GCA_963932465.1. Taxonomy (NCBI): domain Eukaryota; kingdom Metazoa; phylum Arthropoda; class Arachnida; order Araneae; family Salticidae; genus Maratus; species Maratus speciosus. The sequence goes on from OZ010787.1 coordinate 21,724,200, forward strand.
TTAGAAGTGTTTGCGGTTTTCGGGCCCTTATATTCGGTTATACTAAAATTTCAAGGGTTCAGTTAAAAAATCTTATAAATGTACCTCCTTTTTTAAAGATTACGTTTACCGTACAAAATATGAGTGTGATTACGATAATTACAGAGAGAGTTATAAATGTTTTAATTTATCAGGACCTTATACTTAAGATACACTAAAATATATAAAAAGTCAACAGAGCCCCCCCCCCCCCCCCACCCCTGCCTTATAAAATGATTATGATTATCATAGGAAATTTGTGTGGGCTGCGACAATTTTGATCTGTGTTATAAGTGTTTGCGTTTTCGAGTCCTTATATTCGAGTTATACTAAAATTTAGGGAGTTCAGTTAAAAAATTTGATAATGTCCCTCCTTTTATAAAGATTACGTTTACCATACAAAATATGAGTGTTTTGCGATAATTACAGAACGAGTTATAAATGTCTTAATTTATCAGACCCTTATACTTATGATACACTAAAATACAGAAAATGTCAACCCCCCCCCCCCTTGTTTTTTAAAATGATTACCATACGAAATTTGTGTGTTTACTAAAATTTTAAGGCCTTTATTTAAAAAACTCTACAATGTCTCCTATAAAATTGTCACCTATTTCAAGTGCACAAAATTTCAGCTTGCTGGAGAAGGGACCGAAATGTCTTGGGACTGAATTGTCTCGGGACCGAAATGTCTTGGGACCGAAATGTCTAGGGACCGAATTGTCTCGGGACCGAAATGTCTTGGGACCGAAATGTCTCGGGACCGAAATGTCTTGGGACCGAAATGTCTCGGGACCGAAATGTCTCGGGACCGAAATGTCTCGGGACCGAAATGTCTTGGGACCGAATTGTCTCGGGACCGAAATGTCTTGGGACCGAATTGTCTCGGGACCGAAATGTCTTGGGACCGAAATGTCTCAAGACCGAAATGTCTTGGGACCGAAACGGCGGGACCGAAATGGCGGGACCGAAGTGTCGGGACCGAAACGTCCTGCTTCCCAAAAAACCATGTCATTCGACTCCAAACATCCAATGCTTATCCCTAAAAACCATACCTTAACAGAAGCTATTATCAGGTTCTTCCATCTATATAGTCTGCATGCGGGTCCTGATCAAGTTCTTTCCTTAATTCGTCAAAAATTTTGGATTCCAGATGGCAGATGAACAGTTAAAGAATTAAGAAAGTGTATACGTTGCATTCGAATATCTGCCCAGCCGCTTACTCAACTCATGGGTGACTTGCCCTCTTCACGAATTAATCATTGTAGAGTGTTCCAGCGCACAGGGATTGCTTTTGCAGGTCCAATCAATACAAAATGCCAACATAAGCGGAAGTCTACTACTTTTAAATCCTATATCTGTCTTTTTATATGCATGTGTACCAAATCAGTACACATTGAATTAGTTTCAGAACTTACCACCGAAGCATTTATATGCACTTTACAGCGTTTCATATCACGCTGAGGACATCCAACAGACATTTATTCTGATAACGGTAAAACATTCGTTGGTGCAGCCTCATATCTTAAAAAACTGTTCCTAATCCTCAAAGAATCAAAAGTCCAAGATTTGTGCGCACAACGCCACATTATTTGGCATTTCATACCTCCTTATGGTCCAAACTTTGGAGGATTATGGGAGTCTTCCATAAAGCTAGCCAAGGTACTCTTATGACTTTTGAGGAACTATCCACAACCCTATGCGTTATTGAAGCATGTATAAATTCTCGTCCACTTATTCCTTTATCAACAGACTCTAATGACTTATCCGTTTTAACTCCGGGACATTTCCTCATTGGTGATCCATTACTTGCTTTACCTCACATGTCATCTCATAATAATCCATGTATTAGCCTCTCTTCCAGGTAGAAACTATGTATCAAGATTCGAGATAATTTCTGGCAACGCTGGACTAAAGATTATCTCCAAATATTGTCCTTAAGACATAAATGGAAATAGGGCAATCATATTATCAAGATTGGTCAACTAGTTTTGGTAAAAGAATCCTCAATTCATCCAACTCATTGGAAGTTAGCTCTGGTCGAAAACATCCATCCTGTGGTGCTGACGGTATTGTCAGAGTTGTGACTATCCGTACCAGTGAAGGCACATTCAAGCGTCCGATTCAGCAGATTGCTGCTTTACCTGAAGTCCACGCCGGCCCCCCGGAGGTTATGGACGATAGTATTGCAAGTGAACCTTTCGTTACCTTGGCAACGGAGCAACTGACGTAAAATCGTGACGTCAGCTTCTACAGGTACATTCTCAAAAGGAAAATAAAAAATATTCGGATTTCGAACGGTGGAAATGAAGTACGCACAGTCTGTTCTTTTGAGTCTAATATTTATTATTCGATGTGGTGTAAGAGTATAAATCATACTTTTTAAAGTGCAGCCAAGCATTCGTATGCAGCGTTCGAAGATATTTGTAAATCGACCAGATCCATATGATTCGAAATTAATAAGTGCATTCAAAAGGATTCTACAATATTCGTCTATATCAGTTCTTTGTATTATAATAAATTTGTGTCGTGTTATATATACTGCTGCTCCTTTATTGTCAGTGTCTGCCTGAATTTCTGGGAAAATGGTGTAAGTAACGCAAATTTAAATTTAATTCTAAATTCTAATTAACACTGCAGATTTGGTTTAAAATCGAGCCTTGAATTGAAATCTGTTAAGTCCCATTCTTTTGTCAGAGTATTCATATTTCTTTTCGCTAATTTAAATTTGAGTTATTCAAAATTAATTCTTAAATCTTCTATCCAATTATCATCAGAATACCTAGGGAAACATGTAGCACCTCAACAACAACAAAAAAAAACTATTTCATAATTTGTGAAAAATTGGGGCATATTCACAAACTTTAAAAATATATAAATTTACTAGCTTATTTATGAGATGCAAAGTTTTGTTTTACATTCCAACTGACTCCAGTAGCGATATGTAAAATTGGAATAAAATAATAATAGATAGAGTCAAAATATTTGTTCGTTATTTTCAGCATTTTTTTTGTTTGAGCGATTACCTCGATTTTGGAGAATTCGCTTTTATAAATTAATGCTTTACCGAGTTTTTTTAAATCCCAGTAAATGAATTTTCCATTTTTAAAAGTATTCATAATTATATTACAAAGTAAACTGGCTTGTAAGAAAATATTTTAAATTTTGCAAATGCCGCTGTGTTTCTATAAATCATCCCATTGTCCGCTGGTGCAAAGGTGTTCCATTTCTGCAGTACGGCGAGGTTGTTGAATCTAGTTATTTTTGTTTTATTTTATTCTTTTTTTTATTTGTGGTCACGAAATGAGGTATCATGATACCGGTGCTAACGAATTTCATATATTCTGATATGTAATAAAACGAGTTAACTTGGTGCCCTTAATGATCTAAAAATCTAAGAATGCTTTTACCCCATCCAAAAGTTGTTGCCAGGGTGGTGGTGCAGATACTCTGGAAACCACTGATTTCGTTAAGTTATTCTCCCTTCTATAAGTGCAGAAAATTATTCGATTAGATAAGGCGAAGAATATTATTTTTAAGAAGTGGTGCACAGAATCTCTGGATCCCAATCCTCGCTATACCACTGCCTCTCTTCTCCACCTTCTTAGTATCGTATCATCCAAATATTTAAAAACAATGGGCTTTTATTGAGATTAATTGTTATAAAATCATCATTTTCTCATGTACTGTACTGTACTGTAATGCCTTTTATATTTCATTTTACAATATTGTCTTTGAAACACGTAAATGCAGGGAAAAACGGGAGGTGGGCACCATTTAATTGTATTCACATTAGTAGCCTACTTTCAATAAAGGAAATTATACAAATTTATTTCCTATGTACTATCCTTCCACTTGGCCGCTTTTTGAGTGCCACCTTTTTTTCTGAAAAAAAAAAAAAATCTTTTTAGATTTCTCTCACAAATTTTGGATATACCTGCTCGAAGCGTAATTTCTGTTGCAAATAATGTACAAACCTAGCACGAAAAAATTTCTTCATAATTACAGGTAATTAAAATGGACCATTGGGAGCGCTTTGTGTATATCCACGCATAATTCGTGAAAGGACGGTTAATACATTTCAAGTTTTTATTAATATTTTTTTAGGCAAGATCTTGGCTTGCGTCATAATTTGGATCTAAAGATGATATATTTGTCTGCTTGGCTGTTTGCATGTCTGTAGTTTACTTTATAGATTTAACTTTAGTAAAAATTTAGCAATGACGAAATTGTAATACAGTGTTAAATTACATCTGCTATTTTAAGTTTTTAAACTAGTCTTCGTATCATGTATAGTTTTATTACGTGACCTCTTAATAATTTTTATTTTATAATCGTCTACTGCGCGTTAAAATAAGGGATATTGATAACAATGGTATTTAAAATGAATTTGGATTTCTGCATCATGTGAGATAACTCAATTTTATTCGTTTCAGACCCAAACCGCGATTCTGGTCATATCGTGAGGGCAGTAACTTATTTCGTTGCGAGTCTGATTGATTCTTCAGTAATTGTTTCGTGTTCTTTTTGGTATCCGGTTTTCGTTTTTAAAGAATGTCCACAATATTGTTTAAGATGAGAAAGTAAATACAGTGTGCTCTAAAAGTTCCCGTACTCAAATTTAAAGAATTCATTGTCCGTTATTTGTTTTTAAATAGTAAATTTTATCGTCTGCGTATCATTGCAGCATTTCTTGAAATTTTACTGTTTGGTTCTTTTCGCGCTTGATTGTTGCAAGAATAAAGTTCTATGTCACTTTATTCTTCATAATAAAATGAGTTTATCACGCATTCAGAGAATTGCGCTGCTCGAAAATTATTTTCAATGTAAATTGTATGAAAGGTGAAAAGATGTTTGGCGAAATAATTATCCAAATGATGCAATACCGAATAAAGATACGCTATATCGGCTCGTGCGACGATTTCGTAATACAGGTTCAGTGGAAGACAAGCACAGGAGCTGAAAGGCTCAAGATCTTACACCACCATTTCTGAAAAACCCTCAACGAAGGACATTACAAACTCCTCCAAAATCCGTGACGCGTTTGACACAATAAATGGCCGCATCTCGTGGATCGACATATAAGTCTAAAGAGCTTTGCATTTTCGTAATTATCGTGAAAAAGGGGTAAAGTAGATAAAGCCACTGGACTTTGAGAAGTAGATTCATTATTGCCGGTGGTTCCGGAGATTTATTCATAAGAACATCAAGATTTTGGACAAAACATTTTTCTCCAATGAGGCATGGCTTCATTCAGGTGGTTACCTGAACAGTCAAATGTCTCCCTTTTGGGTGACGACCAATCCTCATTCATTAATGCGAAAATCTTTACCTTCTCAAAATATTGGTCTATGGTGTGCCCAGCAATTTGTTGCATTGTTAGAAGTGAATGAAAGATTCTTGGTTCCAACAAGATGGTATAACATGCCATACAAGTGATGAAACCATGGTCAAGCTAGAAGAGTCACCTCGATCTCCTGATCTGAGCACACCGAACTTTTTTTAGGGAGACATTTAAAGAATAAAGTTTATGCAATTAATCCTAAAACAATAGACGATCTGAAAATTGCCATTACTAAAAGGATACAAGAAGTTACTCCCATCATGTTAAAACGCGTTTCTACAAACATGCGCAAACGAGTTCAGCTTTACCTCCTAGAAAGGGGTGGACATTTATAATATTTATTATAAATATAAGTTCAGTATTTTTTCCTACGTGATGTGAAAAGTGCTTTTTCTCATTAGCAGAAAAGTAATCGTTATACGATTTGTTGTTTTGTGAATAATAAATACATATGTCGTCAGTACGGGAACTTTTAGGGCACTCTGTATATTTTTATTTTTCAGCATAAAAGATAAAAGTAGTTTTATAGATATAACTAAACAATATTTTTCATATTTGCATGTAGTTTTAGTATAGTTATAATAACATTAAAGTAAGGGATCCAATTGCATCGGCTCTCGGGTTGATTTCAGAAAGAATTTTTCAGAGAAGAAAACCCAACTTGTTTGGGACTCCATTATTGATAACGGTGCAAAGTTGACACAAAAACACGAAGGAAAGCCAGGCCGCATACTGATGCGACACATGCAATATGCTGTACGATTACTGGGAAAAAACTGATTTGAAACGGCTTTCTTCTTCGTTTCGACTTTCGTTTTTTTTTCTATTTCGCACTTGATTTTCCTCCTGTCGTCTCAGTGTGCCAGCTGCTGAAGAGGCCTGCTTTTTTATTAAAACTTTCTTCTTTCCTGTGATAAAATTTTAGTTCGGTTCTTGAATAAGTCTTTGGAGCAAATCACGACACCACTGGATCAATCTATGATAATAAATATGTGTATTTTTACATTTTTTACTCATGCGAAATTATATTTTGAACGCCAATAGTATCAAATATGGAATAGACTGGTTTCAGAACTAATGAAATTTGTTCAGGTATACGTCACTTACAAGTTGATTTTAAAATACCGTTTTTTTATAAGTTCGCGAAGATTACAAAAAGCATAAAAATAGATGGCATCGATGTAATTGAACGCAGTGTGACCAGTCCGCTACTTTTTTAAAATATGAGATTGCTTGATTGCCACCGCCTTTTTTAAATAGTAATATTTTCTGTATATTCGACTCATTTAATAAGTCATTAAATAAGGAGAATATTTCTATTTCAGGTACCTAGTAGCAACAAGCAATTTAAAATAAAAATAATAACTGAAAAATAAGAAGTGGATTGGTAACACTGACTGAATGCGAATTTCGGAAAACTAATAAAAGGGGATTCAGATGTGATATAATTTAGCAAAAATAATTGCCAATATAAGGGAATGGGATGAGTTTAAATAAGCTAATTATGTTTAAACGCCGTTAACTTGTATTTAGGGAAAACTTTACAAGTGTTTACAAAAGTAAAGGCTGAATGCGTTCACCACCGCAAGGAAATAAGTTTTTTTCAATAAGTAAAGAATAGGTGTAGTAGGAACATCTAATCAGAATTTAATTTTGATTGTTTAAAATAATAGCTGGCTATTTCCATGAGTACTTGTAGTGTAAGTCACATGCAATGATTTTTGGCTACGAGTATTTTAGAACGGAAAAATGTGACTTATTGTATAGGAGATATCTCTGTAATTGAATAAGTCCAAGCAAACTTTACGAAAATAACGGTGACCAACAAGCATAACAGTTATCATCTATGTGACTTACACTACAAAAACTCATGGAACTAGCCATCTATAATCTGAAATTCTCATTTTGAAAAGTTTTAATAGATATGGTGTTACTAGAAAAGTGAAATTAATTATAAACATGAACTACAATTTTTTTCTGTTTTAACAAAAACGATAACATTGTGTAGATACTTAAACTTAGTGTTCTAACACTAGGCAAGTGGGTGGATATCATCCTTCCGAAAGCATCATAGTGAATTTGCGTAGAACTATATGTTATCATTGGCTGTTACATTTTGCTATATGTTGTGCAAAGATCGACTTTTTTTTAATTTTCAACATAAGAGAATTTTGAAATGCAAGTTAAACATGTTTAGGTGCTTTTTTTTTCGTTATTAAATTAAGCAACATTAACCTTTAGTCCGCAGCTTTGCATATATGCAAACAACAGTGTTTTGAATTTAATAGATTTTTTTATTCGTATATACCTACTTCACACCAGAAAATTAAAATAGCAATATTTGCTTTAATTAATAACAGAAATTCAGTATTTAAATAAAGCGAAATTAACCATTGAAACTTTCTGGTGTAAAGTCAGATTCTCTGAACTACGTAATTTCTAGAACGTATTCTATTATGGGAATTAATGGGTTAAATGTTAAGTTTTATAAAAAATAAAAAATTGTATAAAATGAGGTATTTGGAGACATACTTATTAAAATATTTATTAATTTGCACTATTTTAGCGTAATTCAGCCTCACGACAGTAGTTTTTACATGTATTGCAGATGTGCAACTGAAGAAGAGATTGACGCATTATATGAAAAATCTATCTCGGATTTTTTTCCTTATTTTTCCTGTGTAATACACCTTTGAGAGAATCATGCATAATTACTTCGAAACAAAATAAAAAACTGAGCATTTAAGGATTAAGAACCACTTTAATGTGCATTGGAAATAAATAAAAAACACCCAAGAGTGCGGCAAGTTTCTGGACAAAACCTTTAGTCAAATTTTGTCATTTTAATACATGCCTTATATAAAATATAAAAAAGCGTACTTTCCAGTTACCTAGTTTTAATTGTACTTAAAAAAATAAAATTTTCATTGTTTTACATCCATTAGAACTTGTCTTTGTTAATGATGCAAAGTAATTTGAATGTCGTGCTGAATAATTATTAAAGAGACATGTGACCGAAAGCCTAAGATGTTATGTGTCATCCCTAAAAATCTTGTGTTTTAAAATAAAAGGAGATTCTACTCTTTAAATTAGAACAATTATTAGTATGCTAGCATAGTTATAATTTTGGAATGTAAAATGAATTCGAATGACATAAGTTTATTTAAGTTATTCGCTTTCAGTTAATACAAATTAATAGACATTGACAAAGCAAATGTAAATGTTGAAATTCTGAACACTGTAATTATGTTAAAATAAATTATGAAGAAATCTAAATAGACTGTTTTATTTTGAATATGCACAACTTAAAAATCGATACATTTCAAATGTATATTACCAAGCATTTAATTATAATCTTCTTAAAAGGAATATAAAATCAAATTTTTGCTTTCTAACTTAACGAAATTTTAATTAATTTCTAATCAAAAATTAAATTAAAATGTATAACAAATAAAAAGTCAAGAAGAAATGGAATTTAAAACGTGAAATAACAAATGTATTTGGCCCTGTAATTGAAATTTATACATTATATAACTTCTATATTGTAGGAAGAGAAATTAAGCTTTACAATTTCTATGAAGATTAATTGTGTACTTCCAATGAAATCTATGACTGTTTAAAACGAAATCTAAAATCATTAATACAGTATAATTTTATTTATATCTGCCACAAGTTCATGCCTTCAAGGGTATATAAAACCAGAAAGCTCGCTTGGAAGATTTACATTTCACTACAGACGTAAAATCTTCCATATTCACTTTGCGAGTTTAAGCCTGTGGTTGTCCTCTCAAGATATAAACATTAAATAGAGAACAAGACCGAAAGGACGTTCAATTATGTACAGAAAGTATTTTGGAAATATCGTTATGCTACTGTGAAAGTTTCGAAGATAAGGGACATTCTCACAATCTTTTAACCACTGTGTTCCGGAATAATAATTTTTATTTTAGTACATATTCTTGTGTTTTTTTCTATTTCATATTGTGGGGAACATCCCATTTCATGATTGCATAACAATATTAACGAGATAAATAAGTTTTCGACGACGTTGGGGGTTCCAAATACCTGGAAAACTCCTATACCGTCCCGTGTCCCTGAAGCTGATTTTTAAGTTTGGAGCTATCTGTATTAAATTCTTTCAATAAAAATAATTCGATGTAATTTTTTTCAGAAACTGAAACTATTGTTGTATATAAATATGTAGCAAAACATTAACCTGCACGCATTTTTAGGGCTGTTATTATTTTTTAAACTCTGTCCCTGGGTTTTAGATTCCTTACCATCCCTGTTCGAAAATTGTACAGAAAATCACTTCAGTTGCAGCCACAGAATTTGTATCAAGTTTTTTCTCATGCAAAAGCATACTAGAGAAAAAATGTCTAAAATTCTTTGACCGGAAATTTACTGAAGAATTTAAATCAGCATTTAAATATCAATTTCAAGCATCGTAGCTTTATTGGTAGTCTTACCGTCCCCAAGTTATATTCCTGCACTTTTCGAGGTAAATTACTTTTTTTATTTAATCCAATGTAAATAACTGTTTCTAAAAATCAATAAACATTGTGGCTACCACTTAGTCTCAACAGGATTTGTCTAAAATAGGTGGTAATTTTTCTTACCGTTCCATCCTTACAGACCCTTTTTTCCCATTTCATCCCTTTTTTCCTATACCGTCCCTGATTTAACACCCCTTTAAGGCAATGTTATACCAAAATTTTGTACTAAAAATACTACATTTTTATTATTTCTTATTTGGATGTCCTGTGGGTACTATGAAATTTCAATCTAACTAAAAATTTAGAAGAAAATAGAAAGTTACAGTGGTAAAATGGTAAGAAAAATTAAACTCGCAAGTTTAACTTAAACCTCAGTTAAATAAAAACTGTTTCGCTGCTGACCATTTTTGCTTTATTTTGAATCATTAAGGCATTTATCTGTCTGATTAAAATGTTCTTTTAGCAAGTTTAATTTCACCAGATTTTTATTCCCGAAAGTCAAAAGATTGTGAGAATGCCCCATAAACGGATGTTGTCACATTTCATCTATACTTAGAAGTGTAGCCCCCTCTAAGCGATTGTTTAAAATTATATAATAAGTAAAACTCACGATTGCCCACTCAGTGTTTGTCACGTATTTTTATGTTTTTAAAAAGCAAATTTAATTGTCTGTATACAAATGTATTTTTAATAAAATCTTTCTTGAAACATCTAAGATGAAGGGATATGAAAGTTATTTCATTACCAAATCATGGCAGAAAATAAAACTGAGATTAATTTGAATGGGCGTTTTTATGAAAATGCCGAAAAGCTCCCAGACGCTCAGTGGGTAAATATCTTTGATTAAAGAACATTTTTCATGCTCTTACTCTTACACAGATACGAGATCTGTTCAAAGTGCGAAATGTTGACTGGACAAGGTCCAGGATCCAGATACAATTTATGCTGTTAGGGAAACGGGATTGACCAATAAGAAAATGTACTTACTTAAAGCAGCGAAAAGTTCGATGAAATGCAGGATTCTGAATAGTCTGGATCCCGGCGAAATTCTTGTAACCTCCAAAACTAGAAGGTCCACATCGATACAAACCGAGATCGGAAATAGGTGTAGAAAAGTTGAAAATTCACCAGTAAAATACTCTCATATATTCGAACATAAGTGCTTGTTATGCAGCAAAAAAGTGTCTCCATATGTCAGCGCATAATAAAGCACATTTCTATGTGTAAGTAAGTAAGTAAGCACCCACCCTGGGAACCCCTTTTGGCTTATGGTTAGGTGTAACCCCCAAGCCCAGGGCAGGGAAAAGTTTTACTACCTGCGGAAACAAGCCCAGAACCCCAGTCTCCGGGAAAGAAGACTTCAGAACGACCCGCCTGACACGCCGACGAGAGCACAAGAGGCAAGTGCCGTGTCCCCGGACCGGCTGTGAAAATTCCTATGTGTTCGGTTGGACCCAACCGTGGCTGAGTGGATAAGACACCACGCCGCTAATCGCTTGAGAGCGAAGGTGGAGGCGGGTTCGAATCCCGCCGTTTCCGTTGCACACTCTTTGTGGACCCCCCAAAATGTAATTCTCTGGTGTTGAAAATTTCCTTGTGCTATCTCGTCCTGTATATCGACGATGAATATCGACGATCCCTGGTGTCAAGCACACAAGTCTGATGTATGCATTCAATAAAACAAACAAACAAACATCATGTGTTCGGTTATCGAATTAGATATCAGAATGATTTCAGACTTTGTTCAGGTAGGATTCCTCGATATGCGACGCTAACAAAAAAGACAGGCTGACGCACTACCTTTCGTATTAGACCGCAAGAGTTATGTTATGCTACTTTCGTGTATTCGTGCATTTGATCATCACGTGACTCAAGCGGTCTTAAAATTTAAACACGTGTAACGTACCGCGGTAGTCCTTTTCGTTAGCCTCGCTAACACACGGGGTATAATATTTGATTGGTTGAGCCGATTCTGGACAAAAGCGAATCACCAAGCATCTTGGTGTGCCAGACATTATCATTAAGCTAGTTAATGACTCTCACTTCTATAAATCGATCTGTTTCAGGAAACTATCAGCAAGCTCTGCAATAGAAAATGCCTAGGATTGCTATAGTTTGGACAAGCTCGTATGTAAAAGCACAGTCTGGGCATCGAATGTTGTCACTCTCACATAGAGACAGCCAGATATAGGTTATCAGATTCGAATCTACATCAATCACCACTCATTTTCGATGCCGTTACTTCCTTTATGGGAATAAAATTGCTGCAGCTTATTTATTAAAGCATGGAGTGATTTTTGCTAAAATATTTTTTTTTTTCATTTTCTGACTGAAAGGGGGGTGTACGAGAAAATAATTTTACTATGCACTGATATATATAGTCATTTTGCTGTGCATTGACATATGAAAGCACCTTTATCCCATTCTGTTGTGTAAGGGTACTTTACTGATTGATAACACATTGTATTTGAAACTATTAACTAACATTTGATCTGCTTTTAAAGTCCCTATGAACAAAACTTTTGAGATTCCTTATAAATATGTCACTTTTTAACGTCATATTTTTTAGCTTTAAGGAATTATTGAATTGTAGTTTGGAATTTTTGGATTATCCTTTGTGTAGTTAACAAATTTTATTTACCTATTTAACCTTTTGGTTACGGATTGCGAGATATACTTCCCAGTGCACCATTTTTTTGAAAAAATAATACACTTATACTAGGATATTTTCTAGATAAATCTACCAGACATTTTTTATAAGTTGAGATACGATTGTATGTAAAAATAATCGCCAGTACTTGTGCGTAATCGAACGGTTAAATAAATTAATTTTCTTAATTATTTAATTTAAAAATAAAAATTATATAAATATGGATATATTGTCAAAATAACCGTAAGATAGTTGAGCAACAATAAACAACCACGAATTAAATTCATTTATTGATACTAGTTTGTTAATTTACTGAAAGATCGGTTTAGGGTATTTCAAAGTGAGGTGTTAATAATTAAACTGAAATTGCAACTTATTGAAATCGAAAAACACACGTCTAAACAATGTATCTGCATTAATATATATTTTTCTCTCATATATCATTTTATAAAATGGCAAATATTAGAAAGAACTTTTTACATTATTATAAACTTTTAAGAGAATTTTAAAAGTTAGTTTCCCAGAAAATCTTAAACGACAAGGCAGAAACTTCAGTGCACTTTAAAACATGATATAAAGTGAAATAGAATCAGAAATGCCTGGAAGCATATTTTATATATTCTTTCTATCAGAATCAGTATACATTTTCTTATGTTAAAATTTATACGTATACTAACCTAGATACTAAATATTTGCAAATGAAATATCAGATTTATCTCATGAATCTCTGAAAAATTCTGCACCTATTGTAAACGCAATAACAAGATATAAAGTTTCACTACCTTGTTATCATCTTCCTCTGTTCCAAAAGAGACTGAAATTGAAGCTTCAGATCAATGCTTGTTTCTGAATGTATTTCCGATGTATGACGTTATATTTTTAAATCATTTTTTTATTCTTACTGCAAAAAAAGTATGTTCTCAAAATTTTAGAAAATGACCCCATTTAACTAAAAAAAAAAAAAAAAAACCTCTACTCTAAAAAAACATTCTTATATTCTTTTCTATTTGTGTTTTAATAATAGAAAATTCAAAGTTCATCGTTAATTCTTTAAAATACGGAAACCCCTTTCATTACTTCACGCAGTAGAGGTGTTTTGCTCTATTTCAAAAACTGTCATCAGGATAATGCCCCAATCGATGTATCATCGTCATCAAAATCATGACTTAAACACTTTCGGGGCCGGCCTCTCTTACACAAGTTTTATTCGTTTGAGGCCGCTTATTTTTTGAAAGTTACAATTACTTACATAATCACGAAAGTGCTTAGATTAAATACAGCAACTGTTACTTTTCTTTATTACTCTTGCCAAAAGTAAATTCAGGATATAACTTTAGAAGATGCATATAAGCACCCATGGTCCTGAGCGGGTTAAGTAAATTGGATCTCATTGCTGGACTAACAATCAGACAAACCTGAAATAAATTCAGTAAAAAAAAGTGTGCAAGATGTTTGTGTGAGATATTTAACCCGTTCGGGACCATGGGTGAATATATGCGCCGTCAAAAAGAGAATACAGAATTTTTTTGAGGAACCAGTAAAAGGGAAAAATAATATTTAGTTTCTTTAATTAAAGCATTTTCGTGACGGCTTGAGTAAAGGTAATTTTTTTTTAAGTGGTGCCAACCGAATAAAACTTGTGTAAAAGCCGCCGGTCCCGAAGGGGTTAAGCAACGTTGAAGTTTTATGCGAGTAAAGAGCAACTAAAATCATTTATCACAATAGTCTGGGAATAAAGTTCCTAAGACACTGTTAAAAGACACTCTAACTGTCTGAAATCTGGAATGAAAAAAATGATTAAAATTATTGGTATTTGTTTTAATTACTACATTTATATTGCTAGAATTCTACGTTGTGCTTATTTTATTTTCCAGATTATTTATTGCACAGTCGTGGGAAAAAAAAAAAGTAAACACCCCCTACTAACTCCTCAGCAAATTATCGTACAAGAAAGTTACTGGTACCGAACGATTTGGAATAAAGTCTACTTTTAAATGACGATGATAAAATTTGCTTAGGGGGCCATCTACATATTAAAATTAATCCAAACTTCATTTTTGTCAACGGAAATACCCAATTTTAACGATATATTTGAAATCTTTGGTTCAAACTATGCCTAGACACCCGATTTCAAGTCATTTGAATGATAAGTTTTTGAATTATAAGCATTCAAATTTTAGTGCTTCTAATGTTAAATTACATTTTCAAATTTTTATTTATAACTTCTGAAATTATGATCCTAATGTTTTAATTTTTTGCCTAGCAATAATACTAATATACCCAACCATAAATACGTCGAATTTGCAATTTTTATAATTTTCTGATATGAATTATTAATTATAAAATTAATATAAAAAAAATTATGAATTGCAACCTACAATTTTTTTGTTAGATCCAGATTTATTAAGTCCTGCTTTATAGAAATCCAAAATTTCACATTTTTCTTCCAAGTAGTTTTCAAATTATGCTTAAAAAACGGCAAAATGATGGTTTAAGGGGCCGTCTATGATAGAAGTGACTAAATATTTTGAAATTTCTTATGCTATCCTGTAATGTAACAGGCTTAATTGACTGCTTAAGGTGCCTTGATCAAGAAGGGAGCTCTCTCGGTTAACAATAGAGTATGGAACTTCAATTTGGATACAGCCCTTAAAATACGCTCGTTTTAAAATAATTAGTTTTCTCGGAAACTTATGGTATGAATTGCATAAAAATTTGTTTTTAGACTACTTGACGGGTGTAGAGTTCATTTATGCTGTCAGAATTGTGCCATGCTATTGAAAAAACAAAGTTCTGGTTCGTTTTAATATGTAGATGGTCCCCTAAGCAAATTTTATATACATCATTTAAAAGTAGACTTTATTTCCAATCATTCGGTAGCAGTAACTTTCTTCTACGATAATTTGTTGAGGAGTTAGTACGGAGTGTTTACTTTTTTTTCCACGATTGTACATATGTAATTAAATATATATATATATATATATACAGTGTGTCCATGTATAAACGAACCGACCTTTATTTTCGAAACCGTTGGCCCTATATGCATACTTCCAATTACAAAAATGGTATAAATAAGGTAAAGAACTATTTTTAAAGCGATCTGGGCCAATAAAAACATTTATTAAAAAATTACGAAATTTAAATTTTTATATGGTTCCCCGGTCCTATAAGTGATATTTAGTAAAAATTTGCCGTGACACTAACAAGTAAGACAAAAAAGTCCCATTCATCTAACATTAAAATTGACCGAGTTATGAAACTTTGAAATTCATGAGTTACACCACTTTGTTGCATATCAAAACGGGTGATTTCAGCCATGCTTTCGGGGGTCGTATATAAAGTACTTAAACTTATTTCAAGGTATCTGCGCTTTGAAAGAAATCGTACAACTATTACGAATGAGTTATCTTAAGTTTCAGATTAGTTAAAATAATTGTATTTTAACATATGTTTTATTTTGCAAGGATATAAGGCTATGATTTCTTTTTTAAAAAATTATGTTATTTTCATAAGGTTTTATTTAACTTGCAACGATCATCCTTCCAGTTTAAAATTTGTAACCCACTTTCAAATGCCCGATCGAAGTTAAATTTTACATACGGACTTAAATCCGATGACAATGTAACATTAATGATTTTCGACGCTTACTATCTTATACATATATTAGTGGATAACACAAAAAAATTCGGACAGATTATCGTCAACAAGTTTAAGAAAGAGTTTTAGATTGGACAACATAAAACTGCGATGGTTGTGTTTTTAACTTTTATAATTACGTTTTATGTATTTTTTAATGCTGAATAAAAGAATTACCTTCGCTTTTAACCATCATGTCAAGATTTTTATGAAATCGCAAATTTCAAGGTTAAAAAATAGCGAAAAATCTGATACTATAAAATAGATGTAAGACTTTTTTATTCAGTTTAATTTTATTTAATTCAATAATTTATTTAATTTTTGCCTTATACTGGGTTTCTTACAGCTAAAGAGCTTAGGGGTCCGATGAGGTTGGGAGGGGAGGGTGATCAATTTTAACTCTGAGCTTTTTAACTTTGAAATTTGCGATATGAAAAAAATCCTGACCTGATGGTTTAAAATGAAGGTCATTTTCGGATTCAACGCTAAAAAATACATAAGAATCAATTTTCAAAAACTAAAAAACATGGCATAACCCAAAATTTGAAAGACACGGTAATGTAACGGCATTTAAGAATATGTATATTTTGTAATGAATTGAGGCTGTTGTTTTTCAACCTTTTATTTAACAAAACTTCTGTTATTTTTATACTCTTATGTGTTACAATACAAATAGTAGATTTTGCAGTAATATGTCAGAATGATTAAAGTTTTCAAATTTATATTGCAATTTTAATTTTACTCTCAACCAGTTCTTTAATATATCTCACGAAGTTATATTTCTACTAAATTTGTGAATGACCCCCTAATTTACAGCAAAAAATATGATCCAACTTTAAACAGCTATTACTCGGTCAATTTTAATCGTAGAAAAACGGAACTTTTTTTGCCTTAATTATTAGTGTAACAGGAAAATTTTACTAAATATAACTTATAGGACCGGGGACCGTATAAAATTTTAGATTCTGTAATTCTTCAATAAATTGTTTCTTCGCTTCAAACTTTTTTTTATCTTAACCCTGCACTTAATTTTGACCACTTTTGCAATTGGAAGTATGCATCTAAGACCAACGGTTGCGAAAACATAGGTCGGTCAGGTTATACGTGGACACACTGTATAAAAAAGATTTTTAAATGTATATCCTTTTGTAGAAATCGAATAATTTACATCAAATTCTGTAGTACTTTAAATATAACAATTTAAATTTTGTTCCTATCTTTTTGTCAAGCACTGTAAACTTTTTTCAGTACATAAAATCTCGATCTTAAATATGTTGTTCTTCGGCGCACAGAAAATAAGTCAAATAATTCGTTTATGAACAATTGTTACCATGGAGCAGCTTTTAATATATTAGGTAGCTTTCATTACAAAAAGCTACCTATTGTAGCCGTTCGGAGGAAAGCGATTTCAAAAAATTTTGGTATATTTTCATCGATCATGACCCCCAGACCCCGAAACCACCCTCCGTTCAAAATTGACATATATACATATATATGTTGATATATATATATATCAGGGGTCGTACGTTTGAGGGAGTTTTTCAGGACAAATATCACTATTTGTTTATAGAAAAATTGATCTATGTTAAACGCGCGAAATTTCGCCTTATTTAAGAAGAGATTTTTTCATAAGAAGGTACTGGTACTGAAGAATTTCTCGGTCGTGAAATTTCAGGACAAGTACGACCACTGTATATATATATATATCTGACCTTTGTCACACTGTAACTCTCGTATTTATGAACCGACTTGGATGTAATTAGGTGTGTACATAGTACATACCAATGTGTCGACCGAGTTCGTTGGCCAGCTTCATCCGCTATTTTGTTTCAAAATGGCGGCCATTTAAAATTTTTAAAAAAATTTAAAATTTGAAATGTGGTACCAAAAATTTGGAAAATGAAAACGATTTTTTTTGTATGTGTTTGACCTTTATACAAAGATTCCAGAGCAGTTTTTGTTTCGTGTATATCTTAAAAAATGGCTGAGTTATAGTATTTTGAATTTCTAGCGTGGCTGACATTTTGAAACGTCCTGAATTTTGTCACGTGATAAAAGGCGTATTTATGAACCGATTTGGATGTAACTTCGTTTATACACAGTACATACCAATGTCTCGACCGAGTTCGTTGGCCAGCTTCATCCGCCATCTTGTTTAAAAATGGCGGACATTTAAATTTTTAAGAAAAATTTAAATTTGAAATGTGGTACCAAAAAATTGAAAATTGAAAAAAATATTTTTTTTATGTGTTTGACCTTGATAAAAAGATTAGGGAGCAGTTTTTTTTTTGTCTATATCTAAAAAAATGGTTGAGCTATAGCATTTTGAATTTCTATTGTGGCTGACATTTTAAAACGACCTGATTTTTGTCACGCGATAACAGGCGTATTTATGAACCGATTTGGATGTAAATTGGTCTGTACATAGTACATACCAATGTCTCGACCGAGTTCGTTGGCCAGCTTCATTCGCCATCTTCTTTCAAATGGGTTGCCATTTAAAAAAATAAATAAAATTTAAAATGAGATATTAAAAAATTGGAAAAAGAAAAAGATTTTTTTTTATGTGTTTGGCCTTGATGCAAATATTCCGGAGCAGTTTCTGTTTCTGAAAATTTGTTCTTTTGTTTATATATTAAAAAATGGTTTAATTATAGCACTCTGAATTTCTAGCATGGCTAAACTTTTAAAACGATCTTGTGTTTGTCACGCGATAACACACGTATTCGCCTATTTCGATGTAAGAAAGCATGTGGATAGTATACATCAATATCTCGACCAAGTTCGCTGGCTAGCTTCATCAGCCATCTTGTTTCAAAATGGCGGCCATTAAATTAAAAAAAATTATATTTAAAGTGGGGTACAAAAAAATTAGAAATTGAAAAGGGTTTCTTTCTTAAATATTTGACCTTGATATAAGGATTCGGGAGCATTTTTTGTTTGTCTTTATCTTAAAAAAAGGCTCAGATATAGCAATTTCAATATCTAATGTGGGTGACATTTTGAAAAATCTGATTTTTTGCCTGCGACAGCACTCGTATATATCAATCGATTCCGATGTGAGTGAGCATGTGTACAGCAATTACTAAGGTCTCGAACAAGTTCACTGGTTAGCCTCATCCACCATGTTGTCTTAAAATGGCAGGCACTTTAAGAAATCGCCGAAGTTGGCAGCCAAATATAAGTTACTTTAAATAAAAGCGACTTGGCTGACTAATTTCGCGAAATTCTCATTCATAATGATTTAGTATTGATAAAAATTAGTATTGAATCTCGTATATTCGGTTTCCACTAAATTGAGCTTCGTGTGTTTGAATAATATAAGTTGGCTTTTTTAAAATAGTTAATATGAAAGCTACCTCTTCCTCCCGGCACTGGCCGGAAGGACTTTTTTTACTTATTTTCATTAGCATGTTAGCTGACGATAGACCACTGGTGATGAAATATATACTCTTTTCTAACAGGGCGAAACTTTTCCCAAAATATTAGTTTGTAAGCCGAACGAGCACTGATAGTTATGAAATAAGCAATTTAGTTGACAGTTATAAAGCAATGTAATTGTAGATAAAGAAGAAAAGACAAGAAATGGAGCCAATGGTGTAGATACATTAACAAAATCCTGTGACCGCCAGCGATTCATGTGGCAGACAAAGTGTTAAAAACAGATAAAAACATAAAATAAACATCATAGATATTTATATAATTTAAAACATTAACACACAGTGAGTATAATAGTTAATAAAACAAGTTATTTTATTTTTAAATTAGAAGTGATATAATCATAAATTTCTGCGGAGCAGCAATTTTTTATCCAAATGAAAAATTTCATCTTTATATCCCAGTTATTTCTATTGAATATACCACAGACCATAAAATTTTATTTTAATTTTTCAGGTATAATAGATGATATATGTAAATTACATTGTTTTTATTAAATATTTAGCATAAAAATCAAAAATTTTCTACACAGTGACGTTTTTCTTATAAAAATAGCCATAAAATTTCCATTATACTTCTTACATTACTTCTGAACATTGTGACTTTATTAGCATTTTTATTAAAAAGAGAAGAAGTTTGTGGTTGTGCTGTTAATTTAATTAAACATGGTATACGAATGGCTAAAATGAAGTTAATTAAGTTCTTATATTTTGTATCTTTATTATCTACACAAGAAAAATTAATTCTTAGCTAAAGTTTTTGAATCGTCTAAGTTATCTTTTAGATTTAAAATATAAAACTTCTGTTAAGGATTTGATTATAATTAAATGTTGAAGAGTGAATTTTGTTTTACTTAAACTTTAATATGGTAAGTTTAATAAAATTTTGGCTGGGCAAGGATTTAATTATCACATTTGAATAAGTAATAAGCATACGTAAAATTTTTGAACGAAAGAAAATGTTTCCTTATTCAAGTTTCAATAAAATGGAAAAATATTTATATATAGACTACATTTTTAAGTAATTTAATATAGCATTTTTATCATTTAAAGTCATAGATTATTTGTAATCTTCTTAATACCAACTAAAACAAATATCTATTTTACTTTAATTTTTCTGTTTGTGTATATATTTTCATGAAGAAAAATTAGGATTTTTAACCAAAGAAAACAATGTTATGAAATATATGAATAATACAGACATGATTACAGCGTGCGTGTTGACTATGCTGTTGGAAATTTTAATCTGCTTTTATTTTGCTTACTTTTATAATTAATTTTCTCCGTAAAATAAACAAAGCTTACAAAATGAAACCATCTGTATTTCATTGTAACATTGAATTAAAATGAAATAACACTTTTTAATAATAAAGTAAAAATACTTAAAATAGTTATGGATGTTTGAATATGTTTCCTGATCCATTTTTGCTTTATGCAAAGTGTAAGCTGATTACCTTAATGGCACATCCAGCCCATGTGACGACGTATCCGTGGTGTCATAATCATCGTAAATAGTCAGTCACAATGGTGACTAAAATGTGATACCTTTATAAAATGTGGCGGGAGTAACTATGACTCTCTTAACACAGAGTCCTTGGGATGGATCTCTTGGGTACGGGGGCCGAATTTCCCTTCGGGGATAATTTTGTCCCCGTGTTCTGATGGGGACTCCTTAGTTAACTAGACAAGTGATGTGAAATACATTCTGGCTGTTTAGCCGCTGACGTACACCAGACCTCACCTCTCCTTGCTCAAGATTGTCTTGGTACATCCAAGTTAGTCCCGCCCGGGTGTAGCGGACTCGTCTGTTTGCACGTGCAGAATCCAGGCAAGCGACCTCCGTGTCCTCCCGGCCTAGCACGTCTGCAAGGCTTCACGGCTTTAAGTTGCTACAAGTTCAGGAAATAGAAAAAGAGCCGATGGTGATGCCATTGACTCGTCAAGTTCTTGTGGAACCAGAGGTTCGAGGCTACAGGCTGGTGCCGCTGTCAGGTGCATTGCGTGCACGAGGCAGTTCCCAACATTTGCTGGGATGAGAAACCACCTCCGCCAAGCTCACCCGGAATCTTATTTCCATGGTGAAAAAGAAAAAAATAGATACGTCCATTCACCATCGATGAACCGATCTAGAGGAGGAAAATATGGCTCGCTTAGAAATTCAGCTTGTGGACGAGGACAAGCACTTTATAAATAAGGAGCTGGTGAAGTTGCTTGGTGAAGTTGCCAGATAGACCCTCGAATCCATTAAGGGGAAACGCAAATACGAGCTGTACAGAGTGCTGATTCAGAAAATTAAGACAGAAATGATTGCTGGTAATAACATCTCTGACCAGTCGACCCTGACGACTAATTCTGCTCATGATTGTGCTCCCTAACCTATTGATGTACTCCCTACCATTGACGAGTACCCCTGTGCGCCCATTGACGAGGTCGTAACATCGCCGACTTCTGTGCCTGATCTTGAAAAATTTCGCGGAAATTACTTTTTACCATTACATAATTCTGGCTCTCAGCTTGATTTCACTCTAATTATAGGTACTATTCCATATTACCTTCATGACTATCAGACATTTCGCACACCTCTATCTAAGTCTGATATTGGCATTCTCGATGCGGCTCTCATGTCTTCAGACACTGATCTGGAGAGTTCAAAGACATTACCCCACCAATACCTTGCGGCGGTCTTGTATCTAAACTTCTCCGCGACTTTGAAGTTACCTGCTTCTAAGTTGAAATCCTTCAAGAAGCCTAAAACTGTCTCTAGGTGCGAATCCAAAAGGCAGCAGGGTCATTCCACACAAAATGAGCAAAAATTTAAAAAAAAGTCGTGGCTGCACAGTAACCGATTTTAATTTGATACAGAGATTCAATTCATATTCAAATAGAGCATAGTAAAATATTTCGCATTAAAAATAAAAAAAATTTGGACGTTCTGGACGTTGTGAACAAAACTTGTGACATAGAATGGCATGTGTGCAATCGTTCAAAGTTGCAAGTTTGAAGATCCGTATCTTGAAAACTATTTAACATAAATTAAAACTTTTTGTAATATTGTAATCTCTGAAAAATTATCTTCATATTTATTTAGTAGTAATAATAATTTGGTAACGTCATGATTAATCTTAAATTTGCTGTAAAAATTGAAAATGTGTCAATTTTGAGAAAATTAAAAACGTTATAAATATTAAAGGAATTCAAAAACATCTGTGAAATTAATGCCTGATGTAGTGTTACATATTAAGATCGACTAGCTAAAGTTTTTAAGTTGTCACGTATGTCCCCCACCTTTAAAACAATTTAGAAACTTTAAAAATATGACAAAATCGTAATTTTTCCTCTTATTGATAAGAAAAAAAAAGGAAAGGTCAGACATTACAGTTATTGCACAGAAATAAAGATCAATAAGTCCATAATATGCTAAAAAAAATTCAAGATTGCCTTTTGATTCCTAACGTCACAGAATTGGGTTAAAAAAGTAATATTTGTTGCATTCCAAGAGCTTTCCTATTTGAATCCGCGCGCGTTTTTTTTTTTACAATATTGCACTACTTCAAAGGGGGGAGGATGTAATGCTGCCATCTATGGATTTAGATGATAAATATATAATTTTTCGTTAAACGTAATATATATATATATTAATGTAGTTTAAAATAAATATATTAATAGCCAAAAATAAACTGAAAGCAAGAATAAAAGCTTCTATATTATAAATATACACCTTTATCTATAACATCAAATAATTTAAAACATTTAAAAAGCTTCCCTTCACTTTCAAAGATGTGATAGAATTGTTGCATTTTACACCCAACATTTTTTACTATTTTTTTTTTCTCATTAAGGAATAAAAAGACAAGAATGAAATTTTCGATATTTAAAATATATAACTTTAGCTATAACGTCAAAAATATGTAAACTTCTCAGAGCTGTCCTTCTTGCTTAAATGAGCAATAGAAATATTGCATTTTGCCTTCAAAATTTTTGAAATTTTTTGGTCGTTGTGGAATAAAAATATAATTACTAACTTACGCCAATCTGTTACTTATTATTCATTCCTAATTATGAATAATTTTAAATATAGTCTTTCCATTCCTAAGGCTAATAACCGAAATTGTAATTTTAAGCATGAAGACAAAACCTCGATTTTTCATCCACTTTTAATGTAAATTTTAATACTTAAATAAACAATCCTGAAATCTATTATTTTACATTTACTCATAAATAGATATGGTCTACTTATATACTGATTTTCATTAAAATTTATGACATGTCTGCCACAGCTGATTTGCTCATTTTGCATGGAATGACAGAGCAGTATGTCACTTTAGAAAAGTTGTACCGGAAAAGCAAAAAGGGCATCATTGACCGGATTTTCAACTCCGATAGTTTTTTTTAATGAGCTTCATGCTCATTCCATTTTTGAATAGTGGACTTTCTTTGAAACTATGTCTCCCGTCTCTAGTGTCCTACCGGACAACTGACCCAGAATGGACCCTGAGGCCTTTGTCTCTGTTGATGAAGTTTTAAACTCCTTTCGGTCCTAGAAGTCTGCGATTGGGCTTGACGGGATCAGCGTGGCTCGTCTGCAACGTATCCCTGCCCGCGCACTTCTCAAGTTGTAACGTTGTGGGTCAGGTTGGGTTGGGTACCCAAACTGTTCCTTGATTCATGTACCATTTTCCTTCCTAAGGCTGAAAATACAAACTCTCCGGAGAAGATACATCCAATCACATTGAGTCTTAATTCCATAAAATATTAAATGGGCGACATAAAAATAATTCCTATCTCCTATCAGCAGTTTGGTTTGCGGTCAATGGACGGTATTGGCCGCGACATTGACCAGTTAGATCCCATATTTCTGAACTTTCCATAACTCTCGCTCAGCCGCCTCTATTGACCTCAAGAAGGCCTTTGACTTCATCTCTTTCGACGCAATCTATTTGGCGCTGCAGCATTTTGGCTTCCCTCAGGCATTCATTGATTATATTCAGTTTATTTATATTTATGCTCGCAACTTTTTGTTTTATGATGGTATATTTCGCAGATCCGTTTCGCCTAAGAGGAGTGTTTGCCAAGGCGATCTCCCTCTGGTCGACTTTATTTCTTATTATGTTTGATTTTATTCTTTGGGCTCTCCCTGATTGCCTTGGTGCGGTCTTGCGGGAGTCCGTTAGAATTTTTTGTATTGCTTACGCCGATGATCTTTTGCTCCTGGATGGGGACGACATATATATTCAAGTTCTTCTAAATATTATCTTTTACCTTCTACCAACCACAGTTATGTGTATAAATAGTGAAAAATATTTCACTTTCTCTTGGATTGCTAACAATAGGCCGAAAAATGTGATCTATGATTTCGATTTTATGATTCGAGATTTTATGTGGGGTGTTTTCCTTTAGGGCCACTCGCTTTCGATGAAAGTTTTACATATCTAGGAATCTCTTTGACTCCGGATTGTCAAAATTTTAAACCACCTCCGGTTGGCTCAGATCTAAAAAGACTGCCGTCTGCTTACTTAAAGCCGCAGCAATGAACCTTTGTGTGTGCACATGTAGTTTTTTCGTCACATTATGACTCTCTGAAACCGACGCCTCGTGGCGACCCTGTAAAATCACCGTTGAGTGAAAAGTAGCTAAGATCGATGTAGCGCCACTGCCTTTCTCTCTGGTTGGCTGCAAACAGGACATATCGAGAACATAGGGACGTGAATACGACTCATTTTCTACTTCACGTGATGACAGTGTGGAAAGTACGGATTGTATTTATTTACGAAACTATCAGGATAAAGTCTCTTCTAGATATTTTTTATAAATTTTACACTGTTAGTTGAATAGCATACAATTTATAAATAGCTTTGAAGAATAAATGAATATGAATTTCCGATACTTCTAATACTGCTTTTGTACACTATATTTATCCCAGAATGAGTACAATCGTCAAAAAAGAAATCGCACAATAGTAACTCTGCCGCGAATTATCTCACAAAAATATGACTGGTAGAATCGACGAGTAATAACGTCTACTATTTACTGAAATTTGCTGATAGGTCATGTATATATAAAAATTGAACGAAACGTTAAAATTTTGACAACTAACACTTAATTTAGATATTGTATTAAAATTATCTGGTACATTTTACCTTAAGATACCAAATGGGATATCATTCGGTCAAACTGTTTAAGAATTATGCAGCTTTAAATTTGTTGAATTTATTTTTAATCGTTGAAAACATATTACAATGCGGATGTTATTTTAAGCATAACGCATAACTGTTTAGCAAAATAAGCTGTGATTTTAGATTCGCATATTTGAAGCTTCTAGAAATCTATTTCTTTTTAAAAGATGCTTAGGTTACATTTTAAAAAAATTTCTAAAATTAAGTCAAAATATTTATAGTTTCGAAATAAATTTTCGAAAAACAAATATGAATTTTAACCTATGAATTACTATCACAAATTTGTTTCTAGACGCTACAAATATGCGAGTTCAAAATTACAGGTCATTCTTCCAAGTAGTTTTTGATTATGCTTAAAAAGCTACCTGCACCTTTATTTGTTTTTTAACGATTAAAAAAGAATGAAACATTGTGAGTTCGAAATTTTAACTCTGCTTAATTTATAAAATAACTGAACGAATGACTCCTCGTTTGATATCGTACGATAAAACTTAACAACGAGTTCAAATATGATGTTAAAATTAAGTTATTGGTTAAGATTTTAAAGTTTGATACAATTTCTGTTTGTAGATGACCCTCTAATTAAATTAGAAGTATATCATTAATTACTAGACGTTATTATCAATCGACTGGCTTTAAGTAAATGTTTATGCGATGATTTTAACGAGAGTTAGCATGGGGTGTTATATTTTTCATGGTTATAAATATCATTAAAATTGTACTAACATACAGGGTGTCCATAATTAAACGACCCTACTTTAAAGCTGTATAAATACCAAACTATCGGTCAGAAAGTTGTGAAATTTTGGGTCGGACTTAAAGAAGGAATAGAAATTTGTTTGGGGGAAAAAAAAGTATTTCAAAATTTCGCCACCAGAGGGCGTTTTTTAAATAAATTACACATTTAGCCACCGCCCACTGAATACTAGGCCTGAGCTCTGAGAAAAAAATGGTGGCTGTTGTAGACGAATTTTTTTCAGAGTTTGTACGGTCCGTTCAATTTCAACTCCAATATATTTTTAAGTTTTTACGCTTTATTTTTTTCAGGGGGCGGTCTGTATATTTGTCTTATCTAATCTGAGAAAAAAAGCGTAAAAACTTTAAAAAATGTGTAATTCACTAAAAAAGCCCCCTGATGCGAAATGTTGAACTAAATTTTTTTTTCGCTCAGACAAATTTCCAGTTTTATTATGTCCGTCACAAAATTTCACAATTTTCTGACCAATAGTTTCTTCTGTAGACAACTTTAAAGTAGGGTCGTTTAATTATGGACACCCTGTATTTCAATTTTTTATATTATTAATATTTTAGGATCTAAAATTAAAAAAAAGGAGCACTCAAAGGTTCATAAATAAAATGATCCCTCATAATTCAATAAAATGTGTTATATAAGAAGAATTATATATATATATATATAAAGTATAATTTTGCAATTTTCTTCTTTAAATGGTTTTTTATATTTAATTTTAGAGAAATATATTATCTGAAGAATTTCACGTCATAACTCGAATATTTATAGGTTTAGTTAGTAGATCTATTTACGTCTTTGATTAAAATATAAATGAGATAAGTTTTATTAGACGAATATACGCAGAAATATAAATACTATATAGATCTATTCTAGTAATCTCATCATAATAATTCTGGTATCACTTACGTCTTTCAACGTAATTACCAGATTAATGTTATATGATGTATGATTTTTCTGAAGAACATCACGACCAGATGAACGCGATCCTATTTATATCAAAAGAAGCGTATGTGTGTAACTGTACATAAATATTAATTTATTAAGATTATTCGCGCCAATAAAATGTCGTATGTTACATAATCTCTTTACGCCAGCAACTACTTTTTATTCTATGCGAGGTTTTCGTATAAGCATCAAATTTTTATATATGAATAATATGTTATTAAATAAACTAGTCAATTTCAGCATATTCTTCAATAGCAGGGAACGTGTTCATAAATTGCTACGTATAAATTTAGAAGCAAATGGTAGGTGTAGGATATTATTTTCTTCCATAGCTTAATGAAGAAGAAATATAACGATAACTACTTGGTCACTCTTTTAGAATATACAGGTTGGTTATAAAATAACATTCTCTGTTTGGAAGAACATTTATGTAATGCTAATGAACGGAATAAGACAAAATTTTATAATTAAGAAATGCTGTATTCTTTACAGAAAATCTGAAGCCATACTGGGCAGACTTACTCGTGCATTTTAATGGATTATTCACAGAAATTTTTCCAATACACTTGCAGTAGAAATTCTACACTACGCTGAATTAAAAGCACTCTAATCGTTAAACCAGCACTCAAAACTATGAAAATGTAAAATTACTATGTCAAAAGCTTACTTATGTATGGTAGGTTGGCTGCTTAGACAATAACCAAAATCACTTTGGATGTCGAACTCTAACGCCTCTGAAAGTAATTTATTAACTCACAAATTCAACAACCTATCTAAATATCAGTAATAATAGCAACCCGGGGTTGCCACAGAAAATTCTTGAATTATGACAAAGGTCCTTTCTGACCAACGATGACAGTTTTTCTCAGTTAACTCTAGGCTCTAAGTCACGAAAGGCATGTTGGAAAGGCTGCATTACTAGAAATTACTGGAGTTGCAATCCTCACTGAGAGAGGTGTTGACCCAAAATCCGCCACTACCACTCTCAATCCAATTTTTGTGCCCTACAGATTGACCATCTTGCTCTAATTAGCATAAATCCACAGCGAAAGCCATGACCGTAGACTCCGAGAACTACAAACTCGCTTGAGAAAATCACTTTCAGCAGAGGTCACTTTCAACAACAACGGTTAATATCTAACAAAACGCGATGACTCAGAAAACTAGATTCCCTTTATAAGAGATTAGCTTTTCCTTTACATCTCGTTTTGTAAGCGCATAGAAAATGAGATGCAAAAAATAGAAATACATGATATTACAATCGATCATAATTGAGTCAATAAAATGAACGAAATAAACTATTATCTAAAAGTTCCAGTCAATGGAATCAGTTTTCATCTTCGTTTCGTTAAATATGGTTTATATTCTAAAGTAATTTGCACTGTAAGTCTGGTTTTACGTTTTTTTCCACAGAAAAATTTATAAAATATGTAATTTATTTGCTACATTCGGAAAGTCTGAGTGTGTGGCGGAATTTGGGTGTTGTTGGCTTCTCTATAATCAGTCCATTATTGATCTCATTTGCTTTACAAAAAGTTATTGTCATCTTATATAATTTTCAGCTATCGTTTATAGGGAAAAAATGAAAATCGTAAGCTGAAATTGATGTTTTAAGAGAGTTTCATATTTTTCGGGTGGCTGTTTATGAAATTGTTTTAGCTCTATTCCCTTGTATCTTTGGTCGCGACTTCAAGAAATTGTCGTTATATGCCGGTAAATCTTTTAAGTGAATAACAATTTAAAAAGATGTTGCAATAAATCTTTTCGGCTCTTAAAATGCCGAAAATTTCTCTATCGACAAATTTTGTACCAAATGATACTATTTTGTGCATGGAATGCATCGCTCGAAGACTTCAAATGACTAAATGTATATCGCAGTTTTAACTACAGATGCCTCCAAATACGAATTTTATTTTATAAATACTCCATATTTTGTTCCAATAAAGTACACGCAAAAAGTTAGGAACATTTTAGGAATTTAATCACAAATATATCTATTAACAAAAATATGAGATTCATGAGACTTTAACTTAATTAAATAGAAAGTAAATGCTTTTCGAGATCATTGATAATCATATGCAAACCTCTCCTCTATAAAAATATGAAATGGCCTCACACATAGGTTAGAAGTAAAATTAGAATAAAAAAGTGTTATTTGCTTCAAATTATAAACTCCACTTCCTAAAAAGTTCTATAATTTTTTATGCAATTGATTTTTTATGAATAAAAAGCTTTCTTGAATGATATATTTTTCAAAATTCTTCGCAATCGTTTTTAGAATTAAGCTCATTTCCGAGTTTTTCTTTTTTTGAGCGAGTAAGTGTTTAGAGATATAGGAAAATGAAACTCCTAACTATCGGAAGCTTACCTAAGTGTGGAATGTCGTTTTTTTTATTTTTTTTAATAATTTGTGAAAGGGATACAATTTTACACAAAGAAACTCGCTTTTCAAACGCTTCTATTTGCAAAATTTTTGTTCTAAAAACTGCCAACTTTTTTTTTGCTACAAGTAATTTTAAAAGTAAAATTTCTTTTACTTAAATCGCAGAAAATTTCTATCAAATAAGGTATATTTTTCTTTTCAAAAATCGTGGTAATAAAATACCCGTAAAAGTTAGCATCTATGATTTTTCTTAATTTTTTAAAACTTAGAAATAAAGATATTGCGTATTAAAAAAAAAAAAAAAAAAAAAAAAAAAAAAAAAAAAAAAAACATACGCTGAAACATTTTTTACAATAACTGTATTCTTTAAATGTTATTTTTAAATGTTTTACTTTTGGAAAAACAATTTGAACCATAAAATGATCTCTCAAGTAATATTAAATGTAATTTAACACTAGAACGCCCGGAAATTTTACTCAAGTTTCATAAAAATATTTAACATCAGAATTGTTATTTAACCCTTAAATGCTGGGTGTTGCTTTTGGGCAACATACCAAAT
Organism: Maratus speciosus; assembly: GCA_963932465.1. Lineage (NCBI taxonomy): Eukaryota > Metazoa > Arthropoda > Arachnida > Araneae > Salticidae > Maratus > Maratus speciosus. The sequence continues at coordinate 21,754,592 of OZ010787.1, forward strand.
TTAGGCTTCTAAAATACTATTAGAATGATATTGAAGCTATAATGCCTAATGTTGCCAATAAAATACATTCGAAAAATATTATTAAATCGATTTTCAACATGTAGATGGCAACACTTGTACTGTTTAAGAATAAAGATACATTTATTTTTTCAATTGTTGCTACATGTTCTTTTTGTTTTGTTTGGAAGTTCGCGAAATATCCAATTTTGTTCTGTAGAGAGCACGTAAAATTTATTTCTTATTATAGGTCCTAAAATTCTTGTGTGTTTAATATTATAAAATTTTATCAAGGAAAATTATTTTTTCAATTAAAAACCAGTATTGCCGATTAGTAACAAAACTGATTTTTTTTTTTTTTTTTTTTTTTTTTTTTTTTTTTTTTTTTTTTTTTTGCTGTAAACCATACTTAAAACAAAATATGATTTTTTTAAGTATTTTTCCCATGATTTATTTAAAAAATGAAAGCCGGAAAACGTTATTACAATGATTTTTGAAAAATCAGACATTTAAGAATTAAAATTATTTGACTGACTTTTTTAACGTAAATCGGCGTGGTTTAAATTTAACTTATTTTATGATAGAATTTCTGGTTTCAGTTGATATTTAATCATATGGTCGGAGTCGGAGCGACTCCTTCCGGACGTTTTAGTGTTAAGGAGACCAGAGAATATTAAAAATCAGAAAAACCAACGTTTAAAAATGCACAATTGTGCATTTTTAAACGTTGGTTTTCCTGCTTTTTAATATTGTTGCACAAAGGCTTTATTTGCTATTTTCATATATCAGAGAATATTTTAAATGTTACTCTCAACGACTCGTGTTCTGTCAACGATTGCAATAAACTAATTTTTATGAAAGTTTTCATCTGAAAAATTCCATAATTTTTGAAAAATAAAGTATTAGATTTAGTCACAATCTAAAAAAGATTGAAGATTCTTAATCTTCAAAAGTATAATATACCCACGAACGAAAATATACAATAACCTCTTCCACTTTTTCCATGATTCCGAAAAGAATTATTTATTTTTATAAACTTCAGAAACCTACATATTTTCAAAATTTGAAGAAGCATTTATAAGCATTATGGCATGCATTTATCACAAAAAATTTATTTTTGAGAAAAAAATGGAGTTTTACACGTCGTCTTAGAAATCTACGAAATGCCCCTGCGCGTTCCATATCAATGAGAATCCCCAATATTTTTTATGAAAGTTTGCTTTATATATATAAATAAAACTGTGCATCCAATTTTATATATTTAAATATAAAAGTAAAAAAAAAAAAAGTTTTAGAAAATTTTTTTAAATTTTTTCGAAAAAAAATTCGTAAAATTTTGAAATTTATTTTTATACCTTTATATTCAAATATATAAAATTAGATGCACAGTTTTATTTATACATATAATCCAAACTTTTATAAAAAATACTGGGGATTTCATTTATATGGAATGCGAAGGGGCATTTCAAAGATTTCTACAACGAAGCGTAAAATGCCATTTTTTTTCAAAAATTATTTTTTTTTTAAATTTTTTTGTGATAAATGCATGCCATAATGCATAATGTACCCTTGAGTAATATTTAAAGTGAAATTTACAGAAAAAAAGAAAACAATTTGAAAAATTTTGAAATTTTGAAATTTTTTCGAACATTTTTTCAATTTTTTTTTTGTACTTTTATATTCAAATATATAAAATTCAATGCACAGTTTTATTTATATGTATAAGCCAAACTTTTATAAAAAATATAATATATATATGTTTCTTTTCTGCCGCTGATATTGGAAAACTTTTGCGAGTAGTTTTTAAATTGTATTAATTAGTTTTCTCTACTCGGAATATAGGTTTTTTTTTTATTGCTATTAACTCTCAAGTAAACATTTCGATGTTTAACAAATATATTTTACAGGAAAACATGATAGATTAACAATATTAACATTCAAATGAATGATATATGTTACTCTTGCAATTATAAATTCAATTGCACAGCAGAAAATATGTAGTTGAGAATTGATAGCATCCTAAAAACAAACATTCAGGTTTGAAGAAACGGAGGAATACAGTAAAAAACTACTCGGAAACCTCTCCAAAAATAATTGGCAGCATTAAAACTTTGTTTTTATAAATGCCTTTTTAACCCTTAAATGCGGGAATTTTTATTTTCTTTCGAAAAAATATATATGATTCTCTGATATATATGAATCGCTATAATTTTCCGGCAAGGTTTATAGTAACGTCTTCTACCTCTAATTTTTTCATAATTTTAGTTTCAGTAGATTCGGAATTAGATGGGGGGAACATATTTTCGACCTACATTTTCAACAATATCTGTGAAAATATAATACCTAAAATTAAAAGGAATGTATTTTTTAGTTTAGTGTTACAAAAGCTTTCACAGGATACCCCACTTGATATACAAAGAAAATATTTTTTTTTTCAAGTAGCATAATTAGCCCTCTACTTTTTTACTAAATATATTTATGAATGTTTATTAATCTGAAAATATGTGGGTCAATGGTCTTTATTACTTCCCCGAATATGAACTTTCCACGTTCCATAGTTTACGAGTAAAATGGCTGTGACAGACAGACAGACACAGGTGTGATCTTATAATGGTTCCGTTTTTACTTTTTAAGTACGGAACCCTAAAAAATGACTCACAACAAAAGATACATTTGTTTCAGAAATATTCTGAAATCTATTGATATATGGAATTCTAATAACAAAGAAACCCTTTTCGGAATTACTGATTAGCTGAAAAAAGTTATATCATATTTTCGTAGAACTAGATTAAGAAACGTTTTTATTTTTTTATACGGTAGTAGGTCAATTTAATTAATTACGTTTGTCTAATCTGTGACTGCCTCTATTTAAACTAATTATTATGTACACAATCCCAATGTTTCTGAACGCAAGTTTTTGAAAAGAAATAACATTTTTAACTACTTGGTTTCCGTAAACCGAATGGAATCCCGCTTAGAATGTAAAAAAAAAAAAAAAAAAAAAAACATATATATATTTCAGAAAGTGAATATAAAAAGAATAAAGGGACAAAACATTTACTTGTCAAATGTATTCTAGCAATAATAAATTTTAAGACATCTCATATATGAAATCATGTGAAATATTAAGAAATTTTATAAAAATATTGAATATTTAATGTGATGCTAAGAAATTTATATTTCTAAATTACCAGGACGAAATTAAATTAGTAATGAAGGTTAGTCATTTAATTTGGAGTCTACAAATGTGGATTTAAAAACTCGGAAACAATGTAAAAAATAATCTAATAAATTATCATTTACATAATAAATAAAACTGGCTCTTACAGAAGATATATATATTAAATTTTTTGGTAAAATTCACTTCGCGATTTCTTATTAATTCAACGAATTGTGAAAGGATAACTAATACTATGTAGAAAAAAAAAGAAACTAATTCACTAAAGAGTTATGATTCATTAAAATAGGAATCTTTCCAAATGTTTTCATTGTATTTTGAATTTATTTTAAATTCATTATTTTTCAATTTTTTATTAGTTTAAAAAAAATAAGTTATTACAATGGAAAATTCTGTAAGTGAAAAAATATAAATAAAGCACTTTTTACTGGAAATTTTTATACTGTTTAGACGTGTTGAGTAGAGTTTAAAAGCTGTCATTATATATTCTTTCTCAAGCGACAAGTTCTTAACTTAAAACCCTGCTATAAAGTCGTGAATGGCTTTACAATCTTAAAACCACATTTTAAAACCTCGAAAGGCATGAAATTTATATGTCTCCATATCCACAAAATAAGTTTCATTACAGTTTTTCTCTATCATTATTATAAGATTAAAATCTCCCAAAATGTTATTTTTGCAGCTTCTTTTACTTTATTTTGAGAGAAGTATTATGAGATACGGTCGGTTTTAAACTAAAGAGATTTACGAAAAATCAAGAAATAAAGAGAATATGTTCCGGTTTTCTTTATTAACTAGTACTTTTTTTTGTAATTTAAAATGATAAAATATGAATCACTACATTTTTGTCACCGCTTTCGACATTAAATTTAATAAAATGAAGGCAATTATAATATTTAAGGTTTACTTTTCAGCTACAACGATTTTTTTTTTTATTAAAAGTTCTTTTATAAAATATAACTATGCATTTTGTATAAAAAAAATCGGTAACTTCGTATGAAATTATTCTGCTGTAGCATTTTAACTATTGGACGGATTTTCAGAAACATAATTTTAGTTTTCTTTCTTATGTGGCAAATATTTTTCCTAAATATAAGGTATAATATTGCGAATCGGTTGGTAATTTATAAGTTTATTAGGTAGCTTTCTTTACAAAAAAGCTACCTATTGCAGCCGTTCGGAGGAAAGCGATTTCAAAAAATTTTGGTATATTTTCATCGATCATGACCCCCAGACCCCGAAACCACCCTCCGTTCAAAATTGATATATATATATATATATATATATATATATATATCTGACATATGTCACACTGTAACTCCCGTAATTATGAACCGATTTCGATGTAATTCGGTGTGTACATAGTACATACCAATGTCTCGACCGAGTTCGTTGGCCAGCTTCATCCGCCATTTTGTTTCAAAATGGCGGCCATTTAAAATTTTTAAAAAAATTTAAAACTTGAAATGTGGTACCAAAAAATTAAAAATGGAAAAATATTTTTTTCTTATGTATTTGACCTTTATACAAAGATTTCGTAGCAGTTTTTGTTTCGTCTATATCTTAAAAAATGGCTGAGTTATAGCATTTTGAATTTCTAGCGTGGCTGACATTTTGAAACGTCCTGAATTTTGTCACGCGATAAAAGGCGTATTTATGAACCGATTTGGATGTAATTCGGTGTGTATATAGTACATACCAATCTCTCGACCGAGTTCGTTGGCCAGCTTCATCCGCCATTTTGTTTCAAAATGGCGGCCATTTAAATATGTTTTAAAAATTTTAAATTTGAAATGTGGTACCAAAAAATTGAAAATGGAAAAATATTCTTTTCTTATGTATTTGACCTTTATACAAAAATTTCGGAGCAGTTTTTGTTTCGTCTATATCTTAAAAAATGGCTGAGTTATAGCATTTTGAATTTCTAGCGTGGCTGACATTTTCAAACGTCCTGAATTTTGTCACGCGATAAAAGGCGTATTTATGAACCGATTTGTATGTAACTTCATTTATACATAGTACATACCAATGTCTCGACCGGGTTCGTTGGCCAGCTTCACCAGCCATCTTGTTTAAAAATGGCGGCCATTTAAATTTTTAAGAAAAATTTAAATTTGAAATGTGGTACCAAAAATTAAAAATTGAAAAAATATTTTCTTCTTATGTATTTGACCTTGATAAAGAGATTCGGGAGCAGTTTTTGTTTCGTCTATATCTTAAGAAATGGCTGAGTTATAGCATTTTGAATTTCTAGCGTGGCTGACATTTTGAAACGTCCTGATTTTTCTCACGTAATAACAGGCGTATTTATGAACCGACTTGGATGTACCTTGGTGTGTACATAGTACATACAAATATCTCGACCGAGTTCGTTGGCCAGCTTCATCCGCCATCTTGTTTCTAAATGGCGGCCATTTAAAGAAATTAAAAAATAAAAAAAATTAAATGAGATACCAAAAAATTGGAAAATGAAAAAGATTTTTTTTGTATGTGTTTGACCTTAATACAAAGATTCCGGAACAGTTTTTCTTTCGTCTATATCTAAAAAAAAAATGGCTGAGTAATAGCATTTTGAATTTCTCTTGTGGCTGATATTTTAAAACGACCTGATTTTTGTCACGCGATAACAGGCGTATTTATGAACCTATTTGGATGTAACTTGGTCTGTACATAGTACATACCAATGTCTCGACCGAGTTCGTTGGCCAGCTTCATTCGCCATCTTGTTTCAAAAGGGTTGCCATTTAAAAAAAATTAAATTTAAAATTCAAAATGAGGTATTAAAAAATTGGAAAATGAAAAAGATTTTTTTATGTGTTTGGCCTTGATACAAAGATTCCGGAGCAGTTTTTGTTTCTGAAAATTTGTTCTTTTGTTGATATCTTAAAAAATGGTTGATTTATAGCACTTTGAATTTCTAGCATGGCTAACATTTTGAAACGATCTTGTATTTGTCACGCGATAACACACGTATTCGCCTATTTCGATGTAAGAAGGCATGTGGATAGTTTACATCAACACCTCGACCAAGTTCACTGGCCAGATTCATCAGCCATCTTGTTTCAAAATGGCGGCCATTAAATTAAAATATGTATATATATTTAATGTGAGGTGCAAAAATATTAGAAACTGAAAAAGGTTTCTTTCTTAAGTAGTTGATCTTGATATAAGGATTCAGGAGCATTTTTTGTTTGTCTTTACCTTAAAAAATGGCTCAGATATTGCAGTTTCAGTTTCTATTGTGGGTGACATTTTGAAAAATCTGATTTTTTGCATGCGACAGCACTCCTACATATTAACCGATTCCGATGTGAGTGAGCATGTGCACAGCAATTACTAAGGTCTCGACCAAGTTCACTGCTTAGCCTCATCCACCATGTTGTCTTAAAATGACAGGCACTTTAAGAAATTGCCGAATTTGGCAGCCAAATATAAGTTACTTTATAGAAAAGCAGCTTGGATAAAGCTGACTAATATCGCGAAATTCTCATTCATTATATTGATAAAAATTAGTAATTGAATCTCCTATATTCGGTTTCCACTAAATTGAGCTTCGTGTGTTTGCATGATATAAGTTGGCTTTTTTAAAATAAGGATTATGAAAGCTACCTCTTGCTCCCGGCACTGGCCGGAAGGACTTTTTTTAAAGCTCATCTGTCATCAAATATATATAATCTTTTAAAATTCATACATGTTCAAGTCAAATTCTTTAATTACTATGCTTATTTCCTCAAGACTAAGGCTTCTTTAAACTCCCCCAGTTTCCTAAAGACTACGGTTTTTCAAAAAGTTATATATATTTTTCTTTTACTTTGTTTTAATTTAAGTGTGTGTGTGTGTATATATAGACTTTAAACAAAAGAGACTTATAAACAATCATGAAATACATAAAGTTTACTCAATATATATCGTACATAATAATTAATGATCATGTTTTTGAAATCATAATCAATATAGAATAAAGTGAAATTTATTTCATTATTTTTATTTCTCAGATTTCATAATGTTTGCTTTTAAAATTTATTCTTTTAGAGTTGCTTAACCCTTCGTGTCCTAAATTATAAATTCATGAAAATTTCATCTTCTAAAGCTTTTTTTGTGAATTTTTGAAACTACATTAGAACATACGAATTGAATATTTCCAACTGAGCGAAAAAATGCCCAGGCCGGGAATCGAACCCAGATCCTTGGCTTACAAGGCCAATGTTTTTCCGTTTAAGCTAACTGGGCCGACAACCAGCCAGCATGTTTCGCTCAGATAACCTTATAGGTAGAACATCTGGTCTGTCATGTAGACAGCTCAACAGAATAAACCGCAGGTAAAGGAACTCCATATAAACGATGGATACGTAGAACAACTATTATTTTAACACAATCAAACTAATAGATAAGATACTATAAGATAACCAAGGTTATCTGAGCGAAACATGCTGGCTGGTTGTCGGCCCAGTTAGCTTAAACGGAAAAGCATTGGCCTTGTAAGCCAAGGATCTGGGTTCGATCCCCGGCCTGGGCATTTTTTCGCTCAGTTGGAAATATTCAATTCGTATGATAGCTTTACCAATCAGTTTGATTGTGTTAAAATAATAGTTGTTCTACGTATCCATCGTTTATATGGAGTTCCTTTACCTGCGGTTTATTCTGTTGAGCTGTCTACATGACAGACCAGATGTTCTACCTATAAGGTTATCTGAGCGAAACATGCTGGCTGGTTGTCGGCCCAGTTAGCTTAAACGGAAAAGCATTGGCCTTGTAAGCCAAGGATCTGGGTTCGATTCCCGGCCTGGGCATTTTTTCGCTCAGTTGGAAATGTTCAATTCGTATGATAGCTTTACCAATCAGTTTGATTGTGTTAAAATAATAGTTACATTAGAACATTTACAAAATCACTTAATAAATTTTAGAAGGAATTTGCCGGTTAAAATTAATTAATTTGAATTTATAGGGGTTTTGTGGAATATTTATAACGCTTCTCAAATCTTTTATTTAAAATATATTTTTTAGTATTTTGTAGAATTAGGAAATATACAAATATAATGCTCTTACAATAGAAATATAGAAAAATTTTTGAGCTGAAACTCGCCCCCCCCCTCCCCCCCCCCCAATCTTTATACGTCAAGAAATCTGAAAAGATGCAAACGAAAAAGAAATCAACCTTTTAAAAATGTTTCGTGCAACCAATAATGCTTTTGAAACAAGATAAAGTAAAGTATATATCTCATTCTAAACTGTATTATTACTAATCGAGGTATTAAATGAATTTTATAACAAGTTATTTTAATGGTACTTTAATGTATCGTCGGAGAATGAAGGATTAAACGAAGGATCTTCTGACACATAATAAAAAAAATATGGATTAGCTTTTTGTTTAATGGCAATCTTTTAAATTTTAAGAATCGTTAGACGAATTCTAAAGAGACTTCATTTTATCCTCTTTTTCACGTGGCAATTCCTTTATTTACGACACACCTTTAAAGTTATGAATGGCTTAATTATTTTAAAACCACTTTTATAAACCCCGAAAGTCAGGAAATTTATACGAACTTATTATATCCACAATATCTGTCTCATCCCAGTTCTTTCTGTATGATTCTAATACGATGAGGTGTTGCAAGAAAATGATATGCTATTTCTTTAACCCTATGAGCGTCTGAGGCTTTCCTGCATTTTCACAGAAATGTTCATAAAGCTAATATTTAAATTTTCACTCCTTGTTTGTTTCTTAAACACAGTTCCCATCTTTTTATTTTGTATGTATCTTAAAATACAATTTGGTTAAAAATATTTTGGTCTTCAGCAAATATAAAACTAGAACCGCCAAGGCGGTTCTTTTGACCGTTTCGAAATTTTCATTCCGTACCAATTTGTTTCTATTTAGAGTATAAATTTCAGTTTCGGTGACTTTTTCTATAATGCAAAAAGCTATGATATTTTAGTGAAAAATTTTCCAGTCATCCTAAATTTATGAAGTATTGCAGTACTATACCTAGAACCGCCGAAACTGTTAAAATGACCAGCGTCACTTTTTTGCACATTTTATCAAGTAGATGTCGCAACAGTTTCGCTTTTGGCGCGTTCTCTTAACCGATTGCACTAGCCTGCATTTTTAAACTTTTTGTCAGATGATTTCTTATGAACAAGTTTTTTTGAATAAATTTTTGATGCTGATTCCGGAAATAACCTCCAATTTTGATTATCACATCAGGATTTTACAAAAAATAAGTTGTGTTTTCAATATTTTAATTAATACAATTAAAAATTTATCCCTATTTCATACAAAGTATTTCATTAAACACGTTAAAAATACTGTAAAAAATGTCCTTATAAGTTCATGAAATTTCTTAAAAAAACGAAAAGCAAATACACTGGTTATTAAAAATTAAGGAAAAGTCACAAAATGCTAATTTTTAAATACGCGAATTCTCAAAAGAAAGTAATATAATTTGATTAATTACTATCTCTGCAGAACAGCTAGTCCATATAACATCTCATTCAGGTCACACATGGTCACAAGAGTCACAGTCACTACGGCGAAACAAAAAATAGGAAATTCCATACGTCTCTTTTATGAGTCTCAAATGACTACTATATGTGACTCCACTGACAGGTCACTGTGACTGCTGCATTGTGGCGATTTACCAGGTGACTTTACAATGTCATTTCATTGAGACTTTCGTGTGACTCTCATCTGGAGACTCAATTTCAAAGTCATTGTGCACGTTGCATTATGATAAATCAACAAATAATGTCACATTAAAGTCACATGGTGACTTTCTGTCACATGACTTTGTCAAATGGTAACAGAGACCCTACTGTACAGTCACCACTGTGAAAAGTGGTGAAAAGTCACCATGTGACTTTAATTTGACATTATTTGGTGATTTATCATAATGCAACGTTCACAATGACTTTGAAATTGAGTCTCCAGATGAGCGTCACACGAGAGTCTCAATGAAATGACATTGTAAAGTCACCTGGTGACTCGCCACAAAGCAGCAGTCACAGTGACCTGTCAGTGGAGTCACATATAGTAGTCATTTGAGACTCATAAAAGAGACGTATGGAATTTCATATTTTTTGTTTCGCCGTAGTGACTGTGACTCTTGTGACCATGAATGATGTGACCTGAATGAGATGTTATATGGACTAGCTGTTCTGCAGGAATAGTAATTATTCGAATTATATTACTTCCTTTTGAGTATTCCCGTATTTAAAAATTGGCTTTTGTGACTTTTCCTTAATTTTTGATAACCAGTGTAGTATTCAATTAAACAAATTTTATTCTTTTTGACATTCTTGTAGATCCCCCTTCATCGTTTATGTCCCTCTTCAGCATCCAACAGTAGTGCGCCATTATAGTCCAGGCAACAGAGACCGTATGGGGGCTCTACCCACCAAAATTCATTGTAGTTCTGGAAAAAGGCTTACTGTATGTTTTTTGGGTCGCTGAATCCGAATTCTTAACTTCTCACCAAAATTTCACCCCGGCAACCCCCCAAAAATTTGGTAAAATGCCTCCCAAAAAAAGATTTTTAATAAAAAAATCAATTTTTTTTTATTTTTTTAGGGAAAAGTTATCTAGAAATTCAGAAAGTAGACAAAAATTGCAACAAATAAGATATAAGACATGACATAAGATAAATGGGGATGGGGGGATCTGCCTGGGAACATTCGCCGCGGTGCTGCATGGACTAAGTTGCGCAATTCCACTTAACCACTCACATCGTTTACATTCGCCCTCCCGTCTCCCTCCGAACTTTCCTTATAAGTTTTACTTTAATTTTTTTTGGGTTGCTGAATCCGAATTTTTAACTTCCCCCCAAAATTTCCCCTCTCGCAACCCCCAAATAGTTGTTTTTAAATTAAATTTTTTATTGTTTTAGGGGAAAAATATGTAGAAATTCAGAAAGTAGACAAAATTTGCAACAAACAGGATATATGACATTATGACGTAGAATGAAGGGGGAAGGGGAGGGCTGCCTCTGATCATGCACTGCGGCGCTACGCGCACTAAATTATGCAAGTCCGGGCAATAGGGGATTTTACCCGGCAAAATTAATGCTAGTTCTTGATTTCGACTCACTTTATGTTTTTTGGGTTGCTCAATCCGAATTTGTAACTTCCCACCAAAATTTCACTCGGAACCCCCCCCCCCCCCCCCCAAAAAAAAAAAAAAAAAAAAATATTTTTTGAAAAAAATTGGTTTTTGAGAAAAGCGCGCGGGGAATGTTCCTAGGCAGCACCCCCTCTTCTCGTTTATCCTACGTGATAATGCTATATATCCTATTTGTTGCAAATTTTGTCAACTTTCTGAATTTCTACATACTTTTTCCCTAAACCAATGAAAAATTTAATTTAAAAACAACTATATTGGGCAAGTTGTAAGGGGGGGGGGGGCGGAATTTTGGATTGAAGTTAAAAATTCGGATTCAGCCACCCAAAAAACTTAAAGTAAATTTTTTAAGTTAAGTTCGGAGGGGAGATGGGAGGGAGAATGTGAACGATGTGAGTGGTTAAGTGGAATTGCGCAACTTAGTCCACGCAGCACCGCGGCGCTTGTTCCGAGGCAGATCCTTCCTCCCCATTCATCCTACGTCATAATGTCATATATCTTATTTGTTGCAAATTTTTTCTACTTTCTGAATTTCTAGATACTTTGATTTTTTTAATAAAAACCTTTTTGGGGGCATTTTACCAAAATTTGGGGGGTTGCCGGGAGAATTTTTGGTGGAAAGTTACAAATTTGGATTCAGCGACCCAAAAAACATAAAGTAAGCCGATTTCCAGAACTACCATTAATCTTGCCAGTTAAAATCCCCTATTGCCTTGACTATCCTATTTACATTCCATCTTCCCCGTACCTATTCTTCATCTCTTTGATATCCTGGTGAAAGCGCTCACCGTGCTCTTCACTGTAATGTCCCTGATTTTCTGGAAAGTAGTCGACATAGGAATGCAGAAGTGCATTTTTATACTCATTACAGCGCAACTTCTTGAAAATTTTCACCATAGTTTCAACAATATTCCTGTAATTTAGATCTTTCTTATTCCCTATAAAGTTTCCGGTAACACATTCAAAGGCGGTCCATGCGTCTTTTGCTGTCTCATTCATCGTTTTTTCAAAATCTTTGTCCTTCATCCTGTTTTTTTTTATTTGAGGACCAACAAAAATTCCAGCTTTTAACTTTTCGTGTGTGATGAAGGGAAATTTGCGTTATGTGTGACTACCACATAATGCTTGTTCTCAGAGATGAATCTTCGAAATTTACTTGGGTCGATTTGAAACAAACTGTACATGATACAAGAAAACTAAAAACAGTTTTGTAATTAGCATAAAAAATGCATTATAGGGCAGTCATTGGTTTTTAATCATCTGACATCATGCAGACTAGTATTATCAAATGTCGTTTAGTTCTAGAAAATTCATCGTGAGCTTAACTAAGGTAATATATTCCAATATATTTTCATTTTTATTGAAAGCGGCTTGTTTGTGCGTTAATTTATTTATCCGTAACCTTTAATGCAACTCTAAACATGATAGACATCTATAGACCTCATGAAAACAGTGTTTATAGATAGGAACTAACAATTAAACACAACTTAAAAGTAATCAATACAAGTAAATAAAAAAATAGGTAAATAATATAGAAAAAAATATTTTAAGTCAATTCCTACTTAGGTCAATTAGAGATTTTTTTCCGCGCTTAAAATGCCTTGATAAAGAAGAGGGCTCTCTCGGTGTTAAAATACGTTGATCAAGAAGAGGGCTCTCTCGATTATTGAAATTTAATTAATTTAATTTAATTAATGAATTAATATTTGAAAAAAACTGAATTAACATCAAGTGTCATCCACTAGATGTTTAAAAAATTTTATTTCAGCTTGATTGGATGAATAATAGGTATTTTATTAACGATTGAAAATTTGAACAAGATATATATATATATAGCGAGTGTGTGAGCTAATAGTAGGAATTGAAAAAAAAATAGTTTCACATTGATTAGAAATAATTAATTCGCTTTTTACGCAGTCGGGTTTTTTGATTTTTTAAATTTAATTGTTTATTATAACAACTTCTTAGGTCCTCCAGCTACTATATAAGAAACAAAAAAAAAAAAAAATTCTCAGGCTTCAGCTACCACCAATTTTGCATATTAATCGCCTTCTTGGGGCCCTTGGTGCATCTTCTTTAAATATTATCCGAACTGCTTGCAATTGCATTTAACATAGTTGTAGCGTCCTAGGATTTCTTTAAAAGCTACTAAAAATTTCTGTATGTCCAACTACATGCCAGTTATGTCCCCGGTCCCTTGGTGCCCGATACAGGGCTCCTTGTAGATCTTGCAGCATAAATTGTTAATAAATTGCAGCCTCTTAATCCGATCTTCATTTTTATAATCCTTTTTCCACTTAGTTATTCTGACGTTTCTACATTACAATTAAGATCCTGGGGCCCCGTATGGTCCCTAGGGCCCGGTCCAGGTACCTTGAACATTTTGTGCACCATGCATTTTTCAGTCCCTAATTTTCTCACCTCATCAGTGCATACTTTTAAAGTTGAGTCTTGGATTTTTCTTCCAGGACCAACATCCTCATATTTTTATTGGTGCCCAAGGACCTTTTTTTGAATCATTTACCGAATTTTTTGTGTATTTCTTTAAAATATTATTCTAACGAAAAATTCATGCCCTATGCTTAGTTTTGACTAATTATAGATCTAACTCGTTAAGTAAAAAGACATTGTTACATGTTTCCATGTTAGGGCCCTGATTTTAACTATGAGTTGGCCCCTGTTGTGCCCCATACTATAGCTCTCTTAAAAATGATCCGATTCAGAAGCTTTTTTTCTAAAAACTTCTTAGGTCCGCCAGCTACTACATAAACGACAAAAAAAAAAAAAAAAAAAAAAATCAGATTTCAGCTACCACTAATTTTGAATATCAATCGCCTTTTTAGGGCCCTTGGTGCAGCTTCTTTAAAAATGATCGGAATTGCTTGAAATTTTCTTTAACACATTTCTAGCATCCTCTGACTACTTTAAAAACTACTAAAAAGTATCTTTGTACGCAACTACATGCCACTAAAGTCCCTGGCCCCTTGGGGACCAGTACAGGGCCCCTAAAATTTGTTTCACCATAAATTGTTAATAAATTACCTCCTCTTAATCCGATTTTCATTTTTGGAATCCTTTTCCGTTTAGTTATTCTCCTTCCGTTTAGCTATTTCTTTATTCCAGTTAAAATCCTGGGGCATCCTAGGGTTCCATAGGGCCCGATCCGGAGCCCCTTGAACTTTTTGTGCGACATTAATTTTTCGCCACCTAATTTTCTCGCATTATCGATGCAAAATTTTAAAATTGAGTCTTGCACTCTTCTCCCCGAACCAACACCCTCTTATTTTTACTGGACCGTAGGGCCCTGTTTTAAGCATCCCCAACCACTTTTTGCGCATTTCTTTAAAATTTTATTCTACTGATTAATTCATGCCCTATGCTTAATTTTGACTTATTAAAGATCCAAAGTGCTAGAACTTAGGCCTTTTAACAAGTTTTCATGTTAGGGCCCTGCTCTTTACTATCAGTCTTTGGGCCCTTTGTTATAAGTCCCTTAAAAACGGTCCGATTCACTAGCTTTTTTTTGCAACATCCTAAGTCCTCTTGCTACTACGTGAATGATAAAAAAAAAATTTCTCAGACTTCAGCTATCACCAATTTTGAATATTAATCTTCTTCTTAGGCCCTTTGTTGCAGCTTCTTTAAAAACTATCCGATTATATTACATTTTTCTTTAAAATGGTTTCAACGTCCTCGAGCTAATTTAAAACTACTGAATTTTTTTTCTTATACCCAACTACATTCCAGTTAAGACTCTGGCCCCTAGGGCCCGGTCTTCCTTTATACTTCAGCTATAACTTTTTTCGTACATTAATCTCCTTTTTCAGCATCAACTTACGTTTACTCACTACAGCTGTAAATTAAAAATCGCGTTAATTTAAAAGTAACTTTAGAAAATGGTTTTCATCAGTTGATTAAATATCGTGCTAATGTTAAAACTAATTCTTTAAATTTATAAGCGGAGAGGTCATCTTTCACCGCTTGGGGACGCATTATTTTCTCCGATCCTAAGGCCCTAATTTCAACGGGAATTGGTTCATTAAACGTAGATTACAACTACAGCTACTTTCTGTATTATGAAATTTTATCTTAGACTTCAGTTACCAACATTTTCTAACATTAATGATGCATTCATTTCTAGGATTCTATGGGCTAGATTACTACGAGGTTTGGCTCACTCAACTTGGTCATCGATTGTCTCCGGCACGTGCGGAGCACTTCCAGTACATGTTGCCTTTGGTAGCGTGGAACCAGGTTACAGGTTCGTTTGGAAAGAACTTTGTTGGGAACACACTAGACGCTGCGGAAGGCAATGGGTGCCTCCGAAATTAGGTTCATTTAAAAGAATTTTCAAAAGGTATAAAATCATATAAACTTGAGTTTTGTTTAAGTTTATTATTTACTGACCCCGGGCAACGCCGGGTGGTCTTCTAGTATATCAATGTAATATATTTATAATATAATAAATAGAAAAAAATGTAATTAAAAATCATGAAATATATATTATTATATAGACAATGATGATAATAATAGTAATAAACGATAGTAAGTGTAAAAAATGGCAAGTAAACAATAGTTAAGCATGGAAATCCACATCCGTCAAAATGTCCGCTTCGGCGGTTATAGGTACACGTTTTGCCGGCGGTTCTAGTGTTCAGTTGATTTTGAGAAACGGAAAAATACCTCAAACCACTTAGAAGTTTGAAACCTTTACACGAGGGTCATAACAGCAACTTTCAATTGCATTCTTGAAAGAGACATTTCACAAGATTAAACTTAATATATCTCTCTTCAAAGAGATCATAAAATAAAATCTATACATTGTATCACAATAACTGTCTCTTTTAAGAATAACATATCTATTTTTGGAGCACATGACCAAATACAAGTTACGCATTCGGGATTAAAACATAAACTAAACTGACACCGTTATATTTTATCAGATTCTAACTGACGTCCCTGAGCACTACTGATCTCTCATTTGTCTGATATTTAAAGTCAATAAATGTTACTTAATGATTTAGAAAATGATTACTTTTTATCTCCAGCTATTTTATTAGAATTCATGATTATTTATAGATGCTTACCTTAAATCCTCCCGCCTTTTTAATAGCTGACCACAACTCCAAACCAACAACTCCAACTCTGAGACATTTTGGACACACAGCCAAATTGGATACTATAACACCTAGCTTCAGCTCTTGGCTGCACTTCATAAGAATTACTGCCCCACCAGTGGCCGAGAGGTTCTGCTCTCGAAGCTGGTAGACGGGAGGTGCTGGGTTCGATCCCAATCGCACCCGTCGACCTAATCGTTCGGAGTTTTCGTGGTTTTCTTCGAGCCGTGGATCTTCCATGCGTTAATACAGATTAGGTTCCCTTAGAAAGACCCCCACGGAGGGCACTCCCCCTGGGCCTATATCCCTCGTGTAGATAATTGGCCGTCAAAAATCAACCCAACCCAACCCATAAGAATTACTTGCAAATCTTCTAAATTATATTTTTAATTGAAAAAGATAATTATAACTCTCAATTAGTGATAGTTCTAATTGAAAAGCTCATATGATATGTTTTATAACTACATCATGTTCTGCTTTTAATTTAACAAAATTAAATTAAACTTTAATTTTCTAAGATATATATAAATTTGGTTCATTCTTAAAATATAGGTATATTCTATAATCTGCGACATTCTCACAAATAACTTTGGAGAAAGAAACAAGAAAGAAAAATCATGCGTCAAGCATAGATTATGAAACACTTTTCAACACATTCTAAATTATGTAAAAATAATTCTCCCTTTAATACGTTTAAATATAATGTCTAATTAAAACATTTAGAAATGCATATACATTTGAAAACCCAATTTTAGCAATTCCCATCTACAGCCGTAAAATTATCCGAATTTTTTTAGTAACCCTGTATATGATACATAGATTTGTATGTTTAAGCTACATGCAGGGAAAAATTTAGTTAAATTTGGAAATACATATTGCCGTTGAAAATTCTTTTTCAGCAATTTCCGCTAATAAGGAGAATGGTACGAAAATTGTTCCGTGCAGCCTTGCACACGAGGTATAGAATTTACATACAACGAGTAACAGGCAAAAAATTAGTTAAATTTAAAAGCACATACCGAAATTGAATACGCACTTCCAGCAATTATTGCTTAAAAACAGTAAGTAGTGTAACAGATTTTTTTTGTGTGTCCATATAAATGAGCGAAAAATGCTATGAATGCCCTATTTCATAGTAATCACCTTGTAGTGGAATTGAGTGATTTATATAAATTGCAATACATTTGAAATAGCGTAATAGCATTAAAATTCACTGCAAACGATTTTTTCCCATTGACCATGATGTAGAAGAACCCAGGGCAGAACAGGGCACTAAGTTGAAAATATGTTTTAAAAATACAAAAGGGTTAATTAAGAGAGCTGCAAAATTTTGTATGAACACATTATAATGTAATAATCACAAAAAATTCATACTATTGTAAGAAAACAAAAGAACAATATATATATTTTTTCAGAAACAGAACGTTATGTCATTAGCTCCGTTTTGCCCCATACCCGGGCCAGACCGGAATGTTAAGGGCAAGTAATTACAAAAACATATAAAACTAGTAAATACAAAATGAAAAAACAAGTTTGCTCTATATTTATTCAGTTTTAAGTGACTATAAAAGTTTAACTACAGTTTTCATTGATTGTGTCATTTTCTTAACCCTTCACAGCACGATATTTTCTATTTTTATGAAAAAATTATTTTAAATCTATATATCGGTCTAATAATGGGAAAAATAGTAAACATAAATAAATTTCAAATTTTCAGCTAAAATTTGATATTTTATGGAGTGTACCCTATGTACAAAATTAGGGTTTTAAAATGTTGTATTGCTATATTTTACAACTAAATTAGTTTAAATTAATTAATTTTATCTGCTTAACACGGTGCAACTTTTATTATATTAATATTTTTAAGTATTCAATAAAAATAATGAAAGTAAATTTTCCGTTAATAGCTTGATCGAAATTTTTTTTTTTTGCGTCCGAAGAACAAATTTTATTTTATTTATTTTTTTTTGTCAAATGCAGCCATCTGACATGGACAGAGTAAGTGTTATTCCATCCTTTGGACTGTTCTTGATCAGCGATAAAGATCATATTGGCAATATTCATGGCACATAGAAGAATTACAGTGTTTTTATTTATGTGCCAGATGTGGCACGTGGTGCAATGAAGAGTTAAGCCTATTGACAAAATTCGCACACTAGATCTGTCTCATCACCTTCGCTATCTATTGCCGTAAGAATTGTGTGCCTATGTTTTCCACATGGAACAAGCGACCCAACTTTCAACTGACTTTGAGTAAAATTCACCGGAATATAAACATTCATAGTCAGAACAAGTTAAAAAACATTTCGGGGCAGAATGGGGTACTTCCCCATTCCGCCACAGGGATACGATTTAGGCTTGGGAGGTAAGGTCCCTCGAGAAAGATACGTAAACAAAAGTTTAACTACACGAAACTAAAGACAATTAAGCGTACTTCAATCATGAACTAAATATAGTTGTAATGAAACAAGTATGTATGTCTTACCTTGGTTACAAAATCATCAGAAATTACAATACAGGTGCAAAAAATTACACAATCAAAAATTCACGCACCAACGCTTGAAAAAACCAGACTGACGTGGCTTCCGAAGTTGAACGGCAATAGGATTTGTTACTTCCTCTTATTGCCGCTCGCTGGCAGTACCTCCTGGACACCGAAAAACGTCAAACTTCATTCCACCCTGGTATGCCGTTGTGCCACGGTTTCTCCTAACGCAGTTTTTATAACGCCCCTGTAAATAAAATATTAGGGCCAGGTGGAGTATTTATGACCAGGGGGTAATTATGACCGCCGTCATATTGGAGAACACTGAGTACGGTAAAATTTTGTTTCAAGCTTATATATTAACCTCATAATGTATATTTCATCTTATATATTCTTTATTACTAGTCTCAAGCCTTTTTGAGATCCGAATAGCAATTTGAAACTAATTCTATAAAATTTTTGATAAACGGATTTGTCCCTTTGGAGTTCAAAGTGGTCACAATTACACCAAACAAATGTGTATTGGCAAGTATAATGAGAAAATATAGTAGTCATAATTTGCCAACTAGTGGTCTTAATTACACCAAAATTATGTGATTGTGAGGGGTTTTTTTTTGGGGGGGGGATTATAACCATCCTTTTAAGTAAAAAAAAAACAGCTATGAGAATTAAAACTTTTAAAATGTGTTCTTAAAGGATCAAAGTTACTTCCTATGTACTAAAAACACCCCTATTTTCCAAATAAAAATAAGCCCCCCCCAAAAAAATGTTGAAAATGTAAAAAGTGGTCATAATTACCCCTCCTGACTATAATGCTACACGCTTAATGTGCCATACCAAACATGCCATCGTAAACGTCATTAACATATATTAACTGCATCAAAAACCGAGAATATTTACGCGAGTTAGAGCGCAGACAGACAGACAAACAGAATTCATAAACACTTTTCAACTATGTTGAAAAGTATTTGAAAAAAGAACAGATTTTGGGGAAAATATATTGACAGTATTTTTTAAGTTGTAATTTACAGAGAATGCCAGATACAATTTAAATCACAATGAAAGTATTTATAGAAATATTGCTGGAGTTTTTTAAATATTTTATAAACACTTGGAGATATTCTGTTCTCACTTTGTTAAATTCAAATCGGCAAAACGTTAAATGTATGAAATTATTAGGAAAATTAAAAAAATCATACTGATTATTATACACATAAAACGTTCATAAAATAATCATAGAAATATCTTAAATTAAAAAAAGAATCTAAATTTAGAAGTATATGACGTCGCTTAGAAATTCTGTTAAAATATAGTCTCTAAAATATTACTTATTTTTTATAGTTCTGAAAATGACAAAAAATAATAATAGAATTGCATAAATATTAAACACATTATTGCAAACAGTAACATTTTCGTTCAGAAAACAAAATCGAAATATAAAAATTTTCGTGGAATTTTCTTAACTTTGTATCGAATATTTATTTTTTACTTTTTAACAGAAGGCATAGTTCCAAAATTTTATTTGGAGATCCAAAGAAGTTATAAGATAAAACAATTTCATTACCGAAATAAACTGATTTGCGCGAGATATATTTCCTAACGCAAACGAATAAAAAACAGCATTTCTTTTAAGTAACATTTTTTTTTCGTGGAACTGTAACTTCTGCCGATATTAATTGCTGGGTTGCCAGCTACTGATGCATTACTCTGATTTTTTTGTTTAATTTCTCTGTAATTTCCTTCGTATATATATTTTTTTTTCTGCTTCCGTTACACTGATTCATGTACTTCTCAATAGGATTTCCGTTTTTTATTATTATTTAATCAGTTTGATACGCCGGAAATTGTTGAGTTTCTCTTTAGTCATTATTGGAAATAAAGTAAGCATATTTTTGTTTACATCTTTTTGTATTTTTCATATTATAAACATCGGCACAGGATCAATTCTTTATTCAACACAAAGAAATAATTTTATTTAACTTATTTTGAGTTACTTTAAAAGTTGAAGGTCTTTGAGATAAAATAAATTTGTAGAAAGTTATTTAATTTACCATAGGGAATTTGTTAAGAAGTTAATTTATTTATTATGGTTTGACTTTTTAAGAAAAAAACTTTTTATGCATTCGTGGCTTTTTTCTAAATTATTATTATTTAAGACTAATTCATAGCATGCTCTTTCGTAGTGATGCAAACACGTTTCTTATTGTAATTTACCCTTTTTAATGACAATACGCAAGAAGAAAGTAAAATCATCCAATATGCGTAAAACTTTCGAGGGTTTTTATATTCAAGATGCATGGAATATCCCAGAAATTGTAGAAACGGTTGAAAGAAATTAAGGAATACATCAAAAAATAAACAATGACTCAAAAAGAAAATATTTTGCCTTTCGTTTAAAAAAACATTGTGTTATGCATATTTATGTAAAAATACATTGTGAACTTTCTTGTGTTAACATGGATACGCATTTATATTCCTATATATATCAATATATTCCTATTCGTTAGGAAGTTCCACAAAGATGTGGGTTTCCTGGATCAGAAAAAATACTGTTCCGGGCTCTTTTACGTTCCTCCCAGTCTAGGGTACTTAATTTGTAATGTTTCAATGATTCCACAATGTCATTCTTCCAAGTCGTCCTTGGTCTGCCCATCCTTTATCTACCTGTCGGGCTCTAGTCTATAGGAAACCTTTTGGTAGGCGCTATTCATTTAACATGCATATATCATCTAAGTTTACAAAGTTCGATCGTCTGTAAATTATTCTGTTTGACTTCTATGATTTCATGTTTTTTAAAAAAATCTATAACTTTTTGCTAGACCTTGATGTTCTTGTTGATTTTTGCTAGAAGTCTAGTTCGGTAGGGATTTAAAAAAAATTCACGGGAAGAGGGTGCATGAGAATTAAATTTCATGACTCGAAAATAAAAAGTATAATGCTTCGCACGACTGCACTGTAATGCAATCGTTTAATTTTGGCTAAAATATTACTGCTCCACAGAATAGAATCCAACATTGCAATTGCTTTTCTGCCTTCTCCAACTCCACCCTGATGAATAATAGATCCAATGTATTTGCATTACTCAACATTTTTTTAGGATTAGATCACCCAATAATGTATCTACGTTCAAACGTGTTTTTAAGTACCCGATTGAATGTAATAAGGTTGAACTCTCCATGTTTACTATCCATGTTTACTATTTATTTCAAAAGTTGTAATCAAAGAAATAACTTTATTTTGATAAAGGACAATATAATTCTTATCTTTATGTAGAATTATTGGGCAATTATCACCGAAAGCTCATTCTACTGCTATTAATCTAAGGAATAATAACTTATTATTGTCTAGGTACTATTTTGTATATTTGTAATTATTATAATTTTAAGTGTATATATTTTTATATTTGTAGTAAACATCTTAATTACTTCTTTGTACGTTCTCACCAAGTGACTGGTCAATTCTATGAGCACGAACACAGATGTCTCATGGAAGCAGTTGAATATAGTTTTACAACCTATGGCGTCGCATTGTGTTTTATGATGGCTGTTAGCTGTAAGTCATTCAATGGAAACAGGTCAGAAGGTCAATCTCAGCCCTTAGAACAGCCCAATTTCCAAAGAAAACGGAAGCCGGTGATGCTAAAGTAATGTTATCGGACACAAAGGATCCCCAGAATGGAGAGCATACAACGAAGAAGAGAAGATCGTAAGATGAGTTTTAGACGAAATCTTAAGTTTAACGTCGCGTTTTTCTTTAACATGTTATTAGTTTGCTTTGAAAGTTAATCGTGTAATAAAAATCGACTTCCGCAAGAATAAAATTTATCGATATTTAAATAACAACTATATTTCTTTTAACAAGTAAATGTATAATTTAAATTTACTATGCAGTTTAAGTGCTCAGTCGGTAAATGCCGCAAGCAAAAAATGAACTCATACCTGTTTAAACGATATGGGATTGATTTATCTTGCTTCTAATGTCACATCTTCGAGGCCAGTGATAAAATTCTACAAACAGGAGGTAAATCCTTTTATTTATTCATATTCCCGTATTTAGCTAATATGATTTTTATCATATTAGGGAGTCTCATCTTCTAGAATAGATGTGGTTTTTATTATTTTTATTATAAAAATATTTTGATGCAGAAAGCAAGTTATCAATATATGATTTTATTCAGTATCCAGCTTTAGACGGGGGCTTGGACAGCATCTCTCCGATAATAATGCTAATGCCGGACATATGCTGTCCGAGCCCCCGTGTAAGGGTTAATGTTAAGTATTTGCAAATTTCATGCAATATTGATCGTAATATTTCTGAAGTATCTGAATGTCAGATATGTCAATTTAAGTATTTAAAATACTAACTTTTATTTTGATAGCAGTTTTTTTAAACTTTTCATCTATTTTATGTATAACTGTATACAGAATTTTTCGAAAATACAATTTATGTGTTAATTTTAATTTATTGAGTTCTTAATTTTCCTTTGACAATACTTGCTATAATTTTAGGATACTACATCCTCGTATGCATTACAGTACGACTCTCTCTAACGAAATACATGTTGCTAAGAGTCATTCACAGCGCACGCAGAGTTTTCTCTTAATTATTATTTTAAATTATTAATTATATATGAATCGTAGGATTATTTTAATAGTTTCATATCAACCCGTCCCTAGAGAATAGCCAAAATTGTGTGATTACTTTCCTTTTAATTTAATTTTCTTAATCCGTACACCCAGAATATTTATTTTATGCAGGTTAAAGTGGAGATGCACCGATAATCGTAACATATATTCCTAAATTTAAATCTCCATGAATCTCTACAACACTGTTTTACTAATATTTATCTTTAATCACCATTCAAAAAAACTATCTTTCTCCGAGGAAAATATCAATATATATTTTTAAATGTTGGCGAGAGACAGCAAACTTGCAAACGGCTTTTACTACTGATGACAAACTCCGTAAACTTATTTCCAACTTTAGCACATTAGCTATATTTTTAAAAACAATGTATAAGTTCACTGATCATCTTTTCACTTATATTTGCTTGTTTAAGTACTTTTCGGAGTAAAGTTCTTTGTACACTGTCATAAACGTTTTTAATATCTACAACTGTAAGCACTGTTGTTCTTTCCTTTATGTCTGTTTTTCAAGAATCTGTTTTAGAGCAAAAATATGGTCGATGAACGAGCTATCTGCTGAATAAATTTTGGCTCTTCAGTTCCTTCATATTTATCTTTTATTCTACGAAAAGATTTTTATAACTGGTCTTATAACATTTATTCCTCTGTAGTTGTTGCAGAACTTTCCATCCTCTTTCTTAAAAAGTATTAAATATAATTCGTTTAATTTTTCTGGTATTAGATCATATAACAAGGTTCTGTTGCACAATTGAGTTAAACCTCATAAAGCTTTTAACCACCATAATTAAGCAGTTCAAGATTTATCCCACCAGATACGAGTTATCTGCCATGTGTTTTACCTAACTGGACGCCCTTTTTATCTCTGTACTTGGGATTCTATATTAGTAATTTTAATGGTCAAATTTATCTGAATCTTTAAATTCAGACAAAATGTTGAACAAACTAGTATGATATATAAATAAAGGAGAAAAAATTATTAACGCCATACTATTAAGAGATGAACAAGGACATTCCAAAGAATTTTATCGTTCTTTATCAGGAGGCAAAAAACGTTCTACTACTTCGAAAGAAGGAGAAAGATACCAGCCTTGTTCCGGTCTTATCTCTTTGTCTATTTTCTAATGTTGCTTTAAGGTATCCCAACAAGAAAATATCTTTTCTATTCGACTATTTCCGATTATATTGGGTGATGCATAAGAATATATATTTTGATCTTCCTCAATAATGTCGCATCTTGGTGCATGAGTTCCTATAACACATAGTTCTCTTTCAAAAACTATCATGCAGACTCACAGAATCCCTTCCCTATGAAAATTCCAATTTGTAATTTTAATTCGATGTTGCTTTCTAATCATGACTGAAATTCCTTCTTTAGTATGTTTGATTTTTCCTACACCACTTCAAAAGTTGAGCTTTTTACCTGCTTCTTCTTCTTTCTTTCCTTTAATCTTCGTCTTAGAGTACATATATAGCACTGCAACATATATCTTAGCTGCAATTAGTCTTTCTAGTAATGTCTATTTTATTAGTTTTCCCTTGAATATTCCAGCACCAAATTCCTTATTCATTTTCCAAGTCGTTTCTTTACAGATGATCCAAAATTATTCGTATCATGCCATTTTGCAGTAAAGGAGATTTTGAACGGGGATCTACCCCGTTGAAACAATCCCCACCTTAGAGGACCAATACGCCTGTCTTCGTTCGGACACTCACCCTGAAACTGTCCTGATTGGGTGATTTTCCTGTACCAGATACTCCCTCCGGTATAGCCTCAAGACCTTCCAGAATCGTTTATACTCGCCGGCAAAGCCTCAAGCAGTCATGCAAACCCAAACCATCGCAGCAAGAAAAGAGGCATCATAAAAAAATATACACAAACACATATGTGTATTTATTGTAATTGCATAGTTAACAACGTTAGCAAAAAGAGACAAATTCAGATTTCGACCTCATTCTAGCACAGAAAATACAAGTTGAATACATATTTTTTATAAATCTTAACAGAAGGTAGTGAAAAAGAGTATTGGTCCTGAATTCAAAGATTATCCTTTTGCTAGGTGTAGAACCTTACTGCTAACCAAAGTGTCTGGTTTAGGCCAATGATAGAGCAATATCATGGCTAGTCAAAAGTTGCTGGTTTGAATCCAATTTGTATCCAATAGACAGACAAAAAATTGCATTACCAAGAAGAATACATAGTTTTCAATATTAACTTAATATTTTGCTTGTCTAAAATTAATTTAGTTGTTTTACAACAACGTACGATATCATTGTATGCTACTATTGCATTATATAGTAGTTACGAATTAAAGCATAATCCAGTTTCATAAACAGAGCCCCGAAATGAGATATTGGCCAATTGCTACGAGTTTTTATGTTGTGAAAGCATGGCTCCGTTCTTTCGATTGACACCCCGATAATAACTGTGGAAATATTTTTTTATGAAGAAGGGTTTTCGAGAGGTATTGATCGCCAACAAAATAGGATGCCATTAGTCTACAATTCCGGGAGTGATGAAATCGAAGTGCGAAACTGGTAATGGCGACAAAAAGCCTGATCAGGCGAAAAGAGAGAAATTACAACGTCTTAAAAACAATATAGGAAACGGATGTGTCGTCATGCAAGTTCTTCTAATTAAAACATTTAATTACTAACACTTGAGTAATTTGGTCTGGGTACCTATCGTTACAAGAAAGCCTTTACGTACAAAACTGTTGATACGGCAAAATTAATAAGTAGATCTAATTTGTTTATGAAATATTTTGTGTGTCATTTGCAAGGTCTTATCTCCACAGCATAACAGATATTAATAAAGTAATATCTCCACTATTTCCCCAATTTTTGTGAAGGCTAATATGTAAAAATGCGTTACGAGAACTTTGGACTGGTCTGAGAATCAGCCTGATCTTAATTCCATTGAAAAGTTGTGGGTTGTAATGGGTGATGAAATTACTACAAAGAAGCAGTCTGCCAAGAGTATGCAGCATGAAACCGTTATTCGGGTTTGGTACCACAAGATTGGCTACGATTACCTTTGGAAATTGATTTCTTCCATGCCAGGCCACTGCGAGATTGTCATCGTAGCTCGAGGAGAATCTACAAAGTATTAATGTGATCCTTTTGCGTGTAACTACATCAACCGGCTTGTAAAATGACTGCAGTTATGTAAAATTCATTATTATATACTCCATTTGTGGTCAATTACTTTGTTCCATATTTTGATAAAAAATTCATTTTTAACTTTCAGAACTTATTCAGAATAATTATGTGTTTCATTAAAAAGCTTTATTTTTTACGAGAAATTAATCTTGCAGGTTTATTTTAATGTAATAATATTACCTTTATATATAACATATACATAAAACATATTATTTGCACACTTTTTCCTTTTTTCACAAGTGATGCAGTTTTTTTGTCCGCCACTGATTGAGGTATATGTAAATTGTTTCCACCTACAGGTATATTTTGATTTTACAAATCCATATGTAAATTATAAATGATTGCGTATTGTTAGGTAAATTTTGGCGAATAAATAAGTCAAGACATACTATTAAAAATTAATGCAAAGATGAATGCGTTAAAGTTCGTAACAATGTCTATTTACTAAAGCATTAAGAAAAAACAGTTTAAAAAAGTAATTAAACTATTTATATTTTTGATAGCTATGTTTTTGATTTTCTATAGTTGTAGATTCTGCAAGTTAAAATTTAATTTTTTTGTCATTTTCAGTAGTTTTGATTTTATTTTTATTATAATGATAAAATAAAGCACTCTATAAATGTAAGAAAATTATTACACCAAGAAAGTGTATGTCCCAGGCTAGTCTAAGATTTTCTATTCTTATTTAGAAAAACTTCAAAAGAAAGAAAAGCAACTAAAATTATGACATTTTAGTTAGCGGTTATTTGTGACTTTCTGCATGTCTAATTTTCTGAAGATATTAATTTCTAATTTTCATTGCTATTTTCAGAAGTTTTAAATTAATTCTCTCAACAATTAAATACGTGATAAAAACAAGTATTTATTATATATAATACATTTTATTAAGGTCTTAACCCGCATAAATATTGATTGCTTTTTCGTACATTTAATTAAACGAACACAATGAATCAAAGATTAATTTCCTTTTATAATTGAACCTCAAAGCATAAAAACCAACGCACTTACTAAAATAGAAACGTTTATCTATTGGGAAAGATAAACACAATTAAAGAAGCACAAAATCTGTTCTTAATTATAAACAAATTAATAAGATTTTCTTTGCGGAACGAGGAAACGAATAACCATGCATGTTATTCAAATACTATGAGTCAGTTACGCAGCATAAGGTTAAGCATAAACAACATTTGAAGTTTCTGATTTAAATTATTTATTTCCTGTTTATTTTCGCTTTTCTTAATTATTTTTTAAAATAAAGAATAAAAACATTATTTCCTAAAATGCATTGCTTTCAAACAATTGTTATTTATAAATGTCTTTTTAATCAATGGTATTAAATCAAGCATTCAGTTATGGAAAAATAAAAATGGAATGAAACTGTATATGTGACCGAAAATTAATACTTGTCCATACAATTTTTTTATAATTCAACATGTGTAAAATCATAAAAAAATACACATTTACATAAAATTAAAAAATTCTTCATTATAAAAGGTAAACAAAATTAATATCTAATTCTTGTAGTACTTATAAATAAATCAGTAAATTATTTTTCTGTGTGAAAAAAAATAATAGTTAAATTGACGTGAAAGTTTGAAATGGCGAAAATTGATCTTGGATTAGGAAGCTTGATCGTGTAATAGGAATATTGTCATTAATTTAGATTATTTACGGGTCACTACACTGTAAAAAAAATTCCGCAACGTTCCTGGGAAAAAATGGGCAGCTGAGTTGCCCATTATTTCCAAGAAACATTTCTTGAAAATGACTGGTACTTTACTATATATGTTAAAAACTTTCTACAGAAATGCCAGTAAGTTTCCTGCGAAATACCAGGAATATTTCTGTTGACAGCAAAACATTACTGACATGTTCAAGGCTGGAGTAGCACAAGAGCGAAAAATGTCCAGACCAGGGATCGAACCTGGATACTTGGCGTGCCGTGCCAATGCCTTACCTGTTAGGCTATCCGGACCGATACCTGGCTGACATAATTCACTCTGGATGTTCGTTCCCTTCATTATGACATTACTGACATTTCACAGCATGCGGGATCCGCAGACGATTTTTACATTTCCAGTTGACAATTTTCGCTTTATTATCATTATTTGTTAGAATGAAAAAATATTTTGAAATTGACATCAAAATTATTATTTATAATTTACACGAAAAAATAAATTTTCAGTTAAAATTCAATAAAGTAAATATATATGTGATATATTGTTTCTGAACTTTGCTTAAAATATAAAAATATATAAATGTAAATAATAATTAGAAAAAAAATCTAGACATAAAATATTTTGGATTTTCGTCAGTGATTATGTTAGCTTACAAGTTAGATAAAATACATATAAATTTTCATGAAAAAAAAACCTAAACGTAATTGTATATTTTTTCCGAAAAAAAAAAATCAAATTTGCAGCAATTCAAAGTGTCAAATATATGTCAAATTTAAATCAAATTGTAATAAAGTGTTAAAATATAAAATTAATTAAAAAAGAAAAATAAAAGTCAAGAGGTAGCATCGAACCCGGGCCGTACGGGTGGCGTGCAAGCTTTCTGCGTCCACACCACGAAAGACACGTTGAGAGCTGCAAACTAATGGGTATTTGAAACGTATGCTAAAACTCGGCATCTAATTTCTGAAAATCTAAGGTCCATTTGAAGAAATTCTTTCACAAGAATAATTAGAGATAAGAACTCTAAAACATACTTTAAATTAATCAAAATAGGTGAGAATCATATTTGATTGTCCCCTGGTTAATGCAGATCCAAATAATAGGTGTATTTTTTTTTACACACTCTGCTCGTTAAAGATTTCACAGACAAGTACGAGAGATAATCTCTTAGTGATGTCACAGATGTATTGTATTTTCATCTGAATTATCTTGACAATAGAGACGTAAAGGATTATGTCGTCTATTGATTTATTTGCATTCCATATTGATTTTTTTACATTCATTTAAGGAATTCGTTTTCGACACTCGCGCGCGAGCAACGGATTATAGGAAAAAAAAAAAATAAATGGCGGCCGCAGCGTTTTGCTGTTTCCAACTTTTTTTCAGGAACGTTTCAGATAAGAAAACCAGAATTTCACAGGAAAGAGCTAAATTATTCTGAAAACCTGATAAAAGGCGAAACGTTCCTGGATTTTACATGGAAAGTTACCATTTTTTTTTACAGTGTATCTGAAAACCGGACAATTTCATTCCAAAATTTTTATTTTTTAAAATTAATGTACCAACTACCACATGCAATTATATACTACGATACTTTTTTTGTCATTTAAATGCTGTAGTGTTTTGAGATCAAGGATGTATATTTTATGCGTAGGATAAATTTTTATGGAAGAAAGTGTCTGTTAACATCATAATCAGTGCCTAATATTTGGGACTGAGGTGATGTTTTTGTCGTAACAGCGCGCACATGTAAATTATTAAATATGACATGCGATATTTGTGTGTTAAATAAATAAAGTTGAAATAAGCTTTTTTATAAATAAAAAGTTAAATATAGGGACATGAATGATGCTATAAAAAATACGTATCCCTATTCAGAACAAAAAATAAATATTTCGAAATATGGAACAAAGAGAAAAGCAACTTAACCTTCATCCATGGTGCCTAGTTGAACTTTAGTTGCTGTTGCAATGGAAATAATTCTGCCAGCGGCACCTAGTATCTGTTAACCTAAATGTGTGTTTAGAGGGACTGGGAAGATGGTCATACCCAGGGACAAATCTATTTACTGGAACATTTTAGTATACAATCTATACTAATAAAGAAGAATTATATTTTCCCATACTGTATATCTATAGATATAAATATATAATAGCGAAAGTTAATAATATTTATAGAAATTCTTATTGCATACATTTAACATTGGATATTTGTACCCGAGGACAATGACTGAAATGATGATTTCGTTTCTTTAAAGCTTAAAATTAATTATTTATACATCATTATATGTTCATTTATCAATGGTAATTGTTATAATAAATGTGACAATATATTACATTTTACAGTTTTTTGTTTTAGTATAATTACTGAAATATTATTGGCAGTGGACAAAAATTGTCCAATTTTCAGATATTGACCCTTACCTCTTTTTGCATTTATTTATGATTTATAAACAAGAAAATATTTATTAATTTGTAAAAAAAAAAAAAAAAAAAAAAAAAAAAAAAAAAGTGTTATTATTACACCTCAAAATTGATCTTGTAAAACTAGTTTTGCCGCGATTTTGAAGTCCAGGTACCATATTTTTGAGTCGTCGTTAAAATTCTCACACTGCTTAATTACGTTGTCTTTTGGTTACACATGTGAAAAAAACTTGTAAATATATGCATATATATATATATAATTAAAAATCTATTAAAATTGAAAATATTTTTTGTCTAAACTTTAAAAAAAATGTTTAATTGGATATTCAGGTACATTCTCTAGAGAATTTAACTTCCTTTATATTTTTAAAAAGAAACATGTAATTTCCTTAATTTGTTGAAAAGTTATTGTGACAAAACTACTAATAAATGGGATTTCGAGATAATTGCGTTTAAAGTTTTCCTTTTTACTGCTATTACTCTTCTGCATGGCTAAACCTTTACGGCTCGTACGCCTGTAATTTTAGGAATTTTCCTTTCGGACCAACTGTATGGCCTTCTGAAAAGTTGAAACATAATACTAATAATTATTATTAGAAATATTTTTTCTCATCATTTCAAACTTTCTGGTTGCTTTAATGTCAACATGTTTTGCGATTCCTATGCTACTTCAAATTACCTAATTCATTTTAACACTTTTAACATAGTTGAAAAGAGTTTATAAATTCTGCCTGTTTGTCTGGCTGCGGCTCTGTGCACTAAATCATGTAAATAAATTCGGATTATCATGTAATTAATATATGTTATTCAGGTTTAACATTTCACGTTCAGTATGGAAAATGAAGTGCGTTCCATTTATGGTCAGTATACACGGATACTCAAAAGTATTTTGTTACATTTCGGTCAATGGGAAAAATAATTTTCTGTGCAATTTAATGATGTTAGACTATGCGAAACGTAATGAAATTGTTATTAATCACCGAAACGGACGACAACATGATTTCGATACAGTATAGAATAAGTGGCAATTTTAATTCGTTTACAGGTACACTCAAAAATCTTTAGTTACATTACTTTCAATGGAAAAAATCATTTTCAATTCAATTGAATGAAGTTACACTGACTACGTCTCTCTACACTAAATCATGTAAATAAATTCGGATTATCATGTTATTAATATATGTTATTAAGGTTTAACATTTCACGTTCTGAATGGAAAATGGAGTGCATTCCATTTATGGTCAGTATACAGGGACACTCAAAAGTATTTTGTTACATTTCGGTCAATGAGAAAAATAATTTTCAGTGCAATTTAATGATGTTAGGCTATGCGAAACGTAATGAAATTGTTATTAATCACTGAGTTGGACGAGAACATGTTTTCGACACAGTATAGAATAAGTAGCAATTATAATTAGTTAACAGGGACACTCAAAAATCTTTAGTTATATTACTTTCAATGGGAAAAACAATTTTCAATGCAATTGAATGAAGTTACACTATTTCAAGTGGAATAGAATTGATATACATTAATAAGGTGGAAGACATCTAGCTTTCTACAGATTATAGGTTAATTAACAATTTTAGTTCGTTTACAGGGACTTACAATATAATTCCATTACACTATGACTTGTAGCGTAAAATCGTTTACAGTGTATTTTTATGATGTTACACTACTTCAAAGAAATTGATACACGTTACGGATGTGCACTACAGCCTCTATGCTATAGATTTTTGAATAAGTAGATTTTATCGTTTATTTACTGACACACTGTTACCATGTTTTGATAAAAATACATTTTATAAAAGAAATTTTTTAAATCCAAAGTTTGCGGTATTGCTTTTATTTAATACATTATCAGATGTGCTACATGATGTACTTACGAATTATCAGTAATGTTTACGTTTTATAACCATCAATATGAAACTCCAACTTTCTAATAATTAAACGCGATTTTGAATAGTTTTTTGCAATCGCTCAGCTTAATGGTGTAAACATTCATTTAAAATAGCAACAGGAACCATTAACTGATTTTGATGCTGCATTTTGCTTTACAATCAGTTTGATTATATTATTAACAACATTTTTTGTTCATAACACGCTTGTTTCATCCGAGCACTATAAGCCAGAAATTACTGTAACATAAACAAGTTTAATTTAACATTCACTCATATCAAATACTGTTAGAAAGCTCAGTTATTAAGATGAAATTCTACAGTGTTTACTGGAAAATAAGACCAATCCTAAAAATAAGCCATTGCATGATATTTCAGGATACACGTAACATAAAACCTACCACAAAAAGACGCCCTATTCCAACAATAAAACGTACCACAAAAATAAACCAGTCTCACTTTTTAAAACTGTCATTTTTAAACTGCAAAAAAACTATCAGCCAGTAAAAAACTACTTAGTTTATGCAAATAATCCGTATTTATTGTGCACTTGATAAAATAACAGAATATCCGTTATAAATAAATGTTATTTCGGTACATTAAACAGTCTTTTACTTGACTCCTGGCTGGCATCTTTTTTCCTGTAAAACAGACAGATTTTTTTTTTTTTTAAGTGAAGGGCGGTTCTCAAATTTAAAAAATACAGAAAGAATAGTAAGAAATTTACACATTATACATTTAGCTTAAAGTAGTTATTGAAAAATCTTTTTTTTTTCAGGAATATTTAATGATTTATGAATGACAATAACTTCGTGAATATCGCAGCTAAGTCGGATATGCAAACAGACATGAATAAAACGTTAAAAATACGCTGAATTTTGTTCATTTTAGTTTTATGAAGAATCTTTTCTTTCAGCGTGACATTATGTTTTCGGCTGGCAGTATTTTGCTTTTTCAAGATTAGGGTCTCACTGTCAGTACTAGTAAAATGAAAAATACAAATTACAATATTTTTCAAAATCAACAGTTGCGATACTGATTTCCCAATGGTGATACGCTCCGATCAGTAACAACTTTCGCCATAATCTTACATTTTATAAAAAGACTGAAAAATGTTATATAACTTTGTGAAAATGAATATCTTTCACTTACTTTTTGCTTATTGTAAGACTGCGACTATGGACTCTGGTTTGTATTTTTTCAACTTGTATAATTAAAAGTCAGTAAAAATGATGTACTTGTGATTAAATTAAAAAATATATATATATATATATATAAGTTTTATGTATTAAAATCCACTAATAAATAGACGATGGTTTAAATGGCTGTATGAATTATTAGATTGCTTTAACCCTTTAACTGTTTAACTGTTTCTTTTTTTTTCTTTGACACAATAAATTAAAAATAAGACCCGACACCACTTTTTTTTTACTAAAATATTTGGCTTTGTACAATCGAAAAAAGGTATGACATTTAACAAACCAAAGATTACAGTTAAAATTAAGGGGTCTTAGGAGTCATAAAATTGGAAAAAAAAGACCATTTTCAACATTTAATATCTTAAAATATATATGATTTTAAAATGCAATTTTAATTGGTATGAAAGATGTATGTTCTTTCATTTCATGTATTTAAAAAATTGCAAGATGCATTTACTGAGGGTTCCAAACTGTTGAAGAGGAGAAAATTGGTAGAACAGCTTACGCGCACAATTACAAAATAAATATCGCAACTAGAATGAAAATTTTGATGCCTACTTATGCTTCAAATTATAATAATTACCCCGAACCTAAATAAATTTGTATTTAAAGCACTTTTATTTTTTTAAGACAAAGTTGTATTTAGGTGATACGAAATTGCGAATATTTCAACAGTATAATCACCTAAAACATATAGTTATTTGAACAATAAAAAGGAAATTTTAGGTTCAGTTTATACAAACTAACATTAAACATATGTTTTAAAAAATTCATGAAAAAATATTCAGAAGTTTTTGAGATATCGTGCGCGTTATGCTCAAGAACGTCATTTGGAGAAAAATGACATCAAAGTTTCGGAAACGTAGCTTCAGCAATTGAGTGGGAATAATTCTAGAAGCCATAACTTCTGTTCTAATGGGAATTTCAAGGAAACAATTATATCAAAATGTTTAGAAAAGATAGGTGTTTAACATCTAAAAAAATTAAACTTTCGAAAATTTTGAAGCTTTAAGAGTCCTGAGACACGTTTGTGGTATCCAAAAGTTTTAGTATCGAATATAGCAAGCACTTGCTATTTACCCGAGCGGCAGTCGGGCAAAACAGTTAAGGGATTAAATGAAAAAATGGCTGTGTATGTGAAAAAAGGCCATATGCCGAAAATAAGACCAAAAGCGTAAAATTTAATGTCAGACAAGTTCTTATTTCCGGCAAACATGTTAGTTAAGGTTTGATCCCAGTGAGTGGTCAGAACCTCCACCAAAGTGTATATGTACAAATTAAATTGAGATGAATGTAAAATTTAAAAGATCTTTATTATTTCTTTATTTTTTTTTTCAAACTCTTTTATTAACGCATACTGTAAAATAATAAAAGAAAAAATTGTATTTACATTTAAAAAAATTGCATTTTCAATCAAAATTTTGTTCATTGTCTAAATTGCAAAAAACTGAAATATTAAACAGACGTTTATCACATTTTTTTAGTTACCACTGTATTATGCATGATAGCATTTCTTATAAGTGCTTTAAAGTGATAACTATCAAGTTAAACGTTTTGCTTTTCATTTTAAAGCCTTTTTTTTTTTTTTTTTAACCGTGTTCGGGCGCAAAGAAAAAGTACTATCTTTATTTGCAATAGGCATGTTTTGAAGATAGGGATAAAAGTGTTACTAATGAAACATGCATTAATTTTCGAAATATAAATAATACATAACAAAACGATATTAAAATTTGATCAATGCTTTTCCAAATCATTTAAAGCCAATATTTTTTTTTTAATAAATGTGCTAATATTAACATTCGTTTTATACAAAAATTATATTTATTCAAATTACACGAATATATTCCGCAGATCAAGCAAGTTAATGATTTTTGTTTTCTGATATTGCGCATGATAATCGTGGCATTTCTGCTTTATTTTAGAAAAAGATACCCATAATTACAACAAATAAAAGTGTTAATAGTCATTAGAAATCTCAAAGTGATTTAAACAATAATGAGTCGGATAGAATATCATTAGCCAGTAAAACAATTTTCAAACAGAATAAAAATAGTAGTTGAAATTTTAATTTGGTTTAAATAATGTCTCAGTTTTAATGAATTTCCATAATATATTCAAGAAACGTTTGAGTTAATTACTCGTTTGAGTTCTATTCTTTGAAACATAAATTTTGCCGACATTGTGCATTTTCAAATTCATCATCACTTTAACTTAAGCAGTTTTTAGTAATTTTGTTCAATAAGTACTTTCGGTAATTTTCATTCCCGGAATACAATAAAAGTTCTCTAAACTTTTACCTAAAAGCGATTAAGAACGTCACTTGCGTCATATCCCAATTAAATATCTTCACTATATCTTACAGATTTAATCTATTTCTATGATTTCACATTTTTTAATTAGGTTCAAATTATTGACAAATAGTATGATAATACATAACCACTTATCATATTGTTTGACCAAGATATTACATAACATTAGCTGGTTTTCATAAAATGTTACAAGCTAACTTTTCGCAAATCAGTGCATTTAAAAGAAAATTCAGTGGTATAACATATTTTTAAATAATTTTAATTTTAAAAATGTTTCATCATATTAACAAATTTTTTTCAAACACTGTTGATGTTATAAATAATTAAACAGTCGCAATTGAAATATTGAATGTTCTAAGGAAGATCTTTTTAAATTTCCGTGGATTTTACGAGACAAAAATGGTTCTTATTTAAATAAACTTTTTTTATGGTTAGTCTTGTGACATTTTGAGGGAAGAGTACACATTCAACATATAAAAAAAATAAATTTAAATTTTTATGTTGAATGACATTTATTTTAAGTCTCAAACTTTTCATACAATATTTATGTTTCAGACATTTTTATTTAACAATATCAGACAGAAAAAACGCATTTATATACCTTTCCTTCTATATAAAAATGTTAAGGGTTTTTATCTCAAGATATGACTTATGGTACTGCGCATAAGATAGCTTCACGACCACTGAATGAAAATATCTGAAATTTCCATAACTTGTCAAATGCAATAAATGTCTATAAAGTGAACTGAATTCTTTAAAGCATTTTACAAAATAAAATAAGTATGCCTTAAAATGTTTACAAAATCCTACTAATATTCAATTTTTTTATATTAATTTGGGAAATATTTTCCTGAATACTTATGTAATTGAATCCAACTCAATCTAAGTATATTATTTATGACATCCTAAAATTTCAAGCTGTTTCATACAATGGTTAATAAGAAATCCGGTGCAAAAAATACAATTTAATAGTTGGAGGGTAAATCTTGAAAACTTTTAATTAAAGGAAAATGTATAGACATTCGTTTATTCTTTATGAAATAATTTTGAAACACAAAATAGCTGAATCATAACGTTTGAATCATAATGCTCAGAAATAAAATATATTTACTTTAATAGAAACAAAGAAATTCATATATTTGAAGCATTTAAGGGATACTACTCCTTTAACTTTTTTCTTAAATAACAAAAAATATATACAAATGAGCTTCATATTAAATAAAGTCTTAGAGATAAGATTATTCTATTTCGGTAAATTCTCATGTTGACCACATGATGTTCATTGGCCTGATTCAAAAATTAATCCATCAAATCATGACATATCCAATCAAACGTAGTCTTTGGGATATATATCCTCTGGCAGAAGCTCTACTGTCTACTTAATGAGAGTGAGCCACTAGGTAAGTGTTATCAATCAACTGTAAACTTCTATTAAGTTGCGAACTTATGTCGCCCTTAGGTAAGCATACATCCACAAGCAGTGTCCTGGGATATTAATGACAGGTGTTAGAAACTAATTCTAGGAAATATAGCACATTTATATCCTTTGGATTGAAAACGCAGGTGTACCGCTATGAGATCTGCCCTTAATGCATTATGATTTGATAGATGAAGCGCAATATCATGTGTAATTACACTAATATAAAATTTAATACACAGATGTCATTTATTTAATACAAGAAACTCCAAATGTTTTCAGAAAGTTCTTGCACGTACGTATTGTTTAATATTTTAACTAATAAAATGTATTTAAAAAAAATCTGTTACTGAATAAATTTTACAAAATAAAATATGGATAGTTTAATGTTTTACATTGTAATATAGTACAATATACATGTAATGAACTTGTAATAATATTACATGTAATAATATTACATGATTACATAATTCATGTAATAATATTACATGAAAAAAAGTAGCCTTATCAGAAAATTTTAAAAGAATTAAACTTGTATGCTTAATAGCTACATATACATCTATTTTACGTCTTCATATATATCCTAAGTTGAATAATTTTGATAAAGAATATTTATTATTTAATACATTTTTTCTAATGCATATTGCGTACTTATGTGCATACAAATGAAACTAATTTTATACTACTTTCCATCGTGGAATCATACTGACTCGTATATTTATGTGACAACAATAAGCTCTTTTGTTGAAAAGCAGCTAAAGTAAAAATAAAGTACAGGAATATTAATTAAAAAATTACAAACTATATATACAAGACATTTAATTATGGAGATTCTGATAAATTTAAGATGACTGCTTATAATTCACTTTATAACACTTTTTGAGGGGAAACATTAAAACGTAATGCATATTTTATGTATTCTTATTTCTGTGTTTATTTTAGAGGAGAAGAAATATTGTATTGCAAGACAATGTACCCCAATTTGAATGTTGAAAAATTCGATGTTTGTTTAAGAGATTAAAGGTTTTCATGTAAAATCTATAAATACATTTAAAAAATATATATTTAAACTTTCGACCACCGCTTAGTCTCTGGATTCAAAAACGTTAAGAATTATTTCATTTGGAACTGTGACGCATTGTATTAAAATACCTTTTTCAGCTCCTCAACTATAGCCGGTTTTGACTGATAACATTAACTTCGAGAAGTTCATATAAAAAGAAGACGATTGGAAAATTTATATGATGAGTTTTACACTGGCCAATTACTGCAGCTTTTTGATAAACGACCGCGTCGGAGCGGTCAATTACGAATGGAGTATCGTTTTTCAACTTATACTGTTAATAATTTAAATTCTTGTAAAAGCGGGTCTTTTCGGATTTGTAATCCTCATACATAAATCGGTATTTATGCATATTTCAAGAAACATGTGTCCTTATTTAAACATGGTAGTAGGATACAACAAGAAGAGCTGTCATGAACGAGAAACATCGCAATAAGTACAAAATAGTTGTCCAAAGAAACATACTTCAAGAATATACAGATTACATGAAAAATGCAAAAGGAAAGCATGACTTCAGAAATTCTTCAGGAATTTGTAATGCAGTACCATCACCTTAACCGAAAGTAAAGTCCCTCTTGCCATATTTACAGAATACATCATCACTTTGCGAAGACTGCCGGGTTTGTTTCAAGCTGCCTCCATTTATAGCGAGCCGAACGACGGATGTTCCATTTGCACGCCATATTACACACGCGTCCACCTTCCATCTCTTTTGAAATTGGTTCAGTTTCTATAGGTACAATTATAGGCCTATGGGTGCACATTTTATCTTTTAAAATCCCATTTCTCATCTAATTTTACAATATCATGAGTTTCAATCAACACCAGTCTATAGATAATGTATCAGGATTGACAACACTGGATTTTATAACGTTGTTGTACATAAGCCAACTTTTTACGATGTAGGGAAAGGTGTTGTACCTCTGAACGTATTGTTACTTTGACCACCTTGGCTGTAGCGCCATCTAGCAGCATTTTATGAATTTTGGTGTAATTAGTGCATAGTTCCTTCACTAGAGGGGTTGTGCAACCTACTGTGGATTATTCAAGTCAAAGAGGATTCCTGTGAATAATATTAATCCATTTCCATCATAAAAATGTAACTATTTGTTAATGATTTGCTTAACAATATTGTTTGTGCTATGTCTTTGTTGATAGAAATAATTTGGTATGGCAGCTATAGACATTTATAAATATGGTGCGGCTTGTGAAACTGATTATACTAACCCTAACACTGTAGCATGCTTTGTAATTTGCACTAGCATGGTGTTGTACCTCTGACCATTATCAGTTGTTGTTCCCTTGACCAGGTCAAAGGTAGAACACTCTTAAAATATTTTCTAAACATTTCAACTTTTATGACTTAGTTACTACAACTGTCTTGAAATTAGTTAACGATAACTTTTTGCTTCAGTTGTTCATAAATAATAAAAAAATATGTAGATAGGGATAAGCACAGTTCATGTACCTCCTGAACTCATAGCCCTCAAAGGAAAAAGACAAGTTGGAGGTGATAACGTCTGCCGTAAGGGGAACAACTATCACTATGATTACTGCTGTTAGTGCATCCGGAAACATCATTCCCCATTTGGTTATTTTCCCCTTGTCAACTTTAAACCATTTATGCTTTACAGAACGCCTCTTGGATCAATCGGGGCTGCAAACCCATCAGGCTGGTCAAATGAGACCATATTCTACCAGTTCTTTCAACATTTTCTGAAAAATGTTAGACCTAGTACTGAAAGACCAGTATTGTTATTATTTGATAACCATGAATCTCATATTACTATACCAATAATTGATTTAGCCAAGGTTAGTGGTGAGATACTAATGACGTTTCATCCGCACTTTAGCAATGAAATGCAACCCCTAGATAAGGGTGTTTATGGTTCTTTTAAAGCCTTTTATAATTAAGCTGTAAATAATTGCATGGTTGCTCCAGAAAATGTTGAAAGCCTTTTACAATCTACAACATTGCTGAACTTGCGGGAATAGCAAATTCTAAAGCCATAGTTCCAAACAATATTATGAAAGGTTTTAAGGTCACAGGGTTTGTGCCTTTCAATGAGAACGTTCCTCTGATGTAGAATTTCTTGCAGCTACTGTAACACGCAGACCGATGCTGCATGAAACTGATTTTGATGAACCATCAGCGGGTGGCGCAGCTCAAACTGACAATATCATTTCTCAATGTATCAGTTCAAATGTATCGCCACTTATCATAACACCTGAAAGTGTGAGGCCTCATCCAATAGTGCAAGCAAGGAAAATGTCAAATAGGGGTCTGCATAAAGGGAAATCTCGTATCCTGACTGATACTCCTGAAATGCTAATTATTGAAGCTGAAAAAAAAAGCAACAGCCTAAACTCAAGAAACAGTGATATTGAATAAAAGGATTTTCTTTCTTCATTGCTGTGTTGTCTAATTGGCTGGTCATAGGTACAACAACCCATGGTCAAAGGTACAACTATGTGTTGTACCTTTGACCACAATATTATTAATTTTAAAAATAAAATTAAACATTATAAAAGTAAAGTTAGAACCTTGAAAAAATTACATATGATAAACCAGATAATACTGATTAAAATAAAACAAAGAAATTGAATTTAGCTTTAATAGTTAAGCTACAAAAATTAAAATTTTGCAAAGTGGCCAAAGGAACAACACCTTCCCCTACATATGCAACATTAGATTTGTAACTTCATTGTGAGAAATTTTATTTATGACCATGGATTTTAAATATCGTGCACAACATTTTTGTACCCTTTCGTAAAGGTAACTATAGTTGGCCCCAATGTTTTAGGCTTTCCAAAACATAAAGAATTGGACAAGAAATCGATCGCTGCTGCTCATAGGAAGGATTGTATACCAACCAACCATTCTCGGGTTTGTTTTTATCGCTGATTTATGAGTTTTAAATCTTCATTTTTATATTTTTTTCATTAACAAAAAGCGAAAGTGAAAGAATGGCAATAACTTAATAAATTGAGCATGCATGGATAATCGTTTTTTTTAAGTGTGGGAGAGGAAATGCTTTGAAAATAATAAAATACCTCTAATATTTCTTAATGATTTTCTAGTTGAAAATATTAAATTTAAATCGTTAAAGGTGATTTTTTTCTGGCAGTTGTAAATGTTATATTTTCTTGTGATTGTTGTACACTAAATAAGAAATGTTACAAGTAAAAATTAAATTTAAAAAATCAAAAACCCGACTGCATAAAAAGCGAACTAATTAACTATTTCTTATCAATGTTAAACTATTTTTTATATTACTTTCCTATTTTTTTTATTTACTTGTATTAATGGCTTTTAAGTTGTGTTTAATTGTTAATTCCTACCTATAAACAATGTTTTGATGAAAACTATAGATGTCTATGATGGTTAGAGTTGCAGTAAAGCTAGAGATCCTACCTACACAACTTCCAGGTTGGGTAATATTTAAACGTAGCTTCTGACTGTAAAATAGTCAATGAAACATCGTCTTAATTTTGAAAGACCTATCCAATGCAATGCTACTCAACATGGTGCGTAATTTTTTTTCGTGTCTACCGCCATTTTGTATTTAACGGCAGCCATTTTGAATTTATAAAAACAAAATCTAACCTATAACCATCGGACGGTTAAGACAAATCGATAGCGACCTCATTCATTAAAATCCATCCAGCCGTTGGGATGTTTCGAGGGTATAAAGAAATCCACTTACCCAGATACGCGTGAAACACGTAACCCTTCTTGACAGTCGTGTAATAACTAGATAATTTTAGTTTCAATACATCTAATACTCAAGTTAAAAATGCGCATGATTTGCATTCGAAATATATATTTACCTAATAGTATACGAAACTGCTTGGATTAAGTTTCAAAGTTTGTCACTTATAAGTCAGTTATATATAGATTTTATTTCACATTGCCGTACACAGTTCTAGTTCTTTAAAAAATATGCGGTGATATCAGACCCTGTATTAGAAAAAAATAAAATAATTGAAGAAAATTTAACTACATTGTAAATTGACAGTGATTCCACACGATGTATCAAATACTTTAACATCTTACGTACTAATTAATTCGAAAATTAGCGGAAACGGGAAAAAACAATTCTATGTTGTTTGGAGTAGTTTGTAGCAGCAGCAATATTTTCAAAAAATAGTATATATTTCTAAAAGATTAATGACATGCATAATACTGAAATAACTTCAAGTGATTTGAATTAGCAACTAAAGATTGAAAAATTTGTAATAAAGAACCGAACAATTAAAATCATGTTTTAAAACGATTGCTTAAAATTATGATGAATGTAGGGAAGAAAATTAATATAAAAATTTCCTACAAGGGAGTATATTTCATATAAAATAAGGTATAGTAGAGTACGAATTGAAAGCTGTAATTTTTTTAACCGTCGCGTTGTGAAAAACGGTAACTTAAAGCAATCTCTGGTTCTCAATTTTACGCTGGATATGCTAGTTATTCTCTGTTTTACACTGGTTATGACTAATCTGAAACAGCAATAATAAAATTGAAATAAACTACAGTAAAACCTCCCTAAAGCGACCATGTTCCGTTCCAATAAA
Source organism: Maratus speciosus (assembly GCA_963932465.1). Lineage (NCBI taxonomy): Eukaryota > Metazoa > Arthropoda > Arachnida > Araneae > Salticidae > Maratus > Maratus speciosus. The sequence goes on from OZ010787.1 coordinate 21,797,845, forward strand.
AATTGGTTGCTCCGATAGGTGGTCTCTTAATGTAGGTTATGTTTAAATCTAGATTTTAATTGTCTAAAAAGGTAACAATTAATGTTACTAAACTTTATTTCTCACATTAGGAAAAAATATGAAAATTTAAGTATCAAAACAAAAGTTAATTACATAGGTTAATTGCTGCTGAGTTTAAAAACTGAATGGAGAAAATGACAAATGGAGGAATACTAGTTCGTCCAGAAGACACGCTGAGTGCACTTGTCGAGAGTAAACCTTTCTCTGCAGAATATCATTTACCCACACTTGTCTTCTTCCTTTCAAAGGAAGTACTTTTGAGTAGTAGAGTAGGTGGGGGTAAAGATATGCACTGGCCGATTTAATATGTAGAAACGTTTCTACAATCATGAGTGCTAGGTGGTAGTTTGGTCTCAAGTGTAGTAGATGTGTGTTCAAACCTTGTTAAAAAAGTAGCACTCCATTCCAAGAGAATGAGGTAAGTTTAAATTTTCGCATTTTGATCTAATATTTTTTAAATTTCATTTTATTGTTTAGCTAACAATACTTCGATTTTTTACAAATCTAAAAGTTCAGTGGAGAAAGGAAGTTTTATAGCTTATAAATGCCGTATAGTTTACCTCGATCGCATTTGTTTAAACTTGTAGGTAGCCGGTTAAGTAAAATACTGCAGAATGTGGTAAAAGTACGCATCCGTCTTGGGACAAAGATACGCACTAGTTTAAGATGCGGGGCTTTGCCCTATCGTTTTAGCTAGATGCAAAGCTTTCTACAATTACGTTGTGAAAAGTTTTATTTTTTATAAGTTAGAATTGTATAAAATATATAGCTACTTAAATAATATAAGCTAGTAACTACCTTTTCCTTTTTGTAGTTAAATTCTTCTTTAGTATAGAACGTAGGTACTACATACTTTTAAAAATCAATATTCTTGTTTCATAAAACGATTTTGTTTTAAGTCTTAACCCTAAACTCCTGTTAACGGTCTCTCATACCGCTGCTATATTCAGTTTTTATAGCTTAACTTGTAATTTTCAATTTAACTATTGATGTTAGTTTAATTTTGATTCGGTTGGAAACATAGTATCGAGACTTCTAAATGAGAATTTTTATTACAATAGGCCTTTACATAAAGTTTAGCGTAAAAAAAGTATCTTATGAGACGGTCAACACTTTTATTTATTCTATGATCAAGGGGTGTTTGAGACCGCTCACAGTATTTATGCAACAATTTTTGTCACAGTAGTTAGAGGTTGACTGCTATTTGCGATCTCACAAACCGCTGTTTTTTTTTTTTTATTTCATGGTTTAACTTTCAATTTTCAGTTTAACTATAAATACTACTTAAAGTTACTAATTATTTTGCAAAACTCTTTCGTTTTATTGGAAATGGGTTAAAACCCCATAGTAATGGGGCAAAAATACGCATTGCATATCTTTGCCCCGCCACTGTGTACTTTTACTCCAACCGATGGGGCAAAGATACGCAGAGCAACGTTTTTAAAAAATTGCAATTTCTCACAGAAATATAATTTAACAGAATGTCGGTTGATGTTGGCCCTTGCCTAAGGTTCTAATCTAACATTTCAATAACTCATTACGTAAGTTTAGACCAATGTGGGTGTTAGAAATCAAAATGTATGGAAAGTGCGTATCTTTACCCCCACCTACTCTATTTATTATGAACAGCGAATAAAAAATGGTTTTCCGGCAAAGTGTCCATCTGGCCATTTTTCCCGATCTCTTTGTGACCACTTTGCCCAGAATAACGGCATTACAAAAACTGTGTCCTAGCATCTAATCTGCATGACTTAGCGTTTTCAAACACACATCGTTTAAAAGTTTATTTCACACTGATTAAACAGCAGAAGAGCAAATAATTATAACATTGCATACGATTTTTTTATAATCAAGAAATTGTACCAATTTTTAAAAATTAAAATGCGAAAAAAAAATGTGTTCAGAACTCATGAGTTCAGTAGCATTAGCTCCAAATCCACAAACAATACCACCAGTATCTGTGACGACTTTTTCTCCCCAATTTCTGCGTGGCGGGGCACTAGTTGGCGGAAAAAACTCAAATGGTCACATTCTCTCACTGGACAGTTTACCGGTCTTTCTCCTACCCATAATTACATATACATAGCTGCTAACTTTTACGCTTTTTTGCTACCACTAAAATTTTGTAGAGATATTCACCTTGTTTAATCGTGAGATTGCGGCGATTAAACAATGCACTATTTACTAGAAAATGTTAGTGGTAGGAAGAAAGCGTAAAAGTTGGCAGCTATGCATATAAAACGTATAAATTGAGAAAGATATAAAAAGAGAAAAATTTAAAAAATATATCAGTGGTAACACTGGCTAAAATAAAATTTTTAAAGAACCACTTGCTAAAATACATAATTGATTTAAAATAAAATCTACAGTAAACACGAGAATTAAAATTGTGCCATGTTGATTATTTATTTCCAACAATGACTGTAGTAGTTTTCGAACAAAGTCGTTAAAAGAATAGCAGTTTGTTTATTCATTTTTATTTTATATTTATTACTTTTTTTGGCACTATCATGTAAGTTCTGTTTTAATTATACCCTTCTAACTATCACGACATCTTTTTGAGTGGTGTATGTTTGACTAATTGCATGGAATATTTTCAGGGAAGAGTGCTCTATTTTTTGCTTGCTAAAGAATGTGTCTCGATATTCAACACGTTCACGCCGGCGCGGTGGGTCACACTCCATTTCTCAGAGTTGTCAAGTGTCCGGCTTTTTTTCACACCACTATTATTTTAGAGAAAATATGTTGTTCCTTTAAATCGCCCAATTGTTCTAATTAAATAAAACAACATTTTCTATATTAAAATACTGGTATCCAAAAAGCCGGAGACGTTGCAGATCTGAGACAGTCGAGTGTGACCCACCGCGCCGGCGTGAACGTGTTAAAGGACAAAAATATATTTCTAATTTGGCAACGGCAGTAGCCCTAATAATTCTTTATCAATAGTAAGGGAATAGAAACAATGTCTTGTTTCCTTTTTTGTTACTTTTCGAATACAAAAAGAAAATCAGTACAAAAAGCTGGATGTTTTAAATAAATACAACGAACTTTTTTTTTTTTTTAATCCCTTTTCTCATAACAGGAAAACACGGTAGAATTTAATACTCTTTATCAATTCCTCCAGTACCTTTACCGGGCTCCCAAATGGACCGCCAACTGAATATACATCATCCGCCAATATTATTTTAGAAAAAATTTCTTTTTATATTTTTCTTACAAACCGCCCCGGAATCACCTTTGAAAGTTAATTCTAGCGCAAACCTACCATAAAATTTTCTGTTAAAATTTATTGGTATTCAGTTGGCGTACCATTTGAGAGCCCTACCTTTATTATGAATTAATTGAAGAATATATTTTATTTTATACATGATAAACCCGAAACCGGAGTGAGAAATATTGTCGCATAACTACCGTGAGCGGTCTGTCAGACCGCTTAATCTAAAGATCAATATAATGCTGCATTAACTCTCAAAATACTATTTCTGTACTAAACTTCATGTACAAGACTATTACATTTAAAATATAGCTATTCAAAAGTCTCTAGTGACAGTAAAATGACTCCAAGTAAAACTAAATTTAACCAGTATCTATAGTTAATCTGAAAATTTGTGAAAATTAAAAAATGCAGCGGTCTGTGAGACAGCTAACAGCGATTTAGAAACATTTGATTCGATTTAAGCCCGTCACCATGTACTTAGGCGATGTAGGGGTACGAAGAGTTTTAATTATCCAATTTTCCGAAGAAGGTAATAACGACAGGATATTGCGATACGCAAAGCAAATCATAGAACCAGAAATAGAAAAGTTATAATGTATATATGTTCTAAGATAGATGCCCTCATTCGTTTGTAATTCATAACAAAATGATTACTTTTTCTCAGTGAATTCCTTAGTTGATATACTTGATCTCGCATAACGATTTAAAAAATCTATTGTACATCCTGAAAAATATTCAGTTTCTTTCCTAATACTGCATACTTGCCAACCTCCCGCTTTTTTTAATTCAACAAAATAAACTTTAAACCCTAAATTTTATTTAATAAATGAAATCATGTAGGTTTCAAATAACTACCACATTGAAGTAAGAAACATTTCAGTTAATACATTTTCTGGTTGAAAGTACGTTTTTTCGTTTAAAAAAAAGCGGGAGGTTGGCAAGTATGCTAATAGGCAATACTTTTGTTATTTTATAAGATATTTATTTTATTTTATTAATGAAATGTGCTTATTTCTATACAAAAAACCTCTATTTTTAAAATTTTTTGGTTCATTTATATTTCAAATTTTAAATAAATCTCTGAAGAGCCCTCAACAAAAACAAGAGAACAAAAACGAGTCTATTTTAGTCCTCTGTTTACTCGAAATAGAAATGGGATCCCAAATGTAATTTAACTCGATATTTTTTAGATTAGATTACTACTGAAGTTTACGTACATATCTAATATTTTTACATAAATGGTATACATAATTTTTAAGTTTCGTATATCGTTACGTCGTCGATAATTGAATTTAAAATGGTTTCATAAAAACTGCTGACTCTAGCAGAAATGTTATTCGGCAATCATCAAAATAACAATATTTTAGAAACTGTAATTTGAATTTGGGTAAATAAAGTACCATTTTTCTGCAAACTTTAAAATGTAAATCTCAAAATTTCTTTCAGATTTTTTAATTTGGTATGTGTCTGTTTTCCTTGAAAAATGAAACTTTAAGGAAAACATAAAAAAACATCAAAAACGGCTGGATAACTTTTCAGAAATGGCGTTCTCTGGATAGCAAAAAAAAGTTACACACTTAAATAGCTGCCAACTTTTATGATATTTTTCTTAACAATAAAATTTAATACTAAATTTCGTATTATGTAATCGCCGATGTCAGCGATTAAATAAGCAAATGATTTTTGTTAACGTTAATGGTAACAAAACAGCGTAAAAGTTGATCGCTATGCCGTTATACACATGCATTTACAGTGATTTTGTGTTTGTAATGTTTATAACAAGAGAATGTGAAAATGCGTCAAAGAGCAATACATGCTTCTTATTACTTTTTAAATATTTCATTTTACCTTATTTTTTCCTTCCATACCTCTTACTTTTTTTTCATATTCATAACAAATTTTTTTGATTTGCAAAAATGTTATTATTTCGGTGAATGAAGTACTTACATTCTTTGGGAAGTCCTGAATACGATTTAATATATTTTTTTGAGAAATGTCTGTAATTATGGATGGCGGTGCACAAATTTTGTTGGCGCTGTAGCATAAAAAAATAATGAATGACTTTTATGAAAAATGATTTTTCAGTTGACCTGGACATAAATTGGTGCTGAATAGATTTATGTGTGTATAGTAAAACAAATGGTGTTGCATACGTTTCCGTGGTGTGCATGGAAGCTACAGGGTGTCCAGCGAATAAGACCCTGATTTCAAAATTAAATATCTCAAAAACAAAGATCAAAGATAATGCGGTAAACGGTTTGTTTACTAGCTAAGCTGTAAAAATGTTATACAGAGGTTTCGAAATTTAGTTGCAAAAACCGTTAACAGAAGGCGCTGTAATCGCAATGTCTATAAATTGTGATTCGAAGTCCTGAGCAGTAGCGTCTTATTCCTAGATGGCTAACTATGGAAGAACGAAAATTGGGAAAGTCCACTTTTTCGTTGGTGTGATGTGCAGAAGTGAAGGCATCTGGTCACAGAATTATTGCATCAGCTTTAATTTTAGAGAATTTCAATTAATAGAACTTTCAATAAAAAGTTTAGAAATCATTATACAAGAGCTTATTAAAATATTTTATTAAATTCAATTTTTAATGCCATTTAAGTGTTTAAATCAATATGCATATATTTAGAAAAATAATTTTGTACTTTTTATTATTTTTTTATATTTTTAAATCACGGTATAACTATTTGTTATTATTGTTTATACCTGAATTATTATAAAAAAAAAAGTTATTTTGCACTTTTCATTTATTTTTAAATCACGGCATACTATGTTTGTTTTAGCACAACACATATATTTCTTTCCTTTTTAAATAAAGTTTTAGAGACAGAAATTATACATAAAATTATTTCATTTTTAAAATAAATTGATGGTAAGTCATATCATGAACGTCGAAGCAAAAGTATTTTGGAGGCTGCACTCCTTTCCAACATTTCGAATCATATCGTTAGAAGGTGCACCATACTTCTTTCTGTGCCCAATGATTTAAAAAAAAAAAAAAAAAAAAAAAAAAATGAGAATGAGTTTTGAAAATTAAAGTGATTTTTTTAAACTTAATTAAGGTTTTAAAAATAGAAACTTTGAATTTTTTCATTCAAGCTATAGTTTAAAAAATTATTTATGAATCATCATTATATATGCTCAATGATAAAAAAAAGGGATTTCTTTTAGCTTAATTAAATTTTAAGACTAGAAACTTTGGATTTTTTTTTTATTCAAACTTTTTCTCACAATTTAAATAAATATTAAAAAGTAAAGATTTCCAATTTTTTTAAATTCTCCCCTTCTTGGATTCGATTCCACTATCTACCAATTAGGAGAGAAAAGACATACCACATAGATACTGGTATCCAGACCGAAACAGCGTATAACAAAATTTGAAACAAATCTCAATTCTGTCAACAGATGGCTTCTGCACATCACCCAAATAAAATATTTTCATAAGTTCTTATATAATGGTTTCTAAACTTTTTATTGAAAATTGTATTAATTGAAATTTTCCAAAATTAAAGATGATGCAATAATTCCGTGACCAGACGTCTCCACTTCTGCACATCACTCCAACGAAAAAGTGGACTTTCCCAATTTTCGTTCTTCCATAGGGAGCCATCTAGGAATGAGACGCTAGTGCTCTGGATTTCAAAACAATATTTATAGACATTGAGATTACAACGCCATCTGTTATCGGTTTTTACAACTAAATTTTGAAACTTCTGTATCGCATTTTTACAGCTTAGCTAATAAACAAACTGTTTACCGCATAATTCTAGTGATCTTTGTTTTTGAGATATTTAATTTTGCAATCTGGGACATACTCGCTGGACACCCCGTATATCTCGGCATTTATGAATTTGTTATTACAGCTTAATTAATATCTATTAGATATTTATATATTGTATTAGATATTTATTATAAAAAAATTTGCTAATTCAGTTTTTGTTTTAATCATAGAGCAACGAGCTCCCATGTATTTAAAAAAAATATTATACCCGTATCACATATGCTCTTGGAGAGAAATGCACCCTGTTCCGAGTTATAAGTATAAATACGTATGATGGTCCAGGTATAGTTTTGAATAGTAAAAAAAATGCGCTACGCTTTCTTTTAATTCTAAAAAAAAAAAAAAATCAATAATACCATGAGAAAATCTTACTTCTTTATAAAATTTTAGGTTAATGGAATTAGCACGTATTATACCACATGGATGTACTTGAAAAGTAGCACATATTTTAATAACACTGCATTAGCTTAAGAATATCTAACAATAAACTTATGACATATTTAAAAAATAAAATGATTGTGATATTTAAAGTAATACATATTGTCCCATTGGGTACCCAGCGGCAGATTTCAGCGGAAGCAAACTTCTAAACGATCAAAGTTATAAGCCACATTTGGAAGGGAGGTCTCTGATTGTAGCATGATAGTAAAATAAACGGAAACGACCGACGTAGATAGCCTTAAATGGGGACAAATTCCGGTCTTATAATTATGCAAATTTCACCTCCAACAAATCATATGCACGAGCCGATTTATCCCTACACATAGTTACAAAACACAAGACGACACACAGTGATTTTCTTTCATGACGCAATTCGACTATGATATTATATTTGGGGACCTCTATCAGACATTTCACTATACACGTTTCGGTATTTGTTATCGGAATCTCTATGGAACTGACAGAACCACGGGCGCCTCGCGCGCCCGTCCAATTCTTTTACTTTCTTTTAAATGCTGACCAGAACATCAGAAAAATTTTAAAGCTAATTTCATTAAATTAAAGTCATAGAAAAACGACATCTCACTGGGACACAGAGTATATTACAATGATATATAATAAATCTTTGAGAGAGCTATGCATACTGGTTTTTTATTATTATGTCTTTCGCATACAAGGGAGTTTCTTACATAAATTTTGCTTTACATCATACGTTTAACAGAAAAGGAAATACAAAACACAAATAAAGGACTTATTGGAAGTTGTTACGTCACATTTTGTCAAAAGATATGTTTTACTACCTGACACCACCCCTCAACCCGAACCCCGGCGCATAATAATAACTTAAAATATACTTCAAATTAGTGTTGAATGATTTTCAGATTTTATTTCTTTAAGTACTTAACAGTGTTATCTTTCAAGGTTTTTATATAAAATGCGTCTTACCGTGTAAAAAACGGTTTACACCGTACGAAAATTCGTTTTATCATACTGATATTTAGTGTTTAAAAAATGCAGCCGAAATGGAAAGAACGTATTAACACGACCGTTTTCAAACTAATCCTAAAAGCTTTTTAGGGTTCCGTACTTAAAGAAAAAACGGAACAATTGTAAAATCACTCCTGTGTCTGTCTGTCACAGCCATTTTACTCGTTATTTATCGAACGTGCACGTTCAATTTGGGGGAAATAAAAAAGACTACTGACTTACATATTTACACATTATTAAACATTTACAAATATATTTAGGAAAAAAGTAGAGGGGCTAATTAAGTTACTTGAAAAAAATCTTTTCTTAGTAAATTGTGAAGGGTAACCGTGTGAAAGCTTTCGTAACACTGAACTCAAAAATACATTTCTTTTAATTTTTGGTATTATATTTTCAGATGTATCATCGAAAATGTAGTGTTTTAATACGTGCCTCCCCCCTCTATTTCCGATTCTACGGAAAGTAAAATTATGAAAAGGATAGGGGTAGTAGATGTTAATTTATTCCTTGCAGGAAAACTATAGTGATTACCCTAGGTCACATAGCTTTTGAGAAAAGCGCATTCTTCCGTTACATACAAATTTCGGTTTCCGGACATTCGGCAAAGGTGTTGAGCAGCATTGGAGGTACCTATCGTAGCAGAAGTATAAAAGCATTGTTGATAACGATTTTAAAAAATCGTCGGTAATTAGCCGAAATACTAACCCTTAAAGACGCATACGGTTTGGCCATACATAATAACAGGGGCTGTGTACTCTATGTGCCATCGGCTTTTAAAGACTAGATAACAACTTTTAACGATATATTTGTGTAATGCAATGTAAAGTAGCTAAAAGCAATAAACTTCAAATTGATAAAAATAGACGAATTTAATTAGAATTAGTTACATAAATACTATTGAATTCACAACTAGTTTGCATTGAGTTGATCTCTCAATACGCCTCCCGTGTCTTTAAAAGTTAATTAAAAACCTATCTGGAAAAACGCGGTACAGATCAATGCGGATTTGCAACTTTGCGATCTTCTTTCGAAGAGCGCTTAGCACAATTCCAAGTTTAAACTTTGAACAAGGGTTTTTTTTTTTAGCTGCACTCTAAAAAGAAAAGATAATTACTACGCTGAATTTAGTTTTATGAAATGCCCAAAGAAGTTTATATATGCACTATTTTTATTGTCAGTGCCAAATTTAGTTCATCATAAACAGATTACGATGATATTAAAAAAAGAGTTATACAGAATAGGATTATTTGATATTATTTAGGCTTCATATCTCTTTTTTGAAATTTATGGTGTACCCATTCATACTTTCCTAGTACAGCTATAACCAACCCTACGTTGTATAGTTTTTTACAAATACTTATTATTCTTTTAGCAACGATTTGTTTAAATAATACAGTTAATAATTCATATATTTATTGTAAGGAACCTTCTGAGCACCAGAAATGCTCGCACTTGACCGTTTATTTATTTAATTTTCAAACTAATTACTTTACATCTAAATCTCATTATTTCTTACCCAAAATTTTACTTGAACAACAAATGAAAGGTTAGTTTCGTGTATTAAAATTTAGAGAATTAGCGCAAAAATAAATTAATATTGTCAATCAGAGATTGCGGAATGTTAACCCAATGGAATTTCTTTTGTTTCCAAACTATATATTTTCCCTCGTAATCACATAATTTCTGAACCAAATTTGTACCCAATGTTAGATAAAAGATTTCTATATAATATTAAAAATTTAAAGCTATTGTAAAAAATAAATTTTAAATTATTTTTAATCAAAATGTGTCTATCCTAAAGTCGCGAAATGACATCTGGCCAAGAATCTTTAAAACGGTTATTATTATAATTTTTTTAAACCAAATATGTCATTTTAAATCTGCATGTACGCTTGTTAGGTGGGTGCGATTTGATTTTCAAACAGCTGGTAGAATATTAAAATATGCATAAAAAGGAAAATCGCCAAAGTGAATTTTGTAAAGATTTTTTTTAAAAAAAGGCTTAATATAAATATATTTTTTTTAATCGAAAGACATCGTTTTAAAGTAATAGTGCGCAGATTAAAAAGCTACTCTTTTCGTATTTTGATTAAAAAAGGCGGATGTAGAATGTTAAACTTTGGGAACAACGAGGATTATTCCAAGAGTGAAATTCGGAAACTAATTTTTTGAAATGTTTATTATGTACTGGAAACGAAGACCTCTTTTCTATGCTAAATATGCGTTAATTGGATATTTTTTTTATTTTTCGTATTTTGATTTGAGAAACCAATGCATATTTTTAAACTTTGAAGATAATCTCGAAAACATTGAAATGGCTCTCGTAAACTACATTTAGGTAGCTTTCATTGCAAAAGTGAAAAGCTAATTATTGCATCCAACTGGAGGAAAGCAATTCCGAAAAATGTTGTGCATTTTAACGGATCATGACCCCAGGATACCTATGAATCAAAATTTATCTTACAAGTTGTTATAACAATATTTATATATGCATATATCTATATATGTATATATACATTTATTTATACTAATATTTGTCATACTGCAACTATCGTATTTATGAACCGATTTGGATGTCACTGAAACATGTTCACAGGGGATACCAAGGTCTCGACCGAATTCTTCATCCACCATCTTGCTTCAAAATGGCGGCGGTTTAAAATTTTTTTTAATTGCTTAAATTCAAAAAGACGTAAAAAAAAATTTTGAAACTAAAAATCATTTTCTCTTACGTGTTTGACCTTGATACAAGGATTTCGGAAAAAGTTTTTGGGTTCGTTTTTATCCTAAAATTTGCCTGATATAGGGGAGAGTAGCCGAATTTGGACCACTTCACTTATTTTCAGGTGTAGCTCAATATGGAATATCTGCAAAAGATCATTACACAGGGTCAATCTATTCATCTACTAACTAAATAAATATTTAGATCAATTTCTTTTTGAAAATCTTAAATTTTATTTTAATTTGAAAAATTTGTCAAAAGTGGTCCAAATCCAGCAACTGGTCGCCTAAGTTGGACCCCCAGTCTCCTAAATTGGACCAAATGATATCATGTTGTTTTAATTACTAGGGAATATAACTAATTTTTTTAAAAGCAAAGTTTGCGATTAATGAAATAATGAAACAAAATAACAGCAATGAAATATAATGAAATCAAATATCTGAAAATAAGAGTAATTGTTTTAAATCAAAATGTATTGAAAATATAAATTAAAGTTTTCAGTAATTAAGAATAGAAATTATGGAACTAATTGTCAATTACTTTAATATTATGTAAGGAGTGATGCAAAGCTTATACATGAATTTTGTTTATTGTTTTTTATTTCCAGCGCACACAACATGGAACTGTTTATGGAAATCTGAACACTGAATCATTTCTGCTATTTTATTTTTCTTACAAATTAGGCAAAACCAATCATCACTGTCTAGATTTTTTTTTTTACATTCTGAATTATCAGACATTTTTGCAACAGAAATTTTCTTTACATTATGTTTGTAGTTCTTCTTTTCCATTATTTTCTTGCTAATTGCATTACGCCTGTTTTTTAAAACTCGATGTTCCAATAGCTTTTGTGCTGTAAAAGCTTCCTCTTTTTTTCATTTCAAGGTTTAGTTTATATGGCGATGATGTTAACAAAACTGTTTTTTGGCTCCCTCTGTACTTTTATTTAACTGAATTTAGCAAGAGAAATAACATTTCTAAGGATTTTTTTGCTTTTGGGGAGGATTTGTAGCTGCAGCCTTGTTGCAGGTGAATTTTTTCACAACTTACTGTCTGCTTTTTGTTTCCTATATCTTTAACAGCTTTTGCTGTCACGGGTGTTTTTCTTCCAGACGGGTGTCTTTTTCAACATTTTCATCAAGGATTGAGATTTTATGCGTTTTCATGGGAAAAAATATAATTCCACCCTCCAGAAATGTAAAAAGTCTTCTATCACAAATATCCTGCAGGAGGAAAATGTTTGAATTCAACTCTGTAAGTCAAATATGCCGTAGGAATAAAGAATTCAAAGAAAATAAATGCAATTATATACAAGATAAAAAACATTGCAAACAAAATTTATTGCATAGACATGTAAAAATATTTTTATGTTTATATAGACCTAAACTGTATAAAACAATTAATCCAGATATATATATATATATATATATATATATATCCAGATATATATATATATATATATATATATATATATATATATGTATATATAAACTTGCATGGGGATAGTAATCCATTATAAAATATAAAAAAATAGTCTACAAAGCGTACCGTCCTCGAAATTCATTACTTACTTTTCAAATTTATTATCGTATATCTGGTCCAATTTAAGCAACTTAAATTGGCCCAATTACGGCAACTGCGCCATTTTTTAAAACAGTTAATTTCAAGACTAAGAACAAAAACGAAATCAAACAAATCCGCGTGAAAAGTATGCGCAATAAACAGATGAATTCATATATGTATAAGAAAACATAAAAAATTACCTTAGTTTTAAAATAGTCACTTACGTTTAGTAGGAAAAAATTAGATCAAAACAGCTAACTTTAGGGGTTTTTTAAATTGTCTGAAAACAGCACGTGGTAGGCGGCTGCTTCTTCTAATAATGAGTGACGTCATTCTGATGAGTAGGATTTCAGCGGTAGATGGAATCTCTTCCTATAATTAACGGCAGAATGGCAACGGTCCAATTAAAGCGGTGGTCCAAATATGGCTACTCTCCCCTATAGCAGCATGAATTTCTACGGTGGATGACATTTTGGAAAAATTAGATTTTTGTCATGCTGTAACTCTCGTATTATACAAATCGATTTCGATGTGAGGACATACCATGACCTTGACCGAATTTGATAGCCAGCTTCATCCACCATTTTGTTTAAAAATGGCGGCCTTATAAAAATTTAAAATGTTTTTTAAATTAAAAAAGAGGCACATAAAATCAGAAATAGAAAAAGCTTTTTGTCATAAGTGTTTGACCCTGTTACAAGGATTACTGAGAATATTTGTTTCGCCTTGAATATTAATGATTGAGAAATAGCAGTTTTAATTTCTATGGTGGCTGACACTTTGAAACAGTCAGATTTTTGTAATGTTGTGACTCTCGTATTTGTGAGCTGATTTGAATGTGACTGAACATAGGTACAGGAAATAGTATGGTCTTTCCGAGATCGTTAGCAGATTCATCCTGAATCATCTTGTTCCAAGATGGCATTTAAAAGTGTTATTATTTAAAATTCAAAAAGAGGTACAAAAATTTTTGAAACTGAAAAGGCTTTTTCTCTTAAGAATTCGATTTTGATTCAATGATTCAGAAGCATTTTCTTTTTCGTCTCTATCCTTTTTGTCGTGCGACAATATTTGTTTGTATCTATTAACCAATTTTGGTGCCACTGAGCAAGTGTACTGGACTTATGTATTACTTACTTATCCACCATGTTGTTTTAAAATGACGCCCACTTTAAGATATCACCGATATGGATGAGACTGACCATATGAACAGGACATATCCAGAACTTGGCCGAATTTGATAGACAGCTTCATCCGCCATCTTGTTTAAAATGGTGGCTATTTAAAAATTTAAAATGTTTTTGAACATACATGAAATCATAAATCGCCTTAAATAAAGCCAACTTGGATAGAGCTGACTAATTTTGTGAAAATCTCATTCAAATTCAAAATAGTCGAAAACTGGGATTGAATCTTCTCTAATCCGTTTCCACTCTATTTGGCTTCGTGTAATTGAGTAAAATTAGCTAATTTGTTTTTTTTAAAGGATGTAGAACTTATATTTTCCTCCCAGTACAGGCTAGAAGGACTTTTTTTAGGGGTTAATAATAATATTTTTTGAAACTGAAGACGTCTTTTTTACAGTACGGCGGTTATGAAGGTATCTTTTGTTTTTCGGATTTGGTTGATGTTGTTTGGCGGATGCGACCTTTGAAAAACGGGAGAGTAAAACCGTTGTTACGTCTACTCAGCCAATACTAGCTAACACACTTGACCAAACTGACGTCCGGACGCTGCGACAAAACCCATTTAAGCATATGAGATATGAATCGGAACAGGTCCAGGACCGATACTGCGGCAAGGAACCATTCACATCACCGACTCGTTACGCGGGACCTCACAGGAAGAGACACATCCAGAGACTAGTGAGGGCTGTCCCACCACAATCTTACTGTACCGCCACACAGTGGAGTATTTGACCCGAAATCCTGGTCAAAAATATTTTTCGATGTAAATATCGTCCGATTGGCTTGAAATTCTTAGATGTTATTGGATATCACTATGGCATGTTTGGTATTGTAAATGAAGTGTATAGCCTTTACGGTTCATTTACAGAAACACCCAAAAGAATACCCTTACATTATGGTCTACGGGGAAAAATCGTTTGCTCTGTATTTTAATGGTATCACACTTTTAAACGTGCTGAAATTTATATTCATCACTAAGGTGTACTAAGGCACTTATTGTAGAATATGGCGTGCATAGAATATATCGTTCATTTACAGGGACAAACAAAGAAATATGGCTGAAGAATAAATTTAACTATTGAAGTCTATGACCAATAATTGCTGGAAGTGCGTTTGTAGTTGTGATAGGCGTTTTAAAATAGAACATTTTTTTTTAAAAATATTACTTGGTGTGGGTACATTCTATAGATCATATACAGGGCTTCACAAAGTTCTCAAGTGCATTTCCGTTTATTCACGGAAATGTCTGAATGGACATTTTTAACTGTGCTTTGCGTTTCACTGAACTAGCGTTTAGCATACTATGAAGTATACATACAAATCCATATCTTAGTTTAATATTTTATATCTTAAAAGCTGACGAAGTGTAAGTAAGATTTTAACACTTCACATAATAATAAAAAAAAAAACATTTTATAAATATTTTGGCAATTAAGAAAAAAAAGAGTCATCATTTAAGAAGAGCACTAAGAAAAAAAAGAGTCATCATTTAAGAAGAGCACAAAGAAAAACAGAAGTTAAAAAATTAATTTACTAAGTAGATATTTAAAAAAAAAAAACGAATAAATCACATATCCATTGAGTTAACATTACGGAAGGGAGTTTGAAAGTTGAGCGACTTGTAACCTTAACTATTTACTGATTTTAAGATGAAAGTAATTGTTGATAGTTTTGTTTTATTCACTACTAATGTTTAATTAAATGTATTTAATTTTACTATATATAAAATTTATTATTTACATTTAATAATGCCTATTACATTTAAATTACATTTAATAATAATTATTGCATTTAATTTATGTTTAATAGTGTTATATTTAATAGTAGGTTCAGTAAAGTGGAGTCTATATGGTATAGATTTCTAGTTTTTGAAAGTATTTAATATATTACCAGTTTCAAAATGATTCTTCAGAACTCTTCTTCATCTTCTTCATCACTCTCTTCTTGGCTTTTATCGGGACTACCATCAGACCTTTCTGGAAGAAGTTGTAGGGACTCGCTACTGTATGGCTTGCTTTTTTTAGTTGAAAAACGAAGTTATCAAAAAATATTAAGTTGCTTATTTTCACGTACATTATAAAAGAAAAAATTTAATTAAATTTTCTTGGTGCCGTTTGTCAGTTTTGGAATTAAAATTAGGTGTCCCTTTTTAAGGACACCGCCCTAGAAAGTGTTATTCCCCTCCTTTATCTCCTTATGTTACACACATGAACCTCAAGAACTAATTAGGGAACCTTTTTTCAATAAATAAGTATATACAATTGGAAGGCGATCGGATATTTCTATCAAAAGATATCGAGTTGCGTGCATATGTAAGTACCTACATACGTACATATGTACGTGCGTACATACATACAGACAGAATATGTAGGTGCAGATGCTCTTTAGTAATATCCTGTCAGCTAAAAACCTGCAATACGACAGTACATATATAGTTCTTATCTCTTCAATTCGGTGGTCGCAAAATAGAGCATTTAAATAATCATCCCGAAAAAAAATGATAAAAAAATGGCAACAATATGCCGAAGATTTTTTTTGCAGAAATTGACACTCAAGACTATAAATAATACGATTATAATTCAAACATGGCTGGGCAAAACGCGGCAGATATTTAAAAAGCTTTCGATATGTATAAATTAGAGCCAAAAATGCTTTAAAAATAACCCTTTTGCACATTTAATGTTTTTTTTCTTTACATTAAAAACGAAACTATTTAAATTAAAACATAGTTTAACACTAAGCGCTGACCTTTGTTAAACACGTAAGCCCTGTTTAGTTTCTATTCAACAATTCATTGAGCCACAAAAAAATTATATTTAAACATAACAACAATGCCAAAAAGCAACAAAAAACACGTCTTCTCAGAAAGAAACTTACTCTTCAGCTGATGCCAGGAGCCAACGGATATAACTCAGGTTCCTAAAATAGGCATAGATCGATGCACCAACTAGTTAGCTATTTAAAAATATCATTTTTATAATTGTTGACGAAATTTTTATTTTTGCATTTTTGGCCAGGTTTTTGGGTCAAATACTTCACTGTGCGCCAGCCGGTAAGGAGGGTCCCCTATTGTTGAAAAACGAGAGGAAAAACACGAAATCCAAGTTTCCCAGTTTGTCTGAAAGGGTCAACGTCCGTATTGTTTTAAGCGGATAACGCCATTAGAAAGCTTACAGTACGTAAATGTGGTTTGTTTCTTTATTTGTTTTTCAGTATTTCGAATAGTTAATCGGATGGGGCTTTCTAAATATGCGAAAAAAAAGTCGTTTTCGATCACCGGGTCTTCACCTCTAGCGCAGTGTTGCCAGGTGGCTACATTTTTTAAATTCAGATTTCTTGATTGGGACCGCTTTTCAGAAAAGGTAAAATTCCACTTGTTTTCGCTTTCATTAATATGTCATTAAATAAGGTGAATTTTACTATTTCAAAAAAGTGGTGCCAATCAAGATATCTTAATTTAAAAAAAGTAGCACACTGGCAACACTGTTCTAGCCCGCTCCGTAAACTGCCGTCGCGCGCCAATTTCTGAAATAGAAGTTCTTTTATAATTAGTTTTTCCTCTAGTTTTTAATGAATTAAAAATATCTAACCCAAAAACTATTTTCAAATTGTATTACTACAGACATTGTGGTACAATTCCAGCCAAATCTTGTAACTTTGCGCATTGCAATCTCTTCAGAACACAGCACACAGACAAACAGACATACAGACACAGACACACACAGAGACTTCCTTATCATTATAGATAGTTATTATAACTTATTTTATAAAATAAGTAATCTTTTATAGGGTAAAGCTAAACCACACAGATTCTAATTAGTCTTAAAGACATGAGACACTGTTATTTTTGATATATTTAATATATTTATATTAAATAACTTTAATAATGTGAAAAACATTAAATGATAATATGTTTAAATATTAAATGTTAATATGTTTAAATATTAAATGTTAATAAGCTTAAACATGAAATGTTAATATGTTTAAATATTAAACGTTAATATGTTTTTCTAAGGGAATTTAAAGCCACTTGTTAAAATTTTAAACACAAGCTACCAAGATGAATAGAAACTAGTAAATAACAGTTACTAAGAAAATATTTGTTTTAAATTTTCTCGAAATTTAATTTTTGTTATGTAACGTTTTCTTCCACTAAGCTCTTTAAGGGGGTTCGGGACACATTTTAAAGTAATTTTTATTTATTGAGTTAAAATTCTGAATTTTTTTGTGATGGTTAACCTTATCATTTGTACACAAAATTACATGATAAAACTTCTCAGAATTTTGGTGTAATTTAAAATCGTTATAACTCGAAATATTATTCATAGAATTTCATTTTTTTTCATTTAAATAAACAGGAATATATAAGTTTTAATTTTGATTCAGCAGTTTTAAAAATATTAATTTATAAAAAAATAAAAATATTTAACGAAAAAATATCAAAAAAGGTGGTGCAACTTTTTTTAAAAATCATATTTTCAAAAGTAAATATTTTTTTCAAAAATGCTGAATCCAAATTAAAGAAAAACAATATAAAAAGATATGTTCCAAATTTGAACCCAGTATCTTTAACGGTTCTCGAGTTATAAGAATTTCAGTATGACAAATGGTGAAAAAAAAACCTATCGTGAAGAAAAACGCATTTTTACAAGAAATCGTTTCCATGACAGCCATTGCTTGAAAACTAGAATTTGAAAACATACCAAAACGAAAAAATTCATATTTTTTGTTCTAATTCAGATAGAAACATGATTTAAATATCATTTTAAGCAGTAAAAAACAGAGAAATTTTTTTATGAATTAAATATTTTTGCAAAGTTTGAAGATTTTTGTGTCTCGGACCCCCTTAAATAGGAAGTACTCCTGCAGTTGCAAACGACTTCAACTTAAATTAATTAATTTTATTGACTTTGAAATCGGATTTATTTTTATGGAAAAATTTGAATACAAAAGTAGCAAGTTAATAGCAATATTATAGTCAATAATAGTCAATAGCAACATTTTTAATTTCAAGGAATATACTGAACCCTTTGTTAGAAAAGTGGCTTATTCTGAATGTAAACATTTATTGTTTTAATTAATATTAATATGTATCTTATAATATTTGGTGGACTTATTTTTTACATTTGTACATTGCTGCTAATTTTTACATTTCCCCCCACTATTTCCAACAGAAAAATTTCTCTAATTTAGACGGGAAATAAATGGCATTTTAGTAAGGTAAAGTTGTTTTTTTTCAAAAGAATGTGTTTAAAAAATAAATAATTAACATTATTTCAGAAATACGTGCAATCCATGCTTATGTGGCTATGTTTCAATTTATTTAAAAGAACGATTTGACAATGTTTCACATCAATTAGGTCTATATAATAAGGAAAGAAACAAGAAGAAAAGCGAAAAAAGAGAGATGTATTCCAGACTAGGCTAACTTTATCAGATTTTCCGTTGTTATTTAATAAACTCTGGAGGAAAAATAGATTAAAATAGTAACTAAAATAAAGATATTTTTGTTAGTGGCTGTTTGAGATTTTCTGTAGTTTTGTCCTTTTAATTGAATTTGTAAAACTTATTATCTGCTACTGATTTGTTATTTTGAAAAGATTTCTTTCCCCAAATGTAACTGATTTATTTGCAGACTAAAACTTTTAGAGAATTCTTCTGCGGGAATTTTAGATGAACACAATACTTATAACATGGAAGAACTAAGATTGTAATAAACATTAAAGTATCAAAAGATAAAGTTTACGTCATTGCTTTTTAACTATCAATTTGCAAGCCTAATTTCAAATTTGGCTTTTGATAAAATTTTTAAACTCTTTTCTTCCAATATGTTTGTATTTTTCTGAAAAATGATTCCTTTTGTGAAAATAAGTGTAACAAATGATTTTTTAATGACAATTTTTTTTATTAAACTTTAAAAAATTAAAATGCAATAGCAATCCAAAGAATTGTACTTGAAGATTTTAAGTGTAACATTGGGTATTTTTTATTATGAAGTTCGTACATTAATTTCTCCAGTTTTTGTCATATTTACGACTTTATGCCCCTTTTCCGGATATACATTAACTAATCCTTGTATTTCTCTGCTATGATAAAATATGAACTCCTGTGAAATCATTGTACTAAAATTTGCACATATCACAGAAAAAATCTTAACTCGTATAAAAAATATGTATTCATGAACAGTCACATATAAACACATGAACTCAAACGATAACGCTGTATTAATAGATTTTATGTATAACTTTATGCATTTTTCGTCATGTATTTTATATACTAACTTATCCAATACTTGTCATATTTAAAATTTTTATGCACCTTTACCGATTATTCATTGAATAAGCTTTGCATTTCACTTCACAGAACGCTATCTCGGAAGGAAAAATGATCGAGAATCTATCTACATCCAATTATCTTGAACACACAAAACCGCAAAAGTATGTGATATATTTATACAGGTACAAATGGAATTAAAAATTTCTCAAAATGAATGTATTTTAATTGATGGTTACATTTTTTGGGAAAGTGGTCTACATATTAATTTTTTTGCTACATACCGTATTAAACAATATTTTATATTTACTGTGAATTTTCTTAGTAATATATTTCTAAAAAAAATAATTCACGAATAAATTTTTGTAGCTTTAAATTGATATATATATACAGTGTGTCCACGTATAATCTGACCTACCTTTATTTTCGCAACCGTTGGTCCTAGATGCATACTTCCAATTACAAATATGGTTTAAATAAGGTAAAGAATTATTTTTAAAGCGATTTGGGTCAAGAAAAACATTTATTACTAAAAATTACGAAATTAAAATTTTTATATGGTCCCCCGGTCGCGTATTTCAGAAGTGCACGTTTACAAGGGGACCGGAACAAATACTGTCCTCTGATTGGTTGAACGAATCTCGTCACTACCGGCAACCGATTTTGTTTTGTTTGCGTTTGTGTTATGGCAGAAATGAGAAATGATTTTAAAATCTCGGCGGTGATATAATATATCTTTTGCCACCTAATTTCGACTTTAAAGTTATTGAAAGTGCGTATGTTTCCGAAGAAAAATTCTCTTGTTCATTAAGAATAAAATTACCAGGTGAAGAGGACTTTCAAAAGTGGCTGACTGATTTTCAGAGACCCTCAATTCACATTTCTCTCGTCAATAAACCTAACTTATAAACATATTGTGTATTATTTAGAGAATTGTATTATATAGAATTTTGTCATAAAGATCTCTTACTCTATCAATTTTTGTAATATTACATTAACAATTTTCAATTTAATCATATAAACATCCTTATTTTTTTTTAATAAGTGTCACAGTTACAAACTGATATTTTTATTGTGTTCAACAGATTTAAATGCTAAACCTTAAAATTTATATTAACATAATGATTTTATATGATAATATAAAACACATACTTTTAATAGCTGGTTATATATCTTCAATGAACAGAAGATCTATTTAATTGCATTTATATTGAAATATAGAGAACTTCATTTAATGTTATTATATTTTTCCAATTCCTTTATTTACTTACGATAAAATTTATGTGAAAACGAATAAATATTTTATAAGTTATGCAATATTATTAAAAAACGATTTAAAACATTTTCGTCTAGTTATTTATCAATTGTAATTGAATTATGCAAATAAAATTTATAATATTTAGTATTTAATCAAAGAATACGTTTATTACACCATTTTTTGACAAATATTAGATTATCCTAAATAATATATCTCGAACATTTTTTCAATAATGTAAAATATGTTCAGGCAATGCAGATGACAATGCAGTATTATTATGATTTTCGACCCTTACCATCTTATACATACTTATATTAGAGTATAGCACAAAATAATTCGGATAGATTACCGTCAACAAGATTAAGAGAGAGTTTTAGATTAGATAATATAAACCAGCGATGGTTGTGTTTTTAACTTTTATAATTACATTTTATGTATTTTTTAACGCTGATTCAAAAAATTAATTTCACTTTTAACCATCATGTCAGGAGGTTTCGCAAATCGTAGATTTCAAGGTTAAAAAATAGCGAAAAATCCGATACTATAAAATAGATGTAAGACATTTTTATTCAGTTTAATTTTATTTAATTCAATAATTTATTAGATTTTTTGGCTTATACTGGGTTTCTTACAGCTAAATAGCTCGGCGGTCCGATGAGGTTGGGAAGGGGGGGGGGATCAATTTTAACTTTGAAATTTGCGATTTGAGAAAATTCCTGACGTGATGGTTTAAAATGAAGGTCATCTTCGGATTCAGTGCTAAAAAATACATACGAATCAATTTTCAAAAGCTAAAAAACATGCCACAACCCAAAATTTGAAAAACAGCGTAATCTAACAGCATTTTCGAGTACGTATTATTTTGTAAAAAATTGAGGCTGTTGTTTTCATCCTTTTACTTAACAAAAAAGCTGTTATTTTTTTCCTCTTATAATGTTCAGTACAAATTGTAGATTTTGCAGTAATATGTCAGAATTATTAAAGATTTGAAATTTATATTGCAATGCTAATTTTACTCTCAACCATTTCTTTAATATATCTGGCGAAATTATATTTCTAATAAATGTGTGAATCACCCCTAATATGCAGCAAAAAATATATTCCAACTTTAAACAGCTATTAGGGGAAAGTAGGGTAATCACGCTCAGAAGGGTAATCCCGCTCACCAAATATCTCTAAACAGAATAGGATTGAAAACATGCGATCGGTACCGGAACCTAGCGAACTTCATCCTAAGTTCCCAGTAAGGATTTATTGCCCGTCGGGAGGAAAGTATTTTTGTGTCCTCAAGTTATTAGTTTGAAGTTGTTTTATTAAAAGATTCTACAAAATCTAACTTGAAGGCAAGTGTACACTCTTATTTTCAAATATTAACTTACTCATTATGTCTACAAAATATATACATTTAGCTGTACTTTCATGGTTTTATTTATTTTTTTAGTGCGTTGTTACGCCAATTATAATGCAATAAAAACCAACATGGCAATGAGGGGTAATGGCGCTCGCGTGGAATCCAGAAGAAGTGTTGCCAGAGGGCAACTTTTCTTTAATTTGTTGATTGACACCACTTTTTTGAAATGGTAAATTTTCCCTGTTTTCGACTTTATTAATATGTCATTAAACAAGGAGAATTTTACGATTTCAAAAAAGGTGGTGAAAGTCAAAAAACCTAAATATAAAAAAAGTAGCCCACTATATGTCTAACACAATATGTGGGCACAATATGTGTAAAGTGGTTGCAAAAAGTCTGCAGTGGTGTGAACAGCTCACACAACTACATATGTGACTTTTGTCTCTTACACGTTGTATTGAAACTCTGAGCGCAATTACCCTACCATGTCGGGCATTACCGCTCAATCGATGGTCATTTAATAAAACGATAAAAAATTCCTTAAACTTTTATTAAAATTAGTTGATTGCAAACTGTTCCTTATACTTTGGAGTTATACTTCGTTAATAAAATATTGATTTTTTTGTCCAAATTTGACTAGCTATTAATGTTTCCCCTTAAGTGAGCGCTTTTCCCTACTTTCCCCTACTCGGTCAATTTTAATCGTAGAACAATGGGACTTTTTTGCCTTACTTGTTAGAGTAACAGGGAAATTTTACTGAATATAACATAGAAGACCGGGGGATCGTATAAAAATTTAGATTCTGTAATTCTTCACTAAACTGTTTTTTCGCTTCAAACTTTTTTTATCTTAACCCTGCACCTAATTTTGACCATTTTTGTAATTGGAAGTATGCATCTAGGATCAACGGTTGCGAAAATAAAGGTCGGTCAGGTTATATGTGGACACACTGTATATGTGTGTGTACAGGGTGTTGCCGTATTTGAGCTGAATTCGAACATATTCAGAGGGGTGGTAGTAGGCATACAGAGGATGGAAAATTATCATATAATATGGGGTCATAAACTACGTTTAGTCGGTAAAAATCGCAAAAATAGACGTCATAAGGACAGTCAGCCTGACGAAGAGATTGGCCAAACAAATGAGAAGACTAGGAGAAATGTGGTCGAGAAGAAGAAACCTTCTTGTATGCAAATGTCTTATGCGTATGTGGAAAATAAAAGCAGTGGTCACGTAGAAAAAACCCTTCTCGTATGTTTGAACGCATCCGGCAAACCATAGTCCTTCGGTGTCGGCTGTGCCAGCAGGAAAGACCATCGCTCCGGCAATTTCAAACAATTCCTATAAAAATGTCTCGTCGTCTCCTTTCTGATGTTGAACTGTAATGCATTGTAATCCTGCTTTAAATGAAGCAAATGTTTTTCTACTTAATATTGGCTCTTTTTGTTCCAACCGACGTCCTACTCTTGATAACTGTTTTTGCGACTTTCTTCCAGTAAACGTAGTTTGCGAAACCATGTTCTATGAAGTTTTTTCATCCTGCCGATGCCTACTATCACCCTTCTGAATTTGTCGGTCGAATTCGGCAACACCCTGTATATATATATATATATACATACAGGGTGGTAAAAAGAAACTTTACCGATAAATGGACCTCTAGCGGCTAGTCCATTCAGGCAATCGAGATGATTTTTCAGATATAGTTATTCAGAGGTATGAGCTCGGGATTATGTGAATGGCAACAATGTGGCGCTCACGGTTACGGCTATAGGTACAAAAACTCGAAATTTTCTAATGGCAGCTCACATTTATTCCCATCGCAAAATGTTCAGCACATGCGAAAACCCAAAAGAGCGTTGAAACGGTACGTGTATCACAAAAACGCACGCGTTATGCGCGCACAAAACAGCTCTGCGGACGATAAAAAAAACCACGATTGGAGCGCGCGGAGGATATTTGCATATGACAGAGGCAAGACACTAATCACTGATTGCTACGTAGATCGGAGAAAGAAAAAGTCTTATTTGGATTCCACATTTTCCACATGGGTGTCATCACAGGTAATTACGTACTGCTAGCGTGAGACTGTAGACAATGCAGCCTAACGTAACATAGCATGAGCGATATTTGCAATCTCATATTTGATAGAGTCTTTGAAATCCGGCGAAGTTTCAGATAGCACATGTACACTAGATTTGAGATATCCTCAGAACCAGAAATCCATAGAGTGAGGTTTGGGGATCGCGTAGGCCGCGGAAATGGAAAATGGCGCAAGATGACGCGGTCGCCAAACTGCTGGCCCAGAACCCTGCAAACAGACTTCGCTATATGTGGATATGCATCATCTTGCATCCAAATAATATCATTCAGTGAATTTCGCTGAAGATATTCTGCTTTAACGTAATTTTGTTGCATAGCTGTGTAGCAAGAGCCTGTCAAAGAGCACGTTACAAAACCCTTTGGTGTCGCTTCCTCAAACAAATAAGGGTTGAAAACAATTATGCCTGCAATGCCGCATCACACAGTAACTTTGGCTTCGTATAAAGATAATGGTGCCACATCCGTGTGTGGATTTGTTTCAGCCCAATGCACTCAATTTTAGGTATTGACGTTGCCAGTTAAGGTGAAATGTGCATTGTCCGTCCGTAATATACGAAGAGGCCAGTCGTTATCGCCATCATATAGGATAAGAAATTCATTTGCAAAGTCCATAGTTTATTCATGGTCTCTCGCGTCCAACATCTGGACGCGCTTGCACTGGCATTGAAACATGCGGATTACAGAGCGCAGTAGGCTTTTAGAAAAAAAGGTTTTTGCTATATCCAATACACGAGCTGCACCTGTTGCAATTTTCATGCGTTTTGAAGTTACTATGTGATGTACTTCCATACCAGCGTCCTCAGGAACAGTTGGTCGTCCGAATCGCGGTCTATCTGTTGTAGCCAGTTTCTTCGATTTTCTTTACTAAATCGCGCAGATCTTGCGGGGTACATGGACCACGTACTTGGCGATGGTTCCGATGGTAAACACGCAAGACTTCCGCGGCATTCATCCCATTTCGATAATAAAATTTTACCAATTAACCACTAACTTTCGCTGTCAGTGTCATTTCATCGGCATGTGCGAACTTACGTCTGAAGAACCAACATTCCCACCCCGCTTTTTATCCGTTTTCTACGTTGAATATCTGTCAAATGGCGTTCAGTGATTGGTGGCTTGCCTCTGTCACATTTCCACCGTGCGACCCGATCGTGTTTTTTTAGGCCGCTCGCAGAGCCATTTTTTGTGCGTGCATAACGCGTCCGTTTTTTTAAATACATGTACCGTCCCGACGCTCTTTAGGGTTTTCACATGCGCTGAGCATTTTGCCACGGGGAAAAATGGACGTTACCATTCGAAAATTTCGAGTTTCTGTACCTATAACCGTGAGCGCCAACTTTTTGCCGTTCGTAGATTTCCGAGCTCATACATTTGAATAACTATATCTGAAATTTCATCACGATTGGTTGGGCGGACCTCGAGTTGCTCGAGGTTCATGTATCGGCAAAGCTTTTTTATGACCACCCTGTATATATATATATATATATATATATATATATATATATATACATATAAGCTTTCATTTAAAACTGTCTGATACATTTTATATTTATTGTTCTGGCTATTCTAAAACTACATATTGGAAAATAACTACTTATTAAAGATATTTTTGTTGAAATTAAAGGGAAAAAATAATATATATTTTTTAAGTACTGCATTGAATTTCATAGATGACGTTGAAAGTGGAGGCGATAATTTATTTTTAAAATATAATTACCCTTTTATTAAAAGTATTATCTATTTATTGTAATCACTGTTCACAGTTAAACAGAAACATTAACATCATATTTAAGAAAATCCCTCTACAAAATGCAAAGGGAAAAAATGACATGGCGGAAGAGAGGTTTTTATTCTTAAAATAAATTTTTTTGTGAAAACGTGGATAAAAAATAATAATGATAAACCATTCGACACATTCGCGCATATATGCTTGTAATTAAGGAATTTCTTTTTTATTCAGAAAACCCAAATCCATACCGGAAATGAAAAAGAAGTTCTGAGTTATATTTTCCTTGTAATATTCGAAACACTATTGATACTTTATCTTTTTTGAAAAAATAAAATATTAGAAAGTGTTTATGAGAAGTCTAATATAACAACTTTTAATATTTTAAATATTTGTGTGATGTACTTTTTGTATAAAACTGAACAGCTGTATAGATTAACATTATTATTTTTTAACTAACAAAAATAATTTCACTTCGATGTTTAAATAGTTATATTTTAAACTCTGTGCTCCATTGGGAAAAGATCCCTTTTCAGACAAAATAAATAAAAATAAAAAAATCATTAACGAGGATTTTTCTGATTTTTTAGATTATTTTAGCTTGTTTGAGGAAGAAACTTAAAACCTCTTTTCTCGATTTCTGAACGAGAACTCCTAATCCTAAAATTTGTAAGTAAAATACAAGTTTTTTTTTTCCCAATTAAAAAATCATTTACGTTATTTTTTTATTTTATGCGTGATCTAGAATAACGTAATATTTTTTTTCTTGATTTTTCTACTACGATTTTTTCTTCATGTTTATTTTACTATAAAAACAAGATGTCAATTTAAAATTTAATCTTTCCGTATTGCAACAATAATGCAACTTTGATTTTATTAATGATATTAATTTTTTTTTTAAGTTTCTATTTTACGTCCTTCGACAAAGCATTTTTTTTTATCTCTCTCTCTCTCTATATATATATATAGGGTAGGGGAGTACACAGTGAGACAGCAGCCACTTTGACATATAGTTGTAACATTTTCTTCAAGCTGGCATACACGCATAACGATCTCATCTTACACTGTTAAAAGTTTTGCAGCATTCTGGCAGGTCATTCGACCGTTTTTTGAAAAAAACGGTTTCATAACCATAATTTAACTATTTTCTGACCATGAAATGGCCAATAATATGGTCAGAATAGTGTTAAAATTACGGTTGTGTAACCGTTTTCGGAAAAAAACGGTCAAATGACCTGCCAGAATGCTGCAAATTTTTAACAGTGTATGCAACACGTGGATGTAGTTTCGGCACTTTAGTTACTCGTCCGACAAAATAATAAATAATTCATTATTTTATAGTGGTTAATGTTACATAAACGTCTAATTTACAGCTTATTTCCTTCAATATAACATATATTTACTTAACCAAACCTATCTATATCTAATAGACTATTTCGGCAAAACGAAATAAACTTTTTAAACCGATGAAATTGATGTAACAGATGTGGCATCCATTTTGTTACAACGTAACGAAAGTACACAGTGAGACACACAGTTGTGGTACACAGTGAGACGTGTCTTATTGTGTACCTACTATGTGGTTCTGATGTTAAAAATGTTATTTATTAATAAAAGAAGGTTTTTCAGTCTCTCACTCTTTCTCTCTCTGTGTGTGTGGGCGTGCGATGGCTGGGGAAAATTACTAAACGTAAGAGGCTGAAAATTTGCATGAAGGTAGCCCAAGGTCTTCCATTGGCCATCCGAGGCTCATATTTTTAATATTTTGAAAATCTAGAAAAATTAATTAGAAATCATAAACTGCAGAAAATTATTGATAGAGTGTAAAAATGTATGATTTATGAAAATATGTACATTGTCTCACTGTGTACTACTTGTGGTACACAGTGAGACAATTTTCGATACTCCGTTATGCTACTTCTGTGCTTTTATAAATAACTTTTTTAAAGCCATTTATACATTAATGTGTAGCGCATTTGTGTAGCTTAAAGATGTAGCACAATTTTTTCCAAAAGTATAAAAATCGTCGCCATTTGTTAAGCAATAATAATTTTCGTCTCACTGTGTACTACCCTCCCCTATATTAACAATAGGGATGTATTTCATTGCAATTTTTTTTATTATAGTGTTTCAGTAAATAAAAGCTTTATTCAGAGGCCGGGTACCTTGGAATTTACCAAACTATCAAATACTTTTATTCGCCTATATTAAAATTAAGTAGATCTATCATATTTATAAAAAAAAAAACGCCCATTAAAAAAAAGTGTGTTAGAAAAAAATTATGCAATTAAGATTTTCGGATATCGCCATATATTGCGAAAGGTACATGATTTTAAAGTCATTTGATTCAAAACAGTTATTATGCAATTTGGTTGCATAATTTCCTACAAATGGCGTTTGAGAATTTAAAAAAGTTAAGTCCTTCAGCTTATATTCTTAATGTGTTTAATTGTTTTTTTAAACGTTTCCCAATTTCGGACTACTATGAGTTATGTAAATGTATTAATGAAATATCCCATAATGATTTTTTTTGTACGTAATTTTAATTAGGCCCAATTTGCCTAAGTATTAATAGAAATATCTCAAACGGCTTATTTATTTGTGTCGTAGCGTGCTGTCAAAGCATCAATCCTTGAGGAAATAATCATCTAGTATTTATGACATAAAAATGATAATAAAAACAAGTTCCCTTACATTTCGTGGTTGCTCAGGTTTTTGAAGGTTGTCTTTTCATGATCTTCGTCGTCGAATTGAATTTGGCAATAGATGGAGTACAGATCAAGAGGCGAAAACTATTTAGCACATATCAAACAATGCAATATATCGCTGATACAGGGAAAGAGGTAGATATCTTTTTGGGGGATTTTAGTCCGTCGACGAAATTGAACACATATAGGAAAGAAGGGTAATGACGCTCAGAAAGGCAATCCCGCTCACCCAATATCTCTAAACAAAATAGAATTGAAAACGTGCGATCGGTACCGGCACATAGAAAACTTCATCGTAAGCTCCCAATAAGGATATAGTGACAGTCGGAAGGAAAGTATTTTTATGTCCTCAAATTATTAGTTTTCAGTTGTTTTATTATAAAATTCGACAATATCTAACTTGAAGGTAAGTGTACACTCTTATTTTCAAACATTAAATTACTCATTATGTCTGCAAAATATATACATTTATCTGTACTTTCATGGTTTTATTTATTTTTGTACTGCGTTGTTACGCCAATTATAATGCATTAAAACCCAACATGGCGATAACGGTTAATGGCACTCGCGTGGAATTCCAGAAGTGCTGTCAATGGGCAACTTTTTTTAAAATTCAAATTTATTGATGAACACCACTTTCTTGAAATGGTAAAATTCCCCTGTTTTCGCTTTAATTAATATGTCATTAAACAAGGAGAATTTTACGATTTCAAAAAAGTGATGAAAGGCAAAAAACCCGAATTTAAAAAAAGTATCCCACTATACACTGTAAAAAAAAAAAAAAAAAAAAAAAAAAAAAAAAAAAAAAAAAATGGACTAAAAAACGGAAATACTACTTGTAATCTAGACGCCAGTACTATTTCCGTTTTTTTACGGGAATTTTTTCCCATAAATTGCAGAAAATGTTCCGTTTTTCTGATTAAAAGCGGAAATTTTTCTGTAGTTTATGGGTAAAAATTCCCGTAAAAAAACGGAAATAGTACTGGTGTCTAGATTGCCAGTAGTATTTCCGTTTTTTAGTGGTTTTTTTTTTCAGTGTATGTGTAACATAATATGTGTACACAATATGTGTAAAGTGGTCGCAAAAAGTCTGCAGTGGTGTGAACAGCCCACACAACTACATATGTGACTTTTGTCTTACTTAAATGTTGTATTCAAACTCTGAGAGCCATTATCCTACCATGTTGGACATTACCGCTCAATCAATGGTTATTTAAATAAAACGATAAAAAAATTCCTTAAACTTTTATGCAAATTAGTTGTATGCAAACTGTTCCTTATGCTTTGGCGTTATACTTCGCGTTAATAAAATATTGATTTTTTTGTCTAAATTTGACTAGCTATTCATGTTTTCCCTTAAGTGAGCGCTATTCCCCTACTGTCCCCTAAATGCCGCCTTTTTACTTTGTCAGAAAGACTGAAAATGACGAAGGACTTTCCGATGATTGGATAACCTCTTTTAAATTAACCCTTTGCACTCGAGGGCTCCGGAGCGGAGCCATTTAAAATTTGTCTTGAAACTCGAGGGCTCCGCTACGGAGACAATGCAAATAATTTTATGATACCTGTCTATAAAATCCGAGATTACATATTGGCAATTGCTTGGAGAGGTATCACACTTTGGACGATTACAAAATGTAATAACTTTATAATTTTTGGGTTTTTTTTTTATATAGAGTAATTCAGAGATTTATGACGCACATTTTTTTTTTTAATTTGTGCATAAAGTCCCATGGTGGACATAAAATAAAAAAATCATGCTGTGCTATTTAATGTTAAATATACAACGCGTGTACTGCGACAAAAAAATTCAAAACAAACAAGTTATATTTTTTAACAATTTTTTTCTAAAACATTACAGTGCGGCGCGTCACCCATACATTCAGGCTGAGACGCCGCACTTGTGCGATAGTTATGCCGCGCTTGTAATAAGAACAGAATGAAATTATAAATAAAAATATTTAAAAAAAATATTCATATCTGGACTATAATTTACTATGTGATAACAAAATGAAACTAAATGAGTACAATGAAACGTATTAGTGGATTCAAATTAATAATTGTTTGCCTACTTTCACTATTAAAATTATCGACTAATTTTTAAATGTTACTTCAACAACAACTTAATATCAATGTATTAGAGAGGGAAAAGAAACAAAGTAAAATTGTGTTTACATAATTTATTTGTTAACCCTTTCGGGACCGGTGGCTTTTACACAAATTTAATTCGGTTAGCACCACTTTTTTTTTAAAGAAGTTACCTTTACTTAAATAATCATGAAAATGATTTAATTAAAGAAAGAAAATATTACTTTTCTTTTTTACTTGTGACAAAAACAAATTTTGTATGCTCTTTATGAAGGTGCTTATTTGCACCTATGGGTTAAGAGACCTGTTTTTTCGAATACAATCTACAGAGAAAATGTTGAAAAAGTACAGTCTTTATGTAACTACATTTGATACATGATAACAACGAAGCCAATTACACTTCCTCTTTTTTGAAGTAGTTTTCTAAACATTCCTTGCAAAGAACGTCTGCGTTACGCGTAATCCAATTTTTCATTATTATCATCTTGACTTGCGTCTTTCTTGCCCTTCTCACTTTTTATTTTTCCCTTTTTCTCCTTTGGTTTTAGTAAACTTGATAACATGCCTAACATGGTTAGTCTGTGCAAAAAGAAAAGGAAAAGTTAATAACACTTAATCATCCCGTACAAAAGAAACTGCGGCATGTATATCGGAATTGCAATGCGCCATGTATCTCAGTTTGCATGGTGCAGACGTTGACCTTCACTGTTACCTGCCATCGCTAAGGGAAATGGCGTAACCATACACACAGTACTATATGCAAACGCCACACTGTAAAAAAAAAAAAAAATCCGTTAAAAAACCTAAATAGTACTGGCAATCCAGACGCCAGTAGTATTTCCGTTTTTTAACGGAAAAAAAATTTCCGTAAATTCCAGAAAATTTTCCATTTTTTCACAAAATTTTTCCGTTTGTTTTTCATGTATCTTTATTTAAATTTTTTTGTTTCAAAGGCAAAAAAAAAAATCATATACCTTTTCGAGAAACTTATACCTTTATCAATTTCAACGGACACGTTTATCAAGGTAGTGTATCTCTAATTTATTCAAATAACAGTAATGAAACAACGCTTACCTAGGGTGGAATCGAACTGGGGAACCGGCCTCTACCAGATTAGCGCTCTTATCCACCATGCCATTGGGGACTCGAGTTACGTTTCCAAATATCGTTACTTATTTCAGATGCTTTTTATGAAGTAAAGGCACGATGTTAAACAAGGAACTTATTTTCGTTGGAGATATTTTTCAATTGAGTGTACAATTCTGAATATTTCCATAATTTTGAAAATTTAGCTTTTTAACTTCATGCTTTATAAAAAGAAAAAAATTAGTCTTTAAAATATTACGTGCATGAAAGAATGTATTATAAGTAATAATTGGTTCTTTTTTGCAAGATTAAAAAAAAAATTATTGTACTATTATCTTTATTTATTTATTTGTATATACATCTATAACTTCGTTATTATGTTTCAGATATGTTTTAAGTTTTATGTGCGAATCCGTTAAAGTGAATAGATTAAAAAATATTAAAATTAAAAATGGAGTTTTTCAATTTTTAAAAAAAATAATAATAAGTATTATTTTAAAATCATTATGAAAAATAAAGTGTAACATTTCCTTCTCAGCTGTCTGAAACTTAAAAAGAATTAATAAAATTTATTTAAATATCAGATTATTATTTTTTTTTTAATATCGTAAAAAAAATAAAAAAAAATTAAAAACTTTTTATTTAAAAAGAAAGAAAAAAAGAAAAATACTACAGTGTTAAAATACTATATAGTTTAAATGTACATGCATAAATGGCGCCAAAACTTTTAGCAGTTTTACTTGAAAACCCACGTAAAACCAACACATTGGGAAATCATCGGATATATTTTCAATATAAGAGCCACATTTAGCCAATATTGGAGTTTCATTGAAAATAATATCACTGTAAGACAAGTACATACAACCAGTGGCGGATCCAAGGGTCATGACCGCCCCCCCCCCCCCAATCCCCTTTCAACAATCTGAATCTCTCTGGCTCTTTAAAGCTCTACTCAAATCAAAATTAGGTAATTTCTGGTACATCCGTGAAAATATTTTTAATCTCAAGAAATTTGCAAGTGCGCTTATTCTGAAACTATGTGATTAAAAAGTGTTTTCTATTTTTTAATAGAAGCAAAGGATCTTTCCAAAAATTCCATAAAATTTGGCATTTTAAACAAAATATACGTACGCGAATGCTAATTGCTCCCTCATGACGACATTTCTGTGGCTCTCAAGTCCTAAAAATTGGATTAAAATGCTAACTTGGCAACATTTCTGAATCATTCTTCGCATTTATAAGACAATGGGAAATGCTTCCATTTCTTGGTATCTGAATGAAATATATATATATATATATTTACGAATACTAATGCAAATTTTTTGTATTTATGATTGAAAATGAATTCACGAAAGTATCAGAAAAATCGTCAGTTTTAATTTGGGAATAGATCAATAAATAAATTGATCATGAAATGGTGTGACCCCCCCCCTCCCCCCCCCCAAAAAAAAAGAGGCATAATCCCCTTCCCCTCGCTCTAAATTAAGGGCTGGATCCGTCCTTGCATACAACAATTAATTTCTTCACTTTCCAAACATGTCAGTTATTTCTAAACATCATTTATGGAAATTGTACTGTTTTGTTAGCGATACAGAAACATTCCGTAAAATTTACGGAAGACTTACTGTATTTACACGGATTTATAATCTCATAATGTCAATTACGGAGATTGTACTGTTTTCTTAGAAAGATGAAACTATTCCGTAAAATTTTATGGAAAAGTTTGTGTATATTGACGGAGTTTTCTTACAGTGCACACTTAGTTTTGACTTCGAAATCATTCATGCATTTTGTAATTAGTGTATGAAAAGTATTTAAACATAATGTGTTTAAAAGTTTGGATATTGAAATCATGCACTTACGTCAAAATAAGGATTGTGCTTCCAGAAGTGAACATCGAAATGGGATTCACGCTATACACTGGTTAAAATAATCTCATTGTACAACTATACTGTGCGTTTAATGACCATCTATCGATAATTAAAAGAAATACAAGGGGTGCGGCATCTATCCCGTATGCGGCGACTCTCCCGGAGTTAACCTATCATAACATTTGTATTCATAAAGAATTAAAAAAAATAAGATATAAGTAAAATCGCTTCGAGTTGCTGGTAATACGAATGAAAAAAAAAAAAAAACTCCGAGTGCAAAGGGTTAAGTAATCCGCTTTCCCACTTATGATGCTGCGTTTAGTAAGCGAAACTCTATAAGCCAGCTAAAGGATAGGTGGACGATCTCCAGTAATAATCCGATCTTTCAGTGGGACTCTATCGGCATAACCTTTCTTTTAACTCTCGAAAACATAAGAATTCGTTATAATTATTTTTATTGTTTATAGATGAGATCAGAACACATCATAGAAGAATAATATATTGGCTTTTAGTTTCCTTAGTACTAACTCCCTGTACCAAAGTTGTAGCTTCCACAACAATCAAGTTATTGGGTCGATCGGAAAGTCGTGCCGTGTTGGGAAACTCAATTCGTACTGGAAAATTCTGCCCGGTAATTATTAGACATTAGATATCGGAATCAATGTCTAATAATTAAATGACAGGATTTTCCAGTATGAATTTATTTTTCCAACACAACACGTCTTCCCGATCCACCCAATAGTTTCTTCCAGATGTTCATCAAAATATATGCTATGTTTCTTTGTAAAATCTGCATTTCAGATTTTCAATTAGCAAGCTACATTTCTCCTTGAGCATGATGTACGATAATTACACTGTACAACAATGAAATTGCATTTGAATTGAAAGTGTGCAATTCTGTATGAAATTAGCACGCTGAACACGAATTAAAACCTACTATTAAAAACCTTCATTGGCTCTTGTTTTAGAAATACAGATGCGCAAATTTAAGATTTTCTCTAAAAATATGTATTTTAAAATTAATATTTAAAAAGGTATATGAAATATAATCTATATTTTTTTGTACAGAAATCGTTTTCTAGAAGCTTCAAAAAGGAAAATCTAAAATTACAACTCTTTCTATCAAGTATTTTTAAGTTATGCATTACAAATTACCCATATTGCAGTTTGTTTTAGAACAATATTATTCCTCGCAGTATCAAGATCAAAATATTACTTAAATGTTTAAGATGGGGCGGTCGGGTAAAAACGATAACATTTAAAAAAAGTAATAGTAGTAATGCATTTTAACTACCTTCAGTGCTGCTGCTCATCTTTCTGGCAATCAAGACACAAAATAACACATGAAGTATGACTTTTACACATAAATTGCCTGCATTTGTTGCACTTTTGAGAATATTTGGTATCATGATAGAAATATTTCATTTATTCCCTGATTGCTTAGGATGGGGTCAATGTGACCTCATTCGCTATTTCTAGAAAAAAAAAACTGTGCGAAACTTACTAAATAAAAAAAATTATGAAAGAGACCTTTATAGGAGAACTCCTAGAAAATAATTTTAGCATACATTTTCTATAAAGAAAAAAAAAAAAAAACTGCAAAATGTCCAGATGGTGTCCAATTGACCCCATCTTAGTACTGCGAGGGTTAAAAAAAGCATCTAAGATTAGGAGTTTCAAATGTTACATCTGTATATATCCAAATTGCTTCATTAAATAGATTGCTGTTTCATATCTAAAAATAAAATTTATTGAAGAATGCAACTATGATGTCAAATTTAGGTCTTAACCTTATAGGATGCTAGATTTTTATACTTGATTCACTACTAGGTTGTTTGTATTCAGCGAAAATTAGTAGGTGCGCTACAGACGACTATTTTCATATTCTATTCGTGCCACTATATTTTTAATATATATATTTTTTACTATTCTTCCAATAATTTTTCTCCTCCAAATATTATGAAAGCACAAGTGAAAGTGGTGCTAAAAAAAGTGTAGGTAAACAAATAAATAAACGGTCAAATGCGAGCATTACTCGCGCACAGAGGGTTCCGTAGAATAAATATATGAATTTGTAAATGTATTATTAATAAAAAAAAAAAAAAAAAAAAAAAAAAAAAAGTTGCTAAAAGAATACCAAGACTTCGTAAAAAACTATACAACGTAAGGTTGGGTATAACTGTATATATTAGAAAAGTGTAAATGGGTATACCATGAAAGTTCAAAGAGATATGGACCCTAAATAATATCAAATATAGCTATTCGTATAACTCTTCTTTTAATATTATCCTAATCTGTTTATGATGAACTTAATTCGATACTGTCAATAAAAGCAGTGCATAGTTAAACTTCATTTGGCATTTCATGAAACTAAATTTAGCGTAGTAGTAACCTTTATTTCTACAGTGTAGCTAAAACAAAACCTTTGTTCAAAGTTTAAATTTGGCATTGTGCTAAGCGCGCTTCGAATTGAGGTCTCAAAGTTGCAACGCCGCCTTGGTCAGTGCCGCGTTTTTCCAGATAGGTGTTTAATTAACTTTTAAAGTCACTCGAGGCGTATTGAGAGATACAATCAATGCAAACTATCGCGAATGCCACAGTATTTATGCGATTCATTCTAATTAAATCTTTCGAGGGCGATGCCCTTAAAAAACGAACACCTAATTTTAATTCCAAAACAGACAAACGGCACCAAGAATATTTAATTAAAATTTTCCTTTTATCATGTACGTGAAAATAAGCAAGTTAAGTTCGCATTTTCTAATAAATTGGTTTATAAATTCTGGTGTCAGTTCATTATTTCATAAGTTTATAAATAGAATTACTCTGTGTCGGAAAGGATTAAGTGGTCGCAGGACTCTTAAAGCTTCAAAATTTAAGAAAATTTAATTTTTTTAGATGTTAAACTCTTATCTTTTCTGAATATTTTGATATAATTGTTTCCTTGAAATTCCCATTAGAACAGAAGTTTTGGCTTTTAGAATTATACCCGCTCAATAGCTGAAGCGGCGTTTCCGAAACTTTAAAGTTATTATTTTCCAAATGGCGTTTTTGGGGCATAACGCGCAGGATACCTCAAAAACGTCTGAATATTTTTTCATGAAATTTTCAAAGCATATATGTCATGTTAGTCTGTAAAAACTGAACCTAAAATTTCCTTTTTATTGTTCAAAGAAATACTTTTTAGGTGTTTTTACTGTTGAAATTTTCAAAATTTTGTATTAGCTAAATGCAGAGAAATTATTACAATCTGAAGTATAAGTAAGCACCAAAATTTTCATTCTAGTTGCAATATTTATTTTGTAATCCTG
Source organism: Maratus speciosus (assembly GCA_963932465.1). Classification (NCBI taxonomy): domain Eukaryota; kingdom Metazoa; phylum Arthropoda; class Arachnida; order Araneae; family Salticidae; genus Maratus; species Maratus speciosus. Next base: position 21,835,580 of record OZ010787.1, read on the forward strand.
CGGGTAAACTGTTATGCCAATTTTTTGTTCGACAAATGTCTAACAGTTTCGAGCCCACTATAAATACTAATTCTGTGTCTTGCAATTTTTTATCCCAATTAAAATTGTGTTTTAAAATCATATACATTTTAAGACATTAAATGTTGAAAATGGTGTTTTTTTTTCAATTTTTCCAATTTTTAGAGTCCCGAGACCCCTTAAATTAGTATGTTTTTAATAATTTGACGTTTATTGCTTTTATACTGTTACTGGACATTACATTACACATATGTATCATTTAAAGTTGTTAACTAGGCATAGAGTTCGCCGCCTCTGTCCTTGTGTATGTCCAAACTGACCGTACCTTTAAGGGTTAATATCTGGGCTAATTACCGATGATTTTTTTTCGAAAATCATTATCAACAATGCTTTTATTCTTCTGCAACGATAGGTATATTCAGCGATGCTCAACAATGTTTCTGAATGCTCGTAAATCGAAATTTGTGTACAACAGAAAAATGCTAATTACTCAAAAACTATGCAACCTAGGGTAATCGCTATAATTTTCTGGCAAGTTTTACATTAACGTCTGCTACCTCTAATTTTTTCATAATTTTAGTTTTAGTAGATTCGGAATTAGACGGAGGGGGACATATTTTTGCGCTACATTTTCAACAATATCTTTGAAAATGTAATACCTAAAATTAAAAGGAATGTATTTTTGAGTTCAGCGTTACAAAAGCTTTCACAGCATACCCCACATGATATGCAAAGAAAAGATTTTCTTTTTTTCAAGTAGCGTAATTAGCCCATCTACTTTTTTACTAAATATATTTATAAATGTTTATTAATCTGAAAATATGTGGTCAATGGTCTTTATTACTTCTCCGAATTTGAACTTTCCACGTTCCATAGTTTACGAGTAAAATGGCTGTGACAGACAGACAGAATGACAGACACATGAGTGATCTTATAATGGTTCCGTTTTTACTTTTTAAGTACGGAACCCTAAAAATGGGTAAGACATGCTGGTTCCGAAGTTCGGTTGCAATTATGTCCCTAAAAATTAACTTTCTTCACTCTCATATCGATTATTTCCCTGCAAACTACGGTGTTGTGAGTGACAAACATGGCTAACGATTTCTTCAATGCATATCAACAATGGAAAAAGATACCAGGGCGATAGAATGCGTCAATGTTAGAAAACCATTGCTGAAAATTGAACACAAAAGACAAGCGTAAATGAAGAGGAATTCTTGATTAATGATATAAGGTTTATATTTGATATTGTTCATAAATACTTAATTTCTCTGAAAAAGTAAAAAAAAAATAGTTTTATCTATTTTTTTAAATAAATAGTTTGTTCTTTGACATTTAACTTAATATCATAATTTTTTACACTGGCCCTATTTTTACACCGAAAGGTAATATTAAATGTTTAATTGTTAATTCATATTCTTTGACCCCAAATTAGTATATAAGTACATATTGTTTATTTAAAAGGTAAAAAAGGCTCCTTTTGTAGGCCAGTATTATTGTAGAAGGATTTTTTTTTTTTGTAATATAATAATAGACGACGTTTGTTTCCTGTGACGCCGATATCAAAAATTTTGCCATATTTTGGAGGGACACGGATAGTCCAGTAATTGTTCAGGCAAGTATTACATAGTCAATTAAGCCGAATAATCGTCAAACAATCTGTATTATTCAGTTTTTATAACAAGCTGTTAACAGATCATGCAGATCAACCACAATTTTTTACGGCTTGTAAAGATACAAAAAAGTCCGTACCAAGTATCACATAATGGCTGCAATGAGATAATACCAATGAAATAAAATCAAATGGAAGCGTATTACTTTTAGAGAAGATTCGGTTGGACAAAATTTACATCGGTGACTATTAGAATAACAATGTTCATATAAATTACTTACATCAAGCCCTCACTCCCTACAAAGCTTGCGACAGATAGTATTCCTTCTTTCGGCAGCTAGGAGATTGGCTATGTCGTCAGTACGGTATGGAGGCTTGTAGTGACGAGTTGGATATTCTACATTTCGTCCCACAGGATGAGTGTCTTGCGGAAGATCAGCTTAAGTTATCATGATGTTTCGTCTAGATTAGTTCCTAGATTCGTCTGGATTTCTTTCTCTGGAACGGAAGCCATCGAAAACTGCTTTTCGTTCGAAAGTCACTAATAAAGTCCACGATAAAACAGATTGATTTGTTATGCTATATTCTACACACATCAGTCAATTCGGTTTTTGATCTAAATATCTATAGGGAATCAGCGGAAGGGGAACTTTATTTAAGGGAACTCTTTTAATTTACCTCAACACAAACGTCCTTTTCCATAACAGGAGACTTTTTACTTCTTCTCAAATTATAGATTTAATATAGGAAGAGTCAGGTTGCGGCTCGAAGGAGGCCGAGGCAAGAACCAGTTGAATTTCTTCATTGATAACACTAGTCTGCATGACATCAGATGATTAAAAACCAATGACTGCCCTTGATGCATTTTTTATGCTGATTACAAAACTGTTCTTAGTTTTCTTGTATCACGTATAGTTTGTTTGCAACCAACCCGAGATGACTGTGAAGATTCATTGCTGAGAACAAGCATTATGTGGCAGTCACACATAACGTAAATTTCCCTTCATTACACGCGAAAAATTAATAGCTGGATTTTTCGTTCGTCCTCAAATCAAAAAACTGATGAAGGACAAGGATTTTGAAAAAACGATATATGAGACAGAAAAAGACGCATTGACCGCTTTTAAATGTGTTCCCGGGAACTTTCTAGGGAATAAAAAAGATCCAATTTGCAAAAATAATGTTGAAACAATGCTGGAAAATATCAAGAAGTTGGGCTGTAATATGAGCGTAAAAATGCATTTCTACATTCCCATATCGACTACTTTCCAGAAAGTCTGGGACATTACAGTGAAGAGTATAAGGGAAGTTGGAATGTAAATATTATGGCAGACTACTGTTGCATGTTGAAGAGGGACATAAACGATGAAGGAGGATCTGCAAGAAAGTCAAAAAGAAGAAAGTATGTTTAATTGAATACTGTTTGCTTTTCGTTTTATTAAAGAAATTTCATGAACTTATAAGGACGTTTTCTACAGTATTTTTAACGTGTTTAATGAAATACTTTGTATGAAATTGTGATAAATTTTTGATTGCATTAATTAAAATATTGAAAACACAACTTATTATTTTTTGTAAAATCCTGACGTGATATAGAAAGATGGAGGTTATTTTCGGAATCAGCATCAAAAATTGATTCAATAAAACTTGTTCATAAGAAATCATCAGACAAAAAGTTTAAAAATGTAGGCTAGTGTAATCTGTCGTAAGGCCAACATCTTCCTTCTAGATAATGCCTCAGGACTCACAACGTTGGATTGTATGACACAGTCTTTGATCGGCCGACTTTTTAATTTGTCTATACATTCACTCTGTTATACAACATTAGCTTTGTAAATTCATTGTGAAAAATTTTGTTTATGATTATGATATTTTGAAATAGTGCCCAAATGTGCTGTATTTTTTTGAAAGGAACATTATGAAACAGGTCCTAAAGTAGCAACTCTGGCTTTCCAAAAGATGAAGAATTGAAAATATCATATTGCTGCTATTCATCTCGAATACTATGTTCCAACCAAACAATCTCGGATTTGTTTCTATTGCAGATTTATGAAATTTAAACTTATTTGTTTATTAACAAAATGAGAAAATTAAAGAATGACAATGACTCAATAAATTGAGCACGTATGATTAATCGTAATATTTTTAACTGTGTGCGAAGAAAAATTTTGAAAATTTTAAAATATCTGTAACTTTTCTTTATGATATACAAATTCAAAGATTAAAATTTAGTAATTCAATGTTGTTTTTTATATGGAAGTGATAACAGTGAAATTTGATTATTGTTTTTGTAAGATATATAAGAAATTTTATAATAGAAAATTTAATTTTACGCTTCAAATACTTCCACTTGCACTTTTTTTCTTTCCATGGAATTTTGTTTTTGTGAAAAGTATAAGTTTTCTTTTCAAATGTTTATCAACATAATAATCGTATTAAGTGAAATTGCTTGAATTTTATTTCAGAGATTGGCTTATTTTAAATCATTTTAATGGTTGGTTTAAAATTTACTTTGAAGTAAGGAACAACTTCTTCAAGTAGTAGACAACTTACTTTCTTAAATATTTTATTAATATTAAACAACTTTAAAAGTTTCTGGAATGGATGGATGTAATAGCCCCACAACTGTGTTGATCAACCGATCTGCCGTGACGTCAAAACTCAGCTATTAGGCATTAGAAATTAGATGATGTTGATTAGACTGACAAGATCAGATGGATCACATCATCTATGGATGCAACATATGGAAGTCTATGAAATTTGTGATGTTGTACTCTTATTTGTTGCACTAATTCGATGTGCTGACACCATTAGATGAAATCGCCTGTCAGTTTTATTTCTATCGGTAGTAAGGCTTATGTTACAGGAAACACATTTCATAGGATCAGATTGAATTTTGAGGGAATTTTGAATTTGATTGGAGTTTTGGTTGGTTGTATTTATGCCGGCCAATTATCAGCACGTGGGATATAGGCCCCAAGGGGGGGGAGTGCCTACCGTGGAGGTCTTTCTAAGGGAACCTAACCCGTATTAACGCTTGGAGAACCAAGGTTCGAAGAAAACCACGAAAACTCCGAACGATTAGGCCGACGGGAGCGATTGGGATCGAACCCAGCACCTCCCATCTACCAGCTTCGAGAGCAGAACCTCTCGGCCACTGGTGGTGCCGATTGGAGTTTTGAGTTTAATTCCTTACGTAACATTTTGTTTTACGATTTTGCGATTTGTTCTAACCTTGAACCTTCGACAATTTCTGAGCTCTTTAACGCCTTAACGGTCCTATTAAATTACGGTTTAATAATTCACATTTCTTATAGGCACCACTTTAAAAAATATATATATTCACATTATTTAATGACAAGTAAAATGATACCATAATAAAACCAATTACACTCATTTTATAAAACTGGTGGGAACCAAACAATCTTAATAAAAGGCACAGCTCGTGAATATCACGAGAGCGAGAATTAAGGGGTTAAACATGTAACTGTGAATCTTCAAAGATTTTTTGAATATATTCTTTAATTATTTCCGAGGAAGGAATCTTATCTCGATTGTTCTAAAACTACCATTTAGTGATGCCGTCAAGGCAGAAGTATGCATTTGCCAATTACATAGAATCACCCGTTTAATGTATTTCGGTACTTCCTCACACACCTAAAGCCACTAGCATGGATTTTTACTGGCATAATCTCCAAAATTTGATGGATTTGATAGGCTGGACAAGCAAGAGGCAAAAATTGCAATTCTTGAATCTCCAGATATGTTATTTATTTTCTACACCTGTATAATACACTTCATATTCCAGAGGGTGTCCTTGTACACGCAGACGTGTGTGAATATCCGTTTATATTCGATTCTAGAAATCTGTTTACTCGGACAATTTGCTAGAATGTTACGGTAAAAGGAACAGGTAGATTTAAATACTGGTGATTTAAAAACAGTTTTATTGAAAATATGTGCTCTTCCTTGCGACCTGCAAAAGTGAAAACACCCATACTGAAGGAAAATGCGTTTTATACAACTGCAGAATATGCATGATACTATCTGAACAGCAGCTCTTCAGGCTACTGAAACAACTAAAAAATGTTATGAAAACTTTCGGGGTTTGAACCCATACCCGTCTACTTGGAAGATGGAAACGCTACTTCCGAGCCACAGTCGCTTGCTGAATTTTGAACAAATTTATTAAACAATATATTATAAACAAATCTACAACGTACTTTTTATCACAAGAAAAAGTTTCAAATATAATTTCGCTTTTGTAAAATAATGAGAATGATGATGCATTTCTAAAGATTTAAGAATTGATAAAACAAATGACGAATATATATCTTCAAAATTTCACAGGCAATTGGCGTTTTCCGTTTAGTTACGTTAAAGCAGGCTTTATAAAAAGAAATGCATATTCAGCAAGTTTTACAAATCCATAATCTAATACTCTAGATACACAATTTTCTATTTATGCTTTAAAATACACTTTGTTCTCGAAAACTGATATCGCTTTTGCCATTTCTTTCTTCATCGATTTTTAAATACCTCAAGAGAATACAATATCCGAAAAAGTCATGTTTCACGCTTTACGCATCAAAGAAAATATCCTTTTATTTTCTTTCTGAGTTTTCTGTAGTTTATTAAATTGAAATTCAGTTTTGATAACTTTCAAGAGCTTTTTTAAAAATTTCGAGCTTTATCTTAAAAAGTTAATTTAATTAATTCTATTTTTTGAAATAAAAGAAATATTTATTCGTGTAAGTTTTATTACTTGAAAATTTATTGAATTATGAAAATTAAAATTGCTTGTTAAATATCTGCTATCAATTTATTTATTCGCCATTATGTGAGAAATTTAAATGAGAGCAGAAAAAAAAAAATACTCAAAAATATTGTGTATATTCTTTATTATTATGATTTCATTATTAAAAAAAAATATTCAAAACACGGAGATTACGTTTACAAGTAATTGGAATATACAATTCTCTTATGTCCTTACGGGACATAGAAGTCCTATAAATATTTTTTACTAAAACAAGATAAAACAACGAGATTTACATTTAATTATTTTTTACTTTTCGCTAACCTCTACTAAGGGGTTACTTTTTTATCACCAATATTTTCAAACATGATTCTTTGCTTTAGATATCAACAGCATTTGCTGATAAAATAATCTTTGTGGCAGTTTTCTACAACATTTGCAAGAGAAATCTTTAAAGAGGATTATTGTTCGAGAATCGTGGTAGCCCGAAAATTGACCGCATCGAGCGTTGGCAACATTGGCAGCATTCGACTGCTAGTCATGAAAAATGCAATTAAACCATTTTACATGTTCGCATTGTGTTTGATTTTGATATCTTCTGCTGAATCACATCTATTATATTCCAAGCTCAGTATCCATGTTCTCGTTGATTTTATAGCTGAGTCTTTTTGAAAATTTTACCATACATTAAACAAGTTTTATTAATTTTTAAGACACGTTTTGCGAAAAAAATATTTTTCCTTTGCAATATTTTTCCTTAATTTTTATTTTGTGACTTTGCAATTAACGCTTTTTTATGAATTAATGGTTTTTTACAACAGTTGAAAAATATTTTATGTTTTACATAATACTTTGTTTTTCGATAAAGAGCGGCCGCAGAGATAGAATTATTTTTATTTCATTTCACCGCATTTTCAAAACATTAGTATTCATAGTACATTTCTATAGCACGTGTTAAAGACATATAGGGCGGATATTATTGCTTATAAATAAATGTGAGATGATATGAAACTGTTACTACCACGGCGGCATATGACAAACACATTAAAAATTTATAGTATCTGTTTAAATTAGAAAAAAGAAAAAAACAGATACTCGCTAGCCTTTGCTTTAAATATAATAAAGAAAAAAACAAGATGTGAATAAAAGTAAGGGAGATTAAAATTCTGATATATAATTTACTTAAAAGGTACTAAAATATACATAAAAAATGTCCTTATAGCATAAAAAACCGTCAAAAGATGTTAAAACACCAAACGCTTTCAACAATAATAAACAGCCGTCATCAGGGGGAAAGATCAGAGGAGTGAAAGTTCGTAAAAGTTCTGTACTTAAGTAGCTATAGACGAGTCTATTTCAAAGGAAGGAAGGAGCAGGGGAGAGGGATGGGAAAGTTATAGTTATGTTTCAAAATCGTTAGGATATTTAATGTTCCATACCAGATCCTGGATATATTGTAGGACTATACATCGTTGCAAGTATTCTTCCTTTGAGTTTAAATTTCCAAGGATTCTCTGATTATTGATGCGTAGTAATTTGAGATACGGACAAAAGTATCGCCACCAAAAAAATGTTTTGTTAATTCAAGTAAAATGGTCCATTTTTGTTTGAATTAACAAAATTCTTTTGTTGAAAGTTAAAAAAAAAATAAATGTAACAATCTGTTTCTTTAAGAGTTATTTTTAGTTTCGACAACAAAAACTTTTGTTTAATTGAACAATTGTTTTGTGTAATTTTAAGAATTTTCTTTGTTTTAACAACAAAATTTTTGTTAAAGAAGCAATTATAATATTTCCTTTTAAATTATTCTTGAGAAACAATATTTTAGTTTTGATGGCTCCAGCTATTGAGCATTGTTGGTACGTGTATTTGTTAGTTCTTCAAATGAACATATTGCATTGCATTTGTTAATATTTCAAATGAAGATATGCCAGCGAAGGGGCTCGATCTGTCGACCCCTAGGACAGAAGGCAAACGCTTTAACTGTTCGGTCACTGAGAGTACGACCAAGAGAGGATTCTATGGGCTATAAGAGGAAGGCATTTTGATAAGTCATAGTTCTTCGTTGTAGGTAAAGCGTAAATGCGAAAAATGCAATTTTTATATGATTTTAAAGACTTTTTTTAAATTGCCCTATGCGGGTGTATTTAAAAGATAATTTAATATTTAAATGAATGAAATAAATATCTTTGCGAAAAATTTTAATACTAAAAAGTTGGATAGATGTTTTGATATTTCTATAGCTTGTTAAATAATTGTAAAAACTTTTTAATAACTTGATTTATGTAAAATAAGAAACTTAGCTATTGATTTTAAAATGAATATGTAATTACAAAATGAGTTAAATTAACTAATCAAGTTTTTTTTTTTCCCTTTCTACGATTAAGTTTATAATGAATAATAATTTTAAGGAGCAATTTAATTTTCTTTTTGGATGATTCACATAATTGTAGTTCCTTTTTAAAATGAATTATCAACAATTTTTTAAATAAATAAATATAGGTCATTTTTGATCATTTTTAGCTCAATGGCTATCAAAACCTGAGAGCTAATGTGCCCGCAGGCTCTATATGTAAGTACGTAGCGCGATAACTCTTGATAGAAACATCCGATTTGTTTCAAATATTTTTTCTAGGTTCATTCAAATTAGGCGCTTCCCTGATTAGTTTTGGGGGTTCATTGTTTAAGTATAAAGGGGAGGGGGACGGGAACAACTCCCTCCCTTAACATAGATAAATGGGTTTTTCATGTAGAATTATCAGATTTGCTTCAGTTTTGATATACGGGTTAATTCTGATAAGGCGCTTCCCTGATTAGATTTGGAGGTTCATTGTTTCAGTATAAAGCGGGGGATCGGGGGTGTAATACCCCCTTAATTTAGAATAATGGGTTTTCTCCTCCGAATCGCTTCAAATTCGGTATACTGGTTTATTATGATAAAGAGCTTACCTGATTAGTTTTGGGGGTTCATTGGTTAGGTATAAAGGGGAGTACGGGGACTAATACCCCCTGCACTTAGATAAACGAATTTTTTATGCAGAATTATCAGATTTGCTTCAGTTTTGGCATACCGGTTAATTCTGATAAGACGCTTCCTTGATTAGATTTGGAGGTTCATTGTTTAAGTATAAAGGCGGATTGGGGGTGTAATACCCCCTCAATTTAGAAAGATGGGTTTTCTTATTCGATTTGCTTCAAATTTGGTATACCGGTTTATTATGATAAGGCGCTTCTCTGATTAGTTTTTGGGGTTCATTGGTTAAGTATAAAGGGGGTACGGTGGCTAATCCCCCCTTAACTTAGATAAATGAGATTTTCATTCAGAATTATCAGATTTGCTTCAATTTTGTTATACAGGTTAATTCTGATAAGGCGCTTCCATGATTGCATTTGGAGGTTCATTGTTTAAGTATAAAGGGGGAATCGTGGGGGGTAATACTCCCTTAATTTAGAAAATGTGTTTTCTTATCCGGTTTGCTTCTAATTTGATATACCGGTTTATTATGACAAGGCGCTTACCTGATTAGTTTTGGAGATTCATTGGTTAAGTATAAAGGGGAGGGGGGTACGGGGGCTAATTCCTCCTTAACTTAGATAAATGGGTTTTTCATACAGAATTATCAGATTTGTTTCAATTTTGGTATACCGGTTAATTCTGATAAGGCGCTTCCCTGATTAAATTTAGAGGTTTTCTGTTTAAGTATAAAGGGGGGGATTGGGGGGTAATACCCCCTTAATTTAGAAAAAAGTGTTTTCTTATCCGATTTGCTTCTAATTTGGTGTACCGGTTCATTATGATAAGGCGCTTCCCTGATTAGATTTGGAGGTTCATTGTTTACGTATAAAGGGGGGATCTAGGGGGGTAATACCCCCTTGATTTATATAAATGGGTTTTTCTATCCGATTTGCTTCAAATTTGATATACCGGTTTATTCTGACAAGGCGCTTCCCTGATGAGATTTGGAGGCTCATTGGTTAAGTATAAAGATATGAAATAGGAGGGAGGCTAATCCCCCACTTAATTTATTTTACGAAAGGCATTATTCTTTGAAGTAAGTGTATAATATACAATTAGTTTGAACAGATTGTGAGCTCAATGCCATCAGTTTAACCTGGCACTTTTCTCTTTTATTCTGTTTACCTGTGTTAGAATTTTATATGAAATATATATATATATATATATATATTAAAATCATTTTCTTTCTCTAATAACATCTTTTATTTATCCGACACGGATATATAATACACTCTCAGAAATAGAATTCTCACTTTTGACGATTCAGCAATCCTCAAGCTGTATTTCGTCGTTTTTGACGATCATTTCCTATCACCATCACGTGACTTTTAAGGAAAGGTAAACTCTCAGATATTTGACGAAAGTTTTTTCTCAATCACGGTCAGACTCAATGCATTTTAAGGAAACCGTTGCTGTACCTCCTCAAATCCTGCGATTTTAGCAAGCAGATATTTGCTTGTTTGTATTAGTCCCGTAATAATTTATTTTTAAAACAGCACTTTTTAGTGCTTTTCAAAAAATACTGAAATATAGGTAGTTATTGTTTCTTCATAAGTTATTTTTTTAGCTGTCAAAATTTTTAGGAATGCTTATTATCATTATTATTATTACTTGTGTTGTTGTTCGTTATATTTTAATTCGAAAAGAATATATTTCCTGTGTTCAAAAACATCCAAAAAGAAAATTTGATCAATAAAATTTCAAAGATCCGGGATATATTTTTTAAAAATTTATTTAAGAAGTATATTCTGTTTTCAATCAGATTAAAAATAAACATAATTGATCCCTCTCCCTTTTATAAACAGTAAAGTGTTAAAATCTTATCCACCTACTCAAAGTGATAAAATCTCACGCAATATGCACTTCACAATTCGTTATTTGTGTGCAACAAATTAACCAGACCATATTCTAACCATTCATTGAGCAAAGAAAAATTCACTAATAAATGATTTAATCAAGCCATATTATAATTATTCATTGATCATGAGAAAAACATAATAATAAATTAGCCTTCCTTAAAACTTTCAGCACCGATAAAATTACAATCTTATAAAAATATAATCACGCGGCAGCTTTCATTACATCAGTCTAAAAGCACAGTCATACAAGTCCCCAATAGCCTGGTCGGTAGAGCAAGTGTCTCCCACCCCAAAGACCGCGGGTTCAAGTCACGCCGAGGAAAACGAGAAGTGACTTTTTTCTTCCCTTGGTAGAGGAGCTTCCAAACTGTTCAATAGATGGCGCCACCAGTCCTTTTTTGAGGAAACTTTTGAGGAAATTTATATCGTCAAACAAGTGAAGAAAGTAATTTCATCAATTTGACGAAATATTCGCTCGGAGCATATTCCAGGAAACCGTTTCGTTAAAAACAAAGAAAATTTCGTGAAATCAGAGTATTCATTTCTGAGTGTGTACATAAGAATAAAAAAATAACAGTTTTATTTCATATTGTCATAATGATTCCTTGAAGCAAAGTAAGAATATATTATAAAACACATTAATTTAAAAAATATATTTAATATTCCCAAATAAACTCAAACTTCAATAAAAATGTAAAAAGAATAAATGTTCCGATTCGGACCTATGTCGATTAGTTTTTTTTTTTTTTTTTTTTTTTTTTTTTTTTTTCGTTAAATATTTTATACCGCCCACGATTTTCATCCGAAATGCACGGAGTTGACGTCGTAATAGAAAGATTTTTTTTTCCTTTTAGACGATCTCAATCTTTTCTAAAAATTCGGATTTTTAATCACATTTTCAAAGGAAATCGCAAAAAAAATCCATCTTTCCCGGTAAAGTATTTTATTCCTCCAGAAATTTTAGTTGGAAAATCGCGATTAATTTTTTTGATTTATAAAGCCAGTGGATGTAATTTTTACCAGAAAGTATAAAAATCGAGAGATTTACAATTTTTTCAGTTTTCACATATTGAATATCGCCATTACTTTTCAAATGAAATGACAAAAATTTACAAGAAAATAAAGGTAATGTTTTACTGTTTCAGACGATGCCGAATTTTAAAAACAAATACAGATTTTAACACAATTAAAGAAAAACAAAAAGCCGCGAAATCCGGTAAAATATTTTTTATTCCGGATATTTTCGTTAAAATTTCGCGATTTTTTTTTGAGAAAAGACAGCGAGTCGAAAATAATGTTCACATAAATTAATAAAATATCTCTGTGATTTAGGATTTTTTTTTTCTGTTTTCTATGAACTTTTCGTGATTGTTTGCAATTAATTTGTTTCTTGAGAACTACTTTAAATTAAAAGGAAACTTTAAATTAAAGGGAAGGAAATTTAGGAGGAGTTTATAAATATAAAGTTCTTTGAAGTTGCCCGGGAAAAACACAGCCGAAGGCATCGGGGAATCCTGTCGAGAAGGGTGAATCCCTGCTAGTATATAAATAAGATCCGTTCAATAAAAAATATTTCAGAATACTTAGTTTTTCTTTATGCGACAAATACTTTATTTCCTAAAAAAATGTCTTTGCCATATATTATTAGGTAGCTTTCTTTACAATAAAGCTACCTATTGCAGCCGTTCGGAGGAAAGCGATTTCAAAAAATTTTGGTATATTTTCATCGATCATGACCCCCAGACCCCGAAACCACCCTCCGTTCAAAATTGATATATATATATATATATATATATATATATATATATATATATATATATATATATATATATATATATCAATTTTGATTTTTATATATATAATATATATATATATATATATATATATAATCTGACATATGTCACACTGTAACTCCCGTAATTATGAACCGATTTCGATGTTATTCGGTGTGTACATAGTACATACCAATGTCTCGACCGAGTTCGTTGGCCAGCTTCATCCGCCGTTTTGTTTCAAAATGGCGGCCATTTAAAAATTTTAAAAAATTTTAAAACTTGAAATGTGGTACCAAAAAATTAAAAATGGAAAAATATTTTTTTCTTATGTATTTGACCTTTATACAAAGATTCCGGAGCAGTTTTTGTTTCGTCTATATCTTAAAAAATGGCTGAGTTATAGCATTTTGAATTTCTAGCGTGGCTGACATTTTGAAACGTCCTGAATTTTGTCACGCGATAAAAGGCGTATTTATGAACCGATTTGGATGTAATTCAGTCTGTGCATAGTACATACCAATCTCTCGACCAAGTTCGTTGGCCAGCTTCATCCGACGTTTTGTTTCAAAATGGCGGCCATTTAAAATTTTTAAAAAATATTAAAACTTGAAATGTGGTACCAAAAAATTAAAAATGGAAAAATATTTTTTTCTTATGTATTTGACCTTTATACAAAGATTCCGGAGCAGTTTTTCTTTCGTCTATATCTTAAAAAATGGCTGAGTTATAGCATTTTGAATTTCTAGCGTGGCTGACATTTTTAAACGTCCTGAATTTTGTCACGCGATAAAAGGCGTATTTATGAACCGATTTGGATGTAACTTCGTTTATACATAGTACATACCAATGTCTCGACCGGGTTCGTTGGTCAGCTTCATCCGCCATCTTGTTTAAAAATGGTAGCCATTTAAATTTTTAAGAAAAATTTAAATTTGAAATGTGGTACCAAAAAATTAAAAATTGAAAAAATATTTTCTTCTTATGTGTTTGACCTTGATAAAAAGATTCGGGAGCACTTTTTGTTTCGACTATATCTTAAAAAATGGCTGAGTTATAGCATTTTGAATTTCTAGCGTGGCTGACATTTTGAAACGTCCTGATTTTTCTCACGTAATAACAGGCGTATTTATGAACCAACTTGGATGTACCTTGATGTGTACATAGTACATACAAATATCTCGACCGAGTTCGTTGGCCGGCTTCATCCGCCATCTTGTTTCAAAATGGCGGCCATTTAAAAAAATTAAAAAATAAAAAAATTTAAATGAGATACCAAAAAATTGGAAAGTGAAAAAGATTTTTTTTGTATGTGTTTGACCTTAATACAAAGATTCCGGAAGAGTTTTTCTTTCGTCTATATCTAAAAAAAATGGCTGAGTAATAGCATTTTGAATTTCTCTTGTGGCTGATATTTTAAAACGACATGATTTTTGTCACGCGATAACAGGCGTAATTATGAACCTATTTGGATGTAACTTGGTCTGTACATAGTACATACCAATGTCTCGAGCGAGTTCGTTGGCCAGCTTCATTCGCCATGTTGTTTCAAAAGGGTTGCCATTTAAAAAAAATTAAATTTAAAATTCAAAATGAGGTATTAAACAATTGGAAAATGAAAAAGATTTTTTTATGTGTTTGGCCTTGATATAAAGATTCCGGAGCAGTTTTTGTTTCTGAAAATTTGTTCTTTTGTTTATATCTTAAAAAATGATTGATTTACAGCACTTTGAATTTCTAGCATGGCTAACATTTTGAAACGATCTTGTATTTGTCACGCGATAACACACGTATTCGCCTCTTTCGATGTAAGAAGGCATGTGGATAGTATACATCAACACCTCGACCAAGTTCGCTGGCCAGATTCATCAGCCATCTTGTTTCAAAATGGCGACCATTAAATTAAAATATATATATACATATTTAAAGTGAGGTGCAAAAGAATTAGAAATTGAAAAAGGTTTCTTTCTTAAGTATTTGGCCTTGATATAAGGATTCAGGAGCATTTTATGTTTGTCTTTACCTTAAAAAATGGCTCAGATATAGCAGTCTCAATTTCTATTGTGGGTGACATTTTGAAAAATCTGATTTTTTGCATGCGACAGCGCTCCTATATATTAACCGATTCCGATGTGAGTGAGCATGTGCACAGCAATTACTAAGGTCTCGACCAAGTTCACTACTTAGCCTCATCCACCATGTTTAGAAATTGCCGAATTTGGCAGCCAAATATATGTTACTTTAAAGAAAAGCAGCTTGGATAAAGCTGACTAATTTCGCGAAATTCTCATTCATTATATTGATAAAAATTAGTATTGAATCTCCTATATTCGGTTTCCACTAAATTGAGCTTCGTGTGTTTGAATGATATAATTTGGCTTTTTTTAAATAAGGATTATGAAAGCTACCTCTTCCTCCCGGCACTGGCCGGAAAGACTTTTTTATTTCTTATTCTTAAAATTAAGACCTCAACGAAGAATTGTCTATGTATTGTACACATTATTTTGATATAATTTGCCTTGGGGTTTTGCCTTGGGCACTTTTCTAAATTTTAAGGGCATCCTTAATGTCCCCCGGGGGTAAATTTGGGGTGAGGAGGAGGGAGTTGCATAGCATGAATAAGTGGTCACAAGACTTTTTAACAATATGTCACATGTGGGGGGTCGGTAAAAGTTAAAAAAATGCCCCCCTTTAGGTCTACTATCGCGCCTCCTGAAATACATCCTTCCCCTTCTCTTTGAAATACCGTTTACAGAAACTGTACATCGTGGTATTACTGTATATGGTGACTATATCTAATAGGACTAATACAATGTAGCAATTTCATAAATTTCACTCAATTATTTCTATCTGAGGGCAAAAACTTATTGATACACACTCGTATACTTTCACATGTTCTGTTTGCCAGATGTTAATAGCCAAGAAAATAGACAATGATTTCGCTACGTACAGCAGCCTTTTTCATAACGGAATTTCGTTCTTCAATCTTCTAGTTCTATTGCATGTCTGTTAAATTTGTGTTTTAATTATATCGCACACCCGCAAAAAAAGAGACACATCGCGCAAAAATTCCTGTTGCGTTTTATTCCACTAATAGTTCTGTCATAGGTACATCTTGCTGCACAAACATTTTCATAGCTGAAGTTATACGGAAAATCTCTTTATTACGCTATATATCCATTTGTGCCCACAAAAGAGGGCTGGATTGTGTTGGGAGGTAAAATTATCCAACCCTCCAAAACTCATCATGCTTCTTCATTATTAAAGGTTTTATGCTTTTATGCACGTTTTTATTCCTGCATGCAGAGATAAGTGCTATAATTTCATGTTACAGCATAACCATGACAGATTTTCTTTTACCTCTCCTGTGAAATTTACTTTTGTCAAGATGTGTCACTTTTCTTGCGGGTGGGCGATATTATTTTATTTAATGTTTGTTGAAGTTTTAATTTTATTTTGGGAAAATAGGCATACAAAAACGCTGAACAATTCATACTGCTTTAAGTGCAAACGGGTTAGTCTTTTGTAATCGGATTGAATGCGCAAAAATAAAATAAAAATTTATCCTTGAAAATTATTTAAAAATACATCAAAAATCAGTAAACTATGGTATAGTTTTTAGAAAAATTGTATTTGAAAGATATTTTGCCCCATTCGGCTGGGTAAAAACTGAAATTGTGCGATTGTGCGAAAATTGTGCGTTTTTTAGAAGCCATATTTTTGCTTTATAATATACATCCTACCTATATGAAATTCATAAAGGTCTTTAATGTCTTGAATGAAAAGTGAATATATATATACACAGAAAAAATTAAATTATCTGATGAGGTTTTTTTCTTAAATGATTTAACATATGTCTTCACTCCTTGGTGACGAGCGACCAGTATTCGTGCCATGTAAGGTGCTCAGAATCAGTGATTATTCTCATCAGTAAATTTTTATTGTAAATTTTACCTTATTTAATCCGCGCATTTTCCCGATTCAATGAGGCAAAAATTTCTGTTTTAAAAAAACGGTGATAAAAGATGAAAAATTCTGTAAAACACGCTCGTCCCGCACTGCAAATTAAAATGTCTGAAATTCAGACACTTAAGTGTCTGAAACGGAGTGTTCAATTTTCAGACATTTTAAAATGTCTGAATTTTTTTAGACACTTTTTGCGTCTGAATTTCAGACACTTCAAACGTCTGAATCGCACCCATTTTTTGTAAGCATCATACGTAGCCATGTTTGACCACGTTGGATCCTGAAAAAATATTTGGTCCTGCCCCCTCCACCCCCCATACAGCCTGATTTTCTTCTGTGCTCCTAATTTTGGTATGCAATTTTCATTAAGATGATAATTTAAATCTTTTACCACATTGTATTTATTATAATCAATATTTTGAACTTCAGGAGTAGAACAAAATTAAAACAAAAAATATTTATTTAAATATTAAGATTTTTTTTTAATCTTATTTTACTTTGAAAGGTCAAAATATTGATCAGTACATTTATCAGTACAATTTCGAAACAGATTTAAAATATAAGCTTTACAAATATTGCACATCAAATTTGGTGGCACTAAAATCGTAGGGGGGGGGGCACTGCCCAGTATGCCCATGCTTTAATCAAGAAGTTCTTTTGAAAAAAATACAACCCTGCATTATTGTTATCTAAATTGAGATGCCCGGTATTCGGGAGTATCCGTTGTGGATGTTAATAGACATTCTCGAATAGCGGACACCTCTATTTAGCGAATACTTTTTTAATCCGCAAGGCATAGATATTTGTATATTTTTTTACCTCACAAAAGCAGACATCTTCGATTATCGGGAAAATTCAGCTGCCCCGCAGTGTCTCTATTAAGGTACACGGATAAATATATGCATATATATTTTATAATCTTTTCCCACTCTAAAAGTTCAAAATATTTAATATACTCGGCGGTTGAATGTCGAAAAACATTTAAAATATCAGATGTAAGAAAATTGCAAGTAAATCCCCCCCCCCCCCCAAGATAAAAATGAAAATTCATAATTTTAAAGTTAGATTTTTTAAAAATTATATTGCCACATAGGCACTTTTACATATGCATCAGATGATAATCACAACAGCTATTTAACTATGAATAAAAAAATAAATATTCTACTTTAATAACATTGAGAAAAAAATTACTTCTGTATTTTGTTAAATATATATTGGGTTTTTAATCTTGTCCTACTATAAAACTTCAAAACTTTAATTATAATCAGTGCAAGATTTAAGATATCAGCTTTACGAAAATTTCAAAGAAATCCCGACCCCCTCCCAGAAAAAAAAAAAAATTAAAATCCTTATCATTTAAAAATTAGATTAAAAAAATTATATTTTTACATGGGCAAGTTTTTATGTAGATCAGAGGGTAATCACAAAGGCTATTCAACTATCAATAAAAATAAATAAATATTCTATATTAATAACACGAAGAAAAAATAACTTATAGTCTCGAAACTTCTTTTGTCTTAAATATATATCTTAACATCTGTCATTTTTGTATTTTTCGTATAAGTTTATGTTTTATCTTCTACATACTTCCTTTTATTTCCTGTTTAAAAAGTTTTTGAATGACTAAATATTTACAATATTAAAAAGTAATTATTATGACAAATTAAATTTTACATTATTCTCATAACCATGTAATTAAAGATTACAATTCTACGATAGAAAATCCTTTTCATTAGATATCTTCAAAGAAAAATAAATTTAAAAGCATGAAAAGAAACAAACGCTTATCAGTAAACGTTAATCTCAAAATGACTCATGGAATGGAAGATCTTTCTACACGCAGCAAATTCGAAATAAATAAATGATTTCGTTTTTCCTGACTCATCGCTGTGACGTCTGTTAGCAGGTCTACAGATTTACACGTTAAAATGTTTAATCGCTTATAAATATATGTAAAAAATACTCGAGATATACATTCTTTTTCAATGATACATATATACATAAATTTATAAAAATTGATTTTTATTCCAAAAGCAAAAGTCTATAAATATATTTTTTTTATTTCAGTTGAATATTGCTCTGTTA
This sequence comes from Maratus speciosus, assembly GCA_963932465.1. NCBI lineage: Eukaryota > Metazoa > Arthropoda > Arachnida > Araneae > Salticidae > Maratus > Maratus speciosus. The sequence goes on from OZ010787.1 coordinate 21,854,664, forward strand.
AAAAAAAAAAAAAAACTCCGAAAATACCGGGATTTGACAGAAAAAATCCCGGGATTTTCGGGATTAAAAATAGAGCGGAATCCCGGAATCCCAGGATACGGGATTGTAATCCCTATGTAGGAAGTAAGAAAGAATTAGGAAATCTTTCAAAGCTTTTTTTTTTTCTTTATATCATTGTGGTCGTTTAGTGATAGATAAGAATTAGAATTGAAACAGATAAGAATTGAAACTAAGAACTCCCATGGAAAACAAGAGAATGAATTTAACTTAAAATGTGATATTATTACTTTAAATTAGGGGAAACATATGAGAATTTAAAATATATAATTTGTAATAAAAGGCAACGTCATAAGTTAAAAAAATATATACTTCTAGAATTAGCGGGCTTTTTGCAAACAAATTCAAAACTAATACCATTTTATGCAAGATTTTGATCAGTGCTATTTAGAAAATCATAAAAAAGAACACTAAATTTAGTACTAAAAAGAAAAATTGTGACACTTACTTTAATCCTGTTGCAAGAAGTAAGATAAATTCCTCGATTTGAAATTTTAAAAACTATTACAGTGAGGAGCAAAGACTTGCATCTTTTTAGAAGGGAAGGCGTTAATACATCCGACTAAGCATACTTAGAGAATGAAATGCTTCATCCTCAAAATATACTCCGCCAGACAAAAGTTCTTTTTTACCAGCTTTTATAAAGACGAAGTACAATAACACTAAATCTCGATACAAATTAACACTAAGTACGTTCCACACCACACACACCTTGCCACACACTTTGTAGAGTTCCCGGATGTAATCTTCAAGTGTTGTCTCTATCCCGAATTATATCGACGACAGCTTATAAGAGTCATTGGGTGTCAAGCACGTAAGTCAGATGTATATATTCAATACATAAATAAACTAAGTGAATACGACTTAAAATCACAGAACTTGAAATTTCGCAAAAAAATAAATACGCGTACATAAAACAAACTTTCAGTTACTACAACGTACGTTCCAACGAAAGACATCTAAAACGCATGCGCAACTACAGTGCCCCCTGGTGGATACATTCTCCCTCCCAGTATAGTGAAATTTAATCAATTATGCTTTCTTTATGTCTGATAATTAAAAATATATGATATTTCTTTTCTTATAAATGGCTATAGAATAATTTTACGTTAAGGAAAATGTTACTAAAAATTTTACTTCAGAGAAATCCACCTTCCTTTGAACACTTCGTAGAAGACAATTTTAATTCTTTTCTTCTTTTGATATTGATATATTTCAAATTTATCTCAAAACGGTGTGTGTGTGTCGGGGGGGGGGGGGGGGGGGAAGAGTCCATTGAGAAAAAAAAAAGTTTTATTTTCAAAAATGTCGTTTGAAACTTATTTTTGAACGATTAATTTTTATATTTATTTTTATGTTTGTATCTTTAAACATTTCTTGCCCGAGGAGTTCTGTCAAAATATTCTTAGTTTGCCTATTTCATGTTTATGTTCTGCATTTTAGAAAAGCGGATTTCGCTGTTGACCCCAGACCCAACTGTTCCAAAATCTTGTCCCTCCCTAAATTTCTTTCCACCGGTACATCTCTTAGTATTTAACGGGAGGGTGTGGCTCTTCCTTGGACATACGTGCGTACGTCCATGATTGCGAGTAATTTTTGAAAATAAATATTTTTCATGAAAAGCAATTACTGATTTATTTATTGCGCCAAAAATAACTAAGTCCCAAAACTTTAGTAAGCTAACTATTTCAATTTTCCAGACGTCCCATAATCTAAACAAATTACTTTTTTTAAAAAAATATAAAATACCAAATTTAATGGATAAAAATATTTTAAACATCTGTTATCCATTCGAAAACAATTTTCTGGTGGTGCTGTCATACATATTGCAATACAGTTATACATACAGTCATCACACATATGATACAATTGTATCGCATTTAGACACTTAAGTGTCTAAATTTCTAAATGTCTTAATTTCAGACATATCGCCATTTTTCAGACATGTTTATCAGTTCATTTATGCCATGATCATAGTAAGACACTTATGTGTCTAAAATTTAGACACCTGTGATGTCTGAAATTTCAAATTTAGACACTTAAGTGTCTGAATAACTTTTTCAGTCACATATGTGTCTTAATTTAAGACGCCTCTATTTGCAGTGCGAAGGAGTTAATACTGAAGAAAAGATTTAATCACTTTAATTTAGACATATTATTTTGGGAAATGAGTGATAAAGCAACAATTATCGTAACGAAAAAGTTCTACATAAACAAGAAGTTTTACCTCCTTTATTCGGACATTGATCCATTCTATTTTTTTTTTTTTTTTTTTTTTTTTTTTTTTTTTAAACTTTCAACATTTTTCTTTAAATACAAATATATCCACCGTATTCTGTATATAATTTCGGCTTATATATATATTTTAAAAGATATTATACACAATATATTTAGCATTTATCGGTAAAATATAATGTTCCAATATTTAAATTTATTACATGAACTATTATTAAAGTCAAATTAATTTTAATATTTTAGAGATGTGAAGTAAATTCTTTTTACAGAATATTCAGATTTATATCCCAATATCTAAGATAAATTGTCTGAAGTATAAAATATATGAAAATTTTCAGACATAAAGCAGTAAAAAGATCGATAAAAGTGTGCTTAAAGTACCTCAATATAAATAAAGAGTTAAAAGAAATACCTAAAGTTTGAAACAGCGAAACGTATTTAAAGAGAATTATGGATTAAAATAAAGAAGTATGGGATATAATATATAATACATTTTACCTTGAAGATGTATATTTTAATAATGCCATAAACGAAAGGTAATAGGAAAAGAGGTTATACTTACCGATTTTAAAACACTAAATATATCGTCCGCTACATATTAAGCATCTTACATATTTTAGAAGCATTGAATTTTTTTACATATTTTAATAAAAATAAATAATAATTTAAAGTATATTATAGTTTTATATATTTTCTACAAAATATAAAACTGTACCGTAATCAAATTGATTGTTTTAATCTCATAGAACAAACAAGCTAGTTTAAAATTACGAAGGAAGTTACTAAGCTATTTTGAACTTACCAAGGAAAAAAAGACTAAGTAAATCTAAGACTAAGTAAATGATAAGATCTAAGTAATTTTAAAATTAATTGCAATGAAAATGCATTATGTGTAATATCTAGTCTAATAAATTTTAATAATCACGGGAAATATTTACAGGGTGGTTAATAATTAGTGATTAATAATTACATCATTCTGAGAGCAACTGCTTTGCGATGGCTCTTACCTTAAGGGACCGTGCTTTGCTAGTCAAGCTTTATTATCAACGGAACGAGAATTGCAATGCTGCTCTGCGTGAATTTCGCCGATTGAAGAAGTTGCGAAAAGGACCGATGAGCATAACAAATTTACGAAAGATGATTCAGCGATTTGAAACTACAGGGACTCTAGCACGGCAACCAGGCCAAGGACGCAAAGTGACTAGTCAGAAACAAGTTGACGAAGTTGCAACTGCTATTGTCGAACAGGAGATGGAAAACGTGCAGGGTACCAGCAGCGCTCGGGCAGTATCTCGGCACACGTAGATCCCATACTCAACGGTGAGGAAGATCCTGCATCAGATGTTACAGTTTTATCCGTACAAAATCTCTTCTCTTCAATAATTGCTCCCAGCCGATGCGGTCACACGATTGGATTTTTCATTGATATTTTTAGCACGCATGCAAGTTGATGCTGCATGGCCGTGGCAGATTTTATGGAGCGATGAAGCGCACTTTCATTTGAACGCTGGCATTAATATCACAACTGCCGCATTTGGGCTGCGAATAATCCGCACGCTTGTGTGCAAGAGCCTTTCAATTCGCCAAAAGTCACAGTGTGGTGTGGCTTTACAGCATCCTTTATCATCGGTCCTTACTTTTATGAAGAAAATGGAACAAGTGGACCAGTGACCTGTACCGTTACTGCTGCCAGGTATGCAGATATGTTACAGAAATTCACGATTCCACAACTACAGCAGCGAGGATGTCTCGATTCAACCATATTCCTGCAGGATGGTGCACCACCCCATATTGGACTTAGGGGACAACGTGTGTTGCGGCAACATTTATCTGACAGCAGAATTATTAGTCGTGCATTTCCTACGACATGGCCACCGAGGTCGCCCGATCTCAATCCTTGTGATTTTTGGTTGTGGGGATTTCTTAAAGGTGTTGTTTATCAAGGACATGTCTCCGATATCACAACGTTAAAAGATCGAATAACGTTACAAGTGAGGCAAATCAACTCTGATATGCTGCGAGCGGCAGTAGAAAACGTCGTGCATCGTATGCAGTTCTTGGAATATAGCAATGGTGCTCATATTGAACCTAATTTGTAAGTAAAAAACATTTGTTGTGAATAAAATTGATGTGTACTGTATTGTTTGCAATTTAATCCTTCAATAGTTACACTTATACACTTTTTCAGCGCCAAAATTGCGCCTAGTGGCGAATTTTGGAACTTTTTTTTTTTTTTTAGAATTCGAAATCCCATGGTCTACTATGCATTCTCATGAAATTTGGTTATGTTCCGTCCAATACTTTACTCGCTAGAGAGCTCTGAACACCTCACGCTAATTAATAACCACCCTGTATTTTAAAAGACATATTTATCAGTAAGTGTTTCTTATTAGATATTTTATGAACGGCAATGACAGGAAATGGCTTTATTATATCACATGTAGAAGCGCCATTTTCCAATTTTTAAACGACACATTCTGGTTCATTTTACTAACCTGTGGCGCTGAGCATGTTCTACGTAGAACAGAGTGAGGTGATTATTTGTCATTTCTAATAAAGATCTATATATCTGAATAACTAAATTGAAGTGAAACAAAAAATCCCAGACAGATAATCTAATTCCGAAAATTTTAATATGTTTTATTGTTTAAAAAATATATATAATATTAATAAAATTTAAAAAAATCGGACCAATAATCACCCCAGTAATAGGGTGATTATTGGTAAGGGTGAAGTTATTATTTGTCATTAATTATGATCAACCCCTACATTAGGCGCAGGTTTCAAAAGGGTGAAAACTATTCCCAACAAACTTCCAAGTTTTTCAAACATTGGATAGCATTTCCTAGTCTCTAGTTCTTTCATTTTTGGAATCACGTAACCAGTAAGTAAGCCTTTACAGCTCTATCCAACTTCAGCTCCTTTTGCCGAAAGGGTTCAAGCCCACGTAGCACTGGGTCAAATCACACAATAAGAAAGCCATCCATCATTCTCCCCGACCTCGCATGGCGAGAAAAACTAATCCTTTCTTTGAAATGGCAGATTTCCTTAGCGATGATCCGTATAAGCATCCATTTTGTTGCCTGGACGGAGGGGAAGTGGGTGCTTTATGTATCAAGTACACTTATGCGCAAATGTACAATAAATATGCGCCAATTCAACTGTTAGTACTATGTAGGCTTATCTAATAAAAGGAACTTATTCTGTAATCTTTCTGAGAATTTGTTTTTTCTTATACGCTTTTTTCTTTGTAAATAACTATATATACGCTAACCCTTTATGTACTGGATTATGAATTCATGAAAATTTTATCTTCTAAAGCATTTTTCGTGAATTGTTTAAACTACATTAGAAAATTTACATAATCATTTAATACATTTTAGAAGGATTTTAGAAAGATTGAAGAATTTAGAAGGATTCATTAAATTTGAATTTAAGGGATTTTGTGCAAAATTGATAACTTCTCTCAAATCTTTTATTTAAATATTTTTCTAGTATTTTGCAGAATTAAGAAATATACAAATATAATGTTCTTACAAATATAATGTTCTTACAAATATAATGTTCTTACAATAGAAATATTTCCGAATTGAAAAATCCCTACCCCCCCCCCCCCACCCCCCTCCCCAAAACACCAAAAAAGCTGAAAAGATGCAAAGTCAAAAGAAATCATCCTTTTAAAAATATTTTTGTTTTGTGTAATACATAATGCTTTTGGAAAAAGATAAAGTAACGTATCAATAACTCATTCCAAACTGTATTACAAGTAATCGATGTATCAAATGAATTTTATAACAAGTTATTTTAATTGTACTTATAAGTACTGTCAGTAGATAAAGGGTTAACTAACTGTGATCTATTTGCATATGGTGACAAATTTCAGAAATAAATGATACACTATCGAGTAAATCTGAAGATATTAAAGTGCAGTCGAACAAAAGAAAGAAAAAAGGAAAGAGATACATTTTAATCACCCCCATTGTACAATTAAAAAAAAAAAAAAAGGGAAAAGAAATAGACAGTTATGTCTTTTTTGAAATAGACAATCATGTCCAGAAATTATGTCTTTCTTCAATGTATGTTGTCTTAAAAAAATAGATTTCTCGTTAAATTTCATCTTAGAGTAGCAAACTTGGAAGTCATTCGTGCCAGTAGTGTATAATTTATAGAGATTTAAAAATTTTGAACTCTCCGTTACAAAGCAGATTGCAATGCGGTTAGTTCTTTAAGCATAAATCCAGAACTATTTTTCAGAATAAGCTGTGATTTTATAATTCTCATACCTCAAGCATTTATAAATCGATTTTTTTTATATATATATAAAAGAACTTAGATTATAAGTCCTAATTTCTGCCGAAAAAAGTATTTGTAATTAATTTTCAAAAATAAATAAATATACACACACTCATATATATATATGTATGTATATATATATAAACTTTTTCTAAAATTAAACCATTATACATAAAAAAAAGCAAAAAAGAAAAAAAAATTCTAAACCATTACAAATTATCAACAAAAATTGAAGAGCTAAGTGGAAGAACATGTTAAGACTGTTCTCAAATCCAAAGGGTCAACTTTCTGACATAAGTTTTAATTCATTTTTGTTCAGAAACGCGTGAAACTAGAAGGTGGCGTTATTCAGAAACTATGTCATCGAACTGTTTTTTACGTTTTCTCGTAAACGCAATAGATCTTTCTGAAAATACTGTCAAAGTTGTCATTTTGAACCGAACGAAAGAAGAAAATCCCAGTCAGTAAGGGGAGAAAAATACCGTGTCACGTAATCAAAATCGCTTATAACTCAATAGGTAATTGATTGATCAAAAATTGGAAAAAACAGTTCAATCCAAATCGCTTCCATGGCCAGTCTTTCTAATTTTATATCTTTCCGTTAAAAAATGAAATTGTAAATATGTCAAAACGTTTTGCGCTTGTTGAGCAGAGCAGTTAAGAACAGCCTTAAAACAGTATCTTTGGAAATATACCTTAAGGTGGTTCTCATATATTCACTGCTCAACAATACGAAACTTTTAGACACATTTTCTGACTCATTTTTAACTATAAAGGCATAAAATTTACAAGCCTGACTATTGAAGGCATTTGGAAACGAATAGCTTTCTCCATACTTGATAAATTACAATACTTATAGAGATAACAGAGATTCTTGTCACGTGACTGTCACGTTTTTCTCTTTTCCTGTGATATCGCTTGCGGAAATTCGATTCAAAACGCTAACTTTGGCAGTATTTTCAGAAAGACATATTGCTTTTATTTATGAAAAAAACGACATTTACATAGTTTCTGAATAAGAATACCTGCCAATCTTACGCGTATAACGCGTTTCCAAAAAGAAATGAATTCATAAATGTGTCGAAATGTAGCTCCTTTGGATTTGAGAAAAGCCTTAAAAATGAGAGAAATATTTTCACAAATCTACTTTTTATTATACAGATTCAAAAATTATCATGTTTTTAATCCTTTATTCTGAACTACATTAATCTTTTAATGAATCCTTATTTGAATTTTGAAATGTCAGTAGAAACGATGACTAAAACACTGTAAGTAATCGTTAATGTTTACTGTTATGTGTTTTCTGTTTTGGTAACACATAGTAATCTAAAATATACTGTAAAATGTTCCCATAAATATGTATGTAGTATTCATTAAAAGAACCTTAATTGTATGTCGAGAAAAAACGGACTTTTTTGTTGAAACTGAGTCGGGCCAAACTTCCAATTTTTATACCGGGCCGGGAAAAGATAGCTTTCGTTCGGGCCGGACCTGGAAATTCCGGCCCGTGCAGACCTCTAAAAACCGACAGGAGTAAAATGTAATATATATATATACATATATATCTTTTTCAATTGTTATTATTTGAACATGTGTGTATCTATCGGTTCGGTCCCTTCCTAATAAATAACTAAATAATTGTCAAATGTTAACTGTAATTCCTTCTAGCCAATTCTAATAAGCTCCTTGAAAAGCTAAGAAGGAATTAATTCTTAAAAATCAATGATGGTTTTAGAAAAATAAAAGTTCCCTTAGATTTAAAAAAAAAAAAAAAAAATGTTATTTTTTTTTTTTTTTTAGAATAAAAGAAAATTTTCTTTATTTATTTTAATTCACCGAGAAAAATACAAAATTTAAAGTTTAATTAATTGAACAAGTTTTAACAAAGTTTTTCTCTTAAATAATAATTCAAAGTATTTTTTTTTATTTTATTATTATTTTTTTTTTTATGTACCAGAGGCTGTGCCCCTTACGAGCTAAGCCCTCAAAACCCTGTCCAAACCTCGCCGGATTGTTAAACATGGTAATTTGAGTTGTTTCAAAAAATAAAATCTGATTATAGTAGATTGAATGATATTCCACAAATGAAAATGTAGTCATATTTAAAGGAATATTGTAACATATGAAATTGGCAGGTGTTTTCATGCAGATACTATGCGATCGAGTGTTCATTTTTTAATAAAAGCAAAAGATCATTCATAAAATACTGTCAAAGCAAAACCTGTCGTCACGTGGAAAAAATCGCTTATAAATATAACTCATTGATCAACGATTGGTAAACACTATTCGATGCCAAATCTCTTCAGTAGTCATGCCTGCAAACGTCATGCTTTTGCATTTAAAAATGTGTCCGTAAATATTTAAAAACTCCGTGTTGTCGGAGGGACATATGTCTTTGATAAAGTCCTTAAAAGGTGACATAATCTTAGATTAGTTCGGATGATGAAATTAACACCATTTTCAAAAGAAAATATCATTTTCATATATGGAACAAGTTAGTTTGATTGCGCCAGTATAATGTCATATTCAATAAACTTTAGCTTGCATTTAAAGTTCCCAAAATTTATTAGTTTTTTTCTACATTTCTTTTCTTCTATCCCTTGAAATCAAAATTAACCAATAAAACTAAAATCTGAAACATTTAAAAATAATTGATGGAAATGATGCACTAATCTTGAACGCATAGACAATTATTCTGTTGATGAAAATGACACAAATTCCCAAAAGAAAAAATGCCCTTTCATCCAAAAAGAATGTACATCAGCACAGATTGTTTAGAACAATATTTTAATTAAAATTGTATTATATAATTTTTATATTCCATTATAACGAAGTCTTTTTAAAGAAATGTACTTGATAAAAGTTCTCAAAAAAAAAAAAAAAAAAGCAATTTAACAAATTACAACGACCATTTGGAAAATGGTTTTTTCGAAGACTAAATTTTAAGACATAAAAAATCGCACGGAGTTGATCCTACATTACGTACGCCATGAATTAAACATTAACATTCCTTGGACCCATCATGAACAAATTTTAAACGAAATTTCAATTTTACAATTTTCGGTACTGTAAATTTTTAAACTTCTACGGAGCTGGTCATACATTACGTACGCCATGAATTAAAAATTAATAGTGTTATTAAAACACTACACGTAAAAATTGCAAGCGACAAAAATCACCTGCGACTCGTCAGATTTCGTGAAACTTACGTATTATCCAAGCATTTCATTGGCTGTTCGTTTTTTTTAAGAATCACTACAGCAAGGAGAGATAGTTAATGTTAAACCTATGGGAGCTTCTTTTCGTAATTTCTGTAAAAACATTGTGGCAGAGTTTTAATGAAATGATATAAAAGACTAAAATATATGTTTAAAAAAGAGCGAAACATTACAGACACAGTTTTTTAACTTCAAGAACTTTTTTAAATTAATGTATTCCATTATAATGTAGTCTTTTTAAAGAAATGTAGTATTTGATAAAAGTTCTCAACAAAAAAGAGAAAAAAAAACCTTTTTTAAAATTCTATACTTCACCAGGCTACAAAATGGATGCCCCTACATCCCTGCAGATTAATCGAATGCGTTAATCCAAAGAGGAAAGCTCCCCGTTCCTTCACCTGACAGCCCGACACCACCCATCTTGCCCTTTCAGGGAAGAGAGCGTGCAGTGTGGGTTTTCACGGCCGAAAGACACCAGTCTCCCGGTGTTGGTCCTAACAGTCACAATACAATGTATGGCGTCCCCCGATCACGAAACAGAATTTCGGAAATGCCCTTGCACTCTGGGACTCACGATCAGCGTAAAAAAGATCAGAGACGAATATATTAAAAAACCTCCACACCCAGAGTGTCTCACGTGAAAAAAAAAAAAAAAAAAAAAAAAAAAAAAAAAAAAAAAAAACACTATTGTATAAACAAGAAAGAAAAATCATGCGTTACACTGTAAACGCAAACGTCTGAAATTCAGTTAAAAAGTGTCTCAACTGGATGGTCACATTTTAAGTGAAAAAATGTGTCTTACTTTTTAAGACACCTTTTTGCATCGGAAGTTGAGACATTGGAAACGTCTTAAAACGCCGCCATTTTTAAAACACTTTAAATGTCTTAAAAAGCAGTCATTTTTTAGACATTCTAAACATAAAAAATGCTGCCATTTTAAAACACTTGAAACGTCTTAAAATGCCGCCATTTTTTACACATTTAAAACTCATAAAATGAGGTCTTTTAAGACACTCGAAACATCTTACAAGATTTTTTCTCTCTTATTTACTCTGTTTCATTGACAGTAGGCTAAAACTTAGACTTACCGTCAAACTACAAAGCAAAATAAATGTTTGATAATTATGGAAGACTACAACAGACTGCATACTATACTGTCATAATTTATTTTGTATTGCAGCAGGCCATGTGCAATGTTGCCAAGTATATTTTTAACATACTGGCACTTAACCTTTTATATTCATTTTTAATGATGAGAATATTACCAATTAAGCATCGAAATTTTTTCAAAATAACAACTTTAAATGAATCTATTTTGATTCTTACATATCTGTGGCAGGAAATTATTCTTTTGAAAGCAAACAATCTGCCAGGATATTCCCTATCTTGTCCTTCAAGGAATTAAAATTATTTTATAAAAGTTACGATCTTCTTTAAGTACTTTCAAAAAATGTTTTTTCCTGGTCAATATCCAAAACACATTTATGGGCTCATTTTTAGGTGCAGGTGGAGTGCTTTGTATTCAAACAGCTTTTTTTCCCCAAAACATTATTGAAATATAAGTAAAGTATAAAACTGAATTTAAGGAATATGTCAAAATGTAACCATGGTGTGTATTTGAGAACAGGGAAATATTTTTTCTCAGCTTATTGTCCATAAATTATTAAATAAATCTTCTCTCGCCATTTTTCTGATAGTGCATCCGTTTTCGAGTTTATTTTTTTTTTTTGTTGTTGTTTTCTTTTTATTTATTAAGAGTCTACATAAGTGACCTTAACATGATCATGAAAATTCATGAAGAAAAGTATGTGAATACTCACCTGTTATCTATTTTAAAAAAAAAAAAAAAAAAAAAAAAAAAAAAAAAAAAAATAACGGAAAGTTGACATCAAATGGAGATATATTTCTTCCTTATAAATTGTCAACTTGATGCGAATTTTTAAAATATAAAACTTTATGACAGATATTTTAAAGATATATAAATAATTGAAGTAGACATTCATCCGAAGTTTTACATTCATCAGATTCGATGACAAGATATATTAGTCCATTTTCAAGTGTTTAAAAATATTATTTTTTCTTTGTTTACTTTGGAAAATAGTTGAAGTTTATTAATCATTTAGTCAATTTAGATTATTATTTGTCATTTTTCCATAGATTTAATGTAATTAAAAACGAAATTTCTCACCCCTTCAACATTGTAGACAAGATAAATATAATGTTATTTTCATATCGATATTCCTCCCTCTTTATGAAATTTTTCTATGCTTCATAAAGTAAATCATAAGAAATTTTTATATTCCCTTTATAATTCAAGGGAAATGTGCACAAACGCAAATCCGGGCACATTTTCATAAACAAAAATTTGATTCATATTTAAAAATAATCATTTACGTATGATTTTATTATTCAAAATTATCTTGCTGTAAAATATTAAAATCACTTCAGAAATCATTTTATGATACAACAGTTAATAATGCGCTTGTTAAACAGGAGTAAATATTTTAAATAATTTTACTCATCATTTCAAATTATTATTAAATTCACCGTTCATATATAAATATTTTCCATCAGATAATTAGAAAAATCTTAAAACATTGCACGTCTTTTTACTTCAGTTTAACATATAAGCATATTTAATAATTAAAGTTGTCAAAAATTTATATGTTAATTCATTCATGTTTCCATTGGGGGAAAAAAGCTTACTTAATTCAGTGTGTTTAAGCAATAAAATAAATGTTTACGACTGCTGCAATAATATATATAATTAAAAATGAGACCATTATTTTTTAACACAAAAATAGATAAATAAATAAATATGATTAAAATTTGTTTTATATAAGAAAATAAACTGCATAAAAACACAGAGTTAAAAAATACTGAACTGCATTTTATAGTACGAAAAAAAAAAATCACAGAAAACAATAGCGTAAATATGGATTAATATTAATTTAAAATCTTAGACATAAATGTATACTTTAGAAAAGGAACCTCATAAAAATATAGATAACATTAATATTTGTTAAAATCAAAATTGTTCAAAAAAAAATATAACATATAGAAAATATTAGCGGAACAAAATGGAGTATTATATTTTATAAGTCAATTACTCTTTTTGCATAGTACACATTTTCTAGTAACTTATATTCCTTTGTTTAGATGGAAGAAATATTTTAAGTGTCCAACAGATTTCTAGATAACTGATTAATAGATATTTCATTTAAATAACCAGCTATCATAGAAAACACAATTAGACTAAAGTCTTAGAATTCCCACGAGGTTCAGATACACTGCGTTTCTTTAACATATGCCACTGCATTCCACAGAGGATAATCTGAGCTCTGAGCAGTCAGCAAAGGGTATTGCATTTTCACCTGAAAGGCCTCGACAATAGAGATTGAAATGTTTGTCCACTGTTCATTTATTCGCATTTCACAGTAATTTTTTGGTATTCATAGAAGGAATTCGTTTTCGATTCACAACAACAAATCGCGCACAACAAAAAACATGGCGGGTGGCTGTGGTGATAATACAGTGCAGTGGCTCTAAGTAATTGGATATCTTAATTTAAAACATTTCGCCATATTAAGACACTTTATATTAGTTTATTTCTACTACCAGTCCATTAAGACACACAAGTACCTTAAATTAAGGTATCTATTATGTCTAATCTGTAAATTAAGACATTTACGCGTCTTAAATGCTTTTTCAGTCGTTTTTCTGCCTTACTTTAGGACTCATTTATTTGCAGTGTAAACATAGATTATGAAACACTTTCCAACACTTCCTGAATGCTTTAACAAAATTTCGTTATTTAGGGAAATAAGGTAAATAAGATAACTAAGTAAATATTTTATAATACGCATAAAACATTTAAAAAACTGATTGGAGTTGTTACCGTCCATAGCCAAATATGTATTCAACTGTTTTGAACAGCCCTGTATTTGATCTGTAGGTTGATATATATACTATATAATGGGAAAATTTAGTTTACAAAGAAAATCCATAACATGTTGAAATTCATCTTTCAGCAATTTATGCAAATAGATGGTAACATACTTGAATACTTTTGTAAAGCCCTGTAGTTTACCTAGTACCTTTATTACATGCCACTATTTAGCTAAAATTTAATTAAAACTAAAACACTCTTAAAACTACTGAAATTACATTTCAAGAAATTATCACCCATAGACGGCCATGTATCCAAATCTTTGCGTGCCCCTGTATTACATTTTATCTATATTCTGCAAATATTTCTTAGTAAACTAAATTCAGTTCAGCGTAAAAATGCATAACACCTTCAAAACCCACCTTTAAGCAATTTATGCTCATACTCAGTAACCTTTACGAATTCATTTCTGTAGCCGCCCTGTATATGAACTATAGCATTTATACGCACTTTATAGTATGCATAAATATATTGAAAAAAGTGCATATCATAATTAAAAATGCATTTCGAGCAATCATTATTAATATACAGTAATTCGGATACAGTATAGTATCTGAAATCTTTTCAAATACACCGCAAACAAATTGTCCCTATACCATAATGAGCGGAATTCATTTTTGTGGCCCTGTAAATAAACAATGGCTATTCTTTGCACCGCATATTCAACAGAATACATATTTTAGTGGACTTCATAAATGAATATCAATTTTACTACGTTTGAAAGAGTGTAACACTATTAAAAATCATTTGAAACGATTTTTTCGCATTGGCCGTAATGTAACGGAAAATTTGACAGTCCCTGTAAATGATCTAAACATGCTACAAACTTCATTTGAAATAGGGAACGTGCTATGGCAGAGGTCACTAACATCCAAAAATATCAGAACGATCCGAGCATATTTACGAGAGTTAGAACGTGGACAGATGGACAGATGGACAGACGAACAGACGGACAGACGGCCAGGCCGACCGACAGAGAAACCGAAGTTATAAACACTTTTCAACTTTATTGGAAACTGTTAAAAAGAACTAATGTGAGAGAGAACTTAGAAACGAGGTGCATTTTTTGACTTTTTTAAAGTTTTTTTTAGGTAGCTTTCATTACAAAAAGCTACCTATTGCAGCCGTTCGGAGGAAAACGATTCCGAAAAATTTTTGGTATATTTTTACCGATCATGACCCCGAGACACCGAAACCACCCTCCGTTCAAAATTGATATATATATATATATATATATACATATATATCTGGTCTTTGTCATACTGTAACTCTCGTATTTATGAACCGATTTGGATAAAATTTCGTGTGTATATAGTACATACTAATATCTCGACGGAGTTCGTTGGCCAGCTTCATCCGTCATCTTGTTTCAAAATGGCGGCCATTTAAAATTTTTTAAAAAATTTAAAATTTAAAATGAGGCACAAAAAAATTAGACATTGAAAAAGATTTTTTTTTATGTGTCTGGGCTTGATACAAAGATTCTGGAGTATTTTTAGTTTCGTCTATATCTTAAAAAATGGCTGAGTTATAGCACTTTGAATTTCTAGCATGGCTGACATTTTGAAACGATCTGATATTTGTCACGCGATAATACACGTATTTATGAACCGATTTGGATGTGACAAAGAATGTGCATAGCACATAGCAATGTCTCGACCAAGTTCGTTGGCCGACCTCATCCGCCATCTTGTTTCAAAATGGCGGTCATTTAAAAATTTAAAAAATAAAATAAAATTTAAAATGAGGCACAAAAAAATTAGAAACTGAAAAATAATTTTTCTTATGTGTTTGGGCTTGATACAAAGATTCCGGAGCATTTTTTGTTTCGTCTATGTCTTAAAAAATGGCTGAATTATAGCACTTTGAATTTCTAGCATGGCTGACATTTTGAAACGATCTGATTTTTGTGACGCGATGACACGCGTATTTATGAACCGATTAGAATGTGACAAGGCACGTGCATAGTACATAGCAGTCTCTCGGCCGAGTTTGTTTGCTAACTTCATCCGCCATCTTGTTTCGAAATGGCGGCCATTTAAAAATTATAAAAAAAATTAAATGAAGTACAAAAAAAAATTAGAAATTGAAAAAGGTTTTTTTCTTTTGTGTTTCAGCTTGTTACATAGTTTCCGGATTATTCTTTGTTTTGCCTTTATCTAAAAAAAGCCGAGATATAGCAATTTGAATTTTGAATGTGTGTGATATTTTAAAAAATCTGATTTTATGCCTACAACAGCACTCGCATATATCACCCGATTTAGATATGAGTGAGCATGTGCACACGAATTAATAAGGTCTCTACCAAGTTCATTTGTGAGCTTTGTTGCACCCATTATTTTGTTTTAAAATGGCGGGCTATCAGCGATAATTCGGGTTAATATAATTATTAATATATTTCGGGATATCACCGAATTTGGCGACAAATATAAATCACTTTAATAAAACCAGCTTTGATAACGCTGACTAATTTCGCGAAATTCTCATTCATATTCAATATTGACAAAAATTAGTATTTAATCTTCTATAATCGGGTTCCACTAATTTGAGCTCCGTGTGTTTAAATAATATAAGCTGGCTTTAAAAAAATAAGAAATGAAAGCTACCTCTTCTTCCCGGCACTGGCCGGAAGGACTTTTTTATTTTTTTCTGTTTATTTTTCCAAACAAAAGAATGAGAACACTGTTATTACAACAAAGAACAATTTGAACAAAAATGTTAGTAAAAAAATCAACATGAACAAGAAAAGAGAGGGATAACAAACTGAAAATAGACAACCAAAAAGAGAAGAAGAAAGGAAAGGAGAAAGATCGCTCGGGCACCCGGGATCGCGAAACCCGTAAATATCTAAAGAAGGTATTCCCCTGGGGGAGCCATTATAGAAGAATGGCACAATATTTCGGAATATGTACAGCCGTAGAAAAAAAAAAGTAAACACCCCATACTAACTCTGCAAAAAATTATCGTTGAAGAAAGTTACTGGTACCGAACGATTGGTAATAAAGTCTACTTTTAAATGATGTATATAAAATTTGCTTAGGGGGGCATCTACATATTAAAACGAACTATAACTTTGCTTTATTTTTCACTAGGAATACACAATTCTGACAGCATAAATGAACTCCACATCCTTCAATTAACCTAAAAATAAATTTTTATGCAATTCGTACGATAAGTTTCATAATTGAAGTTCGGTGTCCGATTTTTGACCGAGAGAGCCGCTTTCTTGATCAAGACATCTTAAGCGCCACTCAAGCTACAGTTGCTAGATTACAGGATAGCATAATTTCAAAATCTAATTTCTTGTATAATAGACCATTACTTAAACCATCATTTTGCCGTTTTTGAAGCATAATTTGAAAACTACTTGGAAGAAAAATGTAAAATTTTGGATTTCCATAAAGCAGGACTTAATAAATATAAATCCATCAAAAAAATTGTAGGTTGCAATTCTTTTTTTTTTTTTCAAATATTAATTTCATAATTTATAATTCATATAATAAAATTATAAAAATTACGAATTCAACGTATTTATGTTTGGGTATTTTAGTATTATTGCCACACAAAAAAATAGCATATTAGGAGTATAATTTCAGGAGATATTAATGATAATATGAAAATGCAATTTAACATTAGAAGCACTAAATTTTGAATGTTTATAATTCAAAAATATTATTCAAATGACTTGAAATTTGTTGTCTAGACATAATTTGAACCGAAGATTTGAAATATCTCGTTAAAATTGGGTATTGCTATTGAAAAAAATTAAGTTTGGGTTCGTTTTAATATGTAGATGGCCCCTAAGCAAATTTTACATACATCAATTAAATTTGACTTTATTTCAATTCGTTCGGTACCAGTTACTTTGTTCTACGATAATTTGTTGAGGAGTTAGTAGGGGGTGTTTACTTTTTTTTTTTCCACGACTGTACTTAATCACCTGGTCACTTCTATGAAAAACACAGTGTTTGAGGTTATAAGGAAAAATAGAGGACCACTATATTATTAATTTACATATTATTTTTTCTTTTAGACAAATGTTCTTATAATTTTTTAACAGTGCATTTTTCAATCATTGCTTATATTTTTGTTAACATACTTATTTATTGCATTATTCAAAATTATTGCAAACTAGTTTTAATAATTATGTTGTATGTTGGTATCTCATGTGTTTAAACTAAAGTTAGAAACTTTATTTACTTTATTATTTTCAAAATCAAAGTGGTCTTATAATTTTTTAACGCACTGCTCCGCTTTGATTCAGAGACATAAAATACGTAACTATTATGAAATCTCTTTTTTAATTACGAAAGACTACTGTCAACGTGGCAGTTGCTGTTGAGGCAAGTATACAAAAGTATGAGCGTTTTTTTTGTTGCTGTTGTTGGTTAATATATAGTAAAAATCCTGCATGGAGGCGCCAGAAATCTTGCATTTGAAAAACCGTTGATTTTTATAGTAGAACTAATGCTCACTCTGGTAAAAGAGTTTCTTGAAATGGGCCTTAGTATTTGAAAAAAAAATCCCAGCCGGCCTGGCCTACAGGCGGAGGTAGATTTCGAAGTTAACTATATTAATTGCACCAACAAAAACTAAATCTTGATAATTCCACTTTAACAGTTTTATCTGACCGCTTTTGATGAGTTTTTATTTCATTTTTATATAATAGCTGGTTTTATCAGAATCATGTTAAGGCGGTATTAAAAAAAATACTTTTCCATGCTTAACAATTCGAAATTTTCTGGCACATTTTCAGATTAATTTTTAATAGAAAATATACGAGACTTGCTGGCGTGATTTTTGAAAAGATTTATAAGCGACGTGTGTTTTTCTTTTTCTTTCAATTAATTGAAATTTGATTACTAAGGTACCTGTACCCAATATGGACACCCTAAGGAAAATTGATTTTTTTCACCCCCGAATACACGTCATAGGACTCCAAAAATATATGACCACTATCCCTGGACTGTTGACTATCATTATTGAAATTAGCGACCTTGTAATTATTCTGGTTTAATTTTAATGATAAAAACAAAAAATGTTTATAAGTGTCCATATGAGTAGCCACCTGTCCCTATTATAGACATACATATCCATATTAGGGACAGGTGGCTCCTTATTGGCCTAATACACAGGGGGTATGGAAGAGCCACTCTTCCAAGGGATTTTATAGGAGAGGGGATAAAAGACATATATATTAAAGCATTGCGGGGGAAGTGAGGCACAGTAAATAACTTCAGAACATGCACTTTAGAGGGGGGGGGGTGGGGGTCATTTTCGGTTGTGGGTCTTCGAAGACCCATGCAAAGCACCTCAGTTACTACAAAATATTATGAAATAATACAGTTGGCTTTGCTTAGATTTATTGCATCTGTCTGCAGTCTTGCATCTATTATTACTTGGTCCTCACAGGATGGACAAATAAAGACATCTTTATCATCGGCGGTAAGTCCCACACAGTCCTCATGGACATATCTGCCGCATGTCTGCAACAGCATCAATACTGCATAAGAAGCAGTACCAACTCTCCTTTGTTGAGGAAGTCATACCGCTGGTACCTGCGATTTCGCCAACAGATACCATAATGAGTGGAAGCACCTTTTGATTTTTCTGCAAGGACTTTTTGGAGGATTTTTTTCCTGGAAGAGGTTCTTTGGAGGATTGTTCAGATGACATTAAACTGATATTTTACAAATTTTTGAATCTGAAGATTCACTTGCTGTATTTCCAATGTGGACATAAGGTGTTTCATATTGGGAATCGGATATAGTTTTATTAATCTTGTAATAAATAAACAAAGAAAGCGTTTTAAAGCAATATGTGCAATAGCAATCGAAAATATGTTTTATCAGCTTTCTAAAACACTCCACATTTCAATATTTAAAGTAATTTTACCATATCTAATAAGAATTTAAACTTACCTGTAATTACGATCAGCACGCCACAAAACAATAAGTTTCCTTCCAAATGGTGAACAGCGCGTTTTTTTGCACTTTCCAGGCTTAATTATCTTTTCAACTGCTTTTCTTCACGAATATGTAGCGCCATCCCTCGATCAAAATTGTTACTGTTAAAGATATTAGAGGGCGTCCATATTGAGAGCACTGTTCATATTGGGTACAAGTACCTTAAACAATTATTTTCTCAGTAGGGCAATATTTTTCGTTTCTAACACAAACGCTTCGGAAAATTCTGTTCAAAATGCCCAGTTTGACATCATTTTTTGAAATATATTCTGCCTCTATCAAAAAATCGATCATTACGGTACATTATATAGTTTCTGAAGAAGAGAATCTATCAATTGGACGCGTTTGAGAGCAAAAATTAATTTAAAAATGAGTAAGAAAATAAGCAGTTTGGATTTGAATACATTCTTAATAAGATTATTTTTTTCTTCAACCGCTATGTATTTTTAATTTGTTTTTGCTGTAAGAATTGGTCCTATCAAAAACTTGTCTATATAAATGTTGAAGACAATATTAAGAAGATACATGATAAATGCATGGGGATTTTATATCTTGTGAATTGACGGAGTTATGGAAATTTTTCTTCTTCACTTCCCTTTTTTGTGTTCGTTTTTAATTTTTTTTTGCGGTACGAATTGGTCCTATCAAAAACTTGTGAATATAAAAGTTGTAGATACTATTAAGAAGATGGATAATAAAATTAATTGGATTTGATATCTTGAGAACTGACGAAGTTATGAATTTTTTTCTCCCTAAAACCCTATTTTTGCGCCCCTTGAGCCCATTTTTAATTTTATCAAAAATCTGTGATACATAAATTTTTGGTCCTATTTTTAGAAGTAATAAAAACTTTAAACTGATTTGATATGTACGAAAATTAAGAAGTTATGGGGATTTTTCGGTTTTCACTAAACCCCTTTCTATTTCCATCCCCTTGGTCCGATTTTACCGATTAACGAACTTGACCGAGATTTTATGTCCTTTTATTTTATGTATCAGTTTGGAAGAGATTTGTGCAGAATTGTGGAATTTATTGCGTCCAGAAGAGAGTGGTATATATATTATAGACTTCCATCTATATTTAATGTTAAATCTATTATCAAACAGTTTACATATCCCAAGCAGCAAATAATCCCTGGCCGAGCTTCCGCCGAATGTCCTAATTTGACTATGTTTCGCCAGAACGATGTCACCCCCTAAGGTTGGCGGGAAAGGCTTTTTGTCCGCCCGGCAAAGCAGATAAGAAGCATCGCATCCCGATTATTATTGAATCAGTTTTTAAGCTTTTACCTATTTGTTTTCGATCATTTGGTCAGTGGGTAATCTTTTACCGACAACATTCCAATATCACATGATATTTTGCCGATTAGTTAGTGATATCATAAAGTAAAATTTGTAAGGTGAAAAATAAGTATTTAAATTAACACAATTTGCATAACTACAAACATACACACACATAAAATTTAAAAAAAAAACAATTAAAATATAATTAAAAAAATATATAAACGTTTCGGATATTTTCATAGCCCTCATCAGTAAACGAGCAGAGTCACAAAACAACAAGAGCCACAGCAAACGAAAAAACAGTTAAAATCACGGTCTTAACTGTTTTAACTGTTTTTTCGTTTGCTGTGGCTCTTGCTGTTTTGTGACTCTGCTCGTTTACTGATGAGGGCAATGAAAATAGCCGAAACGTTAATATACTTTTTTAATAATATTTTAACTGCTTTTAAAATTTTAATGTGTGTATGTCTGTAGTTATGCAAATTGTGTTAATTATTAAGTAATCCAGACGTAGTTATGTATGTATTTTTAAATAGTATTTAAAAGTAAGAAAGCTCGTTTAAATTCAAAGGATAAGTATTGCTAATCGGCATTATTCTTACAAATAATATGCAAAAATATTTACACGTCGATTACATAACCAATTAAAACGTTTTTAAAAAAATGTTTTTGTTTAAAGCTTAAAAATTGCTGTTAAAGGCATTCCATATAAAAATTGTACTTAATTACAATTAAATTTTAAATTGCAATAATTTTCTAGCGTAAAAAGCAAACAAATTATTTTTTAAGGTAAAAATTACGTTTTTACCAATTATTAATACTATTGATGTATAAATGTTTTTGAATCTTAGAAAGAAAAATTAATTGTAATTTAAATTGTAATTGTCATTATTTGTATTTTTTATTGTAATATCTTCTAACAGCAATGTTTAGACTTTAAAAAATAGTAAATTTCTTACATTTTAATTAGTTACGCTAGGTAAATATTTTTGCATTTTATAATGGAAAATATTGCCATTTAGCAAAATATATTATTTGAATTAAAACGAACCTTCAGTCATTTAAATTAATTATACAATATATGCATCTTACAATGAAAATTATTCCCACTTAACATTGTTCCCCAACTACATAAATCACATTCTTTAACACTTCTAATTTTATTATGGTTATGTATAAAAATATTTTTTTTTTTTCAAAATCTAAATAATTATTTTAATAAATACTTTATTCAGCCTTTTTTTTTTACTTTTAAAATATTATAAAATTAGATTTTTCATTATGTGGAACACAAAAGATGTTTTACTTCTTTGTAAGACAATTCAAATAATAACATTTAGAAAAAAATCTCAAAAACTTTCTCAAATTTTTTATGTATCATTACAATCATCTTTCATTTTATTACAGTTCTAGAGTTGTATTTTCTTAATTCCAAATATAAACTTCCAAATAATTAACTTCTAAAGAAGTACCTTTATTTACACAGAATTTTTAAACTCATAATTTAAAAAATACATTTAGAGCAAATAGTTCGTAGATTTTAATTTAAGATATTTTCTCGTATTTATCTAAATAATAATAAAAAAGGCAAGTCTTATTATCAACATTTAACAAATATATGAGTTTAATTCATATAATTTATTAATCAGTTTAAGTTATAAAACTTATCAAAGTATATTTTTATCTACGAATGACTATACGTAACTATAAAAAAGAAGAAGAAGAGAAAATTAGAATTTTTAAAAAAGTTGTTAGATTTCGATTACAGTCTTATATCCAAATATCGTGGAGAACCTGCAAACTTTAAACAGATTAAGGTTTATTGATTTGTGCATAAGGAATTTATTCTCACCAAAAAACAATTCTTCGGAAGTATTTTTGACTTCTATTCCCTTCGTTTTTTCGCTTAAAAGTGGGGTCTGGCCTGTCCTTGAAACGTGAATAGAGGATTTGAGGGGATACGAGATAAAGATCTCGAAAGGTATTGGTGTGTTTATGTCACGTGAAAAATTTCACTACGGGGGGTAGAGTTACCGCCGACGCTCTTAGCAAAATGATTCAATTTTGGTCGGCTGACAAGATCGGCCGATTTTTATATTTGCAGTATGTGCCAATCAATTTCTTTCATACATCAATTCCATATTCTGCCGACGTTAGCATTTGACCTATAACTAGAGGAATCGTCTGTAATGCCGAGAAAACATCGCGTTAATCTCTCTATTTGACTACCGTTTATTTGCCTACAATTCTTATAACAGGCCGAATTTTAGCCGATATCTCTTACTGATGGGGATGATATTGATATTTTTATTTATAAAATTTCAATCTCTTATAATAAGCCTATTGAATATTTTAATCAATGGAAAATATTAGTAATTGAAAAATTAACTATGGCTTTAAAAAATAATATTGCTGATTTGGTTTCTATTAATACAAAGCATTTTTTCCAACAAATTACTAAATTACAAAAAAACTACGTTATTACATATGTAGACAAATCTCCTAATAATTATGCTATTATATGTAAATTTTATTATCACCAACTTCTTACAAATTGTATTTCTTCTAATAAGTCATTTCAAAAAACTAATGAAAATGTAATTGTAAATAATCGTAAAATTCGAAGTTATTATAAACTATTAAATATTTTATCTACTAACTTTAATTATCCGTATTTAGTTCTTATTCCCAAATTTCATAAAACTGCAATTAAATTTAGGACTGTAACTATTGGTTGCAATACATATAATAATAAAGCCAATAAACTTCTCTTAAAAATTCTTAATCAATTATATGTACTTACTACAAACAATGATAATACACATTGTATAAAAAATAGCTATCAACTTGTCAATATTTTAAAAAATCTTCATTGTGTATATAATATAACGACATATGACTTCAAATATCTTTTTAATAATATAGACCTATTAGATTTACATAAAATTATAAATGTATTATTTAAAAAGTATTATAAAAAACTGGAATTACCATCTAATATAGATATTGCATATTTTAAATCTTTAACAAACTTCATTATCTATAATAATTATATATTGCAAGATAACACTTTATATTTACAGCATGTCGGTATACAACAAGGCGGTTGTACATCCAGTTTACTATCAGACTTATACTTATATCATTATGAACGTACTTTTACTAATAATAATTACATTTATATCATTATATTGATGACATAATTTTAATTGAAACTGATCAATGTGTAATTACTCAATTTCCAGTAGATTATCCCACTAATTTGGAATTAACGGAAAACCTTTTTTCTAACAATACAATTAACTTCTTAGATCTTAAAATTACAATAAAAACAACAAAACAATCACAGATTTATATGACAAACGTAAAGAATTTAAATTGAAAGTTAGTACATTTACAAATTTTAAATCTTGTCTACATCATTCTGTTTTTCGAAATATAATACTTAATCATTTATATAGAATAAAATGTTTGTTTTTCTCCTCTAATTAACAATAATATTAAAAAACTAATTTATGATGCATTAAATCATGGTTTTCCAAAAAAATTCATATATTCATTAATATACAATTAGTACTTTACTTACATGATCTTTTAAAACAAATTAACACATGCGTAAACAAAATTACAAAAAAATATATAAAATAAAATAAAATATCTATAAAAAATTAAAAATTGTAAAATAATATAAAAAATTATTATAGGTTGGATGGGTGGGTAGATGTTAGAGTACGGAGGAGGGTGGTGTTGTCTGGATAATACGCAATGGTTAATTTAAAAAAATGGGGCTTTTGTATTATTACTATATTTTTGATACGTATTTTATAAGGATGTTGAATTGATATTTTATATGTAATTGGTGACTTTCATTAATATTATATTTAGCTTAATTAAAGTTTTATCTTATTTACAATCATTTGTTATTAGATTTTAATTTACTAAGGACAATATCATATTAAGTACTAATAGTATGCCATTTTTATAGTGATTAATATACATATAAGTATATTTAATATATATAGAGAGTTATACTGTATGTATTAAAATTGGGTAATTATTTTTATTATTATTCCTCTATTCTTTTTAATATTGATCTATTTTCACTTTGTGTTATAAAATTTATTATCGGTTCAATGTGTTTGAATGTCCCACATTCATACTTTTAATATTTTTATGGCTGTATGAAAATAATCCACACACTATATTTGAGATTTTTAGGTAATGGGAATTTAAGTATCTGATAATCTTCTATTTATTTCCATATGTTTTTTTATTTCCTGTTCATTTTATAATTATCTTATATATAATAGTTATTATTAACGATTTTTATATTATTTTTAATATATATTTATATTAATTATTATTGAATTTATTTTGTTTTATAGCATATAGCTATATGCTACATATTATCAATGTTATAGAATTATTTAAATTCTTAGTGTAGTTTAAATGAGTAAGATAATAGAATATTTTGAATGCTTTTTTTAAATTTTATTAACAATAGTTTTTTTTTAAATATATAGTGTGGTTTATATTAGGTTTATAATTATCTATATATAAGGATTTGTTTGGTTTTGCTGTTAATAAAATGTTTGACATTCAAAGGCTATCAATTGTTCTTCTTGTGACATTTGAATAATAAAAAATACTACTAGATGGCAGCACCAAAATTTGTATTTTGACGATAAGTTATAAATTTTGTCTTTTGCAGCTCCTTTTCAGTTATAATTTCCTTCACCAGGCGGATTTGTTAGCTTAATTTTGATGATATTGTTAAATAGTAATTAATTAATTTAATTGTGCATTTTAGTTATTTTAAATAATGTAATTACTTTCTATTTATTTTATTTTATATTATATTAATTCCATTTATCATGGTATTTCAAAATGTATTAACTGCATCCTTTGGTATCAATTACTGTGATTTCTTAACTGTTTTATTCACCTTAATCTTTACGATATTTTGGTAGCCATGTGCGAGTGGATATATTGAAAAATACTGAAATATTAATCGTTACGTTGTGTATTATTTCTATTTTATATCCTATAAATATTTAAACAGGTTTAATGATTTTTCCATTTCATATTATTTGTTTCTATTCTGTTTTCATTTTTAATCTATTCACTTAATTATAAAGATTGTTCGGGGCACAGAGAAAAATAATTTTTAGCTTTAGCTTATTTTTCTCACAGAAAACGACCATATTGCTTATATCATTGAATTCTGTGCCCTTGAAAACGTAATTCAATATATAAGCTTTTCCATTATTTGTCGGTGTCCACTTTCTTATTTTTTCTTCCATAATAATTCTTATAATAAATTATTTGGCACTTTTTTTATACTTACAGCTTTAATTCATAATATTTACGGTTTTTGAAGGTGGTAGGTTATGTTTAATTAATGGTTATATATATATATATATATATATATATATATATATAGAGAGAGAGAGAGAGAGAGAGAGAGAGAGAGAGAAAATTTTTTACTGAGGGTGGTTTTGGGTTCTAGGGGTCATGATCGGTGCAGATCTGCAAAACATTTTCAGAAATTCCAACATAGGAACGACGCAATAGGTAGTATTTCATACGAAATCTACTTAAAACTGGGAATTAAATTTCATCATATGTTTCAAATATCCCGCTAGACCAGAGGTGCGGGTTT
Source organism: Maratus speciosus (assembly GCA_963932465.1). NCBI lineage: Eukaryota > Metazoa > Arthropoda > Arachnida > Araneae > Salticidae > Maratus > Maratus speciosus. The sequence goes on from OZ010787.1 coordinate 21,881,328, forward strand.
GATTTTATCCAGTTCTTTTTCTTTTTTAACTATGTAATTTTATATTTTTGACATGTTATGCGTTTTAAGCAGAATTATGAATTGCTGCAGTTTTTTTTTTTTTTTTTTTTTTTTTTTTTTTTTTTTTTTTACGTTTATATATTTTACTAAAAAAACTAAGTCACGTCTAAGACTTTTTCAGGAAAATTTTTAATTTTTCTGACATTCTTAAACTAATATATCTGTTGACCATAAATCCGAATTAATTTATGTCAATATAGCTCATCTTTTTAAAACTTACTATTATTGTTTACATTTATGTATATATTTATATATATATATCCATCACAGTTGCGAAATAATGCATAATTATTATTTTTTTTTTTTTTTTGCATTTTCTATGTAAAAAAGTATTTAATCGACTAGGAAAAAATTAACAAAGTAATATATCTTTTTAATGTTTTATTTGTTCTCAATATAATGCAATGTGATAACTGATAAAATGCAAAAATGTTCATAATTACCGAAATTGCCACTTTTTGTTTTGTAAATATGCAATTAATTGGGTGATACATAAATTAAAAATATTAAAAAAAAAACAGAAAATGGCATTAAAGATTCACTGTAAAATAATTCCTTTCCTGAATATTTGCATAATTAAAATTAAGTTATTTGATTTCGATTTTTTTAAAAAACAATATAACGATTATATTTGCTAAAGTAAAGGATAATACCTTTGTAAATTTGTTAAATTCATCTACATCATTAAACAGTATCAATTCATCGGAATCACTATTTGATGATCATTCAATATCTCTAAAATTGAGCTAGGGAAAATTTCAGCCATAGAAATAGAAGCACCACAATATCAAAGTATGGCAAAATTGTAAAGAGTTTGTCATTTTTTAAGTATGTCTTGAAATATTTTGGAGAATTCGTTATTTCATTCATAAGTTTCTCTTCCAAACTAGTATTTTCCATGCCAGTGCTTGTTCCTTCCATTATATTACAATCTGTAGCTTTCTTTCAACTTTCATACCGAAAATTTTTCTACATATAGCATTACTTCAAACCTTGTAATTGTCTATAAAAGAATCTAAATGAGATCAATAAAAAAATATGTATATTTATTCTGCTATTACCATAAAACTCGCAGCAGACGATTTTTAAAAGTATTTTTTACTTATATCGTAAATTTTCTCTCTCATTTTACAGACGATATTTGCATTTCCATTGAAATTTTATGTACGACGTCGACAGCGTTTTGATTTCTTAGAATGAAAAAATATTTTAAACAGTAATCTGTCATTTTTTATTTGTGAAAATGAATAAACAATGCTGAGGTTGAATTTTACATACAAATGAATTTTGAGAACATCAAAAATTTATACAACTGGTAAAATCTGACATAAGCCCGTTTCCTCTTTAATATTTTATTAGTATTTTGAAGATTTACAGTTAAAAATTTTTGTTAAACCACAGAAAATAAACAGAGACTCTCTGTAAATTTACACTAGTTCTTAGTTAAATGCATTTGTTTGACTTTCTCGGTCGCCATTTTACAGATTCTTATAGCAAATTCTCTATAGTGATTTCCATGTTTTATTTAAAGATATTTTTATCTTTGTTATAAGCTTTAATTTAAAATACACAATTTTAAAATTATTTCACTATTTTATTAGAAGTATTAAAGAAGGAAATTTTGTTTTAAAATTGTTTTATTAAAAATTAGAATATTTTAGAGAGGGGAAAATTAGTGTCTCTGCGGAGTTACCACAGATTTTAATCGACAATCTCTTTGTGCTGGACAGATAATTACACCTGTTTATTTTCCATTTAATTTACATCCAAAATTGTTAATTGGTCCAAATCATCCAAGCAACCTCATAGCAAATTGGTATATAATTTTATATACCTTAGATAAATTCAAATAATATAAGTGATCCTAATTACCTAAATTCTAGTAGAAGAGCAACGCGAAGCATTAATAAAATTAAATTATAATTTGCGTCAAAATGTAATTATTAAATTTGAATAATTACGAATAAAATTAAGAGTTTGCGTTGTGAATTATTTAGACGAACTCTTCCACTTATGAATTAAACTAAAATTTAAGCTGTAAAAATAAATTGACACACCTGAAACATTATCAATTAAATAATTCCAGAAACTTTTTAAAACTTGATTAAATATTTTATTTACATTGAACACAACTATATACAGAAAAACATAATATTAATTCCAAAAATAGAAAGCAACACTTTTGTTTGCTTCTCATTATTTTATGTATATTTAATCTTTAAAAAAAAAAAAAAACAATATTTTCATTTTCTCTAATTATTATATTTTTTTCTTTTTGCTAAAAGAATAATTCTCTTTCATTTTTAAATTACCTTAATTTTATTTAATTATCGGTTTTGTCGGATCTCAGATTACTCTCTACCATAAAATATCAGAAAAGTATATTTATGATTTTTCATATGATTTAAAGTGGTAAAAGAAAAAGTTTAAAGTAGTACCTTTTTTTAATATACGGGATGGTGGCCTTTATTCATCAAATTCAGAGTTGTCGCGTTGCTTAGGATCATATTCATATGTCATCAGGAATCCGCTTCGTATCAGAGCGGCAACATCGGGATGGCAGGATGCATAGCTACGGACCTCTGTAGAACAATCTTCTTTATTTTAACATCAGGAAGACATCCTCAATTTGGCTTGCTTAGGCTCACTCCGATATGTACATCAGGAAGACATCCTCAATTAGGCTTGATTTGGCTCACTCCGATATGTACATCAGGAAGACATCCTCAATTAGGCTTGATTAGGCTCGCTCCGATATGTCCATCTCGCCTGGGCATTACTAGGGCTTTCAGGATTCATTGCACGGGCTTTCAGGAGAGCTCCTGCGTCCTCTACATCTTTTTTCAGACTCTCTTTTTTTAAACCTTATTCTTCTTGCACACCAACTCCTGCAGTGGGTGGAACTATTTTTGTCTAGTCCACTGTTATTGGATGTGAGAAGATTTTGCATTATTCTTCGATATGCCTATTAGCTAACAGTCTGCAAATGTCCCCTTACATATACTTTAATATTATTATCTGCCTTAAAGTTTGGGTGGTCTGAAAAGCCATAAATTTATCCCAACACTTTTATTGAGGCCATAAATTTATTCCAACGTTTTTATTATTTTACGATTTCTAATTATACACCACTTTCCATTGGCTTGTCATAAAACGACACCATGGCGTCTGGCTATTGTTGTTGTCTGAGATCCGAACTCTATTCAACATTATACATTCATTTTACAATACAACAATTTTTTAAAAATATATATTTAATATTTAAAATCAACTTAATAATTTTTGTATGAACTTACACTCCTATTTTACTTAAATATATAAACATTATAATTTTACACTCATAATTATATTTTATAAAAAAATATTTATACAAACAGAAATAACAAATTACGCAATTTTACTTTGATTTAGCCAACATGGTGCGGGAACATATCATTGTTATATGTTGCCCAGCATCTCTCCCGGTCGTCAGAAAAAAAAAATAAAAACTGATTGCTGGTTTTATTTTTTTTTTGTAAAGCTTGAAGGAATGTACGTGTCCGTATGACTGTGTATCTACACAGTTTTTGAACTAAGTCTGTAAAGTACAATTATCAATGGTTTTGGTATATTTTATAAGAAGTTCTTCTATTTTTTCATAACAGAAAGTTCAACACATGATAGCATAGTTGTCTGTTTACATTCACATTTATAGAAGACCTCTGTACGGAAAATCTGACGTCTTTCTCGAAGCCTTTTTTCTTTACCACACACATGTTTAATAATTTTGTAACTTTACAGTTTAAGTGACCAAAATACATTCAAAGCTATACTTTTGTATGAAACTAATATGCCGAAATAAACCTAATTACAAGAAAAATAATGGGATACACATTTGACATATTATTTCCTCACATATAACCTTATGACACAGTGTTTCATTTAAAACACATTTTATACTGAATAAAAGTAAATACAATGCTTGTAATATGACATGTTATTTTTCACATAATTAATCTGATGTATTCAAATTATAATCAGAAAAATATTGTATACAAACTGGTTACATTATTTTATTTATTTATTTGTTACTTCTAACATGTATGATACGTCAACATATACAAGCTATTTCATCTCCTTTAATATATTGTTACGTAATGCTTTCCAACTTTACCCGATACGAGAAAAAAAAAAGAAGAAGAAGAAGGAGAGGAAAATAAAACCAGTTTTTGACCGTCCCCGATCCTTTCGAAACGTGGGGTTGGTCAAGCTACTAATCACTTTCTGCGAGGTGATTTGTGCTGTGACAAACTTTTACGACCTCCAAAAGTATGTATTTAAAACCATTTCATGCTTGTAATTACCTTATTAATTACTATAATTTCTTGATATACTTTCTTCTTAACTAACTGTGCATGCCTGTATGTAATTTTTAACATAATCTATGCATAAACAGTGTATGTATTTGTATCATATCTAATGTAAACCTTCTGCTTTTTTTATTATTTTGTAGGGGAAAATGGCGATTCTAGCATTTGAATTCTCCTGCCTCATACTGCGACTGAAGCGAGCGTGGCTTTTTATGCTGTCAGGTTCAAATCTAAACCAAATTGCCTTTCAGGATTTAAAAAAAAATGCATATAATTTTCTTTAACTGATTACATTGTATATTTTTAGACCTTTGTAACAAACACAAATTTTGATTCATGATATTGTTTACTATTAAAATGTAAACAACACGGAAAAATGACTTCTACAGCCTCTCAAAATGCAAAATATGCATTACGCTGACCTTAAAAATGCACCTTCATTTAATACTATTAAATAGTGTTGTCAGAAAATGCCATTGACGAAGACGCGAACAATTTTTTTTTCTTTAATTATTATTTATTTAGCCAACAATTCTATCTTAAAAGATTGTTAAATTTTCATATTTATTTATTTACTGAATGAAATAAAAATTTATTTATTCAAAAATTAATTTATCATTAACATTCCGTATGTGAATTCTACTGTCTAAACTTTAATGATATGTTTAAAAAGTAAAAGATACTAAATTATTATTATTAATCAAACATTAATAATTATTATTTAATTATAAAAAAATGTACTTAATACACTTGTATAATTTAAAAAAAAAACAAAAGCAAATGATAATTACTACGTAACATCGTATGCAGCCATCTATGAGTACCCGGCCGGACCAAAGAACTTCTGCCAGCAGAAAAAATCTTTGTATACTCACAAACAACCACATCCAATTTTTTTTATAGATCAAGTTTTTAAAATAATTACTGTACGTACTATAAAAAAAATTAAGTAAATAAATTTATTAAGCCATACTACATATTTTAATAAAAATAAGGCCAATACATATAAATATATTTATTTATTTATTTTGTTTCCTTATGTTAAATTGGCCAAATTATATAAAAAAAATTTTATGAACTCACACACTCAAATTTATCAATCCTATGTATATTGATATGTGTTTAATTTAGAATTGCATTTAATTCTAGGGGAAAGTAAAGAGAAGAAAAAAAAATGCTTAAATTCTAAACTAACATAAATTTATAAAATATTTTATTTAAAAAAAAAAAAATCTAATTTCTAGCTGATTTCAGCAAGATGTCATTTAATATTTATATTAAATAATTTTGCTAATACATTTTATTAATTATTAAATTTGCATATTTTTATATATACAATAAAAATATAATAGTCTTACATAAAATTTTACACTACAACAATGTTATTAATTAATTTAACTTGAATTTAAGCCTACTTTAATTATAATTGAATACCGTTAATAAAAGTAAATTAGCTTATCAAGTTAAATATAATATAAACTATGTTTGTCTAATGTTAATTTTGCTGAAAATTCCATAACTTTTAACTGTAAATGCTAATCGCTATACCTTTTGTTATTTATTTTGAAAACAACACGAACTTATATTTTTATTTATTATTTTTTTGAATTAAATCTAGGAACTATACACTGAGCTAGACACTCCATAAATGTGTAAAACCTAAAAATCAAAAGTTTTCCTAAATAAAACTCAAAATGCTGCTTTTTACAATATAATATTACTAATTTTATTGTTTCTGAGCATAACATCTAGTAATTATAACATACTTAATTTTTTCTTCGATTCTTTTTTCAGCCAAGAATCCTGAAGTTAATGCCTAAGTGATGACCTTGATTTACCTTGATGAATTGATAAATTTTCTACAAAAATTTTGTTGGTGTTGGTGCATACCCAGCCGTAGGCCAAAATTGCACCCTATACAGAAAGCCTTTGGTGAGAAAATTTTAATTTTGCTTCAATTATTTATTTGTGTAATTTTTTTACAATAATTTTGTGTGCAATCATATTGAAATAACTTGCCTTGTCCATTGTTATACATATATATGTTTTTTAAAAACCAATGTGCTACACCAAAATCCTTTTTTTAATTTTTTTATAACACTTTTGTTCATAAAACTTATCCCTGCTGTCTAAATTCTAGACTTTAGCATATAAGTTGTAATTGAACTACCGGAATAAATCTTAGCACTTTTTGCATATTTTATTATATTTAGGCTTATAGCTGACCGCTATCCTAATATAAAGTGCACTAATAATTTATTCCTTGTCAACCATATATTTATATAAGAAAATATATATATATATATATGAGTATGCTATAAAGCTGTTCTAACTACCCTGAACCTAATAGCTTACACCTACTCATTTTAAAGAGTAATTCTGAAATTCTGTCATCTAAATTGTAAGGCTATTAGCAAAGGCTACCCTTATAGAAGACAGAAAAAAATTCTCTTTTTTTTTTTTTTTTTTTTTTTTTTTTGAAAATTACTCCAACATTATTCACTATTAAATTAATTAAGTTTTAATGTTATTTGGCTTTGTTAAGATTTTATATTTTCTAATTCATATTCGAAAAGAAAAAAAAAATATATATATAACTTTTGCCTGGAGAGAAATATTTCACTGCTCCAGTGAAGTTTTGTGAAGCACATTTCATAATTTTATAAGTATGTTTTCGGGTGCGCCCTGCACATTTGCTCAATATTGTAACCCTGAGACAAATTGGCGTTCCCATGTTCCTATCCTTTCTTATTATTATTTTGAATTTTAAAAAGGCAAGTTATTAATTTTGTTTCATTTTTTTTTTTTTTTTTTTTTTTTACCTAAAAGAGAAAAATTTATTTTTAAATTTTGAAAATTTTTAAATTTTTAAATTCGATTAATTATGTATTTTGATTTATTTTTAATACCAATTCATATCCCATGGATAATATTGGGGAGGGGGGAAAGGGTAATGGTCTTGTATAACATCCCCGTATAAGTTTGTATATGGTGTATAACCATATAACGACATATTTTTATCATAATAATCTATTTGATACTTTAAATATGGGTCTACATTCTCAGAATATTTATTATTTTTTTTATAATACTTTATAGTACCTTTGTCACCCTTTTGAATCGTATTTTTGTCTAATTTAAACCAACAATTTTCAGTTGAGTGTGATTTTCTCTGACAAATGTCACATTTATTTTTGTAATTTTTATCACCCTTAATTTTCTTCTGAGACCCCTGTAAATTCGTAATTTCCGCCTCTGTATGACCTGTTGCATATTTCGGAGCGTACAGCTGATCCATATGTCGTTTGATCGGCTCTATTGATTTATCTGGAACATATTGTAATAAATAATTAAAGTTTCTAAACTTTTTAGTAACTTCGTAGGGTCCTTGAAATTTTGGCTCTAATGCGCCTGGTTTTCCAATACATTTTAAATATACTGTTTGACCCAAATTTAAATCCTTTACTTTTTCGTATGCCTCTTCATCTATATATTCTTGCATTATTTTCTCCTGGTTTGCAAGGGATTGAATTTTGATTTCCTTCATATGCTGTATTCTGCTTTTAACATAAGAGTGGGTATATATTTCCTCAGAAGGAATATGGGCTGTGAAGGGATTTTTTATTTCCCTTGCGAAAAATAGCAGTGAGGGACTATATCCCGTAGCGCGGTGTTTCGAGGAATTATACGCTAGTTTAAAAAAATCCAGTCTTATGTCCCATTCCGTAGTGCGTTTCGACATAGCTACAATTGATGTTTTTAATATTTTATTGGTAACTTCACAAAGTCCATTTCCTTGCGCTCGGTATACACTCACAAATTTCCTTTGTATGTTTAAAGATTCCAAATATTCTTTCATAATTTCGCTTCGTAAATATTTTGCGTTGTCAAAGATAATTTCTTTACACATCTTTATTTTAACATCAGGAAGACATCCTCAATTTGGCTTGCTTAGGCTCACTCCGATATGTACATCAGGAAGACATCCTCAATTAGGCTTGATTTGGCCTACTCCGATATGTACATCAGGAAGACATCCTCAATTAGGCTTGATTAGGCTCGCTCCGATATGTCCATCTCGCCTGGGCATTACTAGGGCTTTCAGGATTCATTGCACGGGCTTTCAGGAGAGCTCCTGCGTCCTCTACATCTTTTTTCAGACTCTCTTTTTTTAAACCTTATTCTTCTTGCACACCAACTTCTGCAGTGGGTGGAACTATTTTTGTCTAGTCCACTGTTATTGGATGTGAGAAGATTTTGCATTATTCTTCGATAGGCCTATTAGCTAACAGTCTGCAAATGTCCCCTTACATATACTTTAATATAATTATCTGCCTTAAAGTTTGGGTGGTCTGAAAAGCCATAAATTTATCCCAACACTTTTATTGAGGCCATAAATTTATTCCAACGTTTTTATTATTTTACGATTTCTAATTATACACCACTTTCCATTGGCTTGTCATAAAACGACACCATGGCGTCTGGCTATTGTTGTTGTCTGAGATCCGAACTCTATTCAACATTATACATTCATTTTACAATACAACAATTTTTTAAAAATATATATTTAATATTTAAAATCAACTTAATAATTTTTGTATGAACTTACACTCCTATTTTACTTAAATATATAAACATTATAATTTTACACTCATAATTATATTTTATAAAAAAATATTTATACAAACAGAAATAACAAATTACGCAATTTTACTTTGATTTAACCAACATGGTGCGGGAACATATCATTGTTATATGTTGCCCAGCACTTTGCAAATGTTTCATTCATCAAGTGCGTGAAGCTTCATAATGTTAAAAGTAAGTTAAAAGTAAATTAAATGTAAAAATATTTTCCCGCTGAAACATAAAACACATCCTTTGCATACAGTAGTAACAGCTTCTGTAGTGCAGTCAGTAATGTGATCGTCTTCAAACCAGAGGACACGGGACCAAATCAAAGGAGTGGTGGGAATAAATATAAAAAAAAAATAAATAGTACAGCAGTTTAAATTCACGAAAAATTCTAATTCTTCGAAGGTAAAAAATTCACTAATTTTAAAAAATAAAAATAAATTAAATTATTATCATTAAAAATACATAAACTAAATAAATTTACTAAGTCAACTGTATATTTACCGAATAATTTCTCTGTAATTTACCAGAATCCCTGTTACTTTAATTTCTGTAATTTTTCATTGGAACTAAGATAATGGATTAGCAGTAGATTCTCTGTAATTTTAGAGAAATTTTTTTAACAGTGTATGCTATTGGAATTATCGTATATTACTTTGTACAAGTACTTCTGATATGCTTGTCAATAAAAGGTGTTTTTTAGTGTGAAGGTAAAAGTAATTTTCTGCAAAGCACTCGGTCAATTTTACGACCCAATAGCTGTTTAGGAAAGGTGCTGCTGTCCTTTTTTATTAAAATATAATATTTTTTTCGTTTTTGTTGGATTGTAGTGTGAAGTAACATGATATCAGGTTGACGCTCATACGTTTGCTATAGAAATTATAACCCCTGTACGTGTCAGACATACAAATGGAGGAATATTCACTTTGTGAAGACATTCCTACACAGCGTATGTGTTAAAAATTTTTACACTTGCAGTAATTAAAATGATTTTGTAACCAATAGTAGTATAGAGAATATGTAAATCGAGGCATCAGAATGCCGTTTGGAATGTCGTTTTTGGTTAAGTCATAGTTCTCGATGCATGAAGCCGTTCACCATTATGACTATATATTCAATAATGTTACAAGTATATGTTCTTTCCCTTTATAATTTAAAAAAAAAGCTTGTAGTCGTATGACATACTAATTTATGTAAGAAGTTTTCAAATACTGAACCACGGTCCACAAGGATAGTATTATTTTTGACTTGCAGTTTTCACCTTATCATGGACGACAACAGTATTCCAGAGTGACGCAGCCTTAAGCCTAAAATCGTATCGTAGATGGCGGAAATCATATATACACCTAACTCGAGATCAAAGAAAACTCGAAAAGTCGACCTTTAATAACTCATCAAATAGAGCTCATATTGTTCTGATTTTTTTAAAAACAGTCTTATATCTGCAGTCTAATCCTATTCTGAAATGTTTACATTTCTATGTACAGTATTTTGAGATCTCGATACCCATTTTTAAAGTCATTCTGATGGTGCAAGAGTGTCATTTCTTGTTAGATGAAGGAAATAAGGACTTGTGTCCAGAAAAACTCTTGTTCATTATATAATTTGCGTTTTTTTTTCTCAAAAATGACCTGCGCGATTTTATTAAAATTAATATATAATATGAATCTGTTATAGATGAAACGAATAAGGTATCATTTATATCCAGCAAAGCTCTTCTTGTTACATAATGAGTAGGAAAAATGGAACTACATTTTTTCGCCATTCTATAAGAATTTATCGCAAATGCCCAACAAGTTACTAATGTACTCCTGCGCATGCTTTCTTTTTCTTCACTTTTGGGGAAAGTTATTTGTCAAAACACTAGCTGAGCGGTTAAAGGCGATGGTCTCATAGACCCTGAGTCTCCGGTTCAATTCGCAGTGATGCTTTTGTGTTTATTTTCACATGCTTCTTTAGATCTTTTTTTATGTCAGTTAATAAAAAAATATTTGTTCATTATTATGAGTTCCTTTGTAATTTTTATTGCCATTTACATCATTAAATAAATTTAATTATTTTTAATTATTTTTAAGTTAAACAAAATTAAATTACAATTGTAACTAAGCTAAATGAAATAAATTTCATTTTAAATAAATTTCTACACTTATAGCTTTATCCGTTCAGTAGATATTTAAAGGAAATGGTACTAGATAGCTAATATAATTTTTAAATTGCAAATGACAAGACACATTAAGGGTTTAATGAAACGCAATTCGTATTATTTTTTATACATTTCTGGATATAATAAATAAATAAATAAAAATTAAAATATTCCGAGTTATTTTCACAAATTTACAAGTTTTACTAATAGATAGCGACACTAAAAATAATTAAGCCGCGCTATTTATTCTAATTATTAAGATAAATTAAGGATTAAAATAATAGATTACTTTTTTATTTATTATAATTTTCTGAAAATGTTAAGACATTGTTTTAAAAAAAGTATTATAGAAAATTAAAAAAGACCTCCTCCCCCCCCCTCCCCCCCCCCTCAGTCATATACAGTGAAACTTCCATTTAACGAAGCCTCATCGTTACACTTAAACACTCGTTATGAAGAAAATTCGTAAAATAGAAATCAACTCAAATTCATGAAATTTGTATAATAAAATACACACACATAAAACGAAAAATACATATAAAATATAAATATTGGAAATATGTATTTTAATTCGGGCAGTAAATTTTGTTTTATGCAATGTTGACATATGAGAAAATTTAATTAGAATAATGTCTAAAAAAACACAATAAAGATTTAAACAAAAACTGTGAAGCGTAACATATCTTTTCTCTTTTTTCTCAGTATTCCAAATCCTTAACTTCAAAAAAGTCTGTAGTATTAATTTGAACAGGTTTCATATAAAAAATACACTGGTCATAAAAACTTTAGCACTTTTGTTAATATCGAAACAATCCATCTGTAACATTTTCGTGAAACTGGAATCCCCTTCTTATTGTAGACTTTTGAGCTTCTTTTTTTGGATGGAAATGATTAAATAAATATACAATTTCATTTTCATACAATCCGCTGAAAAAAAAAACATCATACATCAATCGCAACAGCAACCTCTCTGTTTGAATGTTGTACACGTACAAATGTTACGTTATATATAATATATTTCTTATCGATATCTATGTACTTCGTTATACTTCGTTGTGTCCGCTCTCAACGGTGTCCAATGGCTAATTACTAAACCGTTAGTCATAGACATATAGTTCCAATTACAAAAATGTTTTAAATCAGGTAAAGAAATATTTTAAAAGCGTTGTGGATCAATAAAAACATTTCTTAAAATATTACGAAATTTAAATTTTTATACGGTCCCAGGGTTATATTTAGTATTATAAGTTATATTTAGTAAAATTTTCCTATTACACTGACAAGTAAGACAAAAAAAAAAAAAAAAAATCCCATTCATTTAACACTAAAATTGAGCGAGTTATGAAACTTTAAAAATGCGACTTATGCCACTTTTCTGCTCTGAAAACAAACGAGTTCGGCCTTCCTTCGAGGTGTCACATACCAAGTGCTTAAATATGATCAGATCATCTATTCGATGATCAGATCATCTATTCGATGATCTTATTTCATGTGTATCTGCACTTTGAAAAAAAAATCGTGCAAGTATTACGATTAAGTTAACATTTATTAAATTTCAGATTGGCTAAAATAACGTATGTTTTATTTTGTCAGGATTTGAGACTGTTTCTTTTATGATTTCTTTTAACAAAAATTATGTTATTTTTATAAGTCTTCATGTTACTTCAACGATCGTATATAGGTTTTTCCAGTTCAAAATTTGCACTACAACTTTGACTCATTTTCAAATATCCGATCGAGATTATATTTTACGTACTGGCGCAAATCCGATAACAATCTTATATTATTATGATTTTCGGTGGTTACCATTTATACTTATTTTACAGGATAACGCAAAAAATTTTGGACAATAATTTTGCCTATATATTATACAATAATTTGACCTATATGCCAAGAAGTTTAAGAAAAAGTTTTAGATTAGATAATACAAGACTGTGATTGTTGGGTTTGTTAACTTTTATATATTTTTTAGCACTGAATCCGAAAATTACCTTAATTTTTAACCATCGTGTCAGGATATTTCGCAAATCATAAATTGTCGAATTTAAAGAATAACAAAAATCGGATACAAAAAAGTAGAGGAGATGGTTGTATTTTTTAACTTTTGATAATTGATTTTTACGTACTTTTTAGCACTAAATCTGAAAATGACTTTCATTTTTAACCATCACGTTAGAATTTTTTTGCAAATGTGTAAGTTAAAATATAGCGAAAATCTCATACTATAAAACATATGTAAAACTTTTTTTATTTTATTTGATTCAATAATGTATTCGATATTTTTGCTTATCCTGGGATTCTTACAGCTGGGTGGTGTGATGAGGTGGGGCAGGAGGTTCAATTTTAACTTTTAACTTTTTAACTTTAAAATTTGCAATTTGCAGAAAATCCTGATGTGGTGGTTAAAAATGAAGATCAATTTCGGATTCAATGGTACAGAATGCATAAGAATCAATTATCAAAAGCTAAAAAACTTGGCATAACCCAACTTTTGCTGGCTAGTGTAATCTAATAATATTTTAAAATACCTATCATTTTGTGAAGAATTTAGGCTGTTAATTTAGCATCATTTCATTTAACAGAAATTCTGTTGTTCTTTCCTTTTAAATGTTTATTCCAAATTGCGTATTTTGCATTAATATGTCAGAATGATTAAAGATTTCAAATTTATAATGCAATGCTAATTTTACTGTCAACCATTTTTTTTTTTTTTTTTTTTTTTTTTTTTTTTTATATATATATATATATATATATATATATATATATATTTGACGAAATTATATTTCGAATATATTTGTGAATGACTCCTAATTTGCAGCAAAAAATATGCTCCAATTTTAAACAGCTATTACTCGATCAATTTTAATCGTAGAATTTCTTTTTTGTATTACTTGTCTGTGTAAAAGAAAAATTTTACTAAATATAACTTATAAGTCCGAGGGACCGTATAAAAATTTAAATTTCGTAATTTTTTAAGAAATGTTTTTTTTTTTTTTTTTTTACCCAAATAGCTTTTAAAATATTTCTTTACCTGATTTAAAACATTTTGGTAATTGGAACTATATGTCTATCAATAACGGTGTAGGAATTGGCCATGAATGCCGTTGAGAGCGGACACCCTGTATAGAATATATTTTTCGTAATATGGAGATTAACATACATGTTACAGGTGTTCAAAGTCAAGGTTCAGCAGAAAATTTCGTTAAGTAGAAAACTTCGTTAAATAAGGACTTCCTAAAAGTGAAGTTCGACTGTATATGATTTTTTACAATGTATAAAACGAAAGTATATGATAACTGCTTTAAGCAGTAGATGGCAGCACTAAACAATACATTGTTCAGCTATTCTCCTTTAGGAGCCGTCCGCAAATAATGTCACGCTTGAAGGGGGTGGGGATTGTGAAATTGTGACAGTTTGAAACAACGGAGTGGGAGGGGTAAGAAGAAGTGTGACATTACGCATTTTTGTTAAGGGGTCTCAGGACTCTTAAAGCTTCAAAATTTTCGAAAATTTAATTTTTTGAGATGAAAAACTTCTATCTTTTCTTAACATTTTGGTATGATTGTTTCCTTTAAATCCCTATTAGAGCATAAGTTATGGCTATTAGAATAATACCTGTTTAATACCTAAAAGGCGTTTCCGAAACTTTGAAGTCATTTTTCTCCAAATGACAGGGGCGTAGCTACCGTGGAGCAGTTGGAGCAGACTGCTCCAGGCGCACGAATCCTAAGGGCGCAAAATTAGAAAAAGCGAAATAAAGATTTCTTAAAATATTTGCATATTTTTTTCATTATTAATCAGGCATTATAGATGAATCTTGTTACAATCAGCGTATTCCTATGATATTTTACCTTGTGTTTAACCTCAACCATTTCGATTTAAAACATGTTTTCATACACAGTTGAAAGAAATGACTTCTATTCAGGAAGTTTTAATTTTAATTCATACCATATTGAAGCATCAAGTAACTTCTCCAACAGCGTTTCAGCATGCCTGATTATTTTCTGTGACTTTTCTGGAGACGACCGTTGAACTTTTTCAGATCTTAAAGTAATCAAAACTTTTTTAACAGGGCTCTCATCGGTCACTTTACTGGCTACCACTATTTCCAAAAAATAATCTTTCTGGTACATTTCTATTAGAAATGTTTTAGAAATTTATCATGATGATTACTGTGCGGAAATAATGGTAGCCGAAGAATTAACCGCTGAGAAACCTATGTGTACGATGTAACAGTAGTAATTTACGATAATTATTTTACGATTTGGAAAAAAAAAATAGCCCATAGGAAAATAGGAAATAAAATTGTAGAAAATTATTGACCATTTTACAGACGAAATACAAGAAAATGAAAATTTTGAAGGGTTTTTTGTTTGTTTTGTAGAAACTAAACATGCATTGATACAGATTACAAAACAATAATAAGAGCTGGATTTAAACATATTCCACATCAGCTCACAGCGACAAAATTTAGATGGGAGGGGGGTAAGGGGAAGCAACAACTTAAATTTTGTGAGTATTGTTTTTGAGATTTTGAAAATATTGCAAATGTCAAATGCAGAATCGATAAGCTTCAAAAAGAGAGAAAAAATTAAGTACCAAATTCAGTGTTCCTTAGGGCCTGATTATAGCCTATGCAAAATTACACCACTTTTTTGTAACGGCACTTTTCCGCATTAAACCTTATTTAATCGCAGAATTTTCGGATTAAATAAGGCAGATTGGCCCGCCGGGCAACCGACCTGCAGGTCTGTGAGCCCTAAACCAGGTAAAGCTGCTCCCTCCCTCAGGTGAAGCTAATATAGTTTTAAAATTTGCTATAAGCATTAGATATGAAAAGTCTTAAATCATTTAATAATTTTTTTAAAATCACTTTTTTGAAGCATTTTTTATTAATGATTTTTATTTCTCTTTGCAAGGTAGAAGAACTGATTTTTTTTTCTTGAAAGTTTCTTTGCTTCTGAGACCCATTTAAATCTTTTAAAACCTAACGTATATATTCTGTAATTTTCTCTGTGACCAATAGCGACATGGTCTGCCCCAAGAATTTTCCGCCTCTCTTTAAATATATATATACGTATTTTATTTTATTTAGTTTTTTTGTAAAATCATTTATCAAGAATTTGTTTGAAATGTATAGGCTTCGTGTATTCGTACAATGCTGTGATTGTGATTTCCCCTATATATATGTGTATTATATTGATTTTTGCGCTTGATGTGCAAAAGTATTTATAAAGAATATTTTCGGCAAAGAAAATGTAATTCAAACATTATTTTTTGTTAAAAATTACATTTTAACATGAAAACGGGACTGTTTCAACATTGTCTATAAATGTGATAATCAGAACGGCGGTCAGCTATTTGTATATACGTTAGAACAAAACTTATTGAGATCTAAAGCGCTAAATACTATAACCGTTTAACATGTTTTCATCTTAGGGCCCTGCTCTCAACTATCAGTTGGCCCCTTTTGGACCTCCTTTTATATCTCCCTTAAAAATGGTCTGATTCACTAACTTTTTTTTTTTGTAACAACATCTTAGGAAATCCAGCTACTACACAACCAACATAAAAATGTTTTAGACTTCAGCTACCACCAAATTTGAAAATTAATCCCTTCTTGGGGCCCTTGCCCAGCTACATTTCAGTTCAGACACTGCCCGCCTAGGGTAACTTTTTGTGCGCCATGCATTTTCACCCACTAATTGTGCCACAATCTCATTGCATAACTTCAAAATTGAGTCTTGGTCTCCTCTCCCCGAGCCAACACCTTCATATTTCTATTGGGATTCAAGGGCTCTTTTTTAAGCATTTCTTTGAAATTTTTTCTAATGATTAATATTTATACCCTATATTTAATTTCGACTAATTGAAAATCTAAAGCGCTAAGTACTAGGACCTTTTATCGTGTTTTCATCTTGAGCTTTGTTCTCAATTATTAGTAAGCTTCTTTTGGCCCCCCTATAAAAATGGTCCGATTCACTAGGATTTTTTCCCTAACTATTTCTTAGGTCCTCCAGCTACTACATGAAAAACAAAACAAAACAAAATACTCACACTTCAACTACCACCAATTTTGGATATTAATCGCCTTCTTAGGGTCCTTGGTGCAGTTTCTTTAAAAATTATCCGATAGTCTTGCAATTTTTCTTAAGCATAGTTCTAGGATCCTCCGGCTACTTTAGAAACCACGAAAAATTTCTTTTACTCCAGCTACCACCTTTTTCGTACATTAATCCTCTTTTAGGGCATCAACTTACGTTTACTCACTACAGCCGTGAATTAAAATTCACGCCACTGTTAAAGGTAAGTGGTTAGCTTTAGAGGGGATGGAATTTCATCCGTAAATTAAATATCACGTTAATGTTAAAAGTAATTCGTTAAATTTACAAGGGGAGGGGCAACAAGCACCTTCCACTGCTTCGGGGTGCTTCTTTCCTCGGGTTCTAGGGGGCCGATTCCAACGAGAATTGGTTAATTCAACCTAGATTACGATTCAGCTACTTTTTGTATTATGAAAGTTTGTCTTAGGCTTCAGTTACCAACATTTTCAAACATTAATGGTACATTCTTTTCTCGGGTTCAATATGTCCGATTTCAACGGTAAATGGAAAATTAAGCTTAGCTTACTATTCAGCTACTTTCTACATTGTGAAAGTTTATCTTAGACTTCTGTTACCACCATTTTCGAACATTAAAGGCGCATTCTTTTCTCGGTTGTTGTGGGCTCTATTTCAACGGAAATTGGTCCATTCAACTTAGCTTACGATTGTTTTAAAGATTATAGTTCCACTGCTAGGATTCGTATTCTTATCTCGGGTTCTATGGCCTCGATTACTACGTGGTATACTCATTCAACTTGGTTTTTGATTGTCTCCAGCGTGTACGGAACACTCCTGGCATACACTGCCTTTGGTAGCGGTGACCGAGGCCACAGGTTCGTTCTGAAAGAGGATTGTCGGGAGCACACTAGACGCTGCCGAAGGCTGTGGGCCACCCCTAAAACCAGGTTCATTTGAACTACTTTATGAATATATAAAATCATACAAACTTGAGTTTTGTTTACGTTATTATAATGGGCCTGAGCAACGCCGGGCGGGTCAGCTAGTTACATACATATATACACATATATATATATATATGTAACTTCCAAACATAATTGCGCAGAACGTTTTTGAGAGACAAGAGGGCGCACAAACTTTACTTGCTCCAGGGCGCTGAATATGTAGCTACGCCACTGCCAAATGACGTTTTAGGTAGCTTTCATTACAAAAAGCTACATATTGCAGCCATTCGGAGGAAAGCGATTTAAAAAAAATTTGGTATATTTCCATCGATCATCAAGCCCAGACCCCGAAACCACCCTCCGTTCAAAACTGACACACACACACACACACACACACACACACACATATATATATATATATATATATATATATCTGACATTTGTCACACTGTAACTCTCGTATTTATGAACCGATTTGGATGTAATTCGGTGTGTATATAGTACATACAAATGTCTCGACCGAGTTCGTTGGCCAGCTTCATCCGCCATTTTGTTTCAAAATGGCGGCCATTTAAATTTTTTTTAAATTTGAAATTTGAAATGTGGTACCAAAAAATTGAAAATGGAAAAATATTTTTTTCTTATGTATTTGACCTTTATACAAAGATTCCAGCACAGTTTTTGTTTCGTCTATATCTTATAAAATAGCTGAGTTATAGCATTTTGAATTTCTAGCGTGACTGACATTTTGAAACGTCTTGAATTTTGTCACGCGATAAAAAGGGTATTTATGAACCGATTTTGGTGTAACTTCGTTTATACGTAGTACATACCAATGTCTCGACCGAGTTCGTTGGCCAGCTTCATCTGCCATCTTGTTAAAAAATGGCGGCCATTTAAATTTTTAAGAAAAATTTAAATTTGAAATGTTGTACTAAAAAATTGAAAATTGAAAAAATATTTTTTTCTTATATGTTTGACCTTGATAAAAAGATTCGGTACCAGTTTTTATTTTGCCTATATCTTAAAAAATGGCTGAGTTATAGCATTTTGAATTTCTAGCGTGGCTGACATTTTGAAATGTCCTGATTTTTGTCACGTGATAACGGGCGTATTTATGAACCAATTTGGATGTACCTTGCTGTGTACATAGTTCATACAAATATCTCGACCGAGATTGTTGTCCAGCTTCATCCGCCATCTTGTTTCAAAATGGCGGCCATTTAAAAAATTTAAAATTTAAAATGAGATACCAAAAAATTGGAAAATGAAAAAGATTTTTTTCGTATGTGTTTGACCTTAACACAAAGATTCCGAAGCAGTTTTTGTTTCGTCTATATCTTAAAAAATGGCTGAGTTATAGCATTTTGAATTTCTATTGTGGCTGACATTTTAAAACGACCTGATTTTTGTCACGCGATATCAGGCGTATTTATGAACCGATTTGGATGTAACTTGGTCTGTTCATAGTACATACCAATGTCTCGACCAAGTTCGTTGGCCAGCTCCATTCGCCATCTTGTTTTAAAAGGGTTGCCATTTAAAAAAAAATAAATTTAAAATTTAAAATGAGGTATTGAAAAATTGGAAAATGAAAAAGATTTTTTATGTGTTTGGCCTTGATACAAAGATTCCGGAGCAGTTTTTG
The DNA here is from genome assembly GCA_963932465.1 of Maratus speciosus. Classification (NCBI taxonomy): domain Eukaryota; kingdom Metazoa; phylum Arthropoda; class Arachnida; order Araneae; family Salticidae; genus Maratus; species Maratus speciosus. The sequence goes on from OZ010787.1 coordinate 21,901,166, forward strand.
TTTCTGAAAATTTGTTGTTTTGTTTATATCTTGAAAAAATGGTTGAATTATAGCACTTTGAATTTCTAGTATGGCTAACATTTTGAAACGATCTTGTATTTGTCACGCGATAACACACGTATTCGCCTATTTCGATGTAAGAAGGCATGTGGATAGTATACATCAATATCTCGACCATGTTCACTGGCCAGCTTCATCAGCCATCTTGTTTCAAAATGCCGGCCATTAACTTAAAAAAAATTATATTTAAAGTGAGGTGCAAAAAAAATTAGAAATTTAAAAAGGTTTCTTTCTTAAGTATTTGACCTTGATATAAGGATTCGGGAGCATTTTTTGTTTGTCTTTATCTTAAAAAATGGCTCAGATATAGCAATTTCAATATCTAATGTGGGTGACATTTTGAAAAATCTGATTTTTTGCCTGCGAAAGCACTCGTATATATCAATCGATTTCGATGTGAGTGAGCATTTGCACAGCAATTACTAAGGTCTCGACCAAGTTTACTGGTTAGCCTCATCCACCATGTTGTCTTAAAATGGCAGGCACTTTAAGAAATCACCGAATTTGGCAGCCAAATATAAGTTACTTTAAGTAAAAGCAGCTTGGATAAAGCTGACTAATTTCGCGAAATTCTCATTCATAATGATTTAGTATTGATAATAATTAGTATTGATTCTCCTATATTAGGTTTCCACTAAATTGAGCTTCGTGTGTTTGAATAATATAAGTTGCCTTTTTTAAAATAAGGAATATGAAAGCTACCTCTTCCTCCCGGCACTGGCCGGAAGGACTTTTTAGGTATAACGCGCGCAGGATCTCTCAGAAACCTCTGGATATCTTTTCATGAAATTTTCAAAACACATGTTTCTTGTTAGTCTGTATAAACTGAACCTAATATTTCATTTTTATTGTTCAAAAAAAAAAAAAAAAAAATTTAGGGATTATACTGTTGGAATTTTCAAAATTTTGTATTAGCTAAATACATCTTTGTATTAAATATTTAAAAATGCTTTAAATACAAATTCATTTAGGTTTAGGGTAATTATTATAATCTGAAGTATAATCAGCACAAAAAATTTCATTTTAGTTGCAAAATTTATTTTGCATCTAGATAGCATATTATTATCCATTTTCATACATTTCGCTTAGTATGGATATAATGACGGAAAAATATTATTTACATAAATTTTACTTTTGATTTTGGAAAACGTGGCACAAAATATAAATCAATTTATTCATATAAATTCATTTCAGTGCCATGAATAGGTTCAGTGAAAGTGATATTTTTAGTACTGTATTGGAAAATTAAAAGTTTTGGCTAGATGCGTAAATATATTTAGCCAAACCGAAAACAATTATAATTGAATTTTAAAACAAATTGGTTAAAGCTACATCAAGGCGTCACTTAAATCATATCTTTTAAAAGTCATATTTTGAATTTATGAAAGATGTGAATGATAAAGCATCAATGAATAAATTTTTATACATCCTTTTAAATTTAACATAATTCTTACACATGCAAGTATAAATAAAACAAAAATAAAATGATGATATAAATAATATAAATGTATATCTATATACATTAATTAATAGCATAGTGTCACTTAAAAGTTTATATTATTTTTAAGTTCCATATTTAAAATTCTCATAGCAATAAGATAAAGTGCTGCGTCACAAACTTTTAACCCGTTAAATGTTTTTGCAATGATTTAATGACAGAAATGCTGCGGTTAAATAAGGTGAAGAAAACTGTTAGGAAATAGGTGTAGCGTGGGGACGAAGATTTAGGTTTATATTCCCCTTCCTTGGACTATAGCTAGAGTTAGACAAAGCTACTTTAAGGAAGAAACACTCTCGTAATCATTTTCAATCCAAATGGTGCTGCACATAGCAGCATTGCAAATTATTGTACATTCACAAAACACGCATGATAGAAAAAATGGGCATATGATTCCTATTTTTTCTGACTGATTTGTCAAAACTGTGTACATTTTTCTGATTTCCTCTAGCTTTGAAGGGCGTAGACAGAGGGGTGGTTATGGATATCTCTATTTCTTAAAAAAAATTTCGCTTGATTTGATGGCAGAATCTGCAATTAAATATTTCTTTTACAAAATAATTATATGCACAGCCACACCAATATAATGCAATTCATTTTCAACTTCGTTAACTATGCTGCACTTATTTCTTATAATTGTTCATGGTTAGTTAATCAAGATGAAATAGTACTTATTATGATGACAGACATTATATCAACGCTTTTACAAGAGAGAGAAAGTTATTCAAAAAATGTAATATAGTTAAAGCATTGTTCAAATGAATATAGAGAAACGATCCCACACAGATATGTTCTGCTGTGTTGAATTCAATTCGTATTAAAATGAGTCATTTAAATTGCGTAGAAAATTTGAAATATTTGACACTTGATTTTTTTTTTAAAGCGGAGAATCAAATAAAGTAGAATCAACTAATAAATATGTGAATTTCTTACATGAAATTCACAAAATAAATTTTTCTTTGCAAGCTGTAGTAGTTGCATGATAAAACAAATAGAAATATTTTCACAAAAGAAATAAATATTGAATTTCTAAAGCTATCAACACATTGTTAATAATACATTAATTGTATTAATAACGTTTACTTCACAAGTACATAATCAGGAAAATTCTACGCTTAGGAAATATTTCTTCCAGAAAAAATTTAATTAGTGAGACCGAGTGATAATTTTCTATTCAAAGAAAAAGAATTGATTTGAGTTGTGGTATCAACATAATGTAACAGAAAATTTTGACTGTCGTTGAAATTAAACTATACATCCGATTTTCATAAAATTTGAAATGACACTACAAAATTGAGCGATAATTATATATTTAAAATTTCAAACCATTCGGTTGGGTAGTTTTTGCTCTGTTACATGCGGGCAGACAGACAGACAGACGGACTGAACGACGACTATAGGTGCTACGTATTTATATAGTTACGAACTCACCTAAAAATGATGAGTAGATATGTAGCTGTTAGATATATAAATAAAGCTAATGTTTTGAATACAGAGCGTTAAGAAATTAGTGTACAACTGAAAAATTTATAAAATTTTGAAGTAAATATAAAATTATTAAATTACAATTAAAAACAAAGAATTAAAGTTCCATTCTTTGATCGTTATATTTAAGACATATATATTTACGCGGTGTAAATGATTTTCTGAGTGCGATGCACAGTGAAACGTTTTGATGATCTAGGTGGTCAAAATTCATTTTTCCTATTATCTCGGAATTTGACAAAACCGCGTGTACTGGTTGCTGAATGTCTGTATGTTCGAGATAAGTACGAGTTTTGTTGAAAAAAAATGAGGTGTCGATGACCGTAAGGATACCATTTGCGCAGTTCGTTTGAGTGAGTTTAAAAAATTGCACTATCTTCCTCTAAGTTTGAAAGCACGTCATGACTATTCTGTTTTATTTGAAAGCACGAGTTTGCTGAACTAATGTCACAGGTTTATCCGGGTCAGATTTAACCAATTTTTGTTTTAAAATAAGCGCTATTAAACACGCTTAATTGCTTCATTCAAAGGTTGTAATTCTGGATAAACCCTGATTTTGCTTACAAATTCCATCTGGACTTTTAACATATTATTCAGCATTATTCATCAAAAAGCATTTTTTTAAAAATCGAAGTGGCATACCTAAAGTATTAGAAACATAAAAAAAACTCCGTAAAATGTCTGCTAATCATTAAGTTGCTATTAATAAACATGCATCATATTAACTTCCAGTGAGTGTATGTATGTTTAGTTCAAATATTGCAAGTAAAATTCAAACCACTTTTAATTATCCGATTGAGCTGAAACAATGAATACATGTGTGATTTGAATGATAATAAATATTATTATCAGTTTAAAACACGTAGAAATTTGTTTAGAATACTGTTTTTACAGGGCTTCACAAAAATTTAGATTAAAACTTGCAGGTTAATTTAAACCAATATTAATAATCTGATTCAGCTGAAACTTTGCTCAGGATATGTAGTTCTGATGTCATGCAATATTATGATAATTTATGGAACGTAGCAGTTACGCTTTTCTACAGGCCCACATAAAAGTTTAGTTCAAATCTTGCAAGACAATTTTAAACCACTTTCAATTGTCTAATTAAGCTGAAACTTTTCCTACATGTGTTTTTCCGATGACAATTTTATTAAATTATAATTTGATGAACGTAAAAACTTTGCATTTTTTATAGGGCCACACAAAAATTCGCGGAAAAATTGTTGCTAAAAAGCAGAAATTTTAATTAAATTTCAACAAAATTTAAATAGGTTATTGAGATACACAATAGCATTTTTTAAATTGAAAACAAAGTGCGTAGCAGTTGAATTTCTTTTACAGGGATACATAAAAAATTCGGATATATTAACGTCTATATGCAGAAATATTATTTCAAATTGAATAAAATTTATATAGGTTATTTATTCACACAACAGCAGTTTTTCAACCAAACATAATTTTCATAGCAATTATATGTTTTATATGGTAACTCAGATCACTAATTTCTTTTTAATATCAATTTATTTTCAAAATTTTTTCTTTCAGGATCACTACATAAATTTCTCGAGCAATTCTGAGCAGACAAAGATACAAAAAAGAAATGAATGTTAATTTACATGTATGCATAAAATTGTTTTTTACCTAATTGTAAAATAAGTATGTTTAACGCATTATTTGTAATGCATTATACAGGATGTCCATTAAAGTCCTTCCCACGCCCTTAATTGCCAAACGGTTGCAGCTATAGTCATAAATTTGTTGTCTAGGTATAGTAAAGTGGCTATGCCCTACCAGATGAGACCGCTTCCAGCGCCACCTGGTTCAAAACAGCTGAGTTTGTATTCCTCTCTCGAAAACGAGATTCTTTTTCAGAACGAGCTTCATTTAGCCTTTATGTTCACAAGGTGTCCTTTCGAACTAAATCGATGATGCTCTACAAATTTGTCATTCACTTTTATCCCATATTTCGAACCGTTTTCGCAATAGGAACGGTAATGCCGCCATTTTACACTGGCGCTGATGGCGCTGTAAGCGGTCTCATCCAGTAGCTCATAGCCTCTTTACTATAACTAGACACCACGTTTATGAATACAGATGCAGTCGTTCGGCAGTTAAGAGCGTGGTAGTGACTTTAGTGGGCACTCTGTATGTTTATTTTAAAACATTGTTGTTAAATAACCAAATATGTATCACAGTTTGAGTATTTTATTATTGATGCATTAAAAAAACAGCAAAAACTAATTATACTTCAACGAAATAATTTTGTCCACCTAGATCGTCAAAACGTCCCACTATGCGAGGTGAGAAAATCTTCATTAATTAACCCCCTGACTACCTAGGAAAAGGGCAAGATTTTAATGTTTTTTTCCCTGTAATTTCTTAAAAATGATAATTTTTTCAACATGATATAAAAAACTTAATTACATATATGACTATAATCCTTAAGAGTGTTAATCATTACTTAGTGTTTTAAAACTGCATTATAACTGTAGGGTTATATTATTTTAAATAATGCATCTATTGTAGTGAAATCTACACACTGTTAAAAATCTGCAGTAATTCGACCGTTTTTAAACAAAACGGTTACATATCCGTAATATAACTTTATTCTGACCATAATATTGTCAATAGTATGGTCATCTGCATGTAATAATATGGCCAAATAACCGTTATCTCTGAAAACGGTTGAATTGCTGGACAGTTTGCTGCATATCTTTAACAGTGCAGCTTAGTCAACGGATATATCAATTCTCGTCTCTGAGAAGGTTAAGCATATTCATAAATCTGAAAGGTAAATAGTGACGTTATTGAAATGTTTCAAACTTCCATTCACAATTTAAAAATTATAAAGGATTTTGAAAAAAAAAAAATAAAATGATCTGGAAGAAAGAAGAAGTTGACAGCACGTGACAATCGACAATTTTTTTGGCTGCCTGGAATAAAAGGATTTTCCACTCAGGAAACTTGAAAACTTTTAAGAAAAACACATCACACGTCACGGATTGGTAATAATTTCTTATTATTTGAAGAGGGAGCTCATACAAAATTTAGGAATTTGAAGCAAAAACCAAAGTTATTCAAACATTGATGAGAGAAAAGATTAAAATGAAATAAAACTGTCTATTATGGGACGATGGTCGACGAAAATTATATTTTCTGATGATAACGAGATTGATCGTGAAGGCTCAGATTTGTATAAATGCTACTAACATGACTTGAGAACCAGAAAAGTTCACCAGTCGATATGTAAAGAACCAAAAAAGTTCACCAGTCGATAAATGACCGAAGGCAGATTTATAATGTTTTTAAAAAAGTTATTGTTACCTAACAGTAATAATGATATCGTTATATCATATTTTATATGAATAATACATAATTAGAACCCTTAATTATTACATAATGTCAAAATTACAGCGGTCCTATTATTTCTTAACAGATTGCGTTAAGGGGTATCATGTAATAAAATAATTTATCCAATGAAAAATGTGGTTACAATGTTCTTTTTAGCAGAAACAGAAACTATGTTAAGAATAAGTGTGACCCGTCCCGTATTCGACGCTGAAATATAATTCGATTGTAGCGTCAGTTGTAGTGGTTGCATTGAATTCTTACATACAAATACAAGCCCTCAGCAAGTATCCGAATAAAAAGCGACTAGCTTTCCTCTCCTGAATAGAAACTGTTTAAATCTTTGTGACGTATTATAGAGTCAGTAAAAGTCAGTTTTTTTTAGTAGTCAGTCTTTTTCAGTAGCACTATTTCCTACTAGTCTTATTTATCTTATTTACTCACTGAATTCTTTGAATTTAACGATTCAGGCATAGTGATACCCAAAAATAAGCACGTCTGCGCACCCTCTTATTGGCAATATAATAATCATAAAATACCAATGTCATCATAATAAAATATTACTGAAATACTTTTATAGAGACTAATTTGTGAAGAACTGACAGATATTTCATAAAACTTACAGGAATTGTTGTTAACGATAAAATCCTTAACAATTTAAATGTTTATTTTATTTCTTTCAAAATAATATTTATCGAATGATTTTGACACACACGCGCGCTTCCCCAAAGGTTTTCAAAATTGAACTGCCACAAATATTTGCATACATAATTTACATCATACATAGTTTTTTTGGTAGTATGTTAACATTTATAATATTTATAAAACAACTGCATAACAGAGTCTGCGCAGATCATAGACGAATTCCATGGTATTTACAGAAAGATTTACATAAATGTTTCTACATATTTTAAATGTCCAATTTTTTAACCTTGATTTTTCACGACTCTTCTATACCGTAATTTTCATGACAATAATACCTTTTGTAGTATGTCTATGTGGAAAAATTCTTGGAGGCAAAATACTTACATCTATTTCAAAATAGTAATCTTCGATTTATTTTTCACGTGAACTGCCACCCATCCATTGATTCCTTTCCCAACTGGAGGGCATGACATGATTTGGATTACAGCGTATTTTATTTAAAATATGTACCATAAACCTGCTCTTTATCAATTCATGGATTAGCTGCCAAGACAATAACAGAAGATTACTATTAAATATTTCTGGTAGGAATTTCGGAAAAACTGATTACGAAGCTCCAGCCGTCATTTGGCGCATTGGATTAGAAATACATATGACTACAAGCGCGTTGGGAGTTAACATGCTCAAGATAGACATTCCGTGATTAAATACAGTCGGAAAAAGTGGAATATATTTTGAATAAAAAAGGTGTTCTTTAATTCTTTAAATTGGTATTCTTTAATCTCGCAACATTGGTAAGCGGTAGTTTGTCCAATTCTCAAATATCCATGAGTAATATTTCAATAGATTTAGCAGGTATAACTCTGAAGGATTTAAATCTGCTACCCCTTTCGTGTTGCGTTTTTTGTAGGAAGTTAATGGTGGATATTAATCTGTGGTTGCATCTTGATTCAATTTTACTGGTTAATGGATCATGAGCAAACAAAGGTTATACGAATTGAAAATTTTCCAACTGACAAGGAAGGTCTCCATAAGCGCATACTCAGAAAAAAATTCCGGCGGAACCTCGATATAGGGTCCGTAAAAAATAATGAAAATTTCTTATTCTTGGCAATTTATCGCTGGTTTGCAACACATTGAAAAAGGAAACGCTTTTATGATAAATATACTCTTTAATGAAAATTGTTTTCTGCTCTTCATATTGTACTAGTTTAAATGAGTCTTACTTTAATCAATATGCTTTTATAAGCACGGATTTCTCATATACATTTATATGTATGCATGCTGAAATTTAGCGATCGTTTAGCGATGGTTTAAAATAAAATTTAAATTGATTAAAATTTCTTCCAGCACAAAATTGAGGTCCGTTTCTGAGCAGTGTAAATTTGACTTCGATATTGTTTGTCTCATAGGCAAGAAGGTAATAGTATTGTTGCTATAGAAACATAGACGTATTCAATATCGAAATGTATAAGGAGAGCTTTCTTAATCGAGCAGTTAATTTTAAAATACACTTAAAGCGTATCCAGTTAGTTAAACAGTGTAAATTCAGCAACTCGCAAATTGTATAAATTACATAAGCTTATAGAAAAAATAATATATTGTTTGATCATTTAAGTTTAAATTCATTAAGTACTATGCATTTAATCACAATTAACTAGCAATTTCCAAATGCATTAAAATCGCTTACATTTGGCGTGGCAAAAGTCTTGCTCGTCCAGTTGCGTTATTTAGGGCGAAATATTTGAAAGCATTATATTTTTTTACAGATTCTCTACTGGAATTTCGCCGCTAAATTTGACAGATCTTTTATTACATACATAAGTAGTTTCATAAGCATTTTTTCAAACTATTCTGAATATGCGCTTTAAGGAAACCTTTCTTGTTTGTCAAGAAAGTATAACAGGTTGGGAGTCGAACCCAAGAGCTTTGGCTTAAATTGCAGCGGTTTGCCTGTTGAGCTATCTGGATTGAAAACAGGCCGACACATTTCCCTCAGATAACATTATTGGCAAAAACATTTTGTCTACCATGAAGATAGTTCAACAGAAAATATCGCAGGTAATGCAACTCCCTTTAAATGATGGATACGTAGATACACTTTATTATATTTAACTCAATCAAACTGATTGTTAAAGCTATCATACAAATGGATTTTTTTTTTCGGGAATCTAACGCAAGTCCTTTGGCTTAATTTGCGAAAACGCAAATTGCCTATTGAACTAACTGGGATGACAACAGCTCGACAAATTAATTACTTCTTATTTACAGATTTGGGATAAAATATATTCTCAATGCTGAGTTCATCTGTACTATTTTGCTTTAATCTTTTTAAATTTAATTTGGAGTTATTTTCAAAACCAGCATTAATAATAAATCCTTTAGGAAAGATTTCTTTAGCACTTCAGATGCTTTAAAGCACTATTTATGGTATTTCCCCTCTTTGATGATAATAAATGGATGTATTTTTGCTGCAATAATTTAAATTAATTCAATCTTCTTCAACTGTGACAGCATTTTTTCCCCTTTGCAATGGATATATAATAGGTCTCAGACAGTCTGTTTTCCGTTCGGTAATCTGTCGAGTAGAAAGTCAATGAAAATTATATTTTTTAGTTTTTTAAGATTCAAATCGTTATTAAGCATTTTATTTACAATAGATAACAAACATTTTAATGATTTTACAACTTCTTTTCATTTGGAAAATTTTTTAACTTCACAAATGCCATCATTGAAATATTTGAAGAATTCTGTTTTTCTCTTAGTATTTGGAATAAGTTCTTCATGAAGATTTTTTTCTTTTCTTATTAAAATATTTCATATTTCATAAAATATTTCACTTTGGATAATAAAACATCCTGCGTTTCACGGCATTTAATATAGCTGAATAAGAATAAATCTTTTCGGGAAAAGTACAAACATAGCTTTCCATCGATCGCTTCTTAAAAAGCGCCGCTTTCCATGTATGCAACAAATCTTCCAAGTAGTAGATGATAACCGATATTGTAAGAAAGTATTTACGGTGAAATGAAAAAAAAAATAAGCAGACTATTTTTCTACAGAAATACAAAATCGTCTAAAATATGTGCGAATAGCTACTGTACTGTCATAAATTATGAATTAAGAAAAGATAATATTAACAAAAAGGAACACATTGAACTTAAATAATTTTCTTCCAAAATTAAATTTTTATCTTATAATCGATGTACATTCAGTCAGTGTCAAAAAAGGATACATCCCAACATGTTAATTCAAATAATTCGAAAAAAAAAAACACCCTAAGAAACCGACTTACTTAATATATCCAGAAAATGATGGAACTACTACTGTTTAAACCCAGAATTCATATTAAATGCCCGAACCACAAATTCTGATGGTCTTACAATTAAGAGCCTGTACTAGTCATCGCACTGTAAACTGATATGTCTGAAATTCAGACATTTAAGTGTCTGAAACGCAGTGTTCAATTTTCAGACGTTTTAAAATGTCTTAAAATTTTCAAAAACTTCTTGCGTCTGAATTTCAGATACTTAAGTGTCTGAAACAAGAGTGTTCAAATTTCAGACGTTTTAAAACGTCTGAAATTTTTCAGACACTTCTTACGTCTGAATTTCAGACATTTCAAATGGCTTAATTGCGGCCACCTTTGAGCCTTTTCTTGGGGGAGGGGGGGGGGCAATATGAAGCCATCTTTGACCACTTTTCTTTCTAAGCCATAAACGCAGCCATGTTTGACAACATTGAGTCATTTTTTATAAATGGAATAATTTGTTAGCATAAAGCAGAGCTGATTGCAGCATGGGAAAACTGGGATGTCTCTCTGTCCCCTGATTTTAGGGTACTCCAAATTGGGTATGAAATTTTTATAAAGCTGATATTTTAAATCTGTTTTGACCTTATGATTGTAATCAGTATTTTGTAGTTTCAGAATAGGATAATATATGTATATATATATTCACCTAAATATGTACTTATGTGATATCATATATGGCCTACTGCATCAAAAATGTTTATTACTTTTAGTGAGAACTTCAATTTTAATTCTAATCCAAAGACCTAGTATTCATTCGCCCCCTTCCCCCCTCTGCTTTCATATACTGTTACAAAAAAAAAAAAAAAAAAAGAGCCTATTTGATGCCGTCAAATACATATTTGGATAAATATATCATTTTATTTAACCTAATCATGTTCGAAAAGTGCAAAATATTTATTAAAATACGTATATCAAAGCAAATTTAAAATATCAGATTTATGGAAATTTCATGCCAAATTTAGGGACCCACCCGTAAAGCAAAAGGCCCATAGAAACAGCCCAGTTTGCCCATGCTGCAACCAGTTCTGCTTTATGTAACAAATTATTCCCATTTATAAAAAATTATTATAAATGATAAAAAAGTCTTTGGAATGAAAAATTAACTCATTATCTCCGTCTGTTGAAAATTTTATGGTCAATTCATATTCTGCTGTGTTGGGAATAAGGAACAATAAAAAAAAATCGTGTTGTAAAGTAAGTAACTGTGTAAGTAACAGTGACTTTTGCGTATGGTGTAGATCTGCTACGCGATTATACCAAGAGTTAACTTGTAGCATCTCAATGCGAGTTTATCTTATTTATTTATTTTGGTTATAAAAAGAGACTAAATTTAAATTTAAGTATGATAACGTGCGTTGAGATGCTACATTATCATATACAAAATAATCCTGAAAATCCGATTTTTGTTTTCCCCAAGTCAGATTTTTTTTCTTTTTTTTCATGGATCACCCCTCTCTCTCCCCATTACATACATAAAAAGTGACTTGAGAAAGAAGTTAAAAACATATTTTCTTTTCTGTTAACATGCCGATAAAAATAACTTATAAAATGAAATGATACAAATGTAAATAAGTGCGAGTTATAAGCCAAAATTACGTCCACCAATAACCATATCACAATATTAAAATATTTATTTGCTTAAAAAACGTTATAAAAACGCATTAAAAGTAAATTAAAAATCTATATTTACATGTTTCAACTCTTTTACTGAATCGTCATCAGAATGTATAACAAATAAATTGCAAAATACAATGCATATTTTGCTTAAGGCTGTTCTCAACTGCTCTGCTCAACAAGCGCAAAACGTTTTGACACATTTACAAATTCATTTTTTAACGGAAAGATATAAAAGTGGAAAGCCTGACTACGGAAGCGATTTGGAATCGAACTGTGTTTTCCATTTTTTGATCCATCAATTACCTATTGAGTTATAAGCGATTTTGATCACGTGACACGGCATCTCCCCCCCCCCCCCCTTACTGACTGGATTTTCTTCTTTCGTTCGGAAGTTTGGTTTAAAAGGCCAACTTTGACACTATTTTCTGAAAGATCTATTGCGTTTACAAGAAAACGGAAAAAACAGTTCGATGACATAGTTTCTGAATGACAACACCTAGTTTCATGCGTTTCCGAACAAAAATGATTTAAAACTTATGTCAGAGAGTTGACACTTTGGATTTGAGAACAACCTTAAAAGACGTTATAAAAGCGCATTAAAAGTAAATTTTAAAAAAAGTTAAAAAACTTTTTGTAATTTTTCTGTTATACATTCTGATGACGACTCAGTAAAAGAGTTGAAACATGTAAATATAGATTTTTAATTTATTTTTAATGTGTTTTTATAAAGTTTTTTAAGCAAAAAAATATTTTATTATTGTGATAAAAGAAATGATAGTATAAAAATATATACTCAGATCAAACATAATTATAAAAATATTTATATCTTCAAACATCATCACCTTCTCAAAATATTAAATATCAGCACTTTTTTAATAGGATTTTATAAAATTTGATTTCTTTAAGTAATTTTTAGCACAGATTGGATAATTACAACCATTTTTATTCCTTGTTTAAAGTATATTTTCAGGATGGCTCAGAGTCTTGAAAATTAAATATGTTATTGATATAGAACACAGAAAATCAAAGCAGATTTTGTATTTTTGAAACAAGCATTCAGAAGGATTATTTAAAAATAAATCAATACTATATCAGTAGGATTTATTTACCACCGGAAAAACTAAAGTTTTAGAATAAAATATCCAGATATTCAGATTCACTCTGGTGCTTTCACGATTTCATTTCATGTTCTATATCCGTCATATAAAGCTTGTGCATTTTCAAAAGATTTACCATGTATAAATTTAAATTTGATAATATTAAAACATTTATTTCGAAAATACACTCTGCAAGAAAATTAAATGAAATGATACTCTTATCATGATGTTCCAAAAAATAAAAATTAATATGTAAAATTATATCATAAATATAAAGTAACGGGAAATTGTAAGGAAAAAACTTAATAATGAGATATCATTAGAAAAATTCTTTGTATTTATATATGAGCTTTGTTTATATGGGTTAAATGAAAATTGCAATTCGATCGAGCTATTTAGCAATCATTAAATAAACATATATATATAACAAGCAGGAAAATTTACTTCGGGGCTATAAAATATTTATTTATAAAACGGAAGTCTAAAAAATATTAAACAAATTCATTACATTGAAAGTCATGATTTATTGAAAACACACAAATGAACACACGATCCTTTTAAAACAAAAAAATATTTATTGGATATAAAAAAATAACTTAAATATGTAAATTATTCTAAAAAATAATGTAAATGATCAATAGCATTACATAAAGTTCACTATTTTACTATAAAATTTCTATTTGAAATTGAGTTCACTTAATCATACAAATGCATTATTTCTTACCTTTCAAATAAAATATCCAGATTTCAAATAAAATTTCAAAGTGTAATTCATTATGATGAATAAAATATTTCACAAAGTATCGGTACAGCGCTATTTTGGAAAAACGGTTGTATGTATTTTTTAAATATTCTTGGCACTGCATTCTTCTACCTAATGCACTAATGAGTAACAAATATAATAAAAAATTATTACTAATGAGAGTTTAAAAAATCTGCAGCAATTTCTTGATTAATAATGATTCTTTTTTCATATGCCTAGTTTTGAACACACACCAAACAATAACTAGACTTTCCGTAATAAGAAAACGTATATGAGTATGTGTTTCCAAATCCAAATAGTATTTCCTTGTTTAACGGGTAAATGCAATTAATCAAACAGCAATCCAAATCCGAATTGTAGTATAATAATAAGGATATTTCTGTGAGCATTTCAATATATTTTAAACTAAAAAAATCAGGAGACCATTCCAAAAACACTTGTTGAAAATATCTTCATTTAAAATATTGAGGTAACAGGCTTAATGTGTCTTCACAAAAGGTTTACGCTCTCAGCACTTTCCGCTTTCCGTTAGTGACGTAATCAATGACTTTGAGCTCGGACTCGACACAAATGGAAATACGTTACGAGAAGAGAGTTGAAATCATTAGATTTTTATCACAGGAAGTGAAATGGTGTACGAATACAAACAGATCTTTTTTTAATTACTCCTCATTTAATATTTTGTTTAATCCGTTAGAATTATCTAGTATAAGATATAATTATTACAGTTATGATGCTTTCAGGCGAAGGCATTAAGACGATACTTCAATCAAGTGAAAATACTCGTTCGCTAATGCTAATCATATGGAAGAAATTTATAAAATATCTTTTCAATATATATATATATATTCTTTTTTTTTTCATTGAATAGCTGAGAATGACCTGTATAACGGCCGTTTTTCACTTTTTCGATTTTGATTGCAGATAATTTTAATGAGGACACTTTCATTTTCGGAACCGGTTCCGAAACTGAAAGCATCCCCATAAAAAAAAATGTAAAATCAAAATTGTAAATGTAAAAAACGGCCTTTGTACATATCGATCTCAGCTATCCAATGTAAAAAAGAATCATTTAAAAATAGCGAAATGCAACCGAGATATCTTTATAAATTTCTTCCGTAGGATTAGCATTAGCGAACGAATCTTTTCACTTGACTGAAGTGCCTCTTAAATAAAAATTTTGTCGTCACACTTTTAAGTAATTTCTACATTTCAAATTTTTGTTTTACATTTAAAAAAGTCCAGGGATTACTTCTATACAGCGATTCCATTCGTCAAGCCGTTAAAAACACTATTACAGCCCACTACGGTAGGGTCGCACTATTTTAAATTGCTTCTGGTCGACGAAACCCACCCTAAGACATTATTAGGTAATTGTGTGTTTGTGGAGGGGGCGGGGGGGGGAGAGAGGGATGGTAGCTGGTAGATTATTTTAATACAATTATTTGGAAAACTTTATATATTGGGCAAAACTATTCGTTAATTGCCTATTGCACTAAAAATATCTTTTTTCCAAAACTTAATAAACGGACTTTTATAATTTTGTCAGACGTCCTATGATCTAATCGCGTTGATTGTTTTATAAAATAATACCAAATTTACTGCACGGAAAAGTATTTTAAACATCTGTCATCTATTCGAAAACGTTTCTTGATTATGCTGGCAGATATATTGCAATGCAATTGCATATATAGTCATCAAACATATATTACAATTGTATTGCATTTAGACACTTAAGTGTCTGAATTTCTAAGTGTCTTAATGTCAGACGGTTCATCATTATTCAGACATTTCTTTCAGTACATCCATACCATAACCCCAGTAAGACACATATGTGTCTTAAACTCAGACATCTGTGATGTCTGAAATTTCATATTCAGACGCTTAAGTGTCTAAAATACTTTTTCAGTCACATATGTGTCTGAATTTAAGACGCTTCTATTTGCAGTGCGGAAGATACTCGCGCGCTAAAGTTAAACGTATGACAGTTAGTCCAGGCAATAGAGACCGTATAGGGACTCTACCTAGCAAAATTAATGGTAGTACTGGAAATCAGCTTTCTAGATGTTTTTTGGGTCGCTGAATCCGAATTTGTAACTTCCCACCAAAATTTCCCCCGGGAACACCCCCAAAATTTGGTAAAAAGCCCCCCCAAAAAGGTTTTTATTAAAAAATTCCATTGTTTATAGTTTTAGGGGAAAAGTAGCTAGAAATTCAGAAATTAGACAAAATTTCCAACAAATTAAATATGACATTATGACTTAGGATGAAAGGGAAGGGGGGATCTGCCTCGGAACATGCGCCGCAGTGCTGCGTGGACTAAGTTGCGCAATTCCACTTAAACACTCACACGTTTATATTAGATCTCCCATCTTCCCTCCGAACTTTCTCTATAAGGTTTACTTTAAGTTTTTTGGGTCGCTGAATCCGAATTTTTAACTTACCCCCAAAATTCTCTCCCCCCCCCCCGAAACCCCCCCAAATAGTTGTTTTTAACTTAAATTTATTATTGGTTTAGGGGAAAAGCATTATGAAATTCAGAAACTAGACAAAATTTGCAACAAATAGGATATATGACATTATGACGTAATATAAACGTGGAGAGAGGGGGCTGCCTCGGGACATTCCCCGCGCGCTTTTCCCAAAAACCAAATTTTTCCAAAAAATCAATTTTTTGGGGCGTTGCCGGGTGAAATTTTGGTGAGAAGTTAGAAATTCGGATTCAGCGACCCAAAAAACATAAAGTGAGTCGAAATCCAGAACTAGTATTAATTTTGCCAGATAAAATCCCCAATTGCCTGAACTTCATAATTTAGTGCACGTAGAGCCGCAGTGCATGTTCAGAGGCAGCCCTCCCCCTCCCCGTTCATCCTACGTCATAATGTCATATATTCTATTTGTTGCACATTTTGTCTAGTTTCTGAATTTCGTAATGTTTTTCCCCTAAAACAATAAGAAATTTAGGTTAAAAACAACTATTTGGGAGGGGTTTCGGGGGGGGGGATTTTTGGGGGAAAGTTGAAAATTCGGATTCAGCGACCCAAAAATCTTAAAGTAAACCTTATAGAAAAAGTTAGGAGGGGAGATGGGAGGGCGAATGTAAACGTGTGAGTGGTTAAGTGGAATTGCGCAACTTAGTTTACGCAGCACCGCGCGCATGTTCCGAGCAGATCCCCCCCTTCCCCTTCATACTAAGTCATAATGTCATATATCTAATTTGTTGCAAATTTTGTCTACTTTCTGAATGTCTAGCTACTTTTGCCCTAAAACAATAAAAAAATGGATTTTTTTAATAAAAACCTTTTTGGGGTGCTTTTTACCAAAATTTGGGGAGGTTGCCGGGGAAAATGTTGGTGGGAAGTTACAAATTCGGATTCAGCGACCCAAAAAACATCTAGAAAGCCGATTTCCAGTACTACCATTAATTTTGCTAGGTAAAATTCCCTATTGCCTTGGACTAAGTGTTCTTTTTATATTTCACGCTTGCACTTTAGCATTGTTAAATATTTTTTTTCTTTTGCATAGGATATATGAAGTCCAAGTCAAACATTGTACTTTCGTACCATTTCGATTTCGGTTGCAGATTTTTTAATTGAGCTCACTTTCATTTTTGGAGCCGGTTCCGAAATTGAAAGTATCCTCATATATAAAATTTGCAGCTAAAAACGAAAAAAAAAAATAAAAACCAGGTTCAAGAATGAATTCTCCTATTCGAAAAAGGGCATTTAAGTCCTGATACTTCATTTCCAACTTTTCAGCCATCGGTTTTCAGTCCCATTGCCATTTCAGTACTTCCATTGATATATGAATATTTCTTCACATTTTAACATTTTAATATGGTTGCATATCTGCATGCAAGGTCTGATTAAATTATATGTAGTAAGTGCCTTGGCCCTAGATCCCTCGATTTTGGCGGCCCGAAATCTGAGATAAAAAATTTATACAAGTCCTATATATATAAATCACATGCTTTTTATATGATGAACATTAAAATTTTTAGGATGACTATGTGCACTTTTTTGGTAAAGTATAGATGATGATATTGCACTATTTATTAATACGTTACTATTATCCTGTATGGTACTTCTTTATTTTATTCTATTTACACTATACGAAAGTGTTGAACTCTCGATTATTTTGGACTTCTGTTACGTTTTGGGATGTCCTGATTATAATTCAATATTTTTCGAAAAAAAAAAAAAACATCTGTCTGTCTCTGTGAATATATGTGACCCAAATTTTGCGTCCGTTCAAACTGAAGAACGGAATTCCATTATAGTCCTATTTGAGCTTGACATAAATCGTGGTAACTGTATCTCAAGAACAAATGCAAAGAATTTCACCAAACATCATATTTAACTATATCCTGAAATGAAGTGATGTTGATTAGATTTTGGTGTATAGTTCCAAGAGTAGGATCTGTAATGTTGTGTTTATCACGAATTACATGGTAAATATATAATGGAAGAAATTACATATTCATTTAGCCTTTTCATATTCACATATATTGATAATGATTATACGAGGGTGGTTCAGCAATTATTTTCCCGAGTATGTATAAAATATTTGTACTGCAAAGCTTGATGTGGAATATTGAAGCCTAATGTCTTAGATTCCTATATGCTCCATTTCAGAACTGTAGCTGCTATATTAACATATATTGTTTTCTTTTTTGGCGTGAGAGGTCGCACCTAGCTTGAAAGGAGGCGGGGGTTGGGGGATGACAGGGAATGAGACATGGCTACTGTCATTTGGACTCGGGATCATAGAGATGTAGCCACGTCTCATCCACTGTCACAAATCTATCGCAGAACTGCTTAAGGTTCTGCGATAAGGTATAAGCTCAAAATCAGCCTTTCCCCCCAACCCCCCTTTCAAGCTAGGTGCCACATCTCACAACTAAAACGAAAAACAAAATGTCAATATAGCAACTACGGTTCTGAAATTAAGCATATAGACATCTAATACATTAGGCTTCAATATTCCACATCAACATCACAGTATAAATATTTTATACACACTCGGGACAATAATTATTGAACCACTTTCTTATTTTACTGCGTAGCATTCAAAAGGTGACGCTGCTATTTTGTCTGTTTAATGATATGTATTACAGCTGCACTTCGGTGTTTATGAATTTGCATTTTTCAGGTTTGCCATGATATGTTCGGTATTGAAAATGAAGTGTGTAGAATTTATGATTTATTTACAGGGGCACTCAAAAGAATTCCATTACATTACAGTCTAGTAAAATCTTTTTCTGTATAATTTAACGATGTCACACTGCAATATTCTTTGTTAAAAGTGTAATTATTTTTATCAAAACTGCTCGGGGCATTGATTAAAAGAATAGTATAATATTTCAAGTGCGAATAAAAATTATTCAAAATATTCATACTTCATTCAAAAGTTAATTCGCAGATGCATCGGCATATTTTAAATATTTCCAAAAATGTTTTATTTCAGAAGTTTTTACATATTTTGATCATTTATAAATGAATATGAACCAAATAGTAGACAGGCAATTTTCCGAATGATATGTAACTTTATATAATTATTTAAGTAACTTACATATTTCTACTTATTGATTATAGTGCACACATGTTTGAAATATTCTAATACAACAACTAAGATCCTCAGAAAAGAGGTGTTTTTGAACCAGCTTTAGTGATACATTGTACTTAGGCGAGAATATAATTTTATTATTGAGTCAAAACGTACCACAAACATTCAATACTTCCCTTAATTTACTTTTTTGCAAGATTTCACTCGGAATTTCAGAAAGAAATGTTCCCTATAATTCTGATTTTAACATTACAGAGAGTGTTCGCAAAATTTTTTTAACGATTTTGACTTTCTCTGTGATTTAAATTTAAATGGAAAAAATACAAACTATATGGTATCAATTTGGAATAGTATTTAATTATCTTCCGCATAATTAAAAATATTTTTTTGCTTTAAAATGTCTTTGGAAAATAAACAATGTATAGGAGGATATGCATTTGTGCTTTACGACAAAAAATCCTCTAATCCAGTAAAGCGTGGTTTTAATATTTATACACGTAAAATGATTTACATAATTTATTAAAATAGAATGAAACATCAAAGTTTACATTTGACTGGGAAAAAGATTAAAAATGCATACACCACAAAGGTACAGCAAAAGGAAATCCAGGATTACTATCAGAAATATGTTTAAACCAACGTTTTGAAAGAAGACATTCCATCACTTTACTCAAACAATCTGTACTGTGTTATGTTCCATTAGTAAAATGGTACCCGACATATCTCTAAATCTACTGTTGCATTTTAACTAAAAATTAGAAATGAAACAGGAATCGAGTCTACTCCATTTAAATATTTCAAACCCAATTCCTCCAGCGTGTCTTTTATGGATTACTTTGCATTTGGACATGTAAAACAAGGTGTTTCTAAGGGGCATCCCAAAACATTGGATTCTTGAAGACTCTGGAAGATTGTGGTCGAAAAGTGAAACAAAATCTACCTTGATATTTTGAGAAAGGCTCTTCTATTTTGGAAACCAAGATGTAATATCATAGTTCAACAAAAGGGCTACCTTACTGAACATATTAAAAAATAAAATTTTCATATATTTTTATATATTTCTTTTTCAAAAATCGTAGCAAAACTCTGCATCGTCAAAATATCGTATATAATAATGTTTTGATATTCTGAAAAAAATGTGATTCATAAATTTACAGTAAAGTAAATGAAAACATTAGCTTTTCGCTAAACATTATAGCGAAGTACATTATTTTTTTACTGTTGCAAATAGTACTTAATATTTTGCTATTCATAATTTGTAAATTATTTATCTTACACGAAAACAAAAGAACTGTAACTTTGTTAAACATTTTACATTCCTCATATTAAAATTGCAAACAAATTAAATATTTTGTGTGTGGCCACAAAGTCACGCTAGAAAAATATAAAGCAAGTTTTTTTTCCCCCTGAAGTTAAAATGTAAGATCATAGATTATTTTTAACTGTCGTAAATGCCTTTTAATTTTTTTATCTGAAGAATTTTCAAATTTTTATTAGGCAAACTCATTGAAACTTTTCCATTTGTAATATTGAAATCATAAATAAGTTAAACATTGTATTACATTTAAAATGTAAATGTTGATTCACTTAGAAAAAATGAGATAGCAAACGCATCATTAAAACTAGATAAATAGAGGAATTCTTTATGAGAATAAGTTATATATACATATGAATAAATAAAGAAATTGGGGTTACTGAAAAAACTGTAAATAAAAATTTAAAATCTCCATCAAGTTTGAGATAAACTTACGATATACTGACTTTCTTTTTTTAAGTAAACACACATCCTTTTTTTTAATGTAAACTTTTTTTTCTGTAAAATAAACAGGGATATTTTTTGTAACATATTGGTAAACGTGCAAATAAAGTTTTGGATAAAAAACAGTTTTGTTTCTAACTATGATTCTTTATTAATGGATGTAAGCGATAACATATTTTTGAAAGGTTATTTTTGTAAAAGTAAATCATTAATATATTACAACAAGAAAAAATCACGTGTCTTAGTATTGATTATTAATTACTTATAATAACAAATAAACAATTTAGAAAACACATAACATATTTTTAATTTTAATTCAGCAATTACAATCCATAGTCCAAAATTATCCTAATTCTTTTGCGGAGCCTTGTATATGATCTATATGTTTGTATATATACGAAATAGCATGCAAAAATTTAGTTCAGTTTGGAAAATGAATAAAGCAGTGAATAATTCCCCTTTCAGTAATTTTCTTCAATAAGCGGAAATGTACCGAAATTATTTTGTGAAGTTCTGTATATGATCTATAGGATTTATAGACACAAATAACTTAGTAAATAGTTAAATTTAAAAAACGCATACCTCAGCTGTATCGCGCTACCAGTAATTATTGGTCGTAGACAACAAGCTAATGTTTTACTTTTGTATATCCCTGAATGATAAATACTATGTACAGTCGTAAAAACAAAAGTAATCACCCCCTACTAACACTGAAACAAATTATTGGAGAAGACTGGTACCAAACGATTGGACATAATGTCTACTTTTAAATGATATATATATAAAATTTGCTTAGGAGGCCATCTACATATAAGAACGAACACAAACATTGTTTTTGTTTCAATAGAAATACCTAAATTTGATACCATAAAAAAATTTACACCCTTCAATTAGCCTAAAAACAAATTTTCATAAAATTCATTTTATTAGTTTAAGAGAAATTAATTATTCTAAAATTATCCTATTTTAGGGGCTGCATCGAAACTGAAGTTCGGTACTCGATTGTTACAGAATGACTATGTCACTTCTGTTAGTGTATTATTTCTCGCCAATATGGCCATCTCACTCACTTAATATGTTTTGACTATTGTCAGCCCAAATTTTTCAATAAAAGGCGTAAAATATATATTGTTTCACATTATGATTTTCTGCCCATTATAGATGGCCTCTTAAACCATCATTTTGACGTTTTTAAAGCATAATTTGAAAACTACTTGGAATAAAAATTTTAAATTGAGAATTCGCCTAAAGCAGGCCATAATAAATATAAATGTATCAAAAAAATTGTAGGATGCAATGGATATAAATTTTTTTCGAATAGTAATTCCATAAATAGATGGAACCCGTCAAAACTTGACGGTACCATATAAAAAAAACTTCATTGCCGCTTTAAAACGTTAGAAAATTTTAGACAATAATTCTTAACAAAAATTCAAATAAATAGGAATTATTTTAAATAGGAACATACAAATTAAAATTTTTCTGCTTGCGAAAATCATCATCTATTCGATATGTGAAAAATAACATAAGGTAAATGCAGGTAATATGGCCACCTTTTTAAGAATAAAAATTTTTTAGCGATAGTAGTAACTGATTTAAAAAATATAATCTAAAAGATCAGACTATTTTTAGTACTGGAAAAAAATTATAAATTGAAATTAATCGAGATTTAAACCTGCAGGAATTTTTTTTTTAAATGTGTAGCTGATGAAATTTTTGCTCGCATTATAGTATAAGATGTATGCAGTTTCCATGCACCAAAGTCAGATGACAATAATAGTGTTCGACTTTTCAGCATTGTGTTGGTTATTTTACATTATGTGATAATATATTTTATTTATATATATATATATTTCAGGAAAGCAGTTTGTCTGCTGTATATCTGATATACATCCTTAAAAGAGCCTTTCCATTAACTGACACAACATTGATATATCATACAAATTGGCAGCTGACTGACATTAGTGCATGTAAAATGCATTCATATGTACTACTTGCTTTTCTACCTATAAATTTTAATATTGATTTTTTTATACCGCATAAAAGTACATTTTGCAAAAAAAACATATTTTGCATGGCTTGGTTTAGAGTCCCCTGTTATAAGAGACCGATTGATGCATTTTGCTATATTTTCCCCTGACAAATTGACGAATGTTGCAATATTTTTTCGATAGTAATCGAGATTTTTTTTTCCTGCAACCAATTAAAGAATTTTGTAGTATTTTTCTTCTATCGTTTTTAGGTAGATTTCGTAGGAAATACTACCGAGTACATTCTCCCATATGTTGGAATTTCTGAAATTTTTTTGCAGATCTACACCGATCATGACACCTAGAATCCAAAACCACACCCAGTAAAAATTTTTATATCTATCTATCTATCTATCTATCTATCTATCTATCTATATATATATATATATATATATATATATATATATATATCACTTTTTTATGGACACGATAAATTCCATAATGCTGCACATATCACTTCTAAACTGATACATAAAATCAAGGGGCATAACATCTCGGTCAAATTCTTTAATGGTCAAAATCAGACCAAGTGGGTTGAAATAGGGAAATGTTTTGTGAAAAAAAAAAAAACATATCTTCTTCATTTTTATACATATCAAATCAGTTTAAAATTTTTATTACTTCTAAAAAAGGGGGCAAAAACTTATGTATCACAGATTTTTGATAAAATTAAAAATGGGCTCAAGGTAATCCAAAATTAAATTTATTATAAAGCTTCTTAATATTATCTACAACTTTTATATTGACAAGTACTTGATCGGACCAATTCGTACCGAATTAATATAAAAAGGAAAACAAAAAGGGGGATTGAGGAAGAAAAAAATCCTTAACTTCGTCAATTCACAAGATATAAAATCCGTATGAATTTATTATGTATCTTCTTAATATTATCTACAACATTTATATTGACAAGTTTTTGATAGGACCAATTCTTACAGCAAAAGCAAATTATAAATACATAGCGGTTGAAGAAAAAATCTTTGTATTAAGGGTGTATTCAAATCCAAACTGCTTATTTTCTGACTCGTTTTTAAATTCATTTTTGCTCTCAAACGCATCCAGTTGGTAGATTCTCTTATTCAGAAGCTATATAATGTACCGTAACGGTTGATTTTTTGATAGAGGCAGAATATATTTCAAAAAATAATGTCAAAGTGGGCATTTTGGACCGAAATTCCCGAAGCGATTTGGTTGGAAACGAAAAATATTGTCCTACTGAAAAAATAATTGTTTATAAATCAAGTTTTAATTAATTGAACGAAAAATAAAAACACAGGTCGCTTATAAATCTCTTCAAAAATCACGTCAGCAAGTGAGAAGGCTTTATCGACTTCTGTGTATCCAGGCTACCATTTTTAGAAAGATCACTCCTTGTTTATATCAAATAAATGTTAATTAGCACAAAAACAGGACATAGACATTACAATGATCACGCAAATGACAACACAAACTATTTACAAATTGATAGAAATTTCTGGTTTCGAGGGTACATTACTGACTAAATATTCACCTTTCACTACTTCCATATTTAACTTACGCACATAATACTCCTTCACTATACTGATAAATTTATAACACTCCGGTGCCCTTAGCACCTGACACACTTTCGTTTTATGTATCAAAACTCACCGCCGGCACACACGCACGGCATAAAAATTACCTCCACCCTTCACTCTCCAAAAAAGAATCTCTTTTCTTCCCCCCACGCACGCGTGTCACATGACCAAAAACACGCCAGCTCTCAGAGCAACTGACATCACCCAGACATCACAACCCCCACTCAAGATTGAAAATGGAGGAGGGAGTCTTACATTTTCTCTCTGAAATACAGTCTGGAGACGTCCTCATACTTCATTTTTTAACAAACTACCCAAATGAATAATACAAATTAATAGATATATACCTAAAAGTGTTACAAAACAATACTTGAAAAAAATCGCACACACGGCCTGGAACTCTTCTTATCTACTACTATAAAAAAAAGAATTAATCCTTAATACTACAATAATAAATGCACTGAACAAATAAAATACATGTAAGAGGTAACAGATAATCGCAGTAACAATTGACATCATTGTTTAAAAAAAAAAAAAAAAAAAAAAAAAAAAATCACTCAAAAGTCATAAAAAAATGTCTATACAGTTTTCTGAAAAGTTTTTTTTTTTTCCTAATGCAATAGTCTCAAGTCTAGACATAGCGCCTGAATTTATCAACTTGGCACCTGGTCGCTGTGAAATCACAATGTCAGATTTCCGCAGTGCTAATGCCTATCGCTGTAGTTTGGAAGATTGGGGGGCATTTTCTGTGATGAAATTTAATGGATTTTGTTCGATGATAAGTTCCACAGGTGAAATAAAAATCCAGGTTTCAAACTTTTAAGGACTCCAGATAACCGCATATTCCTCCCGTTCAATGGTCGGCCAAGCTTGTTGAGTTTTGGTGAGCTTTTGGCTGACATAGCTTGCCGGGTACAGTGCCCCGTCTTTTCGCTGTGACAAACACGCGCTGATCTGACTGCAGATTCGTCACACTCTATGACAAACGGCAATCCCATAACGGAGGTATGTAGACTGTTTTCTTCGATTAGACTTCTTTTCAGCTCATTAAGTGCCCGGTCATGCTCTTCTGACCAACACAACTGTTCTGGAATGTTCTTTTTTGTCAGTTCAGTTAGAGGATATGCTACTTCAGCATATTTGGGTATGTAATCGTGATAATAGTTACAGACACCGAGGACACTTTTAACTGTTTCTTCGTATTAGGTACTGCTAACCTCCGAATGGCCTCCACTTTTTCGGGGTCGGTCCAATGGCTGCCGGACCCGATGATATGTCCTAAGTATTTAATCTGAGGCTACGGGAATTCACTTTTTTTTTCAAGTTCACCGATAACCGTAACTGTGATAACTTAGAAAATATGCTTTCTAGATGTATTAGGTGTTCAGAAAATGTTTCAGAAAAAAAGGCTATATCATCGATATATGCTCTGGCGAACTCCTTGTATTCAGACAGCGCTTTATTCATCTCTCTTTGAAAAGTCACTGCTGCATTCCTTTGCCCGAAGGCCATTACTTTAAAGCGATACTGAGCCCTATGAGTCTTAAAACAGGCTAAATTTTGACTCTCTTCTTCCAATGGTATGGTCCAATAACCTTTAATAAGTCTATTGTAGATATTACATTGGCACTGTCAATACTGAATACCAGATCGGTGGCATTTTCCATTGGAAAATCATCGGTTTTCGTAATAGCATTTAGTGATCGGAAATCTACACATACGCACACTACTGGATGTGGCGCCTCCGCCTCACTCTCTTCAATCAGACCTAATTCAAGCAATTCTTCAATTTGTTTATCTACTTGCGGCTTTAAGGCCTCTATTTTCACGAATCCAATACTTTCTTCTTGTAAAGATAGAAGAAAGCGAAATCAATGAATCAGCGATCGAAACGGACCTTGGCACAAATTACAATAAATGAATAAAATAAAGAAATGCCTTTTTTTTTTTTTTTTCAAAGCATAATATATACTTATTTGTTGCGGTATCTTCACGTAGCTGCATGCAATATGAATGAATTACGAATCGTAAGATTCATTTGTTCGCCTGACACTGATAAAGCATATATGCGCATGAGCAGCGCATCGCTCCAAGGCACAGACTTGTACTTATGTACTACGCATGCACAGAAGTAACATTTTTAATTGAAAATTATGGTTAATTAATTAAATGTTTGAACAAACGATGTACAATAACAAATCTGTGGCCATATATCTTCCATTTTAAAAAAAGAATGATGAAATTTGATGCAGTAGTTTTGTCTCATGAACTGTTGAAAGAAAACGCGTAGCGTTTTAAATATATAGATTCATATTATAAAATTTGTAAAATTACAAATTCTATGTATTTATGTTTGGGTTTTTTAGTATTATAACCCCAGACAAAATTATTACATTAGGATTACAATTTTAGGAGATATTAATAATAATATGAAAATATAATTTAACATTAGAATCTCTAAATTTTAAATGTTCATAATTCATAAACTTATCATCAAAATGACTTGAAATTTCGTTTCTAAGCATAGTTTGAATCGAAGATTTAAAAAATACGTTAAAAATAAATAAAATTTGGTCTGGTTTTGTTTTGTAGATGGCCTCCTAAGCAAATTTTATATCTATTATTCAAAAGTAGATTTTATGTCCCATCATTTGGTACCAGTAACTTTAAATACGTAATATGCATATTAAATTCACAATATTTTACCAGTAACTTTGTTGCAGAGTCAGTAGGGGGAGTTTATTTTTTCACACGACTCTACACCATATTTTATAGTAAGCTTCTTGTTCTGCACCTAAGTTATGTATATCAATTTCAATATGTTTGAAATAATATAACATCATTAAGATAAACAGAGATTTTTACAGATAGACCATAATGCAGCGGAACATTTTCCGTGCTCCTGTAAACCAGCAATAAATACAACACACTTCATTTTCAATACCAAACATGCCATGGTAAACATAAACATCATATATTGATTACATGAAAATCCCGGTACATTTACCTGCGTTAGAGTTGGAAAGTCAGGCAAACAGACAAATGGACAAACATAATTCATAATTACTTTTAATCTATGTTGGATAGTATTAAATATTAAATGTTTATTTTCGCTGTCTAAAGAAAACTCTTTATGAACTTTTAATATTTTAAGCACAAAAATGTTCATAAAAGTGGTAAAAATAACAATTAAACATATTTTCATAAACATCATGTACATTCCCATTGTATAACTGTTACTTAGATATTTTGCAACTACATCCGAAGGAAATGACGATTATTGCACCTACCAGAATGATATCCTTTTACGGAAAAACAGACAGTTTCGTGACGAATAGAAAAATAAATTTCTAAACATGAGATTGCAATATTTATGTAAATAATGACTAAAAGTTTTTGACGTTTAGAACTTTTAAATTATTTATTTAGTTTCAAAAATATATTGTCATAACTTAGAAGAACGTTCTACATTTATATTATAACTATTACAAAGAAATTTTTATATTTTACTGCGGTGAAAAGTAAATTCTGTTTCATTAAAAAAAGTAAGCATAAACATATTATGAAAACTAGATAAATATAAAACTTCTTATGCTCATAAATATTTAAAGCTGCATATCTGAATATATAAATAAACTCGCGTGACAGAAATATGCGTTAATATAAATTACTTTATTAAGTTAAACTTTTTTTTCTCTAAAATATTCAGGGTATTTGTCATACGTAACACATTAAAAAACGTGTAAATAAAAATGATACATAAGAAATCGCTATACTTTTAAATGTAAGTTTCTATTAATGTTTGTAAACAGTGATATATCTAGAGAAAGTGTATTTTTGCAGAAGTATATGTTTAAACTATTACAGAAATTAAAAGTTTATAAATTGCATTAAGAAGATAATATTTTTATTTTAAATACATACAATTATTTATAATTTCTATCATTAAAATACTAATACAAATAACAGTTAAATACATTTTTATAAACATATAATCGAAGAATACGTACTTTGATTTTTTAGATAGCTCAAATAGACAATACGATTACTGTAAAAACTCTGATAGCGTCACCTTTACGGTTGACACAAAATCAGTATGGTAAAATTTACTAAGTATGACTTTTTTTTTATTAGTCAATTCCATTAATATTTATACTTTTGTGACTAACATTTTTTGACTCTTAGATGCATTTTTTAATTAAAAGAGAAAGCACTCCTTAACTTCCTTGAACATTTTACATTTTGTAAAAAAAGTTAAATATTTCATTACGTTGAAAATTAAATGTTTATTCATTTAGAAAAAAAAGAATGTAAACACAATATGAAAATTAGATAAATACAGCGATACTTATAAAGACATATATTCTCATAAAAATTTATAATTACATATCTGAATAAATAAATAAACTGGAGTCACTGAAGGAAATGCAAATATAAATTAGTTTGAAATGCGTTTAAAGTTTTAGAAATTTTTGCTTTTCTAGAAAACATTCATTACACTGAATTAATATTTAAAGTAGACGCAGTTTTCTTTATTTTTCAAAATATAAACTTTTCTATAAAATATACACGGTTTATTTTGCTACGTAACGTATTATAAAACGTGTAATTGCCTTCTGATCTTTAAGCCTAAGGGCCGATTAAAATATAGCGTCTATCGTAGCCGCTATTTTTTTTAAGTGTTTGCGTTCCCTTTCTGAACAGTAATGTTTCCCTATTCCTCTGAGCTTAAATAAGACGAAGGATACTTTTTTAGAAAACAACAGCATTGAAAATCAAGGGACCATATAAATGCTGAATGAAATTGGAAAAGAAAACACTTTGGCTTTAAATATGAATTTTTAAAATGTTTAGATTGCTCTGAGATAGCATAGAGTTTTTTTTTCTAAAGTACATGCAGTTGAACCCCCATTTAACGAACCGTTTTGGACTAGGAATAATCAAAGAAATATTTATACAACAGAACAAATAAAGAAATAGCTATAAATTAAAAAAAAAACAATGTTCATTTACTTCAATAATGTTAAACATTTGTTAATTTAAGAAAATACAATGTATAAAAATTGATTTTTTTATGTACTACTATAAATCACAAGCATCGTAATTAGGAATAAATATCATTTATTCAAATATTATAGATAAATTATAAGCTATCTTTTATAGAGGTATGTTTGCTTTATTTCGGTTTTGTATTCCAAACTTCTTTGTCTATTTTTTTCCTGCAGCTAAGAAAACAGTGTCCTCAACAACATGAGCCATCAAATACCGTTTCAAAGTATCCAAACTGCTAACTGCTTCTTTTAATGTTGTATGCTTCATCTCTATTTCATCTTCTTCAACCGATCCACTACTATTGATATTAATAACGTCGCTTTAATGTACATTTTCGTATGTACATATTTCTGCATCCCAAAACACAAGATACATATTAAGATAATTGACAATTAGGGACACTGAAATCTTTTATAAATAATAGAAAATTTCCTAACTTTTTTTTTGCATCAAAAATTTTTTCGAAGTATTTTTGTTCCATTTTAGTTGGGACCATAAGAAAAAATTCGCTAAATCGAGAAATTCCTTAAATCGTGGCTCGACTGTATTTAAAATATCATAGTAACTAAATATTTATTCTTACCATCTGAAAAAACTAAGCTTCTGAAATTATAATCATTAACTCATAAAAAATGTTTATAGTTTTCATTCTCAAAAGAAATCTTCACCTCTTCAATCACCCTCAAAACTTAAAATCATAGGTGCCAAGAATTACGGATGTTGTACATCTCTATTTTCTAATAGTAATTAAGTTAGCTTTATTTAATCACAAATACTTCAATCTAATTAGCAGAATTCGATAATTACTATTCGCAAATAGCAGTAACCAAAATCCGTATTACTTTATCCATAATGCTTGAAATCAGGAGTGTAAAATTGTGATCTTCCAGATACCTCAATTGTTTAATACATATCTCCACCTTTATTAATCACAAAACGTCTGCGATTAAAAAAACAAAAATTACATTAGAAATGATATTCAATTTGACAAATCTGCTAAAAATAACGGCTAAATTTATTCTAATAATCACTTACACACGTGGTGTCTTAAAATATCTATTTAGATAAATAAAAAATTTTATTGTAAACGAGAACAGGGGCTGCCACTGGCGACTATGTTTTATCATTTTCCGTAACGCTATTGTTTTTCTTAATAGTACAGATCAGAAATTAGTAAAAATCTACCTCGAAGATTACTGTTTTGAAATATAGATATATAAAATATATTTTTTAAAAAAGAAAGAAAAATCATTCGTAAGCATAGATTATGAAAGACTTTTCAACACATTCAAAATAATGTAAGAAAACGTGTAATAAGTTGAAATAGGGTGTCTAATTGAACCATTTAGAAAAGCATAACACATTTCAAAACCCAATTTCAGCAATTTTACTCTACAGCAGGAAAAAAAATTCGAATTCTTTGAGCAGTCCTGTATGTCATTTATTGATTTTCATGTATAAACTATGTGCATGGAATATTTAGTTCAATTTGGGAATACATACCACAGTTGAAAAGTGCCCTTCAGCAAATTCCGCTAATAATTAGAATCTTACGAGAATTCTTTAGAGCAAACCAGTATACAGGTATATAATTTATACTCAACGAGTAACATGCAAAACATTAGTTACATTTAAAATCGCATACCAAAATTGAAAACGTTCTTCCAGCAATTATTGCTCAAAGACACTACCGTAATCGATTTCTTTTGTGTATCCCTGTAAATGAACGATAAATACCATGAATGCTCTATTAAAGAGTAATAATCTTGCAGTGAAATTCAGAGATTTATATCAATTTCAATACATTTGAAATAGCTCAATGTCATTAAAATACACTGTAAACGATTTTACCCCATTGACCATAATATAGCAGAATTCTTTTGAGTGCTCTGTAAATGATGGAACACACATCACATTCAACACCAAACGTATCATGGTAAACATCATTAACATATATTAATTTTCATGAAAATCCGAGTATAGCTAGTCAGCGTTTGGACAGATAGACGACCAGGCGGCCAGACAAAACGAATTCATAAACACATTTCAACAATATTGGAAAGTGCTAAAAATAGCATGTAGTGCTAGTCCTAAGAAAAATATAATTTAAACAGTTAAAAGAAAGACAGTAAGGTCACATTTACAAAATTCGACTTCTCCGTATTTTAGATTGAATTTCAATAATACATTTTTATAATGAGTAAAATTATTTTGAGTGTCAGAACTATTAACGAATTTAACGTCCCAAAATTCGAGCACCTAGATTTCTCGAAATACATTATTCATTAGAGATTTTTTTTTTCATATTTTGTACAATAATTTTACACAATTTACAAACATAATATTCATATTAGTATTATGTAATAATTATAGTATTATGTATACAGAAAATTTAATTAAAAAGCGTACTGAGATGCAAAATGGGTTGCACAAGGCTTGCATCTAAAATTTGTCTAGCTTTGCTATAACTATTTCAAATGAATAGTCTTTGTGCTGTATTTCTATTTTAGATTTTAAAGGAGTGTGCCACAAGCATTATTGTTTTACATTTGCGTAGACATGGTAGAAGAAATTAGGAACGCTGCTGGCCCTGGTTATAATATATATTTTATTAAAACAAATACGCTGTTAATTTTGCTTAAACCTTTCATGGGCAAGTAACAGTGTTTTTGTAATGTGGAATTCACACCGGAATCTTCAAGAAATTTTATTGCAAAATAAGGAAAAGCAATTTTACGACTTCTTTCCACCAAAGTTAGAAAAGTAAAATTGAATAAAAATTTTCTGGTGCGAAACTTCATTAAATATCCCACCCCCATGGGATATAATATAACCCCTCAAGGGGTTAGGATCTTACATTCTTGGTCTGTCTATATTATAAAGTACAAACGGGTCCATCCCTAAAGCTGACGTCATTTTGTGAATGGCAACACCTGACGTCGAAATTTCGGTTTTGCAATTGTTGCTACTGCATTTTTTTTTAATTTCTTAACATCGCACATTTCCAATTTTGACATCGTCATCTAGAAAAAAAATCTTCTTTCAGTTTGGAAAATTTATCTTAATTGACTGATTTATTATGGCGTTTTAAAATGTTTTCAAGCATGATTTTTTTATCGATCTCCATCGCGTGCAGACTCCATTATGAAATGACCCATTTGGACTTAAAACAACATAATTAGTTCAGGATTTGTCTCTGGCTAATTTTTCATAACGAAATTAAAAGTTCATCAATCTATTATATTTGAAAGCGCCTGCTCGTTTGTAATTTACATCAACTCCTCCCAGAATATAGAATGTTGGGCCATCCAATTAACGCCAGTTATCCATATGGATCCGAAGATGTCAAAACTCATCATAGAATTTAAAAATTTGAATTAGTTTTCGACAGGTGACCGGTCACTTGCGATTTTAGACGTTTTCTTAAATATCTATAAAAATACATGAGGAATTATCTTGAAACTCCAGGTGTGTAAACACAATAGTACAGGTCATATACTTCCGTGAAGATTTTTTCCCGAAACCCCATAGGAGACCGTCAACAAAGTGAAAAAAACGAATATTTTTTGGCTAACCCTATGAAAACTAACGTAGCAAAAGCGTTCAACACAGTAGATTATGATTATGTGTCTTATTGCAATGAACTGCGTTCATTTTTATGAGAACAGCATGTATATTCGTAGAAAAATTAAAGTTTTGATAAATAGAGTCCCAAATTTTTTCAAGTTTTTTGCTTATAATTTGTAGAATTCTTAATATAAATAAAAAGTTCTTTTCAAAAAATATGACAAACAACATTGTACACAATACCCTGCAATCCGAGTTAAAAAAAATAATAAAAATTGGATGAAAAATGAGCAGGTTTAATAAAATTTTTCACTGCTCATGCGCGAATGCAATCAAAATATAATGTGCATAATGTATTAGCTAACTGTATGGAGCAACTTTTGTGAATGTCTCAAAAACATAGCTTGAAAATTCTGAAAATATTCGTTAATAGAATAAGCTCGAAATCCCTTGTTCCCAAAATGAAGCAAAAATATGAGGGGCTGTATCCAAATACAGTAGTAGTACATGCAATATTGTGTATGCTATATTGGCACTCATTAAGGAATATATGGTAAGGGTAATGTAATACTTACCTGTGACTACAGCAAAACAATAATTTGACAGTATTGCTTTGACATGTTGACCTTGCCATATCTCAGCTTCTAGTCAAATCTCCATCCTGAAAATTCTTGTGCTTCACGCTACCATATAATACTCTCAGAAACCAGAAATTCAGTTTTTTATCTCGTGCCCCATCAGAGATATCAAAGCCTCAAAAGTGCGATTTATGACATTTTTGAAAAATTTTGGATTTTTTTTTTTGCGAAGAGAAAGCAAGTTCCAGATCTGGAACTTGGCGTGTGAGTACAAGTACTTTCGGCCCATTTGTGAAAAAAAAATGTCATGTTGACAGTTTTCCTTGCTAGAAAGTAAACGGACAAATTTTGAAAAAAAGTGAAACTTTATGCTTAAATTTCACCAATAAGCAGTTAGTTTCGGAAAATACTCTATTACCAGATTTTTAGCCCAATGTATTCTGTACAAATTGCTTTAATCCGCACTGGAGAAATAAATAATGAATTATTTACAATTCCGTAAACCCTTCATGTGAGAAAATTGCTGCAGACGATGAAACAAAGATGGCCGCCATGCGCAAACAAAAATTAATAAAATTAAAATATTAGTCATTTTAAACTTCCATCATGTTAGGGTTGTTGTACAAAAAATTTCGGATTTTTTAAAAATGGCCGATCAACAAGTGCTGGACCACTTGAAATGAATTGACCCATGTCTAAAATATCCGCAAACGTCGTATTTTAAGACACTTCATTGCTTTAAACGTGTCTTAATTTAAGACGTTTTGATACTTCCGACGCAATAACCACCAGGGGGCACTACCAGTTGCGCATGCGTTTTAGATATCTTCGTTCGCAGTTGGTATACGTTGTAATTCAAACACTTTGTTTTTATGTACGGTAGTATTTTAATTCGTTTTTTGCGGAATGTGAAGTTCTGTGATTTTAATTCGCATTTACTTGGATTATTTATTTATTGAATACATACATCTGACGTGTGTGCTTGACATCAAATGTCTCTTAGAAGCTGTCGTCGATATAACGGCGGGATAGACACATAACAGAAGTCGACGACGCTTGAAGATTACACCCGGAAATTCTACAAACGTGTGCAATGGACTTAGTATTAATTCGTATTAATGTATATCAATAATATTGTGTTATTCATCTTCGTCCTGTTGAAGCTGGCAAAAAAAAGAAAACGTTTGTCTGGCGGGTCATGTTTTGATTATGAAACATTTCATTCTTTAAATATGGCTAGTCGGATGTATTATGGGATTTCCTTTTGAAATGATGCAAGTCTTTCTCTCTCACTGTGGTTGTGGTAGTTTTTAAAATTTCAAATAGAGGAATTTTTCTTACCTCTTGCAAACAGCGATTGAAGTAAGTGTCATAATTTCTTTATAGTACTAAAATTAGTGTCTTTTATGATTTTATTTATTGTACTAAACAAAATTTTACATGAAATTTAATTAGTTTTGAATCTTTTTGAAAAAAAAAAAAAAACACTAATTCTAGAAGTATATATTTTTAAACATATGACGTTGTCTTTTATTACAAATTATGTATTATTTATTCTCATCCTTTTTTTCCAGATTTAAAGTAATAACATCACTAAAAAACAGACATATTTTAAGTTAAGTTCATTCTCTTGTTTTGTTTTGTTTTTAATACGGCAGTTCTTAGTTTCAATGGCTAATGCTTATCTCACACTAAACGACCACATGAATATAGAGAAAAAAAAAAAAACTTTGAAAGATCTCCTAAAGCTTTCTTATTTCTTAGCTAGGGATTACAATCCCGGATTTAAATCCCGGGATCCCGCTTTAATTTTAATCCTGAAAATCCCGGGATTTTTACTGGAAAATCTCGAGATTTTCGGGATTGTCTTTGTTCCATTGTAAAAAAAAAAAAAAAAAATGTTCAGCTGAAATTAAGAAATATATTTATAGACTTTCAATTTCGAAAAAAAAATGATTTTTATGAAATTTATATATAATTGAAACGAATATATATCTCAAGTATTTCTTAGATATATTTCTAAAGCTATTAAATCTTTTAATGGGGAAAACTTTTGACTTGAAACAGATGTAACCCAGTCAGGAAAAATGAAATCATTTGTTTATTTTGATATCGCTGCGTGTGTAGAAAATATATTTCACTTCAAAGGTCATTTTCCAATTAGACTTTACTGATAAGCATCGCAAGTGTCTATCATACATCTTCTTTTCATCAAACATCTTCTTTTTTGAGACTTTATACTTATTTTGCTTTAAAGATATCTAATGAAAAGGGTTTAGTAGCTCATAGGAAAGATAACAATAAACCCATGTGGCAATAATTTTTTTTAATGTAATTTTTAAATGATAAGGATTTTCATTTTTTTTCGGGGAAGGGGGGGGGGGGGATTTTTAATGAAATTTTCGTAAAGCTGATACCTTAAATCTTGCACTGATTATAATGAAAGTTTTCAACTTTTAGAGTAGGACAAGATTAAAAACACAAAATATAATTAACAAAATACCAAAGTAATGTTTTTCTCAAAATTAACCCTTCGCGCTCGAGTGCTGCGGAGCGGAGCCATTTAAAATTTGTCTTCAAACTCGAGGTCTTCGCTACGGAGACAATGCAAATAATTTTGTGATACCATGTAATCGTGACTTTTCTAGTCAGGCATCACAAAATTATTTGCATTGTCTCCGTAGCGGAGCCCTCTAGTTTGAAGACAAATTTTAAATGGCTCCGCTCCGGATCCCTCGAGTGAAAAGGGATAAAGTAGTGTATATATTTATTTATTCATAGTTAAATAGCTGTTGTGATTATCATCTGATATATATGTAAAATTGCCTATGTGGCAATATAAGTTTTAAAAAAATCTATTTTTAAATTATATGAAGGAGAGTAGGACAAGATTATAAGAAATATATATATTTATCCATGTACCTTAAACTCCCTCAATAGCCCTTGCCGTTGAATTTGCCCGATAATCGGAGATGTCTGCTTTTGTGAGGTAAAAATATACAAATATGTATGCCATGCGGATTAAAAAAGTATTCGCTAAATAGATGTTTCAGAATAGCTATTCGGGAATGTCCATTAACCTCCACAACGGATAGTCCCGAATACCGGGCATCTCAATTTAGATAACAATAATGCAGGGTTGCATTTTTTGCAAAAGAACTTCTTGATTAAAGAATGGGCATACTGGGCCGTTCCCCGCCCCCCTACGATTTTAGTACCCACAAATTTGATGTGCAATATTTGTAAAGCTTATATTTTAAATCTGTTTCGGAATTGTACTGATTATAATCAATATTTTGAACTTTTAAAGTAAAATAAGATTAAAAACAAAACAAATATAAAAAATCTAATATTTAGATAAATATTTTTTGTTTTAATCTTGTTCTACTCCTGAAGTTCAACATATTGATTATAATCAGTAAAATGTCGTAAAAGATTTAAATTAACAGCTTAACGAAAATTGCATACCAAAATTGTGAGCACGAAAAAAATCAGGCTGTATCAGGCTGTATTTGGTGGAGGGGGCAGGTCCCCAGCCAAATATTTTTCCAGGATTCAACGTGATCAAACATGGCTACGTATGATGCTTACAAAAAAAAATGGATGCTATTAAGACGTTTGAACTGTCTGAAATTTAGACGCAAAAAGTGTCTGAAAAAATTCAGACATTTTAAAATGTCTGAAAATTGAACAGTCCGTTTCAGACACTTAAGTGTCTGAATTTCAGACATTTTAATTTACAGTGAATTTTATATAAAGTTGCCATAAATATCTCATTACCAAATTATTAAATAAAAATTTTAGAATCTTCTACGCATGCGCAGTTAAAAATTATTTAATTCAAATGACCATATCTCATAAAATATTCAATATATTCATGTTTTAATTGCAGTATACTGTTTCTGATGTCCTTTGTCAGGTTTTCGAAAAGTTGTGTTAAATTTGGTTGAAATTTCTGTATGTTATAAATAAAAAAACTTTTGAATTTTTCACAGACACGTTAACATCGTCACGAATGTCAGTGCTAATGCTTACACAAATGCACAGAGACATTGAAGAGGACACAAATAGTCATTTTACACCTGACAGACCATTTTAAGTATTTTCTGTTACATAGGTGATCACAAATATTATTTCATTATTAAATTTATAATTTGCTCCACTAATTGCGCTCCCGACTAAATTTTCACTGAGAAATATGAAGTCAAACATGTTATCTACGTCCTAAAAGTTCAAGAACAATTCGTCAAGCATTTAAGTAGGTATTCGGCAAAACGTGGAAAATCGAAGGTGTTATGTCACTTACCCTTAATTTTTGGATATGAGTGTATATGGTACGCATAGCATTTATCGTTAAATTACGGGGACACACAAAGTAATTTAATTATAATAATCTCTATGCGCGATATTTGCTACAAGGGGGTTTTCATTAAGTGTCTGCGTTTTTTAATTTAATTATTTTTTTGCTTATTACTTGGCGTATGTAAATTCTATAGACTATATATAGAGCTGCACAAAATAATTAGAGTACATTTCTTTTTATTGACGGAAATTGCTGGAGTGGAATTTTGAAAAGCACATTACCGAAACAAATTTTACCGTAAATATTTGTATACGGTAACTGTAGGATAGATGGCCAGTCTAAATATTTCCAAAACTTGATCACAGATTGCAATATAAACATTGTTCATATGAAATAGTTCATCGAGTTTATTTATTGCTGCGTGCAGTTGTGTTTTTCGATTATAAAAAGTAAGTGTAATTTTAATGTCAATTAAATAGGTGGTTGAATATTTTTTCTTGACTTAGGTATCTGAATGTTTTGCAGTACGTACGTATATATATTTTTTACTATATGGATTTTTAAGGCCCGTATGTAATCTAATCTTTACTTCTAAGACTAAAACAAAGACGTACAGTAGCTATTGATGCTTTAAATTGGGCGACCATTAGTCCTTCAATTTCAGGAGAGATGGCCACATGAAATCGAGGAGAGTTGGCCACCTTTAATCAATATTTCAAAATTATACTTAGTGATGATTTTAACTAAATATAATTAAATTTAAAATAAATATATCGTTTACGTTTATAAATATATTAATTGATATAATAATTTAAATTTCAACTAATATAAGTATTTTAATAATAATAATAATAAAGATAATATAATAAGACCTAACGATTTATTTGTTTCAGAAAATACTGAAAAACGTTAGAAACTTTCATAACATAAACTGATAAAGTTTATAAATAAACTAAATTAAGGTAATAAACCTAAATTAACGCCAGAAAAAAACACGACAATTACAGTACTGAAGAAAACAAAATACATTTAAATTATCACGTTCTACATATTCTGAGTAAATAGAATTGGATTAGGATCACTGTGTGGGTTGCGCAAAACAATATAGTATACCATCCAAAAAGAATGTCTGGATACAATGCATAAGGCACCTGAAGTAGTTCCATAGAACGTGTACAAATTATCAAGACCTTTGCCAAGAAAGAGGTAAGATTTTACGAAAAGTGATGTATTGAATTTATACGTCAAATTTTGTTTATCCTGTCGATCAATTTCGCCAAATTATATAAATCGCCAAAGCACTCAACAAATTATACAAATTGACCTAGTTTTTATTTTAAATAACGAAAGAACAAATAAAGGCACAGATGTCATATACGCCCCATATTGGCGCGATCTATTTCTGACGCCAATGTCGTATACGCAACGGGTACTTAACTGGCACCAAAGTATCGTTATTTCGCTTGATATGGTAATGCGGATGTTGTTGTTTATGCTGTTGATTTTTTCGCCAAAATGGCGTCGAAAAAAAAATCTTATATGGCATCGTTATATGTCATATATATCGTATATGACATCTGTGCCCAAATAAATTAGTATAGAATTAATAAAAATAAAAATAAAACGTCGAAATAAAAATCACTTGATGGCGTAAACACGTGTAACTTCCGTCCAATCAAGTGAATGTGACATTTACGATCAACCATTATTGGCATTTAATCTTATAGCCTGGCAATAGATTTTTGGTCGATGGGATAACCAAGTAGTACCGTTTTAATTTACCACTCGAAAAAAAAAAATGCTAAGTTATGCTAGTTAAATGCGAGTTAAAAAACTATTGGCGAGATTTGCACTCGGCTAACATAAAAGTACCAAGAATTATTTGCGATCATGGCATGTTTTATGTAGTTTTATTCGAAAAAATAACTTTGATTCTTTAATCAAGATGCAAACCTTTCTTATCAAAAGCGAAGGGTTGTAATTGTTTATGACAGTTACATGACTTGGGCTATTATAATATAAGTGAAATGATGGCGATAGAATAATATTTGGTCGCCTGAGGTTGGCTAACATTAAACTACCAAAATGGACGCCTGGAATATAAAAAGCGAAGGGACTGTTGATAATAGTCACATGACTTAGGCTATTATTATACAGATTGTTTTCAACTCTAAAAACAGGGCAAATAATAATATTTCCTAACAATTAAAAATTTATTTACACGTGAGTATTAAAAACAGAAAAAAACCCTTTAAAATTACGATTAAATGAGTACATGTTAAAGGCAGGAAAATATTGAAAATTATGTCTTGAAAATTGTATTTACACGTGAATATTAAAAGAGAAAGGAAACTTTAAAATAATAAATACATTAATATGCGTTTAACCCGTTCAGGGGCAAGGTACGTCTATCTGTAATATGTTGAAATCAGTGAATGGAACCAGAATTTACAAACAAATTTCGAAATACGAAAGTGCTTTTGTTCACTTACTTAATAAAAGGAAAATTTTCATTCGAATATTCTGGTGCCAATGTGGCATTTAAGAATTAAAATTAAGTGGTCCAAAAACGAACCACTGCCCTTTAAGGGGTTAAAGTGGTAAATTGTAGTAATTGCAGTAAATTGTATTATGTCAATCGTTTTATAACGCAGTTAAAAAATACCGGGAGGCAAAGACTGTTTTCTTAATTCATTTTATTTTAGCTTCCTTTCAAATGTTCAACTGGTCTTCTTTAATCAAACACGAAAACAACCATTGGATGTCGCAACAGCAACTGTTTCGGCCTTAAATTTTTGCAATCAAAGGGAATTGAATGGAAACCCGTTTACGGGGAGATCGCTATAGGTTTTTTCATTATAATTCAATCTTCTCTAATCTTTTTAAAACCGATCAAATTAGCGTGCTTTTAGATTCTGCGGTGTCTGAACGGAGGTTGGCGAACGTAGCTTGCAGGGGGCAGAGTCCCCTAGTATACATATACTTACATGTTTGTTTTTTTTTCACAGGTATAACCGAAAGAAACGTAATTAAGCAGAGTGCGAATTTTAACGACGACACAAAAATATGGTACCTGGACTTCAAAATCGCGGCAAAACAAGTTTTACCAGATCAGTTTTGAAGTAAAGATTTCAGTCTTTAAAAACTGTGGCTAGCCATCTTAGAGTTACACTTAATACAAATTTGACGATCACATACGGAGCTTCACAAACTAATTCGAACACATTTACGACAATTGATATGGTATTTGCTGAAACTCACTTTTCAAATGTGTTTTGCGTTTTCCAAATTTTATCTTAGATTTAATTTTTTACCTTATTAAACGGTGAAGTTTTGTTACACTGTTCCGAATAGGTTGGAAACTGTTTGATAATAGATGGGTTACACATGTTTTTTTTTTTACTTGTTATTCTTTTTTTACGAAAAAAAAAAACCAAAAGTTAAGTGTGCCATATTGAAGACAAATTGCTTATGATGCTTTCAGTAATTTTGTATTGTTACATTTTCTTTTTTCCTCTGATAAAATGTTATTTTGTCATTTAGCTCCATTTTAAACATCAGTTATTGCAGGGCATTAAACAAAATGTGTTACAATAAAAACCCATTGACAATAAATAGGTTATCGCCATCTATTTACAGAAAATAGCAAAATACAATTACAATAAAAAACAAATTTTGAAAAATGTCAATGAGAAAATTCATTACCCTGAAATTAAAAGTGAAAAATTATTACTCGTGAGACGAAAGTAACTATCGTGTCATACAAAACCTAACAACGCTCTTTCGGTCAATAAAACTCAAATTAAAGATGATGATACTAAATGTTACTAATAAAAGACGTTACAAACTGCGGATAAATCACTACGAAAAGATTTTTTGGGGTGTGTATATGAGGTGTCAATTCTTGTTTGCATTCATGACAAACTATCTAATGGAACTACTTTAGCGGATTAGCAATAATACATCATAGAATTTTAGGTCACATAAATAAACGTAGATAGCACTTTAGTTTTGTGTGATGCTTTTTACAATAATTAAGTTTGTTGACATTGTTTATCTGAAATTTGCTGTGCAAATATGATAAATATTTTTATGTTGTTAACTTTAGATTTACTTTTTAAATATTATTTTATTTAATAGATAAATACCCATTTATAACTGAAAACTGCACACAAATCAGATTTAATCTTCCGTCTACCAGACGCGTCAAATGGACCCGACAAGTACACTTAAAATAATTTTCCTCATGAAAAAGAAAAAGACTGAAAATTCTGCAAATATATGAATTTGTCTGGAATGTCCTACACTTTGAAAAGAGTTTAGTATATTCCGGAAAAGACACATATTTACGGAATTTTTCAGTATTTTTGCTTCATGTGAAAAATCATTTTGAATGTACCTGTCGGTTCCATTGCGCCCGTCTGTTAGGCGGAAGGTTAATCAAACAGGATTTTAAGTTTTAAGCGATTTTGAACAAACTTATGGTATGAATATTTTTAAATTTTTCAGGAACAATTTTTTTTGTTTCATTTTTTCCCCTATGTATTGGGAAAAGCATACATGCGCTACATATAAGAAAATGACATAGTAATTACAGACATAATTTGTTTCTAACATTTGTTATTGAAACTTTTATTGCTAAAAATTTTAGAAGAATGTTAGCCACTATAACGCATGTGGATATTAGTTATTTACTTCAATTCCCAGGCCCATTCCTGTCATTCTCTTTTATTATCATAACCAGTGGCCGAAGGGTTCTGCTCTCGAAGCTGGTAGACGGGAGGTGCTGGGTTCAATCCCAATCGCGCCCGTCGGCCTAATCGTTCGGAGTTTTCGTGGTTTTCTTCGAGCCTTGGTTTTCCAAGCGTAAATACGGGTTAGGTTCCCTTAGAAAGAACCCCATGGAGGGCACTCCCCCCCTTTTTGGCCTTTATCCTTCCTGATGATAATTGGCCGTCATAAACACAACCTTTTATTATCATAATTAAAACAATACTGTTTAATTTTTTGAAAACGTTTCACATATTTTATATAGATGAGTGTTTTTTTTTCTTTCAAAACGAAATCAATACATAAAACAAAACATTTTAGTCGAATTTTACATTTACATACTATAAAAATTAAGTTCAAAGCTGAAACAAATTTACGGTGTAAAGTAATTGAATGAACAAAAGCATCGTTCTTCTTAACTTTCAAATTTTCAGTTTTAATGCAATATAATACAATACATCCAAGCCATATTACCAAGTACACGCCTTTTGGTTAAAATCATTGCAGGCAAGTAGAAAGCATTGTGTAAGTTCCTTTTTACATGGATGGAAATGCAATAAATTTTTCAAACACCTTCAAAAAGATTTGTGACAAACAGTTTTTTGACTCCAAATTTAGAGCTGTTAACAGTGAACTCGAATAAATTCCTCTACACACTCTCAATATGTTACTATCTAGCACGATGAGTGCCTACCTGATGGTTTGAACGTCCGGATTCTCCTTTAAACATAGGTCCCAGTCTCGTTTGCCCTTGATTTTCTTCTGTAAACCATATCTACATTGTACTTCAGTATTTTACTGTATTTAAGTAACATTTAACCAGTTATGTGTTCATAACTGC
The DNA here is from genome assembly GCA_963932465.1 of Maratus speciosus. Taxonomy (NCBI): domain Eukaryota; kingdom Metazoa; phylum Arthropoda; class Arachnida; order Araneae; family Salticidae; genus Maratus; species Maratus speciosus. Next base: position 21,945,016 of record OZ010787.1, read on the forward strand.
ACCAGTTTGTTTTACATATTCTACCAATTCATGGTTCAGCCTGTATAAGTTATTGATTAAACCGCCGCACCAAATGTTGGAACAATTTTTCACTACTTTATGTTTGCAGCAACTGCAACACCAAAAGTCGGTTCAACCTATCAGAAAATATTTAACAGTGCATACATATACAAAGCGTTTCATAAAAGATAAGCAGAAGAGGTGATAGTACACATCCAAATAAACAACTTTCATCAAAGAATGCATGGTCGGAAATAAAAAGCAAATGTACTAGAGGACACCAAAGGTGATGGTCGTATATGACAGGATTACTAGCTTGGTCTCCATTTTTATTCAGAAAATCCGAATTCGTGCTAGAAATTAAAAATAGTATTTTCGCTTTATTTAATGACAGAAATTTTATGATTACATATAGTACATATTCTTTTTTTTTAATTTTCTGGTATGAATGTGAAATTTCGAGATAAAAATTGAGACCAAACAGCAACCCTGTTATACGATTCAAAAACACAGAAAGAACGATTAAGTGGCAAACGCAACGTTGGAAACAGCTATCCGTACAATCGTTCAGCCTCTGAGCCATTTTCATTTGTAGTCGGAAATAAAACGCAAATGTTCTGGCGCATTTGGAAACTTGGTCGGTGCAAACGTAAAAGCTCCATTTCTGTTGCAAGTTATCGGAAGAATAATAACATTAATAGCATCCAAATGTGATATGGGGAAGAAGAAGAACGCGTATGAAAAATTTCGCCTCGATTAATACATAACAGACGCTGATCCGACTGTGCAACCGTCAATCGCGGTAGGAACGCGTAGAAAGATGCTGCCCTTCATTAATAGGAAAAAGGCTGATTTGCATTTTATCTACAAAGGAAAATGGCTCTGAGGGTCAATGATTGTACATAGAGCGGTTTACCACCTTGTTTTTGCCACTTAATCGTTCTTTTTGTGTTTTTGTCTTGTATAACATGGTTGCCAGTTTGGTCTCAATTTTTATTTCAAAATTTCGAATTCATACCGGAAAATTAAAAAAAAAGAATCTGTACTGTATGTAATCACAAAATATCTGTCATAAAATAAAGCAAAACATACTATTTTTTTTTCTGCCACGAATTCCGATTTTCTGAATAAAATGGAGGTATAACAACAAAATCATATTTGGTGCCATCTAACACATTTGCGTTTTATTTCCAACCATGCATTCTTTGATGAAAGTTGTTTGTTTGGATGAGTACTATCACCTCTTAAAGTTTTGCCCTTCTTTTATGGAACACCCTGTATATACATATATATACGTATATTTACACATAGCTGCTGAACTTCGTTTTTTAAAGTGAAAAATAATCACACGGTACCATACAATTTATTTAATAACATTATTTAACAGAGTGAATTTTCCTGAGTGCTAATTATTTGATTCATTTCTTAAGAAAAATTTCTGATTCGTAGAATGTTTATTAGATTTAAATAGAAGAACGAAAAATCTTGCGTCCGACATAGATTATGTAACACTTTCCAATACATTCAGAATAACTGAACAAAACTTCACAGTTTATTGAGATGAAATATGATGTATAAATAAGTAATTTTAAAAACTCATAACGCATTTGAAACCCCAGTTTCTTCTATTACAGTAAATAATCGGGATATTGTGCGTTTTTTTTTTTTCGGAGACATTTGTATTATCTATGGATTTGTATGTATACTACATAGTATGCTGAAAGTTTGTTCATTGAAACGAATAGCACAGTTGAAAATTTCCATTCGGCAATTTCCTTGAATAAACGGAAATGTACGTGAGAAATTTTATGCAGCCCTATATATGAATAACTGAATTTCTCCACACCAAATAATACTGAAAAAAAAAAATAGTTTAATTTGAAAACGCGTATCACGAATCAAAATGCACTTCCAGCAATTGCTGTTCATAGACTTCAATAGTTCAATTTATTCTGTAGCCAAATTTTTTTGTGTGCCCCTGAAAATGTACGACATATTCTATGAACACCCTATTCTACAGTAAGCGCCGTGTGGTTCACTTCAGTTATATATATAAATGTGCTTAAATTACTGTAATATTATTAAAGTACTCTTCAAACGATTTTTCCCCCATATACCGTAATGTAACGGAACTCTTTTGAGTGTCTCTGTTAATGAACCGTAAATGCTATACACTTCATCTTCAATATCGGACATGCCATAGTGATACCCAATAATGTCTATCAATTATATGGCAATCGGACTCTATTTACGTGAGTTAGAGCACGGACGGACAGACAGACTACTCATAAGCCCTTTTCAACTTTTTTGGAATGTGTTAAAAATAGAAAGTTGACAGTTATGTATGCATCCGAAGAATTATATTGTAACATATTACTTTATCCACTTTAGTTTTATCAAACTTGTAGTCGTGGGAAGCAGTCGAAGGTTCAAAGTAAATGAATATCCAAATGTGATTTGGTCAGGAAAGCACAAATTCATTTTTTTAAATTTAAATTTTTAACAATTCCAGAATTCAACAAAAGCCACGAAATTTTGTATTACCGAAAAATTTTTCAAAACGACCACTGCCGCTGCCATCGAAATACTCAGGGCCTGAGGACACGAGTTGGGACGTCAACATTAATCGTCCGACTTCTCAATAGTGTTGGAATTCACACCGGAAAATTTTGAATAGCAATTTTCTTTTATTTTATTTATGGAATATCTATGATCTTATAAAACAGTAATAACTATTTAAACTTACTGGTGAGAATTTGGAATCCCCCAATAAAAAATCAGCCAGATGCGGCAACACTATGGCATTCCGCATCTGGCTGAATTTTTATTTAGGGATTCCGGATTCTCACCAGTAAGTTTCAATAGTTACTATTGTTTTATATGATGGTAGATATTCCACAAATAAAATAAAAGAAAATTGCTATTCAAAAATTTCCGGTGTGAATTCCAACACTAGTCAGAAGTCAGTCGATTAGTGATGACGTCACAATTCATGTTCTCTGGCCTTCAGTATTTCGATGGAAACGCCATTACACATAAAAAAAAAAAAAAAAAAAACACTCTGCAATCAATAGATAAAATCTAGTTCTCTGATTTGACGAAAATGCAGATTTAGTTTTGAGGATTTCAGGTAATTTTATATTAGATTGGTAAAATTTATGTGTTTTTAGGAAAAATGGGTAAAATACAGTGGAAATTTCATGTTTGAACGAAATATAATCAATTGAACAATACGTGCCAGTTCACGGATTTTTTTAGAGTGTTATCTAGTTGGCTAAAATAAGAAAATAATGCTCTAGTGAGATGAAATTTATTCCGATTGTAAAACGATTTTAGTCTCCATAGTTATTGAAATTTAGAAATAATTTAAAGATTTCGGGATATAGAAATGGAACTTTTACAATATCATCGCCCCAGTTCTCCCCAAAAAGCACCTTTCTTTCGACTTTCGGTGTGGAAAAAAAACAATCACAGTTGAATTTCGTTAATTAAATATATTAAATTATTTTAACTAAGATTAAACCCATAAAACGACAATTTGGTATGGAATGATGTTCTAATATGCTGCATCTGGTTAACCCTTCACTGCACGATATTTTCTATTTTTATTTAAAAATATATTTAAAATCTATATATCGGTCTAATAATGGGGGGAAAAAATTAAATTTCAAATTTTCAGCTAAAATTTAATATTTTATAGTGTGTACCCTACGTACACAATTAGGGTTTTAAAATATTGTATTGCTATATTTTACAACTAAATGAGCTTAAATGAATTAATTTTATCTGCTTAACACCCTGAAACTTTTTTTATATTAATATTTTTAAGTATTCACTAAAAAAAAAAATGAAAGTAAATTTTACCTTAATAGATTGATCGAAATATTTTTGCTTCCGGAGAACAAATTCTAATTTTTTGTCAAATGCAGCCATCTGAAATGGAGAAAATAAGTGTTATTTTACTCTTTGGACTGTTCTTGATCAGAGATAGAGATCATATTGGCCAAATCCATCGCACAGAATAAGAACTAAAGTGTTTTTAGGTATGTGCCAGATGTGGCACGTCGTGCAGTGAAGGGTTAAATAGATTATATGCAATTAAAAATAAAAATAAAGTTGTTTATATATTTACATTTTAGAGAAAGAAACCAAAATCACTGATTGACTAAATTAATGGACAATAATTAGATTTTTATGGTTTTTCACACAGAAATTTATTTTGTTTTAATTTGTAAATCACAATTAAAATTTACATAATGTTGGCTGTAAAAGAGCGTTGTCGCAGTAGCATTATCTGTGTGAAGCAAAAATCTCTTCATTTAATGTCAGAAACACTGCTATTAAGATTTAGGAATTGGTCAGACAAATAAAATATTGACGAAAAGATTAGGCATCCCTGCTGTTTACCAATAAACGTAATTCTGAGAAATATATTGATCCATAATTAGAAATATTTTATTGTAATGATAATAACATAATAAAAAATAAATAGTAAGTATTTTTCTTTAATTATTGTATATATCTATGCATCCCATTTAAATTATTTTAATGTTCTTAGTTTTATAGTCTTTTTTAATTAATGTTATTAGTAATTGATTTATATTTTAAATTTTTATTTTAATTTTAATACATTTTAAATAAATTTCGATCTTAAAAGCTATGAATTTAAAAGAATATAAAAAATATGTCTAACATTAAGCCTTATAATGTACATATTAAAAATGAAAACTAATACAAAATATAGAAGAAAAGGTAATTTATCTCCGTAAATTAAACTAAACGTAATTAGTCATACATTTTTAATACTGAGCACAGTTTATAACTTTTTTTCTGTATTGGATGTATGGAATCACTCTCAAATAACTCAAAAGGCTAGTATATTCATATTATGAAAAAAGAAAAAAAAAAAAGCGTTTTCGTATAACGAAACACACTTTCCCGAAATCTAATAAATTATTGCATGTATAAACTTTCTTATCATTTGTAAGCATTCCGAGTCCCAAATTCAATTTAAAACAGTTTTAATCGGCTCATTGAAAAAATAATTATATCGATAAATTTTCTGCAAAATAAAATTTGAATATATGAATATTTGCCTTTTTACCCGACTGCCAAGAAGAGTTATGTGCTTCACGCGTATCTGAGTATGTGGATTTCTTTATACCCTCGAAACATCCCAACGGCTAGATGGATTTTAATGAATGAGGTCGCTATCGATTTGTCTTAACCGTCCTATTGTAATAGGCTAGGTTTTGTTTTTATAAATTCAAAATGGCGGCCGTAAAATACAAAATGGCGGTAGAGACGAAAAAAATTTTACGCATCCTATTGAGTGGCATGTCATTGGATAGTTCTTTCAAAATGAAGACGATGTTTCATTGACTATTTTACAGTCAGAAGCTCCGTTTAAATATTACGGAACCTGGAAGTTGTGTAGGTAGGATCTCTTGCTTTACTGATACTCTAAACTTCATAGACTATAGACGGTTATATTCTATGTATAGTTATAGTATATATATAATTATAGACCTTTATAGACTACAGACATCTATAGGCGTCATCAAAACAGTGTTTATAGATAAGAACTAACAAATAAATGCAACTTAAAAGTCATCAGTACAAGTAAATAAAAAAAATAGGTAAGTAATATAAAAAATAGTTTCCCATTGATGATAAATAATTAATTAGTTCGCTTTTTACGCAGTCGTGTTTTTTGATTTTTTAATTTAATTTTTACTTGTTAAATTTTTTTATAAATAAAACAAAAATTCTTATAGTTAACACAATATTAATAGTAAAAGAATATTCTTTTTTGAAAAAAAGAACCCCGCTAGATAAAAACTTATAAATACTATTGTATTTGAAATATCAGGATTAATAAATAAGAATTATTTTTACTCCGAAAAGAAATATTTGCTATTTGATCGATAGCCAAAAAATATAGCTTCTTTATGATTTTCTTTCTTTTATATGAGAGATTTCTTTATATCAGTACATTTATTTCTTTTGTATTAAGTAACGTTTTTCGAAGGAAAGACAATTCACTCTATTAAATGCGCATCATCATGAGCAAAACAAATTAATTTTACATTAAATTTCTCCCAGAAAAAATATACGTTTTGGTTATTTAAAATTTTGTGCTCCTAATTTATGAAGTACGGGGTGGTTATAATTAAACTTCCCATATAAACAGCATCCTACAGCACAAACTGGTGAACGGAATACAATGAAATTATGTATATTTGGTGTATAGACTATACACGAGATGCGCTCACGGAATTTCGAAAAAAAAAAAAAAAAAAGTCCCAAAATGTCTACCAGAAGGCGCCTTTTCCGGAGAAACATTAAACTTAACGAATTAAATGGCCAAAACAGCCGATTTTACATTTTATTACTCATAATTTTTCTTCTGGATTGTTAATATTGTTTCTGTATTCCGTTTTGGTCGTTTATTGTGTTAAATTTAACGTTTTCTCCGGAAAAGGCGCCCTCTGGTGGACATTTTGGAACTAATTTTTTTTTTTCGATATTCCATGATCGCATCTCGTGTATAGTCTATATACCAAATTTCGTTGCATTCCGTTCACCCGTTTGAGCTGTAGGATGCCGTTTATAGGGGAAGTTTAATTATAACCACCCTGTATTAACAAATATTACCATATTTTCCTGCGTATAAGCTAACCCAAAATTTTGAGAGAAACCAGCTGTTGCTTATGTTTGAAAACTAGCATTCTCGAATAGTTTTATTCGTAGAATTATTGAAATAATCCTGAGAATATAAAAGGTGAATGACGCTATACGGAAATACTGGTTTTTAAATAGAAGAACATGTTATATCTCTTGAATTTTGGATACCTATACAGAACTAAACCTATACACCGGAAATTATTACAATCAATTAGTCCCAGCTAAACGTATCTGTTAAATGAACACTTTCACGAAGGATTCGCGGAGCGCACAACCCTTTCGGCATTGTATCGGTCAACAGTGAAGAACGCACCACACTTTCGATCTTTAGGAGAACGTGTGGTTAAATCCGGCCTTCCCGTTTTACACAATATAGGTGAAAACCATCAGATGTATTATTTCTGATGTTAAAGGCTTCATTTTTCTGCACAAACTAATAGTCCAGTCAATAGAGACCGTATAGGGGCTCTACCTAGCAAAATTCATGGTAGTTCTGGAAAAAGGCTTACTATATGTTTTTTGGGTCGCTGAATCTGAATTTTTAACTTCCCACCAAAATTTCCCCCGGCAAGCCTCTCAAATTTTGGTAAAATGCCCCTCAAAAAAGGTTTTTATTAAAAAAAAACTCAATTTTTTATTATTTTAGGGAAAAAGTATCTAAAAATTCAGAAAGTAGACAAAATTTGCAACAAATTAGATATATGACATTATGACTTAGGATGAAGGGGAAGGGGGGAACTGCCTCGGAACATACGCGCGGTGCTGCGTGAACTAAGTTGCGCAATTCTACTTAACCACTCACACCTTTACATTCGCCCTCCCATCTCCCCTCCGAACTTTCTCTATAAGGTTTACTTTAAGTTTTTTTGGGTCGCTGAATCCGAATTTTTAACTTCCCCCCAAAATCTCCCCCCCTCCCGAATCAACCCCCAAATAGTTGTTTTTAACTTAAATTTCTTATTGTTTTAGGAGAAAAGCATTACGAAATTCAGAAACTAGACAAAATTTGCAACAAATAGGATACATGAAATTATGACGTAGGATGAACGGGGAGGGGTAGGGCTGCGTCTGAACATGCATTGCGGCGCTAAGTGCACTAAGTTATGAAGTCCAGGCAATAGGGGATTTTACCTGGAAAAATTAATACTAGTTCTCGTTTTCGACTCACTTTATGTTTTTTGGGTCGCTGAATCCGAATTTGTAACTTCCCACCAAAATTTCACCCTGCAACCCCCCAAAAAATTGATTTTTTGAAAAAATTTGGTTTTTGAGAAAACGCGTGGGGAATGTTCCGATTCAACCCCCTCTGTACCACTTTATCCTACGTCAATAACGTCATCCTATTTGTTGCAAATTTTGTATAGTTTCTGAATTTCGTAATGCTTTTCCCCTAAAACAATAAGAAATTTAAGTTTATAAGAACTATTTCGGGGGGGGGGGGGGATTTGGGGGTAAGTTAAAAATTCGGATACAGCGACTCAAAAAACATAAAGTAAACCTTATAAGGAAAGTTCGGAGGGGAGATGGGAGGGAGAATGTAAACTTGTGAGTGGTTAAGTGGAATTGCGCAACTTAGTCCACGCAGCACCGCGCGCAAGTTCCGAGGCAGATCCCCCGTTCCCCTTCATCCTAAATCATAATGTCGTATATTTAATTTGTTGCAAATTTTGTCTACTTTCTGAATTTCTAGATACTTTTCCCCTAAAACAATAAAAAAATTGATTTTTTTTAATAAAAACCTTTTTGGGGGGCTTTTTACCATTTTTTTTTTTTTTTTTTTTTTTTTTTGGGGGGGGGGGGGGGGGTGTTGCCGAGTGAAATTTTGGTGGGAAGTTACAAATTCGGATTCAGCGACCCAAAGAACATAAAGTTAGCCGATTTCCAGAACTACCATTAATTTTGCTAGGTAAAATTCTCTATTGCCTGGACTATAATGCGAAGCAACGAATGAAGTATTTTTTCGATATGTATATCCTAAAAACAAGTTCTTTGATGAAACGTATCAGCGTCATACGTCGGAAAAACGTATCAGCAAATAATCTCAAACATCGCGCCGAGAAAGCCTCGCACGGGTATATTGTAGTTTAATGGATTCTGTACATTTAATACATTTTTTAGAATGCCCACTAGCAATACAAAAATTCCTATTTATATGAAAAATAGCAATAATACGTTCAAATAAGGTTTTGAGACGTATGAAAAGCGATATTTTTCTATTGGCCTAGAGCCAGGGGTTAACAATTAAAGAAATCGTCAAAGATCACTACTTAATATCAGCTTTTTTAATTTTGCTAATTACAGTGGTTTAAGCTCTAAGTTTGATTACATGTCTAAAATTTTTGTTTTATTTATAGTTTATTGTTTTATTTATTGATTAATAAAAGTTTTCGTTTCGTTGTGGAATATAAGCTGGAATCAAATGATCAACAACTTGTATTAATTTAAGTGCAAACAAAATTGTTTTTCGTAATTGTCTGCACGCGATAGAGATAGATTTGAAAAAAAAATCGTGCTTGAAAATTAATTTAAAATCATTAAAAATTGAGTAAATTGCGATACGTTTTTTAAAAAAATTGCGATATAGTTTTCCAACAAATTGCATTTCAAAGTACATTTACTATTTTCCTATTCGACGATGTAAAAATTAAAAATGTGCCGTATTTAGAAATTAAAAAAATTGGAATAAATGTCAATAAAAGTTAAATTTAATCCTCTGCTGTTGCCACCGCAAAAATGATGTTATGTTACGCACAGACACGTTTGTCCTTTATAACATAGATATGTGACAACTCCATTCCCTTCGTCTTTATTTTTCCACCAGTCAGTCAATGCAGAAGGAAGGATTCCGGCCCAAGGGGCCCGGTTCAAATCAAACAATAAGAAAGCCATTCATCATTCTGCCCCACCTCGCATCGGGAGAAAAACTAATCCTTTCTTTGAAATGGTGAATTTGCCTCGGGATGATCCATATAAGCATCCATTTTGTTGCCTGGATGGAGTGGAATTGGGTTTTTTAATTTATGTATCAGGTACACTTATGGGCACCGCACATGTTCAAGAAATATGCGCCAATTCAGCTAATGTGTTAGTACTACGTAGGCTTCTCTAATGAAAGGGACTCATTCTGTAATCTTTCTGAGATATTTTTTTTTCTTTTCTGATAATTTTTTCTTTGTAAATAACTATATGCGTTAGCAAAGTGCTATCTATTTTCACATGGTGACAATTTTCATAAATAAATGGTACACTATCAAGTAAATCTGAAGATATTAAACTGCAGTCGAACAAAAGAAAGAAAGAAGGAAAGAGATACATGTTAATCACCCCATTGTACAATTAAAAAAAAAAAAAAAAGGAATAGGCAGTTATGTTTCTTTTTTTTTTTTTTTTGAAATAGGCAAATATGTCTTTCTTCAATGTATGTTTTATATATATATACAGTTGAACCTCGTTAACGCGAACACACAAGTCACACTTTTTTTATTCGTGTTAAAAGTAGTTCGTGATATCCGAACTTAAATACATCATATACAACAGGACGGGGCAATCGGAAACAATTCGTACTAAAAGTAATTCGCGTTAAGCGTGTTCGTGTTAACGAGGTTTGACTATATATATATACTAAAAAAATGCTTAGGGGTCTTCTTCATACTGAAATTGTTTCAAATTTCAAACTCTGAAATTTTCAATACGAGCCCTTATTTTGACATTATTTAGTTTTCTCGTTAAATTTCAATTAGGGTAGCAAACTGGAAGTCAATCGTGCCAGTAGTGTACAGTTTATAGATATTTAAAATTGTTAACTCTAAATGTTAAATGTATTTTAATCATTACAACGTAGATTGCAATGCGGTTAGTTCTTTAAGCATAGCTCCAGAACTATTTTTCAGAATAAGCTGTGATTTTATAATTCACATACTTGAAGCATTTATAAATCGATTTTTTTTTTTTTTTTTTTTTTTTTTTTTTTTTTTTTTTATCAAAGAATTTAGATTACAAGTCCTAATTTCTTCCGAAAAAAATATTTGTAATTAATTTATAATATATATATATATTAACTTTTTGTAAGATTAAACCATTATATATAAAAAACCATTCTAAACCATTACAAATTATCAACAAAAATTGTGAATGTATAAATAATAAAGGAATTTCTTCAAATTAAAAAGGCTGTATAAACCATCATATACCAGTAAATCTATGAAACAATCCCCATAACAAGTGCATCATGGATTTGAAATCACAGTTAACATATGAAAAATGGAAATTTGTGGAACAAAGGGATTTATATGTGAATTGCAATCTATGAATTTTTTAACGGAAATCGATTTCTATAAGCTTGTAATATAAAGTGCAAGAGTTATGCTTATATAATAATTGCAGAGCATTCCACCAAGTAGTTCTTGAGTTATGCGTAAAACAAATTACCATCAATGCAATCTCTTGTAATGATTACAAATGAATGAATTGAAAAAATGAAAACCTTCGTACTTTCATATCCCGGTAAGTACGTCTTTAAAAAACACAAAATATACGATTTTTTTTTCTTTTTTTCTGCAATGCCGGTGCAATCTTCTGTTAAGGTTGTTCTCAACTGCTCTGCTCAACAAACGCAAAACGTTTCGATACATTTACAAATAAATTTTTTAACGGAAAGATATAAAATTGGAAAATCTGACCATGGAAGCGATTTGGAATCGAACTGTGTTTTCCATTTTTTTTTAATCAATAAATTACCTACTGAATTATAAGCGATTTTGATCACGTGACAAACATGTTTTTCTTGAGTGGTTATTCCACGTTCGCGCGAAAGTTCGGTTCAAAGCGTCCACTTTGACACTATCGCGTACATCGTATACACATCGTATACACATCGTATACACATTCTGAGTAGTTGGTCACTGAAAAATATTATTTAGAAAACTTTATTTAAACGGAATGTCGGTGACGTTATGCAGCGTTTCGTCAACCAAAATTCAGGGCACTTACCAATGATGTCTTCATATTTATACAAAGATAAATTAATATGATCAAAGTCTCACTAAAGTATCTTCATTATTGTTAAATTTGTGAACTTAAACGTCTAGTGAAGCACAATGCATTTTTTACTAAACAAGTGAATTGTGACCTATTTCCTTTCACAAGTACACCTGAAAGTTTATTCCATTAGTTTAAAAACACTTTGTATCTATATTATAAAAGACAAACATATCTGTGCGTAACGCATACGTCATTTTGCGAATGGCAACGCTTTGAAATTTGAAATAAAATTTTGGTTTTGCAATTTTCTCTACTGTAAATTTTTAAACATCTAAACATCGCACATTTTAAATTTTTACACCATCGTATAAGGAAAAAAATTCTCTTTTAAATGCAATTTGTTTGAAAGCTGTATCTCAATTTATTTTTGAGATATTAATTTTTTTGTAGTTTTTAATACCATTTTTCTTATCGTGGCAACAAAAGTACCCCATTTCTATTGAAAGTCATTGAAAGTAAACGGAAAATAGTCGAAAATAGGAGATACTGTATCTTTTTTGTTGCCATTTTCTCATAAAACCTGAAAAAAAGTTGAATTTAAAATATGTACTATGTCACGAATATTGGCTGTTATTCCGTGGTAATGGCGTCATAGGCGCACTTTTCTATAGACGAAATTTATGACTGGATTGTAAAAGTGAATTGCTTTAGCGGATGCAAATGACGTCATTATATAAAAGAGCGTGTATTTTAATTCTTAAACCTGAATTATGTTTCGTAGAAGTGCATAATTTTCACAGCCCAGCTGCTTTGAAATTCTTCACACGTGAAAATGCTTCACTTTTGGAAATAATGTAATCGAAATCGCGTACTGATAAAACGCAATGTTTTACAAAATTTTAGAGTGTCTTTATAAAAACAGGTGACATGCAAATAATAGCGTACAGAACATAGCGTACATATTACAGAAATTGATGATTCTCGCCCTGGATGGAGTTGCTTCGCCGAGTTAGACAAGCAAACAAATAATTCGTGGTTTAAAATAATATCGTGTTCCTGAACTTTTTCTCTCGAATAATAAAATTTTAATGCTATTCTTTAGGACATTCTACTATAATTTTATCAAAATAACATAATTTGCTTAATTTAATTTTTTGTAATTTTATATAATCTATATATTTAAAACACAAGTGTGTTTTTTAGTCATCTGTCCTGATCTTTCTGCTGAACCAATTTTGCTAATTTTTTTTTTTTAACTGAAAGTTCTTCCTTTGTAGATGTGATCGCACTATTTGTTTTTGTTTTTTAAATATCCCCACTTTTATATTTTAATTTTAAAAGCATTCTATGAAATTTCTTCAAAATTATGAAAATTAGATAGATTTCATTATTGCAGACAAGAGAGAAATAATGAAGTATTTTTAACTTTATTCATGCTATTTTCTGATAAAAATTCAAAATCGTTGTATAGGGTTTAGTGGATCAAAATTCCATTAGGAGCAGAATATTATATTAAGGGCATAATAACGGAAAATGACATACTGCTTTTGAAAACACACATTTTTCCTCATAAATTATCTATATTGTTTTTCCTTCTGCATGTGAACTGATACTACGTTTCAGACACTAGGCGAAATGCTTATTTAAGTGAAAATGAAGTCATATTTAAAAGAAACCGATCATTTTCTTAGATAAAACTAAGCATTTTAACACGAATGCATCTAAAAAAACATAAATTATGAAAATTTTTACTCTCAGGAATTGAGATTAGAATCTCAAGTAAAGAGTGCGTCTGTTCACATAAAAGATATTGCTGACAATCGTGACTTGATGTTTTGAGTTAAAATAATTTTTAAATAATCAAACAAAATATTTTTTTTTTTTTTTTAATGGTGAATATGGATATGAGAAGTGCGTATGCAAATTTTGAGAAGGTGAAAATTGCTGTTTTCATTCCGGAAATCCAAGCATAAGAGGCTCAATAGATAACCACATCCTAATAACTGATCTTTATTATATTTTACTGATTAAGTATCTATATTATAAAGAACAAACGTATCTGTGCGTAACGCTGACGTCATTTTGCGAATGGCAACACTTCACGATCAAATTTCGGTCTTGAAATTTTCGCTACAGCAATTTTTTAATCTTCTGACTATCGTACATTTTCAATTTTCGTCGCATAGGGCAAAAAAATTTACTTTCAAATGCAATTTGTTTAAAAACTGTATTCGTTGACTGATGTATTATATTTTCTAAAATAATTTGTAAGCATAATTTTTTTCAAGTTTATCTTATCACGTGCCGGTTTCAATACATAATAATAATAAACATTCTGCACGTAAAGCAATAACCATTTTGCAGCATTTGTTTCTGACTATTTTTGCATAACGAAATTAATACTTCCTTTAAAAACAAATAAAAGAATAATATTAAAAAAACCACCAATCTAACATATTTGTGAAAGACAAATTAACGAAATTAATACTTCTTTTTATAAACAAATAAAAGAATAATATTGAAAAAAACACAAATCTAACATATTCGTACAATTTAAATTTTTAGATCACCAAATAAGATTTTCTTTTCAAATGGAATTTGATTGCAAAGTTCATCTCAGTTTACTGATTGGGTATTTTAAAAACAATTTTAAAGCATGAAATATTTTTTTTTAATTTATCTATACCGCGCGGAGCTCGATTACGAAAGATTAATACGTTTGCCCTTAAAACAAAATAAAGAGTTCATCATTTTCTTACGGCTGATATCCATTGTAAAAAACTTCCCTATGAATAAATAAATAAAATAATATAAATAAAACACAAATTTACCAGACATGTATAAGCTCTGAAATTATAAGAATATAAAAGGATGCCATAAGTAGCAAAATCTTGGCAAATAACTCTTAGCATGCGGCTAATAAGAAAATATCGCTTTTCATAAATTTCAAAAATTTATTTGATTGTATAATTCGTATTTTCCATATGAAAATTGCTTTTTTAATGTAAGTGGTCAATCTAAAAAAATGATTGCACATAAAAAATTATTAGTTTTCAATTTAAAAAAATGTTTTCACCTATATTCTTTAACCCGGGAAGCCCGGGTACGATCCCCTAGTATTCTTAAAAGCAAAATGTAGATATCGCTTGTCAACGCAATTTAAACCGTCCTTTATAAACCGGCAGGAGTAAAATGTAAAAATCTTGTTTAATTCTTATGATTTAAATATGTGTGTATCTATCTATTCAGTTCGGTTCTTTCTTAATAAATAACTAAATAATTGTCAAATGTTAACTGTAATTCCTTCCAGCCAATTCTAATAAGCTCCTTGAAAAACTAAGAAGGAATTAATTCTTAAAAATCAATTATGGTTTTAGAAAAATAAATGTTCCCTTAGATTTAAAAAATATATTATTTATTTTAATTCACCGCCAAAAATACAAAATTTTAAAGTTTTATTAATTGAACAAGTTTTAAGAAAGTTTTTCTCTTAAATAATAATTCAAAGTTTTTTTGTTTTTTTTAATGTACTAGAGGCTGTGCCCGTTAAGAGCTAAGCCCTCAAAAACCTGTCCAAACCTCGCCGGATTGTTAAACATGGTAATTTGAGTTTTTTCAAAAAATAAAATCTGATTATAGTAGATTGAAGGATATTCCACAAATGGAAATGTAGTCATATTTAAAGGAATATTGTAACACATGAAATTGGCAGGTGTTTTCATGCAGATACTATGCGATCGAGTGTTTTCCATTTTTTAATAAAAGCAAAAGATCATTCATAAAATACCGTCGTCACGTGGAAAAAATCGCTTATAAATACATAAGTAACTCATTGATCAACGATTGGTAAACACTATTCAATGCCAAATCGCTTCAGTAGTCATACCTGCAAACGTGATGCTTTTGCATTTAAAAATGTGTCCGTAAATATTTAAAAGCTCCGTCTTGTCGGAGGGACATATTTCTTTGATAAAGTCCTTAAAAGGTGACATAATCTTAGATTTCAGATTAGTTCGGATGATGAAACTGACACCATTTTCAAAAGAAAAGATAATTTTCATATATGGAACAAGTCATGATATGACTGTGTGATTGCGTCAGTATAATGTCATATTCAATAAACTTTAGCTTGCATTTAAAGTTCCCAAAATGTATTAGTTTATTTTTAAATTTCTTTTCTTCTATCCCTTGAAATCAAAATTAACCAATAAAATTAAAATCTGAAACATTTAAAAATAATTGATGGAAATGATCCACTAATCTTAAACGCATAGACAATTCTGTTGGTGAAAATGACATAAGTTCCCAAAAGAAAAAATGCCTTTTCATCAAAAAAAAAAAAAAAAAAAAAAAAAAAAAAAAAAAAAAAATGTACATCAGCACAGATTGTTTAGAACAATATTTTAATTAAAATTGTATTATATAATTTTTATATTCCATTATAACGAAGTCTTTTTAAAGAAATGTACTTGATAAAAGTTCTCAAAAAAAAAAAAAAAAAAAAAAGCAATTTAACAAATTACAACGACCATTTGGAAAATGATTTTTTCGAAGACTAAAATTTAAGACATAAAAAATCGCACGGAGTTGATCCTACATTACGTACGCCATGAATTAAACATTAACATTCCTGAACCATCATGAACAAATTTTAAAAGAAATTTCAATTTTACAATTTTCAGTACTGTAATTTTTTAAACTTCTACGGAGCTGGTCATACATTACATACGCCATGAATTAAACATTAATAGTGTTATTACACGTAAAAATTGCAAGCGACAAAAGTCGCCTGCGACTCGTCAGGTTTCGTGAAACTTACGTATTATCCACCTGAAACTTACGCATTATCCAAGCATTTCATTGGCTGTTCGGGAAAAGGTTTTTCCATCGTCAGATTTCCAAGAAATCTGACGACCCATTTTAAATGAAATTTCATTCTTAAACTTCTAAACATCCCACAATATTACTTTTTACACCGTCGTATAGAGAAAAAAATGTACTTTTAAATGCAATTTGTTTGAAAGCTGTATCTCAATTTGTTTCTGAGTTATTAATTTTTATTTTGTAGTTTTTATTACTTTTTTGTCATAGTGGCAACAGAAGTATCCATCTCTGTTGAAAGTAAAGGCAAATTACAGATTACTGTATAAACCAATCAGAAAACGAATAAAATGCCGATTCAACCAATAAAAAACTTCAGATATGCTTTTGATTTCTTACCCTGACGAGGACAATAACCATTTTTCCAAATGGTTAAAAAAAAAAAAAACTTCGCGGACCGTAATTTTTGCAAAAACTTTGTGGCAGAGTTTAAATGAAACGGAACAAAAAGCTAAAATATCTGTTTTTTTTTTTTTTTTTTTTTTAAAGAAACACTACAGCAAGGAGTGATAGCTAATGTTAAACCTATGAGAGCTTCTTTTCGTAATTTCTGTAAAAACATTGTGGCAGAGTTTTAATGAAACGAAATAAAAGGCTAAAATATATGTTTAAAAAAGAGCGAAACATTACAGACACAGTTTTTTTTACTTCAAGAATTTTTTAAATTATTGTATTCAATTATAATGTATAGTCTTTTTAAAGAAATGTAGTATTTGATAAAAGTTCTCAACAAAAAAGAGAAAAAAAAAACCTTTTTTAAAATTCTATGCTTCACCAGGCTACAAAATGGATGCCCTGATATATCCCTGCAGATTAATCGAATGCGTTAATCCAAAGAGGAAAGCTCCCCGTTCCTTCACTTGACAGCCCGACACCACCCATCTTGACCTTTGAGGGGAGAGAGCGAGCACCGTGGGTTTCCACGGAAGGAAGTGGGGGCTATTTTCCTTGGAAGGCATCTGGCAACGAGTGGTCAGCGCGTCATTATTCTTCTGAGTCAGTGTTGATCTGATTCTCTACTGAAGCCGTGTGTGTGGTCGGCAATTATCTCATTTGTGAAGGTTGTTCGACGAGCCACATTTTCAACTGTCCTGTCAAGAGAACCATCGCTGCATCACAAATGTAGTTTCCTGAAAGTTTTCAGGTTTTCCGGTAACATAACTTGTGGTTTCTTAGAAAACTACACCCAGAATGTACTTTACCGAGATTTTGCTTTCCGCTTAAACCTTCTGAGGATAAACTAAACCAACGAAATGTGCGTTGTCTTAATTCGATGGGTTATCTTCAATTGTCACCTAAAAAGTGGTAATACAATAAATCTTCCATTGACATCATGTGTGAACGCTCACAGCTTCGTCATGTCGTGAATTTATTTATGCCAGATCTATGTTTGCTATAATCTTTTAACAGGATCTATTTCGTTGTGCTTGTTACAATATTATACTACGATCAAATTTCTTATGCTTGCTAAAATCTTTTAGTAAGATCGAATTTCTTGTGTTTGATCGTTGTGATTTTTTTTTTTTGGTACGGAAATAATTTATTCATACCTAAAATACAAAAGAATAAGAGTACGAGATTTATGATTGCCTCTACAATCTCTTACACAATGTCATCCTAAAAGAAAAACAACAACAAAAAAGAAAAATACTAAAATGTGTCTTCTACACGCAGTAATGCTAAAAGAGCCGAATCGAAGTAATTAAAAAATATAGTGTAAATTGAGGACCATGTGCTTTCTGAGATTTTATATATCAAGCCTACAATGTATTTAATGTCCAACATTCATTTAAAAGAGATGTTCCTTAAATGTGATCAAGTGATAAATTTTAATTTAATAATTAAATGTGATCAATAATCTAGGATTTCTTTTAATCCCTTTCTATTTTTCTGTTTGATGTATGTTACATTTAACGCTGTTATTGAACCATAATCGAGAGTGTTTTAAACCTGCCATTTATTTCTCATTTTGATTTGTGTTTTAATTTAAAGCAAACGATGGATCTGGTTAAGCAAATTTTCTGATTAATTTTAGTACGTAATATTTCAAAATTTATTACTCTCAAAAAATGAGTACATAAAATGCATTTTAATCATTTACACAATGCACTTAATTTTACACAATTTACAAATTTTAGTAAATGGAATTTATTAATTTCGTCGTTTTCAAATTAATTCCTCTCCTCCCACACCACACAGCGTTGTTATTCAATTCCTATTTACTCCTTCGGTAAAGTTTTGTTCTTCGAGAACTACAAATGATTTTATATAAATTTCAGTTGCATTAAAGATAACTTATCATGTTTTTTTAAAGATTATTGAAATTCGACTGTGAGCATTAGTAAATCTACATATCTCCGAAATGTTTCATCTCTTGAGTAAGAGTGTGTGGTACTTTTACAAAGATTTATTATTTTAATTATTTCATCTCTTGCTTAGTATTTCGTTGAACTTGACGTATTAATAATTTAACAAATTGAACATATGTAGAAAATTTGCAGCAAACGATGGATCTGGTTAAGCAAATTTTCTGATTAATTTTAGTACGTAATATTTCAAAATTTATTACTCTCAGAAAATGAGTACATAAAACGCATTTTAATCATTTACACAATGCACTTAAATTTTACACAATTTACGAATTTTAGAAAATGGAATTTATTAATTTCGTCGTTTTCAAATTAATTCTCTCCCCCCCCCCCTTTCCACACCACACAGCGTTGTTATTCAATTCCTATTTACTCCTTCGGTAAAGTTTTGTTCTTCGAGAACTACAAATGATTTTATATAAATTTCAGTTGCATTAAAGATAACTTATCATGTTTTTTTTAAAGATTATTGAAATTCGACTGTGAGCATTAGTAGATCTACATATCTCCGAAATATTTCATCTCTTGAGCAAGAGTGTTTGGTTCTTTTACAAAGATTTATTATTTTAATTATTTCATCTCTTGCTTAGTATTTCGTTGAACTTGACGTATTAATAATTTAACAAATTGAACATATGTAGAAAATAATTTTGCTCGCATTTAACTTAATTAACCTAAATGTCTATTGTTGAACAATTCTTTGCACGTACTCCACTCACACTATAAAAAAATAAAATCTTTATTTTAAATCTATTATTTGTCAATTTATTTATTTGAAGAATAGCTAGACCATTAACGCTTTATGTACTGAATTATGAATTCGTGTAAATTTTATCTTCTGAAGCATTTTTCGTGAATTGTTTAAACTACATTAGAAGATTTACATAATCATTTAATAAATTTTAGAAGGATTTTAGAAAGATTGAAGGATTTAGAAGGATAAATTATATTTGAATTTATAGGGATTCTGTGCAATATTTATAACATCACTCGCATCTTTTATTTTAAATATTTTTCTTAGTATCTTGTAGAATTAGGAAATGTACAAATATAATGTTCTTACAATAGAAATATAAAAAAATACTTCCGAAATGAACCCCCCCCCCCCCCCCCCTTCGAACGCAAGTTATTTTAATGGTACTTATAAGTACCGTCAGTAGATAAAGTGTTAATACATGCTTTAGAAGTGCAAATTGTGAAAAAATTATTACCATCTTTGTTTTTTCCATGGTAACGTTGTTGGTAAAACAAAATGTCTTGAGGATTCTTTTATGGAAGACTAATATAGAAATTTATGGTGTTACAAACAAAAATGCTTACTGCTGGTTAGCTTAACTAAAACTTCGTTTCATAATCCAATAAACATGCCTAATAGCAGTTTGAATTATTTATTTACATATATTAAACAAAATCAACTTGCGTCTTTGGTGTAAAGAACCGTTGGCTAATACAAACAAACAAGAGTTGATCTCGTCTCTCTCTTTTAAACAAAAAAATATTAATTTGGATGCCTTTAGTCCGTTCACCTTATATTAGAAGTTCTACTGCAATATTATTTTCGTAAATAACAAATTATCTTTTATTTGAAAACATATATTTTTCGATTATAATTTTCTACTGTATTTCGTGTAAAATAATAATTAAAAATCAGTTGTGTAAAAAATGTTCTTAAGAGAAGCAATATCACCATCTTTTGTATTGAAACTTCTTTGAAAAGTTCACTAATTCGCTCAAATTTACTTGGAAATTACTGTCCAACAAATCGTGCAAGAATAGTGAAAATTTCCTTGATTAGTGGTCCCAACAGTTTGAATTTCATTTTTTAAAGTGTCAAGCGTTTTCAAGCTGACTTATATTTTGTACGTTAGGTGATGTGTATAAAAACTGTAATTCATATATAGTAAAGCGAGGAGAGTCGCGCGGTAGGAAAGATTGCGCATAAAGAGATTCGACGGGAAGGAGTAGAGTGCGCGCCCAGTGACTCCAAGTAGTTGTACAGCACCATTAGTGCAACGTCTACATGAATGTGCATATTGATTGTTCCAAGCGTCTTGGATAAAGCAGTGCTATTTTGTTTTGTTTTTCCAAAGTAAGTTCTTGAATTTTCATAACTGTTCGTCAGAATTTTTAAGGAACGTCAGTAATACAAAATATTTTGAACTTAAACGATTTCTTATAAACTACTAACCTGAATTAAGTATGCGAACACCAAAAATTCATTTTAGAAGCGGCCATATTTAAATAAAAGGCCGCGCAATCTCTCCTACCAAAATAGGAGAGTTTGCGCATCTGCTACTTAGGAGAGATGGCGCATTTCCCCATAAGTTTAAGTGCTAGGAGAGATTACACAGCTTATTGATAAATTTGTATGGATTGCAAATTACGTGTAAAACATATGAATGAATCAATTTTGAAATAATTTCGGAAAAACACATAATTATCAAAACTAAATTTGTAACAAATTAATTTGCTAAAAAATAATTTTACAGATAAAATTTTATTATTAAATTAATAATACAGTTGTTATTAAATAAATTTTATGTAAATTTTTTTGTTAATAAATTAATAATATATTTGTTATTAATTTAATTAAATATTTATATATATTTTTTAATTTATGAGCAATTAATTTGCTAATGAAATAATTTTGTTAACTAAAATAAATTTTCTAATGCAATGTTTTGGAAAAGCATTCACACATTCCAAGTAATGTAATGCCATCGAAATCAAAAGGAAACAGAGTGCAACTAATGTTACTAATCCACAAAATATACATGAAAAAAGACTCAAGAAGGATGCCGCTACAAAAAAAAAAAAAAAAAAAACAGCTGAAGATAAGGTGCTTCCACAAAAAGTGGGATAAAAAAAAACTCAAGGAAATAAACCGAAGGTCAATGAGGATGAGTGCACTGAATGTCTGGAACTGTACCAGGTGACAACTTCGACAACTGACTGGATTCAATGTATTGCTTATTGCAGGTGATTGCACGAAATATGCACGATTTACAACAATAAGTGCATCGATTGTGGACGACGACAACTTCGGTTAGCAAACAAAATACAATGAAACTGTGGAAATGGAAATGAAGTAATTTTCAAGTTAAAGATGTTATCAACTAAATTAATGTTATTTTGTAATCTTAGTAGGGCTTTTTTTCTGATATTTTAATCTTCTTAAATTAAAAATTTTAACTGTTGTTAAAATTCTTTCTTTTATTTATTATTTAAACATTTGGTTGAAATATTCACTCCTAATACAATAATATACAATAATATTTACTCACAAATACCTTTCAACAATGTAGATTAAGTATAATTATTATTGTTAACAATTTAACTGTAGTTATTATTAATAACAATCTCTTCTACCTATGTGCGCAATCTCTCCTACCCATGTGCGCGTTCTCTCCTACCCTGTAAGGAGAGATTGCGCAAAATAGTTTTCTTGGTTTTATTACTGCTGTTCTATTAAATTACAGTATAACAACAAAATAACAATAGAAATGCATAAAAAACAAATGAAGTCAAAATCATTCATGCATAGTTTAGCAAAATATTAATATTTAGATTTTTTGTTATTATTCTTTTGAAATGTGCGCAGACTCTCCTCGCTTTACCTTACAGGGCAGCAGAAAATAATTCTAGTGCATTTTCATCTATGAGCGGTTTTTTTTAAGAAAGTCCATTAGTTGACCAGGATAATGAACTGCTGCGTGGTATCTATATAATTTATAAAGAATTTAAAAACGGAATGAAAAATTTTGATAACAATAAGATCTATGGATAATTACTACTTATAATAAATTAAGAGATGTTGTACATTTCAAAATAAACACAATTTATTTTTGATGCAAAAAGTTAAAAGTTTTCTTGCTTATCCAATAGAATAATTCGCAAATAATTGTAAATACTTAGTTTAATTTTTTGGTCCGTGTACATTTCGACCTTTATTGATTATTTTTTATAACATCTGTTAACAGAATACGTTTAAGCATATGCCATAGAAATATTCTATATCGAATATCCTATTTCCTATAATCATGGAAAATAGGTTACGATGTATAGTAATATAAAGAAATAGCCATCGGCATATAATTTTTTTTGTGTGGGAAATGTGTGTGCTATTCTATTACAAAAATTCTTCTTAAGTAAAAAAATATTTTTTAAGTAAAGAAAATATTTTTCGTATCCAATATATTTTGAAAACGAATAATGTGGAATTGCAACAATCTACTGAATATCAACAATTAAAGGTTTCCGAAACATAAATTCTGACGTAGTTTAATTTATTCTAGAAAACGCTCTGCATCAATTAAATGGATAATATTTCTAAAGAAAAATAATTACAGACAAGAAATCTTCTTGTTAAAAAATAAAGAAATTGAAAGAGGACGTCTCTTTTATTTAATCAGATATTTATCTTTATAACTTAACAATGTTCACGATGCTTTCACTTGTATTGTGAGTTATCCAATAATTAGTTAAATAAAGATTTTTAAGGTTATTTTCTTTAAGTGTTTCTTTTAAATGTAAAATTGATTTTAAAATCGTAAAATGTGTCAAATAGGCCTTTAAAGATGTAACGTAAGATATTAGAAACTCCATTTTACTTGCATTTCTGCATGGATCAAAAGCGCCTTGAGAAGTTTAATACAATAGTTTCACATGTAACAAGATTCCAATATGAGTATAGTCAGGAGGGTAAGTATGACCACTTTTTACATTTTCAATATCATTATTTTTTTTACTTATTTCTATTTGGAAAAACGGTGTTTTTAGTATATAGGAAGTAACTTTGATCCTTTAAGAACACCTTTTAAAAGTTTTAATTCCCATAGCGATTTTTTTTCAAGAGTTAAAAGGATGGATATAATTACCCCACCAAAAACGCACAATCACATAAGTTAGTGGTAATTAAGACCACTAGTGGGGAAATTATGACCACTATATCTTCTCTTTATATTTGCCAATACACATTTGTTTTGGGTAATTGTGACCACTTTCAACACAAAAGTGACAAATCCTTTTATCAAAAATTTAATAGACTTAGTTTCAAATTGCTATTCGGATCTCAAAAAAGCTTCAGACTAGTAATAAAGAATATCTAAGATGAAATATACATTATGAGGTTAATATCTAAGCTTGAAACAAAATTTTACCATACACAGTTTTCTCCAATATGACGCCGGTCATAATTACCCCCACCTGACCCTATTGTATTAGATTTTGAACATTATTCTTATTTTTAAGATACATGGAACAGGTATTAAATGAAAGGCATAGGGATTTGACAATTCTGTAATCAATTACCTAAAAATTATTTCGCTTAAAACATGATGGCTAATAAGCTAATAAACTAATCACTGAACGCTGTGATATTTGAGTTGTAATTTTCCAACTGGGCGAAAAATGTCCACACTAGGATTTGAACCAGGGGTTTCTTCATTAAAGCTGCCAATGCTCTGCCAGCTGATCTATCCCGGACGAATCTGGATGACCTAATTTACTCAGATAACCTTATTGATCATAGGCATCTGGTATGATATATGAATCAGCTCAACTGAATGAATCGCAGGTAATGGAACTCTAATAAACGCTGGATACGTAATTACACTAGATATTTTTTTTAACAAAACTATACTAATTGATAAATAAATCATATTGGATCATATATTGGTAAATAAATCATACGATTTATTTACCAATTAGAATAATTGTGTTACAAATTCATCTATTGCAATTATGTATCCAAAGTTTCGTAAGTCTACGGAAAATCATACTATATGTCTATTTGTGACCACAGAAGAAGGGTGGATTGATTGGGGACGGAAAATTACCCAGCCCTCCAAGCCTCATCCAACGTCTTCATTCTTAAAAATTTTATGCTTTTATGCACGTTTTTATTCGTGCATGCAAAGCTAAGTACTATAATTTCATGTAACAGTAAAATCATACAAATTTTCTTTTGTCTTTCCTGTGAAATTTACTTTTGTCGAGATATATCCCTTTTCGTGCGGGTGAGTGATATTGTAACGGAATATTTTGAGGGCCTCTGGAAACGAACTATAAATCAACACACTTTTTTTCAATACCTAACACGCCATAGTACACTTGAAATCGATATATTATTAGCAATGTGAGTATGTTTACGTGCCTTAGAGCATAATCATACAGGGATAAAGACGAAGAGAAAGGCGGACAGACAAACCGATTTAATAAACACTTTTCAACTATGCTGGAAAATTCTAAAATCAGAAAAACATGTCAAGACAAAAGTTATTCACCGCGCAGAACGAACATTAGAGGGATTAGGTTTCTATAAAATAAAGTAATTCAAAACAAGCTTTTCGCTTTTTGTGATATTTTAATTATCTTCGTAGTTTGATTTTTATTTCGAGAATTAAATAGAAAAAATATATATAAAGGAAAATAATGAAAGCAATGCAGCTAACATACACTAACTTGATAGTAATTTACGCTTAATACTCTCTTAAACCACAGGTATTTTTCTAAAGTGGCTAATTAGTTCTACAAATTATCATTAATGAGACAATATAACAGAAACTACACATTAAAACCTAATACTTCCACACTCATTATGCACAATATCTGTTTAAATCTGCCTAGAATTAAGATAACAGTGTTAGATAAAGCAATAACTTTAATAAATATTCCTCAACGAAATAAAAATATAGAGAGTTGGAAAGCAATAAATAATAAGAGTAATTATTTTATATCAGTTTTATTTAGAAAAAAATCAAAAGGAAAGAGTAAGTCTTTATTACTGTGATAAAATTATTTGAATTTCAATAAATTCTAATTATTTTTATTATATCAATTTTTATTTTTATTTCGTACTGTCATAAATTATAAAATCAATTTTAGTCGGGTTTTTTTCTTATTCAAATTTGCAGTACGAGAATAAATAAATTTGTTTTCGCTTGAGACTTAAATAGATAGATATTCCAGGCAATCGATTCCCTGAACCGCTGCCATCGAAATACTCAAGGCCAGAGGACACGAATTGTGACGTCATCACTAATCGACCGACTTCTCATTAGTGCTCGAATTCACACCGCAAAATTTTGAATAGCAACTTTCTTTTATTTTATTTGTGGAATATCTATAATTTCATAAAACAATAATAACTATTTAAATTTAGTGCTGAGAATTCGTAATTCCTAAAAAAATAGTCAGCTAGATGCGGAATACCGCAGTGTTGCCGCATCTGGCTGATATTTTATTGGGGGATTCCAAATTCTCATCAGTAAGTTTAAATAGTTCTTATTGTTTTATAAGATGATAGATGTTCCACACAAAATTTTCCGGTGTGAATTCCAGCACTAGTGAGAAGTCGGTCTATTAGTGATGACGTCACAACTCGTGTCCTCTGGCCTTGAGTATTTCGATGGCAACGACTGAGCGTAAGATGGCACAACATAGCTTAACCAAGTATCCGCTGGCGTTGCGTTCATGCAACAGTCTATGCAAATTCGTATGAAAAATTAACTGCCAAGCTACCACTAATTTAGAATTTAAAAAATTGCTGACAGGAACTTTGCTATAAAAGAAAAATAAGATATATATTTCGAAATTTTTGGTGGCTAATGCTTTCAGCATAAGGTTAAATAATCTTGTCGTCCAGTTTTAGCAGTTAATGGGTTAACCGCATGTACACAATTCACATGTCTCCCGTTTTTCCAACCTCTTTTTCTGTGCAGAATTTTTTGCTTTGCATAATCGCAGAATTCTGCGTTTAAATTTAGTGAATATTTCTATTATAATTTAGTGGTAGTAAAAAATCCGGTGATTTGAGAACTTTAAAATCACCTATGCATAAACTAGTGCTTTAATATATATATATATATATATATATATATATATATTAATTTAAAGTGACCTGATATCGACAAGAAACTTGTATTTTATTCTATAATTGCAAATGCTAGAAACTCCTAAACACATTAAAAAACATAAATATAATTTTATGAACTTTAACGAAATGATAAATGTTTTTGGTTACATTTGTACGGTCATTTTGTTTCACGACTGTACGCGTGGTGTAAGCTATTCTGCTGTGTTCAGAAGCCCTGTGTATCTACAAGAGTGTTGCCACTATTAAAGTTCCATCCCTCGTAGATGGGTTTAAACGTTATGGGATACCATAAATAATACTGTCTCTGTATCTAAAATTGTAATAGTTTAATAATTGTAATAGTTTTGGGTAAATTTTTTCATACGGCGGGAGTATTAAATTATTAATACAATGTAATTAACGATAGTCATGTAATTTCTATTTACAAGTTTTCTGTGATTAAAAAAGTACAAGGTATTCCAGAATTCGACCGACAAATTCAGAGGGGTGATAGTAGATATCAAGCGAATGAAAAATTACCATAGAGCATGGGGTCGCAAACCACGTATTTTATCAAAAATACTGGGTGTTTCTTCCTAACTCAATTTGGGTTGACAGTAATAAATTTCAGAAAACTGAAGTACATTATAATGAAACATTTAACAGACATTCTCACTTTTGTTGTAAATGCGATAACACCAAGCAAAAGAGGTAGAAGTTTGCATTATATGCGCGTGCTATATGCACTTGGCGCCCCACATTTTCGACGATGATTATCAGTTCATACGGTTTCATCGATTGCTTAAAACCCTTTAGGGCGGTGGTTCATTTTTGGGCCACCTAATTTTAATTCCTTAATGCCACACTAGCATCAGAATATTGTAATAAAAAATTTCCTTTTATTAAGTACGTGAACAAACTGTGATCAAGTACTTGATCAAGTGATCAAGTACGTGAACAAAGTCATGAACAATGTCAAAACTGGACATTTCTCTTTTAATGGACAATCAATTTTAGAGACTTTTTTTTAAAATAAACTTTTGTTTTTATGGGACATTTCTTTTTTATGGACATTTCTCATTCAAGGACATTTCTCTCTTATGGACTTGTGTTTTTAATCCTCATCAAGTTTCTTCAAGTTTTCTTGACTGATGTTCTACAGATTATTGGTGCTGGTAGAGAATTTTACTATTTATTTTGGTTAGTCAATTGGATTAACAGTTTGGATTCAATAGACTAGGATCCTGCTTCTTAAAATATACATTTATAGTTTGTAGCCCTGACATACGGTGGGAGATGTTTCTAAAGGATGACTCTTTTCTGTCTCCGGTGGTGCACATTTGTTGTTTTGCCATGCATGTGTTAGTTCACAGTTAAAGTAACTGACTTTTTTTATTTTGTTATTACTTTTTATGATTTAGTGGACTCTACTAGAATCAAGAACTTTTTTTTTTATCTGTTATATATAGAATGTCGTCAAGCCGAAACTTCGTTTGTGAAGTTTGTCTGTTAACGTGTCTTGTAATTTTTTTTTTCTGTATCGATCTCAAGTGACTTCACTTCGGTATGTTGATCTTTCTTTGAATAACTGCCGTTTTTCTGGCCTGTTGGCTTGGCGGAGGTTTCGTTTGGTGGTGGAGGGGATTCTCCTCCGGAGCATATAGCCTATGCCAAATTTGGTGGGCGCTCCGGTTGGGTGATCAGGTCCCTGATCAAGTACGTGAAAAAGAGCTTTTTCTTATTTTCAAATAAATGTGCCTTTAAATTCTGGTGTCAGACACTTATTTCAGAATTTTGCGGATAGAAGTACCTTACCCCTGAAAGGTTTAAGCAACATCATTTTTCAGATCTTTTCGTGATGTTATCGCATTTCACACAAAACAGGGCATTCACACAAACATTGCATTTTCTTCGCAATGTTTTTATTTTCCTCGAAATTATTACCATCAACCCGACTTCATTTAGGATGAAACACCCTGTATTTGTGGCTAAATATGTGGTTTGTGACCCCATGTACTATGACTATTTTTTATCCTCTTGACTCCCACTATTAACCCACTGAATTTGTCAGTCGAACATATTGGATAATCTTTTACGCAGAAAATTGCTACAGAGATTCGAAAATACACCTTTACTAACGCACATTTACTTTCGCACGTTTAACGCACATTAATAAAAATAAAAATAAAGCACATTTACTTTCATCCACTACATTTCCGTTCCAGCCTCCAACTCGGTTCCTAAAATTTTCATTTAAAATGTGTTTTGAAATGTATTACAATAAACGCAGTGAAGCTGAGTATCATGTAGTACAAAATATCTTATTTTCTTTCTTATCATACATACAATTTCTTTTCTATTTTATCATTTTCGCGTTTCTATCCCATGCTGAAATGAAATCTAAATTTCTAAATTGAAATTTTTGTCTGCTTCAAAACAATAATATCGTCATTTTGCATTCAATTTATTTTGGTAAATTAGTCGAAGGGATAATCTCCTGTTTCTTCTTAGTTTCCGTCTTATTTATTTATAAAAACTATTTGCATGTTTCTGAGTATCTTTAAAATTATTTATATCGTTCACAACTTTTTATAATCTTTTCTTTTTCAAATTTCAAAACATGAACGGCATCAGAATCGAAAATAATATTTGCTTTGTTTTAAAATTTCAGAAAATCACTTTTATTTGTGTGCGCACAGAGAAACATCATCAACAAATATTTCTGACGTGCTACATATTTTCAGTGCTATATGACTACTTTGAAAAGTTATACGTGAAAATGGTACAAGAGCAAGATATTGTTCGAAAAACTGACAGGTTGACCATACTCGCACCTAATATGAGAAGAGAAAATTATTTTTAATTATTTATCATCATTAGAAAAATATATCAATTCTTTGTAAATATTGTATAAAGTATAAAAACATAAATATCCGCATTTTAGTTTGTAATGTCTGTTTTTATAATTTTCCCGTTTACATACCAATTATGAAACGTTATTTGATATTTTAAAAACAACTTTACTATCTGTAATATATATAGGTCAGGCTTTTATAAAAAATATATTGTAGCTTGTTATATGTAAAACTTTATAGATGTAATATTTAAAAATATACACCCATGAGTTTACATATAATATACAATACACTACAAGAAGGTAGGAGCAAAAATGTTACATTTAACTATATTTAACAATAATTTTAAAAAAATCCATTAAAATTACTTTAGCAGATCTTATGTGGGAATTAATTCTTAAATGCCGGGTGTTGCTTTTAGGCAACATACGCAATTTAGGCTCTACAATACTATTAGAATAATATTGAAAC
Organism: Maratus speciosus; assembly: GCA_963932465.1. NCBI lineage: Eukaryota > Metazoa > Arthropoda > Arachnida > Araneae > Salticidae > Maratus > Maratus speciosus. Next base: position 21,975,114 of record OZ010787.1, read on the forward strand.
TATAATGACTAATGTTGCCAATAAAATACATTCTGAAAATATTATTAAATCGATTTTCAACGTGTAGATGGCAACACTTGTTCTGTTTAAGAATAAAGACAGATTTATTTTTTCAATTGTCTCTACTTGTTCTTTTTCTTTTGTTTGGAAGCTTGCGAAATATCCTATTTTGTTCTGCAGAGAGCAAATAAAATTTATTTCTTATTATAGTTCCTAAAATTCTTGTGTGTTTAATATTATAGAATTTTGTCAAGGGTAATTATTTTTTCAATTAAAGACCAGTATTGCTGATTACTAACAAACTGTTTTTTAGGCGTAAACCATACTTAAAACAAAATATGATTATTTTAAGTATTTTTCCCATGATTTATTTAAAAAATGAAAGCCGAAAACCATTATTACAATGATTTTTGTAAACTCAGGCATTTAGGGTTAAAGTTGTAAAATATAAATTTAAAATAAGTTAATTATCCTTATGATTCTCTAAATCATTTCGGATTTCAGCGAGGCCATACAAGTAAATGTCCACGTTCCCTATACTCTCTTATTTAAATATATTTAAAGGTTTATGGATTATATCCATTAATACGCTAAGACTTTTTTTATTAATTGTGGTATAGCATTTTCCAAGTAATTTGTTCTTCTAGCTCCAAAAAATCTGAATTCTTTCCACGGTTAGATTTCAGAAATCCGATTAGAATTTATCTTTTATGTGTAAAAATAGTTATCTGATCACAGTTTCTGGAATTTTGGCAATTTTCCTAAAAGAGAAAAAAAAACTTTTATGTATTCAACAGCATTAGTCAATAAAGAACTCATAATCTTATTTATATAAAGAGAATTAAGAAAATATATTTTTTAGTTAAAATGTTTTATGTAAGTATTTAATATATTTTTTAAGTTATTTCGGGAAATTTGTTTAAAACAATTTGTATATAATAACCTCGGAACAATTTCAGAAACCTCCCAGCAATTTTTTATGTATACTTTATTACGTACGTCACATTATATATATATATATATATATATATATATATATATATATATATATATATATATTATAAAATAAAAATTATAATTAAATGCATTCAGTTCAATTTGTTATAATTAGAAATTATGCATGATATTGCAATAACAACTCTCTCTTTGCTGGAGGCGTTTTAAAACTATGAACAATTTTATCCGAATGTTTTTCGACAATTTTTCTCACGTCACACTGAATTGTTCAATTAAACTGCCGTATCACATCTGTGTTTTGAAAAAAAAAACAACAACTGTATAACAACAAACAAGGGAGAACCCGCTGAAATTCGATGGAATCAGCGGCTTTTTAACCCTTGAATTGTACCTGGATATGTTGCAGTTGTGGTTATTTCCGCAACTGACAACTGACTCCACGACTTTCATCTTTATTGGAGCACAATTAGCCGTGACATTCGCAACAGACAACTTCTACATCACTGAATAGGACGCGTTGGGTTATGTTCCTCTGTTGCCACCCCCCCCCCCCCCCAGATCACCAGAATCCACGCCGTGTGACTTCTTCTTGTGGAGTTATGTGAAGGAAAACGTTTATGTACTCCCATTGACAATAACGCTAAAAATATTGTCGAAAAGCATCACTGATACTGTGACGGACATTGACAGAAACATGATATCGTACGTATGGACGAATCTGGATTACCGTTGTGATTCGTGCCGTGAGACTAAGGGCGCATACATTGAATATTTGTAGTGTGTACGAGAAACGTGGTAAATTTATGTATCTTTTCATGTATCACATGTCTTTGTACGTTGTATACTTGTAAATAAACTATCTTTTGAAACCCGATGAATCATTTAAGCTAACCCTATATATTAATCCCTTGTTAGATGATTTATTATTAAAAAAAATATATATTGCAATCAAATTTTAATTTGAAATTGGCTAATCTTAACTTAAAAATCAATTATTATTTTGAACAGTAAAATACAAGTTATATTAATTTTGACTTATCATATTTTTATAAATTAAACTTCGTTCATCTAACCTACTGTTTTTTTTTTTCAAAATAATTAGTGCATATAATAAAGATAAAGTAATAAATTGCAGAAGCAATCTTTTTAGTTACGGAGCGAAATATCAGGAAAAAATTACGTCACTTTGACATAAATATAGTATTTTTTTCGTTTTGTCATTATGTATGTACATTAACCTATTAACCGTTTGTGTTGCGTTGACGCAACAGTCAAAATAAATGAGTATAAAAATTTAGCTATCAAATGAATTTAATATTAATAGTAATTTTTAAGTAGGGAATATTATGGTTAATAATTCAATAGAAAAGTATTTTTTTTCTATTTAATAACAAGTTCGAAACTTAAAGCATTTTAAAAGGAAAACTTTCATGTTGTCGTTTTCGCAGAAGAAATATAGTTAGACAAACGTAAGCTTTAACGTAAATCTATTTTTAGACACGGTCAAAGTACATAAGTACATTCAATGAATAAATTGCTTTTGTTTTAGTGGGGGACTAAGATAAAATAGGTGTTGCGTTTGCGCATCGTCAGCGAAAAATTTATAGTTCCATTATTCATTCGTGTCGTTCGACTCTATATAATTTTTTTCTTATTTTGTGCTCGTAGAAATGCTTACAAGTAGATATCTTACGTTAGAGAAAGGTCTTTAAAGAATTTTTAATAAAGATTTATATAATGATAACGAAAACGAAACCAATATTATCGTTATTTCATCAGAAATAGCAGAAATTGTTGACGAAAAAGAAGGAAATGATAATATATCAAAAAATGATAATGATATTTTCCCATGCTCTACTGCTGGCGACATTAAGTGTGCATAAGAAAGTAAAAGTTTGTATTTGTACCCTCTAAAAGTAGTACAAGCCACACAAAAAAATTAAAAAAAAAATTGGAGACTTGAAGTGGATAAAGAAGAAAAAATTGAATATGACTCAGCCAAAAAATGCCTTAATAAAATATGCCTCAATAATGCCTCTATAAAACCTTGACAAATGCAGGAAGATAATAAGATTTTGTTTGAAATTAAAAACTCTCAATTAGATTTCAGATGTGAAGTTGCATTGTATCTTTACAAACACCCTTTGAAAGTAAAGAGTTAGTCATAACACACCATCCACAAGAAGGCATAGCAAGTTCCCCATGCAAAAGCCATTACAGACAGAACGCGGACATTTAACTCATACCGGGGAAAAGCACTTCAATTTCTAAAATGTTGAAATGAATGAATGACACAGGGATTTACGAACAATCACATAATAAAGAAAACTGCTTTACCAAAATTCTAGTGCCATTGTGGCATTTGGGAATAAAATTAATGGGTATCATAAACATGCTACCGACCCTGAAAGGGTTAATCGTCAAGCAGAAGACTGCATTGCAAAACATGCGATAGCCATAATGTTTATCGGTGAAGTAAATTTGTGATGTTAATTTACGTCATAAGTGTAGAGAATATTTAGATACTTGAAACTGTTTACTGGATATGATCAGTAATTTAGAAAAATAAATAAATTAATTATCTTTAACCCCTTGGGGACGAGCGACACGTATACGGGCCGGAAATAGGCCTAATGATCCTCGTTTATCCTCACAAGTAAAATTTTACTGTAAAATTTGCCTTATTTAATCCGAGCATTTTCCCGATTTGAATAGGCACAAACTTCTGTTTTTTAAAACCGGTAGCAAAGTAATAAACATTTCGTAAAAGGCTCCCGTCGCGAAGGGGTTAAAGAGATTGCTTGCTGTGTAAATTGTAACAAAGCTAAAAAAACTCTACCAGTGGCCAAATATGCAAGAAAACCCTGCTGATGCTTGGTTGAACTCACTAAACATCAGTACCCTTATTCCGCTGACGTTGCGTGAACGCAACACTCGAGTTTTTGTAAGCTAACACAAATTTTGTTATTTACACTATAAATTAATGTTATATATGAATAACCAATATCATTTGTATTAAAAAAAAGTAACCCTTTATAGTTTTGGCGGTTAATGGGTTAATGTATTTATACCATGTCTATCATGTAAACATGCCATTTTCACCGATATAAAAGTTTTACCAATACTCACTGGTGATTTTCTTTTACATCACTGAATGAAAATGCTCTCTTTCTTTTGAATTATTTTTAAAAATGACGTAATTTTCACAGGTAAAACTATTTCTTCCTTCAAAGAATGCAACCTTAATTTCAATACCGCAGGGTTCGCACGCTATTAAGCCACGCCTCATTTTGTAAGGACTCTACCACCAGTAATCTCATAAAAGTATCTTCTAGCTAATGAATCGTGAAGAAAATTATCCTTATAATAATACTGGTGGTAGAGACCTTACAAAATGGGGCGTGGCTTAATAACGTGTGAACCCTATACCGGTAGGTAGAATAACTAGTTAAAAGTTACGTCACTTTGATGGAATCCGAGGCTAACGAAAAAGACAGGCTACCGCGGTGGGTCCGATTCTTCTTTTTTTACAGACCGCTGGAGTCACGTGATGCTCGAATGCACCAATGAACGTGTGCGAAAAGAGCATCACGTGACTCCAGCGGTCTGTAAAAAAAGCAGAATCGGACCTACCGCGGTAGCCTGCCTTTCTCGTTAGCCTCGGATGGAATCACAGTGCATGTTTTATTTTACACTACTGGCCAAAGTATTGCAAAATTGAAAATTCTAACATTTTTTTTTTTTTTTTTTTTTAATAAGCAAAAAAAAAAAAAATTAATAATAATAATAATAATAATAATTTTTTTATATGAAACTGATTTTATTAATGTCAATATGTTGTAGAAATTTTAAGCTATTGCGTCATACTTGATGCAATCTTTACCAACGACTGCGTCATCCCGGGCGTTTATATTAAATACGAGTTAACTGCTTTAGAATTTGTTGGTTTGTTGCGCTGTTGTAGTGGGTAACGCTGCACATTGCCTTTAAAATTAACAGTGCATTTCTTTTTTAAATGTGTGAAGTGACTCCTCGTAAGCGCAAGGTTATTATTTTAATCCATCAAGAGAGCATTTCATATGTTAGGATTGCTAAGCTCTGTGGCTGCAGTGAGTTAACTGTTTCACCCCTCATAAAGAGATTTATAACAGAAGGAACCGTAGATAAGAAGCCTTGAAGTGATCGTTCGAGGTTATCTTCGAAAGATTTTGATGTGTCATTGACCCGATTATGCCGAAAAAAATAGGTTTTCCAATTTTGCTACAATTTACAAGAGAATGGAGTCAGTCGACTTGTGTCATTTCCCTTCCAGAACAGTTCGCAAAAAGCTCTGTGAAGCTGGTTTCACGTCACATGTGCCTAGGAAAAATCTAGTTCTGACGTAAGCAAAGCAGAAAAAATGACTGGAGTGGGCCAAGATTCACAAAAATTGGAGTATTTCGAAATGGAGACAAGTTTTGTTCATCGACGAAAGTCAATTTTTTTTAATGTCTGACAAACCAGTCCACGTTTGGCGTAAAAAGAAAGAGGGCATGGGCCCAGACTGCCTGGTTCGTATAAAAACACCCAGAAAGTAAAATAGTATGGGGTTGCATGCCCGTATCTCCGTCTGGACTGAGAGTATTTGTTGCTTTTCATGATTTAAAAAAAATACTTCGAATATATATATTTTAATTTTTTTATAAACTTCAAACTGATCTTATTCATAATCAATGAACTACTTCAATGTACTAAAAATTAATATTTAATAAGAAATTATTGAAAAAAGCTTGTTTTATATTTAAAAAGAAAGTTCCGCATAAGAAAACATAATTTTTTAACATAAAAACTTTACATAGATAAAAACTTATCCAAATGTTGTACAATTATTTGAAAATAGTTTTTATGTGTACATAAACATTATTTAACAAACGTTGCTTTTGTGTGGTACATTTCAAAGCACAAAGAGTAACTCCACAATATTCACAATAAGTTCGAATTATGCTCTGATTCTAGATATTTTATTATACACTGGTGGACAAAACTTAAGGACCACTCTTATTTTAAACGATTACAGTTAGAAATAGATCCGCAGCAGCACATGTAAATTTGCATGAATGCGGGATGTACTCTGTTTTGTGAAATTTATGCAAATTTTGTACTTCTGCTTTTGTCTATCACGTGACAGCAGAGTTAAGAGATTTTAGGCAATCGGCGGTTGCTGTGAGTTGTCATTTGATGCAAAAATTGAAGGAGATGGAGTGAAGCTTGAACATTGAAATTTTGAACATGTCTTCTAGGCATTATTTAGATGATATTACTCGTGGTAGAATAATCGGAAAATTGGAAGAAGGACGCAAAATGAGAGATGTTGCCCGTGAACATCGCCCATCGCCCACGGTATTGTTTCTAGGCTATGGGTGGCATTCCAAAGAGTGGAATATGTACTAGGCGCACGGGAGGAGATCGTCCTAGCAGTACGACGTCGCAAAGAGATAGCTATATTGTTATTTCGGCCAAAAGGAACCGACGCAGCAAACTGGTCAATTAGCAAATCAACTTTGTGCTGCCACAGGAACTAAAATATCGCCGTAAACTGTTGCAAGACATTTGAAAAAGGGTGGACTATACGCCCGAAGACCTGTCGTGTATGTCCCGCTCTCGAGACGCCAGACTGGTCTACCTAGCTCTTCTCAGATGAGAGTAGATTCAGTCTATCGTCTGATTCTAGACGTAAACTGATATGGCTCGAGGTTGGCGCTTACTGTCGCGAAAATATTCTAAAAAGAGATCGTATCATGGTGTGGGCGGGCATCATGTTCAATGGCCGCACTGGTCTCTATGTGCTTGACCAAGAGTCCATGTCCGGTAGACGGTAAAATGAAGAAGTCCTGCTTTCAAATGTTCATTTTTTTCGAGGTGCTGTCGGCGAAAAGTTTCGTTTTATGGACGATAACGGACATTGTCATCACACACAGTCTGTACAAGATTACTTGAGGCCGAAGATATCCAACGCATAGACTGGCCAGCACGTTCCCCTGACCTGAATCCCATTGAAAATGTATGGGATGCCTTGGCGAGATGTATTGCTGCTCGATAATTTCCTCCCACAAACAAGGAAACCCTCATCCTTGCAGTGAAGGAGGAATGGGAAAACTTGCCTCAACAACTACTGAATCATGTTGTTCTGATTATGCCACGCGTGTTGAAAGCTGTGTCGTATTACACGGTGGCCACATCCCTTACTAATATGGCATTGACGATTGTTAATTGTGAGTATTTTGCTTTCTTTATACAGTCATGTTTTCGAACAATATTTACGTTTCAGAAAAACAACTTCTGGTAACCCCCTGTATATATCCTTTCAAAAAATTTTTTATATTAAATCCTGTGTAGCATCCTGTTAATACTATTGTTTACTTCTTGACCCACAATCTCACGAAGATTGTCATTTACGTGTACATTTCTTCTTGATCCTTAAGTTTTGTACATCAGTGTACTTACTTCTGTTTAGTGCTGCCAAATATATATATTATTTAAATAAAATTTTCGTTGATAATATCTGAAAAGACAGCGAAAGTGTATAGTAGGAACTTTTAAAGCTGAGAGAGTTGAAATGTGACCCCCAGAGACTATCGAGCTTTGTTCGCTTCACAGAAAACGGCAACCCGAGTGACACTCGAGCTTAGACCTCAAAGTGTTAAATACACGGGAAGTGTATTCAGAGATCCACTCAATGCAAACTAGTCACGAATCCCATAGTATTTATGTGAGTAATTCTAATTAAATTAGTCTATTTTTAACAGTTTGAAGTTTATTGCTTTTATGCTGCTACTGGGCATTGCATTACACAAATATATCATTAAAAGTTGTTACCTGTGCTTTTGAAGCCGATGGTATATAGGGTACGCCGCCCCAGTCATTTTGTATGTCCAAACCGTTCGTGAATTTAAGGGTTAATATCTCGGCTAATTACCGACGATATTTTTCGAAAGTCATTATCAACAATGCTTGTATACTAGGGTGGGTCGAAAAAACCGAAATATTTATAATCGAAATGTAATAGAGCGGAAAAGTTGCCTTTTGTAATAAAGAATAAATTCGTAAAATATTAAACCTATCGGTTAATATCTTTTACCACCGCAACGGGGCCAAAATTTCCAAAAATCGCAAGAAACATGTTTTTTTCAGTATTTTTTTTAAATTATACAAACGTACTAATACAATTTCTAATAGGACGCGATAGCTACATGAAGATATAAGAAATGCCCTGGTAAATGTTCATTATGATAAAGTAATATCTTTTACTGCCGCAAAAGGACCATATTTTTTTAAAATATTGTAAAAATTTCAATTTTTTATTTATTTTTTAATTTTTATAATTTCTATAATATCTAGAAGTAAATAAATTTACTTCATATCTATTAATATTGTCGTAAATTTTGTTAGCTATTTGTTATAGACTGGAAAAAAAAAAAAAAAAAAAAAAAAAAAAAAAAAAAAAAAAAACGATAATCATTCATTATTTTTGACGATTGCTTTATGTACTACTGTTTTACTGCATATCAGCAATTCATGTACCACAAATCACAAAAATGATATAAAATGAACAAAATATTTTAGTATTTTATTAATTAAAATACAGAAATGTTTAACCGAAAAAAATTAAATAAACATAAAATGAAGAAGTATTTAAAATAATTGAATTTTATAATATGACTTTCTTTCAAATAAAGCCATTGTTCCTCGAGAGGCCAAAAATTTATCATATGTGATCCTCTGTCTGTTCTGGTCCACAAACTTTACCAGCACTTCAGAGACTAATTTCACGCATCTTTCTATTGATTGAGTGGGAAAGGAAAATTATAATAGCTGGTATGTTTAATCGAATATTCTACATTCACCAGCGTCGTTAGATCGTCAGTCCATAGACAAACCGTAACAGGTGGTTTCGTTAGTTTATAGTTTTGCCACTCGACTAAATCCATACAATTTTAAGCTTCAAAGTTCAATTTTGGAATGACGAAGTGACGAAAGGCACTATTCGTGCCCACAGAACTTCATGCTTTGGCAATTTTCTTTATGGCTGGGGTTCTGATGTCCTCTCCTTCATATGCTATCATTCCAATGAGACTATTTTCATGATTTGCGAAACAGGCATTTCGTGAAATTACAGGAACTATAATATTTTGTAGATGATATGGCAAGTAACGAGGATTACTAATTATAGTCCACAAAATCTGAAAAACATGATGGATTCATTTTAATTGTGAAGTAACTGATGCAATACACTTTCAGGATGTACTCATTGAGTACATCCATTTATTACAAAATTCATTTACTTTAAATACTTCTTCATTTTAAGTTTATTTAATCCGTTTCGGTTAAACATTTCTGTATTTTAATTAATAAAATACTAAAATATTTTGTTCATTTTATATCATTTTTGTGATTTGTGGTATATGAACTGCTGATATGCAGTAAAACAACAGTAGATGAAGCGATCGTAAAGAACAATGAATGATTACCTTTTTTATTTTCCAGTCTATGATAAATAGTTAACAAAATTTATGACACATTAATAGATATAAAGTAAATTTATTTACTTATATCTATTAATATATTGTTAAAATTATAAAAATATAGAAAAAATGAAAATTTGAAAATTTTACAATTCGTTTTTTAAATATTGTCCCTTTGCGGCAGTAAAAGATATTATTTTATCATAATGAACATTTGCCGGGACATTTCTTATATCTTCATGCAGCCATAGCGTCCTATTAGAAATTGTATTCGTACGTTTAGATAATTAAATAAAATATTGAAAAAAACAAGTTTTTTGCGATTTTTTGAAACTTTGGCCCCCTTGCGGCGGTAAAATATATTATCCGATCGATATAATATTTTACGAATTTATTCTTTATTACAAAAGGCAACTTTTCCGCTCTATTACATTTCGATTGTAAATATTTCGGTTTTTTCGACCCACCCTATTGTATACTTCTGCTAAGATATGTACCTCCAATGCTCCTCAACACCTTTGCTGAGTGCCTGCAAATCGATATTTGTGTGTAACGGGAAAATGCGCTTTTCTGAAAAACTATGTAACCTAAGGTAATCGCTATAATTTTCCTGCAATGTTTAAATTAACGTCTACATCATCTAATTTTTTTCATAATTTTAGTTTCAGCAGATTCGGAAATAGACGGGGGGGGGGGATATTTTTTCACTCCATTTTTGACGATATCTCTGAAACTATAATACATAAAATTAAAATAAATGTATTTTTGAGTCAGCGTTACGAAAGCATTCACACGATACCTCACACGATATTCAAAGAAAAGATTTCTTTTATAAAGTAACTTAATTAGCCCCTCTACATTTTCCCTATATATATATATATGAATGTTCAATAATCTGTAAATATGTGGGTCAATAGGCTTTATTACTTCCCCCAAATTTCCATAGTTTAAGAGTAAAATGGCTGTGACAGACAGAGAGACACACACAGGAGTGATATTATAATGGTTCCGTTTTTACTTTTTAAGTACGGAACCATAAAAATTGCAGTTCCATGCTTTTAAATAGATGTTTAAATGGAGTTAGTTAACTATTAAGACACATGAACCTATTGAGGGTAATAAACAAATCCATTAAACTTAAAAATTCTTTTAAACTGTAATGAGAAAATTGCATCAATAAAGATAAAATGAATAAACATAAATTAATCCCATTGACTATTTCTTTTTTTTAGGGTTCCTTATTTAAAACGTGAAAATGGAACATTTATAACATCACTCGTATGTTTGTCTGTGGGTTTGATTGTCCGTCTGTTACAGCCATTTTTCTCGCAAACTATGGAACGTGGAAAGTTCAAATTTGACAGAAGTAATAAAGACAATTGACCCACATTTTTATGTATTATTAACCATTAACAAATATATTTAGGGAAAATGTATGGTGCCTAATTAAGTTACCTGAAAATAAATTTATATATATATATATATCGTGTGGGGGTATTACGTAAAAGCTCTTGTAACACGGAACTCAAGAATATATTTGTTTTAATTTTAGGTATATTATTTTGGGAGATATCGTCGAAAAGGCAAAAATATGTTCCCCATCTATTTATGAATTTACTGGAACTAAAATCATGAAAAGATTAGGGGTAGTAGAAGTTTATTTAAACCGTGCAGGAAAACTCTCTAGGTCGAATAGTTTTTGAGAAACTCGCATTTCCCCGTTACGCGCAAATTTCCCTTTGCGGGCGTTCACCAAGGGAGTTGAGGGGCGCTTGAGGTACCTATCGTCGCGGAAGTATAAAAGGATTGTTGATAATGATTTTTGAAAGAAATGTGGGTCATTAGCCGCGATATTAACCTTTAAAGACACGGACGGTTTGGACATACATATATACACGGGCGGCATACTCTATGCGTCATCGGCTTTTAAGGCCCAGATAACAACTTGTTATTTTTTTAACAAAGATTTTTCGTAATATTACAGTTACTAATTAATGTATTAATGTATTTATTGTACGGAACCATCTGTACGCGAGTTATATTCGCACCTAATTGATTATTTTTTTGTGAAATCGAAAAATCGATTATTTTTTTCAACAATCGGTTGCCACAATGCTAAAGAAATTTCAATAAAATATTTTAATATTATGATTAAAATATAAGAATGGAGATATCATATTTAATGCTAGTACGTTGTGGCCATTATAAACTTTTTTTCTTATATAAATCAAATCGTATGCAACCAAAATTAAATAACATTCATCCTTCAGCTATAGCTATCGCGAAAATCGAGGCAGACAAATGACACCTGTTGGGTAGTATACGCCCAATTCTATTAATGATCTAATTAAATCAAGGTCTAATAGAATATGAAGTTTGATGAAACTGCGTGAGATATAGCTATTGCGAAGAAACAGATATTTTCTTTTAAAAAGTCAAATCGTGTTCAGGATATTTAAAAATGTATAAATCCGTCGAAAACAGGAAGTCGAAAGTTTTCACGAACGCATTACATTCTTCTTATAAAAATAGCAGAAAGTAAAAATGGGTGGCATGGGCTCATCTGCAAATGAACAGATTTCAGTTAAAAAAAATAATTATTAAAATTGGTTGAGTGAAAAAAAAGGACTAAAAAAGTATTTATTATTAGTAAATCAAACATTACGATAAAAAAAGACGAAAGACATATTGCAATTTGGTTTTGAAATATTCTATGAAAATTTTTAGAGACTTGATAAGACAATTTATTTTTCTCTTTATTAGAATTAAATATTTAATTAAATAAGTGAACGTGACATATTTTTACTTGAGCTTAAAAGATCAATCACATTTAGTGACGTAATCTCGTCGAACGTTATGTTGGCGCGATTTACGAGCAAAAATTTGTTAAGCGATTGTCAGTGTAATGATATCGATTTCAGCAGATAGTTTATATTAGATTAAATAATAATGGCAAGTTATAATGACTTTCAAGCACGCAACATTCGATCGGAATTAGTAAGATGATATTTTTTCTGCTCACGAGGGCCAGTTGCTTAATATATCGAAATACATATACACACAGTTTCGTATGGAAGTTATTCAAAGAATATATAGGAAAACATTGAGATTGATAAATCTAATAAACAAATAAAATAAATTTCATATTCTCAATATTTAAAACAATGTGAATATTCCAAACAAATTAATGTATATAAGAAATGGGGAGTGGGAGTTGCTTTAAGGTTTAGGTAGTGAAAAATTCCCAAAAATTCGACAATTTTTTTTATATAGATTTTAATCTGTGTTATACATTTATTCCCTAAATGTCAGACGTTTTGGTAATCGTAGCGATTTAAGGTCAAAGTAAGATTTACGCACTTTATTTGTAATCATTATTCCTCGCTTATAAAGGTCATTATAATAAAAATGTGCAAACTGATCATCATAAATTTTAATTTTGAAAGTTTCTCCGAAAACGTCTATATTAATTTCAGGGGTAGCCCTTACTTTTACCAATAATATTAATACAGTGGTCAAGATCATACATTACAATTTATTTTTTATATCGTATTTAAAAAAAAAATAAAGATCAGCAAACGTGATTGTGTAGTTCACAGACGTGATTTAAATAACTCTTGTGTTCTTTACTGAGATTTATGTTAACTGCAGTTGCTTGATTAGAAAAACCAAAGAACTAATTAAAGATGTAATAACACAGAAAATTTTTACTTGCAGAAAACTTTTCATATAGAAAATACATGAACACCGAAATAAAAGATATGAAGAAAACTTACTAAAAAATAAACTGAAATGAATTCGAGAGAAAAAAAAAATTCCATTACAGTTACAGAAAATGGAATGAGCTCAAGTCTGACTCAGTGTACTAATAACTAAATTAAGCATTTAAAACAAATTTTTATAACTTGAAAAATTAAAGTCATGAATGTTTTCGCTTGATCTTAAAGAGTAGATGTCAACTGATTTTTCGTACTTTCACTTCCTCTTTAACAATTCTTTTTATAACTTTCAGCATTCCCTTAATGTTTACTTCACATTTTGTTTTAACTTCTGCTGATAGCTTACAATTTTATCTTCGAATTCATTCCATTTTAGTGATTTTTGTGAACATTTACATCATTTTGGTTCTAGAGATATTTCTTTTGCCTTTCTGCCATCTGAACAAGTAAGTAATACAAGAGAATAACTTCTTTTGGTAAGTTTGCATCAATTGTCGTTAGTACTGGATTGACTTTTGTCGCAAGAAGTTTGCATACACTGAACACAAATATGCAACTCTCTATTTACAGTTATGTTGTACCACCCAGAAAGGCCTTATCTGGTAAAAGTTTGAATAACTCATCATTTGGAATAGTAGAAAATCTGGGTTAAATTTCTTATGAATATTTAACATTGAGTCATGCAGAAGACTCTTTTTTTTTTTTTTTACCTTATTCCTTATAATTGTTTCCTTTTTTACTACACACATTTGTGTGTTTACGTTTTGTGCGATGAATCCAATACCAGCATTTTTTCTGTCAATAGTTTTCCTCTCTTTATACGTTGTATTTTTACATTTACAAACACTCTCCAAGATGTTACAGACTCACGGCTGTCACAGGCGACTATTTTTAGATTTATTTCGTACCACTATTTTTAAAATACAATTTTTTTTGTATATTTCTCTTGCAGATGTTAGCAAAGTGTATGTAAAATATTTCTGTTTTTAAAAAGTGGTGCGGGATAGAATTAAAAAATAGTCGCTGTGGCAGCCATGCAGATGCAATCTGCTGTTGGTATCGGTATTTTCATTTGTATTACAATTTTAATGATTATATAGCAATAAACTTTCTGTATAACAATTAAAATTGGATTTTGGCTATCTTGTTTAGCAGAGTTAGAGTATAGAAAAGTACCAAAGGAATTTCAAACCATAGAGAATTTAATGGAGGGGAAAATTTAAGTTAGCAAGTCGGTATTAGCATTGTTTATTAACTCTATCAATAACGTTTATCATTTGCTTGTTAAAATTTTAATTTTATGTAAAATAATGTAAATTATGATCACATTCTGCCTATAGTAATATCTATGGACATAGTACTCATATCTGTGTACATGCCGTGTCCACAGATGTGATGTCCACAAACAGGACAATTTCAAACATTTCTTCTTTTGAAAGAACTAATTTTGAGCTATACGAAATTGATGTAGTCTATTCTATATAATGCAAATTTACATTATTTACAAGTAACGATAGTACATTGTTTTATCCTTTTTTTAGAAAGCACAGATGTGATCCTATGACCTCGACAATCTACAATTATTGAAAACCAGGAAGGCAAACAGTGACATATCTTTAACCAAACATTTACTTTTGGGTTCTTTGTACAAAATGGCTGTAAAACAGTTTATATTTGCATTAAAATTTTCTTGTGCTGACATTTGGTCGATTTTTATGGAAAACTTTATTCTGTCCACAGATATGACACAAAAGTTAGTGGCAATAATAAATTAAGGAAAAATTTAATTATTTTGCTAAAAGAAAGAAAAATATATTATTGAACAGCGGAAAATGAACCCCTTATGCATATTACTAAAAATACTAACTGGATAGTAAACTTTAAAAAGGATATTTTTACATATGAGGACGTGAATTTCAAAACTCGCCTTATCCAAAATTTAAAAAATCGAGTTTTCTCTACCAATCTATTCTATTGGTAAACCTGCACAGAAAAAACACTATAATCTGTAAAAAAAAATATTTTTATCCTTTATTTTTGGGCTCTTAAAATATTGGTTTGGTTTCAAAAATCGCCTTATCCACTAGGGAGTTGGCAACAAAACTAGCTTTATCCTTGGGCATGCGTAAGACCAACGAACGGCTAGCTTATCAGCTACTATTACGGTAATTTTCCTTCATTTCTCTGTGACCTGTTGCCATTTTCGTTTAAAGATTTTACCTGTTCTATTCATACAAACTAATTAAATAAGTTTTACAGCATGTCTTATGTGTAATGGGTAGTGAATAAACTCTTGCATTTTGTAGTGGAAGGGTGAAGAGTAAAAAAAGTAATACGAACACACGGGCTAGTAAAGAATACACGCAAAAGAAGATTAAAATGTAAGTTAAAAATGGGGAATCGCTTTCTATATTTCTTACTGTCAGAAGATGTTAAAAGATTTAATTTTTATTCTCAGGTATAAACCTAAGGCATTTCCGGGCCTTTCAAAGGTATTACGATAAGGTACTATATAAAGACTAAGAACCATGGCCACCTTCAAATTTGTGGAAGTGTATTTCGGAACATTCTTGGAATATCAAAATTCAGAGTGTAAAAGTTTTGCTAGAGGCATCTAAAACTAAACTTTCTTCTTAAAAAGAAGGGAGAGGGGGTCCCCGTGAAGCAAGAGAAACTTAAGGATGTCCACAGATTGTTAAAAAAACATTTTGATGAACACTGGTCAGAAATGGAAGTGCTTACTTTCTATAAAAATATTATTTCTAAGGAACCAGAACAGAAGGAAATGTGTATATATATAATATTATATGTTATATAGATTATATTATATTATATTCTTTTTATAAAAAAGTTATTTTAATTATAAGCTATTTATGATAAGTTTTATTTGATTATTGATAAGTTTGCTTTTGTATAATAAAACGTATTACTAAATTTTAATCATACTTATTGGTCCCGTAAGGTTTATTTTTT
The DNA here is from genome assembly GCA_963932465.1 of Maratus speciosus. NCBI lineage: Eukaryota > Metazoa > Arthropoda > Arachnida > Araneae > Salticidae > Maratus > Maratus speciosus. The sequence goes on from OZ010787.1 coordinate 21,991,264, forward strand.
AATCCAAAATATTATCATCCGATGACCAAAAATAGAAACTATTAATTTCTTTCAGCAAGTACGATAGAGATTGGCAACAAAACTCTTCTTATCCATAGGTTGGCAACAAAACTCTTCTTATCCAAAACTTTTTTCAATTAATTAATTAAATGAATTAAAGTAGATTTTCCAACTTAACACAATGATATCACAGAGCAACTAGCTATAAGTATACAAAAAATTGGAGGTATTCGATGCACAGGGTCGCAGTTACAGGTTTTTCGCGATTTCCCAAAATTTGATTTTTTGGATAAGGCGAGTTTTGAAAACTCACGTCCTCATATATACTTATAAAACCAGAATCGTGATAGTCCGCAGAAATGAGATATCACAATCTGTGGACATACATAATATATACATTTTTTCCTTTTTTATATTTTTTCACATGTAAATATATCTAAATTTTTTTTTGCGTTAAAATTATACTGAATGAACACAAATCGGTAGTGACTGCATATTGTACATTTTTTTGACAATGACCCATAAATAGTATTCGACCAAAACCTAACTGAAACTGAATTTTGGTTATATTCCTTCTTTCGATCGAAATCGAAAACGAAGCTGCCTTAAAATTTAATTTATTGTGATTAATACACGCACACACGCATATATGTATCTGTGCATGTATTAGGTATGCCTGTAAATAATATATATATATATATATATATATATATATATTATTAATTAATTATAGATATATAGAAACACATTTCTATCAAACACACTTACATATATACATATATGTGTATGTGTGCGTGTGTAAGTTTAAATTAAAAAGAAAACCTAAATGACAATAAAACTTTAATTTTTATTACTTTATAATAATCAATAATCATACTCATTTATCAATAATTAATTAACATTGAAAAATTAAAAATTAAGAATATATTAAATAATATATATATACTTGTTAACTGTAAACAAACTTTCAATTTATTAATAAATATAAACATATTTTTGCATTTAAATTAAATGAAATAAACTCTTAATTTTTTGTATATAAAAGTAACCCTGAATATGTTTGTAGAAAAAAAAAAGGATTTTATAATACGTGAGAGTACAATACGGGTTAGAATTAAACTGTGCCAATTTCTTCATTGATGTGCGCACCAAGATCATAATAAATAATTGCTGCCCTCCAAAAAAGCTCTAAGATATTTTTGAGACCTTGCATATGCACATGTGGTGTGCACTTCATTATTTTTTTTTTCCATCTCACTGCATGCACTAACTGAGGGAGTCTACAGTTTTACCACAATTTTTTAGATTATTTAATCTTGAGAAAGTATTATAAATTCTGCTATTAAACAAGGCTATTACGAATTATGTGATTTAAATATTTAATAAAAAGTTTTTTTGCGATATAATCATGCAAGTCGCCTCGGAAGTTTAAAGGAGTGTACGAATCCTGATTTCGGCTTAGTTTTTACTAACCTGTTTTTAATTATGTCTCGTTCTATGAAATGCTTAATGCCAATTAAACATTTTATAAATTCTTACTTTTAAGTTCTTTTTAGGCCCGGGTATAATATATGGCTTCATCCAAATTTTCTCTGCTTTCTTTTGTTATAGTTATTCCAATTGATGATAAACATTAAGATTCTTTAGTTGCGTTTATATCTTTTCTCATTAAATTAATATTTTAAGGATCTTATTTTTTACATCAAATCTTTTGCTGGAGAAACTGTATTATTGCTTTAAATACCATTAAAATATGTTTAATGGATGTAATTAATCGCTATATTTAAAATTAAGTTTTATTAAATAAGAAAAAAAAATAATCCATGCGAAATGATATATATTTCAAAGCACTACCACAACAAAAGAAGATGGTGTGTTGAAAACCCAAAATTATATTACTCTTTAAAGTTATCAGAGAAAACATGGTATATAACAAAAGAAAAAAAAACTAGAAAATACTTAATGTAATAAACTGAAGAAAACTACTTTGTTCTCAGTGTCATTTAGACGCATTGTTTAAATAAATTAAGATAATGTACTGTGCATTAATATTCATTTTATGAGGATAAAGTAAACTTATTTTATTAGTATCTAAATTTGAGGTAATTTAGGAAGATAATTTTTACGAATCATTTTGAAAACATTCTTAATTTTATGTTACTTTTCTTAGTTAATATTGTATTGTTATATGAGAAGTTATTTGAAATAATTTATCCGGTTTTATTTGTTCTAATTTTTTCGTTTAATTATATAAAATTTCTTTTTATTTGAACAGAAGAAATAAGTATATTCTTAGAGTAATCAAGATATAGTGTTTAAATATGTTAAGATAATATTCTGTACTAGGCATTAATATTCATTAGTGGGCGATAAAGTATAAAGTTCCTTTATGTAATAAAGTTATTTAATTATTATCCTAATTTCAGATAATTTAGAAACATAATTTGTATTAATATATTTTAACAAATCCTGAATCTTATATTATTTTCATCAATTATTTTAGCAAACCTTACACTAATATAAAACAGTATATATTTGAAACATTGTCTACACATTTCTTTCTGTATAAGCTTTCTCTAAATTAATAAATTTGTATTTAAGCAGTGAGACCACTTTAACGCTCGCAAAATGCTCTTTTTTTTTAAATTTACGAATCGCGAATGTTTTAAAAATCCATTTATATAACAATTTATCCTACATAAATGAGAAGTAAAGAAATTTGATTTTAGATTATATATTAAAAATGTCAGCTCGAGAGCAGAAAGGCGTGAGCTCTTCGAAAAATAGTGCCCAGAGGCCTGCACATTACTGTATGAGACTTGATCTAGAACAACAAAAGAATAAAATGAAAACATTTTGTCAATAGGCTACTGAAAAATGTAGCCATTTAAAATATATATGCTTTTTTTTGAGAAATGATATTGTTTCAAAATAAGCTGTAAATTTTCAAACACAAATTTCGTGTTTTACAACAAAGCGAGATATCAATACTTCGAAAAAATATCATGTATTTCACTTGCAAAATATATGACGAATACGTAACAGAAATTCAAGTTGGTTGGTTGAAAATTGTCTAAGCTAGAGTGCCCACAGATTTTGAAAAGTCTGTTTTAATGTAAAAGTTTAAAATTCTGGTTACTCTTTTGTTTCGGTCACGCCTTAATTTTATAACTTTTCATTCAATCTATTAAAGACATCCACAACAGCAGTTTTGGAAATTGCACTTTATTATTTTGACGGGCGGTTGTATTATTTATGCTATTTTATTTAATGCCTAAAATTGTTGAGTAAAATTTTGCTTTTATACTCAACAGTCGGCCAAATTATAAAGACAATACTCATTTCATTTTAACATCTAGATTGTGACAGAGATAAAATAAATAACCATTAAAATGAATATTAAGTTATTTTTCAATTCAGGTTAAAAAAAATAATCTTAGAAGGTTATCTTCAATACTGAAATTGTACCAAACTCTGAAAATGTTTTACGAACACCTAATTTTGATATCACATTCGATTTTTTTGTTAAATCTTATTTTAGGATACCGAAAAATACTTTAAAATGTATTTTTGTAACCTATTAAATTTTTAACAGAAATCAATTACCACAACCTTTAAATATGCGAATTTGAAATATAACCCCATTCTTCCAAGCCGTTTTTGAGTTGTGCTTAAAAAACTCCAGGCATTGCAGTTCGTTTTGCAGCAGTAAAGATTTTAACATTGGGAGTTTAAAATTTAAGGTAAAATTTACTAAAAAAGCGAAATATGATGTCAAAATTATGAGTTGGTATTGTGAATTTCAGAGTTTGGTACAAATTCAATATGAAGACAACAGCCTGAGATTATTTTAACATGAAATAAAAGCAAATATAATTTTTATTTGAAGGGCTATTCTCCTATGTAATGTAACAATTCAGGGGATGTAGAAGTAGAATCAATTTTTGACAATTTGAATTTTGACAATTAATAGCCAGACAATGAAATGGGCTACATAATAATGTTATGTATAATTTTACTCAATAGGTAGTTGTCTCTTGAAATGTGTAAAGAATTATTTTTAATGTACCATGTTGCCTGGTACAAGTGTCTTTTTCAAAAAATACCTCTTTCAGTGGCATTTTCACTCATGCCTTACAGGATGCACAGACATGAGCAAATGGGATTAAAAGATCTCCGTATGGGCTTTACAGCAAGATATTTTCTGTTTTACAACTACTACTATCCTCAGAGATACAGTATTGAAAAGATAAGTACGGTTTAGAAATTTTTTTAAGGGATTTTCAATATTTATGTATTTTACACTCTGCCTACACAACAAAATCAAATGCAATATTTTCTATTGGGAATTATTACACTAGTTTTATTACAAAAGAAATAATTTTTAAAGTAAAAAAAAAAAATCATATTTTTTTTCTTCAAAATAACATGAAATTCAAGCAACGGGGAAAATAAGATCGGTCAAAGCTCATATGTTGTGAAGGAGGAAAGTTTCATTTATATTAAAAATTTTGAGTCCTAATTAGGCCTAAAACAAGCAGTCAAGGCTAAAATTTCGAATAAATGCAAAATAAAATTCTAAATTAAATAATTTGCTAACACAAAATTTGCAGTAATGTAAACCAAACTAGGGGTATTTCACAAGATTTGAAAACTGAAATGATAAAAAAAGCATTCTAAACCGCAATTTTATTTAAATAGAAAATAAAATTTGCGATCCCAATTTACCCTTAACCCAAAAACTATATGATCCTATTTACCCCGAATGTGCTATTTCTGGGCTAATTAGAATCATGCAGATTATTAACTTTATACTTCGTCTGTTGCAAAACGTAACCATTTCCTATTAAAAACAACCTTTTTCTAAATTTAAATCCATAGCTATACTTCAATATTCCTACATTTTTTACGCAGGACTTTTTTAACCCATTAACTGCCGAAAATGAAAGATAGGGGTCTTCAACTTTTTTACGTTTGCCACCACAAATATTAAAAGATATTCTTCGCTTTATTTAATCTTCAAACTTTCTGAAATTATCAAGGCAATTTTTTAAATTAAAAAATAGTTTGTATCTAGATAGTTAAATTTATTTTTAACGGTGGAAAAACGCACCTTTATCAGGTCATAGGTTAACTAAAACATGCTCACTTTCACGGACAAAGTTTTTATTTTTGTACTGGGAGAACAGTGATTGCTTCTACAGGAATGTACATTTTCACTCTTAAAAAATTGCACATATATAATATTACTCAGACATCATAATTAGCATGGTCAATTTTTTTTATCTGTTACAGATTGCAATTAAAGTACCCCTGATTCCAATTACGCCTACCTCCACTAGAGACACACATTTATTACTTGTACTCTTTTTTTATTTATCTTCAAATCGGTTTAGCAGTCAGTCATTTCAACAGTTTTCGAAAGAAATACTTTCCCCCGGAAAAGATAACGCGAGATTTTTTACATCAAGAGATCGTGTCTATCGTGTATTATCTGGGCTAGCGTGTTAACAGTTCACCATGTTTATGACGAAGGAAGTTCTCTGATACTTGTTGTGTGCCAGTCGAAATTTGTGCAGACATTAGAATGTATTTTCTATTTCTCCTGCAGTATTGCAATGGGAAAGAAAACGCATCCATTAAAGTTCAAGAAAGGACAGATAACAGCTTTTAAGGAACAATGTCTTTCACATAGAACAATATCTGAGCAAATGAAACGATATAAAACCGTAATAGACAAATTTGTAAAGCAGGGCTATGCATACGGATATAAAAAAGGAGGTGTACATGCAGAAAAATGACTTTCAGGCAGGAAAGAGAAGATTTGCTTCTTCTTTCACGAGGTGGTATTTCCCTATAATAGTTGGCCAAAGAGGATGATATCCCTGTGACAAAATCAACCCTGTAACGAATTTAAGAACGTACAATCAACCTGCAATATAACAAAAGGAAACAACAGCCCATGTTGAAAGCTATCCACATGCAAAGGAGTGTCGATTGAGCCAAATATCATCAAACATGGAAGGACCAGTCGCATAGTGTTATAGTCTCAGATGAGAAAAAATTAATTTGGATGAGCCATACGGCCTTGATTTCTATTGGTATGACGTGAGAAAAGCAGAGGAATTTTTCTCCAAAGACAGCAAGGTGGAGGCTCATTAATGGTATGGGGAGGCTTCGGCTATGGAGGTAAACATAACCTGGCTTTTCTCTCAGGCTGCATGAAGGCTACCGATTTCCGAGAATTGCTAGAAAACCATTTAATGTCATCTACAAAGAGAATTGATGGACTAAGTTGAATTTTCCAGCAGGACAAGAACCCCCAACCAAATCACGTTGCAAAATCCTCCTGGGAGTGGTTTTTGGATAATCGAGTGCATGTCATGGAATGCTTGCCGTTTTTCCTTGATCTCAATACCCAAGAAAATGTGTGAGGTACCCTCAGTAGGGCTGTATATGCCAAAGGCAGACAGTTACAGTTTGTGGCAAAATTGAAGGTCGTCATCATTGAAGCGTGGGAGAATATTTATGCTACTGTCCTTCAAGGATTGGTAAATAGCATGCCACATCGTATATTCTAAGTCATATATAACCATGGCGGATATATTGTCTATTAACAGTAGTGGCTTTATTTCGGCGAGACACTTCTCCCCCCTCTTTTTTTACAAATTCATTTTTTTCCTGCTCGGGTAAGGCAGGGAGTTAGTTACTCCTTGTAAATATGTATTTGTACATAGACCTTCATAATATATTTATTTCGTTCTTATTTGCTTGTTTCGTGTCCAATTACAGCACATAATCACAGTGCCCTTTTTTCGGTGGGATATACCTTAAAACGTGATATTTGTAGTTTTTCCTGACAGTTATAAATAATTTTTCCCTGAATTTCAATTTAAAATGTTGTACAGATTTGAACTATATCACTATATTCCCTGCAGAAAAACGTCAGTGGCACAGATTCGCTATATAAAAAAACCTAATGTGTTTCTATAACAGAGCAAAAATGTAGCTAAGTTCACTAATCTTGACGGCAAGACAAAGCGAACCGGTCAGTCACCATCGACCTACTACATTTGATAATCTACGACAGTTTGCTAATGCAAGGGACCACCTGGAGAGCTTTTAAATCACCTCGTAGGAAATAGCTCACATATTTCCTCACGAGGAGATATCCACTCGCGGAATCCGTGTGCAAAAAATAGGTGGACCCCTGGACAACTACTTAGTGAACAACTGTCAAAGATTCTTGACAGGAGAAGCCAGCGAGCGGCTGAGAGACTCACTGTTGTTTTAGAACTAGACAATTTAAATATATAGGAGACGAGGATGATGTTTTTAGTTAGTAATTTGCGAGACTCAAGAGGGGAGCTTTCAGGGATAACCTAAAGCGGGAGAGAAAGTCTCTCCGGGCGAGCTCAAAGTTCACGGCCGATCGACCCGAGGTGATTAGGAGCCGAGGCGGCTAAGAAACGGTATCCAAGCCGATAACAATTAACTAACTGTGTTGTTGGCACAGGGTGCCATTGCAGTGTAGAGATCGTTATCTCTGGAAAGAAGAATCGAACTATTGATTAATAATATATCTAACTGAACTGTGATCAGCCAGCCTTAACATTGTAGTGAGGTAACATTTGGTGTTTTTTCTCAAAAGGAACTTTAAATAACATGCTGGCACCTCCTCATCAAACTGTATAAACTTTGTATTGAATAACATCGACATATAATTTTGTAGTGTCATACTTAAACTGACTATAGATATATAGACTGACTATAGCGTAGAGATAATGTTGTTTTATTTAGCAAAATAAAAATCTTATTTTATCTTCAACCTGAGTAATATTGGTTTGATAGGCCTTCGAAGTAAAATCACCGATCACCGCCCCCCGCCTTCCGCACAATGTATACATAATATAGGGTAGGTGGTGGTAAATATACGCACGGGGCAAAGATACGCACTGACTGATTTAATATGAAGCAACATTTCTACAATGATCACCGCTATGTGACAGTTTGATTTATAGAGTAGTAATTGTGCGCTCAAACCTTGTAAAGAAAGTAGCACTCCATGCCAAGAAAATGAGGTAAGTTTCAATTTTCGAATTTCCGTGTAATATTTTTAAATTTTCACTTTATAGTTTAGCTGACAATACCTCAAATTCTTTCAAATCCAAACATTCTGTGGAGAACGGAACCTTTTTAACTTATAAATACCGTGTACTTTACCTCTATCGCATTTGTTTAAACTTGTAGGTTGCCGGTTAAGCAAAATACTGCAGAATGGGATAAAAACACACATCCGTCTTGGGGCAAAGATACATACAAGTTTAAGATGTGGGCTTTGCTCCATCGTTTTAGCTAGATGTAACACTTTCCACAATTACGTTGTAGAAAGCATTACATTTTTTGTAACTTTGCATTGTATGAAGTATAATAGCTACTTAAATAATATAAGTTAGTTAACTGCCTTTCCCCTTTTCTAGTTAAGTTTTTAAAAATATCTGAACGTATCCATCTACATGCCTACTTTTAAAAATCAATATTGTTTCATGAAACGCTTCTGTTTTGAGACTTAACCCTTAATTCCTGTTAGCGGTCTCACAGACCACTGTTATAGCCAGTTTTCACAGTTTAACTTGTAATTATCAGTTTAAATATTGACGTTGATTTAATTTTGATTTATTTGGAAAATTAGTACTATCGCTAGAGACTTCTGAATAAGGGAATTTTAATTATAATAGACCTTTACATAAAGTTAAGAACAGTATATTATGAGTCAGCGGACTCTCTTATTCATTCTTTGATCAAGCGGTCTCGGAGACCGCTCACAGTATTTATGCAAAAAAAAATGTCACAGTAGTTAATGGTTAACTGCTTTGACAATCACACAGTCCGCTGTTTTTTCCTTTTTCACGGTTTAACTTGTAATTTTCAATTTAAATATAGATACTAGACTATCGATACTAGTGAAATTTACTATTGTTTTTAGTTTAACGATAGACATTAATTTCTTTAGGAGTCTAGCAGTAACACTAGATACTTCTGAATAGGTGGGTTTTAATTATAATAGTCCTGTACATAATGTTTAGTACAAAAACAGTGTTTCACATAACAGGCTTTTACATAACTTATTCGGAAATGGTCGAAACTGCGCAGTAATGGCGCAAAAATATGCAGTGCGTATCTTTGCCCCACCACTGCGTATTTTTACCCCAACCAATGGGGCAAAGATACGCAGAGCAATGTTTTTAAAAATTGGAATTTCTCACGAAATTATAATTTGACAGAATGTTGTTTGATAATGCTGCGTGCCAAATGGTCTAGTTTAATATTTTAATCGGTCGTCACATACGTTTAGACCAATGTGTTCGTTAAAAATAAACTTTGTGGAAAGTACATATCTTTACCCCCACCTTTTTACATTCTAGTTGAAATTCAGTCTAATTATATACATACAATTTTAATTACAGCGAAATCCACATAAACTTTGTATTTCTATGCATTTTTGAATATATTATTTAATAAAATATTTTATTTAAAATTCTGTATTAGCCATGTGCAAATGGAATATATCTAAGTCTTACTCTAAGATTCTATACCTTATAACAAATGCTGAATTATTATGAACTACTCCGCAAATAAATATGTATAAATAAACCTCCTTCCTATTCTATTATATGAAAGTTTATCTGTATCTAAAGTGTCGTCAACATACTTGCAGTGATATAAGTTACATATTTTATATGAATATTATATCTGCTAAACAATGTATAGTATTATAATGAAGACAAGTTATTATATTAAACCTTTGGATATAAAAAATTTTAAAAATGTGTTCCGTGGCATATAGTATGACGCATACGTTGAAAGATAAATAAAAGTAGTATATAAGAAATAGGTATCTTCATTTATAAAGTATTACAAAAAATTTTATCGGGATTCATCAACGCGTTATGGAATAGGTTATTTACAGTGGCGTAACCAGGTGGTGGGCAGAGATCACACCACTCTTTTAAAGAAATGTTCTTCGTCTTATTTAATCTTAGAATTTTCATCATTACCCCATCATCATCATTACCCCTAGAATACTAGACGCTCGTAATTATCACGACTATACTAACGCTATACTATACGTAAGTATACTATATGTTTGTTTAACACTCGTGTGCAAAATATTACCCTAGAGCACCCAACAAAACACATCACCAAGCAATCTTTGAGTTACGCTTAATACTAAACGTAAAAACAACAGGTCATTTGACTGATACCAAATGAAATTATGTCGATTAGAACAAGATATTTCTTTATAAAATAATTTTAAATAAAAATTATACAAAATATGTTAAATAAAAATGTTAAATTGTTAAAATTCAGGCGTGAAATATTTCTGTTTGTAAATCTTGAGTAAAATTCCCGATATGTTAAGTGTTAAAAAGTACGCGACTTGCAATCGGTTTTCATGCGGCTACAAATAAATTTAAAGTTCAGAGTTCTAATATTTCCGAATGGCTTCCCGTTTGATATCCCACAGACACATTTAACGAAAATAGGGGAAAGTAGGGTAATGCCGCTCACTTAAGGGAAAACATGAATAGCTTGTCAAATTTACACAAAAATCAATATTTTATTAACGCATTTATGTCCAAAGTATAAGGAAAAGTTTGCAATCAACTAATTTGCATAAAAGTTTTAGGATTTTTTTTATCGTTTTATTTAATTAGTCATCGTTTGACGGGAATGCCCGACATTGTAGGGTAATGGTGCTCAAAATTTTAATACAACATTTAAGTACGCGAAAAGTCGCATATGTAGTTGTGTGGGCTATTCACACCACAGGAGACTTTATGCGACCACTTTCCACATATTGATAGCGAAACCACTACCCACCATTACGGAAACGGTTAAAGAGCTAAGCATTAGTTCGTGGTTTTCATCCTGCAGTACTTCTGGACAGTGTTGGCAGTGGGCTACTTTTTTTTTTTTATTCAGTTTTTTATTTTTAGAGTTTCGTTCATCTGACGAAACCCTATTCGTTTCGTCTCGCTCCTCTGTCTGTCTGTTCGTCACAGAGCCCGTTCTCAGAAACTATACATGTTGGAGACTTCAAATTTTGCATACTTATAGATGTACATCCCCACATCATAAGACAAATCATAAAATTTTGAAAAAGTCGTACATTTAACCCTTTGGGCTCCCACATGTGTATTTTAAACAATTCTCTCTAAGTGAGTCCCTAATTAGGTTGCAGGCGTGAAATTTTGCGTACTTATAGATGGACACCTCGGATCAAACGACAAATCCTAAAATTTTGAAAAAGTCGTACATTTAACAATTTGGGCTCCCACATGTGTATTTTAAACAATTCTTTCTAAGTGAACCTTAATTAGATTGGGGGCGTGAAATTTTGCATACTTATAGCTGAACACCTCACATCAAACGACAAACCATAAAATTTTCAAAAAGTCGTACATTTAACCCTTTGGGCTCCCACAAGTGTATTTTAAACAATTATTTCTAAGTGAGCCCCTATTTAGGTTGGAGGTGTGATATTTTGCATACTTATAGCTAAACACCTCACATCAAACGACAAACCATAAAATTTTGAAAAAGTCGTACATTTAACCCGTTGGGCTCCCACATATGTATTTAAAACAATTCTTTCTACGTGAGCCCATATTTAGGTTGGAGGCGTAAAATTTTACATACTTATAGCTTAACGCCTCACATCAAACGACAAATCATAAAATTTTGAAAAAGTCTTACATTTAACCCTTTGGGCTCCCACATGTGTATTTTAAACAATTATTTCTTATTGAGCCCCTAATTAGGTTGGAGGCGTGAAATTTTTCATACTTATTGCTGAGCACCTCGCAACAAACGACAAATCATAAAATTTGGAAAAAGTCGTACAATTAACCCTTTGGGCTCCCACATATGTATTTTAAACAATTCTTTCTAAGTGAACCCCTATTTAGGTTGGAGGCGTGAAATTTTGCATACTTATGGCTGAGCACCTCACATCAAACGACAAATCATAAAATTTTCAAAAAGTCGTACATTTAGCCTTATGGGCTCCCACATGTATATTTAAAACCATTCTTTCTAAGTGACACCCTATTTAGGTTGGAGGTGTGATATTTTGCATACTTATAGCTGAACACCTCACATCAAATGACAAACCATAAAATTTTGTAAAAGTCGTGCATTTAAGCCTTTGGGCTCCCACATGTGTATTTTAAACAATTCTTTCTAAGTGAGCCCCTAATTAGGTTGGAGGTGTGAAATTTTGCATACTTATAGCTGAGCACCTCGCATTAAACGACAAATCATAAAAATTTCAAAAAGTCATACATTTAACCCTTTGGTGTCCTACATGTGTATTTTAAACAATTCTTTCTAAGTGAACCCTAATTAGGTTGGAGGCGTGAAATGTTGCATACTTATAGCTGAATACCATCCTGCGACAAATTATAAAAATTTTAAAAAGTCGTACATTTAACCCTTTGGGCTCCCAAATGCGTATTTTAAGCATTTTTTTCTAACTGAGCCCCTTATTAAATTGGAGATTTGAAATTTTGCATACTTATAGCAGGACTCCTGAGACCAGGCGTCAAATCATAAAATCTTGAAAAAGTCTTACATTTAACCGTTTGAGATACCACATATCTATTTTAAGCAATTCTTTTTAAAAGAGCCCCTAATAAAGTTGGAGACATGAATTTTTGTATACGTATAGCTGAATACCTCAGACCACACGACAAATCATAAAATTTTCAAAAAGTCTTATATTATTTACTCTCCGGGCTCTAACTTGTATATTTTAAGCAATTTTTCTAACCTCCGCCCTTTTCACCCGTGGGGCTCTTTTCCAACTTTTGCCGACACCCCTTTGGCCATTCTTTCATATTATGCACCATAGCCTTAAATATTTTAGTTCCACTTTTCACCGCCAGGGGCGCCTACTTATCTCGGTTGCTGTGGGCCCAATCCCTTCGACTAATATATATACCGATAGTATGTAAAACGGAGTTTCGTTCTTATCAAGGTTTGTTTAGAATAGAGTGCGCCCCTAGTTGCGAAATGTCGAACTCACAGATTTTTAGAAAGATAAAGTGTTTTGAAAGGAATATTAAAAGAAACCCTCTGTGAGATCTGTGATCACCCTTACCCACTTTTTTTTTATTGGAACCACTTTTTTGAAATCGTAAAATTCGCCTTATTTAATGACATATTAATTAAAGCGAAAATATGTTAATTTTACCAATTCAAAAATGTGGTGTCAATCAAGAAATTTGAATTTTAAAAAGGTAGCACACTGGAAAAACTGTTTCTGGAATTACACGTAAGCGCCATTACCCTACATAGCCATGTTGCATTTTATTGCATTATATTTGGTGTAACAACGCACTACAAAAATAAATAAAATCTTGAACGTACAGCTAAATGTATATATTTTGTATACATAATGAGGGAATCAACATTTGAAAATAAGAATGTACACTTACCTTCAAGTTAGATGTTATAGAATTTTATGAGAAAACATCTGCAAACTAATAACGTGAGGAACACAAAAATACTTTCCTTCCGACGGTTACTATATCATTACTGGGAAATTACGATGAAGTTCGCTAGGTGCCGGTACCGATCGCACATTTTAAATTTTATTCTGTTTAGAGATATTTGAGTCAGCGAGATTACTCGCTGAGCGTCATTAGTCTACTTCCCCCTAATGTCAAAATTAGGAGTCCATATTCAATTTTTTTGAATTTGGTACTACATTATGACTATAAAAATGGCATCATGAGCTTATTTGTACCAGATAAACTTGAAGAAGACAACATTTGCATTTGAATGGCTATTTCAGTTTTTTCTGTGATTATTTGAGATTAAAATTTATTGTGTGTGCTGTTGTTTATTTTTTTGAGGCTGGCTGTACATTGAATTTTATTACAGCGAAATTCAGATAACATTTTCCTTTCTGTGCATTTTTCAAAACTTATTATTTAAAAGATATGTTATTAGAATTCTGCATCAACAATATCTAAACCTGGAATATCTATGTCTTATTCTACGATTATATACCTTATTACAGATGCTGAGTAATTCTCAACTACTCCGCAAATAAAGCTGCACAAATAAACCTCTTTGCCATTCTATTACATGAAAGTTTACCTCTATCCATAATGTCGGCAATTCATTTGCACTTAAATAACAGTTACATGTGTTATATGAATATTATCTCTGTTCTAACAATGTATAGTATGATAATGTAACAGGTATTATAATAAACCTTCGGATACAAATGATGGCACAAATATTTTCCTTAGTATTTAGCACGAAGCAAACGTTGATCGCGAAATAAAAGTATACATTTATGAAGTATCGCCAAAGTTTTGAACGGTATTTTGGCTACGAGGTGTTGAATATATGACTTCTGTAAAGAAAATAACCTTTTAATTCTTATTTCTTAAATGTGAGTGTGTCACCGTTAGAATCACATTAAACATTATATTGCAAAAAAAAAAAAAAAAAAAAAAAAAACAGAGTTACATTTATTTTGAAAGAGACTGTAGTTAAAAAGAGAACATGATTTTAGGGTATGACACAACGAGTGTGAGTACCGTATGTGCTATTTTCACACTACTTTGGACTTGTAATATTTTTTACGTATGGGTAATTTTTTTCTGCAAAATTAAATGCAAATATTATTATTCCAAATTCGTTATCACAAAGGAAAAATAACCGCTCACTCAAATCACTCAAATATCTCTAAACAGAATAGAATTGAAAACGTGCGATCGGTACCGGCACCTAGCGAACTTCGTCCTAAGCTCCAAGTAAGCATATAGTGACCGTCGGAAGGAAAGTATTTTTGTGTCCTCACGTTTTTAGTTTGCAGTTGTTTTATTATGAAATTCTACAACATCTAACTTGAAGGTAAGTGTACATTCTTATTTTTAAATGTTAATTCACTCATTATGTCTACAAAATATATACATACAGCTGTGTTTATTTTATCTTTGTAATTCGTATTCGTTGAAAACTTTGTTAAATAGGTCAACACATAGATATTATATTAGGTCTACTGGAAAATTCTGCCGTTTAATGTTCTTCCACGCCTACTTTTTTTAAAACCGAGATTTCTTCATTGGCACCACTTTTTGGAAATGGTAAAATTCCCATTGTTGTCACCTTAATATGAAAACTGAAAACTATGAGAATTTTACCATGTCAAAGAAGTGGTGCTAATGAAAAAAAATCAGAATTTTAAAAAACTAGGCGTAAAAGAACATTAAACGTCAGAAATTTCCGATAGACCTAGTACATATTTTGTAAACTTTGATATAAATTTTAAAGCAAAACATTTTGCTGAGATTCACAAGTTTTCTGAAATTGAAATTATTAACAGACATTCTAATAATTTTTTTATATCTCATTTTTTCGATATGTTTCACTTTTCTGCTTTGTAACCCCTGTTCTATTAAACATGCCTCCCTAAAATTTGTTGCATTAAATTATTTTTCCATCGGTATATAATTTTTGGCATTACTTAAAGAGAAAGAGCGGCTTGGAACCACCAAACTTCAAAAATACACCTTTTCAAAGAGGTTTTCACAATTTTGGCCGCTACTATATGCATACACACATGAAAATTATTTCTTTGAGTAGAGTAAAGTAGGGTAATGACGCTAAGCAGGTAATACCGCTCACTCAAATATCTCTAAACAGAATAAAATTTAAAACGTGCGATCGGTACCGGCACCTAGCGAACTTCATCGTAATTTCCCAGTAATGATATAGTAACCGTCGGAAGGAAAGTATTTTTGTGTTCCTCACGTTATTAGTTTGCAGTTGTTTTATTGTAAAATTCTACAACATCTAACTTGAAGGTAAATGTACATTCTTATTTTCAAATGTTAATTCCCTCATTATGTATACAAAATATATAGATTTAGCTGTACGTTCAAGATTTTATTTATTTTTGTAGTGCGTTGTTACGCCAAATATAATGCATTAAAATCCAACATGGCTATGAAGGGCAATGGCGTTCACGTGAAATTCCTGAAACAGTTTTTCCAGTGTGCTACTTTTTTTTATAATTCAAATTTCTTGATTGACACCACTTTTTTGAATTGGCCAAATTCCCCTTGTTTTCGCTTTAATTAATATGTCATTAAACAAGGCGAATTTTACTATTTCAAGAAAGTGGTGAAGATAAACAAACACCTGAATTAAAAAAAAAAGTAGCCCACTGCCATCACTGTCCATAAGTGCTGCAGGATGAAAACCACGAACAAATGCATAGCTCTTTAACCCCTTCCGGAATGGTGGGTCGTGGTTTCACTAACAATATGTGGAAAGTGGTCGCATAAAGTCTTCTGTGTTGTGAATAGACCACACAACTACATATGTGACTTTTCTCGTACTTACATGTTCTATTCAAATTTTGAGCGCCATTACCCTACCACGTCGGGTATTAACGCTCAATCGATGGCTAATTAAATAAAACGATAAAAAAAAAATCCTAGAACTTTTATGCAAATTAGTTGATTGCAAACTCTGCCTTATGCTTTTTACTTCTAATGCGTTAATAAAATATTGATTTTTTTGTAAATTTGACTAACTATTCATGTTTTCCCTTAAGTGAGCGGCATTAACCTACTTTCCCCTAACATTTTCGAAATTTGGATTGTAACTTCGCTCATGGGTGCTCAGAAATGTATTTCAAATACAGAAATATGGCCGACATATTATTTTAAAAACAAGTTATGATATTCTTGGTACAGGAGAAAAGGACTTCTAACAACGTATCATAGGTTGGCATGGAGTGACATATATTAACTTTGTTAATGTAAAATGTTAAGTAATTATCAGAGTATAATCTAGAAAATTTGATATCACATCATTTTTTTTGGCATAACTTTCAATTTTTTTCTTTTCAAATTAAAGATTGATTATTTTTTTGTTTTTGAATGTTTTTTTTTTTAAGATAAAAATTATTATAGTACATACTTATGTGACACTTACTAAAAATGTTTAAAATATTGAATTTTTGTAAAAGCTTCCGTACTTAAATTCATGACAGTTATAATGCATTAAATGTTGTTCCCTGTTATAAAGTTGAGAGACAGCTGTAAAAGAGTTTTCAAATTCCGCTCAGAATGTTAAATGTAGTAGAAATTGAATGAAGATGGAAGAAGCAATAGAGTATTGAATCCAGGTTACAGACGTGCAAAATTGTTGCAGTTAGACAATTCTAATTTTTCAGGAAAACATTCTGCCTACATGTTGCAAAAATACTTCAATAACAATAATAAGCAATGTACTTATATATAATGTAATCATACAAAAAAAATCTAAAGTTATATTTAAAAAATATATTTGTACAATTCTTCTTGTCATTTTCTGTACTAGGGAATTTTAAATGTTAACATTTTGAAAATGAAATTATTTTTTTAATTTTGTTTTTTAAATCTGTATACATTATTTACATTTTTACACTAAAATGTGATTTTTTTTTACAGAAACAATCCACCATACAAATTATTCAGAAATGGAGTTGAAGAACTTTGATGCAATATTACTACTTGTGACTCTGATTAACTGCAAACGCACGTCTTTCGACCAATGTCAGACGGGCGTCTTTTTGCTGCTTTTTTGCTTACGTATTATCCATTCACAATGCTCTGACATTGGTCTTTGACATTGGGCTTAACCTAACACACTGTAAAAAATAAAGATGTATGGTATATGAGGGTCTAGCGGAATGAAATTTGAAATGCAGCAGATTCAAATCATACGTCCTTTAGAATGTGGGGAAAAACAATCTATCTATAATGACCACGGTTACAATTATTTGAAAAATCAAGTGGCAAAACGAACTCTTTTTAACCGACTTCAAAAAAGGAGTAGGTTCTCAATTCGATGAATTTGTATTTTTTTATATATGCTTACCAATTACACTGAAACTACACGACCGATTCGTGTGATTTTTTTTTCAGTTCAGGGGACAGCCAAACAAAATTGGCCAAAAAATCGATTTTTTTTTTTTTTTTTTTTTTTTTTTTAGAATATTAAATAAAAGTTTGTTTAATTGTGAATATGTTGACACCCCACATTTATCCATACAGCAATTATATCGCGAGATATTGCAAATTTTGTTAATACACCTAGCGCAATTTCCCGCACAAATTAAATTATTAAAAGCCTTTTTCTCCATGTTCATATTTTATTCACTTTCATGTTTTTAAAATGCCAAGGCTTTTTTTGTATTTGAAATGGAGATATTTTTAAGATGTTTTTTATTATATATGTGACAAATCTGCGCATGGAATAAGTCTTCAAGTTTTTTGTTATTTTTTTTAAAAATAAAAGTATATGAAGATGTGTTAGATTTCACCGTTTTGCACTATAGTATAGAACAGTAAAAATATTATCTTAAATGTAATATTAGATATATCTAAAATTCATGTGTAGTCTTGCGTAATACACATTTGCAAATGTTAAAAAAAATTGGGGAAATATATCAATCAGGATTTTTTTAAATTCAAATTTTTTAAACTTTTTAAAAATTTTATATAAACATGCAGTTTATTTTCAAATTGTACTTTTAGTTCAACATTTAAATGTAGTAAGTTCACCATTTGAAGCATATTTTTTAAAATAAACAAAATCGTTGAAAAGATAAATTGCCCACTTAAAAGAGGATACACTCGAATTGGTCTAATTTAAATTTCATCAACATTAGTTCAGTATTTTTTTAGATATTCCACAAAACAAAACAAAACAAAATCTTTAAAATGTTTCATTTTCAACGATTTTTATCATATGACTTAGCACTACCTGTTTGGCGAGAAAGTCGCTACCCGGTTATTTTCTCCCTTTTTATACGGATTTGTTTCCGGGGATTGTTGCAATACAGGTTGGGACAACAATTGCTAACAATTTTTTTTATTTAATATAAAATCAAGTAATTAAAGTATAAGAGTGCGGTTGACAAGTCTGCAAATTTAATAAATAGTTTCTAACTGTCTATGTAATAGGATCAGATTCGGAAAAAGCCACGCACTCAACTGCTGCTATACACTGTTAAAAAAAAAAAAAAAAAAAAAAAAAAAAAAAAAAAAAAAAAAAAAAAAATACTACTGGCAATCTAGTCGCCAGTACTATTTCCGTTTTTTTTACGGGAATTTTTACCCATAAGTTACAGAAAAATTACCGTTTTTCTGATTAAAAACAGAATTTTTTTTTCAATTTATGGGTAAAAATTCCCGTAAAAAACGGAAATAGTACTGGCGTCTAGATTGCCAGTAGTATTTTCGTTTTTTAGTCCTTTTTTTTACAGTGTAGCAGTGCAATGTTTGACAACAGAGTTAATTTCAAATTGCTCACAGCCAAGATGGAAAGAACTTTTTTTACTTAATAGAAGTTTTTTAATTCATTTTTACGGTTCCGTACTTAAAAACTAAAAACGGATCCATTATATGATCACTCCTGTGTCTCTCTGTCCGTCTGTCACAGCCGTTTTACTCGTAAACTATGGAAAGTGGAAAGTTGAAATTGGGGGAAGTAATAAAGACTATTGACCCACATATTTACAGATTATTAAACATTCACAAATATATTTAGGATAAATGTAGAGGAGATAATTGTGTTACTTGAAAAAATTCTTTTCTTTGTATATCATGCAGGGTATCGTGTGAAAGCTTTCGTGACGCTGAATTCAAAAATACATTTCTTTGAATTTTACGTATTATTCTTTCAGATATATTTTCGAAAAAGTAGTGCAAAAATATGCCCCCCCCCCTTCTATTTCCGAATCTACTCAAACTAAAATTATGAAAAAATTAGAGGTAGTAGACAGTAATCTAAACCTTGCAGGAAAATTATAGCGCTTACCCAGGTCGGATAGTTTTTGAGAAAATCGCATTTTTCCGTTACACACAAATTGCTATCTGAGGGCATTCAGCAAAGGTGTTGAGGAGCGCTGGAGGTACATATTATAGCAGAAATATAAAAGCATTGTTGATAAAGATTTTCGAAAAAATCGTCGGTAATTAGCCGAGATATTAAACCTTTAAGACACAGACTGTTTGCACATACATAATGACAGAGGTGACGTACTCTATGTAACATCGACTTTTGAAAACCAGATAATAACTTTTAATGATATATTTGTGTAATGCAATGCCCAGTAGCAGTATAAAAGAACTAAACTTCAAATTAAAAAAAAACCAGACTATTTTAATTAGAATTAATCAAATAAATACTATGGGATTCGCCTTGCATTGGGTGGACAATACGCCTCCCGTGTCTTTATAAGTTAACTAAAAAACTATCTGGAAAAACTCGGTACGGACCAAGGCGGCTTTGCAAATATACCGCCTTATTTCGAAGCGCGCTTAGCACAATGCCAAGTTTAAACTTTGAACAAGGGGTTTGTTTTAGCTACAAGGTAAAAAGAAAAGCTTATTACTACGCTGAATTTTGCTTTAAGAAATACCAAATGAAATTTTAATAGGTACTACTTTTATTGTCAGTACCGAATTAAATTCATCATAAACAGATTAGGAAAAGATAAAAAAAAAAAATAGTTGTACAGAATAGCAATATTTTATATTATTTAGGCTTCATATACCTTTGAACCTTTATGGTATACCCATTCATATTTTTCTAGTTTATACAGATATACCCAGCCCTATGTTGTATAGTTTTTTTATAAAGTCTTATTATTATTTCAGCACCGATTTTTTTAATAATACAGTTAATAATTCATATATTTATTGTACGGAACCCTCTGAGTGCGAGTACTACTCGCACTTGACCGTTTATTTTTTCCTTGAATGGTTTATATTATTAATATCGCTGATTGATCTACGCAGAAATCTACTACCACAAAGTCCACTAAAAGGTTATTTTTGCAATAAAATTGTGACTTAAAACAAATGCAAAGAAGAGTAGCGCAAAAAAAATGTAGTGGGACAGATAGATGACAATAAAAAAAAAAAAATACTCTTATTTTAATTCCTAAATATGTGGTTTTCTCCAAAGATGACAGGTTGCATACTGGTGATTTAAAACAAAATAAATCATGTATCGAGGAATAAATAATTGAGAGAATCTTATGTTGAATGGTATTTTTTATTTTGGACTCGCATAGCGATGTCGACGTGTATATTTTAAAAAAATTTCTAGAGACACAATGGAGCGCGTAGGAAAAGCGCCATGCTGGCAGATGGCCATGTCACAAAAGTGTTCTTGGAGAACACTCGAGCACTGACACTCCTTCTTTAGAATTGATGTATCAGCGAAGTGCAATACCATTATACTGTTAAATACGCGTTTTCGTTGCTTAGATTACTTTGCGACAGGAAAAGCTATGTGTTGCTGATTGAATTTTTGGAATTATGATCACTGAAATCCTCTGATGACAGTACCAGATATTTTCAGCACATTCTCGAGACTATACGTTGAACTCATACATCGATTCAATTCTTTGAATGCCTCGGTTGCCTCGGGTTTCATACACTGTAAAAAAAAATCTGTAGTTCTACAGATGTAAAGTTACATGCTTACTAAACTTTCACCTGTAACTGTACGAAAAAAGCTGCAAATCTACAAAACTAGTTTTTGTAAAGCTACAAAAATCCGTAACTTTACAAATGAATCTGCTAAAATTTCAGTAATCTTACTAAACTTTTATTTGTAACCCTGGCTGCAGTTGCATGAAAAGTTCTCGGAATCCCAGTTTCCAAAAAAATTCTTAGTAACCTTACAGATTTTTTGATTTTCGGCGCAAAAGTGTGTCTGTTACATGAAATTTTGTTGTTGCCGTTACATGAAAAGTTCTAGGAATCCCAGTTTCCTAGAAAAACTTTAGTAACTTCACAGATTTTTTTTTACAGTGTACATTGGAACAGATTGCATGACCATCTTGTTTCTTTGTTTCTTTTATATTTAATTATGGATGCTTGGAAAATAATCGATATTTTAATCATATTTACCCAAACTCGCACCTTTATATACTTTTATAGGACGCTCGTTTTACGATTTTCAATACTTCTCGGGTGAATTTTATAGATTCTCTAGAGCGGTGTTTGAACTCAATAGCAGTAATATTTTTTAATTTATAAAACATTCTTATGCATGCCTTAACAATTACTTTTGAAGAAAGTATGCTTATACTTAAGCAATAGATCTCATCAATTAAATTAACCCTTAAATGCGCGATTTTTTATTTTGTTTTGAAAAAATCATATATGATTCTCTGAAATTTTTATTACACGGGAAAAACAATGAAAAGAATCAGAGATACATTTTTCATATAATACGTCAATCTTTTCTTCTGTTGCACATCTGCAATACAAGTAACAACTACTTTCTTGTGGCTATTTTACGCTAAAATATTGCAAATTAGTAAATATTTTAATAAGCATGTCTCCAAATACCTTATTTTATATAATTATTTATTTTATAAAGCTTAACCTTTAATCCTTTAATTCTCATGATAGAATACGTTCTAGAAATTACGTAGTCCAGAGAATCTGACTGTACACCAGGAAGTTACAATGGTTAATTTCGCTTTATTTAAATACGGAAAGTCTGTTATTATTTAAAGCAAATATTGCTATTTTAATTGTCTTGTGAATCAGGCATATACGAATAAAAAAATTCAATAAATTCAAAACACTGTTGTTTGCATATATGCAAAGCTGCGCACTAAAGGGTTAAATTCTTGTAATTTTTTATCTGTCCGCGATAATACATAGCTTAGAATTCTTCTATGCTCATTCATAATTTCTGTCATGGAAGTTATTCATAATAATCAACAATAGATTTACAAAAATAATTCAACAGCTTTTGTAAATGTACTGAAATTGAATGTTATTTCTGAAGAAAATACGTTTATTTAAGAAACAGATCTGAAAAATTAAATTAAATTCTCGTAATTTTTAATCTATTCGTAATAATTCATAAGGTATAAATATTTTCTGTACATTCATATTTCCTGTTATGGAAATTATTCATAATAATTAAAAATAGATTTAGGAAAATAATTAAACAAATTTTGTCAATGTACAAAATTTGAAATTTTATTTTTGAAGAGAATATGTTTATTTAAGAAATAGATCTCATAATTAAGATGAGCGAGGCGAATCCTCTACTAGGCTATACAAATTACATTTTGTCGTACACTTTACAAAAAAAAAAAAAAAAAAATAAAAATAAAAAAAAAAAAAAAAAACTATTCATTATTTTGGCTTGAAATTAAACATAAAAATAAATTATGACCTGTAGATTTGCGCAATATTATTATTATTATTTTTACAGATTAACCTTAAAAAATTTGTTACTTTAATTAATTTATTTTACCTGTTTTTCTATTACGGACGCCTTTTTTCAAATAAAAACGAAACACGTTTATTTTCAGAAGAAAAAATAAATCATGGAGTTTGTAATTATAGATAGAATCATGACTAATTAAATAAATAAAATATATTTTCATTATTCCGCCAAAATATCTCAAAAACTGTTTTTTAAGTTTTATTAAGGAAAGAAATATTTTTGGACTTTATAGAAATAAAATATGATCTGTACGCAGACGATACTTACGCATTTTACAAGAATTATATTATGACATTTTTTTTTTTTTTTGTAAAGTGGCAACAAAAGAATTTTAAACAAATAAAATCAATTGTTAAATTCGTTACATAAAGTGTTATTCGAATTCGAAGGTTGAATAATTACAATAATATAATATGTTAATAATTTTTATTATTAACGACAGCATATTTTAAATGTTTTTCCAGAAAATAGGATTTTGAAGAAGTAACTTTCATCAAGCTCTCTTCTAATATATTATTTCAAGATTGCTATCAAAGATTATTTGATGTGAATTACAAAGATTGGAAACCTACCTATTTCAAACCATTTGAGAAAACACCAGAAGCTATTGGAAAATGTATAAACATCTTTGAAACAGCTTTTAGTTGAAAATTTAAAAATATTTTGTAAAATTTTGTTTCGAAAATATTTTTATTTATACCAGTCTTATATCATAAATAAAAAATTTCGAGGAAATTCTTAGTTATTTGCCTGAATTTACATTTCTAAAATTAAAATGCGCCAAAAAATAAAATAACGTGTTTGCTTAATAAAGATGCAAAAACAATATAAAAAAATATTGTTTCATTCAAATATTTATCTTATTAACTAATACTTCGCGAATCCAAAGAAAGCATTTCCGTAATTTTTAATTTATTCAAAAATTTCCTAACATACAAATCTTCTTTGCTCATTCATAATTACTGTGATGGAAATTATTCATTAACATTCAAAAGCTAATTTATTCCATACAATGAATTCCGCCTGAGTTATTTTAACCTGCATGTAGCCTTTCCGTACGTTCAGAGCAAAGATGGATAAAGGAATGGAATGTAAATACCCATTTCACTTAGTTTAAAGAATCTGACATTTGAAACTTAACAATGTAGATATAAATTAAGATTTTCTACTTCAATTAAGAAATAAAACCATGGTCACATCCATGCTAAGTATCTTTAACATAAAAAATAAGGGGGATATATCTGAGATGAAAGTTTTTTTTTACAGAAAATATCATGTCGTAATAAACGAAAAATAAATATAAGCAAAACTTGTGTAAGCTTCATTGTAAGGAAAATAATTAAACAAATTTTGTCAATGTACAAAATTTGAAATTTTATTTTTAAAAGAATATGATTATTTAAGAAATAGATCACATAATTTAAATTTCCGAAATTTTTAATTTATTAAAAAAATTCTTAAGATACAAATCTTCTCTGCTCATCCATAATTCCTGCGATGGAAATTATTCATTAACATTCAAAAGCTAATTTATCCCATACAATGAATTCCGCTTGAGTTATTTTAACCTGCAAGTAGCCTTTCTGTACGTTCAGAGCAAAGATGGGTAAAGGAATGGAATGTAAATACACATTTTACTTAGTTTAAAGAATCTGACATTTGAAATTTAACAATGCAGATATAAATTAAGATTTTCTACTTCAATTAAGAAATAAAAGCAGTCACATCCATGCTAAGTATCTTATACATAAAAATAAAGGGGATATGTCTGACAAGGGAACCATTTTTGGTGCTGCTCGAACCTAGCATTGAGACCTGGTGCATTTTAAAGCCCTATATTACGAAGTTTGAGAATCCATAAATTTTTTCTGTTAAAATAATATTTCTTGATTTTACAGCAGCATAACTTTCTGAAAATGCAATTTTGGAGACCACTTATCGGACGATTAACATTGAAGATTTTTTAAAGAAAAGCACTTAAAAATAAAAATTAGTTAATAATAAGTATAAAATATTGAAAAAAGTTCAAAAATTTCTTCAAGAACCCACGAATTTGATTTTGAAAAATTGCAACATTATATTCACATTTTTGGCGGAGAAAAAGTTGGCAGGTTTTTTTCAAAAGTAGAGGTTTCCGGCAACCCTAGCCAAATGTCATATCTTTATGACTTGTGGTGAGAAGTGGTTTGGACTTCAGTAGAAAATGTAATGTCCGACCTAATTAGCCAAAGTAATGTTTATAAATTGTGTAAAAATATTAATTTACTTTATGATTACTTTTACCAAAGGACCGTTTAATACAGCAAAATTTCATTTGAAACATTTGAATCTTTATTGCATTCGATTTCAAAAGAAAATAGTTTGCTTGTTTTGTATTTCCCTAAAAAATAATTTTCAATGATCTCGAAATCTTTTATAGAAATATATTTACTATTTATATATTTATCGTCCGCATAGAAAAAGAAAAAGAAAAAAACCTAATTCCTGTTTTTTATGCTATTAATTATCAAACAAATCGCAATCTGATATAATTCTGTAATGCGCATTTACTCCACGGATAAAGCGGGCGGAAAAATTGTAGCGCCATATTTGGTGACTAAACTCACTTTTGGCGTGAAATAAACAAATAAAAATGTAATAATAAAAAATTAAAAGAATTAAAAAGTATATAAAAGATGATTTTAACAGATAAATTTTATCGGTTCTCTTACTTTTATAGGGCTACAAAATGCACCAGGTCTCGATGCTAGGTGCCAGCAGCACGAAAAGTGGTTTCCTTGTGAGATGAAAGTTTTTTTACAGAAAATATCATGTCATAATAAACAAAAAATAAATATAAGCAAAACTTGTGTAAGCTTCATTGTAAATATTATTTCTTTAAAATATTCGATATATTAATCTAGTTATTCACGACGTCTTAGTTACTGATGAATTTGACTTTTTGTTGTTGTTGTTGTTAGATCGTTATAGTGCTAATCTTATATGAATGTCATCACAATTTAAAAATAATATGTATAATGTATGTTTACATTCTAACTTTCGTACAGATTTGTAAATTGCTATGAAATTTAAATATATTCTTTATGTGCTCCGCACTACTTTACATGATTGTTATCGTTATATGAACTTGTCAGATAACTTTTTTTCCTAAAATAATATACATAGATACATATTTACAAATACATATCAAAAACTTTAATATATGACCGTTGATTGCAAGTAAAAATGAGCGATATTGGACAATACGAATCAAATTGTATGTGGAAAACAATAAAGGGTTACGTCAAAAATAAACTTGTTGTGCAAAACCACTATTGTTAAAATATTCCAACTGACGTGTAATAAATAAAGAGACTTTCTTAGAGTTGGATTTATTGTTTTAATTAATTCTTTTAATATATAGATTTTAAAAATAAAACGGGGACTTAATATATGGTATGGCACAAATTACAATGGAAATTAGAAAAAAAATCAATAAAATTGTAATTAAAAATTTAAACTAATATAGGATATAATTAAATTAAATTGTTAATAAATTTGAATTAAATAACAATAAATTAAATAATAATTAATTTAATTAATTTTTTACTCATAATTATTTCATAATTATTAAGCTATACTTATTTCTGGTAAAGTATTTGAAAATAATAAAAATTACCCACACAACACAGATTCGTCCAATTTTCACCTAAAGTACGTAATTTGGATGAATGGACGTGTCCATTTGAAGTCTAAAAGTCCTCCGGACTTCACCTAAATTTCGTCAAATTACGTCCAAATGTCACCCCCCCTTTACGTAAGAAGTACGTCTTTTGGGCCATGAAATGAGCATAAAATGAACGAAATTCGGATGAGCCAAAATTTGTCCATATTACGTCCAAAAAATACCTCCATCCGGACGAAATACACACGAATTTTGGCTGTAATATAGGCATCCAAAATTTGTCCATATTACATCCGAAAACACCACCCACATTTGGATGAAATATAGACCCCTTTTAGCCTTAATCTGAATGTATTTATTGATCCAAAATACGTAGTTTGGACCAAAATGAGACGAATCTGTTACCTCCCCTAGGCAAGGATGACGTTATATTAAAAAACTGAAATAACAAAAGTTTTTAATATAAATAATTTTGATAGAAATTTACTTAGAATTTTTTCCCCCAAAATCATATTAAATACTTAAATATTTTAAATTAATTCCTTGCCAGGACTCATTCATATAAATCAGTAAAAGCATATATATTTTATACATATTGCTAATAAACTTTTTTTTATGATACTTTTAATTTTCTAAGATCTTTAAAGAAAATACATTAATTCCTAAAGTATATGCTATAGCATGATTTGAAAAACAGAGGCTGTACCAGACTTTAATCCGCTACATTCGGCCCAAACACAACTACGTTCTTTCACGATAAAAGAAGAAAATTTTTAGTAATACAGTTTTTAATTCATAATACAATGAAATGCTACTTCAGAATGCTTAAACATAAGCCGATCCCTTTCATTTCAAGAAAAAATGCACAGGTGATGTTAAAGAATTCGGTCCCTGTTCCAGGTGCTTGTTTTGTTTGGGCCGAATGAAAGCATTTAAATTTGAGCGAAACCCGGTTTCATATAGTAAACAGTTTTTATGGCATATATATATATATGCCATAAAAATAGTTTACTAATTTTAGAACATTTATTTTAGTAAAAGGAAATGACACATTTTAATGTTTACAATCTTATTTCATTATCAGAAACTTTCTATGGATAATAAGGAAATGAAAAATGCAAGATACCTACCAGCATACTGGCTTTTATGTTTTGTGCATTTCTATATTCTAGAAATCTATGCATTTCTGCTATTCTTCACATTTTTATTTTATATACTATTTCTCCTGGAAAAAAAAATATATATATCTTGGTTTTTGTTTATATTATCATTGGTGATAATAATGCTTCTAAAAAGGTCCTATATTTGCATAGCTGCCAACTGCTACAATTTTTAACTAGCACTAATTTTTAATGGAAATCTTCGCTTTACTTAATAACATATATCTGTAATTAAATCAGATGAAGATTTTAAAAAGAAATTAGTGATGGCTAGAACTCGTAGAATTTTGCCGTTGTATTTAGAAATTTTATTATATTATTATTTATTAGCATACAATATCGTCAACTGCAAAGTTTTACATTTTTGGACAACGATGGATTTTTTCTTTTAAATTCTTTGTAAATTCAACTACTCCACTTTTTTTTTTTCACTTGAATTAAAATAGCTCTAACAGGGAATGTAATTTTCCTTTTAAGGATGGTTACCCTTAAGAATGGAATGTATCAAAGAAATTGAAAATTTTGAGTTTTGCAAATGCTGCTAATTCATGGAAGAAAATGCGATATTCCCTAACAACTTTTATGAATTGTGAATAAAATTTTACACACTGAAATTTGCATTTGTTGCCAGGTGTGCAAAAAAATTATTTTACATTTTTAATAATAATAACAAACAATATTTTGAAATATCATTAAAGAAATTTAAAATGTAATACGAGCGCAAACTTTGTTTTTCATATGCAGACCTACTCCCTTATGTAATATATATATATATATATATGTATATATATATTCCTGGGCTGCAAGATTAACCTTCCATTACTCATGCATGAATTATTTAAAAAAAAAATAGTTCCATTTCATTTATTTTAGTAATTGACTTTTCACTGATTAATGTAAAAATACATACTGTAAATTCTGGTATGTAACAATAACTTTTGATAGAAGAAAAATTATCAAAATTTATTGGTGCACATTATGCATCAATTTTAAAAATAAATTATAAAAAATATGATCATAAGAACTAAGATTTTTGATTTAATCAACATGCGATTTACATTTAAAAAATGTTGCTATTAGAGTATATGAAAAATAATAGTATTGTACTTTAAAATAATTTACATCTTATTTTTCATTATGTATCTCATGAAAGTTTTTGCAAACAATCAAACAACAATCTGCACAACATATGGCGATTATAATAAAAAATACAAAAATTAAATCTAAAACTATACGTATGTGTTACATGTCAGAATACAATATCAGTAAAATAGTTTCATATCATGATAAATATCTTTCAAAAAATATTTTAAGTATATCAATCAGTTTAAGCTAACTTTGTGAAATAGTGTTAGGGAGTTAGTGTTTACAAGACTCAATAAAAGGAAAATTCTTTTGAGAAGCCATTGGGAGAGGGGGGGGGGGTAAATTAAAAATATTATTGCATTATTTTATACACTATATATTATTGTACAGCAAAGATAAGAGTACTAGTACAAAATTTAGTATATCACCAAAACTTATTCATTTAAATATACTGATTTTTATTTATGTTATCACCAAACTAAGTCTTAAAAAAATAATCTGTGCTCTTAATTAAATATCATATATTCAATTAAATATTGAATAATCATTTATAATTGAATTTACATTTTGTACAATTAAGTATGTAAATTATCAAATGTATTTCAGATTAACCTGATTATTTGTAGTATATTATAAAATAACAAAAACAATGCATTCAGTGTATTTAAGTAATGTTTTGAAATCAAAGTTTATTTAAACTTTGCTTAAGCATTAAAAATGAAATTTTTCAAATATTTTCATGCATAAAATATGGTTAAAAATTATGTACAAACTTTTAGTTTAAAATTATTCAAAATCTTTAGTGAACAGAGTACATATATTATCATTGTTATAAAGGAATATACAATAAAGATGCAAGAAATACTTTCAAAAATGAAGTTTTATTTATTTATTTTCCAATCTGGCTCTTGTTGACAACAATATTTTCTTTTTACAATTCATATATAAAATATCTTTTTCATTGAAAGGCAAAAAGGGTGCTATATTTCATTACTATAAAGTGGGCAGGATGATCCTGAGGAAACTGTTTGGGGAAAACTCTGTTCTATGTTAATGCTTCTCAGACTTATTTTCATTATATTTTACAGACAGCAGCTTCAAAGCCTATAAATAAAAAAAATAATAATTCATTAAAATGAAAAGATGGATTGTATAGCACATATCAATAATTCATAACGTTAGATGCAAATTAAAAATAATTTAATTTTAGTTTTAATTTTTGCTTACAGGTGCATCATCAGATATCTTGTATTAATTCATAATAAAATGAAGTTTTTTCATCCAGCTTTGAATGATATAAAAAAAAAACATTTATGTATTTTTAAAAATTACTAGCCGGTGTTTAATTTAATTTATTTATCATTTTTTTTTTTTTTTTACAAACAACTACTGATGCAATGTTTACAAAATACATAAAAGTCAAGTACTTTATAATGTTCAACTGTGTCCTTTATTTTGAGTATTTAAAGATCTATATTTATATAAAGTAAGGATAAAAAAAGAAAAATCAAATAAAATTTGGTGCTTTCTCGTTATAGCAGCCTCCTCAATTACAATTATGTCAAGGTAGCAGTGTCAAATTTGCTAAAGATCATCACCAAGCTTATATATACATCATACAAACATCATGCACAATATGTATAAGCCAAATGCTCATATATGAGCCATATAAGTAAATATTTATATCATATATCTGTCATATATATCTTTAAACAAAAACATAACTTTCAGAACAAAAAAAATATATATATTTTACACATTGTTTATGCTCGAGAAGGGATAAATACAGTAGATTCGCTCAAATCCGTGCAGCTTGGGACCAGAGGTTGTGCAGATTTTAGAATTTTGTGGATTTCTGGTTTGTTAACATTTTTTAGACAATAATTTGAATGCAATAATGCAATCAAATGTATAATGAATGTTTGAATTAAAGCAAAATATTAAAATAATTAAGTAAAGTAATAAACTAAAATGATAAAAAAGTAATATAATTTAAAAAATGATTAAATTATTAAAGGTAAAGGTCAAATAAATAATTAATAATGTATAATTAAATATGCATATTAAAAATGAGATACATTTTCCTTGAATCATTCAATGGCACTTTCCTCATAAAGGTAACCCTATTAATTCACATCAAAATCAAAAAGTAAGAAAGTTTTATTTCAGGTTTGCCAGTGTTAATAACTATAAAAAAAATTAATACATATATATATTTGGTTAAAAAGCTGACTAGCAGTGATATCAGCAATATTCTTCTTTTTTTTCAGTAATACATTTATATTCCCTTCATGAAAAACAACGAGTTTAGTCTCATCATATTATCGAGAATTACATATTAAAATACAAACGAAATTATATAAAACTATAAAATCCTGTTACTTTGCCTCTACAGCTTAACTGAAATTTTCATTGTTTACATCTGCAATGATGTGCGGATTTTAAGCGGTTGCAGATTTGAGGGAGTCCTGTATTATAATTTTTCTTCAGCTGCTTCTACAGTTAATGTTAAAGTCTTGCAAAAGTTATGTTTAAGCCAAATGAATTTTAAAAAATAAAATTCGAACAATAGGATACTTAAACTACCCTAAAAACTTAAATTACAAAGATACATGGAAAATGCAAACCTTTAAAAAAGACTCAGATTTATTTCCATTTCATTCAAATGGAATGTAAGTTTTTAGATAAGTTTAAGTATCATATTGTTCAAATTTTATTTTTATTTCTTTAAGTTCAATTGGTTTAAACATATTTGTGGCAAAACTTTAACATTTACTGTAGAAGCAGCTGAAGAAAAATTCTAATATCTATCCCTTCTTGGGATTTTACAATGCATGAAATAAACGTGGTTTTTTGTTGTTGTTGTTGTTGTTGTTCTGCAAATTATGATTTTTTTAATATATCAAGTTTTATAACTACTGCAATTCAGAGGAACTTATTACAAAATTAATAGAGGATGTTATAATTAGGGTTTGATATATAGGGTATTGCATCAGAATTTGTCATGTAACTAAAATCCATAATAAAAACAAAAAAATCAAATTTAAATTTAGTTATCCAATTTTTCACTGGTAGTGGTCTCTATGAATGCAAAAGTAAATTGTGTTGCATGTTTGCTGGTTATTTATGCTACTATGAACGGCAATTCTGAAGCAATGAAACATTTCACCTCTAAACTGGGAAGGCCGGTGAGTGAATCAATTTCTTTTCTCCAGTCTCCGACAGAGGAGTTAATTATTGGTAATATTAAAGAAAGTTGAAATCTTTTTGAACTGCTTAAAAAACAAAACAAAACAAAACAAAACAAAAAACATAATAAATTTATCTTGTAATCAACACCATTACATTTTAAGTTGTCCTATCAGAGCCTAACACCATTTGTCAGTTTACAGGTGCATAAATGTCTGAATACTTGCATTACTAATAATTTAAAACATGAAAAGAGAGACACATCTGTAGTATGATATCATATATAAATAAAGTTTAATTAATTTGTTTTTATAATAAATATTAAAGTATTTTTAAAGCATAATTTTTCTTTTTTTTTTTTTTTTTTTTTCGTTGCAAGTAAAGTGTCAAACACTGGCTCATTTTGTGTCAGTTATTGGTTTTTCAAAATGGGGTTGTGTCAGTTACTGAAGTTATTCACCATATTTATGAAAAGCATTTATTTTTAATAATACAATATATAATTTTTCAAAATTTTGTTAACAGTAATTTTTAAATGTATCCCTACCATCCATTCAAAAAAAAAAAAAAAAGCATAGAATGGATTTAAAATTTTGTAATAGTGATTTGAACAATAATTTTTAATGTGTCTGTTACTGGGGGTTTCACCCTAAATCAAGTAATAAAGAAATTTAAACAGATTATTAATAAAACATAAATTTGTTTTTAATTCTTTTTTCCATTTTAAAATTTTAAACTATATGTATATATAATCAAAAGTTATTTTCTTTGTTGGAAAAGAAACTTGGTATTAGGCTGTCAAATATTCAGTATTCGGTTATTTGGCCACATCACTATTTGACCCATCCCTAATTACAAGTAACTTTGATTCATTACTGTTTATTGATTATTTTTTGATAAGGCAGGGGAAAGGGGGAGGGGGGTCGTTGGCACATTACAGTTACATAAAATATACTTTTGGAAGCCTTTGGCATGCGAATGTGAAAAGGTTTGCCATCCCTGAACTATTCATTATTTATAATTGCATTACATTTAACTATTCACTTTCACAATTTTAAACAATTATTTTTAATATCAACATTTTTATTAGTTTGTGGGCTAAACCTTAAAATTCAGGCACGCAACACCTGCTGAAATCCCAACCCCCAGGCATGTAAAATTGTTTTATGTTTTTTAATTTACGTATCCAAAGACTACATAAAATATTGGCATTAAAATATTATATAAAAATGGAAATGCTTGCAATTTATATATATATATATATATATTAACTTCCAATATATTTCAATTTAACTTAAAAAAATATACTGTTTATTCTACAAACAGAAATTTTTATGAGTTATAAATATATGTTTTCCGAAACTGAGATTATACACTGTGCTGTAAACGAGTGATGCTGCCCGCCACAAAATTGAATAATTTAAATTTAAATAGTTCTTTCTTTAAGTATCTCAATCAAAAAATTTAAACATAATATCACATTAGAATTTATAGTACATAGATAGACACATTCACACACAGATGGTGTTATATAGTAACAGAATATAAGAAAAAATACTAGGGATATAAAAAAAAATATATTTAAACTGAGTTGTAAATAATAAATAAAATAAAACAAAAGATTTTTTTTTCACTCATCATTACAGTTGAAGTACAAAGGTTTAATAAGAAAGAATAACACAAACCAAAACATTTTATTTCAATTTCTAATCGTTGTTTCTAATATTTACTATGTGGAAAAAAAAGTTGCTACTTCCAAAGAAAAAACAAATTCTGTTAACATAATTTGCACCTGGCTAACATAAAAATAGCACATTATTCATTTTTTATGCAAGCTGACAATTGTAAAATCAAATGCCCACAGACATATAAATTGGAAATTTATTTAATAACAACATTTATGGACTTTAACTGAAAATTTACCTTATTCAAAGTTAAATCCTGTTTGAAAAGAGTTGAGTCCTGCTGAGTCCACCTTTTATTCAATCAATAATGATATATATCCACAAAACAGTTGTTTTTCCAAAGACAAGAAGCTTGTATCTACTGGGTGAAAAAGAAGGGAAAAAAATGAGTGGATCCAGTATAATCTTATTTTAAAGCAATTTTAAAATGCATGAATTTTGCAAATATTGTGATTACTTTAACTCATACACACGCACATAAAACAATAACAACATTAGATTAATTTGTTTTCTTCTCTGATCGAGAATCAAGCATAGATCAATTGTCTTGTTCACAAAAGAAATTAGCACCTGATAAATATGCTTTCCACAACCAATGTTTTATGTGCATTGTACTATAAAAGAACATAGCTACTCTGTAATGTAAAGATAGTGTTGACTCCAAGCCAATTTGGCAGGAGTCGGCAGCCCTTTATGCACCTAGTGGCTCATTTTAATTATTTTATATCTATTGATTATAAGAAATATTAATTCAATTATTTGGTTGCAGGGAAGTAACGTGAAATATATCAGATGCATGAAAAAAAATCAAGATACTCATCCATCAATCTATCGCATAAAAAAAAAAAAAAAACCTTGAGAGTTTTGCCAGTAAGTCAAAGGGAAAAATTCAGAAATTCACCAACTGTTCATGTAAAAGAAAATCATGAAATTTGTGGATTAGTCGCAAATTTGCGAATTTCACCAATCGGTCATAAGGAAATAAAAAAACCACAAAATTTGTCAACTGGTAGAGATACAATATTGTGAAATTCATCAATTGGTTGCAAAAAAAAAAAAAAAAAAAAAGCGAAAATTATCATTTAATGGTCAGAAAAAATCGCGAGATTTGCCAGTCGATCCTCAGAAAAAAATTGAGAAATACTTCAGTTGGTTGCTTTAAAATATTGTGAAATTTGCCAATCTGTCACGGGAAAAAAATCATGAAATTCATCAGTCTATCATTAGAAATATTGAAGAATCAGGGGTCGATCCAGACAAAATTTGGGGCCTATTTAGGGCCCCTTCACAAAAATTAATTTAATAAAATGGGCCCCTTCACAAAAATAAATTTAATAAAATGGGCCCCTTCACAAAATTCCTTTTAATAAAATAGACCCTCTACGTAACATTCTTTTTCATAAAAAATGTTTTAAAATGTGTAATTTGTAAATAAAACCATGTCATGAAAAACAAAAACTTTAGCAAAGGGATTTAAAGAATGTTTTTGTTCATAAATTCTTGGTTCGAATTTTAGAACTGGATTTCAACTTTCGTTACAAAATGTTATTTTTCACAAAATGGGCCCCAAGAATAAAAATCTGCATCGACCCATGAAAATTCATCAGTTATTTGTAGAAAAAAAAAAGAGAGATTGATCGATAGGTCGTGGGGAAAATCACAAAATTCGTCAGTTGATCAGGGTGTAAGGGGACGGATCACAAAACTCAATCAGTCACAGAAAAATATCACAAAATTCTACTGATAAAATGGGACTTTAAACCAGTTCAATTTTTTTTTCTTTTTGACGAGCTATAAGAGTGTCGTTTTGAAAACAGTATAGCCTTTTTTAAAAATTACCACCCGATGACTTTTTTTTACTAGAATCAACACCAACAGATGCCACCACTTACTCTTGTTATATAATAACAATCATATGTAACTTGAGTCATGAATTTAATACTCTTTAGAAAGGGGTTATGAAAATATTGAAATAAATTATCTGCAATAAAAAACACATGAGTGACATAACTTTACTTAATTACTTGATTGTTTATTTAATTACTAATAATGATAATGTTGTTTAAAAAAATATATATTAAAACTTTCTTTTAATTGCATTAAAGGCTTATAATGCTTGCCAGGGTTCGTAAATATCATGACATTTTCGAAAATATCAAAAATATCCGATATTTTCGATATATATCTGATATCTACAAAGCAGCCAACTTATCGCTGATAATAAATGTTTTTGAGCATAATATAGATTAGAAACTAAAATATATTGCACTTAACATGAAAACTTAATCAAAGAATAATATAAAAATGCATTTTTTTTTTTTTTTTTTTTCACTTAGAACAAAATTGAAGATGAAATAATTGAAAACAGTAACAATTTGATTTATACACTTATAAAAAAACTAACTATAGGATTCAGTGTCAAGACCAAGTATAAAAAAATTAGATATTTTCAAAACAAAATTTTAAATACAAAAAAGGTTTTTTTAATTGAAAAATTTTAATATAAATGTAAGTATAAAATGTTTTATTTCATATTTCCTAACATGCTGTATAGTTCAAACTCAACTGAACCAAAATTTGAAAAAAGATTTTTTTCTAATGAAGCTGTATATAATTGCTTATTTAAATTAATCAGTTTATCTTACAATGGTTGGTCTGAATTATGTCCCACATAATTATTAGTTCAACATTTAATAAAAAAAAATGCTTCAAATCGAAAGTTTGAAAAATATATTTGTTCTCTTTTTTGGCTAAAAAAGATACATCCAGAAGAGACTTCTTTATCTACAGATTCACAGTCAATAACAGTTGAAAATTTACTTAATTTACACTGAAATATTACAAATTACGACTGAAAATATCAAAAATATCTTGTGCACATTCATATTTTGAAAATAAATATCAAATGCAGAAAATATGAAACATCTTGATATACTGAAAATAAATATCAAGTAATATGAAAATATCAAAGATCTTGATATTTTGAAAATAAATATCAATTAATATGAAAATATCAAAGATCTTGATATTTTGAAAATAAATATTGGATATATATCCATTGATATACATCAACGAACCCTGGCTGTATATAAATGATTATCAAAATTACATTTTATCTTTCAATGGCTGTTCTGAATTGACTGTCTAACATAATTATTAGTTCTACATTTAAAAATAAAAGTTTGAAACATAAAGCTTGGAAAAGATTCGTTTTCTTCTTTTCCTAAAAAAGTCAATGCCAGAGGCAAAAGTTCATTATCTACAGAATGACACAGTCAATAACAGGTGAAAATTTCATTTACACTTGGTTTGAATGTGAAAAATATCAAAATTACCTTGCACGGTGATATTTTGAAAATAAATATCAATATACAAACTATCAAACATCTTGATATTTTGAAAATAAATGTAAAGAATTTGAAAATATCGAAAATATCAAAAATCTTGATATTTTAAAAATAAATATCGGATATATATCATGATATATATCCATCGATATATATCAACGAACCCTGAATGCTTCATAACATAAAATTACATTATTACACCATTACATTATTCATTATTACGAGAATGAATCACCAATCAACCAGGATTTATCACAACATTATAAAGCACATATGACATTAAAATAACATTAAGATGTTTTTAACTATAACATTTGGTGACACATATGGCCCATAATGTGACAGATAATATCAGGGCCGAAACTAGTCTTTTTTGCCTAGGTTCGCCTAGAGCAAACATGGATTTTGGCACCCCTCCCCCTCATGCACAATAAAAATTATCGACCGCAGGTAACCTATGCAAAAAAAAAATATAATTTAATAACAATTAAAATGCTAGCAAGATATATCTAAACAATGCTCCCATAGGATTAACATTATCTTGAGCATTTAGAGCCTACACTAGTCACACGTAGAAGTTTGTAATGCTAATATCAAACCTCTGGGAACATATTTTTTAAAATTTCTAAATTGCATATTAATAGTTTTAAATGATTTTTTGTCTTGCTTAGAATAGCTGAGGATTCAATTCTAACCGGGCTAGTGTTTACTTTTTCAATTTTGGTTGTAGATTTTTATATATATATATATATATATATATATATATAAA
Source organism: Maratus speciosus (assembly GCA_963932465.1). Lineage (NCBI taxonomy): Eukaryota > Metazoa > Arthropoda > Arachnida > Araneae > Salticidae > Maratus > Maratus speciosus. Next base: position 22,029,507 of record OZ010787.1, read on the forward strand.
GTTACTTTCACAAATTTGAAAACAATGCTTCCATAGGTTTAACATCAGCTTGCAAGTTTCTTTGTATTTCATATATATGTATATATATATCATCAAAGCATAATATGCTTATAAATGTATTTTACATCGCAAAACATTTCAAATCCTCATTTTCAAGAAAATTGACCATTCAGTCTTAGAAAAAAATTGTGAAATTTGCACTCAATGGCTGAAAAAAAAAAAAATCGCCAAATTCTTCATTTAAAAAGATTGTGAAATGACAACTGGTCGTATGAAAAACTCGTGCAATTCGTCAGTTTATCATGGAGAACAAATCATGAAATTCTTCAGCCTGTTGTGGGAAAACACAAAATTCAACAAACAGTTGCGGGAAAAAAATCCACGATTTTCGCCAATCAGTTGCAGATAAAAACCGTGAAATTTGTCAGTGCACCAAGGAAGAAAACTGCGAAAGAAACCCACGATTTTCTCTAATCGGTCTCAAGAAAAAGCCTCAGAATTTGCCTATGATACAAGAAAAAAAAATCGGGAATTTCGCAAATCGGTTGCGGTTTAAAAGATCGTGAAAATCGTCAGTAGATCGTCGGAAGAAACTACAAAATTCATAGATCAGTAGCGGAAAAAACTCATGATTTTCTCTAAGTGGTCTCAAGAAAAAGCCACAAAAATTTGCCTATTGATTCAATAAAAATATTGTGAAATTTTAAAATTGGTCACAGGTAAAAAAAAAAAAAAAAAGAAAAAGAAAATGTCAGCAGATTGTCAGGAAAAATCGGAAATTCATTGATCAGTCGTACACCCCCCCCCCCCCCCCCCTCTTTCGAGATTTGGCCGATGAGTCGCAAAAAAGCGACGAAGTTTTCCAATTGACTGAAAGAAAGTATTGCGGAATTCACTGATCTTTCGTGGGTAGATTGCAAAATTAGTCGATCAGTTGCACTCACAAAACAAAAAAACAAACAAAACAACAACAACAAAAAAAAAACGAGATTTTTACCAATTGTTCGCAAGAAAAAGCAAAAAATTGCTAATCAGTAGAAAGAAACTATTGTAAAATTCATCAGTGTCTGTCAGAAAAGCTGCAAAATTCGTTGATCAGTAGCAGAGAAAATGTATGATTTTCTAAAATTGGTTGCAAGAAGCTGCGGCAAAATTTGCTTATCGGTACAAGGAAATTTTTTCAAAATTCCCCAATCTGTCGCGAAAACGGGCAGTGAAAATCATCAAAAATTGTAAATTCACCGACCAGTCATGGAAAAATCCACAATTTTTGCCAATCGGTCGCAAAAAACCTGACAAAGTTTGCCAATAAGTAGAAAGTAAATATCGCAAAATTTGCCCATCGGTCGTGGCTAAAAAATTGCAAAATCCTTTAGTTGATCTTTTAAACAAATCAGAAATTTGTTGATTCAATCAGTCGCAAGAAAAAGAGAAAAAAAATGCAAATCGATAAAAAGAAAATATAATGAAATTCGAATCAGTCACGTGTAAAAAAAAATTGTCAGAAAAATCACAAAATTCTTTGATCAGTCATGAAAAAAACAATGATTGTTTCCAATCTGTAGCAAGAAAAAGTTGAAACATTTGCCATTCAGTTGTTGGTAAAAAATATGAAATTCATGGATCAGTCATGTGAAAAAAAAATACGATTTTTACCAAACGGTCAAAGAAAAATATTGCAAAATTCACCCACGAGTTGCAGTTAAAAATCGTGAAATTTGTCAGTGAATTGTAAAAAATATCTCGAAATTCTTCAACCAGTTGTGGGAAAAAAAGTCGCAAAATTTGATGATTGGGTCCGAGAAAAAAACGTCAAATTTGCCAGTTGACAGAGGGAAAATTCTGAAATATTGCAAAAATAAATTGATTGTCGGAAAAAACAGTGAAATTCATCATTTGACCACAGTAAAATCACAAAATTTGCCAAGTTTCTTTCGGTTGAGTATGTCAGCGTTTTACAAAATTTATTTTGCATTCCTATAAAAGATGCCATTGCACTTCTTCATGCATTAAGAAAATCTCCCGGCGACTTTCTTTTTTAAAATTCCCACAGAACATTTTTGTTCAGATGAAGTTTGTTGCAAAACATTGCAAAGTATTCTGCTTTGGGGATGTATACATTTTTGTATGAAACGACAAACAAAATCTTCATTTGGTCCCCCCCCCCTTCGCCTTTCATTCTGGCACCCGGAGCACATACTCCATCTGCTTCTCTGTACCCCCCTAGTTTCAGCCCTATATAATATAAATATGATATAAAATGTATAAATGGCATCCAAGAAGTAAATAATATGCATATAATGATACATATAAGGCACATATATACGTGCATTAGTAGTACTGTTTCTTTTAGGCCATCATTTTAAGGGCACAGCACCCTGCTTATTTCAAAATTGGCAAAATGCATCCTGTCCTTTTTAAAAATTGTGAAATGAACCTTCAATTGTATCTAGAACATACTAGTAAAAAGTTTCCTCATACATTTTTCATGCACACAATAATATAACAATTTATGTTGTTCAGCAAAATAATTCAGACTTTCTTTTAAAATTATTAGTATTAAGTAAATAAGTTCACATTACAATATGATAATGAATGAATAACATTTGAGTAATGATCTTTCATTAGAGCACTAGAAAGTTTAAAATATAAAAAGTTTGGTGTCTTAGTAAGAACTCGATATTACATAAATTTAAATCAGTCAAAAAAAGAAGTTGCTATCAAATGGGAAATTTTTTGAAATTGCGTACTTGCAACACATAATATATTAATTGTCAAAGAATTTTTTTTAAATATGCCCCTAAATCAATGTAAAATTCGTTTCAACCCAATAAATGTTTTTTTTAGTTTTTATAAAACTGCATTATGACCGAGAAAAATCATGTAAACAAAGCATTCTTATTTACGTAATCAAACGCTGATCTCTCCTATCAAAAAGACCAGACTAAAGTCAAAACTATTGATAAACCAAATAAATAACAAAACACAGAATCGTGACAGAAATGTTTTATGTAAAGTATGCACACAAACACAATAAATCTAGAAAACAAAGTCAATTTACTTACCTGCATTCACACTCATTTTCACTATTTCCTCAAGGCTTTGATTTCCGCGATGAGATAAACAAATCTTCCACACGTTGATTGATTGAAGCGGAGCTTAACTCCACAAAGTGATATTCTGGTAAAAATAAATAATGCATTACATTCTTTAGTTGTTGAAAGCTGTATAAAAAAATAATAAAACAAACAAAAATAAATAATACAAGTTTCGGTCAATGACGCCTGAGTCTGTATATGCCGCCATTTTAAGATGGCGGTTGATAGGTTAAGTTTTTGTCCAGATTATGTCCGTACATGGCGAGGTCAGGTTTTTGTCCCGGAATTAACGAAAATTAGATTAGTACTGTTTCCATCCAGTTTAAGTTATAAAAACAGAAAACTGGACAAACAGGTGGAGGTTTAGTTTAGAAGTTGACGAAAATTGGATTAGTTGCGTTTTCATCCAATTTATGTTCTTAAACTGGTGTCCATATTTTGTAGTTATTTCGGAGTTACGTCTATGTCAAACATTCAACAAATTCTGAACGTATTTTAGCTGGCTGTATACGTCCAAATTACATATATAGACGTATTTCGGAAATGGTAGATGAAAACTGAATATAATCTGGACGTATGTGTTGTGTGGGTATAAATGATTCAATTGTAAACAAATTCTTAGGCAGTATTTATTCCCATGATAAATTGTTTAAAACCTATACTGGATACATTGTAAGGGATTTTGTAAGATTTTACCCGAAATTAAATATAAACAAATATATTAAAAATATTTACAAAATCATGCTGTGCAAAAGCTCCTCTCTAATGGTCATAAAAAGACATTGTAATATGATTATTTTAAATATTTTATAATATTATCATTATATTTTCTCATGTAAAAGATATTTTTACATGAAGAAGATGTTGAGTCTCCATGTTTTCTTACCACCTTATCGACGAAAACTTATTTTCTTTTTTCAGATTTTACATAGTTCTATCACATCTCATTATCATTTATAGAATTAAAACAATTAAAAGCTATACTTGTCTGGCTATATTCTGCTTACGTTCCTTGGTCTTAGAATTTAAAAGTTGTTTGGCACCATTTTTTATGTTAGAAAGCTCCGTCCTTTTTTTCCGTCAAATTAAAAATGTTTCCCGGTTAATCCCAGAATTTATAACATTTTCCTGCGATTACATAAAACAACAAATTCTGCTCAGAAATCGGGCTACAACTTTACGCAGTCTAATATGTTATGTATATTGATTATTCTCCAATTTATCCTACTCTTAATCATAATTTAAATTGTAAAACAACACGTAACAAGCGTGGAAAGGGTTCTTTAGCAGTAGTAGTTTCCAAAAAATACATCACTAAGCAAATAAATAATCTTCAAAGAAACTATTTAAAGAATTATAACTGGTTATTAATTCAAAAAGTCCTTCCGGCCAGTGCCGGGAGGAAGAGGTAGCTTTCATATTCCTTATTTTAAAAAAGCCAACTTATATTATTCAAACACACGAAGCTCAATTTAGTGGAAGCCGAATATAGGAGATTCAATACTAAATCATTATGAATGAGAATTTCGCGAAATTAGTCAGCTTTATCCAAGCTGCTTTTATTTAAAGTAACTTATATTTGGCTGCCAAATTCGGCGATTTCTTAAAGTGCCTGCCATTTTAAGACAACATGGTGGATGAGGCTAACCAGTGAACTTGGTCGAGACCTTAGTAATTGCTGTGCACATGCTCACTCACATCGGAATCGGTTGATATATACGAGTGCTGTCGCAGGCAAAAAATCAGATTTATCAAAATGTCACCCACATTAGAAATTGAAACTGCTATATCTGAGCAATTTTTTAAGATAAAGAAAAACAAAACATGCTCCTGAATCCTTATATCAAGGTCAAATACTTAAGAAAGAAACATTTTTCAATTTCTAATTTTTTTGCACTTCACTTTAAATATAATTTTTTTTTAATTTAATGGCCGCCATTTTGAAGCAAGATGGCTGATGAAGCTGGCCAGCGAACTTGGTCGAGATATTGATGTATACTATCCACATGCCTTCTTCCATAGAAATAGGCGAATACGTGTGTTATCGCGTGACAAATACAAGATCGTATCAAAGTGTTAGCTATGCTAGAAATTCAAAGTGCTATAATTCAACCACTTTTTAAGATATAAACAAAAGAACAAATTTTCAGAAACAAAAACTGCTCCAGAATCTTTGTTTCAAGGCCAAACACATAAAAAAAATCTTTTTCATTTTCCAATTTTTTAATACCTCATTTTAAATTTTAAATTAATTTCTTTTTAAATGGCAAACCTTTTGAAACAAGATGGCGAATGAAGCTGGCCAACGAACTCGGTCGAGACATTGGTATGTACTATGTACAGACCAAGTTACATCCAAATCTGTTCATAAATACGCCTGTTATCGCGTGACAAATATCAGGTCGTTTTAAAATGTCAGCCACAATAGAAATTCAAAATGCTATAACTCAGCCATTTTTTTAGATATAGACGAAACAAAACCTATTCCGGAATCTTTGTATTAAGGTCAAACACATACGAAAGAAATCTTTTTCATTTTCCAATTTTTTGGTATCTCATTTAAAATTTTTAAAAATTTTTAAATGGCCGCCATTTTGAAACAAGATGGCGGATGAAGCTGGCCAACGAACTCGGTCGAGATATTTGGATGTACTATGTACACACAAGGTACATCCAAATCGGTTCATAAATACGCCTGTTATCACGTGACAAAAATCAGGACGTTTCAAAATGTCAGACACGCTAGAAATTCAAAATGCTATAACTCAGCCATTTTTTAAGATATAGACGAATCAAAAACTGCTCCCGAATCTTTTTATCAAGGTCAAACACATAAGAAAAAAATATTTTTTCAATTTTCAATTTTTTGGTACCACATTTCAAATTTAAATTTTTCTTAAAAATTTAAATGGCCGCCATTGTAAAACAAGATGGCGGATGAAGCTGGCCAACGAACTCGGTCGAGACATTTTAATGTACTATGTATAAACGAAGTTACATCCAAATCGGTTCATAAACACGCCTTTTATCGCGTGACAAAATTCAGGACGTTTCAAAATGTCAGCCACGCTAGAAATTCAAAATGCTATAACTCAGCCATTTTTTAAGATATAGACGAAACAAAAACTGCTTCGGAATCTTTGTATAAAGGTCAAATACATAAGAAAAAAATATTTTTCCATTTTCTGTTTTTTGGTACAACATTTCAAATTTTAAATATTTTTAAAAATTTTAAATAGCCGCCATTTTGAAACAAAATGGCGGATGAAGCTGGCCAACGATCTCGGTCGAGACATTGCTATGTACTATGTATAAACGAAGTTACATCCAAATCGGTTCATAAACACGCCTTTTATCGCGTGACAAAATTCAGGACGTTTCAAAAAATCAGCCACGCTAGAAATTCAAAATACTATAACTCAGCCATTTTTTAAGATATAGACGAAACAAAAACTGCTTCGGAATCTTTGTATAAAGGTCAAATACATAAAAAAAAATATTTTTCCATTTTCTGTTTTTTGGTACAACATTTCAAATTTTAAATATTTTTAAAAATTTTAAATGGCCGCCATTTTGAAACAAAATGGCGGATGAAGCTGGCCAACGAACTCGGTCGAGACATTGGTATGTACTATGTACACACCGAATTACATCCAAATCGGTTCATAAATACGAGAGTTACAGTGTGACACAGGTCAGATATATATATATATATATATATATTGAATGTCAACAATTCATTTTGATTTATTTTTTCCTTAAGGTATCTTATATATATTTTTATATATTCCCAGGTCGCTAAATTATTTAGCAATCTTTTAAATATTATACGCTTAGATCATTGCTGCAATTAGCGCACTATCTATGTGTATTATCAATATGATTTCTACCATGTAGTTATCTGATACCTATTTTAGGATTCCATTAATTTTTTCATTCCTAACATTGCAACGATTTATTTAATGTTTTTTTTAATTTTCTAGTTATGATTTTATCTGATTCTTCCATTTCATATTATTTGTTTCTATTCTGCTTTCATTTTTAATCAATTCACTTGATTTTTAGTGGTTGTTCGGGCACAGGGGAAAATAATTTTTAGCTTTAGCTTATTTTTCCCACAGAAAACATCCATTTTGCTTATATCATTGAATTCTGTGCCCTTGATAACGTAATTCAATGTATAAGCTTTTCAATTTTTGTCGGTGTCCACTTTTTTCTTTTTTCTTCCATAATAATTCTTATAATATTTTTTTTTTTAAATACTTACAGCTTTCATTCATAAAAATTGACGGTGGTAGGTTATGTTTAATTAATGGTTATATATATATATATATATATATATATATATATATATATATATATATGGATATATATATATATATATATATATATATATATATATATGGATATATATATATATATATATATATATATATGTATATATATATATATATATATCAATTTTGAACGGAGGGTGGTTTCGGGGTCTGGGTTTTTTGAAATCGCTTTCCTCCGAACGGCTGCAATAGGTAGCTTTTTGTAATGAAAGCAACCTAAAATACATATCTGCTATTAAAAAGAAACAGACTGTACACAATTAAATGTATTTCTTAGTAAATTTGTTTCTAAACATTTTTTCTGATATTTTTTTTATCTCATTTTGACTAGAGTTAATCTTTTAAATATTAATTTACAAAAAAAACCATAAAATTCAAAACACGAATACTCAAATACTAATAACTTTTTCAAATCAAATATTTAATAAAATTAATATCAATTCTATAATTAATGATAAAAACTGTTATTTTCCTATTAAAAATCTTCAAATATCAAAAACCTTTAAATATCCGAATACAATCGGTAGAAAGATTTTTAACTACAATACATTTTCAAAAAATACATCTGCATCAAGTACTTTTCCGTGTAAATGCAATGACCCCACTCTAAATAATACATAAACAATGATCATGGACATATAATCAATGGAAATTTTAATATTGTTAATGACTTTATATTAAAAAAAAACTAATGGGTTATGGTACTAAATGTAGACTTCTATCTCAATTTAATGTAAAATCTATTTTAAAACAGTTTACATATGATATAGATATTTTTATATATAAAATTTCAATTTCTTACAATAAACTAATTGAATATTTTAATCAATGGAAAATAGTAGTTATTGCAAAATTAACTAGGGCTTTAAAATATAATATTTCCGATCTGGTTACTATTAACATAAAGCATTTTTTCCAACAAATTACTAAATTACAAAAAAAAAAAAAAAAAAAAAAAAAAAAAAAAAACTACGTTATTACATATGTAGACAAATCTCCTAATAACTATGCAATCACATGTAAATCTTATTATCACCAACTTCTTACATCCTGTATTTCTTCTAAATCTTTTTAAAAAACTAATGAAAATGTAGTAGTAAATAATCGTAAAATTCAAAGTTATTATGAACTATTAAATATTATATCTACTAACTTTAATTATCCTTACTTAGTTCTTATTCCCAAATTTCATAAGAAACCAATTAAATTTAGGACTGTAACTATAGGATGCAATACATATAATAATATAGCCAATAAACTTCTATTAAAAATTCTTAATCAAATATATATACTGACAACAACCAACTATCAACTGGTCAATATTATGAAAAATCTTAAAGGTGTAAATAATATAACGACATGTGACTTCAAAGATCTTTTTAATAATATTGATTTATTAGATTTACATAATATTATAAATGCATTATTTAAAAAGTATCATCATAAACTAGATTTACCATTTAATATCGATACAGCTTATTTTAAATCTTTAACAAACTTCATAATCTATAATAATTATATCTTGCAACATAACACATTATATTTACAGCACGTCGGTATAACAAAAGGAGGTTATACATCCAGTTTATTATCAGACTTATACTTATATCACTATGAACGTACTTTTACTAATAATAATCTGCATTTATATCGTGATATTTATGACATAATTTTAATTGCCACTGATCAAACTGATATTTCTCAATTTCTAGTAGATTATCCCAGTAATTTTGAATTAACGGAAAACCTCTTATCTAACAATACAATTAACTTCTTAGATCTTAAATGTATAATAATAGACAACAAAATAACAGATCTGTATGATAACCGTAAAGAATTTAAATTCAAAGTTAATACATTTATTAATTTTAAATCTTGCCTTCATAAGTCTGTATATCGTAATATAATCCTTAATCATTTATATAGAATAAATATTTATGTTCCTCACATCTAATTAACAATATTATTAAAAAACTAATTTATGATGCATTAAATCATGGTTTTCCAAAAAAATTCATATATTTTTAAATAAACAATTAGTACTTCAATGATCTTAAAAAACAAATTAACACATGTGTAAACAAAATTACAAAAAAAATATTATAGGACGGATGGGTGAGTAGATGTTAGAGTACGGAGGAGGGTGGCGTTGTCTGGATAATACGCAATGGTTAATTTAAAAAAAGGGGGGGGGGCATTTGATTTATATACGTTGCTAATACACATTTCATAATGGATGTTGATTCGATGCTTTTATATGTATAATGGTATAGTTATATTTATATATTCATTTTAATTTTTTTCATCTTCATTAATATTTAATAAAGTTTACGATTAACTTGTAATTCATTTTTAGTCTACTCAGGACAATATCATATCAATTTCTATTAGTATACCATCTTAATAGAGAATAATATGCATAATCAGTTTATTTGATATAACTCTTGCTATGACAGTATATATTAAAATTCGGTTATTTGTTATTTATTATTCCTATATCCTTTTTAATCTTGTTTCATTTTGAACTTAATTAGTGTTCATAGATTATTACTCGGTTTTCTGTGTATGGTAGTCCCAAATTCATATTTTTTAGCTTTTTATGGCTAATATGAAAATAAACCACACACATTATTTGTGAACTTTAGACATTTGGGAACTGCAGATTCTGACTAAGTTCTACAAATATCCTTTTATCATTTCCTATTCATTTTATTAATTTAATTATTTTTTATGTTTGATGGTAATACTTGGTGTTTTTTAAGTGTCACATTTATATATATTTATTATATATAATTTATTTTATATGTTTTAGCATATTGCTATATATTATTATCAATGCTATAAAATTATTTAAATTATCCGTATAGATTAATTGGGTTTGGTAGCAGAATATATTGTGTGCATTATGGGCTGTTTATATTCTAATAATATGTTATTACATCTGTTATGTTAAATTTCATTATAAATATGTTTATATATGTCTTTATGATACATAGTATCCTAGAAATAATAATTGTGGTTAATCTAATAACATTTATCTTTATTTAATATTTTTATTAATAATAATATATAATATGATATTTTTTATTTATTGGGATATGTTGGGTAAAACAGATGGTAAAATTTGCAAGCATTAGCTTCAATACGGTTACTATGATTCCTTTATTTAAATACATGGTATTTTTAATTAATAGGGATATAGTATCCATTTCAGTACAACTAGATATAATTATATATATGGACAGTTAAATGAATAATAATAATTATATAATTGGATCCAGTGTTGCCAGTGGGCTACTTTTTTTAAATTCTGATTTCTTGATTGGCGCCACTTTTTTGAAATATTAAAACCCGCCTTATTTAATGACATACTAATTAAGTCGAAAACAATGGGAAATTTACCACTTCAGAAAAGTGGTGATAATTAAGAAATCTGAATTTTAAAAAAGTATCCCATTAGCAACTCTGATTGGATCAAGAATGTCAAAAACAGTATGGCGAGAAGAGGAATGAAGTAAGCATTAATTCATTTATTAAATTAATGAAATTTTTGAATGTCTTTTATCTATATTTTTATTCTCTTTTAACTATTTGATATTGTAAAAAGTAAACATAGCTTAAGTAATTAGATCAAAATACTTTCAATTTTGTCAAAATACTTTCATTTTAGCATAATAGATTGCAGTACTAAAAATTAGTTTGTATTATGTCTATGACTTTTCATATTTGTAATATTCTTTCACCTTTCTTTAAACACTAGGTGGCACTTATGCTCGTTAATGGGTATAATGTAAATTAATAGTTTTGGGTATTTTTTACTTTAGTTTAGTCATTGTAAAAGTGTTAATAGGTATTTTAAATACTAATATTGTAATGATTTTCTATTTATATTAATTAATTGTATTTATCAAGTTATTTCAAAATGGATTAACTGCAATCATTATGTATTAATGTCTGTGTTATCTTAACTGCAAAAGTAACCTTAAAGTTATAGCGGTAATGATTAACATGTGCTGGTGTATATTTGGATTAAATAAAAATGGGGTTAATTTAGGTAGGCTGTGTAATATTACTATATTTCATTATTATAAATTAATTATTTAAAGGTTGTATTGATTTTTCCATTTCATGGTATTTAATATTATTCTGTTTTCATCTTGCATCTATTCTTTTGGTCATGTAGTCGTTTGGGTACAGGGGGGGGGGGGGGATTTCAGCCTATAGCTTTTTTTCTCCACAGAAAACGACTATTTTTGCTTATACATTTAAATTCTGTACCCTTGATAACGTAATTCAATATATAAGTTTTCAATTATTTTTATCGGTATCCATATTTTTCTTTTTTCTTCCATATTAATACTCGTAAGATAGTACTTTTGGTGTCCATGTTATGTTTGTTGGGGGGTAATGTATTTGTTAGTGTCATTTCATTCAGAATATCACAGTTTTTGTTGGTGGTCGGTAATGTTCATTTAATGGTTATGTATATATATATATATATGTATATATATATATATATATATATATATATATATATATATATATATATATATATATATATACACTGGTGTCCAAAATTAAGGACCAGTCACAAAATGCTAATTTTTAAGTAAGCGAATACTCAAAAGGAAATAATATAATTCAAATAATTACTATACCTACAGCACAGCTAGTCCATATAGCATCTCATTCATGTCACACACGGTCACAAGTGTCACAGTCACTACGGTGAAGCAAAAAAATAGGAAATTCCACACGTCTTATTATGAGTCACAAATTATCACTATATGTGACTCCATCGAGACGTCAATGTGACTGCTGCTTTGTGACGAGTCACCAGATGACTTTACAATGTAGTTACATTGTGACTCTCATGTGACTGTCATTTTTAGACTCAATTTCAAAGTCATCATGAACGTTGCATTATGATAAGTCACCAAATAATATCACATTATAGTCACATGGTGACTTTTTACAAAAGAGCACAATGGTGGCTTCACAGTAGTCTACCTGCACCTGAAAGTCATCATGTGACTTTAATGTGACATTATTTGATAACTTATCACAATGCAGCGTTCACGATGACTTTAAAATTGAGTCTGCAGATGACGGTCACGTGAGAGTCACAATGTAACTAAATTGTAAAGTCACATAGTGACTCGTCAGAAAGCAACAGTCACAGTGACGTCTCAGTGGAGTCACATATAGTGATCATTTGAGAATCATAATGAGATGTATGGAATTTCCTATTTTTTTTTCTTCACATTAGTGACTGTGACACTTGTGACCATGCGTGGCATGAATGAGATGTTATATGGACTAGCTGTTCTGTAGAGATAGGAATTATTCGAATTATTTTGTGATCGGTCCTTAATTTTGGACACCAGTGTATATGTGTGTGCGCTTTGATTTTTCTTTTTGGAATAAGCAACAGGCAGTGATGGGAAATGACAATAGACCTGTTTTTCAACTTATGGTGAAATAATTCTTTGTACTAATCAGCTGGCATACTTTCGTGCTTTCTATATTGCACAATACAGATCAAGACACCAATTATTGTTCCACGTCTGTAATGAGTGTCATTTCTAAAACGCATAATATATATATATATATATATATATATATATATATATATATATTAATTCCTAGTTCTAAAGTAATAATCCATTTCTATTTCTATTGAGCTATTTAAGTAGGCAATTTCCTTTCTATTTTCATCCAGTTTAAATATAATAGTATATCTGACATTGACTTTCTATCTATATTTAAACAGTTCTCTAAAAATACCTCATTCATTCATAATTACTTTTGATTTCTATTTCTGATTTTGGAAAGAGTAAGTGAGAGTAACCAAGAATGATAAATTGTTTCTGCGGATAGGGTGAAATATTTCTCTTTTGGAATTAAAGCATGTACTTTAATTTTGTTTGCATTCGAGATTTCTATTTGCACTCCATTCTATCTGCATACAATTTAACAGTTTTATTATTGTTCCTTGTATATAAAAAAGCTCGTTTCTGATATGTTTAAGATACCATGAATGTGTATTACTTGGACCTTGGCGTGCTATTTCGATTAAAAAAACAAGTGTTTTAAGTCAGCCTCGGAAGTACTGTGTTGATAGTACTGACGTCTTTTACCAATCCTCTTCTATTAACACAGTACACCCAAGACTGATTCTAAATATTTTTGTAAAATATTTTTTAATAATTCAGATATATCATTCCTATTTCTATCGAGATTTAAATAGACAATTTCATTTATATTTTAATACAATTCAAAACTCTTTGTCTGTCATTGACTTTCTATTACCATTTTGACACAATTCAAAACTCCAATAGTCCGTATGGCATTGATTTTCTATCTCTATTTGAATAGTTCTCGAAATATTTATTTACTCATAGTTAATTTCGAGTTCTATTGAGTTAATTATGTGTTCTAGAACTCATCATATTTAGGTATTGCCGAATAATCAAATGACAGTGATTGAGAATGATGTATTTTTTTCTCTTTGTATGCTGACAAGGCTCTTTAGTTCTATTTGTATTCCGAAATATAGTTCAACAGTCCGAATATTGTTTCTTTTTTCCATAATAAGTGACTTTTCTAAAACAATTGATATATATTAATTCACGAGTTCTTGCTTAACACAAACAATTCGAAATACTTATTTTTACTTCCAGTGATCTCTTTCAGTTGACCAAGGTTTTCGTGAATTCTACGTGTTATTGAGGATACATGCATTAAAATTACGTTAAAAACATCTAATTAATTTAGATATGAATTGGGCTGTTGTTTACGATATAAAATTTACTTACTTGCATAAATTAAAGATTTTCTCTCATTATTTCTTCTCGAGTTTTGCGTAAAAATCATATGTGTAAAAATATGTGTAATATGTTCTAAAAATTCATTTAAAATTTCCCTGAAATGTTACTGAGAGATTGCAAAAATTATCAATTTTAGATTTCTACATCTTTTAACTAATGTCGAGTTACAATGTCCATTTGCTTTATTCAAATATTCCTCCAAATGTATCTTTCTGCAGAAAAAATACGTAGCAATTAATCGCCCCACCAGTGACCAAGAGGTTCTGCTCTCGAAAGCAGGAAGACGGGGGGTGCTGGGTTCGATCCCAATCGCGCCCGTCGGCCTAATCGTTCGGAGTTTTCGTGGTTTTCATCGAAGCTTGGTTTTCTAAGCGTAAATACGGGTTAGGTTCCCTTAGAAAGACCCCCCACGAAGGGCACTCCCCCCGCCCCCTTTGGGCCTATATCCCTCGTGCTGATAATTGGCCGTCATAAACACAACAAACCAACCGTAGCAAGTAATCTTTTAGCGAGCGCGCTGTCGCTAATTTTATAAAAAACGGGATGTTTTAGAGACTTTAATCTCACAAGTGGCAACGAATTTAAAATATATTTAGTACTGATATGTCTAATTTCTGTTCTAAGATTTCTCTTATTTCCGTTATGAAATATATTGCATTTTTAACAGCATAATTACTGAGCACAAAGAAAAAGACACGCACATGTTCACACTAGAAATTTAAAGGCACCATCTAAACGGTTAGCCCTTAAATGTGCGATTTTTTATTTTGTTGCGAAACAATTATATATCCCAAGCAGTAAATAATTCCTGGCCGAACCTCCGCCGCATGTCCTAATCTGACTATTTTTCGCCCGGTCGACCTCATTTACTGAGATCGGCAATAAAGGCTTTTTGGCCGCACGGCAAACGATCTGAGGATCGTTTGATTCTGATATGTTGTGCACAGATTTTCGGCATATTGCCGACGTCTTTTTGACTACTAAGTTCAGGCTGTTTTCTTGTTATTTAACCCCCTCCCCCCCCCCCAAGTTTTTTGCCCTCTTGTTTTCGTGGTATGCTAGCTGTGAAAACCATACCTTTTAAAAGTGCACTTTGTATTAAAAGTAATTTATAAAGAAATATAATATTTATTTTATGTGAATTATTAATCTATGACTTTGAAATTAATTTTAAGTAATACACGTAAAAGTTATTTTTAGTGAATATAAATTGCTTAGCAAATTTTCTATACAAATTAGCAAACTCTCATCTAAAAAAAAAAAAAAAAAAAAATGACAGCCCGACAAATGTTGCAAAATGAGTCTTATTATTAGAAGAAGCATTTTTTACGGGTTTTTTTTTATGAATTATGAATGGTCAGTCATACTTAAATAATATTTTGATAAGTAAAACGTAATGAAATACACTGTTGTACACTTTAAATACTAGGATATAAAAACTAGGTTATTTTGGGCGATTTAAATGAATAAATTCAAATAAAGTATGTAGATAATAGCTAAAATTTTGAATATAAAATGTTAAAACTATTATTTGCAATAAATGCATTTTTAAAGTAAGGATAAATAATTGATGAGTTGAAATAATAAATTTAGCATCGTATTTTTAAGAGACATGTTGAAATAATTTTTTTATTATTATTATCAGATTAATTTCGAACATTAAAACTTTAATCTGGTATAAACTAATAATACACTAGTAATAAACTAAAATGTTTCACGTTTTCTGAAATGCATTTAATTTATAAAATAAATTATTATTTTATTTCCTGCAATGCATAAAAATTTATTGATATTAATTTTTCATAAATCCCGAAAAAAAAAAAAGAAATTAAATTCTTACATTCTTACATTCTATATAGGTTTTTCTCCCCCCCCCCCTTATTACCGTGTTTGCAAGGTAAAAAGTACAGGATTTATATTATAACATCTCGTTCAAGTAGGCTATTCCTTACGGTAATATTTCCAGTTTTCCATACTTTCCCTAATCCTAACATAAAGAAAGAAACAAAAAAGAAAAAAAAACGCAAATAATTGTTTAATGTTTTAATTTTATTATTAAATATTCTGCATTATTAATTTATTCATATAAATCATAAAACAATCTAGTCTTTGCATCAAGTATATAATTCACTTTTTTCTATTTTTAAAGCAAATTTTTAAGTATGAGTAACTATTCGTAATTCAAAAAGAGGGTGCACACTCCTTCTAATTTCTAGAAATATTTGCGGTATATATCGAGCGATCGCTTATTTTTGAAATGTGAAAAATTGCTAAATTCTGAAGAAAAAGCTTAGAAATTTATACTCACTCTCTCACTTTACATAACGTCTCGTCGCATTCCCGCATTCCCGCATCCCTTCTCTGTTTGTTTAAAAATGACCTTGCTTGCAACATAAAAAGGGAAACAAAATCTTGAGGGGTTTGATAAGGTGGGTGAGAAAGACCTTGAAAGGGAGTGGGCAGTCACGTGGTTCGGAAATACGCTGAAACTGCAGGGGGTATTGATGAGGGGTCGAACATTGTCGGGCATTAATCGCCCCAGGAATGTCGGCCGATGTTATTTTCTGAGTAAATATTAACATTTCAAATCTATCAGTTAGTGCGATCTCGTGCCGATACCAGCGTTGGACTACTGGAACAGAGTATGATCTATTGGCATCATAATAATGTCAGTGGACGATTACCGATATTTCACCGATAATTCGGATAAACGGCCTAATTCATTTCGATATATTTTGCTGTCTGGGATGATACTCTGAAAAGTTTATAACACAGGAAAAATAATGAAAAAAATCAGAGACATATTTTTCATATAATAAGTCAATCTTTTCTTCTATTGCACATCTGCAATACAAGTAAAAACTATTGTCGTAGAGCTGTTTTACGCTAAAATAATGGAAATTAGTAAATGCTTTAAAAAGTATGTCTCCAAATACGTTATTTTATATAATTATTTATTTTATAAAACTTAACCTTTAGCCCTTTAATTCCCATAATAGAATACGTTCTAGAAATTGCGTCGTTTAAAGAATCTAACTTTACACCAGAAGGTTTCAATGGTTAATTTCGCTTTATTTATATACGGCATGTCTGTTTTTCAATTAAAGCAAATATTGCTATTTTTATTTTCTGGTGTGAATTAGGTATATGTGAATAAAAAATATCCATGAAATTCAAAACAGTGTTGTTTGCATATATGCAAAGATGCGCACTAAAGGGTTAAAAATGGATTATCTTAAATATAGCTTCGGCAGAATCCGAAAATCATATACCGAAAAATGTATCTCATTTCCATTTTTTTACATTAAAAATTATACTGACTTATCTGTCATTACCATACAATTTATATTTGAATAGTTATGAAATATACTTCATTCATCCATAATTACAATTGGACTCTATTTTTGATATAGGAATAAGCAAGTGATAGTGACCGAGAATGATAAATTGTTTCTGCTCTTATTGTGAAATAATATTCTCGATAAAGTAAAAGATGTAGTTTAACGTGTTCTGTATTACAATGTACAGTTCAGCAGTTCAAATATTGCCTTTTCCATATTAAGTGTCATTTGTGAAAGGATTGATATGTATCTACTCTACTTGTATATGCGTTACAAGTAGAAATCATAATCGTTATATCTACTCATATTGAGTACTTTAAGGGGATAGTGAAGTTCAAATTAAGACTTAACTAAATAGTACCCGTCAAGATTTGACGGTAAATAACCTGAATGTTCCATTAGAAAAATTCTTGAATTTTGAATTAGTTACTTTTAAATTAATTATTGAAATCGTGACAAATTTTTATATTGTATAAGTGATTTCCATTTCTTGAAGGCGAGCTAGAGGGTGATGTCAGTTTAACCTATTGAATGAAGTGAAAGAACTTTAAGTTTATAATTTACAACCAATTATGCTTACCTTTTATCAGAAATTTGCTAAAAAATACTGGGCAGAACATTTGTTTTTATTTACTACAGTCTCACTGTTTTTGTTGAAAAAATAACACTATCTATTTTTATTTTTATTTTTTAACCACACGACCTTTAAAAGCTGCCACGAGTTTTATTTATACAAGTCTCATTCTCTAAAAGCCTAAATTTGAAAATTGGTGCAATTAACGATTTATAATATATATATTTAATTACTTGAATTTTATTTAACTTTTTTCTTCATTTTTTAAATATTAAACCATGGATATCAATATAACTTATTTTATAGTTCTTACATGAATATATTCCTTTATTTATTTATTTTATTTTATTTTTTTTATTTTTTTATTTTTTATTTATTTTTACGGAAAAGAATGGCAAACTTTTCCTTCTGACTCACACACTTATATATTCTTGATAATGGTAAAGAAAATATAAATAAAAGTTGTAGATAAGCTCAATTTATTTAATTGATAATTACATGCAAAATAGTTTAGGTTAGATATTTTAAATATAAAATTATTTTTTCAAAATATTTTTGATTGTTAAATTTTATTTAATGATAAACCATTCAAATAATAATAAAATCAAAATCGTATAACAATTTCTCTTAATAAAATATGCCATTATCGAAATTAATTATCGCCAAAAATGGTACAGAAATTATTTTGCCGGGCGTTAGGTTCGAACCTGCATCGTCTACAAAAGTTCAGAGCTTTAAACTGATGCTTTAGACCACTCGGTTAACCAAGCCTGCTCTGTCGTTCCTCTAAATGGAAGATCTAGTAAATTTAACTTCACGCATGCGCAAATGCGTAAATTATTGAGTCTTATCTTATAGAATCAGGTTTAAGCTTTAATATATATGCTTTCCATATAAAATTTCTATAAACTACTGTATGAAACAAGAATGTGTCACATACTCATATAGCATGTATTGAAATGAGTCTTATTTAAAAGTGACACGGTGTAGTAAAATTATATTGCAAAATGCTCTATCAGATTTGCAAATAGTTCAAAACCGATGGTTATTTTAATAAAAGCTCAGCTTCTAAAAAGAGACATATTTGCATATTTGCATTTATATTTTTTTCATTTTTACCTAAATTAAAAAAAAAAAAACCTTTTCAAAAAAATAGCAAGATTCCAAGATGTTGTGCTTTTTAAAATTGTATGTGGAAGGTAACATTAGTAATTATATTTTACGTTTAATAGTGAAACCCATTTAATTTGAAATATAATCGCATATACAATCTTCAGAAATTAAAAAGGAATTGGCAAAAAACATTTTGCATGTTTTATTCAAACAATGTCACAATAAAACTTTAAAAGTGCGTAAAAATAGGTAAAAAATTGTTCGGATTTAAATCACACTGAGACAAATTTAACTTGAATTCAGATAAATTATAAAATTATAAAAATTTTATTATTTAAGAAAAATGTAATCAAATACTCATTTTTTTTGTTGCTTGCAAAATTAAAAACTTTTGAATTTTGCTCATTTTGAAGTTTCATCATTGCTTATACCCATTGTCTCTTTAATCTGCAATGATTTTTGTGACTTCTACATGTTATTGAGAAAAAATAATGTAAAAAGTATATAAAAATATCCGAAGGATTACTCCAAGCTAACAATCGCGAAATAAATCTCCCCCACCCCCCAAGATTTATGCTTATTATTTTTGAACATTACTCTAATAGTGAATTTTTCTCAAAAGGAAGTCTACAAATTGAATTTGTATCTAACATTAAGGGGTCTCAGGACTCTTAAAACTTTAAAATTTTCGAAATATTAATTTTTTTAGATGTTAAACTCCTATCTGTTTTGAAAATTTTGATATAATTGTTTCCTTGAAATTCCTATTAGAACTGAAGTTATGGCTTTTATATTTATACACGTTCAGTAGCTGAAGGGTCGTTTCGGAAACTTTGAGGCCATTTTTCTCCAAATGACGTTTTTGGGCATAACGCGCACGATACTCAAAAACTTATGAATATTTTTTCATGAAATTTTCAACACACATGTTTCATGTTAGTCTGTATAAAGTGAACCTAAAATTTCCCTTTTATTGTTCAAAACAATATTTTTTTAGATGGTTACACTGTTGAAATTTTCTTAATTTTGCATTAGCTATATACAACTTTGTATTAAAAATATAAAAAAGCTTTAAATACAAATTTATTTAAGTTCAGGGTAATTATTACAGTCTGAGGTATAAGTAGGTACTAATATTTTCATTCTAGTTGCAGCACTTATTTTGTAATCGTGCGCGTAAGCTGTTATGCCGATTTTTTGCTCGAAAAATGTCTAACAGTTTGGAGCCCCCTGTAAATGCAAATCCTGCATCTTATAATTTTTTTTAATGCATTAAATTAAAGAACATACTAATATATTTTATTCCAATAAAAATTGTGCCTTAAAATCAAATACATTTTAAGATATTAAATGTTGAAAATTGTCTTTTTATTTAATTTTTTCCATTTTTAAGAGTCCTGAGACCCCTGAATTTTCCTAATACAAACACGTTATTTAGCATAGCTTTTGAATTGTCTGGTTAATTTTACCATAAATGAAACGGGATGTTTTTCAGTCAAGTAGTTTAAGTGTTATGCAGATTTTAATTTTAAAACTCCGAAAATTAAAACCATTTTTAACTGTTTTAAAACAGAGTGCAATACAGGAATTTGTTTATGCATAACTGAAAAACTAAAAGTCAGAATGGGCTGTAAGTTTGTATTAAAATGTTTTAAGCTTATAAATCAAGTTCTATTAAAAATAACCTTAGGTTACTATTAATAATTTTTTCGTCTATTACTTTCAAGTAATATATATATTTTAAAATTCATATTAGAAAATATATGTATAGGGTCAAGATGAGTAATTATGACAACTTTTACATTTTCAACATTATTATTATTATTTTTTTTTGCTTATTTCTATTTAGAAAAGTGGTGTTTTTAGTACACCGGAAGTAACTTTGATCCTTTAAGAGCAGATTTTAAAAGTTTTATTTCTCATAGCTTTTTTTTTCCCTTTTAATGGTAAAAAGGAGTGAAATGATAAAAGGTTTAAAGGATAGTTATAATTACTCCAGCAAAAGCTCACAATCACATAAGTTTGGGGTAATTAAGACCACTAGTGGGGAAATTATGACCACTGTATTTTCTCTTTATACTTGCAAATACACATTTGTTTGGGGTAATTGAGACCACTTTGAACTCCAAAGTGACAAATCCGTTTATCAAAAATTTAATAGACTTAGATTCAAATTGCTTTTCGGATCTCAAAAAGGCTTCAGACTAGTGATAAACAATATCAAAGGTGAAATATATATTATGTGTTTAATATTTAATCTTGAAAATTTTTTTTACTATACACAGTTTTCACCAATATGACGGCGGTCACAATTACCCCATGGTCATAATTACCCCCAAATGACCCTATAAACTAAAACCTATAAAATTTTTAACATGAAGATTTCTAGAAACTTCAAGTATCATAATCCAAATTTAGAGGAGACCGGGGGAATGGCGACACCTTAACCCGTCAACACACCCCTACATTTGTAGATTAGCTTTACAATGTAATTGGGGTCCGTTTTACCCAGCGCGTGTGCTGGCGGGTTAAGGGAATTTAATTTTTTTCACCTCAAAAAAATGTTTATTTTTTAATAGTAAAAATTCTAAAGCTGAATCATCATCTTTAGTATCTATATAAATTTAACGTAATCATAACCGTAAAGTAAGCACACATTAAAAAAAAAAAAAAAAAAAAAAAATCTTGCAACCTCTGTACAGTGGCGGGGTAACCCAGGATACTTGGGCAATTCCGTCACTGTATCGGGGTAACTATGCCACTCTTTAATGACCTAGTAAATACATAAAATGGATAGTAGGAATACATAACCTACTGAAAATATTTCGAAAGCAATGCAATTTAGCAGAATAATGAATAATTACAATGTTCCATAAGCTAGATTTATTAATATGCTAAGCTTACAATTTAACTCAAATTGCAAAAGTCGCTCTTTGCCACGGTGGCGGCATCACCCCGAGAGGACAATATAGCGGAAATCCCCCAGCAAAGCAGAAAGAAGACCGAACTTGTTCAACAAATTGCATCAAAATGTCGGCGAATGCATTTAGATTACGGGTAATATTATCTTAAGTACCTAATGTTACAATAAAAGGTGTTTACCTCTACTCGTTTGAAGCTCCGAAATAAGAAGCAACTAGATAAAAACTAAATTTTTCACTAGAATAAACGAACGACGTATGAAAAAATCGCTCTCACTCTAGGCACTGTTTCTATTGCTGGCCGCTATAGTGCAGACGCATTCTTTATCTCAAACTGCCTTCAGTTTCTAAACTAGGCAGTGTGGCGGCATAACCCGGGTGGTGCCATTCCCCCGGTCTCCCCTACAGATCATTTCTGCAAGTCAATTTTGAGTTCTGCTAAATAGGCTAACAGTTTTTCAACTTATTTTCGAACGATTGAAATTGAATTTAACATTCGGAGTCCAAACCTTTAAAACTGCATACTTCCTGAACTACTTGATTAAAGAAAAGACTTCTCGTTTGGTATCCGAAGGTAGCATTTACAGAAGAATAAAAATATGATATCAAAATCATGTGTTAGAATTTAAATTTTGAAGTTTCGTACATTTTAGATATGTAGACGGCACCTCAAATATATTTCACTTTAATAAAAATGTAGAACGTAATAAATAGGGAGCACTGGTGCAAATGATTGTATTCCGCATCTGTCAAAATTGAAGTAATCGGTACAATGATGGGCATATACACTATATGGCCAAAGGTGACAGGTCACTTGCAATTTTAGACGTTTTGTCAAATATCTAGAAAATACACGAGGAATTAATCTGAAACTGCAGGTGTGTAAACAGTATAGTATAAGTAATGTATTTCGGTGAAGATTTTTTTTCCCGAAACCCCATAGCGGACCGTCAACATATTGAAAAAGAATGAATATCTTTTGGATTAACTAATTAAGGATTGGAAAAACTAATGTAGCAAAAGCATTCAAATTCGAGATTATTAATAATTGGCTTATTGTCATTTACTGTGTTCATTTTTATTAGGATAGCATGTATATTCGTAGAGAAATTAAGGTTTTTTTTATAAAAACAGCCCCAAATTTTGCCAAGTTTTTTACTTATAATTTGCAGAGTTCTTAATACAAAAAGAAAAAAAAATATTTTCAGAAAATATGGCAAACAACAGTGTACACAATACCCTGCAATCAGAATGAAAAAATAATAAAAATTGTATGGAAAATGATCAGGTTTACTAAATAATGATTCACTGCGCATCGAACGTAATCAAAATAAAATTTCCATAATGTGTTAGCTAAATGTATAGAGCAACTTTTGTAAAAGTCTCAAAAACGTAGTTTGAAAAGTCTGATAATAATAGTTTATAGAATAACCTCAAAACCCGTTGTTCCCAAAAGGAAACGCGAAAAGATGAGGGGCTGTATCCAAATACAGAAGTACGGGCAATATTGTGTATGCTATATTGGCACTAATCAATGGATATATGGATACACCCCCCTCACCTTTTTGCTTCATTTTGGGATAAACAAATTTTAAGCTTATTCTATAAACGATTATTATCAGACTATTCAAACTACGTTTTTGAGACTTTTACAAAAGTTGCTGTATACATTTAGCTAACACGTTATGAATATTATATTTTGATTGCATTCGCGTATGAAACATTTTTTAGTAAACCTACCCATTTTTCATCCAATTTTTATTATTTTTTAATTCTGATTGCAGAGTATTGTGTACAATATTATTTGTCATATTTTCTGAAAATAATTTTTTTTTTTATATTAAGAACTCTGCAAATTATAAGCAAAAAACTTGGTGAAATTAGGGAATGTTTTTATAAAAACCTTAATTTCTCTACGAGTATCCATGCTATCCTCATAAAAATGAACACCGTATATTACAATAAGACACTTATTATTAATCTCGAGTTTGAACGCTTTTGTTACATTAGTTTTTACAGGGTTATCCAAAAGATATTCGTTATTTTTCAATTTGTTGACACTGTCCTATGGGGTTTCGGGGAAAAATCTTCGCGGAAATATATGACCTATACAATACTATTTACACACCTGCAGTTTCATGTTAATTCCTTATGTACATTTCTAAATATTTAACAAAACGTCTAAGATCGCAAGTGACCGGTCACATTTGGCCATATAGTGTATACGGTTTTCGCTAAGCCCTTCGCAATGAGCGTCCTTTACCGAGTTTTAATGTTTTGATATCGATTTGTTAAAGTAAAAATTTAACCTAATTCATTCGAAAAAGTGCTTTAAGAAAAAATTCCCAATTAAAAATCGCTGGCAGGGATAATCCAACATTCCGAGTACTTTATGCGTCACGTATACGTGACGCTCCTCTCGACAGTTTTAAGGATATGGGAAATGAAAGGTACAGTCGTGGGGAAAAATCAAACACCCCCTACTAACTCCTCAACAAGTTATCGTAGAAGAAAGTTACTGGTACCGAACGATTGGAAATAAAGTCTACTTTTATATGACGGATATAAAATTTGCTTAGGGAGGCATCTACATATTAAAACGAACCCAAACTTTATTTTTTTTTCAAAGGCCCAATTTTAACAGGATATTTCAAATCCTCGGTTCAAACTATCCCTAGACACCAAATTTCAAGTCATTTGAATGAGAAGTTTTTGAATTATAAAAATTCAAAATTTAACGCTTCTAATGTTAAATTACATTTTCATATTTTTATTAATATATCCTGAAATTATACTCCTAATGTGCTAATATTTTGCGTAGCAATAATACTAAAATACCCAAACATAAATACATTTAAATTGTAATTTTTATAATTTTATGATATGAATTATAAATTATGAAATTAATATTCGAAAAAATTATGAACTGCAACCTACAATTTTTTTATGGATTTAAATTTATTAGGTCCTGCTTTATAGAAATCCGAAATTTCAGAATTTTCTTGCAAGTAGTTTTCAAATTATGCTTAAAAAACGGCAAAATGATGGTTTAAGGAGCTGTTTATGACGAAAGTGACTAGATATTTTGAAATTTCTGATGCTTTCCTGTAATCTAGCAGTGTTCAATGACTGCTTGAGTGGTGTTTAAGGTGCCTTGATCAAGAGGGGGCTCTCTCGATCAGCAATCGAGTAATGAACTTCAATTTGGATACAGACCCTAAAATACGATTATTTAAAAATAATCAATTTCTCGGAAAAGTATCGTACGAATTGCATAACAATTTGTTTCAACCCTAATTGAAAGATGTAGAGCATGGTGCATTTATTCTGTCAGAATTGTGTACTTCTATTGAAAAAAACAAAGTTCTGGTTCGTTTTAATATGTAAATGGCTCCCTAAGCAAATTTTATATACATCATTTAAAAGCTGACTTTCTTACCAATCGTGTGGTACCAGCAATTATCTTCTACGATAATTTTTTGCAGAATTACTAAGGGGTGTTTACTTTTTTTTTTCCACGAGTGTACCTATTTTCCAGTAAAGGTACCAGTTAATTTAAGAAATAAGTTCTTACTTTTACAAATATTACATAATTGCAGAAATAAATAGTCAAAATGGTGGAAGGAGGCTTGCCTATTTTCCCATTCCGAAGTAAGTTACAATGGTCTATTCATCTACATTTATTTAACAGAGACACATTGTACCTGAAAAGTTATAAGATTCCCTCAACTTTAAAATGTTTTGGTTATGGGGTTGAATTATTTTATTTTATATTATACCATTTAAATAACTTAAAGCTAAGAAAACTGGCAAACATAATAAAAATGAAAAGATTCAGGGATTGTGGCAACCAGTGTTAGTAAACGAAAAGGTCAATCTAAAACTAAGTATCGTTTTCTACTTGTATTGAAACATAGAAAAAACCCCTTTAAAATGGAATTACCGCACAATAAAATTACAATGATGCAACTATCAGTTCATTCACAGTCAGAACACGTTTTTATCGTTATATTGTTTTTTGTATTGTCATTTTTTTCAAAGATTTCGGTGGGGATTATAAATTTGCAATATATGTTAATTTATCTGAGATTTTTTTAAATAATAATTTCTATATTACTTACGATAATGTACAGTAGTGGGAAAAAAGTAAACACCCCCTGCTAACTCCTCAACAAATTATCGTAGACAAAAGTTACTGGTACCGAACGATTGGAAATAAAGTCACCTTTTAAATGATGTATATAAAATCTGCTTAGGGGACCATCTGCATATTAAAACGAATCAAAACTTTATTTTTTTTTAATAGCAATACAAATTTTAACGAGATATTTCAAAACTTCTGTTCAAACTATGCCTAGACACGAAATTTCAAGTCATTTGAATGATAAGTTTTTGAATTATAAACATTCAAAATTTAGTGCTTCTAATGTTAAATTACATTTTCATATTTTTATTTATATCTCGTGAAATTATGCTCCTAATGTGCTAATATTTTGTGTAGCAATAATACCGATATACCCAAACATAAATACGCTGAATTTGCAATTTTTATAATTTTATGATATCAATTATGAATTATGAAATTATTATTCGAAAAAATTATGAATTGCAACCTGCAATTATTTTGATGGAATTAGATTTATTAAGTCCTGCTTTATGGAAATCGAAAATTTCCCATTTTGCTTCCAAGTAGTTTTCAAATTATGTTTAAAAAACGGCAAAATGATGGTTTAAGGGGCCGTCTATGATAGAAGTGACTAGATATTTTGAAATTTCTTCTACTTTCCTGTAATGTAGAAGGCTTCATTGACTCCTTGAGTGCTGCTTAAGATGCCTTGATCAAGAAGGGGGCTCTCTCGGTTAACAATCCAGTACCGAATTTCAATTTGGATACAGCCCTTAAAATACGCTCGTTTTAAAATAATTAATT
This sequence comes from Maratus speciosus, assembly GCA_963932465.1. Lineage (NCBI taxonomy): Eukaryota > Metazoa > Arthropoda > Arachnida > Araneae > Salticidae > Maratus > Maratus speciosus. The sequence goes on from OZ010787.1 coordinate 22,056,651, forward strand.
TCTCGAAAACGTATGGTACGAATTGCATAAAAATTTGTTTTGGGGCTAATTGAAAGGTGTAAATTCAATTTATGCTGTCAAAATTGGGTATTTCCATTGAAAAAAATTAAGTTTGGGTTCGTTTTAATATGTAGATGGCCCCCTAAGCAAATCTTATATACATCATTTAAAAGTAGACTTTATTTCAATCGTTCGGTATCAGTAACTTTCTTCTGCGACAATTTGTTGGGGAGTTAGTAGGGGGTGTTTACTTTTTTTTTCCACGTTGTACATAGGGGAAAGTAGGGGAATGGCGCACACTTAAGGGAAAACATGAATAGCTAGTCAAATTTAGACAAAAAACTCAATATTTTATTAACAAAGTATAACTCCAAAGCATAAGGAACAGTTTGCAATAAACTAATTTGCATAAAAGTTTAAGAAATTTTTTTATTGTTTTATTTAAATAACAATCGATTGAGCGGTAATGCGCGACATGGTAGGGTAATTGCGCTTAGAGTTTGAATACAACACTTAAGTAAGACAAAAGTCACATATGTATTTGTGTGGGCTGTTCACACCACTTCAGACTTTTTGCGACCACTTTACACATATTGTGTTACACATATAATGGGCTATTTTTTTTATTTAGGTTTTTTGAGTTTCACGAATTTTTTGAAATCGTAAAATTCTCCTTGTTTAATAACATATTAATTAAGGCGAAAATAGGAGAATTTTTCCATTTCAAAAAAGTGGTGTTAATCAATAAATTTGAATTTAAAAAAAGTTGCCCACTGGCAACATTATTTCTTGAATTCCACCCACGTTGGGTTTTAATGCATTATAATTGGCGTAACAACGAAATACAAAAATAAATACAAGCATGAAAGTACAGCTAAATGTATATATTGTGTAGACATAATGAGTAAATTAATATTTGAAAATAAGAGTGTACACTTACCTTCAAGTTATATGTTGTAGAATTTTATAATAAAACAACTACAAACTAATAACGTGAGGAAACAAAAATTCTTTCCTGCCGACGGTCACTTTATCCTTACTGGGAACTTATGATGAAGTTCGCTAGGTGCCGGTACCGATCAAACGTCTTCAATTCTATTCTCTTTAGAGATATTGGGTGAGCGGGATTACCTTTCAGAGCGTCCTTACCCTACTTTCCCCTATATATATACAGTCGAACTCGTTTAATATGAGCAAACAAGACACGGTTACCTAAAACAAGGACACATTTAAAACAACCAATTTTCAAATTAAGAAATTTTCGTCATTTTAGCTATATAAATGTTATCATGCTTTTTAACGTCTACAAAAGCGCGATCACCACTAAAACGAGAAAAACTTTTCTTCATTTCAAGGTGTTTTCGGCGCGAAGACTAGGATAGAATTAGGGAAATTATCCCTTTTTTATCGAAAGTTGATTTTTCCTCAGAGATAATACTTCTACATTACAACTGCTTGTCAAAATGTAATAATCTAGCAGTTTTAGGAGACATAATTTCAACCTTCAACCCCTCTGCCCTCCTCCACATACAAAAGAAAAATTGAACGGGAGGTCTTGAAATCTTGAAAGTATTAAGGGCTGTTCGGAGGGATAAGACTATTTCTAATACGACTGTGTTGTGGTTTTGTGCAAAGAAATAGTCCTCTAATGATAATGGCATTCACAAATCTAAAACAGAATATTTTAAGTTAAATCTGATATATAAATTTTAGTGTTGCGATGGTTAGAGGAATTAATATTTGTAATTAGTTTAATTTTTGTGTTTTTAATATTTTTATTTTTTTACGGTTATTACGAGTGAAGGTTTGTACGAGCACTTTTATAAAGATATTAAAACAGTCATCAATCAATAATTAAAACACAAATTTACACATGTAATCGAGCTATGTGTTTAAAACACTGAATTGATAAAAAAAAAGGCTCACTATAAATAGTGATCTTGATGATTCTTTCAGCTGTTAATTGCTGGCGTGGGGCCAATACCATAGCTACCAACTTTTATGCCATTTTCTTACCAATAAAATTTAAAAGAACGATTTCCCTTACTTAATCGGCGAAAACCGGAATTAAATAAGTGAAATTTTTTAAAAAAAATTTAGTGGTAAGAAAAAAGCGTAAATGTTGGCAGCTACGAATATACTTTTAAAAGCACTAAATACATTTCCAAAACTTTATTTGAACGTATAATTGCTATATATAAAAAGTCCTTCCGGCCAGTGCCGGGAGGAAGAGGTAGCTTTCATAGTCCTTATTTTTAAAAAGCAAGCTTATATTATTCAAACACACGGACTCAATTTAGTGGAAACCGATTATAGGAGATTCAATACTAATTTTTATCAATACTAAATCATTATGAATGAGAATTTCGCGAAATTAGTCAGCTTTATCCAAGCTGCTTTTATTTAAAGTAACTTGTATTTGGTTGCCAAATTCGGCGATATCGTAAAGTTCCTGCCATTTTAAGACAACATGGTGGATGAGGTTAACGAGTGAACTTGGTCGAGGCCTTAGTAATTCCTGTGCACAGGCTCACTCACATCGGAATCGATTGATATATACAAGTGCTGTCGCAGGCAAAAAATCAGATTTTTCAAAATGTCAACCACATTAGAAATTCAAACTGCTATATCTGAGACATTTTTTAAGATAATGACAAAACAAAAAATGCTCCGGAATTCTTATATCATGGTCAAATACTTAAGAAAGAAATTTTTTCAATTTCTAATTTTTTTGCACCTCACTTTAAATATATATATATATATATATATATATTTAATTTAATGGCCTCCATTTTGAACCAAGAGGGCTGATGAAGCTGGCCAGCGAACTTGGTCGAGACATTACCATATACTATCCACAGGCCTTCTTACATCGAAATAGGTTAATAAATACGCGTGTTATCACGTGACAAATATCAGATCGTTTCAAAATGTCAGCCATGCTAGAAATTCAAAGTGCTATAATTAAAGCATTTTTTAATATATATACGAAACAAAAACTGCTCCGGAATCTTTGTATCAAGGTAAAACACATAAAAAAAATCTTTTTCATTTTTCAATTTTTTGATAACTTATTTTAAATTTAATTTTTTTAAATGGCAGCCCTTTTAAAACAAGATGGCAAATGAAGCTGGCCAACGAACTCGGTCGAGACATTGGTATGTAATATGTACACACCAAGTTACATCTAAATCGGTTCATAAATACGCCTGTTATCGCGTGACAAAAATCAGGTCGTTTCAAAATGTCAGCTATGCTAGAAATTCAAAGTGCTATAACTCAGCCATTTTTTGAGATATAGACGAAACAAAAACTGCTCCGGAATGTTTGTATCAAGGTCAAACATATAAGAAAAAAATATTTTTCAATTTTCAATTTTTTGGCACCACATTTTAAATTATTTTTTTTTAAAATTTAAATGGCCGCCATTTTGAAACAAGATGGTGGATGAAGCTGGCCAACGAACTCGGTCGAGACATTGGTACGTATTATGTATGCACCAAGGTACATCCAAATTGGTTCACAAATACGCCTGTTATCGCGTGACAAAAATCAGGTCGTTTCAAAATGCAAGCCAAGCTAGAAATTCAAAGTGCTATAACTCAGCCATTTCTTAAGATATAGACGAAACAAAAAATGCTCCGGAATCTTTGTATCAAGGTCAAACACATGGGAAGAAAATATTTTTCAATTTTCAATTTTTTGGTACCACATTTCAAATTTTAAATTTAAAAAAAAATTAAAATGGCCGCCATTTTGAAACAAGATGGCGGATGAAGCTGGCCAACGAACTCGGTCGAGACATTGGTATGTACTATGTACACACCGAGTTTCATACACATCGGTTCATAAATACGAGAGTTGCAGTGTGACAAAGATCAGATATATATATATATATATATATATATGGATATATATATATATATATATATATATATATATATATATCAACTTTTGAACGGAGGGTGGTTTCGGGGTCTGGGGGTCATGATCGATGAAAATATACCAAAATTTTTTGAAATCGCTTTCCTCCGAACGGCTGCAATAGGTAGCTTTTTGTAATGAAAACTACCTAATATGATTTTTGGTATTGTTAATAGGCATTCTAATATATATATATTAAATGTAAAAATAAATTACAGTTATTAACTTATCCCCTTGTTATTTTAATTGCCACAAACGTACTTTTATTTTGATCTTGCTTTTAAATTCAGCATTATAAAACCATTTCTGTAATATATTTTACTTTGTAGGGAAAAACTATACTAAATATTTTATACACGGTATTAAGGATATGATTTACATTATGATTAAAATTATTAAAAATGTGTCTTTAAATAGGTAATTGTGTTTGCACCCCACAGTGAGATTACAGCGGACGTCTGCGCGGGCCCGGGCTTGGGCTGAGACCCGTACCCGGCTCGGCCTGCGGTCCGGGCCGGCGAAATGAAGACGAAATTTCAGACGGGCCGGGCCTAGCCGATAAAATATTAAGCGGGTCTACTGCCGATATAAAATTTTGTGCGAAGCCGATAAAATATCAGCCATTTTCTAGGAATATGATTTTTGCGAGAAGAAATATAAATGTGCGTCACGTGCCGAAGAGAGTTTGACAACTCCAATACAGAAAAATAACATTTCCATCTCTGAGATCGGCATCGGACATTTGTGTGCTGTCTGATCCCAGGTTTAATTTTTTCAGCAGACTCGTGCCGGGCCGAGATCAGGCTTGAATTATTTTCTACATAGTCGTGCCAGGACGGAACTGGTCTTAATTGTTGTCAGGATGTGTAAGATCAGGCATTATGTTTTGTAAAAATATTAATAGCGATAATGAACTTCTGTTAGCAGTATCTTTGGATTTGGAAATATACATTAAGGTGGTCCTCAAATCCACTGTTCAACAATGCGAAACTTTCCAATGCGAAACATTCAGACTCATTTTTAACTATAAAGGCACAAAGATAAAAGACCTGACTATTGAAGGGATTTGGAATCGAATAGCGTTTTCCAGTTTTGATAAATTACTTACAGAGATATAAGAGAGTCTTCTCATGTGACTGTAGGTTTTTCTTCTTTCCCGTGCTATCGCTTCAGGAAATTCGATTCTAAACGCTTACTTTGGTAGTATTTTCTCAAAAATATACTGTTTATATATATATATATATATAAACGCCATTTCCATAGTTTTTGAATAAGAATACCTGCCAATCTTACGCATTTCCGAAAAGGAATGAATTCAGAAATGTGTCGGAATGTAGTTCCTTTGAATTTGTTAAAAGCCTTAAAAAATGATAGAGAAATATTTTCACAGATCTATTTTTTATTAAACAGCTTCAAAAGTTATCGTGTTTTAACCGTTTATGAATTTCTATTTGATTTTTAAAATGGCTAAGACTGCAAGTAATCATTAATGTTACTATTGTGTGTTTTCTGTTTTGCGAACACATAGTATTCACTGTAAAAAAAAAAAAAAAAAAAAAAAAAAAAAAAAAAAAAAAAAACGGACTAAAATACGGAAATACTACTATTAATCTAAACGCCAGTACTATTTCCGTATTTTAACGGAACTTTTTCCCGGTAAATTACAGAAAAATGTCCTTTAAATTTAAAAAAAAAAAAAAAAAAAAAAAAAAAACGGAAAAATTTCAGTAATTTACCGGGAAAAAGTTCCGTTAAAATACGGAAATAGTACTGGCGTCTAGATTGCCAGAAGTATTTCCGTATTTTAGTCCGTTTTTTTTATTGTTCTAAAATGTTCCTATAATAGTATTCAGTATGTAGCATTCATTAAAATAATCTTAATTGTATGTTGAGAAAAAACGGATTTTTCTTGTAGAAATTGAGTCGGGCCGGGCTGGGTCTGTTTTCATTTATTTTTGTATGGGCCGGGCCGAGCCGAGGACTGTGAAAATGTAATCGGGCAGGGCCGGGCTCGGGCCGAAATTTTAGTTCTTACACCGGGCCGGGCCTCAACATACCGGCCCGTGCAGACATCTAGATCACATGCAGCGTTCCTAGCTCGAAATGCTTAATTTATTAATCTTATCCCAAACACTACTGGAGGTATACAAAAAAAACTTTTAAGAAATGTTCAGCGTCGGCGATTTAGTAGTAAACAATACTCCGTGTGTATAAGTAGCCTAAAACGAAAGGGAAAAGTTGATTTAAATTTGCTCGATTTCTGTCGATAGTAGTGTTTAATGTCGTCAGGGCGAAAAGTAGTTTTAGAAAATGTCTGGGAATTGTAATCAAACAACGTGATTAAGCTACCACACGACAAAACTCTATTGTGTATGCTTGAATCGGTCGCTATCAGATGCAAATGTTCTTGCTGGAGCAATGTCGCAAATAGCACCAACTGATATTTTCATTTTTTTCTTTCCGTTAACACTATTCCTGTACATGAAATGCCATTTTGTGGAAATCAACGACTCTGAACAACTTTTTAATTCACACCTTTTCCATATTTACAGCAGTTTTCGAGATAGGATCGCTAAGTTCTGAAGTTCGCCATTAGGAGCGCTGCGAGTGATCTTATTATAGGGAGATTCTCAAATGGTGGGATCATTAAACGTTAACTATATGTAATTTTTAAAATTTTCAAATTTAAGGCCAATTTTTTTAATAGTATAGTATATAAGTCTACAAAATTATACACAAACATTAAAAGACAGCAACTATTCTGTAAAATTAATTATTAAAGCATTTAATTAGCAGCTGTGTACGTTACAAATTTTGGACATTTTTTCGCACGTAGGTTACAAATTTTGGACATTGCTGACAGATTTTAGACGTTGCGCTTAGTATTTAAAAAATTCTTAGTCTAAGAATGTAGTAAATTTGTCCTATAATTGTATGTGTATACATATATATATATATATATATATGTATAATTAACTTTTTGCTATCCAGTAATAATAATTATAAAATCAAAGGTTAATCCCTAATATTAAAATATTTACTACTTTTTTGGAAGTAATATCTTAATTTTATAGGAATTACACATTATGCAAAAAACATACTTTTACATAATATTAGAAGTATCCAACATATAATTTATTCTGTTATTTTCTCAAAAAAAAAAAAAATAAATGAAATAAAATAAACAAGTTATACTGCCAGTTTTTTAATGCACATATCTGTAATTTCTTTATCAAAAGAAAAGTCTCCTCTTCTGTCACCGGGTGAGGTGGATTTGGTGATTTCAACAAAATATCTTCATATTTTAAATTTGTGCTGTCTTTTTTAGATGGATAACGAAACCTGTTGAAATCAATGTCTTCCTGAGGGGTCAAAAAATTTATAGAAAATATTTGTTCACCATTATCAATGCTGATCTTTTCAATAATACCTGACCATAAGTTTTCATCATGAATTAATACAAAGTACCAGTCACCAATGTCAATCTATTTTCAACTGTGAGGAGTCAATTGTAGAAACAACATTTTTTTCACCAGCTTCACTGGTAATGCATTCTTGATTGTTTTCTACAGAGATTGTAAAAACCAGATCTATTTCTTATTTGAATAGTACCAAATTTGTTTGTCGAGTGTACGGAGTGAATCTTTTGAGTACCTTTAACAGTTTTTGCTGGCTGTCTTCTATACTTTGAATACTGTCAATTTCTGTTTTTTTTTTTTTTTTTTTTTTTTTTTTTTTTTTTTTTTTTTTAAACCAAAGTTACAGCACGAAGTGGCTTAAATGTTTTATTTGCCATGCATTTTGGTGGGGGAGCAAACAAAGAATGGAATTTTAAGGAGATGGGATTCTTAAAACTTGAATTTAAAAAAAAAAGAACTCAAGTACAATAATTTAACAAAAAAATATTTATTTTATTTATTAAGATGTATGTTAGAACAATGGACTCTGTTATAATGTATTTATCTATGTATTTAGAAAATTAAAATGATTAATGTTTAGATCGTTCCACGATTTGAACATTGTTATTAAATAATCTTTTGGGGCACATTTGCTACAAAGAAAACTTTGCAAAATACATAAAAACACGTAAGATCACAGAATTACTTTTGAAATAAAAAAGAAGTTTACTATTAATTTTAAATCATACTTTTAAATAAGCATGTCCGAAATTTCGTAACGATCGCAGCGGTCGCCATTTTGTGTCTATCGTTACACACATTAGTTGAGCATGCATCAAGTCAAGTTATATTGTTACACGGACTAAATACACATTATTTATACAAAACACGGTAATTATTTACTATAAAACATTATAATAAATATCTTTTTATACGTTTCAGGACACCAAATCATCTTTAAAAATAAATTTACCGAAAATAAAATCGGCGTTTCCATCGTTACCCGATTCGGACATTCCACTTTCTTATTTGAGAAAAGTGCATTTATTGCAAAAAAAGTCTTACAAAAACACATACAAATAATTTAATTTTTTTAAAAAATGATTTTAAAGTTAGATAAAAGAGTTTAAAGTAGATGTATTTTTCGTGGAAATGATAGCTTTGTGGCGTATGTTACTTTTGGACATAACAAAATACAGGAAAATTCTTTATAGAAAAGTCCTTCTATCTTCAAAAAAGCAATAAATCAGCCTGCCATCTCTTAACGAAATTATCAAAAAATCATCCGTTTCCTTTATGCATTCGTTGTTTACCATTAGAACCACCGGGAAGCAAGTTAAAACTCTTTTTTCTTGGTGGTACATTGGAGCAGTTAACGTTATGAATGTCCAAAATTGGCCTCTTTAGTATAAAATAATAAAATTTTAAGATATTTATACAAAGCTTTTGTAATAAATTATGTCATTTTCTGTCTCTGAATAGAATTAAAAACTCAGTGAAAAAAAAAAAAAAAAAAAAAAAAAAAAAAAAAAAAAAAAAAAAAATTAAAATCAATGATAATTAAAGTTATTTTTGAAAGGCTTAAAGTTATGGCGTGTGTCCAGTGCCCACCTTTTGAGGATCGCCCTATACTCCCTGTAGAAAAATTGGCTTTTCAAGGACAAACGTCCTCTTTTCACTATCCCTTCGTTGGTCAACACTCGGCCGTTATTTTATGTTAGTAACTATGGTGACGAAGGGAAAATGAAAAGGGTACATTTGTTTTTCAAAAGCCGATTTTTATTTCAGGGAGTTTATAGATATATGATGACACCAACTTTCAGACTTACTGTTGATTTAACACTATTTAACTTACATAGCTTTGTACGTTCTACAAATGCTACCCTGTATGCAAATTTGTTTCACATATTATTTAAACTTCTCAAATATGTAAATTGATTATCTAAATATACATAATTAGCAACCAAAGCATTTACTTAAATAATAATGTTGGATAATTAGCTCAGTCATTAAATTTTGCCGAATTGTTAACTCACTGAATACTTTCTCTTTGAACAAAGTAAAAAGTTTCCAAGAACTTTAAATATTTCTGACAGGGACAGAGAATAAAATGGAAACTAGAAAAGTTCAGTTTACATGTTCAGTGCTTAATGTTACATTTATAACTATTTAAATTTACCTTAAAGCTATGGACTTCTTCTTATTTATCAAATTCTTTCAGTTCTTTTATGGGAGTTTAATTTCTCTATGCATTAAAAATATCATTAATATTTTTCGGGAGAGATAAATTGTAAAACGCATTTTGAGATATTTTTGGGTTTTTTTCGTTTCAGCATTTAATATATAATTTAGTATATATGATGTTTCTAATAGAAATGAAGAATAATTTCTCAGTTATTAAACCCCTAAAAAATACAATCATAAATCTTAAGAGGACTTGGCACCCTTTGAACTGTTATTTATATCAGTGTTTTATAGTACCTTTTTGACGTACTATTTAATAGTTTTGCAAAAAGCAATGATTTAATAGAGAAAAAATGTAATTCTTGTCTTAAAATTTACAAAAATTATATTTTATATTACTTCTCACACAACTTTTAATTTTTGAAATTTGTTTCGTATGTTTTACTTACATTGATGTTGTACAATACTAGGGATGGATTTCCAAAAACATAGTCGGTTAAAAAATATAAATGAAATGTTTTTATCAAACTTTATATTCTGTTAGACCTTGACATAAATAGATGTTGGGTACATTTGTGTATATATCTCCTTATAGGTGATGCTGCTATGTATGTTTTTCAGAATTTTCGTGAGACCTATATTAAAGAATTTCATCAAACGTCAAAATCAGGCATATCGTTGCATAAAAACTAGCTGATTAGGTTTTGATAGATATAGACTAACAGAAAGCATTGATATGCTGTGTTTTTCAAGATCTGTATGATTCCGATATCAAACGTCAAATTCAGCCAGAACGTTTCATAAAAACTAGCTGATTTGGTTCCGATAGAGATAGTCTAACAGGAAACATGGATATGCTGTGTTTTTCAAGATCTGTATGATTCCCATATCACGGCATGTATCTGATAGAATTTAATCAAACTTGATATTCAGTTAGACCTCGACATAAATTATTGCTGATTACATAAGTGTATGTCGCACAAAAGATGGCGCTGTTATGCTGCGTTTTTCATTATTTCCGTTGTAGCTCTATCTCAAGAACTAAACTAAAGAACTTTGTAAATCTTAATATTCAGTTAGACATCGACATAAATTATTTCTGATTACATAAGTGTATGTAGCACAAAAAGATGGCGCTGTTATGCTGTGTTTTTCATTACTTTCGTAATATCTCTATCTCAAGAACTAATCTAAAGAATTTTGTAAATCTTAATATTCAGTTAGACCTCGACATAAATTACTGCTGATTACATAGGTGTATGTCGCGCAAAAAGATGGCGCTGTTATGCTGCGTTTTTCCTTATTTCCGTTGTAGCTCTATCTCAAGAACTAATATAAAGAACTTTGTAAATCTTCATACGCAGATAGTATATGGCACAAATTGGTGCTAATTAGCATCTGCTGTGTATGGCCCAAAATATGGTGGTTGTTTTATCGTAATTTCCATAGTACTTATATTCAATAATTAATGCATGGAATTTCAACTAACTGTATATTCAGTTAAATCTTTTAAAAAAAGGCACTCATTATATTTTGTCACATATATCTCCCGACAGAAAGCACTGCTTTGATGCGTTTTTCATGATTTTCATGACTTCTTCAGGAATTAATGTGCGGAATGTTATCAAAATGCATGTTCAGTTCGGCTTGAAATAAATCATTGCTAAATTGTATTTTGATTTAATACCCTATGAGGTAATGCTGTTTTGTTATACTTTCCTCGATTTCTTTAATAAATATATCTCAAGAATTAGCAGGCAGAACCCCTTGCAAAATCATTAACTAATTTATTAATTTTTTGTTTTATTTCACAACGTTTGAATTATAATAACACGAAATTAAAAAATTAGAAGTTTTATATTGTATATGATGTTTGTTTTTGTTAATAAATTCTGTAATTTAATCTAATTAATATGTAACGCTCTGCTGCTTAAACATACTATAATGATTTGGATCCCGATAGACTCCTGTTTCATGATTTATTGTTGTAATTAGGCATTTTTCGAATTCGAAATCATCTTATTGTTCACATGAGATCATATACACAACCACATACATCAAATTGAAATGAAACGAAATATCCATTTAAAAATGGACGGACGGAAACGGCACAGGATCAAAATGAGAAGGGACTCAAATGGTCAATGAGAACGAAAAAGTGGGAACGAATTGTCCTCCTTCGGTGTATTTTGTAAGCTGCTTTCGTCTTCCGGACATGTTCATAGAATCAAACGTGTCGGATGCTCCTCCGGGTTGTAGCAAAACTCTACCGAATATTTATAATCAGGGATAGAATATTAACTATTTTGTGAAGGTTCGTTTTCTCTTTTAAACAGGAAGCACTGCTTATAGACATTACGTTTTCATATCGTATTGATGTAGAACAATATTTGAATCATTTTTCCAATTGGGACTGTACGGTCGTGGATAAAAAAAGTAAACACCCCCTACTAACTCCTCAACAAATTATCATAGAAGAAAGTTAGTGGAACCGAACGATTGAAAATAAAGTCTACTTTTAAATGATGGATATAAAATTTTCTTAGGGGAAATCTACATATTAAAACGAACCCAAACTTCATTTTTTACAATGGCAATACCCAATTTTAACAAGATATTTCAAATCTTCGATTCAAACTATGCATAGACACCAAATTTCAAGTCATTTGAATGATAAGTTTTTTGAATTATAAACATTCAAATTTTAGTGCTTCTAATGTTAAATTACATTTTCTTATTTTTATTAAAATCTCCTGAAATTATACTCCTAATGTGCTAATTTTTTGTGTAGCAATAAAACTAAAATACCCAAACATAAATACATAGCATTTATAATTTCTATAATTTTATGATATGAATTACGAAATTAATATTCGAAAAAAATTATGAATTCAAACCTACGATTTCTTTGATAGATTTATATTTATTAAGTCCTGCTTTATGGAAAACCAAATTTCACATTTTTCTTCCAAGTAGTTTTCAAGTTGTGCTTAAAAAACGGCAAAATGATGGTTTAAGGGGCCGTCTATGATAGAAGTGATTAGATATTTTGAAATTTGTTATGTCATCCTGCAATCTAGCAGTCTTTAATGACTCCTTGAGTGGCGCTTAAGATGCATTCATCAAGAAGAAGGCTCTCTCGCTCAGCAATCGAGTACCGAACTTCAATTTGGATACAGCCCCTCATTTGTGCTGTGAGAATTGTGTACTGCTATTGAAAAAAACCAAAGTTATGGTTCGTTTTAATAGGTAGCGGGCCCCCTAAGCAAATTTTATATACATTATTTAAAAGTAGACTTTCTTACCAATCGTGTGGTACCTTTAACTTTTTTTTGCGATTTTTTTGCAGGGTTATAGTAAGGGGTGTTTACTTTTTTTTCCACGACTGTACCACAAATCCAGGGCCTGTTTATCGCGTAGGAAAACTTCCATCCCGTTTTTATTAAATGTTCCACTTATTTAACCGAAGAATTCTGCGATTAAATAAGGCGAAAATGTCTTTTCTAAATTAAGGATGGAAACGTGCCTAAGCGGTAATAAGGCTCTCTCTAAAACTAATGGTTTAAGAATTAGCTATTGGGCAACTATAACAAGAGACACATATTCATTAATAAAATTGTATCTAATTAGTGTATTTCTAAGCATTGTACAATGATTGTATAAATAAAAAAAAATATGTATATTTTCGAAAAATAATGTAACTTATAAAGTACAAACACATAAAAATAATAAAATCCTTAAATAATAAATATTATAAAATCCATCCGTAGTTGTATCACATATCACAAATGTGTTAATTTAAGAGCAGTTACTCACAAAATAAAATATTGCATACTAAATATTGAAAAACAAAATTTACTATAGATTAGCACCTGTTTTTTCATGATACACAGTATTTTTATTCAATTACTTCAAAAACAGAATATATTTTTTAAATGTTTATACAGGGTATATTAAATTAACATATATTTTAAGGAAAGTCATCATGAAACTCTTTTAAAGACAATTAATTTTGAAATAAATTATTTAATTCGACCACTTAGAGCTTTTAACACGACAATAATTTCTAAATAATTATTAAATGACGAATAAAATATAAAATGATTTCAGTGTATAATCACACTCATCACAACACATTAAGGATAATTACTTGCGTAGAATACCTATTAACTTCACATATTTTTGAAAGCATAAAAATGCGTCATTCAATGTCAGCTTTGATAAATTAATTTTAATTAACTGTACACTCATGCTTATTTAAATTAAGAATTATTAATTGTAGTAATAAATGTACTGCGAGGTAAAATAATGATAGTTACTATTTTAATCCATATGAAATTGCAATTAACTTAAACATTTCCTTGTGGAATGATAAAGGTAATTTCTTAAACAATATACTAATTTCTGCATTAAAATACGTCAATAAATTGACACTATTAAAATTATTCATCAAGAAATGATATATATGAAAGTATATGTGGCATTCTCACAATCTTTTGACTTTTAAGCCCCTGAATAATAATTTTTATTTTGGTACATATACTTGTGTTTTTTTTTTCTTCATATACTGGAGAACATCCCATTGCATGACTGCATGAGAATATTAACGAGTATGCTGGGGTTCCAAATAAAATATCCAGGAAACTCCTATACTGTACCGTGCCCCTGATGCTGATTTTTAGGTTTGAAGCTGTCTGTATGAAATTGTTTCAATAAAAATAATTCGATGTAATTTTTTTCCAAAACTGGGACATAAATATGTAGCAAAAAATTCATCTGCATACATTTTTACAGTTGTTATTATATTTTTAACTCTGTCTCAGGGTCTTCGATTCCTTACCGTCCATCTTCTAAAATTATACAGATACTACTTCAGATGCAGCTACAGACTTTTTACCTGACTGAAAAGAAGGGTTATGTGTTTCACGCGTATCTGCGTATGTGGATTTATTTATACCCTCGAAACATCCCAACGGCTGGATGGATTTTAATGAATAAGGTCTCTATCAATTCGTCTTAACGGCCCGATGGTTATAGGCTATGTTTTGTTTTTATAAATTCAAAATTGCGGCTATGAAATACAAAATGGCGGTAGAAACGAAAAAGAAAATTTACGCACCTTATTTAGTGGCATATCATTGGATAGGTCTTTCAAAATGAAGACGATGTTTCATTTACTATTTTACAGTCAGAAGCTCCGTCAAAATATTATACAACCTGGAAGTTGTGTATGTGATTATATTTTATCTCTACTTTACTGCAACTCTAACCATCATAGACATCTATAGACCTCATCAAAACAGTGTTTATAGATAGGAACTAACAATTAAACACAACTTAAAAGTCATCAATACAAGTAAATAATATATATATATATATATATATATATATATATATATATATATATATATATATATATATGTATATATATAGGTAAGTAATATAAAAAATATTTTAAGTCAATTCCTGCTTAGGTCAATAAGAGAATTTTTTTTCCTCCCATTCTTCTTTCCTCTTGAGTGACGCTTAAAATGCCTTGATCAAGAACAGGGCTCTCTCGGTCTTAAAATACCTTGATCAAGAAGAGGTCTCTCTCTATTATTGAAAATTGATTAATTTAATTTAATTAATGAATTAATATTTGAAAAAAACTGGATTAACATCAAGTGTCATCCACTACAAGTTTTAAAAAATTTATTTGAGCTTGATTGGATGAATGTTATATATTTTATTAACGATTGAAAATTTGAACAAGATATATATAGCGAGAGTGTGAGCTAATAGTAGGAATTGAAAAAAAAAATAGTTTCACATTGATGAGAAATAATTAATTAGTTCACTTTTTACGCAGTCGGATTTTTTGATTTTTTGAATTTAATTGTTTATTTCAAGATTTTTTCTCATGCAGAAGTATGCTAGAGAAAGAATGTCTAAAATTCTTTGACAGGAAATTTACTGCAGAATTTAAATCAGCATTTAAATATAAATTTCAATCGTCGTGGCTTTATTGGTAGTCTTGCCGTCCCCAAGATTTATTCCTGCAATTTTCGAGGTAAATTAATTTTTTTAAATTTAATCCAATGCAAATAACTGTTTCTAAAAATCAATGAACAATGTGGCTATCACTTAACCTTAACATGAT
This sequence comes from Maratus speciosus, assembly GCA_963932465.1. Lineage (NCBI taxonomy): Eukaryota > Metazoa > Arthropoda > Arachnida > Araneae > Salticidae > Maratus > Maratus speciosus. Next base: position 22,072,299 of record OZ010787.1, read on the forward strand.
TTGCCTAAAAATAGGTGGCAATTTTCATTACCGTCCCATCCTTACCATCCCTTTTTTCCCCTTACCGTCCCTTTTTCCTATACCTTCTCCTTTTTTTTTTTTTACTTTAATGTCCCTTCTTTAACACCCCTTTAAGACAATGTTATACCAAACTTTTTTACTAAAAATACTACATTGTTATTATTTCTTATTTGAATGTTCTGTGGGTACTATGCAAATTCATTTTAAGTAAACATTTACAAGAAAATAAAAAGTTTTAGTGGTAAAATGGTAAAGAAAATTAAAGTTGCAAGTTTAACTTGAACCTCAGTTAAACAAAAAAAAATTTTTGCTGCTGACCATTTTTTCTTTATTTTGAATCATTAAGGCATTCGTCTATCAGATTAAAATGTTATTTTAGCAAGTTTAATTTCACCAGATTTTTATTCCTGATAGTCAAAATATTGTGAGAATGCCCCATATATCTGTATATCAATTTCAATATGTTTTAAATAATATTAAATAATATAAAATACATTGGAATACATTTTACTTGGTTGAACATAATGTGATGCAATTATTTAGGGTATCCCTGTAAACGAAATATAAATATTACACACATCATTTTCAACGCCGGACATGTGAAAGGTCAATAAAATATATGAATTAAATTGCAGTCTGAGTGTATTTATGTGAATTAAAGCATGGCAACACAAACCGATTTCCTGAACAGTTTTCAAATCTTTTGGAAAGCATTAGCTCAAAGGGATTAATCTTGCTCTAATTTTTAAATAATTATGAGTTTTTTAATATTTCCCAGCAAAGAGGAAATTGCCGGCCAGCAACAAGATAGGTGCTGTAAATGATGGAGAAGTGCTGGCTGATGGTCTACCACTGCATGACCACTGCTGGGCAGCTTCAGTCAACTTTGCTGTTGGAAATCGTCAGATAAATTTCTGGACATCCGTTTTATCTCATGCGCTGGCCCACCACTACATGGAAGTGCACGAACTTTTGCAGTATTATTGCTGGGGACCCTTACGCTAGGTGGCGCTGCAAATATTGAAGACATTGAGTATTTGAACACAAATCTGAAATGAATATCTTAACACAATTTAAGCTGTGAAGCTTTTTTTTTTTTTTTTTTTTTGAAACTGTAAAAAATATAGCACCACTGCCACCAGCAAAATAAATAAATAAATGAATAAATAAATAAATTCTTTCTATCAACACACTTTTTTTTCTCCTTAAATCTGGTTTTACTAGGTAACAAAGCATTTCGGTTTTCATAATTTACGCAGTTCAGAATCAATAATAAAAAAAAAGCGTATAAAATACATAGAATTTCTATACAATAGAATAATTTCCATACCAGTTTAATGATTGGAAACGTAAATCACAAAAGAAACAAACTTGAAATAGTGTAATGAGAGCTTGAAAGCCACGAGCAATCGTAGCGTACGCTGAAAGCACTTGTCCATGTCCGATCACGAAAACCAAGCAGCATCGAACGCGGTCATTACTTGGGAGGGTGACCACATGCAGTTCAAATATTTCTATTATAGACACTTCTACAGATGTTTCTATAGCTCTTGGCGAAACTTAAAAAGAGCCATAATTATATAATACTTTGCTTTTTCATAGAATTCTATAAGAAATTTTTGTAAGGGAAAGTGCTGGGCCAGCAAAGGAATAGCAGTGGGATAAGTGCTAGCACTACAGGAAAAGTGCCGGGTTGAAGTAATGTGATGGCATACTAATGCTGGCCTGCTGTTGGCCATCACTGATGGGCCAGCTGCATTCGGCTTGGACACTTTTCGACAGGTTTAAATAATGGCACCTTTGCACTTTACCACTGATAGCACTTTTACCACTGCCATCTTTTTTCCAGCTGATGGCCCACTGTTTCTTTCTTTGCTGGGTTACTTTATTATATTTGATTGATCTTATTTTATTGCATGGTACATATATAAGTGGTTCAGATCATTCCCACAGAATTGAAATTATTCCCTCGTATAGAAAAATTATGAAGAAATATGATTGTGAGAGAATGATGGAATACTTCTGAAAAAAAAAAAAAAAAAAAAAAAAAAAAAAAAAAAAACAGATTTAAGGAGAAAAAAAAGTGCGTTGAGATAAAGAATTTGTTTATTTATTTTGTTGGTGGTAGTGGTGCTATATTTTTTACAGTTTCAAAAAAAAAAAATAATTAGCTTCACAGCTTAAATTGTGTTGAGATATTCATTTCAGATTTGTGTTCAAATACTCAATGTCTTCGATATTCGCAGCGCCACCTAGCGTAAGGGTTCCCAGCAATAATACTGCAAATGTTCGTCACTTCCATGTAGTGGTGGGCCAGCGCATGAGATAAAATTGATGCCCATTTTATCTGATGATTTCCAACAGCAAAGTTGACTGAAGCTGTCCAGCAGTGGTCATGCAGTGGTAGACCATCAGTCAGCACTTCTCCATCATTGCCAGCACCTATCTTGCTGCTGGCCGGCAATTTCCTCTTTGCTGGGTACTTTGTAACACAATGATTAGACATATATTCAGTTACTGTATATCTTTCGAAACGCATTTTCTATAATATATAACACAAAAGGAAATTTTATTTCCTTATAATAAAAATACAAGCAAAGAGGGAATGTGAGAGGGGTTCGTGGTATGAAGAAAAAACAAGATGGTTTCTTTACTTTATTCCTATACGAACAATTCTAGACGTTTATAACGCACGTGCTGTCATTTACAATTAGGAGCAGATTTATAGTAATGTGAGATAGTAATGTGAATTACTAGGGACAACAATAAAAAATTCCTCATTTCCTTCAATGAATTTTTTTTTAATATGATTAAGTGAATAAATATACAGTAAAGCCTCTATTATCCGCGAAGCGAATTTTTTTTATTTCAAGCTAACAGTAAGGAAAATATAATAAGACCTACTAATAAATAAAAAAAGAAAAATTCATGTATTCGAAAGTAATAGAAGAATATTTCTAGATTCGGTTGCCATGTTTGAATTATCAGATATAAAGTCTTGATTTTATTAACCAAACGTAAACACAGCAATTAAAATATTTAACTATTAAATAATACTATTATGATATGCGCATATCAATAATGACTTCATTTTCGAGATAAACATTTTTCCACACTAAAAGAAAAACAATAGTTTGCAGTTTAGAATAAAGAAAAGGTGTTTCCAAAGCAAGAAGACAAAACAAGTAACTGATTTTTTTTTAAGGTGTAACTCAGCTCTTTTTGTACAGTATGTATGGCACATGGCAGTATTTCCTGTTTAATGTTCTTTATTTTGGTGATTTAGACTTAAAGCAAAGGTTTCAGATGTACCGTGCATATGCATATATCTTAAACATTTTATTATATTTTTTGTATACTAAAACATAGTTTTATGTTGAATTTTCTTTTTTTTTCGTGTTTGCACCGCATTTTCAGTCTTTTTCGGGTTATCCGCGGTGCCCTTGCCACTCAATACCGCGGATAATTGAGGTTGCACTGTATATATTAATTGATCTAAAAAAGTAATAAACATACATGGTATAATGACAGAGAAACCAGTTTCTTTCGATCACGTGTGAATGAGACACACCCGTGGAATGATATTTGTTTTAAAAGAAATATTTTTAATATTATATTTCAATTTCAATAAGCAAATAATCACGGTTTATATGTATAACTAATTAATATTGATAGTTTATATTACCTTTTCCTTTTACAATATTAAAAATACATCCGCAAGACCCCGGGGAAATGAATCATCTATTGTATCTCTAATAAATAGCACTAAATATGCTAACAAATAGTCATTTGACCGATACCAAATTTAAATATTTGGATTCGCACCTAAAATTCCATCATGAAATAAATGAAATGCAAATCAAACAATAGCGAGTTAAATTAAAAAGTTAAATAGTTCGAAATAAAAATTCTGGTGTGAAGGAGAAAAAAAAGTTGAATAATATCCCCGGAATGTTCTGTGGGCTATTATTATTGTTGTTGTTTCACACAAAAAAAGATGCATTTAAAAAACTTTTCCACTCTCAATCCTAAAATTTTCTTCGATATATATTATATGAAAATAGTACTTTTTAAAAGAAAAATGTCCTTTCTCACACACACATATATATATATATATATGTGTGTGTGTGTGTGTGTGTGTGTATTTGTACGGAGTGCTTTCGAAAATAAAATCTTATAATTCTGAAGTTTTAGAGATAAAACTGGTGTTCATAAACTTAAGTTCATGAGTGCCAATAAATAACGTTAAGCACATCGCTTGAAATCTATAAATCTGTGAAAGGGATTCCAATTGTGATATATGAATTCCTTGTCTAATATCTAATCTTTTTATAAATAAAGAGGAATAGAAAGTTAACAAAATCCTGAAATGAGGAAGAAATTTTAAACAATTTTAGAGGAGAATTTTGCAAAGGGAATAATATATTATGTTTCGTATAGACAGTTCAGTTGGAAATTTTTTTAATTTTATTTTCTTAATTTTATGTAATGTGTACTGAATATTTTATTTTGTAAAATACGAAATTTCGCAACTATAAATAATGTACAGAAATAATATAAAAAATATATTTACCTATATATGCTTATTAAAATATTAAATGCATGAAATAATTTTAACGTGAATAATTTCAGGCCTTAATTTCACAGTTGAAAATTAATTGAAAAAAAATAATTAAAACTTCTATATTTGTTCGTTGGAGAGTTAGGAATAAAAAAGATCTTAAATTTTCGTCTAAACAAGATATGAGATGCGATTACATAACTGTAAAATAAACCGGTTTCTTTGAAATAACATATAGTTAATAAGTTGAAATAAAGAAATCTGATAAAAACATAAGACGAAACGCAATTTTTCACCTTGATTCAACATAAAATATATAATGTGAACATTAAAAAGGTCCACAATGTTACTTAAAAGGTGACTAAAGTAATGAAAAAGGTGTTACAAGTTTAAAATATACATTTTATTTAAAATTTCCTAGTACTTTCAAGCCTTCCAAGCTCATCATCAGAGAATATCTTAATGACTAAATGTTGTTTATTCATACAAATACGTCATTTTGTTTTGAAAATGAGAGAGTCAATAATTACTAGAGTTGAAAGTAGAAGTAGCAGTAGCAGTTTCTTGGACAGTTTTCATGGCAATATCTAAAACGAAAACCATGTTGAAATGATATACAAAAAGTTTATCTATTTCCCTGGTCTGTGAGAAAAATTAAGATATGCTCTACTGAAACACAATATAAATTTTATAGCATGTCCACAAAGAAAATTAAAAGAGTTAATTTGTACTAAAATGGATCCAACACAGAAAGATGAATTAGCTGGTGTAAATACCATTCCTTTTAGAACTGACAGCAGTAGATTAATGGAGTAGATCGGAATGACCAAAAGAAAATTTAAAGAAAAAATAAAAGAACATAAAGCAGATATAAAGTTTTGTCGTCAATCCACAGCTCTCTGTCGTTTAAGTTCCAATCAGAATATCGCAATAGATTTTGATCATGCAAAAATCATATCCCCAACATCCAATTATTACGCATCCACCATAAGAGAATCCATAGAAATCCTATGTAAAAACAATCAGGTATGTAACGACGCCCTATCGCACAATATCCCCAATTTATGGTCAATATCCTGAAAATAAATCCTAAAAACCTGACCAAAGTGACGTATTAAAATTTAAAGTATGGAAGTTAAATATTTTCTTTTACCCATGGAAAGTGACGTATAAGAAACAGAGTGATGTCATAAAAAAAATCGAACTGCAATTAATAATAATAATATAGATTTCCTCTAATTAACTTCAATCCAAGAAACTGCTACTTCTACTTTCAACTTTAGTAATTATTGGCTCTCTCATTTTCATAACGAAGTGACGTATTTGTATAAATAAACAACATTTTGTTATTAATATATTCTCTGATGATGATCTTGGAAGGCTTGAAAGTACTTAGAAGTTTTAAATAAAATGTATATTTTAAACTTGTAACATCTTTTCCATTATTTTAGTCACCTTTTAAGTAAGATTGTGGACCTTTTTAATGTTCACATTATATATTTTATAAAGAAATCTCTTTTGAAAAATATAAATTTAAATCACAAATACACATACAAATATTTAGCATTCTAAAGGACTATAAGCGTATTTACTGAATGTTATCTTTTAAATACGCTTTTAAAATAAAGTAATTTAACAATAAAAATATAATACGTAGTCAAAATAAATTATGACACTCAATAGGATTCGAGCATATGGTTTTAATAAGTTCAAGTTTCACATAATACAAGTTTTGTAGAATTGTGGTTTTTTTTTTTTTTTTCTTACAAAGAAATCAGAGGAAAAAAATGTATTAAATTGAAAATATAATTACTTTTTTATAGTTTTCTTCATTTTATATATTATACACAATGTAAAAAGATACAAATGTTTCAACAGCTCACAAACGTGTTTAAGAAAATGTAATACACCTTCTTCTTTGTTCCCCATGGTTACTAAAATTGTTCCTTTTTCAGTATAAATATAAGAAAATAATAGTTTTTTTAAATTTAAAGATAATATCATATATAGATAATTTAAAAACCTATATATTTAAAACTCTAAGCGTTTTCTTTCGACAGTCCGTGAGAAGAAACTGCTGCATCAAATTACACCAATCTTTTTTAAATGAAAGATATTTGGCCACAGATTTGTTATCGTACATTCATTTGTTCAAATATTTTATTAATTAGCTGTAATTTAAATTAAAATTCTAGAGTTGCGCATGTGCATTATATAAGTACAAGTCTGCCTTTGGAGTGACGCGCTGCAGATGAGCAAAGGTGCTCGCTCAGTTGAAATATATCACAGGTAGAAGTTGTTTTAAGTTCGTCTGCTATTCGATCTTACTGTAAACAAGTTTTATTTTCTTTCACAAAGTTAATATTTGGCTCTTTCAGCATTATTAATTATTCAAAAATATATTGTGTCGATATTAAGAGCTAGATACGGCATATTTCGGGAGTTGCACGTTGTTTTGGTCATATTACACGCTGAATAAACACAGTGATTTGAAGCTAAAAGTTATGGCTGGTGCATTGCCAATAGTTATACACCAACATTGGGAAACTAGCATGTTGAGATGTAGATTCTTCTTTTAAAAAAATAAGATTTCATAAATATTAAAAGGCAAAACTATTTCTGTAAGATCAAAACTCAAATTCGAGACAATTGCGCATACGTCAACTGTGTTTCGAACCTCTTCAATTTAAAAGAAAGGAAAACAAGCTCCTACTAGCGTTGTGGGTTAAGCTAGCAATTTAAGGCTCTGAATTTTCGTAGAGGACGCAGGTTCGAACCCAAGCCTGGCAAAATGTGTAATATTTTTGTCGATAATTCATTTCAATAATGACATATTTTATTAGGAAGAGAAGTTATAGGATTTTTATTTTACTATTATTATTATTATTATTTGAATGCTGTTAGTGTCAATAAAGTTTTCTGTATATTCAGGTAAAATTCATTTTAATAAGCGAAAAAGTCTGAAGTGAATAAACTTGCAGAAAAAGAAAGTATCATGCAAATTCTGAAAATAAAAGGTATAGTTCTAAACTGAGCTGAAATAGGTAATGTGTGAATTTTATTTACATCATGTTCATTACGGAAAATATTTGTTACCCCCCCCCCCCCCCCCAGTAATTTACTCTATAAAATGACTTATGTAAGATGGCTTCTCAAATACAAACAATTAAACGCAAGTACATTTAAATAAAACAATGTAAGCGTCAGAAATCTAAAGCCTAATCTTCTCCCACAGTATATCATTTTTCAGGATATTTAAAATTATTTATAACCGAGAGGTACATAAGTAAAAGGTGGCTGTAATGATTTTTTTTTTTTTTTTTTTGTACAAATAAAAAACAAAAATTTTATTTTTTATTAATAGACAACTTTTTTCAATCAGTTGAAAATAAAATTAAGAAAATGACAAGATTAAAAAAAAAAAAAAAAAAAAAAAAAAAAAAAATGCAACGAATGAATGTGCAAGCAAAGGGAAAAAATTCCAAATAACCATAGGAAAAAAACTGAAATGGCCATGCTACTGTAAATTGTCTATTGAAAAAAAAATAGTTTAGATGGTTGTCTTCGTGCTGAAATTGTAGCAAACTCTAGACTTGTCCATTCGTACACTCAATTTTGGTATTGTATTTGGTTTTTTCACTAAATGTTACTCTGCGAAATCAAGCAGTACTAATTATTCGGTCAAGTAGTATAAGAATTATGAAGGTTTGAAGTTTGGCACTCCTAATGGTAAATTTGCAGTCTGCTTTGTGACGATTAAAGATAATTTGGGTAATATTTTAACCATAATTCAAAAAGTACTTGACGGTTGGTTGGTTGGTTGATTTTGTGACGGCCGATTATCTACACTAGGGATATAGGCCCGAGGGGGAGTGCCCTTCGTGGGGGTCTTTCTAAGGGAACCTAACCCGTATTAACGCATGGAAATCCATGGTTCGAAGAAAACCACGAAAACTCCGAACGATTAGGCCGACGGGCGCGATTGGGATCGAACCCAACACTTCCCGTCTGCCAGTTTCGAGAGCAGAACCTCTCAGCCACTGGTGGGGCAAGTACTTGACGGAATAAGCAGCAATTTTAGATTTGAATATTTGAAACTTCTAGAAATCTATTTTTATTAAAAATTCACAAGTTACAATTATTTTGTTTGTTTTTCGAAAATGAATAATAATAATTAAAAAAACATATTTTTATAAAGAACTATAAAACATAACCTATAATTTTTAAAAACATAAATAGATTTTATTTGCTTTAAATATGCGAATCCAAAATTAAAGCTTATTCCAGCTAGTACTTTATGTATTACGCTTAAAAATCTATGGTCATTGCAATCTGATTTGCATAAATTGTAGATTAATTTAACATTAGACGTTCCAAACTTTAAATTTCATAATTCTTAAACTATTTGACAAGGGACTTCCTATATTCTAAAATAAAAGTTACCATAAAAGCTAAATATAAGGTCAAAATTAAGTTATATTGAAATGTTTCGAGCTTGTTGCAATTTATGAATGACGACAACCCCGTAAGCTTATCATTTTTAATCTTTTAAGTGAAAGAATACAATATTCAGTGAAATGGCTATTTCTGTTTTTTATTTTATTTTATTTTTTTAGAGGGGAGGGGCGTATAGTGATGGAAAAATGTATGGGGTCTTTCCTTTGGTTTGGTTGTACATTAATAGAAATTCTTTTCAGCGCTAATGAAACTTCTATGTCGTTCTTGCATTTAATATCCATGCAACATACCTTATACTTGTACTGTACCTAGGTGTGGGCTTTAAATCATCCAGGGTAATTGAAAATGTTGTGTTCCCTTTTTAATACTTTATACTGAAATTTTTTTGGGCATGATCTAAATACTTAGTAACCGGGACAATCATTTTCCACACACACTTTGCTATTGGATTCAACAATGTACAGTTTGTCTCTGATAAATTGGCATCTCATCTTTATACAATTCCCTTTTTGCTTACGTATGAACATATTTTTTCGCATAATAAAAAGAGCTATTTCAAGAAGAGAAGTTAATTTCTTTGAGTCAGATTTGTTTTTCATTTATAGGACAATTTACATTTCTTACAAAACTATTCTGCTTTTAGGAGAGTAGGAACATATCAACAGATGAAAAGATTTGTTTGAACTCTTTTTTGATGTATTTTTATTTCGCTTAAATATATTACTTTTTTTGAGGATGTATATAAACATTCAGGATTACAAATAAAAGTATGTTTTGTACTTTATGAACATAAAATCTATTTTATTGATGTACTTTTCATTATACTTGGACATTGTTTCGACATCGTTTTATCTCTCTTGAATATTATTATATAATTTTTTGGATGCACAATCACACATTCAGAATTGCAGGTAAAAGAGATTTAATATTTTAAGTATTTTGATATCATAAAACATCATATCTTATAAGTATACTTGTGGACTTTTTAAGGAAAATTGTTTAATATACCACCTTAATATTGTTCCTCCTTCTTTAAGTTACTTATAATCTTAAAATGCCTCTTAGCATAATTATATTCTTTGAAAAACAAATTTAAATTAAAAAAAAAAACCACTAGCATTTCATGCATAAAATCCTTATTTTCTAAAAATATAAGTAACTGATTAATCTTAGTATAACTATACTAGTAACAAAAAAATAAAATTTCAAGGTGATAATAAGTTAATAAATTGGACAATTGTAATACAAAACATACGAATGTTTTATGATCTCAAAATACTTAAAATATTAACTCTTGTTTCTCATTTATCTGTAATTCTGGATGTACGTATATGCATTTAAAAAATATGTAATATTTAAGAGAGGTAAAGTGAAATCAAAACAGTATCAAAAAGCGACTATTTTCATCTGTCATTTTTTCAAATCCCTAAAAGAAAAGTTTTTGTACAATACAGAATATTTTTGTGATTAAAAAAATACATTTCCATAAATAAAAGAAAAAGTTTCTGTTCTACACGAGAATTTTTACTTTTTTCAAGATTGGTTTATTGTCTGATTCGGGAAAGTTTCCGTTTTAAAATGGAATACTTTCTATCCATTCTACAAATCTACCAAAACATTTCTTTGTGTGAATGGAAAGTTTTCCTTATTTTAGCGGAATACCTTCTATTGTTACGGATGAGTTTATTTATTTATTTAGAAAACTTTCCGTTATAAAAGGGATAGCTTTTTAACTCTACATAAGGAAAGATTTCCGTAAAAAAACGGAATTTATTCTGTGTTTAAGGATTAATTTATGAATCCAATAGGAAAAGTTTCCTGACAGATTGTAAAAACTTTCCATTTTTTTTTCGGATTTTATTCCGAGCTGCGTAGGAAAATTTTCCGTCTGGAGAAGGGCAACCATTTTTCCGTCTCCTACAGGAAACGTTTTCGGATTTTTTTTTTTTTTTTTTTTTTTTTTTTTTTTACAGTGTATAAAGTAATTAGCTAGTACCTTTTTATGCTTCATTACTTGGATTTTCATTTTATCTGCAATACGAAACTTTAAAGTTTAACTGCTTAAATAACACACTGAATAAAAAAAGTATAGTGATTACTTTTTATTATGTCTAATTATGAGATAATTATTCTTTGTACACTGTAAAAAAAAAATCCGACCAGTTTTCCTGTAGGAATCGGAAAAATAGTTGCCCTTATCGTACCGGAAAATTTTCCGACCCAGCTCGGAATAAAATCCGTAAAAAAACTAGTTGAATGTGCCAATCTCAAAACTTTCTTCTATCTTATACATCTTAATATTTCAAAAACTAGTTACACATGTTAATACTTCAATATTATTAGTTCATTACTATACCAACTTTGATTTTCATCTTAAATTTCTGCTTCAGTCAATTAAATAAGCTAAAAACGAGTTAATCTATATCATGATATTTGTTAAAATTAATAGTTTTTCCTTATTCTGTTGTTATCAGCACGATTGCACGAGCCGCCGATGGACAATAGAACTACGAAAAATCTAGAAAAGTATACAAAAATCGCCATCACAGAGCCCCATTACCGCGCGATATTTCCAAATTCAAGGAGGACCTGTTGGCCAAAGCCAAAATCATGCACAAAAAAATTGGTTCAATTTATATGCATAATTTTATACAATTTTCGATTGTACAATAAAGAAAATGGTACAGACATCGTAATTATAGCGCACCCTTCCAACGGTATTTTTCCAAATTCAGGAAGGACCTTCATGCCATGAACAAAAAGAAACGCAAAAAATTTGGCTCAATTCTCTGCATAACTTCATACACTTTTCGATGGTATAATATTCAAAATGGCACAAAAATCGCTATTACATCGCACCCTACCCGCAATTTTTTTCCAAATTAAGGAAGGACCTGCTTGCCATAGCCAAGAACTTAAAATAAAAATTTGGTTCAATTCTATGCATAACTTCATACACGTTTCGATGGTACAATATGAAAAATCGCTATTACAGCGCCCTCTAGTGGCAATTTTTTTTCCAAATTCAGGGAGGTGCTGCTTGTCATAGCCATAAACTTAAAATAAAAATTTGGTTCAATTCCATGCATAAAGTCATACACTTTTGGATGGTACAATATTCAAAATCGCTGTTACAGCGCCCCCTACCGGCGAATGTTTTCCAAATTGAGGGAGGATCTGCCTGCCAAAGCCAAAAATTTAAAATAAAAATTTGGTTCAATTCTATGCGTAACTTCATACACTTTTGTATAGTACAATATTCAAAATTGCACAAAAATCGCTGTGACAGCGCCCCCTACCGGCGATTTTTTTTCAAATTCAGGGAAGACCTACCTGCCATATCCAAAAACTTAAAATAAAAACTTGGTTCAATTCTATGCATAACTTCATACACTTTTTGATGGTACAATATTCAAAATCGCACAAAAATCGCTGTTACAGCGCCCTCTACCGGCGAATTTTTTCCAAATTCAGGGAGGACCTACCTGCTATATCCAAAAACTTAAAATAAAAATTTGGTTCAATTCTATACATAACTTCATACACTTTTTGATGGTACAATATTCAAAATCGCACGAAAATCGCTGTTACAGCGCCCTCTACCGGCGATTTTTTTCCAAATTCAGGGAGGAACTACCTGCCATATCCAAAAACTTAAAATAAAAATTTGGTTCAATTCCATGCATAACTTCATACACTTTTGGATGGTACAATATTCTAAACCGCTGTTACAGCGCCCCCTACCGGCGAATGTTTTTCAAATTGAGGGAGGATCTGCCTGCCAAAGCCAAAAACTTAAAATAAAAATTTGGTTCAATTCTATGCATAACTTCATACACTTTTGGATAGTACAAAATTCAAAATCGCACAAAAATCGCTGTGACAGCGCCCCCTACCGGCGAATTTTTTCCAAATTCAGGGAGGACCTACCTGCCATATCCAAAAACTTAAAATAAAAATTTGGTTCAATTCTATGCATAACTTCATATACTTTTGGATGGTACAATATTCAAAATCGCACGAAAATCATCGCTGTTACAGCGCCCCCTACCGGCGATTTTTTCCAAACTCGGGGAGGACCTACCTGCCATAACCAAAAACTTAAAATAAAAATTTGGTTCAATTCTATGCATAACTTCATATACTTTTGGATGGTACAATATTCAAAATCGCACAAAAATCGCTGTTACAGCGTCCCCTACCGGCGAATTTTTTCCAAATTCAGGGAGGACCTACCTGCCATATCCAAAAACTTAAAATAAAAATTTGGTTCAGTTCTATGCATAACTTCATATACTTTTGGGTGGTACAATATTCAAAATCGCACAAAAATCGTTATTACAGCGCCCCCTACCGGCGAATTTTTTCCAAATTCAAGGACGATCTGCTTGCCATAGCCAAAAACTTAACATAAAAATTTGGTTCAATTCTATGCGTAACTTCATACACTTTTTGATGGTACAATGGCGACAGACACACGGACACACGGACAGACAGACATTTTCTATAATTATGTTTTTTGGGATCTCTGACCCCTAAAACATGTAAATCCGTCGAAAACCGGAAGTTGAAAAAAATTTCGATTACAATACTTTCTTCTATTGAAGATAGAAGAAAGCATGAAGATAGAGCCTAATACTCTACCTTCATGGAAGAAAGTAAAACGTAAATAGTCAATGAAACGGTATTTTATGGATTTTATTCCGATTTCACGGATTTTAGCCCGAGCTGGGTCGGAAATTTTTCCCTCACGATAAGGGCAACTATTTTTCCGATTCCTACAGGAAAACTGGTCGTATTTTTTGTACAGTGTAATAAAAACTGCATGTATCTGCCAACTGAGAAAATGTTTTTTCTTTTTTTTTTTTTTTTAATGTATGCATAAATAATATTTTTCAATTTTCTTTTGAAATAAGCTTCCTACTATTTAATGCATTAATAGCATTAGTAATGCATTAATAAGTTTAAAACATTATGAATTCCTTTTTTAACATAAACATCATATTTTATTTTTATTTATTGAGAACTGATTTATATACTGAGAATTGCAGTATAATCAAATTCAATTATGCTGTTAAAAAGTAATATTTTTACTAATTTATGAAATGAAGCGTACTTAAATAAATCTATAGCTATAAAACCACAGGCCTAGCAAGAATTTATCAAGAAGAAACTATCAAAGTAAATTTCAATAACAGTAAAATATTTTTCCCATCCAGTCTATACTATCCATCCTTGATATGGGAAACCATAGAGATTGTAAGAGATTGATAACTATTATGAATGGTTACGGAGTATATATTATGGGATGTTTCACTACTTTGTTATGAAATATTTCGGAGTATATATTACGGAATGCTTCTGAAAAACAGGAATGTTTCACTACTTTGTTGTGAAACGTAACAGCAAAAAGGCGTGGCATCTTAATGCCGACACTTTTTCCGAAAACACGCAGAAATTTGTTTACAGTGTGTAGAGGAGGAAATTTTAAAATATAAATATAATATGCAATTTTATATTGCGATCACTCTTGATAATAAAAATGTGGTTATACATTTCGAAAAATACCTACGTTGCTTACGCAATAAAAATGTATTTTTTCTCAAGGATCACTTTATACTGATTATAAACGGGTGACCACAGTTTATTTTACGAAAAAGATATAAGAACTTATTTTATTTAAAATTCAGAAATAAAACAACCAAAATATTTTCTGTCATTCTGAATATTAGAACATTTTAGATTTCTCTCTAATTTTATTTATCCTAGAATATCTTAAATTCTGGGATACATAATATCGCTTTAAACATTTTTAAAAAATCTTGTTTATGATATGGTTTCACGCTGCTGTGTACTTATCCTTAAAATGACAGGCTTTAAAGCATAAACACAAGTTTTATTTTTCTGGCTTGTATCGCTTTATTTGCAACAATCTAAGAACAAACATGTAAAGTTAATAAATATTCATGAGTGACAAGACAGGAATTTATTCTACTTATTTGTTCTTTGTTTCTAGAACAACGGAAAGCATAGCATAAATTTTAAAGCTTATATTGTAAAGGGTTTTGAAATTCTCTTGCATAAGTGTTCTTTTTTTGCTCTATCTTGATATAAAATGTATCAACTTTAAAAGTTTTATATTCCTAAATAGTGTAAAAGCATACAATTTTTTTCATGAAGTAAAAATTTAAATATTTTATACAATATTTTTTCCGAATTTTTGTTTTAGTATTTTAATATAGTTTTAAATATTTAAGATGTGCCCGGATGAAAAATAATCTATTGTTATAATTAAAGTATTTTTTTATTACAGTAAATATACATAATATTTTATTTGAAGGCAATGTATAACCAGACACTGTTTTCTTGTCCATTATCCCTGAGATGCTACACAGCATATGTCCAGGTTAAGTGGTCAGAATAACTCGGGATCCACAGTTTTTAGTTTCCAATTAATCACGATACTCAATTTATAAAATCCAAAGTGATCAAAGGATGACTGAACTCTACTCAGCCCGGAGACGAAGTCTGCACATGTAGAGTGATAGCCGAACGCGCTGACCACGAAGCAACTCGACAATCTTTAAATCTAGGTCTGTTAAATTTTTCGTATCCAACTGTCGTAATTTAATTTCTGTTTAGTCCTGATATAGGAGAACACATGAGACCGCCCACTAATTCCATATGATATCTTCCGTTAACCCTTTCAGGGGCAAGTAATTGTGTTTCAGTAATACTTAATTAGAACCGAAATTTTTGAAAAAATTTTCTTTCAAAATAAGGAAAAGTTATTTTCAACTTTTTTGCACCAAAGATATAAAAGTAAAATTTAATTAAAAGTTTCTGGTGCAAATCTTAATTAAAATTAGGTGAGATATAATATATCCCACCGCCCCTCAAGGGGTTAAAGACAAAAATATTATTTTCATTAATGATTTTTAAACCTGATTTTATTGTACTTTTCAAGCGTATATCAGATGTTTATCCTGTATCCTATGCAGGTGTCAATAAAATATTTGATCTCCCGTAAATTAATAGAAGGGTAATATGACATTATATCTAAACTTCCAAGTATTTTTCTTTTGGTAATTGTTAGATCTTTTATTTTGCTAAAAAGTTGCTAGTAGAGGTTTAAATGTAATCAGAATATGGTTAAATGATTTTCAAAACACTTACATAAGCCTTTTTTAAGATAGCGTGTACGGCTTCTACACTTAGACACAATAGGTTGCAGGGGGGGGGGGGGCGGTTGTCCTTACGATCCTTTTGTTTTTCAACTAACCTCGGTGTAGTGCAGTACAGTTAATTTTAAGGGCTTTCACATATATTGCCCATGTTCTATTTTTAACCAGGGATTGCATTTTTCTGCAGATTGAATCTTTTGGATCTTTACTGAGTTCTTTGCGCTTCATATCTCTCATACATTTTTCCATTTTCCCTACATACTCACTCTATTTAAAGTTGCTATTATGTTTGATTTATTTGTTTTTGCAATTACTACATTAGGGTATGCTTTCAAATTCCTAATTATTGCGTAATTACTTTTCTGTTGATTTTTAGATTTATTTATAAACGATTTATCGTTTAATGCACAGTATGCTAAAATATAGTTTAGTTAGGAAACGCCTAGCCCAGTAGAAAATTGCCTTTTAGGAATTCCCATCAATAAACAGTAATGTACAGTTGTGGAAAAAAAAGTAAACACCCCTTACTAACTCCTCAACAAATTATCGTATCCGAAAGTTGTTGGTACCGAACGATTGGGAATAAAGTCTACTTTTAAATGATGTATATAAAATTTGCTTAGGGGGCCATCTACATATTAAAAGGAATCCAAACTTCATTTTTTTCAATAGCAATACCCAATTTTAACGGGATATTTCAAATCTCGGGTTCCAACGATGCCTAGACTCCAAATTTCATGTCATTTGAATGATAAGTTTTTGAATTATAAACATTCAAAATTTAGTGCTTCTAATGTTAAATTACATTTTCAAATTTTTATTTATAACTTTTGAAATTATGATCCTAATGTTTTAATTTTTTGTGTAGCAATAATACTAATATACTCAAACATAAATACGTTGCATTTGCAATTTTTATAATTTTCTAATATGAATTACGAATTATGAAATTAATATTAAAAAAAAATTATGAATTGCAGCCTACAATTTTTTTGATGGATTAAGATTTATTAAGTCCTGCTTTATGGAAATCCAAAATTTCACATTTTTCTCGCAAGTAGTTTTCAAATTATGCTTAAAAAACGGCGAAATGATGGTTTTAGGGGCCGCCTATGATAGAAGTGACTAAATATTTTGAAATTCATTATGCTATCCTGTAATCTAACAGTCTTAATTGACTGCTTAAGGTACCTTGATCAAGAAGGGAGCTCTTTCGTTTAACAATCGAGTACCGAACTTCAATTTGGATACAGCACTTAAAATATGCTCGTTTCAAACTAATTAATTTCTCTGAAACTTATGGTACGAATTGCATAAATTTTTTTTTTGAATAATTGAAGTGTGTAGAGTTCATTTATGCTCTCAGAATTATGTACTGCTATTGAAAAAAACAAAGTTATGGTTCGTTTTAATATGTAGATGGCCCCCTCAGAAAATTTTATAGACATCATTAAAAAGTAGACTTTATTTCCAATTGTTCGGTACCAGTAACTTTCTTCTACGATAATTTGTTGAGGAGTTATTAGGGGGTGTTTACTTTTTTTTCCACGACTGTACTTCAGATGTTCTGTGCAGTCTTGCATATGATTTATAGAATTTATACACACTAAGAAGAATACTTTTTTTATTTAAAAAAGCCTTCCACAACAGAAAACACACTACTACCAATTATTCTTTATAGAGATAATTATAACAGAATTATTTTGTGGGCTCCTGTATATGAAACAAGAATGCCATTCACATTATATTCTATAGTAAACATCTTATAGAGTTTCTCGGAGATATATATCAATTTAAATATGTTTGAAATAATGTAACATGAACAAAATACACCACAAACTATTTTTCACCAAAGACCGTAATGTAACGTAATTCTTTTTAGTGTCACTGTAAATGATCGATAAATGTTATCCATACCATATTCAGTAGCAAGCATCTTGCACTTTAGAGATATGTATATAAATTTCAACGTGTTTGAAATTGTCAAACATCATTAAAAACCCACCGCAAACGATTTTTCCCCATAGGCCGTAATGTAATGTAATTCTTTTGAATGTCCCTGCAAAGGAATTATGCTACATACTTAATTTTCAATACCGAACATGCCATAGTGAATATCAATATTTTTTTTTTCAATTTCATGGCGATGCCACTATACTGACGCCAATAATAATATCTCGAATAGGTAAATCTCCTACTGTGTATACACGCATTCGAAAGCTGCATTTAGACACACGTTAAGCATTAAATCCTTTGTTCGATGCCAGTTAATAATTAGTATGTTGTGGCCATCACAAAACTTTCTTCTATATAAATCACGCCAATTAAATCATTTAAATAGTAAGAGAATCTACATCATTTTAGTACCAATTCATATCAAAGAGTATCTGAATTTGAAGTTTGGTGAAAATTCATGCATTAGTTCTTGAAATAGAGCTATAGCGGAAATACTGAAAAATGTAGCATAGCAGAGCGACCTGTTGAGCGATTTACACAATACCATAAACAGCACTAACTGATATCAAGGTATACCTGAATCTGATGTTTGATGAAAATTCGTGCTTTATTTATTGTTATAGAGCTATGGTGGAAATTCTGAAAAATGGAGCATAGCAGCGCCACCTGTGGAGCGATTTGCGCCAAAACATAAACAGCCCTAAATCATATCAAGATATACCTGAATCTGAAGTCTTTTGAAAATCCAAGCATTAGTTCTTGAGATAGAGCTATTGCAGAAATTACAAAAAATGCATCATAGCAGCGCCACCTTTTGAGCGATTTATACCAAAATGCATAAAACATCAACTCATGTCATGGGCTAACTGAATCTGAAGTTTGATGAAAATCCGTGCATTAATTCTGGAGATTGAGATATTGTGGAAATCGTGAAAAATGCTGCATAGCGCACCTGTTGAGCGATTTACACCAAAAACTAATATGCACCAATTTATATAAGGGATTAACTGAATATAAATTTTTATTAAATTCCGTCCATACACTTCCGTTTATACGCTTGCAGTGATAACATATAAGACTATGCATTTATTAGTCGCATACTTTACGGATTCAAAAAGTTAATAAAATATCAATACACGAAATAAATTTATATCAAATAACATCTAAAAGAGTTAGTTACTATTCAAAATTATTTAATAATAGCTTATTGTTACATAATGCATTCAAAAGTAATATTGTCTTCTTGCACTCTTTGCCCTGGGAGGTTAAAGCAGAACTTACCAACAAAACAGTGGACATTCTTTGTCTTTAATTACTGGTAAACGCAAATATCATTTCCTACATATTATGCTTCTGATTTTTTTAACAGCGAATTATATGTGCATATGGCAGAAGAACAGGAATGCCAAACGTTGGGGGTATTCCAGATTTTGGAATTAAATGACTTTATAAACATTTAATGGTTTTGATATTTGCTTTTTTTTTATAAAAAATATAAAAATAATAATTTAAAAAAATGTAACAGACTATTAGATGTAAAGAAAAAGTTACTGAAAAAAGAAAAGTTTGGTTGGATCGAAAATGATAACGCTATCAAGAAGCAACACCCCCCCCCCCCAGAGATATCTTACGTCACAGACCTTCCCTCCCCCCTAAAATGATAACTTTATATATGCACATATATATGCGTAATATATAACGTTATATATTAACGTTACATATTCCTGAAGTTGCACAAGAATGCGTCAAGTATTTCTCTAGATATTGAACGAAACGTCTAAAATCGAAAGTTCGGCAGTATATTTTATTACCATCTAGAACTACTGTAAAAGAAAAAAAAAAAAAAAAAAACTAATAAAGTAAGAGTACATGAAAGATATACATATAATGGATGACTTTATACGTTTTGGAGAAAAATATTAAGCGTAAAAATCATCCTAAAAAAGCATTCGTAATGTTAATGTCTATAGTACGTGGATTAAATCTTTTTTGTGTGTAATTCATATATTAATAATAACATTTCAATTTTATACTAATTAATGAAGTTAAAACGTTATACATTTTACTGAGGTTGACAAGGTTAAAATTCTTACAAGAATTTAAATAAAAGGAAAATATTAGCTCCAAAATTAAACTATTATTTTACACAATCAAAATGATTTGTAAAATTATCATACGAATTGAATATATCCAGAATTGAAATGCCCAGTCCAGAAATCGAACACAGATTCTTGGCTTACAGGGACAATGCTCTACCTGACAACGAACGAAAATATACAATAACCTCTTCCGAGTTACAAATTAGGGGAAACTAGGGTAATGACGCTCAGAAGGGTAATACCGCTCACCCAAGATATCTAAACAGAATAGAATTGAAAACGTGCGATCGGTACCGGCACCTAGCGAACTTCATCCTAAGTTCCCAGTAAGGATTTAGTGCCCAAGGGTTAGTAAGGATTTAGTGCGGGAGGAAAGTATTTTTGTGTCCTCACGTTATAATTTGAAGTTGTTTTATTATAAAATTCTACAACATCTAATTTGAAGGTAAGTGTACACTCTTATTTTCAAATATTAATTTACTCATTATGTCTACAAAACATATACATTTAGTTGTACTTTCATCCTTTTATTTATTTTTGTAGTGCGTTGTTACGCCAGTTATAATGCATAAAACCCAACATCGTGATAACGGGTAATGGGGCTGCAGAAGAATGGAATTCCAGAAGAAGTGTTACCAATGGGCAACTTTTTTAAAATTCAAATTTGTTGATTGACACCATTTTTTTTGAAATAGTAAAATTTCCCTGTTTTTGCCTTAATTAATATGTCATTAAAGAAGGAGAATTTTACGATTTCAAAAAAGTGGTGAAAACCAAAAAACCTAAATATAAAAAAGTACCCCACTATATGCGTAACACAATATGTATGCACAATATGTGTAAAGTGGTTGCAAAAGATATGCAGTGGTGTGAACAGCCCACGCAACTACATATGTGACTTTTGTCTTACTTAAATGTTGTATTCAAACTCTGAGCGCAATTACCCTACCATGTCGGACATTACCGCTCAATCGATGGTTACTTAAATAAAACGATAAAAAAAAATCCTAAAACTCTTATGAAAATTAGTTGATTTCAATCTCTTCCTTATGCTTTGGAGTTATACTCCGTTAATAAAATATTGATTTTTTTTTAAATCTAAATTTTACTAGCTATTCATGTTTTCCCTTAAGTAACCGCCCTTACCGTTCTTTCCCCTGTTCCTAAAAGTATTTTTTATCTTTAGAAACTTCAGGAACAAATGTATTTTCGAGATTTAAAAAAGATCTTAAAAAAAAAAAAAAAAAAAAATGTTTATTTTGTTCTCAATAATTTTACTAGCCTACATTTTTAAACTTTTTGTTAGATGATTTCTTATGAACAAGTTTTTCTGAATCAATTTTTAATGCTGATTCTGGAAATAACCTCCATTTTTGTCTATCACTTCATAATTTTACAAAAAAAAAAAAAAAAAAAAAAAAAAAAAAAAAAAAAATGGAAGTTGTGTTTTCAATACATTAAAAATACTGTAAAAAACGTCCTTATAAGTTCATGAAATTTCTTTAATAATATAAAAAGTAAACATATTTAAGGCTGGAGTAGCACAGTTGAAGTTTATCCCCACAGAGCGAAAAATGTCCAGACCAGGGACACTTCAACTGTGATAAACTTCAACTGTGCTACTCCAGCCTTAAATATGATTTAATCCAGTTGGAAAAAATATTCGTACCCTTCATTATGAAAAAGTAAACACTTTTGAATTAAACAAACTTTCTTCTTTTTGACTTTTTTGCAGATCCTTCTTCATCGTTTTTGTCCCTCCTCAACATCCAACAATAGTCTGCCATCATATTTACATTCCAACTGTGCTCTTCAAGGTAATGTCCCAAAATTTCCTAAAAGTACTCGATAGGGAAATGTAGAAATGCATTTTTACACTCATATTACAGCCCAACTTCTTGAAAATTTCCAGCATTGTTTCAAAAATATCACTTTAATTTGGATATTTCTTATCCCCTAGAAAGTTTCCGAAAACACATTTAAAAGCAGTCCATGCGTCTTTTTCTGTCTCATTCATCGTTTTTTCAAAATCCTTGTCCTTCATCAGTTTTTTTGATTTGAGGACCAACAAAAATTCC
Source organism: Maratus speciosus (assembly GCA_963932465.1). Lineage (NCBI taxonomy): Eukaryota > Metazoa > Arthropoda > Arachnida > Araneae > Salticidae > Maratus > Maratus speciosus. The sequence continues at coordinate 22,094,656 of OZ010787.1, forward strand.
AGCTTTTGATTTTTCCTGTGTGATGAAGGGAAATTTACGTTATGTGTGACTACAACATAATGCTTGCTCTTAGCGATAAATCTTCGCAATCAAATTAGGTCGATTGCAAACAAACGGTACGTGATACAAGAAAACTAAGAGCAGTTTTGTAATCAGCATGAAAAATGCATTAATGGCAGTGATTGGTTTTTATTCATCTGATATCATGCAGACTTGTGTTATTAGAAATGTTTCGTGTATAATATTTATAGTGTATTCAGTTTTCTAAATCTGAGAAGTAGGTTTTCGCAAGGTACTTATTCTCAAGTAGGCATTCCTATGTCCAACAAACATCTTTTATCGATAAAAATGACAAATTAACCGAGATATCATTAACATTAAATTTATAGTCTTGCATTTATAAATTCCGTTATGCAACTGAGAATGTTTACTTGAGAATTGGTAGTATCCTACAAATTGTATCCTACAAATTGGTAGCATCCTACAAATTCAGGTGGCTATTTCCATGAGTGCTTGTAGTGTAAGTCACATGCTACGATATTTCGCTACCAGTATTTTAGACCGGAAAATGTGACTATATATTATGGGAGATATTTCATTAATTGAATAAGGCCAAGAAAACCTTACGAAAGTAACGGTGGCCAACAAACATAACAGTTATCAGCGATGTCACTTACACTTCAAAAGCCCATGAAACTAACTCGGTATGAAAAAAACCTTATTAATGCATTATAAACTATACGGAAATGTTACCAAAAATCGGTGGATGGAAATGAAACTTTGTTTTTATATATGCTCCTTTAAATAACAAATACAGTAGCGCTTAAATGTATTTTGACAAAGATAATAATTCACTTAATTGAAAAGAATAATAAAATACAACAATCAATCATTTATTTTATTTAACAATATTCAATGTTTTAATTTTAATAAATGAACAATAAATATTAATGTATATATATCCCTATATCTATATCTATATCTATATTATCTGAAATTTGTCATGATGTAACTCTAGAATTTTTGAACCGATTTGGATGAAATTCTTCATATGGTTTGAATTTTTTGTGTTTTCTAACATTGTATACTTATAGAAAATGTTACGTTTCACAAAGTGCAAACTCTTATGTATCATTTTAAACAGAATGTTAGATTCATTAAAAGATATTTTAAAGAGTCACACAGTGTAAGTTAACAATATAGGTCATTTTAAAGGGAAAGTTAGGAAACCTAAAAATTTCCGAATGCATTCATAAAATTCAAATCACCGCCATTTTGAAACAAGATGATGGATGAAGCTGGCCAACGAACTCGGTGGAGGCATTAGTATGTACTATGCATATGAAAAATATCATCCAAATCGGTTCAAAAATTCGAGAGTTACAGCATGAGAAAATTCAGATAAAATATATAGTTATGAATATTAGCTAATTTATAAATTTAATTTTAGTAATTGGAAATCGATGGCGGTTTGCTATATATAATGGTTATATATATATATATATATATATATATATATAATTTTATTAATATTATTAATATTTACTGTTAATTTATTAAAATTAAAACATTGAATATGGTTAAATAAAATAAATGATTGATTTTTGTATTTTATTACATTTTTTTCTATTAAGTGAATTATTATCTTTGTCAAAATACTTTTGAGCGCTACTGTATATACCTGTATTCTGAGTTTTATAAAGGCAAAGAACGCTTTTCTGAATAATGGGCAATTCTGAAGATGTAAATGTACATTTCTCTTTGCAGTTATAGTATATTTTCGTAGATCCAGAAACATTTGTCTTTTTCACTGCAAAAATTATTTTTGTTGTATTTTTCGTCATATGATGATTTGAACAGTGACTTATTTAAGCTTTTGGATCATTACTAAGTCAAATTTTGGGGAGAATTGCAGGTATTCTGACAATAATTTTTTATTCAAAAATGCCCCATGTCTTTCGGGATTTTTTTTTTGAGAAAACCACATTGTGCTAATGTCTCGACTTTTCGAATTGTTGAAATTGTAACTTTGTGGTTTCTGGATGACCATGTATGTACATTAAAATGTATGCATAATATAAAGTAAAATTAAGTAAAAAAATGTAGTTTTGAAAAATAGTTAAAAGTATAATGCCATATAACAAAATTAAATAGGAATACGCTACTATAAACAAGTGGGTAAGTGTGATCACAGATCGCACAGAGGGTTTCGTTTAATATTCCTTTCAAAACACTTTATCGTTTTGCAAAATCTGTTAGTTCCACATTTCGCAACCAGGGGGCACACTCTATTCTACACAAGCCCCTATCCGAACGAAACTCCGTTTTACAACCTATCCGTAGATATATTAGTCGAGGGAATCGGACCCATAGCACCCGAGATAGGTAGGCACCCCCTGGCGGTAAAAAATAGAACTAAAATATGTAAGTATATGGTGCATAATATGAAAGAGCGGTCAAAGGGGTGTCAGAAAAGTTTAAAAAGTGCCCCCCGGGTGAAAAGTGGGGAGGATAAAAAATTGTTTAAAATACACGACTTAGAGCACAGAGGGGTAAATAATATAAGACTTTTTGAAAATTTTATTATTTTTCGTGATCGCAAGTGCTATAAGTATGCAAAATTTCAAGTCTCTAACGTAATTAGGTGCTGAGTTAGAAAAAATTGCTTAAAATACACAAGTTAGAGCCCGGAGGTGTAAATAATATAAGACTTTTTGAAAATTTTATGATTTTTCATGTGATCGAAAGTGTTGTGCTATAAGTGCGCAAAATTTCATGTCTCGAACTTAATTAGGGCCTGAGTTAGAAAAATTATTTAAAATACACAAATTAGAGACCGGAGGGGAAAAATAAAACTTTTTAAAATTTTTATGATTTGTCGTGTGATCGCAAGTGTTTAGCGATAATTATGCAAAATTTTAAGTCTTCAACTTAATTAGGGGCTAAGTTAGAAAAGAAAATCTTAAAATACACAAGTTAGAGCCCAGAGGGTTAAATATAAGATGTTTTTGAAATTTTATGTTTTGTCGTTTGATCGCAAGTGTTTAGCTGTAATTATGCAAAATTTCAAGTCTTCAACTTAATTAGGGGCTGAATTAGAAAGAAAAGCTTAAAATACACAAGTAAGAGCCTAGAGGGTTAAATATAAGATTTTTTTGAAATTTTAGGATTTGTCGTTTGATGTGAGGTGTTCAGGTATAAGTATTCAAAATTTGAAGTCTCTGACATATATAGTTTCTGAGAACAGGCTCTGTGACGGACAGACAGAGGAGCGAGACGAATAGGGTTTCGTCAGATGAACGAAACGCTAAAAACAACATTTCAAATCTTTTTTTTTTTCTAAGTAACCTTAAAGCATCTAATTAAAAAATTTACTTTTAAAACTGTATTTACAAAATGTGCATTTTGTGCTAAATTAAAGTATCAAAAGTTTTCCTTTTTCCAATTACATTTGTTCTTTTTAATATCAAAGAAATTAAAATTTATTTTTTATTATAGAAAGATATATATTTTAGTGAAATAAGAAAATCTAAGTATTTATCATTCCAAATAATGTAGTGAAATGAGAAAAACAAATATTTACCGTTCCAAATAAATATGATATGTAATTTTTACAGAGTTTTTTAAGAAGTGAAATTAAGTCAAAACACATGTGAGGGAAAAATATATTTACCTTTCCTACAGAATTTAAAGTTTACTTACTTTAAGTTGTATAAATCTTATAATCTTTTTAAGTGTTTCGAAAGTTGATGTTTACTTTGTTTTTGTAATGTAATCTTTCACCTTTTGATAGTATCATTTTAAATAAATATTTTATTCTTGAGAACTTAATTTCTTACAATTTTTTTCAGTATGAAAAGAAATCATATGTTAGCTCAATCGCAACATTCTATGTTACATTTACATTGCCTAAGATCTTTTGATTTTTTTTTTTTATATAAAAAGGAATACAAATTGGTTCTTTACATAGAAAATATATACAGTATTCATTAGAATTTGAAAGTTATATATACAACGTGTGTTAAAATCTAAACTGTTACATTTTGAAAAGTACTGATATTAATGAAACAATTATACAATATTGCAGTTTTTCCAATGAAATTAACAATTTGTATTTCATTTCGTAGCTAGCTTAATGAAACTGGCGTTATTTTGACACAATTTTAAAATATATTTTAGTTTTTTGATAAACTTTTAACTATGATGTGAGTTTCACTCTTTAAAAGACCTGTTCAATTTGTTAGGAAAGAACATCAAAATTAGTACAATAATACACATTTGATTAATTTATCTACCGTTTTTTACAATCATACAGGGGTACCAAAAGGATCCGTACAACTTCAAAATTTCTTTAAAATGAAAGAATAGGCCTACAGAAAAGCTAGTTACCGTAATAGATAGAATAACTCAGAAAGTTTTCTACAGTATATTTCTGGTAATAGATGTCGCTCCTCAATATGTATTAATGTATATAAACGAATTCAGTTATTTAAAATGGCGGATCTCGAGAAGAAAGCTCAATGTGTTGAGTGTTTTTTTTTCTTTTGGGATTTTCTAAAAGATAATGTGTGCCGAACAAAATTTAATAGTCTCATGGAACTGAAACAAAAGATACAAACAACTGTAACTATTGTTGATGTCAGCATTCTAAAACGTTCGTGGGTTGAATTGGAATATCGTCTTCATATTCTTCGTGCTACGAAAGGATCTCATCTTGAAGTTTACTAATGCAGTAGAAAAAACTTTTTGAGTTTTTTTATGTATTGTGGCAACTAGATATGCTGTAGGCCTATTCTTTTTTAAATAAAATTTTGAAGTTGGGCGGATCTTTTTGGGACACCCTGTATAACACAATATCCATAATTTGAAATAATTTACGAAATTTCATTAAAAAATTTAAAATGGTAATATATGGGAAGTTTTAAAGCTATTAAACCATCCTCGGATCCGTAGAAATAATTCATGTTAGTTCCAAATGAAAATATTTCATATCCTCGAAGAGGTATTAGAAAATTATTTCCTGCGTTAAAGACACATTAAAAATCCTAAAGACACAATAAACACCACATCTCTCTGTTGTTTTTATGAAGGTACTTTTGAAACATTTTCAGAAATTTTCTCTTGAATTTCCAATTAGTGTAGAATTTAGTAAACGACGGACATGGTTTCGGAATGACTTAAAGACAATTTCTCGATTGAAAATTACTTGATTTGTCTCGGCTGCAAATAAATTAAAAACTCAAATTCATGGATTTTGTGATGCATCTGAAAAGTATATTCTGCACATTACATTAAATTGTGTTAGAAATTGCTTCTATTGAAAGCACCACTTGTCTTGTGTCAAAAATAAACTCCAGCAATTTAATGTTTTAAATGGCTTCGTTGGACACCAAATTTAGAAATTGGTGATTCAGTACTAATTAAAAATGAACTTATTCCTTACCTTCAATGGACACTTGGCAGAATTATTTAAACAATTCCTAGTAGTGATTGCCATGTGTGAGTCACCATAGTAAAGACTGTTATTGGAGATTTTAAATGCCCTTTTCAGGAACTTTGTAATTTGCCATTTATAAAATAGAGGAGTAAGAATTCTTCTATTTGAATCCTTTGAAAGTTACAAATCTGGGGGGGGGGGGGGGGGTTATGTTAGAATTTAATTGTATCAAAACAAAACTTATCTTGCATCAAAACTGAACTCCCGAAAGTTTAAGTGTCATGTCATTTGCTGGAATGGCACGTTTAGGCTTTCTGACCAGAGCTATGAGCTCAGGTGTTTTTGATGGCATGCATTATTCGAAACGTTGCAGACAAAAAGGGTTTTATAGTTCGTTTTTTAAGCGTTCAAAAAATTTATGAGTGGAAAGTAATTCAGGACTAAGAAAGAAAAACGCTGAAAGTCCAAACGACGAAATTTTTCAAGAGAGCGAAGAAAAGAAGGCGAAAGCACTTCATTTGACCTCATTGTTTACGACTTGTTTGAACTATTACTGCTAGGGTTAGTACTTCAAGCGTCTTCGTGTTTGTTAAGATTGGCATTTAAGATATTTTTTCGTAATTTTGTTTTGATTTTTTTGGTACTTTCAGCGTTTTCCATTCTTAGTCCTAAATTTAATATATAACAAGAGCACAACATTATTGGTCCGTCGAGCCGAAGAATGATCTTTTTATTTAAAACTGAGTTAAAGGACTTAAAAGTAGTTTTGTGTCTAACCATAATTGTTCTGGACATTGTGAAGTGTTATTGGGTAGTGAAGCTACTTTCTTTAAACATGTCATATGTGTTGTTTGGTGATTTTCTTGCTTTTCTTAATACTTTTGCTCATTAGGGAGAAATTTAAGATGCTTTAGTCATAAATATGTATTAAAATCTAGTGTTACGAAATTAGAGAACAAGATTTTTAGTTGTACTAATAAAACTGATTCTATTCAACTAAATTTATCTGAAAATTAAATTGTAAAATTAAATGAGAAGTTACATGAATAATTTAATTCATTTTTTTCTCAATTTGAAGAAACAAATGTAAATACTTATGTTGAACAGCAACACACTGTGCTGGATAAATTTGAAAGCATTTCGTTAAGTGTTAACAGGATAAATTTTGAATAACTTTTTGATGACTTTAAATGAAACGAGGCGAAACACTATATATTTAAAATTCCAAACACAAGAGGTAAAGCTTCGGAAACTAACACTCCCCATGTTTAGTCTAAATCTTGAAGAATAATTATCAATTTATGACTTATTTAAACCTAGTGTAGAATGCACTGAGTGTTTATTGGACTGTCAGAGTTACAATATTTGAAATAGGCATGCAAACATAGCGCATTTAAAATTACTCAGTGTTTCCCGATTTCTCATACAAACAATAAAACAGCATTATAGTTTTTGAAAAAAATAGTCCATTTTTGAAATATTCTAGTCATGTATGTGTGTAAAGTAATTAAAATTTAATGAATGTAACTAATGAAAATTTAAATACAAATATCTATATCGTGCAACCATTTTCTAAAGAAGAAAATGTTAGAAAAATGTCACGATTTTAAGGGATCTAAAAACATTAAGAATTTACGTTAAACTCGCTTCTCAAATCAAGCTGATGTATTATACAAAATTAAATATTCATTTCATTCAGAAGTATATCCGACAGTAAAGTAAATGTACTTTCTTAAACTACTCTTGCAAGCATTGAAAAGCAAGCCTGGCATTAGTGATGATACCTTTGAAAAAATAATCCAGTCATATTATTACGTTAAAGAAAGATAATTATGTTGAAGTTGTAAAGTAAGTTTTTTTACATTGTGGTCTACGAGAACCTTCCTCACCGAAATGTGCTGATATGATTTATTTAAGAAAAATAAAAATCCCCATAACTCTATGTACAATCACCGTAAATTTTGGTAATTGTCTCCACTAGCATATAAACACATTTTTGTAGAGTTTTCATGGCAATGCCGATTATACGCGATTAACAATATTTCTCATTCTTATCTTTCAATATTTCATATCCCAAGGCAGTTTTTTTGTATTCCACAATGTATAATGGAGTCGTTTAGTTTGGCGTCATGTTTTCTAGTTTAAAATACACGAAAGGTTCCCATTATTATATCTTAACTAAGGTTCCTGCGGTGAATAAAATTTGTAATGAATATAATAACGTATGAACTTGTTTTGTCAACTAAATGATACTGAAGCTCGCTTGTTGATGAGATTCACAATGGTTTGCATTAGCGTATTTGTGGGATAGAGATAGAAGTTATAGCTCGAACATCTTTTTTCAAAAAAGTATTTCTGAAGCTCACAACGTGTCAACTGATATAAAGTTAAAAGAGTGACTTGTTGGATATTGATAATACTATATTATTCGATATCGATAATATTATGGTACTGGATATTGATAATATTAAAATATTTATGTTTATCATGGAGAGTTTGCATTATAGTGACAGTATTTGAAACTAAATTAGAATATCTGAAGTGAATATATGTGTTTTTGTTAATCGCAAATAGTCGAGTGACTGAAATTTTGAAATAAGTTTAAATGAGTAAAACATTTGACCGAAAATATAAGGAAGAAAGTGTCAGAAATGCAGCATAAGTTTCAGTCAGCATTTGTTATACGTTGTTCTTTAATCAACATTTTCCCATTTTGTATAAGCATAAGAATTTATAGATTTCTACATAAATTAAAACACATAACGATATTCTAATATACCTGTAAAACTCAATGATGTTAAATGTTTTGTTTGATAGCTTTTAGGAAAATTTCGTATGAAATACTACCTATTGGGATCGTTCCTATGTTGGAATTTCTGAAAAATTTTTGCAGATCTACACCGATCATGACCCCTAGGATACAAAACCACCCTCAGTAAAATCTTTATATATATATATATATATATATATATATCTACCTATCTATCTATCTATATATATCACTTTCTTCTGGACACGATAACTTTCGTAATTATGCACCAATCTCTTCCAAACTGATACATAAAATCAAAGGGTATAAAATCTCGTTCAAGTTCGTTAATGGGCAAAATCGGACCAAGGGGATGGAAATAGGGAGGGGTTTTGTGAAAACCGAAAATATTCCATAACTTCTTAATTTTTGTACATATCAAATCAGTTTAAAGTTTTTATTACTTCTAAAAATAGGGCCAAAATTTTATGTATCACATATTTTTGATAAAGTTAAAAATGGGCTCAAGGGGCGCAAAAAATAGGGTTTTTGGGAGAAAAAAATTCATAACTTCGTCAATTCTCAAGATATCAATTCCAATTTATTTTATTATAAATCTCCTTAATATTATCTACAACTTTTATATTCACAAGGTTTTGACAGGACCAATTCGTACCGCAAAAAAAAAATTAAAAACGAAAACAAAAAGGGGGTTTGAAGAAGTAAAAAATCCATAACTCCGTCAATTCAAAAGATATAAAATTCCCATGAATTTAACTTCTTAATATTGTCTAGAACATCTATATAGAAAAGTTTTGGATAGGACCAATTCTTACAGTAAAAACAAATTAAAAATACATAGCGGTTAAAGAAAAAAATCATCAAAGTATTTAAATCCAAACTGCGTATTTTATGACTCATTTTACAATTCATTTTTGCTCTGAAAGGCTTCCAATTGGTACGTTTTCTTACTCAGAAACTATATAATGTATCTTAATGGTCGATCTTTTGATAGAGGCAGAATATATTTTAAAAAAATGCTGTTAAAGTGGGCGTTTTGAACCGAATTTCCCGAAGCGGATTGTGTTGGAAAAATCATTGCATTAAGGATGCACTCAAATCCAAACTGCTTATTTTCTGACTCATTTTTAAATTCATTTTTGCTTTCAAACGCATTTAATTGGTAGATTCGCCTATTCAAAAACTATATAATGTACCGCAATGATCGATTTTTTGATAGAGGCAGAATATATTTCAAAAAATGATGTCAAAGAACGGATTGAACGGAATTTGCCGAAGCAATGGTGTTATCACTTTCTTCTGGACACGATAACTTCCTCAATTCTGCACAAATCTCTTCCAAACTGATGCATAAAATCAAGGCCATAAAATCTCGGTCAAGTTCGTTAATGGGCAAAAACGGACAAAGGGGATGGAAATAGGGAGGGGTTTTGTGAAAACCGAAAAAAACCCATAACTTCTTAATTTTTGTACATATCAAATCGGTTTAAAGTTTTTATTACTTCTAAAAATAGCGCCAAAAATTCATACATCACAGATTTTTGATAAAATTTAAAATAGGCTCAAGGGGCGCAAAAAATAGGGTTTTTGGGAGAAAAAATTCCTTACTTCGTCAATTCTCAAGATATCAAATCCAATAATTTTATTAAACATCTCCTTAATATTATCTACAACTTTTATATTCACAAGTTTTTGATAGGACCAATTAGTACCGCAAAAAAAAAATAAAAACGAAAACAAAAAAGGGGGGTTGAAGAAGAAAAAAAATTCATAACTCGGTCAATTCACAAGATATAAAATCTCCATGAATTTATCATATATCTTCTTAATGTTGTCTTCAACATTTATATAGACAAGTTTTTGATAGGGCCAATTCTTACAGCAAAAACAAATTAAAAATACATAGCGGTTGAAGAAAAAAATCATCTTATTAAGGGTGCATTCAAATCCAAACTGTCTATTTTCTTACTCATTTTTAAGTTCGTTTTTGCTCTCAAACGCATCCAATTGCTAGATTCTCTTATTCAGAAACTATATAATGTACAGTAATGATCGATTTTTTTTTTATAGAGGCAGAATATATTTCAAAAAATGATGTCAAAGTTGGCATTTTGAACAGAATTTCCCGAAGCGATTGTTTTAGAAAAGAAAAATATTGCCCTACTGAGAAAATAATTGTTTATTAATCAAGTTTTAATTAATTGAAAGAAAAGTAAAAACACAGGTCGCTTATAAATCTTTTCAAAAATCACTTCTGCATGTTTCATATTTTTTTTTATTATTACTAAAAATGAATCTGAAAATGTGCCAGAAAATTTTGAGTTGTTTAGTATGGAAAAATATTTTTTTTAATATTGCCTTAACATGATTCTGATAAAACCAGCTATTTTATAAAAAGGAAATAAAAACTCTTCAAAAGCAGACAGATAAAACTGTTAAAGTGGATTTATATCTAATAATGATTTAGTTTTTGTTGGTGAAATTCGTATACTTCACTTCGAAACCTACCTCTGCCTGTAGGCCGGGCCGACAGGGATTTTTTTTTTCATATTGTTGTCTAATTTTCCTTATACACGTATCATTATCATAAAGCTATACTTCCACTATACATTACAATACATAATTTCTACTTCATTTTTTTTGTTGAATAGACAAATGCTCCCAACATGGATCAATATGTAGTTTCAATGGTACTACATGAAAGCTATATGCAAACATGAATTCCGAAGTTTAAAAATTTTAGCACGTGTTGTACCTTAAATAAAAAAAAATATATATATATTTTTTGACAATGCTTTTAAAGCTCATTAAAATGAAAAAATTAGTTTAACATGAATCATGTCTTCTTGTTATTAAGTTTAACTTCACACAGTTACTATAGAAGGACATTAAAAAGCAGAAAACCAACGATTAAAAATGCACAAATAATACAGCAAACAGCTGTTTCGAATCTACTAGCGAGATTCTTCTTCAGTGCAAGATAGAGCAAGACACAGCGTGCTAGAAAAAGCAAGGCTGAGAAACTCATCAACAATAAATCAGCAACTGAAAAAGCAAGGCTTTTTCTAGCACGCTGTATCTTGCTCTATCTTGCACTAAAGAAGAATCTCGCTAGAAGATTCGAAACAGCTGTTGGCTGCTTTTCACGTATTATTTGTGCATTTTGAAACGTTGGTCTTCTTCTTTTTAATATTTCTGCACAAAGGCTTTAATTTCTATTTTAATATAAAAGGACATATCGTGAAATATTTTACAATTTATTTTTTAAAACATTAATACAATTTTATCCTCGAAAAGTACTTCATTAAAAGATGCGAATTTAAAACAAATGTGTATTGAAATTGTATGAACAAATTGTAATGGAAATTATCAATTGAAATCATGGCTATCCCATTTCTCAGACATCACAATAATTTGTAGTGTAACCGGTTAAAATTTTAAAATATTTACGTGCTTAAAATGAATGTATATGTTATATGTTTAAATGTAGACTAAAAATCAAAGTGATTTTTAAAAATTTTAGATTTTTTTTTCAGATTTTTTTTTTTTTTTTACAAATGTAATGGGACTAATTATGTGTAACGGGTAAATTAAAAATTATGTGTAATGGGACTAATTATCTGTAATTCAATGTAATGGTATCTGATTAAATTTGTATAGTGTCCATATTATTAATAGTGTAGTAATGGTAGTAGATACTGTATTATAATATTTTGCATAAAATTCTAATAACATGAAATTACTTTTTAATTAAGTGGGGTCAATTGGGGTAATTGTGAAAGAATTTCAAAAGCACTCACATTTTCCGCTGTTAAAAATTGCACGACTGCGCGTTGACGACGTTTGGAGGTATTCATGATGCAAACAATGCCTTTTAACGCGCTCTCACGCTATCACACACGCATCTGGCGGGATCTGACGATTTCGCATACATTCCCAACACTCTGCGCCTGCTATAAGAGCATGTGCAGTCTTCATTCTCTTCAAATGACGAAGTTATTACAGCAATGCCACTTTAATTGGGCGACCCATATATTACATTCATAGAGTGTGTGTTCTCTTTTTTTTTCTACGTAAAATTAAATTATATTTCTTCAAAAAATTTTAAAATTTGTATATAATCATGCAAAATGGTATGTCATAAAACTCATAGAAATAGTAATATCATTCATAGCCATTTAAAAGATACCGAACACATTTAGAATATTTTACTTTTGTTTAGAGAAAAAAGTGTTTATTAAATCTAACAAGGAGGAGGAAGGAGTCACCGATATTGGGGACAGAGAATGCGGTGACATATTGCGTATCGACAGAGTGTAATAAATGAGTATGTGCAAGTCATTAAAGGCGAGAACCAGGGGGTCTTCGAAAAGAATGCCCCAAACTTTCATTACACTTACGTATATAATCGTATAAATTGCACTTTTTCTGACAGTATGTGTTGCTCGGTTGGAAACGCAGGAGGATTTATTAGATAGGGCTTTTTTCGGTGTATGTTCAATTCTGTATTATTCTATTACTTCCATTCAAAATATGGATAAATTATTTTCAATCCACAATTTAAAAATATGGCAAGTTATTTAAACTTTAGTTAATATAAGTAAAAAGTTTTTTGCTCACATATATGTTTACAGATAGACAGTTTTAATTAGAAAAAATTAAATTTTTATTGACTTAATGAAAAGTAGAAAAGAAAAAGTTGTTCGTAGTTTATGTTTAGTTTAGTCGAATAAATTTTCATTTTGTTTACAAATGTTTGTAGTTTTTTACACAAATAGTCTTTTAAGTTTCTGAGAAAACCGGATTAAAATACTACACATAAAATTAAAGTGTGCTATTTAAAATTAATTTTTTTTATTACCCTAATAGTTTTAAAATTTGTTTTTAAAATTTTGAATGTATGGCTTTTTTTTATTTCAGAATTTTTTATTTACAGTTAGAATAACAGTTATTAAATATTTAATTATAAGGCTAAATAAATAAATTAAAATTGCATACATAGAAATCAATTTATGTTGCACCATTTATAGATTACAATTCATATATTTTTAAAAAGCATATTTTTCTTGAAAAAACATATTTTTTGAAAACTATTTTTCGAAAAAGTATGAATTTTGTTAGCAGAAATCGATTTCTAGGCGTAAAAGTTTATCAAATAAGTGAATATAAAAAAAGTAGCTTTTGAGTTATGCTTAATAATCTACCCGCATTACAATATATTTTTCTTCGAATGAAAGTCAATTTAATGTTATTTATTACAAACTTTAAACTTGCACGTAATTCCTAAACTACTTGACCAAATGACTTCCTGATTGTTATCCAAATGTACAGTTTGCTGAGGTATCTATATACACTGTTCAAAACAATTGGAGGAGCACATGGTGTTAAAAAAATTAAGCAAATACTTACACTGATAATAAACGTAAAATAAAAAATATATAATTTAAAGTGCAGTAGAAAACGGATTAAGGAAATTTCAAATGCAAATCAAAGTTTATGACATCAAAAATTAAAAAAGAAGATAAGTGCGGAAATCGGGGTTTCGCAGAAACGTCTGTTTCACTGTCTCAGTTGTAAAATTCAATTGTAGCTTGTGTTTTGAAAAAATGTGACTTGAAAATGTCACAACAACATGATTTACCGGAATCCATGGCTTGGCGTATTATCGGGACAGTTGAATCTGGGCATAGGCAACGAACTGTAGCGGACGCTGTTGGAGTCGCAAGAAGTATCAATGCAAGGCTGTGGAATCGATTCTAAGACATAAGGAATGTTAGACATCGACCGGAGCGTCCAAGTGCTATCACAGAATTTGATGTCCGATATATCCTCTTAACCATTCGTCGAAACGAAACAGGCAATGGTACTCATCTGCAAACACAGTTGTTCTAGGCCGCAGGATGAAGGGTGTCCAGTCAGAACGGCTGAAATAGGCTTCATCAGGGATCTTTATGCACTTAAGCCAATGATTGGATATTCCGTTGGCCTCAAGCAATTATGAAGCCCGAAGAAGGTTTGCAACTGAACATCGAGATTGGAGGCAACGAGGTTGGAGTCAAGTTCTGTCTCCAGACGACTTCGGATTCATTCTGGATGTGACATCCAACGTGTTTTCGCATGGAAGGAAAAGGACAATCGAAATAATCCCACACTCGTTCGTGAAAGATTGCATTACAGACGAGATGGGTTGATAGTATGGACTGGAATCAGCATAGGTGGACGTACGGACCTCCATATCATTCGGAAAGGCATTTCGATGACCCAATTATACAGCAAGTTATACAGACGAGGTAATGAGCCCTTATGTCGTATTTTACGTAGCAGCAATTGGTGATTCATTTTTTTCTCTGCATGATAATGCCAAACCACGTCAAATAGTCTTGTCGAAAACATGCTTAAATATGCAATAATGCAGTGTATGTTATAGCCAACATTCCCGATATTCTATTCAATACATAACCCTATACTGTATACTTTATGCCTTTATAAATTTACGATGAAATTTCAAAAAACTTTTTTCCTCTAGAAGCATTTTAATACTATTTAATGTGTTCATGAACCAGAAAGTAAGTAAAAGACTAAAATCGTATCAATATGACACAATCCAACCTACTATGATTATAAACATAAGAAATAATTCTAAATTTAATTAAAATATTCAAAAGTCTTTTTATATACATAATTAAGCGTAAAAGACCGGATTAATTGTAAAGTAAATATTTATTTATTTTATCTAAAGAGAATGGTTGAAGATAAGTTTAATTGTTCTGGTTGTTTAAGATTGACTAAAAAATAAAGCAAAAATAATATCTACCGGAAAACACATGGCGCAATAAATTTATATAGCAACGTAATTAAAAGAAACATTTCGAAATAAAATAGAGAGTATTAAAGAAAGAAAAATCACAGCAAGAGTTCAGTACCGGCAACCTAGCAGTATAATATCGAAAAAACTCACTGCTCTGAGTAATTCGAAAAGAATTTTAATGGAAAGAAATGCAAATGTTGTTTTTTATGAGCGTTTTATGCTGTCTGTTTCGGATAAGATCTGCAGAAAATCAGATTATATCGGTAATAAAACAGTTTTTATCTCATAACGTCTCTCAGATCTGCAAATAAAACTCTCCGAAACCTGCCCTCAGTTAAAAGATAAAATTTATTTAATATAAAGTTAATGGAAGAAAAAAGCATTCTAGATTTAATATGTTATTATTTTTAATAAGTGTGTAAAAAGTTTCTTACTCTAAGTAACAAAGTATTTGCACTATTAAGTATTTTGCACACTTAATTAGGTTTAGTTTTAATATATCAACTGTTATGCATATTATGTGATTAATTATAAGTCTGAAAGGTCATGTTTTAAAAAAAGGGTATTAATTTTACGGAAAAGTTTATTCGTTATGAAATAACGAGTATTTCAAATATTTTTATTTACTAGAACGTTGATATTTTTAGAAGACAAATATAACAACTTTGCATCTTTTAAATGATGCTAAGCGTAATGATAAAGTATATTTGTTTATACATATATTTTGTGACGAAAAATCAAACTGTCATACAATATACACACACAGGGGTCGGTCAAAAAGTTTGAAACGCGCTATTATATTTTTCCTATTGATAACAAGTAGGCAATGTTTCGTGAAAATGTTCATTATGAGAAATAAGATAATGTTAATGAAATAGTCCCTCCATTAGAGTAGTATAAAAATTTAAGAATTGTATCTACGAGGTGTAATCGAAAAGTAAAGATACACAGCAAACAGCAAGAAAGAAAAAATTTAATGATCGCGGTGGCAACACATATTGTAACATTGAAAATTCGATCTTTCCCTTACACTCATTCATTATTTGTACGTTGAGTATGTTGCGTGTAGCACGTGTTTCTAATGGCTGCATCAATTCAGAGTGCCGAAAAATGTGAAGTACGTGTCGTCATATGTTTTCTTCATGCAAAACATGAGCGTCCAGCGAATATTCACAAAGAATTTTTTTTTCCGTCAATGGGAAAATGTAACGAAATGGTGTCATGCTTTTTCTGGAGGTACCAATGCTCATGAATAATCCAGAACATGTAAGTAACCTTACATCCCGGATCTTTCACCCACCGACTACCACTTATTCCTTTACCTGAAGAATCATCTGGCCGGGCAAAACTTCCACGAAGATGAGGAGAACAAAATCGAAGTTGAAATGGTGTTTTTACAACAGGCGGTAAACTTCTATGATTGTGGGATAGAAAAGCTTGTACCCAGTCTGAACCAATGCTTGGACAATGACGGCAACTATATTGAAAGAAAAGGCATATACCAGTAAGTAATTTGAAATGGCCATTTTATAAATTAAGTTTTTTGATTGAGTATGCGGCACTGTACTTACATCTTTACTTTTCGAAAACACGTCGTATTTATAAAATTAATAGGAGGGTTATTTCATTGGCATTGTTTTCTTTCCTAGCTTAATTTCAACAATTTTGAAAATATTAGTGCCTACATATCTCCAACGGTGAAAAAATTAAAGTGGGTTTTAACATATTTAGGAATATCTGTATGTGTGTCTGTATATATATGTATATATAGATAGATATATAGAGAGATAGAGAGATAGATAAGATGTTTTGACCAAAAGCTAAATACTGAAACTTTAGTTTTAAAGGTATAGTTGCAATTTCATTGCAAAATGTTTCAAATACTGTTCTTCATTATATGAAAAACATCCATGTGAAAATAATTATATTTTTAAATGTTATGATATATAAAGTTTTATATGGATTTTAAGACCTGTAAGTAAATCTTTTAAAATGCTTCCTTCATGCTCCAACAAGTAAAACAGTAAAAATTCCATTTTAGCAAGACCAAAACTTTCCGAATTATGGTACATAAATGTTATGAATTTTCAGCGATTTCTGGAATTAAGCATGTGTTTTCGAGCATTTTGGTCTGTGAAAACGCCGTGGAGAACGCTGAAAAAGTACAAAATTCGAAGTATGATAAATCGATAGGTTTTGGTCGTAGAAGAGTTGATTTTTTCTGTTATACTTGTCTAAGTATTTAAATCGTTTTTTAAATATACAGTATAAAAATTTTAATTTCATATAGTTTTAAAAGATAATTTTTTTTAAACGAATTCATATAATGAAAAACAGTATTTGTAGTTATTTTGTATTTAGAAATATAACTTAAAACTAACAGTTTACGAATTAGCTACTAAGAGAATATACAATGTATCGAAATAAAATAAAACTTGCTTAAAAGGTGCATTTTTATACAACAGATGTCACAATATAAAAGATGTTAACACATATTACACTTTTTAAAAACTTAAAAAGAGTTTACAAATATAATACATGCGCCGAGCGCTTTCGATCAAAACCTTGATCATCTTCTGGGCCGCTTTGAGTACAACTGATACGTCTCTAACGCACTTACATCCTCGGTCGGACAACTGGGCAAGTCAACTTTACAGTGGAGGGGAGACAGCAGAACAGTTCCGAAAAATGGAAGGGAGACAGCAAAACAGTTCCGAAAAATGGAGGGGGAGGGGTGAGGTGAGACGGACAAAAAGTTGAGCGTTACAAACCAAAACAACATCTATTTCAAAAGATTTAACCATATATTTGGAATGTTATATGACATATTATCATTAATAGCTTTATTGTTCAATATTAAGATTTCAATGGACTCTTTTATCAACGACAAATGATAATGGGATGAAGGAATAATTATTCTTGCTTCATTAAAACGGATATTTAAATTATGCTGTAAGTTAAGTCTTGCTAACGCTGTGGAGGCTCTATTAAACTTAATGTCACTCATGTGCTCTTTTAATCTATCTTTGAATTTTCTTCCCGTCATTCCGACATAAACGTTTTCTTCTTGTTCTTCCGTTAACAATGGAATAATGTAAATGCCTGCGGTCTCTTCATTAGGAACAGGGTCAATCTTGCTATGGATAACGTCTTTGAGTATAGCAAGACCATAGCAAGATTGACCCTGTTCCTAATGAAGAGACCGCAGGCATTTACATTATTCCATTGTTAACGGAAGAACAAGAAGAAAAAGTTTATGTCGGAATGACGGGAAGAAAATTCAAAGATAGATTAAAAGAGCACATGAGTGACATTAAGTTTAATAGAGCCTCCACAGCGTTAGCAAGACTTAACTTACAGCATAATTTAAATATCCGTTTTAATGAAGCAAGAATAATTATTCCTTCATCCCATTATCATTTGTCGTTGATAAAAGAGTCCATTGAAATCTTAATATTGAACAATAAAGCTATTAATGATAATATGTCATATAACATTCCAAATATATGGTTAAATCATTTGAAATAGATGTTGTTTTGGTTTGTAACGCTCAACTTTTTGTCCGTCTCACTTCACCCCCCCCCCTCCATTTTTCGGAACTGTTTTGCTGTCTCGCCTCCATTTTTCGGAACTGTTTTGCTGTCTCCCCTCCACTCTAAAGTTGACTTGCCCAGTTGTCCGACCGAGGATGTAAGTGCGTTAGAGACGTATCAGTTGTACTCAAAGCGGCCCAGAAGATGATCAAGGTTTTGATCGAAAGCGCTCGGCGCGTGTATTATATTTGTATCCTCTTTTTAAGTTTTTAAAAAGTGTAATATGTGTTAACATCTTTTATATTGTGACATCTGTTGTATAAAAATGCACCTTTTAAGCAAGTTTTATTTTATTTCGATACATTTTCAAGGTGAATGTGACATTCCCAACAATATATGATTATTCATATATATATATATTTATGAATATACAATGGTATGAAAGAGTATTATAGAGTGAACCCGCCAGTAGTTACTCAAATAAAGTCAGCGCTACTGATTTTTTACCCGACTGCCAAGAAGGGTTATGTGTTTCAGGTGTATCTGGGTATGTGGATTTCTTTATACCCTCGAAACATCTCAATGGCTGGATGGATTTTAATGAATGAGGTCTCTATCAATTTTTCTTAACCGTTCGATAGTTATAGGCTAAGTTTTGTTTTTATAAATTTAAAATGGCGGCCGTAAAATACAAAAGGGCGGTAGAGACGAAAAAAAATTTACGCATCCTATTGAATGGCATATCATATCGATAGGTCTTTCAAAATAAAGACGATGTTTCATTGACTATTTTACAGTCAGAAGCTCCGTTTGAATATTTCACAATCTGGAAGTTGTGTATGTAGGATCTCTAGCTTTACTGCAACTCTAACTTTCATAGACATCTATAGGCCTCATCAAAACAGTGTTTATAGATAGGAACTAACAATTAAACACAACTTAAAAGTTATCAATACAAATAAATATAAGAATTAGGTATGTAATATAAAAAATAGTTTCACATTGATGAGAAATAATTAATTAGTTCGCTTTTTACACAGTCGGGTTTTTTTGATATTTTAAATTTAATTTTTACTTTTTAAAAATATTTTCTTCCTTTTAAGTTTTAGAAGTAAAATAACATGATTTCTACAACCACTAATGAATGTCCTATAACGAACAAAATTGAAATCCACTGTTATTTAATAGCAACAAAATTATAAATAAATAGTTTTATGAATTGCCATTTTCCCAGTAGTTGATCAGGCGAAAGAAATTAATCGAAAATCTAAAATTTAATCTTTAATATATATTCTTTGGGCTGCGATTAACGATAATTCTTATAAAAATATTAGTTGAAATAAGCAAAATGGAAGTGAAAGTTTTTTTTAACTTACCGTAATTTTCTCCAACTAATCAAAAACTAAATGTTTGCACTTTCTAATTAAAAAAATCATTAAATAGCTTTTCTTACGGCAGACAGTTGACAAAAATGTGGCAACAGGTGCACTAACATTCAAACAAAAATATTATATCTAGTCCCACGTATAAAACTCATTTCCGCCTGAAATGGTGCAACATTTCAAAAATTTGATCAACTACTGGAAGGGTATCAACTACTGGCGGGGCCCCCTTATGCATGCAAATATACAGTTTCAAGAGGCATTTTTAATAATAAATATATTTGATAACAACGAAAAATCATGCAGAAGGATAAATTACGAAATACTTTCTAGCACTAACTGAATATTATTAACAAGGTATTTTTACATATGCTGAAATCAAATATCTGAATAAGCAATTTAAATAAAATCATCGCAAACTATTTTTCCACTTCGAACATAACCTAATGGGAATTTTGTGTGTCTTGGTCAACGAACTGCAGATGCCACACATTTTTTTTAATAGCGTTCATTCTATAGGGAATTTTATTATCATATAAAAATTACATGCCATTCCAAGTTTATTTACGTGAGTAAGGGCACACAGAGCCGGCCAGGCGGCCGGTCAGACTAACCGATTCTATAAGCACTTTTCAACTATTTGGGAAAGCCTTAAACATGTACATGTTAATGAACCTTCAAATAATGTACTTTTTGAAATAACTTAATGCATATTCTTTAAGGGGTTCCAGGACACAAAAATCTAAAAATTTTCTTAAAACTTTCTATTACATTAAAATTTCTGTTTTTTTTCTACTAAAAATGAAGTTAAATCCATGTGTCTATCTTAACTGGAACAGGAAATATTCATTTTTAAGTTTTGGTTTGTTTTCAAAATCTAGCTTTCAAGCAATGGTTGTCATGAAAACGACTTTTGCGAAAATGCGTTTTTCTTCATGATGGGTTTTTTCATCAACTCCCGTATTTAAATTGTTATAAGTCAAGAACCGTTAAAGATAAATGGTTAAAATTTGGAATATGTCTTTTCAATTGTTTTACTTTCGTTTTGATTCAGCAAATTTGAAAAAAAAAAAATACTTACTTTTGAGAATATGATTTATTTTTAAGTTGTCCTTTTTTTTCAATTTTTTTCTTTAAATATTTTTAATTTTTATTTAAATTAATATTTTTTTAAATGCTGAATCTAAATTAAAACATATATTTCAGTTTATCTAAATTAAAAAAAAAATTGAAATTCTACAAATAATATTTCGAGTTATAACGATTTTAAAACTACCTCACTTTTTTAATATAATTTAAATTTTAAATTTTGTTAAAAAATTTTTGAGAAGTTTTAACATGTGATTTTATTTACAAATGATATGATTAACCAACACAAAAACTTTCGAAATTTTAACTCAATAAATAAAAATTATTTGAAAATGTGTCCCGGACCCTCTAAAGGTAATAAATGTTGAATATCGTATACTAAAAAGTGTTTGAATTTTACTTATACTTGATTCTAAACATAAGAAACAATTCTAAAATTAAGTTAGTACTTTCAAAGTTCATTTACTGAACATAGATTATCGTAAATTCGAATAAAAGTAAAATAAATACGTCTTTATTTAATCCCAAGAGATCGTTTAAGAAAAGTTAAACAATTCCAGTCGTACAAGAGCGATAAAACAATAGTCAAAATTAAAAGTCGATTTGAAAAGAGATTTCAGAGTATAAATAAAAAAGAATGAAGTTATAAAAGCATTTCGGTAGAAATTAGAAAAAAAAATGAAACAAAGATAATTCACATAATACATCATAATAATACATCACACAGCATATAATACAGAATTCTAACACCGAAAAATTACCGGTCTGAGTTGAACCCCAAAAAAATTTAATGAGATAAGAATACAAACGCTGTTTTTTTTTGTTGTTTTTTTGCGTGTTTTATGCTCCCTGATTTTTATAAAACTAATTAAAATTTGTTTATTTCAGTAGTAAAAAACTATTGGCGTCATATAACTTCTACGAGACCCGGAAGTAAAATTTTTCGAAACCCACTCTACACCATTAAACATTTTCAGCAAAATGTCCAATCGTTCGACCTTTTTTAAAGAAAACTTTTACATAACGGAAATGTCACTTAATTATGACCATAATATGGCCAATAACATGGTCAAACAAGCTTAAAAATATGGTGAAGTAACCGTTATCTTTAAAAAAGGTAGAATAACGGGACAGTTTGCAGCAGATTTTTAAAGTGTTATGTTAAGAGCCAAGGTGTGTACACTCCTTAAAATTTCCAAGGAAAATGGTACTAATAATCAATAAGAATCGACAATAATTACTAATAATAAAAATTCCAGATAACAAATATTTGCCTAATAATTTTTCTTCAGAATTTCTAATATTTTTATGAGAATGAAAAAGAACAAAAATTCTATTCAAAAATTTTGGTAGAAATGCCCCGAAACCGTGTTAAAAGATAAAAAATATTTGATGCAAAGTTAATAGGGGAAAGTCACAGTTTAGATTTTATTTCCGTTTTTTCTTAATATATTTGAAAAACATTTCTCAATATGAGTAATAATGGGTCTTAAGTTAATTTAATCAATTTTTATTTTAAAAACAGTAATTAATCCTATTTCTAATTTATTATAATACATTGTAATCCATTGTAAATTATCCGTGAAAAATCATAGGTGCTGAAAAAATATTGTTAGACTTTTTTGTGGGAAAGTATTTATTTTAAAATAACAAGCATTTCAAACCATTCAATTTAGAAAAATTCTAGTAAACTCAGTAAAATTAATAGATAATTTTTAAATGTTTTAAAAGATAATAAATATCAATGTGGTTTAAATCACAGTAGAAAATGCATAGAAAAATATATCTCAGAATAACAAATCTTTTGAGAATCATATGCTTTAAACGACGAAGTTTATTTTCTTATCACGATACTTGTCATAAAACTCCAGAATTATTTTACAAACTATGTATATATAAATAAATGTAGGTTAATTAACCTAATGCTATGTATGTAGATGTAAATAAATACCAAAGTTTATTTCTAATATGTTTTGTTTTTAAATAGTAATATACTAAAGAGTATGTTTTTTAAAGAACAGTAAAAAAATGGCATTTTCATTTAATCCATTAAGTTTAGAAAATTTCGTTTACTTTTAAGATAATTAGTAAAAAATTCTAAAAAAGTTATTTAGGTTATTCGTGGTTCTCCGCACAAGAAAGATATCGGTTACCAAAACGTTATCTGCAATTATTATTCTCTCTTGAAAACCGTAAATATATATAATATAACGCGTTAAGCGCCGCGCCAGTCACCGGTGACTGACTTGAACATTCCGTTTAGAACGCGTCATTCATCGATGACTGACAGTCTAAAATATGATATAAAACTAAAAAATATATATTGCTTTAAGTAATTACTTAAAATTTATTTAAAATTTACTTATCTTTTATTTATTACAGGATTATACTTTCTTAAGAAATATTTAAACATTGAAATTTTTCAGCGTCAATGTCAGTCACCGTGGCACTCAACATGTTAAATAATTTTATTAATTTATTAAATCTTTAATATCATTAACCGACAGAATTTAAAATGTAGTTATATATGGATTATTTCAATCAATAGTAAATTAACATTAAACACTTTAATTTTCCTCTTAATAATATGCTACATACTTATCCCATGTAATTTGTGAAAACTTTTAATTATGCAGAAAGCAGTTTACATTTTAACCAGACTTTCTTTTTAAGCATGAAAGAACAATTCTAAAATTAAGTTAAATATTCAAAAGTCATTTTCTGAACATAGATTAGCTTAAATGATCCGAGTAAAGTAAATAAATGTTTACTTTATCTGAAAAGATTGGGTAAGAAAAGTGAAACTATTTCCGTTGTATAACACTGACAAAACAATGAAGAAAAAAGTCTAACTGAAAACAGATGGTCGAATAAATAAAAAGGAACCAAGTAAAAAAAGAAATCATTCGAAAGAAATTATAGAGAGAATTTTAACAAACTACAAAAAAAAAAAAAAAAAAAAAAAAAAAAAAAAAATGCAGGAACGCATCAATAGTTAGCAACCCAGCACTTTAATATCGGCAAAGTTTTTGCTTTTTGTGAAACTAAAGAAATTTTATTGAAAAAAAAATCAGATGTTGTTTTTTGTCTGTCTGCTTTCGGAAGGACTCGAGAAAATTAGTTTATATCTGTAATAAAATCTGTTGTTATTTTATAACTTTTCTTAGCTCTCAAATTAAAACACTTTGGAACTCATCGTATGCTAAAAGCTAAACAAATTTGATACAAAAATAATAGAACGAAATAAAATTGTAGATTTATGTTTTTTTTATAATCTCAATAAGTTTTCACACTATATATAAGGAAAGTGTTTTACTATAATTTATTCAGATTTATTTGAATATAACAGTAATTTCGCTTTTCTTCCGATTACTTATAATCCTAAAATGTAATATTTTTTTCAAAGATATTTTAGAATTAGATTTTGTGAATGGGAATAATTATTTATTTTTGAAAAATATAGCTTTTCAATCAACTTTGTGGCTTAATCTTAAATGATGTCTTCTCGAAGGAAATCATTACATGGAACTTAATATAACCACAACAATTTTAGAGCAAAAATAAAGGATTAGGCAGTGGAGTGGAGAGATTTAACACGGGAATGCTCGCGTATATCCAGGATATGAACGATTAATATTTTCCGCCAATAAATTGAAACAAACATCGTCATTTTATTTAATCGTTGACATTGCTCAAAAATTCTGCGCTAAATTAATTTGAAGATCACTTTTAGAAAATTAGTGGTGAGAAGTGTAATAACCGTGCCAATTCTAGGGCAGTCATACCCTGCGCGTGTAATCCCGATTTAAATAAAGGCGACTCAAACTAAATTCAAATCACCTAAGACTTTCTGTCCGTTCTGAAAAAACCCTAAGAAAGTTGCTTTAATATAAATTTAAGCGGATGCCAGTAATCATTTATTCGTAATGTGAATTTAATTTCTTACTACTTTGGCGATACTCAGAGCTAGAGTTACTGTTGCTAAACAACTAATAGAAAACTACGGTTGAACGAATCATATGGAAAACTTTATGTTCATAGTCCAGCCACCCACGACTTCAAGAACTTCAGGCAGGATGCGTTGAAAATCCATCTAATCCAATTTCTGCCGCAATATATACATAGAAACTACACTGCCAGAGATACCTAATTAGCTTATCATTGCAAGTCAGATTTCTGGAGATTCAAGCATACTTTGGAAAACTTACAGAAATGGCAGAATTTGTCTCATTCACACGCAAATGTTAGAATTCAGGAGTCCACGGTCTCACGCAAAATCTCAGAATTCACTCGACGACAAAGTATCTTGTGCAAGAGTAGCTAGGCCCCATGCTACTACTTAATTTACTAATATATTAATATTTTCAGTAAAATTGTTATAACAATTTCATGTTAAACTTACGTTCAAAATCGAATTTGTAGATATACAAAATTCGAAATTTAAAAGAGTAAGTATATTTTATGAAGAAATCCATGAAGTTATTCACATTTTAGGAAGAAAGATACCCGTGTCCATTCGTGTCAGTTCTAAAAATTATTCATGAGCATATTTTGTCCCATTTTGAACAAAAGAGGCATATATAATAAACAACCCTTTCTTACAGATGTAGCAATACCTTATTAGTGGACGTCCTTTTTTAATGTATTTCACTTTCAAACACATAGAGTGTTAAAAATAAAGAATATTTAAATTTACAATTTATAAGATCGTTAAATTATGTCGTGCATCATGGTATGATTGTAAACTTCAATCAATAATTCGTGCTTATTTCGTCAAAAAGTTTACGTACTCTTTTAAAAAACGGGTCGTCGAAAGATTAATCGGTTCAAAAATGACGACTTAGTAGGCAACTGTTACGTTTAAACTATCTGCGCAAGTAAAGAAACACAAATTGATAGGTATGCGATGCCATATGTCGATCTGCAACCGTTCTCTATAATAAGTTTATGCGTGTAAGTAAATAAGCATTACTTGTTTGTTATAATCTACTGTAAGCACAAATGTGTCTTTCACTTATTTCAGAATAATTCATCCATGAAGTATTAATTTGAATATAATAAGCTCAACTCTTTTATTTATTTATTTATTTTTTATCATCCAGCTTCTGTGTACAGAAGTATGCATATTTAAAGTCTGATTTTAGTAAAAAATTAAAATAAACTTATGGCAGGAAAAGTTCAAAAACGCACAGAAATATAGCTTACATTTTCGTTCTTTTTTTTTTTTTTATTATATTTCTAAATGCATAAAATACACAGAGTAAATTCAGCATATAAGCTTATATTTTATAATTTTTTTTATTATAAACTATAATATTTAAATTTCATTGTTCAGCTATTTTAATATCGCTGATGCTTTAAAACTTTTTTGAACTTTAAAATTCGCAGTATGCCACCGAAATTCTTATTAAACTAGATGGTACCCGTCAAGATTTGACGGTAAATAACTTGAATGTTTCATTAGAAAAATTCTTGAATTTTTAATGAATTGCTTTTAAATTAATTATTGAAATTGTGACAAATTTCTGTATTGCATAAGTGATTCCTATTTCTTTAAAGCGATAGATGATACAGTCAGCCAAACCTATTCAATGAAGTCACAGAATTTTAACTTTATAATTTACAACCAATTATGCTTCTTTTTACCAGAAATTTAACTAAAAATAGTGGGTAGAGCATTTATTTTTATTTACTATGGTCTCACTTTTTCGAAAAAATAACAGTATTTATTTCTACTTATTTATTATGATTTCTTAACTACATGACCATTAAAAACTGCCATGAATTTTATTTTTATCAGTCTCATTCTCTAAAAGCCCAAATTTGAAACTTGGTGCAGCATATATTTTTTATTACTTGAATTTTATTTTACATTTTTATACATTTTTTAAATATTAAACAATGGATATCAAGGTAATTTTTTTAATAGTTATATCTTTCTTTCCGTTTTCTTTTTTTAAGGAAAAGAAAGGCAAACTTTTTTTTTCTGACACACACACACATTCTTGATAATGGTCAGAAGATATAACAAAAATTGTAGACCAGCTCAATTTATTTAATTGATAATTACATTGAAAATATTTTAGCTTAAATATTTTAAATATAAAATTATTATTATTATCTTAAACATTGTTCAGAGTTAAATTTTATTTAATTATAAAGCATTCAAATAATAATAATAAAATAAAAATCATATAACTTCTCCTCCTAATAAAATGTGCCATTATTGAAATAACTTATCGCGAAAAATATTACAGAAATCATTTTGCCGGGAGTTGGGTTCGAACCTGCTATCCACTACAAAATATCGGCTCTTTAAAGTGCTGTTTTAGACCGCTCAGCCACCGAGAACTCGTTCTCAATCTTTCTAAAGGAAACAGGGTTGATGCATGTGCAGATGTCCCGAAATGGGCTACTTAAAATTTTACCTTTGCGTTTTAATATATATGATGATTTTATAGTTTTTGAAGGTTTTAAAAAAACTGAAGAAGGATATATGTTATACAACGCAGATTAAATAAGGCAGTTGTTCGACTTATAATACGGCATCGAAATGCTTAAGCCTAACATGGCCGATTTTAACGAAAGATTATCAAGATCCGAATGAGCTCACTCCGGAAGCGTTATACACTTTGTGCCATTATATGTATAATACTAAGTATTTCACTACTATATTAAAAGCTTTGAAACTAAGATCTAAATCATATGAAAATGAGATATACTTTGCAAATTTTTCTGCTTAATGTATTCAAGCTCTTTATCTCAAATTTATTTCACAAATATTATGCTTTTGTTCATAAAAGGAATAGTACTTTATAAACTGTGCCATTTATATAGAATTATTTAATTTAATTTTAAATTAAAATTTCGACATTAATTGTGATCATAGAAATATCTTCTTCAATGATTCTTGGGTAGAAAACTGTACAAGATACATATTTAAATAAATTTTTTTAATTACAAATTTTTCAGCAAATAACAGTTATTCTATTTTGAAATCCAAAAGAAAATTAAAAAAACAAAGCAAATAATAGTAGAGTTTTTTCCCTAATTAAAAACATTTATATTCAGAAATCAGGTATTCTTCAGTTCTAATGCAAAAAAAAAAAAAAAAAAGAAAAAAAAAAACCTTTAATTTTATGGAAACAAAGGATATGACATATTGTAGCGTTTTATTATTTTCTCATTAAGTTTTCAGAGTTTTGACCGAAAATGGAATTAATCTTTATAATAGCTATGAAATAAAATTACCTATTATCACTTTCTTACGAACTCTAATCTATTAGAAATGATGGTGAAAGGGCTTGAAAGATACGGATTACAGTGTTATACAGAGATCACATAAATTTCATGACTCTAGAAGAGCTATAACCAAGTTTAAAGACTCTTTGTTTTCCTAAAAGTTTATGGCATGGGATTTAACTTAAGAACTAGTGACTTTAGAAAGAGGATAAATTTCTATAATTTAGAATTCGTTAACAGGCTTATAAGTGCTCAGATTTATTGTATACGTTTAGAGTTTAGACAAAAAAAAAAAAAAATCTCTGTGAAAAAGGTAAGGTGTTATAATTAATGTAAAGTGGTTTAGAAGGCATCATAGCTTAAAAAAGAGTATTAAAATTAACAGTTATACTTACGCCGAATGCAAACAAATAAAAAAATGAATCTTTTAATGTGTGATGCCATAAAATCACAAAAATACTCCTTGGTCTAGACCAGGTTCAATGAGACGTGCATAATAATACGAATGTTTGTTTCTCGATGTCATCGCTGCCCTAATGTTTGGGATTTTATTTCTCAGCAAAATTATTCGTTCGAATCGGGGCATAAGAGGCACGGTTTCTATTCTAATTTTATTTATAAATAATCAAAACTACAAACTAAAAAATATGTCTTGTTAATCTATGGTTCTTATTACTTTTTTAACTCTGTACTGTACCTGTCAAATTGTTTTCAATATAGAGACAGCATTTTGTACCACTTATGTCAATAATCTGAAATTAAATTTAAAAAATCAAAAAACCCGACTGCGTAAAAAGCGAACTAACTAATTATTTCTCATCAATGTTAAACTATCTTTTACATTACTTACCTATTTTTTTTATTTACTTATATTGATGACTTTTAAGTTGTGTTTAATTATTAGTTCCTATCGATAAACACTGTTTTGATGAGGCCTATAGATGCATATGAAGGTTAGAGTTGCAGTAAAGCTAGAGATCCAACCTACATAACTTCCAGGTTGTGTAATATTTAAACGTGCTTCTAACTGTAATGAAACATCGTCTTCATTTTGAAAGACCTATCCAATGATATGTCACTCAATAGGGTGCGTAAATTTATTTTCATCTCTACCGCCATTTTGTATTTTACGGCCGTCATTTTGAATTTATAAAAACAAAACCAAGCCTATTACCATCGGACGATTAAGACAAATCGATAGAGACCTCATTCATTAAAATCCATCCAGCCGTTGGGATGTTTCGAGGGTATAAAGAAATCCACATACCCAGATACGCATGAAACACATAACCCTTCTTGGCAGTCGGGTAAAAACGATAAAATTCAGAATTTTCACATCATAGATTAAAGTAATATTATTTGTCCTGCGTCTTCGCACCAATCAAAGAATCAAGTAATTTATTCCGTAATAATTGAATAGCATCCTACCGTTCATTTTTAAACTTTAAAACATTCAGCATCTACCGATTTTCATTTTTTTTTAAATTTATATTATTAACGACGTTCCATATAAGGAAGGTTATTCCTTAATTCATTTTTGTCTCAAATAACTGGTGAACCAAGTTAGCTACAAATATGAAAGTGGTGTATAGGTATAATAAAATAGGTATTCGCTTTTCGGTGATATTCTCGCAGCGCCTCTAAAGGACAAACTGTGGAGTCAGCATTCCTAAATTAAAACGGTACTAGATAAAAAAACAAACAATGTCAAATACAAAGCAGTAGAGCGCCCTACACTGTTAAAAATTTGCAGCATTCTGGCAGGTCATTTGACCGTTTTTTCCGAAAACGGTTACAGAATCGGTAATTTAACACTATTCTGACCATATTATTGGCCATTTTATGGTCAGAATACAGTTAAATTATGGTTATGAAACCGTTTTTTTCAAAAAAACGGTCGAATGACCTGCCAGAATGCTGCAAAATTTTTAACAGTGTAGATTTAGTATGAAATCCAGTCTTATATCTATTGTAAGCCCTGAACTGTAATTTTCTGTATCCAACCCGCAGCTTTTAATACTGCACTTATAGCATTGAGAAATGTCACATTATAAGGCAGTCGTACATTTCCTGAAAAAAATAACACATGTAAGCAAGGTTTATTTTATTTTAATTAGAAAATTAATTTAGGAATACTCAGTGTGTCCAATTCCACACTTTTGCATGCAATCTAGGTTGCTGGTTGGATATAAAAATATTTTATTTCAAAATATAATACAGTTGTTTTTAGATATAAGGCATCATTTTATACTAAATCGAAGACGTTCTACAACCACGGTCGGCAACAGGCGGACCGCGAAGCCTGGACCGCCAAAATTTTTCAATTTGAATAAATGATTTATTAATACTTACATATAATAGATACGTTTGAGCGGTAGCCTTATCAATGTTTTGGTATTTATAATTTTTAATAGTGATGCATATTTGCTATGATGTGAAACACAAAATACTGTACCCGTATTATGCATACCCGTTTTAATATACTTAGTCGATAACATATACATTACTTAATTAACCTGATTAGCCAGTTATTTGAGGTAAAACGGGATTAAGGTATAATCCTGAATATCCGAATAAATTGACATGTTTAGATGTTTGGAAAACGGTTTCTTTGTTAAAAGAATCAATGTATCGAATCAATTCTATCTGAAAAGAAGTGTCACTATACCTTATATTTTATCATAGACATAACATCAGTAATTCGACAGTAGCATACTAACTTTAAGTGACTTTTCACTGTCATTAATTATATACAAGTTTTGCGTTATTATATTGAAGTCTGGTATTTATTGATGTACTAAGTGAAAATTGATAATTTCATTACTGCTACTTCAAAAAATAATAAATCTCTTACGGTCATTCTAGATGATGCGCGCGAAGTTGCCAGATAATATCCTTAAATATAGCTAAAATCAGATATTTTTATCCTGGATTTATGTTGTGAGTCCCACTGCCTTTGTAAGTGTACACTGTACACCCTCGAATATGTATAATACTATATTTCCAAACAAAAGTTTATTCAAATGTAACCAGAAGTGATGGTCCTCGCTACCTTCGGCATCGCACACCCTCTTGTTTTTATGATATTATATTTTTAAACGGAGATCCTTTCAAAGGAATCAAGAGTTGGAGGGAGAGTCGAATCTAGAGTTAGAGCTTCTGGGTGCCACTAACGCTACGTTTATTTTTCCTTAAAATCCTCAAGTTTGAATAATTTCACATTTTCAAACGAAAATTAATTAAAACGAACCTAGAGTTGAGAATTGTTGCTGCCTTCAGCTGCGTACATGCGAACGTGCTACCCACGTTCTTGTCTTCTTTTGAAAACGAAACGAACTAAAGGGCTACACTTACAGTAATTGCGGATTTAATTTGAGACATTTAGTCGTATTACACTTTTAATTCGGACTCAAAGTTCCTGAGGAAACCCTAAAGAATAAAACGAAAACAGCGCAATATAGTGTCACGGCTCTTCATGTAACCTACCTCGTTATTTCCTTCTTTAATAAAAGAAAATTGTAGAACAACATTGGAATCCGTCAATTAGCTGTGTAATTAAGAAATTATATAAGTTTTTTAGAGAGTATTACCAGAACCAACACATAAGCGATCGCGACACAATAGCAAGTTCATTGATAAGCGTTTGGTAAAGGTTTCTTATTAAATCGACCTTAATTTTTTTTTTTTTTTTTTTTTTTTTTTTTTTTTTTTTTTGATATAGTAAATATTGATACTTTAAAAAAAAAAAAAAAAAAATTATACCGTTGAAACAGGAATATTTATTGTATTTACATCCGGGGCACTCGGATGGTACTTTAAAACAGCAGAAATAACAAAAAGCATGAAAATTAATCCAAAATCGGCTGTAAAAATATTTGTTTAAATAATGAATGTTCATATTTTTTAAACAATATGTACTGTTACAACCAGAAAGGTATCACAAAAGCGTTCGAATTTTCATTTCCTTGTTTTCTTTTCTTCCCTCTTTTTTGAAATTCTGTAGTTTTTTTAGACTAGGCAGTCAAAATGCCAAAAAAAGACTTTTTTTTTTTTTTTTTAACCATTTTGAAAAATGGTTATTGTTCTCGTCAGGGTAGGAAATCAAAAGCATATCTGAACGTTTTCATTGGTTTAATCCGCAATTTATTCGTTATCTGATTTGTCTATACAGTAATCTGTATTTCCCTTTGGTTTGAACAACGATGGACAACAGAGTGTTGCCACTATGACAAAAAAGTAATAAAAAACTACAAAAAAATTTAATAAATCAGAAACAAATTGAGATACAGCTTTCAAACAAATTGCATTTAAAAGTACATTTTTTTCTCTATCCGACGGTATAAAAAGTAATATTGTCGGATGTTTAGAAGTTTAAGAATGAAATTTTATTTAAAATTGGTCGTGAGATTTTTTGGAAATCTGATGATAGAAAAGCCTTTTCCGGAACAGGCAATGAAATGCTTCGCTATTACGTAAGTTTCATAGGAAATCTGACGAGTCGCAGGCGATTTTTCTTGCTTGCAATTTTTACGTGTAATAACACTATTAATCTTTAATTCATGGCGTACGTAATGTATGATCAGCTCTGTAGAAGTTTAAAAATTTACAGTACCGAAAATTGTAAAACTGAAATTTCTTTTAAAATGTGTTCATAATGGGTCCAGGAATGTTATCGTTTAATCCATGGCATACGTAATGTAGGATCAACTCCGTGCGATTTTTTATGTCTTAAATTTTAGTCTTTGAAAAAATCTTTTTCCAAATGGTCGTTGTAATTTGTTAAATTGCTTTTATTTTATTTTATTTTATTTTATTTTATTTTTATCTTTCGTCTGCTTGAAAAAACGAAGATATTTCGGACATGTGATCAAGGACTCATAACACCAGCGAGCTGCCGAAAATTCAAGCTGGTTCATTAGGGTTTTTAATTACCTACTATTTTAACTAATTATGAAAAAAATGAGGAATTTCAATTTGAGGTGCCTTCACAAAGTCTTCGTCTATACAAACAAACAACAGGGCAGCCAGAAATACAGACATACATTTTCTTTTTATAATATTGATAATCTTTCACTCTTTCTATATATTACGTAGTTCACAGAAAATGAAATTAATTACATTAAAAAATATAGATTTCTAGAAATTGATTATTTTGTATTTTTAAAAATAATTACTATAAGTAAATGGTTATTATTTAAATTGATAACCATACTTTATAATTTTAAAAATTGATGCTATTTAGGATAATCTCTCATATCAACTGAACTCCTATAGAAATATGACATCAAATGAAAAATGAAGAGTCTCAAAATATTTATGAATCACTTAAAATTTCACTATCTATATGTATGCTATTATAATAAATGAGCATACCATTTTAGACAATCATTTAAATATTTACTTATAAAGTTATTGTACATATTGCTACGAAAGCTCTCAATTTCAGTGACGTGAAAGCAGATTTGCAACAAAAAAGGTAGTTTTTGAAACTATAAATGTGATTTATTCGCGGAATATTACAGAAATACGACATATATACTGAATCCCGTTTCACAAATAATACGAAGACAGCGAGATAAAATTTACAAAACACATATGTCGTTGGTTGCAACATGCTCGATAACTACAAGGTGGCTACTCAATACTGTTACAAACATTGAGTCATTTTATTTTACAATTATAAAATAGAAAATGATAATTACACTAATATGATGAACATCAGAGATGAAACTTTACCGGGAAAAAATTTATTCAAATTGACCGCCATCTTTATCGATTATCAAAGATAATCTCTTATGCTATTGTCAGACTGCGGCACGAATCATTTTAAGAGGTAATCGGTACCATTCACGCAATATGGAAGCTTTGTGAGAGTCCAAACGTATGTGTTTGTTGCTATTTACTTTACCCTCTAAAATCCCCCAGACGCAATAATCTAAAGGATTTAGATGCGATGAGGAAGGTGGCCAATCTTCTTGCATGATAAAGTTTGGACAACTGACAGGCAGCCAAGCCCGTGTTGATTTAGCTTAATGCGAAGGTGTAGAATCTTGCTGAAATGTCCATTTAGCAAAGTGATTTTATATAGTTCGTGGTGCAATCGTTCAATTACTTAAATTGATATTCTACCGATGCTGGGTCAAATTATGGACTGTAATTATGTGTTTAAGTGTTTTAAGATGGAATGTTTGCGTCTCGGAAAACCATTTAGCAAAGCGTATTTTATTTTAAATACAGTGATTTTATGTACAATTCTTTTTGGAATACAATCTTTCAGCTTGTGGCAATAAATGTGTACCCAATATGTTGTGTTTGTACTATTCGTATTGATTTTTATCCCTTTATCGATGAACTTCAAAGGCAATTTTCTATTGTTTGACACTGCAGCCCAAACCCTAACAGAATTCTTGTTCTGAAAGCGTTTAACAATTCGAAAGGTTTCAAGTATATCCTCGAGGGTTGCTGAATATACGACATCATTTTTAGTATTATAACACTGTTCAGTGCAAAATAGCTTCCCATCAGAAAATATTATTCTGTCAATACTTTCCTACCATGCCGCTTCATCGATTTCTTCTTTCTTTGTAATCTTTTTATTCTTTGTGCAGCAGTCAAACCTTGAAATTTTCTTTTGCGATAAGGGACATAACCCAGATCTTCATTTATAATAACTTGAATAGTTTTGCGACTCGCGTTCTCTTTTGCAGCCATTTTATTTACAGAACATTGTGGATTTCTTCACACCTTTTCACGAATTCTTTTGATGCGCTCTATTGCGCGAACTGAGTGTGGACTTCCTGGCCTAGATCGATCTTTACATAGCTATTAGTATCCAATAATCCATTTATAATTCTATATATAAATGTTCCATTACAATAAAGGCATTTTAATTGCTTAAAGATTTCACCAGCGGGAAATCTGCGATCAAAGAGCTGTTTAATCATCATTCTTTTGGCTTCCCTCTTTAAAATAATTTTAAATATTTGCTTTATAACAAAATTCGTCTGTACTAATAGAAAATTGCCAAACGTTAAAATAGAGAAATAAATTGTTTTACCAAACGATTAATATTAATTCTTATTTTTTGGAGTGTAACAGTATTTAGTAGCCACCCTGTAGAATCACTTGAGACTAAATAATATATAGCATACTCTTCGTTGCAGCCCTATTTGTTTAGCTTTTCTTCATGGTGGCGTCAACTATAACGACGCTTTTTAGGTACATAAACATTCTAGAAATGTCATTTCTTGAAAATTTGTGAAAAGTATGTGGCGACTAAAATTATTGCCAAGTTCCGAAGTGAGCATAAAAAGCAAAAATTGTCACCAAGGTTGACCACTACGTAGCACCTTGCATAGTTTTTTGCTGTTATTTGTTGAGCATAATTATCGTTCGACATTTTTTGGATATTTTCATTGTTTGATATTTTTTATATCATTGTTTGAAATTTTTTTTATAATATGGAATAGTTGATTTCGCTAAAGGATTTTTTTCTTTTTTTATACCCCAATGTTAAATGTGCTCCCGAATATTTTCCTCTTGTGAACTTTTGAGTGTTTATTTCATTTTTAAAATTTCATCTATAACCATTTAGATCATTTTTAGTTAGCTACTGTTATATTAAACGATGTCAGATAAATTTGTAAAATCTTCGATAAAACTTGTATTTAAAAAAAAAAAATATAAGAATAAAAACTCTTTTCGATATTGTGTGTAATTAAAATTGAAATAGTTGAGCGTAATTTAAATCAATTTACTTTCATTGAAAATCGAAATTATTCCTAATAGAACGATAGATTTTGTTTTCTGCATTTTACGTAAGGTTATAATACGAACGGGCAATGCAGGGCTTAAACGAAACATTCACGACAAGAAAAACTATTTTTTGAATAAGAAATAGTAAGTATTCCTATATTAATATATTTACCTAGTAATTAATATATTTACCATTGCTTATTTTATTCTTATGCATTCGTAGTTAAATAAGAAAAAATAAAAAAACATCGATATAATTTACACTATCTTCTTAATTTTAAAACACAAAGATTATGAATGATGAAATAGTAAATGAGAATATCACATTTGATGTTATTGAAATTTCAACAAAAGTTTTTATTAGTTTTCAAGACATACAAGCAAAGTACTCCGTACGGTTATGTACTATTACCTATATATATTTTTTTTTTGCCAAAGCATAAAATTAATAAAGCCTTTCTGTGTTGCCTTATAATTCATGCCCATTGTACTGTTGTTAACCTTTTTTTATATATTTAGCATGTGATCAAAAATCAGAACACATAAAAAATTTAAAATAATATAAAGTATAAATATGTATGCATTTATATATGTATTATTTTCTAATAATATAACACTAATTTTCAGATAATTTATTCAAATGTTTATTTGTATATTATTGTGCTTATTGAGATATTTTTTGGTGGTTTTATTGAAGTTATACTTCGTTAGAAATATTAATAAAATCTTTAAAAAGTTGAGCAAAAGATAAACGATAGAACATTTTGGTGTAGGTACAAATTGCTTATATTGAATATTTTAGAGTTTGTACGTATTTATATCGAAAGCATTTTTCTTTTCAATTCAAAGTAATATACGTTGATTGGCAAATTTATATTGTAATAGAATAATACACTAGAATTATTCTAACTTGCATATGATTATAATGTGAAGTCATATTCCAAGTCTAAAAATAAAAAAGTCTCGACAATAATCTCCATTTTTTACGAAGACATTTTTAGCATAGTTTCTATATAATTAGCCAAATATGTAGTTTGAAACATTTTCATGTATTCAAGGTGAAACGTGATCAAAATTAGAATACAACTATAATATTACTTAAATTTATTTCTCCTGCAATGTACAAATTGAATAAGAAAAAGAAAAAGGTGTAACCATATTTTATCCTAATCAAAATTTAAACAGATGGTTTTGTTATCTTAACATGTTTGCTAATTAATTCTGTACAGTTAGTTAATTTTCGCTGATGAACAATTTTTGTCATTCTTACAGATAAATAAATAAAACCTGGAGAATTTATTAATTTTATTTCCCTAACGCTTCAAAAATTCTACGATAAGTTATACACTTCAATCTCTGACTTTCAATAGATATTGTTAATAAACTTATAATATTTAGCAACTTTCGAGAAGGTACTTGTTGAAATTCTATTCTTATTATATGGGGAAAAAATCATTACCCGGGAAGACTTTAATTATTTCCCTCTGCATTATTTGAGTAAAATATTAATGATTTTTAGAGAACAAATTGTTAGGTTGAATTTTTATGTTAAGTTTTTAAGATATATATATATATATATCATGTAAAGAAAATACACAATGTTTTATCGTTTACTAGGGTAACTGAACTCGTCATTTTTATTTGTGCGTATACTTAGTGTTTTTTAGTATACTCAACTTATTTTTTCGTTAAAATAAACGTCGAAAAACTAGTTTTTCCATTGTTAACGTATAAAATTGTCTTTTGATTCCTCTCATTCTTTTAGGTAGATTTCGTCTGAAATACTACCTATTGGCGTCGTTCCTATGTTGGAATTTCTGAAACATTTTTGCAGATCTACACCGATCATGACACCTAGAACCCAAAACCACACCCAGTAAAAAACTTTATCTATCTATAACACTTTCTTCTGGACGCGATAACTTCCACAATTATTCAAAAATCTCTTCCAAACCGATACATAAAATCAGGGACATAAAATCTCAGCCAAGTTCGTTAATGGGCAAAATCGGACCAAGGGGATGGAAATAGGGAGTGGTTTTGTGAAAACCGAAAAACCCCCATAACTTCTTAATTTTTGTACATATCAAATCAGTTTAAAATTTTTATTACTTCTAAAAATAGGACCAAAAATTTATGTATCACAGATTTTTGATAAAATTAAAAATGGGCTCAAGGGGCGCAAAAAATAGGGTTTTTGGGAGAAAAAAATTCATAACTTCGTCAATTCTCAAGATATCAAATCCAATTAATTTTATTATAAATCTCTTTAATATTATCTACAACTTTCATATTCACAAGTTTTTGATAGGACCAATTCTTATCGCAAAAAATTAAAAAAGAAAACAAAAAAGGGGGTTGAAGAAGAAAAATTTCCATAACTCCGTCATTTCACAAGATATAAAATCCCATGAATTTATCATACATCTTCTTAATATTGTCTTCAGCATTTATAGAGACAAGTTTTTGATAGGACCAATTCTTACAGCAAAAACAAATTAAAAATACACAGCGGTTGAAGAAAAAATTCATCTTATTTAGAATGTATTCAAATCCAAACTGCTTATTTTCTTACTCATTTTAAAATTAATTTTTGTTCTCAAACGCGTCCAATTGATAGATTCTCTTCTTCATAAACTGTATAATGTACCGTAATGATCAATTTTTTTTTTTTTTATAGAGGCAGAATATATTTCAAAAAATGATGTCAAACTGGGCATTTTGAACAGAATTCCCCGAAGCGTTTGCGTTAGAAACGAAAAATATTGCCCTACTGAAAAAATAATTGTTTATTAATCAAGTTTCAATTAATTGAAAGAAAAATAAAAACACATGTCGCTTATAAATCTTTTCAAAAATCACGTCAGCAAGTTTCGTATTTTTTCTATAAAAAAATAACCTGAAAATGTTCCAAAAAATATCGAGTTGTTGAGCATGGAAAAGTATATTTTTTAATACCGCATTAACATGATTCTGATAAAACCAGCTATTATATAAAAATGAAATAAAAACTCGTCAAAAGAGGTTAGATAAAACAGTTAAAGTGGATTTATACATGATTTAGTTTTTGTTGTTGCAATTAATATACTTACCTTCGAAATTTACCTCCGCCTGTAGGCCGGGCCGGAAGGGATTTTTTAAATTGAATAATGGTAATGTTTTGCTTCATATTAATTTGTGCGTAACGTTTTCCAAATAAATATTGTAAATTAACCCTAATACTTATTCGAAAAATGAGCCGAAATTCTGCATATGCATATATGTCTTTAATTTCTGGCCTTTAATTTCTAATTTAATATGTCTTGATTTCTGGCAAAATATTTATAGGTTTTTATTCGTAATTTTATCAAATATCATTTTATATTTTACAATATTATTTTATATTTCTTAAAATTATGAGACTTACATAAGTAAAGTGAGAATAATATTAGAGTTTTTAAAAAGTTTATTTATCCCTTAACCTGAAACGTGAAAATCCCGTGCACAAACAGAACAATTAATAATTTACCAAATATTGGACTTAAACATTTAATCTTTAATAGTAATCCATTAACTGGGCCAATTTTTTAATATAACAGAATAAATATAATTTTGGAATGTCGGAGAGAGAAAATATTAAGGGCAGATATGTAGACGCAAACATCTCACAGATGTGCGTTTCCGGTTAAGGGTTAAGCAAAAATCGATTTAATATGATGATTATTTTGCATCATATAAATTCAAATATTAAAAATGAAAATATATAAAAATTTTAATTTCAAAACATATGATCGAAATTATTTGAAATTTAGTACTTCGTTATAAATTTGTATGATAATTATTTTGTCAAAATCGGATGTCATCATTAATAATTGATACGTTAGTTTTAATTTCAATTGTACATAACACCAAACCCTCAAAAGCTATATAAGCTACATAACTATATGAATAATTTATCACTAGATGGTATTTTTTATCGATTAATGCCACAATTCGTTTTATATAAGAACATATAGAAAAATGAGCCTTGATAAAATGACGTGTTTTTTGACGTTGCTAGCTCTTAGACTAAAAGGAAAGACTACCCTCTTGTAGGGCATCCTACAGTTTCCTTTAAAGTCATCAAAGATGAAAATGCTTGACCACAAAGAAATGCCTCTCAATCAGAAGTAAGAGACCGCGAGTAGTATACGTCAATCTGGAGCTTAAAGATAAGTGAAGAGCTGGTTCAAGCTTTGACAGGAGAGAAGCCGACATGTTCTCATTTCCGGTGATCACGTGACGTCAGTGCGAAATCACTGCTCATTGAGAGTTTTAGTTCTGAACAGTGAACAGTGATATAATAGTCTAAAAAAAGGGTTTATATATTTTTACATAAATTATGACTTTTGCAAACATTTGAGATGTTAGAACTTACATATATATATAGATACATAGATATATATATTACATTATATTACAATAACTTCTTCTGCGGTTGCAACCTGATGCACTAAGCATTAACAGAGAAAAGGCAAAAATATTATTTTCTCCCAATTCCCCCTTAAGAATTCCGACTTATCAAAAGAATGGATTCATAGATGACCCGAAAAGATTAAGTTAACTTGAAGAATACTCGGATATGTAGCGAGCATTTTATGAAAAATTATTATGTAGATGACGATCAAAACAGATTCATAGGATCGTCCTCAAAAAGAAAAGGCGAAGATTTTGCTGTACCACCT
The DNA here is from genome assembly GCA_963932465.1 of Maratus speciosus. Classification (NCBI taxonomy): domain Eukaryota; kingdom Metazoa; phylum Arthropoda; class Arachnida; order Araneae; family Salticidae; genus Maratus; species Maratus speciosus. Next base: position 22,135,375 of record OZ010787.1, read on the forward strand.
GTGAAATTATTGCCTCTAAATACAGACGAACAAATTAGTGACAATCGGAAGTGCAAAAAAGAATAAAATTTTTGAAAAATGTGCATTACAGGGTGAAACGGCTAAGTCCTTGTTAAACACAGCACTCAGTGATCTATCAATATGAAATGGAAATAATAGTATGTGATAATTGTAACATCCTTCAGAAATAAATTTAAAACTTAAAATTAAAATTAATTTAAAATATTCTATAGTCTTGCCATGAACTGCGACTACTAACTCGAATCCTGAACAAATGGGAGAATTTATTTGCGCAAAGAGACGATCCACATTCCATGGGTTTACTACTAAACTGGGTTTTAGTAATTCAAGACAGAATCGCGAAGTGCGTGAAAAAAGCTTGACTAAAAATATTTAACAGTTCGGTTAAAGTTAGTCATACGTATTGATAAATACTATATCGTTACTGTACTGTGAAAGAGTTTGTGATGCATAAACATGTAGAATATTGTATAACATGCGAGGTATGTCAATTAAATAAGCGGACTGACATCGTAAAACTTTTTATTCGTCATCAATTAGATCAGAAAATTTAAAATACTCCCTTTGGCGATCCTTCCAATGCCCCATTGGAATTTTCCACTCTGCTAAGCAGGGTTAGAAGTCATCTTCTGCCAGCTAGTTCAAAGTCTCTATAGATTTACTTTGACTTATTCCACGCTCTCAAATTTTGTCCCTTTTGTCAGATTTGACCTTTCGAAATCAGTACAAGTCACAGGGATATACGTTGGACGACTATGATGGATGACCCAATATGAAGATAATTGTTATTCGTCAAGAAAGCCTTCACAGGCAAAGTGGAATGAGCTGGACCATTGTCTTGCTGAAGGATTCACGAACGATTCTTTCACATATCCAATCTTCATTTTCTTACACATTCTCGAAGGGTAGTTAGAACCTCTTTGTTAGACCTAAAGTTGTTTGGCAGTTTGCCCTTGAGGGACATCGACAGGCCGATTTTTTGAATGTTTGCATCCATTTTTTCAAGCACAAGTTTGTTCACAGAGCAAATCGTTTTTGGTCTTTTCTCGTCCCAGATTGAACCTTTTAAACTGCTCAAAAATCCGAGTGCGTGATGAACATTTATGTCCATGTATTTCGTTTAACCAGCAAAGCTTCTGTGACAATTTTTTCGAGTTTCACAAGAAGCTTGCCTCATAAGCACACTTATCGTATTTCCGGCGAGTCACTGGTGCACGGTTCACTGCGAGAACATGCTACAGCCAAACTATACGACAGGTGATATTGACGAGCAAGCAGGAGATGGGGGAGATACCATGTAACAACTTTAAGGGAAGTTGCGCTGCATCTTCTTCGCTCTTTACTGGAGGCAGCACCAGTCTCGTAATTTAATAGCCGCACTTCATATGTCACATAATAAACAGTTATGCCGACTTTTGCATTCCTTTCGGTACAAATCTTGTACATAAATAAACAACTTATAGTATAAAAAGTATTTATACGTTGAAAAAAATCTCGTTCCCAAAAATTCCTAATCATTTTTTATTAAAACGTAATTCAATGCAGTTATAAAGTTATGTATTTTTCAATACTTTAAAATAAATACTCGTAATATCCAAAGTTTTTCATTGAGGCAAGAATCTTCTTACAGTGCAAAAATGGTATAAGTAAAAAATCATTATTAAAATAATATAATTTAATGTACACGTCGTGGGGAAAAAGTAAACAACCCGTACTAACTCTGCAAATAATTATAATAGAAGGAAATTACTTGGAAACGATTGGAAATAAAATCTACTTTTAAATGATGTACATAAAATTTGCTTAGAGGGCAATCTACAAATCAAAATCCGACCAAACTTTTTTTTTCAATGGTAACACCCAATTTTGACAATTTTAATCTTCGGTTCAAACTGCCTAGAAATGGTTTCTTTTCGTCATATTATCCATTTGCATACATTTAACCAGGCATGAGAGCGTTCCGACCCAAATGACCGATTACTACCACTAAATTTTAATAGTATTCTTTGCTTTATTAAATCACAGAAATTCTGTCATTAAATAATACGAGAAATTTTATTAAAATTTAGTGGTAGTAATTGGTCATTTGGGTCGGAGCGCTCTCATCCCTGTTTAACTTAGTTTGGATACAATGATGCAAAAATCTTTTCACATAAATTTTACTTATGATATTTGGATAGCGTGGCACAAAAGATAAATCAATTTATTCAAATGAATACATTTTAGTTCATTATATAGATTCAATGAAAGTGATATATTTAACAGCGCATTGGAAAACGAAAAGTATTGTTCAGATGTGTAAATGTATTTAGCCAAAAAAAAATTAAATTGAATTTTAAAACTTATCGTTTTAAGCAACATCAAGGCGTCACTTAAATTTTCATATCATATCTTTTAAAATTCATAATTCGAATTTATGAGAGATGCAAATGATAAAGCATCAATGAATACATTTTGATATATATATATATATAAATTAATAGCATAGCGTCACTCAAAATTTTATATTATTATTTTTAAGTTCCAAATTTATAATTCTTAGAGCCGTAAGATAAAGTGCTGCGTCAGAAACTTTTAACCCGTTAAGGGTTTTTGTATTGATATCATGACTTTTTTTAGGTTAATGATAAAAAGATAAAACCACAAAAAAATTAGAGACCAATGCAATGAAGTCATAGCCGTGATTTCCATTCAGCCTTAAATTCCACTTAAAAAAATGATACCTCATATTTCAATTTTAAAGAGCGCCGCGCTACTTGCTTTTTTTAAAACAACTCTTTAGTAAGATATGTTAGTATAAGATAAGGAGGTAATATCCAAAATGCATGTCTTAAAGGAGTTTTGCTGTTGGTTTGTTTCACAGGTATAAAAAAGCCATGTTAAATTTTCTGTGTAAAATGTTTACTTTCTTAAGAAAAATATTATAACATATTACTCTTTAAACATTTGTATTTATAAAAACAATCAATGCTCACTATTAAAAGTAATTAAATAAATCTAAATTTAATCCTCACCGTAGAAATATTCACTTCCCTCTCTCACCCCCTCCCTCCCTAGTGCATACAAAGAAATTTAAAACATTCTAAATTCTATAATTTTATATAAAATGATCTTCCACCCATCCAATTTAATGCCCTTTACTAACAATAAATAATAAATCGTATGAAATAATTTCCTGAGCTCCCAAATTTCGACTTCTATGTTGCACCCACCTCTCCAGCTTACAAAAATTAAAATCTTTCAAACTGTAGTTTGATAAAAAAAAAAATCTAAAACATTCATTGCTCACTAATATAAATAAATTAATCCTTAACTTAAAAAATTCACACTTCTGCTTTCCGCCCCACCCCCTCTTCACTCCCCAGCATAAAAAAATTTTAAATCTCTATTTTTATATATAAAACTCTTCTGTCTTGTTTAAAACTGATTAGTGACAATAAAAAAATTATTTATATACTACACTATCCTCCTATTCCTCAAAATTACTACTTTCCCGCTTCAGCATAGAGATTTGAATCTTTAAAGCTTTTTAGAAAAACTAATCTGCAATGTCCAATACTCAGGTGCATGTTTAATTATTTTCCATAAAATCAATTGATGTCATTACCAAAGGGTTGTTCTGAGCGAATACTGTGTTGTCTGGATCTTCGTTCATATAGCTCAATTGGAAGAGCACTGGCAATGAAAGCCAATAGTCGAGTCCTAGCCTGGTCATTTTCGATCAGATGGAAAAATAACTACTTTTTTGGAAATAATCATCTAAATTATCCCATGACCTCCCAAATTCACGCTTCACCCTCTTTTACGTTTTTTTTAAATATGTTTTTACGAAAAAGCAGCCAGTTATTATAAAAATATTTCATTTTTGCTTCATATTCTTAATGGTTTGAACTCTTGCACCGTAATGCACGAAAAGTCCTAAAATTTTTCAAAATTGTATGAAATATGTTGAAATTGACGACTTGAAATTTTCTTATTATATCCTCAAAAATGCATGAAAAATAATTTTTCACAATAAGATCCACCTTTGGCTTATTAAACCGCTATAAATAAATAAGACAATTCACAAAGTGTCTCAAGAATATATGAAAACAAATTGTGTATGCGTATTCAAACATTATTCAAAGATTTAATTAACTATAATAGAGTAGTTAAGGGAATTTTTTAAAATTTGAACTTTCTAGCACTATAGGTAACTCATAAACATGGTACTAATATAAATCATTTATCTAAATGAAACTGTTTTAGCCGACATTTCAATCATTAAGTGTAAAACAAGCGATATTTGGAAATTTAAGCGTTCCATGTTTTTAAGACTTTAAGTTCCCTTTTTGTATGTTTCTATGAAAAAACAGACAGTTATTATAAAGATACATATTTCATTTTTGCTTTATAATATTCTTAATGTTTTGAACACGTGCAGTGTAATACAACAAAAGTTTTAAATTTTTTCAACATTGTATGAATTATGTTGAAATTGACGAGAAGAAAAAACTTTTATTTTTTCCCCATAAATGCATGTCAAATAATATTTTTTCACATTACGATCCACTTTTGGTTTATTAAACAGCTATAAATAAATAAAACTACTCAAAGTGTCCCAAGAATTTATGAAAAAATTTGTGCGTGTATATTCCAAGATTTCAGTAACTAAATTCGAGTTAAAGAAATCTTTTAAAATTTGAACTTTTTAAACCATGATAATAGAAATGATTTATCTAACTGAAACTATTTTAGCCAAAATTTCCATCATTAAGTGTAAAACGAGCGATATTTGGATATTTCAGCGTTCCATGTTTTTAAGATTTTATGTTTCCTTTTTAGAAGTTTCTATGAAAAAGAACATAGTTATTACAGAGATATTTCATTCCTGCTTTACATTGTTGAGGGGTCTTAGGATTCATAAGTTTCAAAATTTTCGAAATTTCAATTTTTTTAGATTTTAAGCTACTATCTTTTCTGAAAATTTTGATATAAATGTTTCCGTGATTTTCGCATTAGAGCAGAAGTTATGGCTGTTAGAATTATACTCGCTCAGTAGCTGAAGCGGCGTTTTCGAAACTTCAAAGTCATTTTTCTCACAAATGCCTTTTTTTGGGCATAACGCGCGTGATATCTCAAAAACTTCTGAATATTTTTTCATGAAATTTTCAAAACACATGTTTCATGTCAGTCTGTAAGAATTGAACTTAAAATTTCCTTTTTACTGTTCAAAAAAATATTTTGTGTGTGTTATACTGTTGAAATTTTCAAAATTTTGCATTTGCTAAATACAACTTTGTATTAAAAATATAAAAGTGCTTTAAATACAGCTTTATTTAAGTTCAGGGTCATTATTATAATCTGAAGTATAAGTAGGCACCAAAAATTTTATTCTGGTTTCAAAATTTAATTCGTAATCATGCGCATAAGCTGTTATACGAAATTTCTACTCGTCAAATATCTGACAGCTTGGAGTCCCCTGTGAATGCTTATTCTGCCTCTTGCAATTTTTTAAATACATGAAATGAAAGAACATGCTTATATCTTCCATCCCCCTAGAAAAATTTGCTTTATAATCATATAAATTTTATGATATTATATGTTAAAATATGGACTTTTTTCCATTTTGTCCAGTTTTAAAAGTCCTGAAACTCCTTAATTGTTTGAACTCTTGCATTGCAATACAATAAAAGCCTTAAAAATTTTCAACATTGTATGAAATATGTTGAAAAATTGAACTTGAAAAATTGACGACTATTGTACCCTGCATTTGAAAATAATAATTTGAGCTAGGCATTGGCGTTTGTTTGGTTATACTTAATGCTAACCTATCCATTGCTCAAGCACTGATGAAACTTTAACAATAACTCATTTTATCTCAATAGAGTTTTTGTTTATTTTACAATACAAAGGAATATTTCCTTCAGTAAAATTACTACTAATGTATTTATACCTACTTTTGCATTTCCATATGTGATTATTCTAGGAAATTATGCCTGGAATGACAAGAATCATGTAGCGCTTTCAACTGTTCAAATGATAAAAATGATCAAAAAGCTGGATGCTAGACCGTTAGTAAATTTTCTTGTGAAATAATTTGACATAAGTCTGAGACGTGTGTTTATGACATGAAAATAAAATAACACAATATCATGCTGAAAGTGATTCAAATGCAGAAATAAACATAAATGGGATATAAATATTTAAATGTTCTTGAATAACAATGTAATAATGGAGTAAAAATCATAATTGCTTATAATAAAGTGAAATACAGTAATGTCTGTGAAATCCGCAAAATGCATAATCTGCAAACATCTATTATCTGCACTACATGTTAAAATGTAAACAATGAAACTCATTTTAATATTTAAGTTCATAGATGAATTTAAATGATGTGTTAATTTTCATTAAATAACAACGTTTCCTTGAAATAAACTGTGATTTAAGGAAATCCATATATTTCGAACCCTGGATTCGAAAATAACAATTTGAGCTAGGCACTGACCTTTGTTTGTTTGGTTAGGCTTAATGCAAACATATGCTTTGCTCAAGCTCCGATGAAACTTCAACAATAACTAATTATATTTAAACTTAACAAAGTGTTAGTTTCTTTTAAAATACACATGAATATTTCCTTCAGTAAAATTTCTGCTAATGTACATATACCTACTTTTGAATGCAATATATGTGATTATTCTAAGGAATTATGTCTATAATAACAGGAATCACGAATCATGTAGCGTTTTAAATTGTTCAAAAGGTACAAATGATCAAAAATTTGGATGCAAGATCGTTAGTGAATTTTCTTGTGAAATAATTTGCCATAAATCTGAGAAGTGTGTTTATGACGTGAAAATAAAATAACACAATATCATGATAAATATAATAGAAATAATTTATCTAACATACACTTTTTTACCCAACATTTCAATCATTTAAGGCGCCTGACTACGTACAGAGCAATTTAGCTATTTAATTATTTTTTAAACGTATTTTTATTAAAATTATGACTAGAAAATATGAAAAAAAGCAAAAAAATATTTCATTCATTGAAACAAGTTTGGTTAATGGAAAAATTTACAGTAAAATTTAGTGAAATTTTGCCCAAAATGCAAAATACTCTACAGAAAATTCTACTGTATGTATCTTAATTTCCTTTGTACACTTCATATTTATGACGCTGGTGAAAGCCACGCGGTCACTTTCTACGCCATGTTTTCACGATAGTGTAAACAGCATATATTTATAATTTCATAGTGATATTACAATAACTTTTTGAGAAATCATGTTTTGCGTATGGAATTTTCAACTGAAAATTACATTTTCCAAAAAATGCATTAAAGTTTAGATTTCTACTTTACTACAAGAATTTACAGTAATATAGAGGTAAAGGTCCAAATACCGGCTAGGGTCCAAATACCGGCTACTAGGTGTTTTGAGAACTGAGCGCAGCGCAGCCTAGCGGTGATAGGCAGAGTTTGTAACTTTAATTGAGAGAAGAAAGTTACGAAAATTACGTCGCTGAAGTCTGTGTCATTTACAAATAGTAAATGCAAAAGTGTCGAATCTACGTAATCTGGTACATCAAAAGTTTTTCAGATATGTGTTTCTCATTTTTTTAACTATACCGATCATATATAGGCTTGAATTGTTGATTAAGTTATTTTCTAGACATACTTAGCTCTCAATTGCCCCGCGCGCAGTATTGGTATTTTATTATATGAATGAGTAATACCGGTTTTAAATTAAACATAGCAGTGGTCCGAATACCGGCTACCTAGAGCGGTCTAAATACCAGCTAGCTGGTATTTGGACCTTTCTCGGTTGCTCTGCTTGAAGGGGAGGGGGGAAATAAATTAATTTAAATAGTTCCATAATTAATAAATTAATTTAAATGGTTCAGAAATAGTCCCCGTCCCGTTTCGCAATATGAAAAAAGCAACCATGGCCGTAATTTTTCAGGACTGACACTGGTTACCGGATCACTTTCCCAAAAAGAGCTGTTGGACACTACAAAATTGCCTGTAATAAATGTGAAAAGAAGGAAAAAATGACGCAGTAAACCAGGCGAAAGAGGCAAAAATTTGATTTTAAACCTCTTGCTTCGCAACCCGAGATTTCCTTGGGCACCGTAAAAGTAGAAAAAATTGAGCATTTCCAGATTTCCGCAGGGATGCATTTTTTTCCGTCAAATTAACCCTCCTTGATTATTCCCACCAGTTATTTTTTTATCGAAAATTATGCATTGTTTAATCGGAGCATTTTCCCGGTTAAATTAGACAAAAACTTTTGTTTTGAAAAACCGGTGACAAAAGAATAAAAAAATTTAAAAGACGCTCGTGGCGAAGGGGTTAAATACGCAATTTTTGAAGCTATTTTGATAAAACAATTACGCAGCGAGAGGGCTAAAAAAGTGAAAAAGGAAAATATCCAAGAGAGGAAGGTGATAAATTTGTGTCTTCTGCATGGGTGCTTTCTCTGTGGACAAGAATGGGTGAGGGGATTCTGGGTTCAATGTTAAGAATGCGATATATGGGTGATTGGGACTATACCGACGCAGAGAGTGATATTATGCTTTGGATTTTTTTCAGATAAAATATTTCTGATTTCAATCAGCAAGCTTTTTTTTGTTTTACTCGTTAAAAAACAAAATTAGAAACATAATGGGAAGAAGCCTGTGAGAGATAGTCGTAAAGAATTTTAGAAATTTGACAAAAATACATATTTATTAAAAATTGCGTATTTTTTCTGTGCATAAGAAATGTTATTAATCAATACAATTTATTAAAATAATATTCTTATTGCTTAATAATTGTCATTAGCCCTATTTGTGTGATCTTTTGGAAAAAAAAAAACTTAGGTAGCCGGTATTTAGACCCCATTTTAAAAACTCAAAATTTGAAGACTTTCGGAATTTTGCTTCTTATAAACAGAAAACGCCTTTTAAACTGATTTTTTTTTCTCTAAACAGGTGTAAGACGTGTCAAGGTACCCTGCTGTCACTTTTTATTTTATTAATTTTGAAAATTGTATGATCTAGATTGAAAACAAAAGTGGTAGCCGGTATTTGGACCTTTTCCTCTACATCTTAACTTCACTGTTTTTATAAGTCATACTCATGTTTTTAAAGTATTGATCCTTTCTTTATCTCTAGAATAGATGTGCACAACCCTTTAAGGAGATGGGCCTCTTACAAAAATGTCTGAGTTGTCGAGGGCCACATCAGTAACACGGTGAAAATTCTATTTTGGGGAGGTGATGTGTAATTTATAATCAAATAGAAAATATGGTTTCAGCGGTGTGTGTAGGGGGGAGAGTTTTACCTCTCTAGGTTCCCCTACCTAGTCAACATATCCAATTCAGTTGGAAAGACTATATTAACAGTTTAGGTTTGTATACATAACAGATATATAGAAAGGATAATTTTAAAGGAGTGATAATGTTTCTTGACTTTATTCGGGGAAGTACATTTAGTTTAATTAAAAGTGCTAAAAAGAAATTGGCTAGTGACGAAAAAAAAAAAATGATAACTTTATGAACGGAGGGAGGAGGAGCCGATCAACGAAACTCGAGATTTTTCTGCACGTCATGAAGGAAATTCGCAATTTTTCCGAACCCGCACAACGAAATTTGCGATTTTTTTGCGCCTGATCGACAAAATTTTTAATTTTTCCAAAGCCGGTCAACAGTATTCGCTATTTTACCACTACTATCCATCTTAAAGTGACATAATCATTCTGTAGCATTTCAACAATAGAGTACCGAACTTCAATTTGGATACATCCCCTAAAACATTCTCATGATAAAATAATTAATTTCTCTGAAACTAATCGTACAAATTTGACGGAAGTTTCTTTTTGGGCTAATTGAAGGGTGTAGAATTTATTTATAGTGTCAAACTTGGGAATTGAAATTGAAAAAAAATAAAGATTGGGTTCGTTTTGATATGTAGATGGTCCTCTAAGCAAATTTCATATACATAATTTAAAAGTAGACTTTATTTTCAATCATTTGTTATCAGTAACGTTCTTCTACAATAATTTCTTTCAGAGTTATTAGGGATGTTTACTTACATTTCCACGACTGTACCTTCTCTTTCACTGAAAATAGTTTAACAAAAAGCACTGATATTTGGCAGATAATATTTACAATTAAAATAAATTCCTACATAACAAAATGACATGTAATGTAACATATAACAGATGAATTCTTATATATCTTTACTAGCTTCAGAAACATTAAAAATTAATTAAAATTGGCAGTATTCCAAGTAAAATCAATCTCCAATATTTATATGGTCATCTTATTTAGTGTAAAAATAAAAGAAGCAGATGGTTAAAAGTAGGTTATAATTTTTAATTATTTTAGAATATATATTTTTATTATATTATAATTATATATGCAGTGTTCTTCTCCAAGATGTTCTTAAAACAAAACAAAAAATTGTAAGGAAGAACAAACTTCGTATAGTTTTATGTTAAAAGTGATAATTACAGCCATAAAAAGAGATAATTTTTTAAAAGGATCTTAGTTATCAACTTGTGAATTTAAATTGATTGTTAGTTTGTTGTAAGCCACTAATAAATTACTCGTATAATTTCATAAAATTTTTGCTGATATATTCCAGTCTTTCTTCTTAACTGTTTTCAGGGATCTAACCAAATTTTGATGAAAATATTTCCCAAAATATTACAGAGAATTGTTAAGAATATCTGTATAATAAATTTTTAATCCTCATAGCATGCTTTTTTTATGCTTGAATTAAGATGTGAACACAGGTTGAATGTTTAAAAGAAAATTTACTAGTTGAAATTTAATTTAGTATAACTAAAATCTCCTTATGGTTCAGGTTAATAATTCTTTTTCTTTTGCTTAACTAATATTCACTGTTATACAGAAATTAATTTTATTTAGTTTTTAATTAATGATTTATAAGAGGAGTAATTCAATAAAAAAAATCTATTATTCAATCAAGAATGTTCATTAAAATTTCTCTCATTTAATTTTCTATAAAAAACTTACAATATAACTTTAATATCAATATTATGCGTATGATCTTGCGTTTGATCAGATTTTATACTATTCCTTCGTTTAACAAGCGAAGTAAACTTACACAATTTGATTATATTTTTTATTCGTTAGCTCAAGTGTTGTGCCGAATTTTTATTAAAAGTTATGAAATTCCTCTTAAAATGGTGATTGTTTTTAAACATTGCTTTATTTGGATTTATTTTAGATATTTAACAATGCTTTTTAATACTAAAATGGCTGATTTACCTTTATCATATATAAGTCTTAAAATATAATTATTTTTTATTGAAAGCTTAAATAACAAAAGGATATGTTTTGAAAATATTTAGAATAACATTTCCATTTTTGTAATTCAGTTACATTAGGCATTTGTATTAAATAGTAAATATTTCTGTTACATTATATACACTTTAAGGTATCCCAATTTATTTGACACTCAATTTTTTAATAAAGCGAAAATGAATATAATACTTTTTTTCCAAAACGATTAGTATATTTAGTAAATAGAGAGAAAGTTGCAATCGTTAAATCTGTTTTATCTTCAATTTCTGTTAATTTTTACAATTTTAATAAAAATAATGCAATATGCTATACTTGCATTTGAAATGTATGCACAACAACAATACTGATAGTTTAGGATATTACAACAAATGTACAGTTTTAGTTGCTAACAAATATTTTTGTGTAAAAAAAGTGGCGTGTATCTCAAACACCAAAATAAAAATCCTTGTCGATTTGACAGTATTTACGACATTTAAATCCAGTTTACTTTTGACCATATGCATCCTAGTGGATTTACTTTTATGCTATATGCACATCATTAATATATATATATATATATATTATATATGCCACACAATTACACTAGAATATTTTTAGCGAAATTTACCACAAAGTAATTTTTTTTAATTGTGGTGCGATTGAATATAAAATTAGTCGAAACTCCTGGCCGAATAAGAATATATACCATGTAATTATATTTCTAATATCAATTATGTTGAAAAATATACACATATATACTCATTCCAATTGATATATACATGGAGTCTCAAAAGGTCGTTTACAAACTTAACATGCTGGTCCGTCAAATCATGAGGAACAAGATTTAAATAGGAAATTGTTCGAAAATGAAAACTGTGACTGCTAGAGGACGATGAGAGCAGGTGTGGAGGGGAAGAAAGAAAATATATCGAAAGAGGCATTAGTATGGCTTTTATTAAAGAATATGGTTTAATTTACAGAAGGTGTTCAAAATTCCTTTCATTCGCCGTAATGCATGCTTCACAACGTCGACGTATGGATTCACGGACCCGTTCAAAATGAGAAGGTTTGTCACTGTCACGTGCAGCCGCTTCCACGATACTGGCGACGAGATCCATGTTCGATGTTACATGCGTCTCGTACACCATAGATTTCATGTGTCCCCACAGACAGAAATCCAGGGGAGTCAGATCGGGGGATCGCAGTGGCCATGTGACTGGTCCGCCCTGAAACCTGATGTTTCGGCGTGTAGCTTCTGGGACGTCCCCCATCAGATCCGGCAAGACTCTTTCTAAGAAAATGCGATAGATATTCCCGTCGAGGTAGTAGGTAAGTTAACATGTCACCGATAATACCAGCCCAATCATTTACATCGACATTTTAAACGTGCATATCGCCCAATTCTGCGTTACTAAACCGATTCACCCTTCTCCTGCAACGTCCTTTCCTGAAATGATTAGGCTTTTTACTCTCCCGTAAGCCTGCGCTCATCGCCTTCTAGCGGTCGCAGTTTGCATTTTCAAACACAAGCTCCTATGTAAACCTTGTTTATCATGATATGACACACGACCATGTTAAGTTTGTAAACGACCTTTGAGACACCCTGTATAGTATTTTTATACTAACGGTATTGTGGTTATTTTATTTGATTAAACGGTTTATCAAACCAAACCCGAAACTCACTTGAAACCTTCACGAAACAGAAGCAATTAGACTCAACCGGACCCACAACGAAAATACATATTGCCAACCAGATCTGACTTCACTCGCGAGTTTGGTAGGCGCTGTGAAAAACCAGGTTATCGACTTCATGCAGGACTGAAGTCCACATTCATTCTAAATGTCTTTTTTAATATCCCATATTTTAACGCGTAGTAAACGATGATATTTTAAATTTTTTGATACGCCGTTGTAAAAAAAACCTACACTTTACGACGATTTATTAAAAAGCTTAGGCTAGTGCTCTATACCATATTAAAACACGTAAACCTATTAAACTTTTACACGCCATATTCAAATTTCAGGCTGATTGGTAAATTAATACGAAAATTAAATCCTATAAAATCGAAAAGAAACATTAAAACCGACAGATGGACAAACATACCATTAATCTTTATTATACAGAGTGTCCATAATTAAACAACCCTACTTTAAAGTTGTCTACAGACAAAAATATTGTTCATAAAGTTATGAAATTTTGTGAAAGACATAATAAAGGGATGCGAATTTGTTTAAGCTAAAAAACATATAAATAAAAATAGCTGAAAATTTCGCCACAAGAGGGCGATTTTTAATAAATTACATTTAGCTTTCCGACAGCTTAGAAATTTTATTTCCAGGTTGTTTATAATTAATCTACCCTATTTTAAAGTTGCTTACAGACAAAACTATTATTCAGGATGGTGTGAAATTTTTTGGAGGACATAATAAAAGGTATGAGAATTTGGTTGAGCGAAAAAAAATTACGAGGCCATTTTTTAACGAATTACACATTGAGTAAACATTTACGATAGTTTAACAAGTTTTGATATAATCAAACATGTTTTGCATGACTTTCATCATTTTCAGATACCATCTGGTATCGGAGAATAGCATGTTCCACAGCTGACCGCAGTGCGTTTTGGGAAATGTTAGGAACATGTCGTGAAAGGCTGTCTTTAGAATAAGGTTAAGTTAATAAATAAAAATTCTAAACTATCGTCATGCTAAATGTGTAATTTATTAAAAATGGTCCTCTGGTGGTGAAATTTTGAACTATTTTTATTTACATTCTTTTAGCTTAAACAAATTCCCATTCCTTTATCATGTCTTTCGCCAAATTTCACAACTTTATGAACAATAGTTTTGTCTGTAGACAACTTTAAAGTAGGTTTGTTTGATTATGGACACTCTGTATATAAGCGGGACCATTTTCAGACCGAGATCTTTCGAACAAAATAGATCTGGGGTGACTCTATTCGACTTTCCAAACACTGGTGTAGGTGACCAGAAAGAAAAATAATAAAATTAAACAAAGGTTTTTTTATGAATTCCTGACATGAGTAAATATGATGATTTCCAATGCAAGCTCTAACGTTTTGAACCTGGAGCTGTTGTCTCTGCGCTATTAATGCATAGTTTTTTCACATCAATATGAATAATTTATAATCTATCACATTTCCGTGGTGATTTTTCACTTTATATTCGGTTGAAAAAAGATTGGATATTTTTTTAAAAAAATGGACTAAATACCTAATCCTTCGTCCGAGTTTTACTAAATTCTCTACAGTTTTTGATACAGTGGTTTATAACATATTGAACAAATTAAAGATCAATCGGAAGTGCCGTTCAGGATTCATGGTGTTCACTCTCTCTCTCGCATGCAGAAATCATGATTACAATAATTTCTATGTTACATCTTTGGAAAATTAAAATTATTGAAATTAATAGTGTATTAAAAGTATATTTCGCTCAAGAGTTATAGGTGAGCAGACATAGAAAGTAATGTACAAACGAGCTATATAACCTCATTCGTTGAAAGCCGGTTAAATGTGTAATGAATTATAATCTAACTAGGGAACATCACCAACTGACAGTCAGAATGTTGACGAGAGTGGTACCTTCGAAAGCGTTTGTCACGAGCATCAAGAAATGTATAAGAACTGTACACCCGTATCCAATAGTTCATGAGATATGAGCCCTTTTCACTTTAGATAGAAGTGAAATAAAGAAGTAAAATACAGCATGAAATTCCTTTAACAGCTCTCGAAAGCAGGAATTTTGCCAAAATTAATCCTGATAGGTTTTTTTCTAAGTAAAATACTGAAAACACAAGTGTTTTCAACACCAAGCACAAACGATGAAGAGCATTTTGTTTGATAGTAAAACCGCTGTCTTGATCTACTCCTGGAACTGTCGAAAATGTCCTGCAATGCCCTATTTCCATCCCATAGGATCAAGCGAGGAGCTAGTTCATGTTTCTAATTATATTGTACTCTTAATTTGCATATATTTCCTAGTAATTTGTAAAACAATTTTAAGATCTTCTCTTCTTTTCTTTTTTCTATTTTCCACTGCAAATATTTCGTGAACTATTGGATTCGGGAACACAGTTTCTATACGTTTCTTGATCCTCGTATCAAAAACTTTTGAGCGATACCACTCTCATCAAAATCCATAACTGACAAATTTGATGCTCCCGAACAAGACATAAAATAAATACTTTTGGAGACGTACTCATTCAGTTTATCAATTTGGTAATTTTTCATATATGTTCTGTTTGACAATTTGTAGAAATAGCTGTAAAAGTTTAGGAAATTGTTAGATATTTCAACCGATAAAAAATTACACTGACGACATCACATACATTTTAGGCGATTAGGGGAGCCAGGGGAGAAATGGGGTGCCAGGGTAAAATGGGATATTAACGGGGCATTTATTTCCCGCTAGTTGCGCTAGTGTAGCACGGCAAACATTCACGGACCGCAGTTGTATGCAGGACTTTGATGAGTAGCGTCTATCTGATTGCTGAAATTCCTTAACTCATTTTGGCAACTTTTAGGTATACATTGTATGTCTTACGGTAATATTTGGAAATTTTCGAAGGAAGGTACGCCTTCTTTAGGTATTTTGTCCCCGATTAACTGTAATTCAATTGAATTAGTCATGATTTTAAATATATTTTTCCATGATGCAATGATCGAAACATCAATGATTAATGGTAGTCCCGTGACTTTTTTCAAATTTTAAAGCGCGTGGCGGAACGGGGTACATGTTTTGCCCCGTTTATATAACAAGTATATAATATATATGTATAATATAAAATATATATAATAATATATAAATATATAATTACAAATGGATTCAATAAATTTTCATTAAAGTTTTCAATAAAGCGCATTTCTACAACTACTAAACTCTTAATCTTTTAAAGTACTATATATTAGAATCTAAGTCTCATCCCTTGTCATCGACACTATCTTCGAATTACTAAGATGAATACATTAGCATTCCTTTAGATAAAAGTGTAAGACATATCACTAATCAGCGATTACATATATTATGACCGTAAATAAATGGGCGGGCAAAACATAAAAAAATATACTAAAAAAAAAAAAAACTCTTTACATGCTGACATGAAGAAATCGTAAATGTCTATCTGAGTTCTTTTTACGCCCATCTTTACTACGAATAAATTCCTATCTTAAAAAGAAATTTGGTTACTTTGGAATATTGCCCAGTCTCCATTTTTTTTAATAGGAATTTAATAAAGAGAAACATATTACGGTGAATAATTGTTTTCATGAAGAATTTTTTCTTTAATATTGTCAGAACTGCAACAAAGATCGTGTAATTGTACTTGAGACGCTGGATAAATCGTCGGTATTAAATCAAGTATTTGCAAATATCGTCTTCATCAATTTTTTTTTAAATTTAGCTGTTATTTTTCTCGTATTACGGAATATATTTTCTTCCAGTGTAATCGTTTATAAGTATATTAAAAACAGATAAAGTATGTCTAATAAATACGGTGTATGTGAATACTGTGTGTAACTTTAAGATTGAAGACAAATAGTTTTCTTTTTCACATTTTATATATCACACAGCACACAAATGTTACAAACAATCACGAACACTGACGAACATATAGAATGATGAGGTGAGTTTGGGGTAATAACCCGCTGTTAGAACAAGTGACGTTCATAAAACATATTTTGGGGAATACTCCCGCTATAAGCAACAGAATAATTGGGGATAAGACCCGCTATAACATAACGTGCCACAATGGCAGCTCAAGAACAACTACTCTATATTTGGGGATAAGACCCACTCGAATACACAATGTGCCGCAATGGCAGCTAAAGAACAACTGAACTGGGTCACATGACCGCAAAGCTACGGAGCTCGTTCGGCATGCGCACAAGGTCCGAACATGCCGCCCTGCGTTGCAATGTGCGTAGCACATTCAAAATATTAAAAATACACTATAAATACAAGAACTAAGTAAAATACCTATACCATAAAATAATATTACAATACAAATACAATAATAATAAGTTGCAATAACAAGGACTATACAATACAATAAAATTAAATTCTTTGTTACAAAATTTAAGCTATTTTCTAAAAATAGTTCTATATTGTTCTTAAAAAAAGTTGAATGTAAAATAACGTGTAAATCTTAGGTGCATTTTAAAATAAGTAAACAATGAGAAAAAGTATGTATATTAGGTTTCATTAATGGGCAAGACACACAATCTAGATATGGATCTAAGAAAGATATTTGAGGCTGTTTTAACCTTTGCAACCCTAACATTACCATCCTTTCCTGGTATAACCTCTAAGATTCGCCCTAGCATCCACTTACAGGGAGGTAAATTGTCCTCCTTCATGACTACCATCGCCCCTGTTTTGATGTTTCCCCCTTATACCTGCCATTTTGAACGATTTTGGAGATGACTCAAGTAATTTAATTGCCAATTTCTCCAAATTAATTGGACGAATTTAGTGATTCTCTGCCACCTAGATAATCTCGATTCTGTGATATCAATCAACTGAGGTTCTGGAATGGCATCGATAGGCCGACCAATTAGGAAATGGCCTGGTGTCAATGCATTAAAATCATTTATATCGGTCGATAACGGAGTTAAGGGACACGAATTTAGTACTCCTTCGATTTGGGTGGTGACTGTTTGGAATTCTTCCATAGTCAATCTAGCACCTTTTAACGTCCGTTTAAGATAATACTTGAAAGATTTTACACCAGCCTCCCATAAACCACCGAAGTTGGGCAATCTAGGAGGAATGAACTTAGCTAATGATTCAATAGCTTCTGAAGTAAGGTAATTAGCTAATTTTTCATCCGGTCTACGAACTAACTCATGAAGTTTGTGCAATTCTGATTTAGCACCCCTAAAATTCGTAGCATTGTCTGTCATAATAGAAGCGCATTTTCCTGGCCTTGAAACAAAGCGTTTAAGTGCGGCGATAAACGCATCAGATGTTAGATCCGTTACTATTTCTAAATGAATAGCCTTTGTTACTAAGCAAACGAAAATAGCGACATAAACCTTATGAAAAATACCTTTTCTTTGATTTTTATATTTAATCTCAAAAGTTCCGCAAAAATCGGCTCCTGTATGGTTAAACGTAAAATTTGGAGTTACTCTTTCCGATGGGAGGTCACCCATGATTTGTTTGGCAGTAACTGTGTTGTTCCTAAAACAGACAACGCAATCATGCACTACTTTTCACGCTAAATTTTTTCCACTTACGGGCCAAAACCGCATACGTACGTAATGGATTAAAGTTTGGGGACAAATATGAAAATACTTCCTGTACAAATGCTCAAATATGAGTTTTGTGAGCTTGTGGCCTTTCGGCAAAATGATTTGATGCTTCTTATCAAAGTTTAAATCTGAATTTTCCAACCTACCGCCAACTCTTAAGATATTATCTTGATCCAAAAAGGGGGATAAACATTTAATTTTACTGGAAGGGGGAACCCTTGATTCCAGTTTTAAACCCTTAATCTTTTCCTGAAATTCTGCATTTTGTGCTAATCTAATTAGAGAAACTTCTGAATTTTTTATTTCTGGGGTTGTGAGGCTGTCTCTGCGCCGGTCAGCTAACTTACATTTGCAATTGTGAAAAAACCTATAAACATATGCCAGTATACGAAGAATGCTATAGTATTTACCACTTATGTTGAGAAAAAAATTTACTTCTTCAGGATTCCTGAAAAGAGAAAGAGAAATATTAGAAGTGAAATCATTACAATTATTTTTATATTTTGGTTTAGTCTCGGGAAAGTAATCTGTTTCTGGCACAGAAATAGTTTCTTGCTCAGTCACTAAGTCATCAGCTGATAGGAATTTTGGTCCGCTAAAGCACATTGGACTCTCTACAAGGGAATTACCACTCGCACCTCTGGCCAAGAGATCGGCAGGGTTGTCCTTGCTGGAGCAGTGATACCAAGAGTTCGAATCTGAAAGTGCATTATTCTCTATGACACGGTTTGCCACAAACTGCTTCCATCGCCTTGATGATCCCTTGATCCAGAATAAGGTTATTTTGGAATCCGTCCAATAGTACACTGTCGTTGTGATTTTTTGATCTAGGATGGGTTTTAATTTATTGGTCAGTCTTGTACTTAGTAAGGCTCCGAAAAGTTCCAGCCTCGGCAGAGTTATTTCCTTTATCAGTGCAACACGACTCTTCGAGGTCACGAGATTGACTTCCACTCCACTCTCTCTTTCTATTCTCAGATAAATTGCAGAACCATACGCTATTTTACTAGCATCAGAAAAGGCGTGTATTTCTACAGCTATTACTTGATTCAAGCAACCAAGAATTTTCCTCGGAATTTTTAATTCTGCTAAAATTGGAAGTTCTTCGAACCACTTCAACCACCTTTCGTGCACATTAGTTGGCATCTGTTCATCCCATGCTGTCTTCTTTAGCCATAGTTCTTGGAACAGGCATTTGATTATAATGGGGAATGGCGTGAGCATGCCTAACGGATCGAAGATTTTACCAACTGCTTCCAATAGTAGACGTTTTGAGCTTTTTTGCGATGACAAGAATTCTATTAAACTTTTGACTTCGAATGTCAGACAATCTTCTTCTGTTTTCCAGGACATTCCTAGTACCTTGCTTAGATTGCTTCCTAGGCTTAATGCAGCATGTTCTGCTTGAATATTTAAACCTTCCTTTTGCCAGCACTTCAGTAACGCTTCATCATTGGTTATCCATTTTCGAAGAATCATTCCTGCTTCAGACATTATTTTGTTAGCATTCAGGGAAACATCAAGAGCGTCTTGCAGCGTATCTTCGCCAGATATAAAATCATCCACATAAATATATTTATCGAGTAGGTGAAGAGTTCTTGGGTGTAGGTTCGTAAACCGCTTGATGTGCTCCTTTATTGTAGCAGATAGGAGGAATGGAGAGGCATTTACTCCAAAAATAACACGTTTAAATCTGAAGAACTTGAAAGATTTTAAATCATCATCATACCACAGAAAACGGACAGAATCTCGATCTTTTTCAGCGAGTGAGATTTGAAGGAACGCCTTCTCGATATCAGAAGAAAAGGCAATTTCGTATAATCTGAAGTGGATTAAAATATCAAATAGAAGTGGATTTAAGTTGGTGCCGGGCCATAAACAATCATTAAGGGACAAATCACTGTTATCATGAGAGCTGGCATCGAAGACGATTCGGACCTTTGTAGTAAGTTTATCTTCTTTACAGGCCACATGATGGGGCAAATAATAAACTGCCCTGTCTAAAACAGGTTCATTTTCCTGCACCTGCTCTATAATTCCTTGCTTTAAATATTCCGTGATTATTTCAAAATATTGTCGAAAAAGTTCTGGGTTTCGATAAAATTTTCTTTTTAGACCTTCCAAACGCTGTTTCGCAACATTAAAATTATCATTTAATTCCTTCCAGTCTTTCTTCCACGGTAACTGAACTTCATAACGATCGCCTACAAATTTGACGGTTTTATCGAATATTTGTTGTGCTTGATCCGTTTCTGACAATTTTGGATCATCATGTTTAATGCCTATAGACTCAAGCTCCCAAAATTGTTTTAAATTATCATTTATTTCATCGAAATCTCTAACAAAATTGCACATAGCAATATTGTTTGTTTGCGTGTTCTCCTCTAGCGCCCCAGTTGGGATCCATCCAAAAACAGTGTCTTGCAGAAAAAGTTTATCATTTATCTTAACTGAATTATGCTTTAAAATTCTATAAAATAAATCAGCCCCAACCAATGCGTGAATTTTTCCCGGTTTGAAAAATGTAGGGACTGCCAATTCCACAATATTTGGTAAATTAATGTCCGATACGTTTAATTGCTTTGATGGAATTACATCCGTGATTTTGGGAACAATTAAGAAATCTATATTCTCCCTGAAAGTGCCATCTGCGTTTGAAATTACACTTGAAATTTTGTTTTTTACATTATAAGCATAACCATTTAATCCTGTAACGGGTAAATTAATTATCGTTTTTTAAAATTTCAGCATGTCAGAGCAATCCTTAGTTAAAATATTGACATTGCTAGCATTATCCAAAATTACTCTAAACTTTCGTTTATTTCCGAAATTATCTTCTATAAAAACAAAGCATGTACTCAATAATTTCTTTCTTTACTTATATTATTCAAGGTCTTTAAAGATTCATTATTAACCGAAATGTTTCTCATATCTCTATTTACCGTACCTGCAAGAGGGGAGGAAATTTGGGGGGAAGCCAATTCATTTCTGGATTTGTTTTCTTTATCTCGATGAAGCGATGAGCTGTGTCGCAATCCACAGGTATTACAGATATATTTTGAAATGCAAGAATTTACAAAATGAGAGTTATTCAAGTAATTGGTACACAGATTAATTTTCTTCACAAAATCGTATCGTTCGGAAACATTCATTTTTAGAAACTGACAACATTTGTTCAAATTATGAAAAGCCAATTTGCACAGAACATAAGTTTTTCCGTTTGATTTTTCATTCGAATTTAGCATGAATTTTTTTTTGTTTGTACGAAAGAGGAATGTTTTTATTTAAGGGTTTTGAAGCAGAGTATCTATTTACGCTTTCTAACGTAGAACTTCGATTTTCCAAAAATGGCATTAATTCATTAAATTGTGGGTATTCTGATTTTTTAATCGAATATTCAAATAATTTTCGAGATTCCTTATCTACCTTTTGCAATATAATATTGATAAGGATAGCATCAGACAGATTGTTTTGTTCATATTGCATTACTTTTAAAGCCCTCAAATTTTTATTTACACAATCAATAAAGGATCTCAATTCTTTAGAAGACTCGTAATGTATTTTTTCATAATTAATTACGGCTGATAAATGAGTGCCAATGAGCAAACGTTGATTTTCGAATCTTTCAGTAAGTGCTGTAAACAATGACTCAAAAGAATCGTCTGGACTCTCTAATTGTTTTGCTTCATTTTTTAGCGATGCTCGCAAGTAAAACAGCTTCTGAGCGTCATTTAACTGGACATTATTGATAATTAAATTTGTAAATTGTACTTTAAAGATTGACCACTCTTCATATTTACCATTGAATGTTGGTAGTGGGATTTCAGGTAACTTAACTTTAATATTATTCAAACTTATAGATTCAATACTATCAGCATGCACATTTATTTCAGAAACTTTAAGATTTTTAAGAAATATGTTGAGACTTACCTCAAGTTTCTCGAGACGATCTTCGAGTTCATCTAACTCGTTTTCGATTTCTGGTAAGTCCTTAATATCAGGGATATCATAATATTTATCCCGTATTTCCGATACCTTTGCCTGAAGCTCAGGTAATTTTCGAATCTTTATTTCGAACTCGGTACTCGAGTAATTAATTTCGTCTGTATTATCATTTACGAAATTTTCTAATTTCGTTATAGTACCTTTTAGAGCACCTTTTGTTCTATTTAATTTATCTATAGCAGCAATTTCGCTGCGATATCGACGGACCACTACGGATTACATTATTTTTATAATCTTGTTGAAACAACGGTTGATTTTTTTAGATTATTTAAGAGTACGCGTGTTAAAAAATCATTCTGTTTCTTATATTATTTTATATGTATTTATTTTCATATTTTAGAAAAATAGATATTTAATCCAAAGTCAATTGAGACAAAATTTAATGTAGGGTTTTCGCTAAAATTTTATAGAAAAAAAATTGTACATTACGACGTTAGAATATTTTAACAAACTTAATCTTGTACACTTAGTCAGCTTAGTTTTAATGAAACACTGAAAATTATAACAGTGGGAACGTGCACGGTAGAAAAAAATTTTTGCTGATTTTTTTAAAACGGAAATATAAGTGTGATACACCAATTTAAAGCTAAAGACTTGTTGTATAGGAATTTGTAAGTTTTAAATTCCTAAGAATAAGTCTACACAGAGACCGAGCTGGAAACTAGTAGTATTAAAATTCATTTAAAGTTGAGCATAAAAATCCACTTATTAAGTCGTATGTTTTTTTTACTTCTGTTCTTTAAATGAAATTATTATGCGTTGACCATAACAAGCTATTATTACATCCGTTAGATATACATAGTTAAAAGGTTTTATCTAAGGTATTAAAGGCAATTTTAACTTTATTTATTAGTTGATAATTAAATGTCACAAGAGTAACAGAAAACATATTAAAGTTTTAATTTCGTAAAAACTACTTAAAATTTTTACCCAAAACTTTTAATTCTCTGATTTTGAGGTATAAGACAGATTTTACATTAAATATTTTGTTTATGTTATGCATGGAATATGCTCTGGGCAGTTGTCACAAGACTAACAAACGTCTGTGTCACAAGAGTAACACATAGCACTTTTGTCGATTGTTTGACATAAAACTGCATTACAACCAGAATGCTTAAATTTATTCTCTGTTATTAGAGCAGTTCTTGAAATAGTTTTTGCTATAACTAAGGTTATTTTGTAAATTTTAAGGAAGATAAATTATCTTTATTAGTGTTTTTTTAATGGATGGATTTATTTTTATCCATTTTTGTTATTACTTAAGATTATAAAATAATCATGACAAGTAATCAAAGACATAATAAAACAACTGAACTCGTGTAATTTTTATGAGCTTTCTTTTGGTTTTAAACACATGGTCTTTGATTAGATATTTTATAGGCTTTGTAAAGCTTCGTTTACAATTCTGCTGTATAACCCAAAAAGCCAGAGCGCCGAGACAGTCGAGTGTGGCCCACCGCGCCGCCGTGAACGCGTTAATGAATTTGTCTGCCGAGATACATCTTAATTAGAATGTAGGAATTCAGAATGTCTAATTTGCGGAGATAACATCGAAGAATTATTTGAAACGGAAGTCCATGATACAGAACTTCTTATAAGTTATTGTAAATTGCAAAACGTTGATAAACGTTTTGCTAGTGACAAAACGTTTATCGAATCTTGTCAATACTGTTACTTTTTCAAAATGTTGATAAATGTTTTGAAAAGTAACAGATAAAAAAACCATTTCTAATTGTTTAAAAAATTTTCGAAAGCAACTAAATCTATTTCTGTGGCACACATTCATTGAAACTTGTACAAGGGATTATTTTCATAATGTCACAAAAAAAACCATTTCTCAAAGAATAGTTATGCCAGTGGATTTTCTGAAAACTGTACATTTTCATGCCAAGACGAAATTTTGGTACGAAATACTGCAGTACTGATCAATCTACAAGCGACTGTATTTTCAGCCTTTATTTAATATAATCCCAATAAAGTAAAACCTTATGTTATTATTTTAGACAATGTAACTCATAATCAATTTTTTGTAAATGCTTTTGTAGGTAAAATTTCAACATAGCATCTTTAAGGGATTTTTTTTCCTAAAGTGTACCTGTTTTACTTTTTCATATGATGGTTGTGCTTTCCAATTTAAACAAAGTATAACTATGCAAATATGCCTGGAATGAATCAGACTCCTTTCTTAAAAAAATTAATTGGGCACATGTTTTTTTTTTCAAATACTCCTGGTATAGATACTGTAGATTAATTTTATGTAGTTGTATAATGATATATGTGGAATGCAGTACGTGCTAAAAAAGAATTTCTAAGATATACTGCTTATTCTGTCAAAAGAAGACATACAAAAACAATAACGATCCATTACTTTGACAGAAAATACCAACATCGAAGGGCATTAAACTAATACAATTTGTTAAAACCATGAAAAATGACACTACTACAAACCTTACACTAACATGATTCGTACAAAGAATTTGTGTTTCGTTAAGTAAATCATGATACAAGAGAAATTGCAAGTGATAGTATTGATAATGAAGACAATGACTTATTCTGTTAAGTAGCAGAAACTGAGAGGATGCTATGTGGTTATAGTGATAATTAATTTAGAATTTTTTACATTTTTTTATGTTATTTTAAAATTAAACCATCATTAAAAGTTGCTCTATATGGAGAATAATTTTTTAAACTTATTTTAATTATTTTGTTCAGTATTTAAACTGAATTTTTCCTAAAATTACATTAGGGGAGACCGGGGCTAATAGGCACAGTTTTTAGTTATTGATTTTTATTAATTTTTAGTTTAAGTTTTTTATGAAATTTTAACTGTACTTTTAAAGAACAGGCATTGGGCAATAAATACCCGGAGTTTTGAGTTTGTAGCTTTTGTAGTTTATGTTTAGAGGATTCCTAAAGTAAAAGGAAAATTGTGCGCCAACCTACCCCGTCACGGGGCAAGTTGCTATACCTATGGGGTAAGTTGGCACACGCTTTATAAAAATTCAAATAAGACACGCAGTTAAGCGAAATCAATTTCATTATTACCAGTAAGTTTAAACAAAGGCGTTATAGCCATACAATGTAAATTCTAAATTATACAGACATAAAAATAAAGAACAAAACATTTACAATGAGTAACTTCTATCCTACTCTATATCATCATCAGAGTTACGGTTGTCACAAATAAAAATTGAGTGTCTTCGTTTGGGAAGGCCTCGTGTGCCCAAAATCTTGCATTGCAACCACTTTTCTCGTTGTTTGCTGTTTTTCAAGCTACCAGCACACACCAAACACCGAACAAACTTGCCCAGTGTGCAATGCGCCTACTAGCCCCATTATAAATTTCTTCACAAAAGGGGCACGTAATCATCTAAGCATAAATAATCCAAGTAAATCACATATGGTGTAGGTACAGTTAATCATACACTAAGAAAAACTGCACAAGTTAAATCGAAATTATTAAGATAAGTATTAGAAATTAGAAAAAGAATGAAGCAACAAAAAATTACTTATGAGTGCAAAAAACAGAAAAATCGTAATAAATGTCCACTGGATGTAAGTAACGCTGCAAAACTACAATGAGGATTGCAAAACACAAGAAGAAAGGTACTCTGTGACTGGTTGCGCAATCTATCCACAAACAGGCGATTTATGAGGACTGCGCCTACTTACCCCTGTAGCCAACTAGCCCCGGTCTCCACTATGGACAAACTGTCACTAGAGTAACGTCACAAGCGTAATACTTAGCGTTTAGCAAAATCAAATGTAACTAATTTATGTGATTTCAGATGAGTTCAATAATTAATGCTTTTTAAAAAGATATAATTACTCTGCTATATTCTGTAAATTTTATTTCTAAAGCCTCATATAATTCACCGAATTTCTGCGTCAAACATAATTTTTGAAAACTGCATTTTTTGTGGTCACAAGCGTAACAAAATTTCCATTTAATACCTAGACAAGTAAAATACTTTTTGTTACAAATTGTGTATGGTTTATCAAAGTTGAGAACATGTATGTTTAAGAATTTGCATCAAATTATTGTATTATAATCATTTAAATGTATTTTGTAATAAGAGAATTGGCAATATATATGGAAATTTGCTCTGATGGTCACAAGAGTAACAGTTGACGTTCCCCGGAGGTGAAAAATTGGATCTGAGGTGGAGCCAATTGACACAACTAAATTTTAGAAGTATTTTCGGCTTTCTTTCTTTCTAACCGATGCTCAGGCCTCTACCTGCTGGGTCGTCCCAGCTGAATGGGTTTGATACCTGGTATCCGGGCGGTGACTGCCTAATCGCCGCGTGGCGGCAATAGATCTGACGAGATCCTAGATCTTCATCCTATCGGTTGTGCCTGCTGCTTAGATGTGAACATAGCTATTCCGGTTACTCAATATATTGTTCTTGTTGTTTTGTTCCAGTGCTTTGCTACTCAAGTTGGCCTCGTAATTGAGAACCTTGATCAGGTGACGAGACCGTCACCTATCAAGGCACCTCCAGAGGTATAATTCACGTGTAACTTGGAGGAGTTTGCACCCCCGTCGGATTTTACATGCACTAGGCTACATTAATGTACATGGTGGACATCGGCTGACACCATACCGATGACCAGACCCCTAGCTACCAGATTTCCGTAGCCGAACGAGTATACCTTTCTGGCATTGGATCGGTTGTCTGCTTGATCGCCGCATGGCGGCCATCCAGTAGAAAAATGCCCCGGCAGACGTAATTGTAAAGCCCGTAATTTGCTTGTTTCTCTGTTATATCGCTTGCTTAACTAATTGACTTTGTTGTTTTGGCTCCTGCACATTGCACACACATATCCAGCTTGGGGGGTACGGAAATCAGGATTTTAGATGCCTAATCGGTGGTGGTTACTTGTCGTGAAAAGTGCTTCATGAACCAATTTAGAGGAACGGAAAAAGAAAACAATGGGTGCCACTGAAAGAGAAGTATCACCATTAGAAATTTTGGGCCAAAATGCAAAGCAAGCACACGATATTGGAGGGATGAGACTCTGCCTTTCTGCCGCACTCCACCGGGTAAAGATTGGCTCCGTAGGCTGTCCCATAGGAGCGGTTCCGGTAGCTCGTGCAGGCCGCAGTCTATATGCAACAAATAAAAAGGCAGCAGCAAAAAAAAAAAAAAAAAAAACCTGAAAGGAAAGGGGGTTAGTTGGACATATTTATTACACTTTTAACTTTAGGATTACTTTCAATACTTTTTAATAAATTATAATTATCTTATGCACCAGGCCAGAGCTATCTAAGTGTAAAGGATGCGATATTACGTAAATTACTAGTAAATATGTTAAGAGTAGTAACAGACATTAACTTAATTTGATGAGTACTTTGACTACTTACTATGACGGTAAATCTAAAGCTTAGCAGGGGATATCGGGTGTTGTTTATCTGACCTAGTTGATAAGAAATAGTTTACTATTTTAGATTAAAGTATTTTTCGGCTTATGTAATGATATAATTTCTGAGTTTTTCTTAAGTTGCAGAATACTATAAAAAACATGTGGTGTCAACAGGTTCCGCCTCTGCGCCAATTTTCCACCACTGTTATAACTAAAATTTAGGATTAATTTTCATTATTTTAAACTTAGGTATCTGCGTAAACACAGCTTTTATCACTATAAGAGTTTTTTTCTTTAATGAGTTAATGTTTGTTCTTTTGGTCTATTCTAGTAAAATTACCTTTTCCTTTTGTAGGGACCCACTCAGCCCAGTGATTAGTATGCTGGACATAAAATGAGGAGCCCGGTTCGATGTTCGTGTGTTAGATAACATCGCGGGATGGGCAAGTGTCTCTTGTTGAGTGACTATAATTTGAGTCACTCGCACTTCGTAAGGCACTCTAAAGCAACCCTTCTACAGACATGCGGCAAAAACTGCCCTATGTTTAATTAACCCTTAAATGCCGGGTGTTGCTTTTCGGCACCATACCCAATTTAGGCTTATAAAATAGAAGAAAAGGTTCAAATACCGGCTACCACTTTTGTTTTAAATCTAGATCATACAATTTTCAAAATTAATAAAATAAAAAGTGACAGCAGGGTACCTTGACACGTCTTACACCTGTTTAGAGGGAAATAAATCAGTTTAAAAGGCGTTTTCTGTTTTATAAGAAGCAAAATTCCGAAAGTCTTCAAATTTTGAGTTTTTAAAATGGGGTCTAAATACCGGCTACCTAAGTTTTTTTTTCCAAAAGATCACACAAATAGGGCTAATGACAATTATTAAGCAATAAGAATATTATTTTAATAAATTGTATTGATTAATAACATTTCTTATGCACAGAAAAAATACGCAAATTTTAATAAATATGTATTTTTGTCAAATTTCTAAAATTCTTTACGACTATCTCTCACAGTCTTCTTCCAATTATGTTTCTAATTTTGTTTTTTAACGAGTAAAACAGAAAAAAAAGCTTGCTTATTGAAATAAGAATTATTTTATCTGGAAAAAATCCGAAGCATAATATCACTCTCCGCGTCGGTATAGTCCCAATCACCCACATATCGCATTCTTAACATTGAACCCAGAATCCCCTCACATATGCTTGTCCACAGAGAAAGCACCCATGCAGAAGACACAAATTTATCATCTTCCTCTGTTGGATATTTTACTTTTGCACTTTTTTAGCCCTCTTGGTTGTTGATTTTGATAAAAAAGATTTTAAATGATTTTAATTAATTTATTAATTTATTTTGATTGACTGTAAGATCTTTCTGAACGAAATTTTGAATATCGGTTTCACATCATCTAAAATTACTCTACAGGTTGCTTCCTTAATTTCGTTTTGCATGAAATAACTGCTAAACTAAGTTTTCTACTGCCATGATCGTGATGTGTGTTTAGGTGTAGTAAAACGAGTAGGCACGATGGGGTACTCTGCTGTGCCCCTAGTGGAAAATTACTGCTTTATCGTCCCTACCTCAAAACGATATGAGGCACGGAGAAATGTGTGAATTCAAAGGTGTAGATTAGGGTGGTCACAAGAAATGAATTTTCGAATTTTTTCGGAGGCACCCCCCAAAAAGTTGCCAATTGACTAGAAAATGAGATTGGCTAAGTTTCAGCTCATTTGGATAATATTAACCCGTGCCTCTTTGAGGTTTAAGTTTGAAAAAAACGTGATTTTTCGCAAAAAAATGCCGTTTTTCCTTCATGAAATGAATACAATTGAACCTAGAAACATAATGCAGGTCTCATGTTATAAAACAAAGTTTTGTTTTGAAGAACCATACACCATTTGTTTCTAAAACTGTATAGATTTAAAAATATGCGCATTTTTCAGGACCAGACTTCACCTGAATCCTAAAAATTGACTTTTTATTAAAAAGCGAAAAAAAAATTGTAACATTCCATTTCATCTGCTTTCCACCTTTTGTTTTTCTTTTTTTCGTTTTGTGAAGTCCAATAAAGTGTTTGATTAAAAGAAATTCCAAAGAAAAGGAAAAAAATCGAATTTTAAACTGAAAGAATTTTTTTTAAAAAAAGGGAGGGCAAAGGCAGTATAGAAATGAGAGCAAATAATGCTCAATTGCATTTTATTATTAAAGTTGTGTTACAAGAAAGGATGCATAATAAAGAAAATAAATTATTTTCCCTTACAACTGTCACGTTAACCCTTTCCGGCACAGAAAAATTCTGTTCGTAAAAGGATGAAATGATTGTCTACTCCGGAATTTACAAACGACTTTTTTAGAAATTAAAAACACATTACTTTAACCTTTCATTGTAAAAGCAAAATTTTATTAAAATATTCTTCGAGCCGTTTGTTAGTTTGTAATTAAAATTAGGTGGTCCTGGCGTGGGACACTGCGCCTGAAAGGATTTAAGTGGTAATGGTTTAGATAAGGTGGTTTATGTTGACTTTTTTTTACCAAAGTATTATCTAAAAAGAAAATGCAACTTGATCAGAGTTAAGATACCAAAGGTGGTTTGTCAATTTAGCAAGTGCTTTGTCTGTAACTTATTTATAAAACTTTCTGTAGTGAACAAGTGATTTTATTATTTGCAGGTCTTGAATTGGGGGCTAAAGTGGCAGTGGAAGTATTGAAGCACGCTTTTACATAAATATTGATTAAAAATAAGAAAAGATCTCTGATACCTTCTTTTTCTAAATTTGTTATTGAAAGATGATCCCTGAAACAACATATTTTGAGAGAATGAATGACCTGTGCCGCCACCCATCTGACATGATTAAAAGCACCAGGTGCTCTGAAAAAAAGTCTTTTGCAAGAAGGAGTTCTATAAAAATTAAACAAAGTTGGATAAACTCTTTATAATCATCCCTGAGCTGTTAATTTTTAAAAGTTCCTGTAAGAAAATTTGAAATTTCTTCTGAATTAACTATTTATACCTAGTATTTCATCTTCAATAGCATTTGTATACTTAATCTGGTTTAATTTAGACCACCCAATCAGAATTTTTTTTTTTTTTTAATATCTGGCTGAGGGGCAGTGATTATGCCCATTTTACAATCAAGAACAGCTTTTAGGAAAATTTCTAAATTATGGTGGCGGCATGGTAAATACAGAAGACTTTTCCGTTAGCAATTGCTATAAAAAAATACCGGTTCCTCCGAGGCGACCTGTGTTTACCGCAGTTGTATCAAAAAATATTGCCTGGATTTACCAACTTCCTCCCACTCTTCAACTGATGAAAATAAAGCTTTCGCCTGAATTATTTCGATACTATTTTCAAGTTGAGGAACTCGTAGTGACTGTTCTTCATCTCCACAACTAATTAAAACTTTATACACTCTACATTTTCTTTATTCAAAAAATGGTGAAGCAGTTTTCCACCCCAGTGAACAACAGTTCTCTCTAAACGGAAATTTTAAAATCTGTTTTTGATGAGCTCAGTTTTTTGTTTACGAAACAGTTATTTGCAGAGTCGATGTCTGTGGTTAGCTAGTGGATGTATTCTAAGTCTAGCAGCTTCTCTGGTGTTCAGTTCATTTTGCGAATATTATAAAATAAAATACATAAAACTTGACAATTACTTGGCCGCTTACTGTCGATGATTTGATGAGACATGTGGCCAATTTAAAAAATCTTACATTTCTGCCATCATATCAAGAGGGGGAAGGGGTTTTACGGAATGTTTCGTCAATTCTAAAAATAGATAAACATAACAGATAACAAAAACAGTCTTGTTATAAAAAGAGGAATTTAGAGGTTCAACTGCAATACAAATCAAGAAGCTCTTTCTTACTAGACACAGAACTAGATAACTAATAATCAATTATAATTCGTGAAATATTTTTAAAGTTACAAAAATTGTTCACTTATTTTTGCCTATTAATAAAAATAATACAAAAAAATTATCAGAAGTAATAAAATTTTTAATTTGTCATTTTTTACCTATGTTTCAAAAATGCAGAGTTTGAGGGTATGGTTCAGTAGCTGTCCTGAAAAATACTAAATGTTCATTAAATATAAGTTTTCATGAGAGTGAGTAAAAGTTCAAGGCAACAACAGTTTCTATGAAATAAAACAAGAATCGGGTTTCTAAGACAAATATTTTTCACGTAAAGAAAGAAAAACGACAATTTTTTGCCAAAAATTGCAAATTTCGACCTCGAAAAATTCAACCTCGATGAGGCACGGGTTAATGTTATTTATTTGAGCTGAAACTTTGCCAATCTCAATTTCTAACTAATTGGCAACTTTTAGGAGGGTCCCCCCGAAGAAAACGTTAAAAAAAAATTCCCCATGTTGCTTGTGACCACCCTAGTGTAGATCCACCGAGATTTAACATGAAATGATTCCTTCCATGAAAAATGAACTTTATTAGATGGCTTGAAAAGAAATTTTTTAGAAACATTCCCAAGCTAAATACACTGGCCTCAAAAAGTTAAATTACAGGGTCTGGATGCTTTCGATTGCACACGGTTTGTCGTATATCTACCAACATTATTGACGAATTGTTCTTGAACATCTGGGATGTAAAGAACATATTCGATTTCATATTTCTCGATGAAGATTTAGTCAGCCGACAATTAAGGGGCTAATAATAAATTTAATAATAAAATAATATATGCGATCAGCTATGAAACAGAAAATGATGGAAATGGTTTGTCACAGTGTTAAATGACTATTTGGGTCCTGTTCAACGATTGTGTCTATGTGTGTAAGCATATTGCTCATATTCGTAAGATGTTAACGTTTTAGGGAAAAATTCAAAAGTTTTTTGTTTATAGCATACAGAGTTTTCAACCAAATTTAACACAACTTTCCGAAAACCTGACAAAGAACAGTAGCAACAGTACATTTACATGTACACTTAATTAAAACATGAATATATTGAATATTTGATGAGATATGGGCACTTGTATGAAATAATTTTTAACTGCACATGCGTAGAAGATTTCAATTTTTTTATTTCATAATTTGGTAATCAGCTATTTAAGGCAGCTTATCTAAAACGCCCAGTCAAATATCGAGAAATTTCACAAAGATAGGGGCTATATAGCGAGTTGCTTTCTAAAGATAGTTTTATTATAAGGGTTTTTCCACAACTTTTCAATCAACTCACTATATCTTTCTGAGTTTTCACAATATTTGACTGGACTTTTTACAGAAGTTACACAAAATAGCTGGCTACCAAATTATGAAATAAAATTTTTGAAATCTTACACGCATGTGCAGTTAAAAATTATTTCATACAAGTGCCCATATCTCATCAAATATTCAATATATCCATGTTTTAATTGCAGTATACTGTTGCTACTGTTTTTTGTCAGGCTTCTGGAAAGTTGTGTTAAATTTGGTTGAAAACTCTGTATGCTATAAACAAAAAACTTTTGAATTTTTCATAAAACTTTAACATTTTCACGAATGTGAGTGCTATTCTTGCACAAATGCATACAAACTTTGAACAGGACCGAAATAGTCATTTATCACAGTGACAGACCATTTCCAGCCTTTTCTGTTACATAGGTGATCGCAAATATTATTTTATTATTAAGTTTATTATTAGCCCCCTAATTGTACCGCCAATAATGTTGGTAGATATTTGAAAAAACGTGTACAATCGAAAGCATCCAGTCCCTGTACCTTAACTTTTGGAGGCCATTGTACATCAGCAATTGCATGCAGAATTATGGCACTATCACTGATGCACATTTAATTATAAAACTAACGCATGTAAATAAAATAAATCTTTTTTAATTAAAAAAAGACCTCGATTATCCCCAATGTGTCCATCATTGGGGGCAATGCGTCCCAATAGGGAACAAGTAGAACATGGTTAAAATGATTTTCTAATTAAATTAAGTCGAACTTTTCAGGCATGACTTAGTTTTATTAGTGAATTTGCATCTCCCGTATAATGACGAGCTTCTGCATGCATTTAGTGGCGCATTCAAACTAGTGATGGGACATAAAAATTACATTTCAAGGCTTCTTATGAATTTATATTTACATGTAAGACACCACTTCATTCTAAATCGACGTCGATCTGTAGCTTTGTAAATGACATATTTTCCGTATCGCGTAGCGTTTTCAATTAGAAATATTAACTCAGTTCCTAGGTTGTTAACCACTTAAAGGAGCAACACGTTACTTCACCACGAAGTATATAGTTATTTTCTATTCGTAGAAATCACTTTCGGTATCTGTAGCTGAGTTTACTCGTTTTTTTAGGCGAAACGCAATTAAGGAAACACAATGTATTCAAAACGTTTGGATCATACATTTTACAAACATCAGCTTCTTATTTACGTTAATGGGTTTTAATAAATTTTGATAAATTTCAAAGTTTGGTCGTCCTTTTTGAAAATTTCTGTGCGTTAAATATACAGAAATACCACTAGAAATACAAACAGAAAAAAATGATACTATTTTGAAGATTAAATTAGAGCGATTTAAAAATTGTAGTAAAATATTTTTTAAAAAATCTAGCACCGACATATACAAATTTTAATACTGCTTTCAAAATAATAAAATATCTTTTTTACTTTCAGATTCTGTGCAAAATGTTCATTAAAATATTTATGTTATTTGAATGAATACCTACGTCAATATAATTACACATCTTTAACTATTCTATAAACTGAAAGTAAAAGGTGATTTCGTTTAAATTAGCTGGAAACTTTAGTAAAACTTCAGTCTTATTAAAATTTTTCCTTTACTTAGAATTTCCATGTGTTTAAGAAGGGTGGCTTCTTAAAGATTAAGCTATTCAACTTCTCCTCACTTCGAAAGCAGTAAGCCAAGTCAATATATTAAAACCCTCTATACCACGGATAGCAGTATAAACCTTATAGAACTCAGTAAAATTTTAAGCATTTATATGGGTGCCGTATAATGCCCAGAGCTTTTAATCAAAATTCCCATTAATAAATGTTTAATACTTTCCCTAATTATCTCGGGTTTGAAACAAAAATAATTATGTACGGGAAAGCGTATTCATACACAACTAAGTGTTTATCTTTGAAACTTTCTTAAAATTCAAAAAGTATTATCTCTCACTGCCACACAAATGTTGTAAAGGTAAACTAATGCAGAAATTAAGAAATGATTTCTTAAGAACATAA
This sequence comes from Maratus speciosus, assembly GCA_963932465.1. Lineage (NCBI taxonomy): Eukaryota > Metazoa > Arthropoda > Arachnida > Araneae > Salticidae > Maratus > Maratus speciosus. Next base: position 22,170,503 of record OZ010787.1, read on the forward strand.
ATAATTGCACTTTAAAAAATTGAAAAATTTGCTAAACGTTCATAATCATTCATCATTTATCCAACATGTTTGTTTCAATTAAGGAGTCAAAAAGTGATTGAGAACAGTCTCAGATTGAACGACAAGGTGTTCAAAGGTGTGTTACAAGGCGATATATTTTTACATGTGACTATTGAATAAACTTCATAAATTTATAATTTTGTAGCATTTAGTTTATTCCAATCAACATACCAAGAAATAAATTAAATAAAACGAATAATATGTATTTGTAGAAATTTAAATATTTCACTTCTCTTCACTCCTCAGTGTTACATAGAAGAAATGATCTCAATATTAAAAGTAAATTTTTCGTTTAATTTTGGTGAGTTCAACTTAGTTTTTATTGATTTGTTATAAAAGTTTATTTTTAATCTAATTTAACATATTTGTGAAACTGGATATATGTATAGGGGAAGGCGGGGTATGATGTCTAATTGGTAAATATGATGAATTCAGTTTTCCTAACAGTTATTGAAAGGCGTTAGCACGTCGCGGCCACCAAATTCTCTGAAGGAGGGACTTGTGCATCACTAGAATAACAATGCGCATTGCCACTTTGAGGAAGGTTATGAGCATTAGTTCATTTTCAGTGTATTTCTCTACAATTTTTGACCATCACAACGTAAGGAATCACCATTCTATAGTAATTTTTCAACTTCTTCACTAAAATATTTTGAAAGTAGAACTGAAGACCTACAAATTCATTGGAGGGGCATTTATTTTGCAGTTGTTTTGGTTGCTGATAAATGTTGGTCCGATAACTATGGTGTGACGGAGAAAGATGACGAATAATTCTCAGTTCATCATTTTAAATAGTTCAGCTACGTTCTTAAATTTTTCTCCGCCCCTAATTCATGGTTGTTTTCGAATCCAGACGTAAGTAATTACTTCAGGCGCAACATGCCTCGAAAATACCAGCTAATAAGTGATAGGAAGAGGTGGAAAAATAAAGACATGAAGCAGCTATAGCAGATGTTGTACGTAAGGTCTGGAATCGGAGTGCTGCAGCATTAAAATAGAATATACTTGAGCCAACACTGAAAAGATATTAAAAAAATAAACATAAATTACCACGAATAATAATTACTATTATTTATTCCTACTATTAATAATAATTTTTCTTTATTAATTAAAAAAGTGTTGGAACCCGTCGAAAATCGCCTTTACAGTGATGGGACAGTGTAGCACCAGAGAATGAATTGACACCGCTAAATTTTAATTTTATTCTTCGCGTTATTTCAGGACAGAATTTCTGAGATTTTTTAAGCCTATTAAAATTTAGCGGTGACGATCGCACAACTGCTGCGCCGCTGTTCCATCACTGCCTTTAAAATAGTTTTAAATTATCCGTTTTAAACCTTAAATGCCGGGTGTTGCTTTTTGGCAACATACCCAATTTAGGCTCTAAAATACCTTTAGAATAATATTGAAGCTATAACGCCTAATGTTGCCAATAAAATACATTCTGAAAATATTATTAAATCGATTTTCAACATGTACATGGCAACGCTTGTGCTGTTTAAAAATAAAGAAAGATTTATTTTTTCAATTGTTGATACTTGTTCTTTTTGTTTTGTTTGGAAGCTTGTGAAATAGCCTATTTTGTTCTGCATTGAGCAAGAAAAAAATATTTCTTATTATAGTTCCTAAAATTCTTGTGTGTTTAATATTATAGAATTTTATCAAGGAAAATTATTTTTTTAATTAAAGACCAGTATTGCCGATTAGTAACAAACTGTTTTTTAGCCGTAAACCATACTTAAAACAATATATGATTTTTGAAAGTATTTTTCCTATGATTTAATTAAAAAATGAAAGCCGAAAAATATTATTACAATGGTTTTTGATAAATCAGGCCTTTAAGGGTTAATCATTGTTTGTTTAAAGTTCCTATTTTCTGAAACGCATCATTGTTTTATTCTAATCATTTTTATGTAAAAATGGAGAAACTATTTTACAGTAAAAATATTTAATCTGCAGTTGAGGAATATTTTCAATGTTTTCAAATAATAATTTCTTTGTAAGGTTTCTTCGTTTTTTTTTTTCATAATCGAGACCGCTGTCCATTTTCCACAAACTCCTTTCCTTCTTATAAAACTACATACCATATATATATAATTTAAATTAAAACACAATTCCTAGCATATTCTGTTGAAACACATATTTAAATCAATTCAGCTTAATATTAATTTTACTTTGTACAGAAACTGAAAATCTGTTTTTTTTTTTTTTTTTTTTTGTTGTTGTTGTTTTTGCACATTTTAGTTTAGTGTCAAAGTATTTTAAGGGTAATCTGAACTTATAATTAGTATTTTTCCCCGTTTGTTTTCGTTTAAAGTTTTATTACATTCTTGGTGTTTATTGGAGCTCCTTAATAAAGTTTTTGTGAGGTTGTAAAATACCAAGTTCTGTTCGCCATCTTACACCATGCCATTTGTCATCTTACCTGTTGGCAAGGGCCATGTGTTTTTAAATCTCACATGTAACGAAAGTAATTTTTCCTCCTGCCCGTTATTTTGCTAACAAGAACATTTTTTCTCTTCGCGCGCTTTTAGGGTTAATGTAATAATATGACGTAAGAGGGTAGAGGTATTTTATTATTCGGACAGACATGTAGTTGGAGAGCTAGAGTGATAGTAGGTTTTTTGCTGCGAAAATGCGGAGTTAAGAAAGAAAAAAGGGTTCGGTTCGGATATTAACGGTTTTGACCGATAACCCTTAAAATTGTTGCGTTAATCACCCTTGAAATATTTGCTGCGAATAAGAGTATAAAAAGGCACGTAGGGCATAAGTTATATTGTGTGCGTGTGTGCAATGTTTATGTTCAAAAAGTTTTACAGATGAGATCCTCTGCCCACAGGATAAATAGTAATTAAAATTAAGGGAAGCAATTATAGCTGCGTCACATTTGTAGAAAGTGAGTCCCTTTTGAGTTTATCGTAAAATGAGTTATTTGCGATTTATAGTATGATTATTTCTGAAAATGTTATTTCTATGTATATAGTGTATGATAATTATGTGTTTGTTCTAAATTTAATTGTGTAAATATTCTATATTCTAAATTTTAGCATATTGTGCAGTCAAAATTTAAGCAGTGTGTTATGTTTTTATGTTTAAGAATTGTATATACAAATGTTTCATTAAAGTTAAGATTTATTAATTTGTTTTGGTTTAAATTTGAAGTTTAGTGTGCATTTTTTTTAAGAGTAAGTATAGCGTGGCGTACCTGCGGGCGTGTCATCGCAGTTTAGCGGCACATCTCTATGTCATTGTTTTACGTTGTTATTTTGAGTTTCTGACATAGAAAGTGGCGAGCCTGCCAGGATTGCGAGTTTGATTATAATTTTTGATTTTGAATTTGAGAAGTAATCATACTATTGGTTAGTTCCATTTACGTTAGGAGTAACAATAACTGATGCCGCATATTTAATTTATAATATATTTTCGTTTTCATACTCATCGGGCGGTGAATTTTTATTTATTGTATTATAATTATAATGTTGTGATTGCTGAGTTTAGAATTTATGAAAATTTATGAGTCATTGTTAGAAATATTGATAAGATTTGTATTTGAGATTTTGAGTATATTTTCATTTATATAAAAAATGAATGTTGATACATTGAAGAAAAAACGTGCAACGGCACGTAGCTCTTATACTAGAACAGCTAAGGTACTAAAGGACGAACTAGAAAAAGAGCAACCGGATAAATCCATTTTAGAGGATAAATTTGTTAAATTACAAACAATAATTAGTGAATTAAAATCTTATGACTCAGAAATGTTAGATTTAATGATAGCAGCTAAGGCTACTGATGATAATTTAGAAACGGAAGTTATAAGTTGCGAGGAATATTCCGATGAATTTATAACGCTCAGCCGCCGAATAAAAGAAAAAACGGATAATTCAGACTTTAAAATTAATATGAGCTCTAATGTTGAGAATAGTGTAAATACATGTAATGAAAAACGGTACAAATTGCCGAAAATTCAAATTAAAAAATTTGATGGTCAGCTGTTAAGTTATCTTTCGTTCTGGGGCCAATTTAAAAAAATCCACGAGGATAAGAGTCTGGATGATGTTGACAAATTTCATTATTTAGCTTAATCAATGTTACCGGGGACTCGAGCTTATGAGTTTATTGAGAGTTATCCCTTGACTTCGGACAATTATCCGAAAGCCATTTCTGCGTTTGAGGAGCGTTTTGGTAATAAAGAAATTTTAACTGAGATATATGTGAGGGAATTATTAAAATTAATTATCCAAAACGTACGTTCACAAGGTAAAGATAAATTACCCCTGGTGTCATTGTATGACAAAATTGAGTCCTATCTCAGAGCATTTGAATCTTTAGGTGTACACCAAGACTCCAATACTGCGTGGCTATATCCTATGGTTGAATCATGTTTATCGGCTGAAATGATTAGGGTGTGGCAGAGAAGCATTCTATTTAATAACAAGGGACCACGTCTCTCAAATCTTTTAGAATTTTTGCGAAAAGAAGTTGAAGGGGAACAGAGGGTCAAACTTGCACGGTCGGGGTTTGAAATTTCTCCTCCCTCACGTGAAGAACGCCCTAGAGAAGTCAAATTAAAAAATAAAAAACCTCCCATGAGTGCTGCAAGTTTGGTAGCAACCAAGGAGCAAAAGTGCGTATTTTGCGGAAAGAATCATGAGAGCAAAGAGTGTTTTATGGCTCGGTCTTTGTCCCTAAAAGAAAAGTTAGATAAATTAAGAGAGTTAACGTGCTGCCTACGCTGCCTTAAGCCTGGACATTTTGCTAGAGATTGTAAATTATTTATACAATGTCATGTATGCAAGCGATCTCATCCCATTATTTTGTGTCCCGAGATTCAGGAAAAAAAGAGTGAGACTGTAGGGAGTGCAAAGGGGTCGACTACGGTACAAGCTACTATGTCTACACCTTCGTGTATGAAAGAAGTCCTACTTATGACATTAATGGTTGAAGTAGTGTCAGGGGGCATGAGGAAAAAAGTCAGATGTCTTTTAGATTGCGGATCTCAAAGGTCGTATGTGCTGAAATCTACAGCCGAAGCTTTAAAATTAGAAAGCCTTTCATCTGAGAATTTAGTGCATACTCTGTTTGGAGGAACAAGAACCGAGTCTAAAAATCATAAACGATATTCTATGAGATTAAGTCCTGTAGGGAGACGTACTGAATATCAATTCTCCTTTCTAGATGAGGAAAAAATTTGTGGAGGGATACCACGCGTCTCTAAAGGTCCTTTATTGAAGGAATTAAAAAAGCATAGAATTTGGATTTCAGATGTGGGTGACGGTTACCCTGAAATAGAAATTTTGATAGGTAGTGATATTTATGGACAAATTCTTACGGGTGATGTAATTCAACATAATGAGGGTTTGACAGCCATTAATACTAAATTGGGTTGGACTTTGTGCGGAGAACCAATAGGATTAAATGTTAAGAGTTTTGAGGGTGTCCAATCCATGTTAGTAACCAATCTTCATGTTCAAAACATGAAAGTTTCTGATATGTGGAGTTTGGAAACAATTGACATTGCCGATGAAGCGCAAACGTTTTCCAAAGTGGTGGAGGATCAATTAGCGCAGGAACAATTTTTGAAGGGGCTTCATAGAAACGAAGATGGGAGATATTGCGTAAGCTTGCCTTGGGTTCAAAAATTTCCCCCTAACATTTCCTCTAATCGGCATATTGCAGAAAAAAGGCTTTTTGCCACTACTCGTAAATTAAAGAAATTAAATAACTTTGACGAATACGATAAGATATTTAAGGAATGGCTGTCGGAAGACGTAATAGAAAAAATCCCGGAATCTGGAAAGAATGAAAAGGGACATTACTTGCCACATCATCCAGTTATCAAATTAGATAGTTTAACTAGCAAAATTAGGCCCGTTTTCGATGCCTCGTGCAAATCAGATAATTCGTTGTCGCTAAATGATTGTTTGATAAAAGGTCCGAATCTCGTAGAAGAAATCCCAGCGATTTTAATGAGGTTTAGAGAAAAGGCGATTGGCGTAACTTCTGATATTAGAAGAGCGTTTTTACAGATTGGCATAAAGCGGGAAAACCAAAATTATCTGAAATTTCTTTGGTGGGAAAATAACAAAATTTGTGAATTCCGCCATAAAAGGGTTGTTTTGGGGGTTACCAGTAGCCCATACCTGTTGGCAGCGGTGATCTCATACCATCTTAAAAATATTCCTAAAGAATTCGAAGTTGTTGCCCAAAAACTTTCAAGTTCCTATTATGTTGATAACTGCGTAACCTCAGTGGATACGAGAGCAGAGCTTGAAGAATTTAAGAACCAAGCAACTGACATTATGGCAGAAGCCAAAATGGAATTACGTATGTGGACCTTTGGTCCCGAAAATGAAACGTTACCTTCACAGAACACTGATACTGTCTCTGCCGTTTTAGGTCTTCAGTGGGACCGTATAAATGATGAGTTTATAATTCCCTTTAAACCTGAGCAAATCTCATCAGACTTATCAAAAAGAAAACTGTTATCTATAATTCATGCGATATTTGATCCACTACGCTTCATTGTGCCAATAATGGTACCTGCAAAATTAATACTTCAAGAAGCATGGGCAACTAAGGCAAATTGGGACTTACCTTTGCCAGATGAATTAAAAACTCGGTTCTTAACGTGGTACCAAGGATTGTCTAGTATTTCCCAGCTTAGGTTTCCTCGTCGCATAGGTTATAGAAAAACAGATACTTGGTCACTACATGTTTTTTTTTGACGCCAGTAGAAGCGCTTATGCCACGGTTATATTTTTAAGAAGTGAAGACGACGGAAAGGTTCATGTGAGGTTCGTGGCAGCAAAATCTCGTGTATCTCCATTGAAGAAGGTGACAATTCCGCGCCTCGAGTTACTTGCGTGTGTTTTAGGCGCACGTCTAGACAAATACATCTCTGACGCTGTGTTCTTGGAAGAAGTTCCAGTCTACTACTGGACGGATGCGACTGTTGCTCTTTGCTGGATACAGCGAGAAGAAAACTGGGGTGTATTCGTAAATAATAGAGTCAAGGAGATTCGAAATCTGTCGAAGAAAGAATGCTGCAGACACATCCCAGGAAAACTGAATCCTGCTGATATAGCCTCTCGTGGCTGCACGTCCCAGCATCTGCTGCGATGCGGTTGGTGGGAGGGGCCTGAATTTCTGAAAGCAACTCCCAAGGAATGGCCTGAATTTAAATTTTCTCCAGATGAAGAATTAATCGCATCAGAGTTAAAAAGAACAAAAATTATTAACCTAAACGTGAAAATAGAGAAGCCTCAGTGATACGAACGTTTATCCAATTTTTCTAAAATAGTGAGAGTTTTCTGCTGGATGTTGCGGTTTGTGAATAAACTGAGAAAGAAGCCTTCTTATAATACTAACACCCTAACAGTGGAAGAAAAAACTAAAGCTGAGATGATTCTGTGGGGTATAGAGCAGAAAAAGTATTTTCGCGAGAAAGAAAATTCCGTCCATGGTCTGCTGGTGGTGCGAGGTGATGACGATGTTCTTCGAGTGAAGACTAAAATCATCGAACGAGATGATGAACTGTCCTTTTTATATCCAGTTCTTCTTCCGTTCAAACATTACCTAACTGATTGCTTGATATGGCAATATCATATGCAGTACTGCCATGCTGGTGTACAAATATTGGCTGACAAATTAAGGCAGCAGTATTGGATCATTTCTTCAAAAAGAAATATAAAATCTTGCGTCAACCGTTGTGTCATATGCAAAAGATTCACGGCTAAAGCTTTTACTACTCCACCAATACAGTTACCCCTTGACAGAGTAAGGGATTCTGCGGTCTTTGAAACAACAGGAATTGATCTGTGTGGCCCTCTACTTTTAAAGCCAAAAGGAAAAACCTGGATCGTATTATACACTTGTGCAGTGTGCAGGGCAATTCACCTTGAGCCTCTCACGGCACTCAGCACGGAATCCTTCCTACAGGCTTTCCGAAGATTCATCGCTAGGCGAGGACGTCCGTCAACTGTGTATTCCGATAACGGAACCAACTTCAGGGGAACGGACAATGCATTGAAGAGGCTTGATTGGCAGAAAATCTCTGAAAATGAGTGTTATCCAATCAAGTGGAAGTTCAATCCCCCTACTGCAGCCTGGTGGTGGGGGGGGGGGGGTGTGGGAGCACGCTCAATTAAGACTTTACTCGTGCGAATTTTAGGAAGATCCTCTGTGAATTTTGAAGAGCTTTTAACGATCCTTTGTGATGTGGAAGCCACAATAAACAGCCGTCCATTGACTTACATTTCCGATGATTCTGATGAGCTCATACCTTTGACACCCTCCATGTTTCTGCAAGACATAAAACTAATAGGAGTACCTGATCTAGATTCCATCGATTCCAACAAAATGAATGTGCGTGTGAGCTATTGCAACACTTTGCGGCAAGAACTGAGAAATCGTTTCCGCAGAGAATATTTGAGTCAACTTGTCCAGAAGGCTAGTGATAAATGCCAAGAACTTAAAGTGGGGGACGTTGTCCTCATCGAATTTGAGAATAAAAAACGTGTGTTGTGGCCCATGGGCAAAATTGTGAAAATCTACCATAGTAGAGATGGTGCTTCCAGGGTAGTACAGGTGAAAACTAACAACGGTTGTTCGACACGACCAATTCAGAAACTATATCCCCTAGAAGTTTCAACTGCTGGAGATCCTGTGCTCACCCTTGGAGCAGAAAATAGGTCCAGGTATGGAAGGTTGTTCAAACCACGTAAAAAATAATGTGTAAGACTGTAAATAATGACTTTTATTTCATTAATTTAGTTATTGAGAACTGTAATTTTTCATGTCATGTCATTTTTATATTGTATTGTGTTTAATTAGTTATTATTCTGTTTTTTATGTCATTTTATTTAATTTAGTAATGCTCAGTTTAACTTTAATTTCTAATATTAAGAATTTTTTGTGAATTATAAAATAGTTGATTTTAAGAAAATCAAGGTGGGAGGATGTTGGCAAGGGCCATGTGTTTTTAAATCTCACATGTAACGAAAGTAATTTTTCCTCCTGCCCGTTATTTTGCTAACAAGAACATTTTTTCTCTTCGCGCGCTTTTAGGGTTAATGTAATAATATGATGTAAGAGGGTAGAGGTATTTTATTATTCGGACAGACATGTAGTTGGAGAGCTAGAGTGATAGTAGGTTTTTTGCTGCGAAAATGCGGAGTTAAGAAAGAAAAAAGGGTTCGGTTCGGATATTAACGGTTTTGACCGATAACCCTTAAAATTGTTGCGTTAATCACCCTTGAAATATTTGCTGCGAATAAGAGTATAAAAAGGCACGTAGGGCATAAGTTATATTGTGTGCGTGTGTGCAATGTTTATGTTCAAAAAGTTTTACAGATGAGATCCTCTGCCCACAGGATAAATAGTAATTAAAATTAAGGGAAGCAATTATAGCTGCGTCACATTTGTAGAAAGTGAGTCCCTTTTGAGTTTATCGTAAAATGAGTTATTTGCGATTTATAGTATGATTATTTCTGAAAATGTTATTTCTATGTATATAGTGTATGATAATTATGTGTTTGTTCTAAATTTAATTGTGTAAATATTCTATATTCTAAATTTTAGCATATTGTGCAGTCAAAATTTAAGCAGTGTGTTATGTTTTTATGTTTAAGAATTGTATATACAAATGTTTCATTAAAGTTAAGATTTATTAATTTGTTTTGGTTTAAATTTGAAGTTTAGTGTGTATTTTTTTAAGAGTAAGTATAGCCGCCCTGTGGGCGTGTCATCGCAGTTTAGCGGCACATCTCTATGTCATTGTTTTACGTTGTTATTTTGAGTTTCTGACATTACCCAATGGCTGGGAAAAGATGATGAAAATTACCTCTTTTGGATAATCTAGTGGTTTGCCCCTTTAAAATTAAAAGAGGCAATTGAAAATACTTATGGAATCAGGCAAAATATGGACGAAGTTTTCTGCAAATAGCAGTTCACAAATGCATTCTCAGTGGCTAGGATAAATTGTAGAAGCTTAACCTCGTCATGTTACTTAGAAATTGGATTTTTACTTGTTATAATGCAATATAATATACTACGAATGAAAGTGATTATATAAATGAAATTACACTGCATTATTTATATTAATTGCACATTTTTCTTTTTTATTTTTGAATGTAATATAGAGACATTTCTGTTGGCCTTATTCACTGTGATAACATAAATATTTAGTAGATTTTAGTAGATTTTAAAGTGTTAACCCTCTAATTTTGCTTACCCGCAATTTTCTGTTTCCCTAAAACAACTTAAATCGGTTGTAGACAAAAATATTTGCAATGAATTTTATTTTAAGATGTGTGTCAAATAAAGAGGCATGGAGTGTATATTAGAAACAAACAGGGAAAGAAAATTAAAATTTACATTAGTTTTATAAGCATTTTTATGAAAATGCAGGAAAGCCTCAAATATTTTCAAAGAATATGTATAAATAAAGTATTCAACCGAACTCTCTACATATGTTCAAAAATTATATAACTTTTCTTTTTGTTAAAATTTGAATTACTTATACGAAACAGTTTTTATTATTTTCAAGAAATATATTCAACGAGGTGTCTTTCAAATGGGAGAAATGTATAATAAAATTCATTATTTTATAAAGCCAATGTACCGACTCCCCGTCCTGGGCCCAGGAAGGCCCGCGTAGCACCTGATCCTGACGACCCGAAAGCCGCCCCTCACAGAAGCACAAGTTTTAACATGCGCGCTGCCGAGCGCACGCCACGCAGTCTCCCAAAACAAAGGACAACTAGCCGATTGCGTCAGTTCTCACCACCCAATCAGGAAGAGCCAGATGGTCCCTCCTCTTGGTGCGACCCGCAGGAATCGAACAACTATAAAGGAGTCGAGCCCACGAGCCGATGCCAAGGATTCTCGAGCGGGAATTGCTTTACGGAAGTCTCTCAAGATCAAATACAATAATTCAGGCAAAGTCATTTTTGAGAGACAATTGATAGGAAGAGGTAGGTGCTTTTAGATGGAAGCCACGTAGAGACGAACAAACCTTCTCCTGAAGACATAGTCATCGCCTAGCTCAATGAACTATGAAGTTGGCTCTAACGGAACCCGGAGAGACGAAGTAACTCCTCTCTTGACGACACACACATCGTCTAGCTAGGGGTTTTCGCCCGATCTGTCAGCTACGGCAAGCAGAACCCCCCACGGATCGATGCAAGATGATTTCAGAGATCAGAATAGGTGCTGTTAGCGACCCCAGGATAACATGGAAAGTTCCTCCTTGGCGGGATAGACCACGCCTCACCAGGGTGTTGTAAGGTCTGGAGTCCCGCCGGTCCCCCACAACCCGACCCCGCCCAAAGACGGGGAAGCCGCGCTAGGCTGGCAAAATTCCGGCCTCCGCTACCTTACCTCACAACCGCCTGGACACAAGTGCCCGTGACCCGTGCAATGGCTTCCACTACATGTTATCGTTCGAATGTTAGTTTTGAGACACTGCTAGATTCTCACCACTAGGCGCAGTAAATTCCAGTAGCACACATACACGCAGGATCTGGGTCGGACCGAGAGTTCGTCCGAGAATTGAAGCTCCACTGCAATAGCCGGTGAGCCTCCGGCCCGGTTCCCTATGGGGTGGATAAGGCGACAGACCTGCCGGCCGACCCTCTACCAGGGAATACGGTCCTTGTTGGTCAGCCATTACCATGCTGACCTCCCTTCGTGACCGACGTCTGGTCTGTGGGGTACCTCCATTCACCACACACCTTGGGGTCAGCTCCCAACTGCCCCAGCTACAAGGGTCTCGATGAGATGAGCCATCTTACACATGTAGCGTATCAGGCGCTGTCCGAAACCTCTGCCGACGGTAACTCAGGGAGATCCTGCATAGGGATCCCGCGAGTCCCGTCGACACTAGAGAGCATCGAGTCCTTGTTCTATAGGGCACGCTCTCTCCTCTCAGACGCCCACTCAATCAGTTGGTGGATAGTGTTCTACCACATTAGCTATCCGTTGCCCAAAGTTACCACCCGGTCAAAGACCGGCTCTGGAATAGGACTATGGACTATCGCCATCAGGCTTGGCTCGAAAACCGAGGTGCAGGGGGATCGTACATCCTACCAAAACGACCCCATGCACAACGTCTGTTACCCGTGTCCACCGGACTCAAGGCGTGAGCCACTCGTGGAGGCTGTGGTTCGTCCCTATCCGGCCCCCCTCGCATTCCAGCACTACGAACTCGGCTAGGCTCCGAGTTTCCTCCCCTACCAAAGTGGTCGGTTTCGGAATACCCGGAGGGGTGGCCATCCATTATTTTATGAGACTTTGGAACTTTAAACACATGAAATATGTGTTTATTCTTTTTTATTTTACAAAATTCTTTTATGACTTACATAAATTTAATAACAATATCTTATGTTCATCAGACGTCGTCAGTGATTACTTTTAATAACTTTGCTATGTCGAATAAACAAAAAGTAGTTTGCAGTAATAAAAGTTTTTTTCTTTTGATGTCATAATGGATTTACTAAAAATCTATACTGTTAAAATTTTTGAAGTTACCGCTAAAACATTAAAACATTCTTTTAATTATGTTTATTATTTTTTCATGAATGGAAAATGTTTTACTTTTAAGAAAGTTTTTAACTTGTAAGAAAAGTTTGTCTGTAAATGTATATTTTGTTAATTAAAACATTAGATAATATTACGCTTTTGTATTAAATATAAAGTATTCGTATAAATGTTTCTTTATTTTAATCGTAATCTGTCTTTTTAATCATCCATGTTTTATGCAATTTCTATAATGTTAATATCTATAAATACTATTTATTGAAATTAAATGTGCATCCTCTCTTATAGCTGTTATCTTCAATGTAATAAAATAAATTATTTACCAATGATCTGAAGGCGTGCTTCGGAAAATGTTAATACATAAATTACTGATGTAATTAAATGAATGAGAATATCATACAATTACACGGGAAGAAAAATTCGATGATGGCAAAATGGAATCGTGAAGTATCTGTTGATTTTTTTTTTTTTTTTTTTTTTTTTTTTTTTTACGCTTATCATCACTCTAAAAATTTTAAAAAGGAAATGGATTTACTTGGAATACTGCCCAGCGATTCTTTCTTTAAAGGAAACTTTAATAAAGAATAAGATGATTGCGATGACTAAATATTTTCATAAAGAAATATTTTTTTCTTTAATATTGTCAGGACTGCGTCAACGAGCGCATAATTGATAATTAATTCTCTGAATAAATTCCCAGCATTAATCCAATTACTTGCAAATATCGGTTTCACATAATCTTTTTAATTTATCTTCTATTTTTATCCTATTAAGGAATATATATTTACTGCCAATGAAACTTTTATAAGTATATTAAAAAGAAATAAAGTATGTCTATTAATTTTGGCATTAAATTATTTTTATTACTAGCACACATCTAGTTTAAAGGAACGCTGACGTTTTAAGACGATTTAAGCTAGACGAGTTTAAAAATTATTTTTTTAATTGTTTATTAAGCTTTAATTTTAACATTCAAGGAATTCACATTTTTTAAATATATAATTAATGAAGGGAATAGTTTAGTGATAGTTTTATGGCAAAAATTTTTAATTCATTCTTAAAATATTTTAATTTGTTTAGTTTTGTTACTATACTAATAACAGTAAATATAGTTAGTTTTCATTAAAAAAAAAAAACTGATACCAAAATTTAACGTTTGAAATTAATTTGAATTATCTCTTAGTCGTAGATTCCGGCGTAAAAACCATATTTGTCAATTTAAAAGGGTTTTATTGTGTTTATTACATATAGTTTATTTCTTTTGATCAGTTTTAATGAAATATGCCTGATATCACTGTTTCTTCTGTCCGCTTTTATTCGTTTAATTGTTTATTAAGTTAAAGTAATAAAGATTTAGATCTTAAGAGGCTATTTCATTAGGGGAAACTATTTTATTGGCTATTTTCAATATATTTGATGTTGATTGCACATTATTAAATTACACACTGTGTCCCAAAAATGTGTTAGTTGTAAATTAATCCATATCCTTTCAAGCAAGACAAGCACAAGTGACTTTTGAAAACCAATTGGTGCAACACTGGACTCCGCTATGTTAACAGCTAGCTTAACATAGCTAATGTAGTTTAAAATAATGTAGCGATCTGCAGGGAGCCGGGTCTTGTCCGAGGCCCCTACTTAGCACGTCACGTCAAAATTAAGATAAATTTTCAAATGGACGACATCGTCAGGATAATGATTTTTATTTTTATTTTATGGAGACAGATAAAAAGTTAAGCAGGTCTGTAGGCGCCCGGCATGATATAAAAATTTTAAAAAGGGTCGGAATAAGCCAACAAAATAAGAACAATTTTAAGTGGACGTAGCTCGGGCGGGAATAAATATAAATGTGCAGCAACAGCCGATGCTGGTTTGACAAATTACAGAATTTTAGCATGTCCAGCGTAGAGTTTTGCACGACAGGTGGTTAAAAAATTCATTTCCATTCGTTTTGGTATTGTATGTTAGCTCCTAGCTGGTTAGTATTGTTCTGTTTCGATCTTCAGATACAGGTATCCAGACCATACTGACTTTTAATTTCTTGGACGCTGTGGTCGATTACACCACACAACACATATTTTTTATGCAAACAATTTAATTCTAACACAATTTAGTAATGATTATTAATAACTTGAAAATGCGTACATAAACGATTTACATACAGTTATCAGATTTTTTTCAAATTCCATCAAAATAAAATTAAAATCCGTCTTATACAACATAATGAGCAATCCGCTGAACTAGAGCCTCACCCCTTCCACCACTCTTCTTCACGGAGCCTACGGCCGCGACGCGGCCGGGAGAGGTTGCGCGTTTCGCTTGATTTTAAAAACGCCAGTAATGTTTGTGGAAGGGTTCATTTTTTTGTAAATTAGTGTTTATTAACTGTCACCTTTTTAAATATTCCCATCATCAGTGGCAGTCTCTCCGGTTTGCAGGCTATACACACACACATAACAAAACACCCTCTTGTATTACAAATTAAGAAAAAACTAAAATCACTCATTCAGCGTACCTCGCTGGGTCATGTCTCTTCTCATAAAGGTATATTTGGCAACGAGCTGGCTGATGATCTGGCGAAACACGCTACACAAAAACCTACCATAGACACACATCTCCGAGGGCCCCAATCAGACGTCAAGAGGATCCTGAGATCCAGGATTCTGCCGACATGGCAGGAGTACTGGGACACATCAACAAAGGGCAGGTACACACACGAACTCATTCCTAAAGTTTCTCTTCAAATTTACCACCTCACTCCGTACAAGACCAGCTTTCTGATGGGCCATGGCCCCTTCAAGGCCTACCTAGAGAGATTTAAGTGCGCCTCTTCCAGCCCGAGTGAGTGCGGTGAGGTGGGAACTGCAAGCCATGCCTACTTCCACTGTGAACTTACACGACGCTGGCACTTAAAACGACCGGCATCTCTACCAGAAGGCTGGCTCCATAATATACTTACACGAACCCTCCTACTAAACAAACTAAAACACATCCATAAACACTTTATTGAAATTTCAATTCTAACTATGTAGCTTGGGCATCCAACAGTTTAGCTGCCCCTTGTCACCAGGTACTTCCGTCGCACATTCATCCACCCCTTGTCGCGCAGGCGGTCTGTTCTACGGTGGAACGAATCTTGTTTTGTATTTTTTTTCGCCTTTCTTCTCTTACCTGCCCGTTGTCGCGTTAGGTATTTTTTTTTCACCTGGCAGGTACGGCCCTGACACGGGATTTTATATAAATACCGCCCAGTATCGTGATTCTGGCGGCTTCAGATATGGCTGAAAACCGTATATATTTTAAAACCTTAATGAAGGCGACCGGGAGGAACACTATGCTCTACAGACTTTGTTTCCTGTCTGAGCTGTCGCCCTTAGGCAATGAAATTATCATCTTTACATTGTCAAAAATATTGATTTTTCCTTCCTGTCCAAGCTCACGATTCTCTAAAAATAGGAAAGGAACTACAATCACTTTCACGAATAGTAAACAATTTCACATTACGTATGTTTTTATTGTTTGAAATTATTTTTATAACGTAATTAACTATTAAAATATAAACACTTCTCATTTTCATTCATTTTTTTGTAACATTATTAATTATTAAAAAGAATGGACCTTTCCGTTTTTTATATCCAAATTACATTTTACAACTTAATCAAATATTGAAAAATAGAAACTATTCATTTTTTTCAGTCAAATTATTTTTTTATAACTTAATTTAATATAAAAAATAAAAATTTACCTTTTTTTTTATTTTCAAAAAATTTACTTTTTTATACCTTTCCGCTGCTTGGTTCCGAACTAGTGTCTACAGAAATGGAGACACTACTACGCGCTCATTCCAAAAAAACTTAGCAAAAAGTTTTAATTCACAATTATGCTATAAAATCGTTTTTTTTTTTTCATAAAAAATATATATTTGATAACTGTACGCAAATTACTCTAGCCTTTCAAATTTGGGTTACATCATGTTTTTTAGCTTTTGATAATTTATTCTGATGTATTTTGCTAAATGGATGCTCTAAATCCGAAAATAACCTTCAGTTTTTACTCACGTAAAGATTTTTTGCAAATTGTAAATTTCAAAGTTGAAAGTCAAAATATAGCCTATAGTCTGATACTATAAAATAGATGCGAGTGTTGTGTTTTTTAACTTTTGATAATTGCTTTTTATGTATTTTTACCGCTGAATCTGAAAATGACCTTCATTTTTAACCATCGCGTCAGGAATTTTCGAAAATCGGAAATTTCAAAGTTAAAAAGCTTGATGTTAAAATTGAACGTCTTCTTTCCTCCTCATCGGACCCCTGAGTTGTTTAGCCGTAGAAATACCCAATATAAGTAAAAAAATTTAAAAATTATTAAATTTAATAAAATTTAATGAAATAAAAAAAAAATTACACCAATTTTATAGTAACAGATTTTCGCTAATTTTTAACTTTGAAATTTACGATTTGCGAAACGTTCTGACGTGGCGGTTAAAAATGAAGGCAATTTTTTAAAAAGTCCTTCCGGCCAGTGCCGGGAGGAAGAGGTAGCTTTCATATTCCTTATTTAAAAAAAAAAAAAAACAAGCTTATATTATTCAAACACACGAAGCTAAATTTAGTGGAAACCGATTATAGGAGATTCAATACTAATTTTTATCAATACTAAATCATTATGAATGAAAATTTCGCGAAATTAGTCAGCTTTATCCAAACTGCTTTTATTTAAAGTAACTTATATTTGGTTGCAGAATTCGGTGATATCTTGAAGTTCCTGCCATTTTAAGACAACTTGGTGGCTGAGGCTAACGAGTGAACTTGGTCGGGAACTTAGTAAATCCTGTGCACATGCTCACTCACATCGGAATCGGTTGATATATACAAGTGCTGTCGCAGGCAAAAAATCAGATTTTTCAAAATGTCATTCACATTAGAAATTGAAACTGCTATATCTGAGCCATTTTTAAGATAAAGACAAAACAAAAAATGCTCCGGAATCCTAATATCATGGTCAAATACTTAAGAAAGAAAACTTTTTCAATTTCTAATTTTTTTGCACCTCACTTTAAATATAATTTTTTATTTAATTTAATGGCCTCCATTTTGAAAAAATATGGCTGATAAAGCTGGCCAGCGAACTTGGTCGAGACATTACGATATGCTATCCACATGCCTTCTTACATCGAAGTAGGTTAATAAATACGCGTGTTATCACGTGACAAATATCAGATCGTTTCAAAATGTCAGCCATGCTAGAAATTCTAAGTGCTATAATTCAACCATTTTTTTTAAAGATATATACAAAACAAAAAACTGCTCCGGAATCTTTGTATCAAGGTCAAACACCTAAAAAAAAATCTTTTTCATTTTTCAATTTTTTGATAACTCATTTTAAATTTAATTTTTTTTTTCAAATGGCAGCTCTGTTGAAACAAGATGGCGAATGAAGCTGGCCAACGAACTCGGTCGAGACATTGGTATGTACTATGTACACACTAAGTTACATCAAAATCGGTTCATAAATACGCCTGTTATCTCGTGACAAAAATCAGGTCGTTTCAAAATGACAGCCACGATTGAAATTCAAAACGCTATAACTCCGCCATTTTTTTTAGATATAGACGAAAATAAAACTGTTCCGGAATCTGTGTAGGGTCAAACACATACAAAAAAAATCTTTTTTCATTTTCCAATTTTTTGGTACCTCATTTTAATTTTTAAATTTTTTTTAAATGTCTGCCATTTTGAAACAAGACGTCGGATGAAGCTGGCGAACGAAGTCGGTCGAGACATTGGTATATATTATGTATACACCAAAGTACATCCAAATCGGTTCATAAATACGCCTGTTATCGCGTCACAAATATCAGGTCGTTCAAAATATCAGCCAAGCTAGAAACTCAAAGTGCTATAACTGAGCCATTTTTATAAATATAGACGAAACAAAAAATGCTGCGGAATCTTTGTATTAAGGTCAAACACATAAGAAAAAAATGTTTTTAAATTTTCATTTTTCTGGTACCACATTTCAAATTTAAAATTTTTTAAAAAATTTTAAATGGCCGCCATTTTGAAACAAGATGGCGGATGAAGCTGGTCAACGAACTCGCTCAAGGCATTGGTATGCACTATGTATACACGAAGTTACATCCAAATCGGTTCATAAATACGAGAGTTACAGTGTGACAAAGAACAGATATATATATATATACACAAGGTGATTCATAAATATCGAAACAATAGGCTATCTCCTTAAATATTGACCCTAGGCACATACTTCCAATTGCAAAGTTTCATAAAAAAAGGTGCAAAATTTGATGAGATAAGTTTCAACTCCATGGGGGGTTTATATGAGAAAATACAAAAATTAAGTTTTTATACGGCCCCCGTAGAGTAAAATTCCCAATCAGGAAAATTTCCCTTATCCATTCCAGAATTAAACACAAAAAAAATCATCTCCACACCATTTATCCATGCCTCTGAACGACGAGTTTTTGACTCATTTTGAATGCAAGATAGGGATCATCCACAAATTGTACATTATTAAAAGTCAATATAAGACAGTCCCTCTCCTTTGGACATAAAATAGGCAGCGTATAGATTTTACGTTAAACCTGTTTTCAAAGTATGCGCTAGAGATCTACACGGGTCGAAATATCTAGGTCCGGTCCTGAACCGACCCATAGGAAAAAAAGTTTGGCCCTGCCTGAAAAAAAAGTTCAAATCGTAGCCTGTCCCGGCCTGATTGAATTTCTACATAGTTTTTTACATCGATATGGTTAAAAGTTGTTTCGTATGGAAGAGTAAAAATACTTATTATATATTTTCTTTTTTAATGTTTATAATTATAATTTTTAAAAAAGCGCCAAATGCTGATATTATTTGTTTTATTAATGAATCTCTATTTATATGTAAATGATTCACTTCTCCTTTAATATCGTTAATCCATATTCCATGTGTTGGAGACAGTGAAAAATGCTATAAAGTAAAATCTTTTAGAATGGAATCACATAAGAAAGAAAAAAAAAGCGTTATAGACAAGTTCCCTTCTTAGGAGTTGTAAATGTAGTCTATTTTTTCTCAGGTATTATTATATTCATTTTCCATGGATCAATAGATTTTTCCGTTTAAGAAAGGATTCCGTCATAGGCAGATTTTTTTCACTAGTTTTACTGTATTTTAATTTTTTTGCCTTAAAATGTAGTATCCTTTTAAAATATGAATTTTAAAGTTTGATTGTAAAATAATGGCCATTTAAAAATATATGCATTTGTTGTAAACGTTTTTGGGCTGAGCCAAATTTTAGTTATTTTTTGCATGGATTAAGTCAGTCAGAGATAATGATTTTAATATGGGTTGTCTCGAGACCAGGACTAAAAATTTCGACCAAGGGAGATCTAGGAATAAGGAAGCCAGTCCCGGTTCGGTAACCAGTGACCGAGATGTTCTGCTCTCAAAGCTGGTAGCTAGGAGGTGCTGGGTTCGAACCCAATCGCGCCCTTCGGCAAAATCGTTCGGAGTTTTCAGTGGGTTTCTTCGAACCTTGGATATCCTTGCGTAAATACGGGTTAGGTTCCCCTAGAAAGACCTCCACAGAAGGCACTCCCTCCCTTCGCGCCCATATTCCTCGTGTAGATAATTGGCCGTCATAAATCACACCCACACCCGGTTCGGTATGAAAAAATACGTTAGGCCCGGCCTGGCCGAGTCTTCAGATAAAAGTCGCCAATCACGGGTCTGGCCCGGCGCGGCCCCAGAATACAGACTTTTTTAACGGCCTCGCCGGGACGATAAAAAGCCTGAATTTGTGAGGGCTAAAACTACGAAAAACTCTTAATCGGCATGTTAGAAAAAGCATTGTTTCAAATTACACATTTAAGATTTATTTATGGACATTTAAATAGGACAAAAAGTAGGTGGAAACGGTAAAAGTTAAATTGAATCGGAAGTTTAAGCTACTAAAAGAAGTTGCTTTTTCAAGTGCAATTTTTTAAAAAGCATTTAAACATTTTATTAGGAGCCAATCAATGGTTACAATTTTAAATGCTTTTTTCTGGATTATGTTTTTTTTTTTTTTTTTTTTTTTTTTTTTTTTTTTTTTTTTTTTTTTTTTTACCATTTCCCGTCTTTAAATTATTACAAGTCAAGAATCGTAAATAAAAAAGGTGCAAACTTGGAACATGCCTTTTTTTTATTATTTTACATCGACTTTGTTTCGGCAAATTTGAAAAAAAAAATACTTTTGAAAATATGATTTTCTTAAATTAAGTTACATAATTTTATAAATAAATATTTTTGATATTTTTAAAATTAATATTTAAAAAAATGCTGAAACAAAACTAAAATTATACTTTATTCTTTAATTAAATGAAAAAAAGTTTCGAGTTATAAAGATCCGCTTAAAAAAATACTAATCATTTAATTTTATTAAAAACTTTATGAGAAATATTAGGATGTGGTTTTGTTTGCAAATTATATGGTTAACCATCACAAAAAAAGAAAAAAAAAAATCAAAATTCCAACTCAACAAATATATTTTTTGCATGTTTCCTAGAACTCTTAAAGTAACATTGTTTCTTGGATTGCACGCATTTCAATTTGTGTCTAATCCCTTAAAACCTGATGAATTATTTAAACGGCCATAACTCTGCGAGTTTTTCAGATATCAAGATGCAATTTTTTGTGTTTAATACAGAAATGAAGAAGGAAAGTTTCCTGATTGGAATTTTTACACTACGGGGGCCGTATAAAAATTTAATTTTCGTAGTTTTTCAAATAGATCCCCCATGGAGTTTCAACTTATGTCATTAAAATTTGCACCTTTTTTATGAAACTTTGCAATTGGAAGTATTGGTCTAGGGGCAATATTTAAGGAATTAGCCTATTGTTTCGATATTTATGAATCACCCTGTATATATATAGGGTGACACCCTGTTTATATACAGGGTGGCATTTTGCGGCGCTTTGCAATGTATAAAATGTGAGAAAAAAATACTAACACATACAATTGTACAGTTAAATTATTAATGTTTATTTACCACATTAACTTCAAGGAATTATACCACCTTCAATGTGAGCACCGTTCTGAGAAATAACACCGTGCATTCTGTGCACAACGTTCTCCACAGCCGTACGTAACATATCACGAGGAATAGTCTGCACTGTCTTTGTTATGTCGTCCTTTAGAATAGACAAATTTTATACGACACCAACATAAACTTGAGATTTCAAATAACCCCAGAGCCAAAAATCGCATGGCGTGAGGTCAGGGGAACGAGGCGGCCATGCAACTGGAAAACTCCGACTTATGACTCTATCATCAGTGATGTTTTGGCGCAACAGCTGCTTTACCTTATTACTAATGTGTGGCGGAGCACCATTCTGCATAAATTTGTCTGTTGGAGACGGTTTCTTTGCTGAAGTTGTGGAATAACTAACGTTTGGAGCATTTCGTTGTACCTTTCTGCATTTATGGTGCACGTTTCGGGTCCTGTCGGAGTGATGGTCTCAAAAGAATGGCCCAATTACGAATTCGGCTGTGAAACCACACCAAACAGTGACTTTTTGTGAATTTAATGGGATTTCATGCATGGTGTGGGGCTGCTCAGAAGCCCAAATTTGACTATTTTGTGTGTTTACGGACCCATTGAGATAAAAATGGCACTCATGTCCCCACAGAATGTGCCATGGGAAAGCATCATCAATTTCTACCCTGGCAAGAAACGATAGAGCGAATGTCACTCGCTTATCATAATCACTTGGCTTCAGTTCGTGCAAGCGGCTGATTTTGTAGGGGTAAAATCCAATAACGCGCCGCAAAACTCTCCATACCGTTTAATAATTCTTGTCCCATTGTCGAGCTACACCCCGGGCGCTGCTAGTACCAGAAATGGTTCCCTACGATCCTTCGACAATTGCAGTTGCCGCATCAGTTATTACATCTTCTGATACTTGTTTACGTCCTCTCCCAGCGCGAATGGTCAGTGATCCCGTTTTATCGAACTTCTTAATCATTTTCTTAAGACCATTCAGCGATAAAGGCCCCTTTCGTAAATTTTTTCTGGTTCGAAATTCCCGAAGAGCTGCGGATGCATTACATTGATTCATATAATACAGCTTCACCAGTAACGCACGTTCCGGTAACGTGAGAGGCATGCCCACTGGAGCTCGTTTACTTCAGCTGAAATTATTTGTCGGAGCTGTCTACTACTTGCTTTTATAGCCCCTATTACAGGCGCTGTCATCGCACAACATTTGCATTTTTCTTTGATACCCGTGTTTTATGCTAATTCTCGTTATTGTAAGGTACAGCAGTGCCACAAAATGCCCTATCGGCGATTTTTGGAATTAATTTTTTTTCACGGAATCTTTTTTTCCATGTCTTGATTAGTCTAAATACCAAGTTTGGTGCCATTTCGGCTATTAGATCGCGCTACAGGGTGCTCAAAACACTGTCACTTTAAAAAAGATCCCCTGTATATATATATATATATATATATATGTAGGATTTAAATTTAAACATACTTTATTTTCTTTATGACGTACATGATAAACAAATTAACTGATGCTCTGGTATTTTTATTATCCATAATTTGAAAGCACGAGTAATGAAAATTCACAATCACGAGATCAAGGTTTGGACATATTCAAAAATTAGAAAAGAGTCAGTCTAAAAAATAATGTTGTGCATGAAGCAGCGGCTCATTAGATGCCAAGGAAGGTATTGTTAAGCCTAATAAAATTATTCGTAAGAAATATGTTGTAAGTTTTGAGTAAGAAAGGTGCTGTATTTAGAAAAGTATCAACGAAGTGATGTAAAGTTACCCTTATAGAATTGCATTAAAGTGTACGTATTGTGATTCAAACGTCTACTTATTTAAATTATCTATATATTAACATTTTACAAACAATATCTTCTACAAATTTGGGGGCTCGATGCCGGGATTTTAAGCGACTATTAGTGGAATAAATAGTAAAATATTAATCGAAGAGAAATTGTTGTCAATCGCCAGTGTCAAAAAATGGATTGTGAATGAACAAGGCAAGTGTGTAAAAACCGTAGTCATATTTATCCAAGTACAACTTTGAAAAACATGGTATCCTTAAATAAAGCTAAAAGAATTGATCTAATAGATCTCTGTGAGGAATGCGGAATTCAACCACCAGAAAAACCGACAATCCATGTCCTAATAAAGCTAATTAAAAACTGGGAAGATTACGATGAAGATTTTATAAAGGACCGCCTAGAAGTAATTGTGGCAGCTAGAAAAGCGGAATCAGAACTTGAAGAAAAGAAATTAAGAGCAGAGACTGAAGAAAAGAAACTAAAAGCGCAATCGGAACTTGAAGAAAAGAAACTGAAAATGGAAATGGAAGAGAGAAAATGGAGGATAGAATTGGAAGAAAAAGATCGCGAAAGAGAATTTGAGATTAAGAAAATACAACTACAAGAAAATTCAAGACAGCACATCGATGTGGACACAAGGACAAATTTAGGTAAGCAATATGAATTGCTTAGATTATTAACAAAATACGATAGTACAAATGATATTAGTTTATACTTGGCTATGTATGAAAGGCAAATGGCGCAAACGGGTATTGATAAAAAAGAATGGGTCAACTATTTAATTAACCTAATGCCATTAGATGTGATTAATATAATAACCAGGGAGAGTGAACCCGAAATGCAGGATTATGACTATATAAAAAGTATTCTTTTAAAACGGTACAAACTATCGCCAGAAGAGTTTAGGCTGAAATTTTTCTCACTCAAAAAAGAGCCATCGGCTAATTGGCGCGATTTCGCTTATGAGATCAAGGTATATTTTAAACAATGGATCGACGGCCTTGAAATAGATATCTTTGAGGAATTATCGGAATTAATTGTAGTTAATCAAATTAGGCATAATTTACCTGCGGAAACAAAGACACATTTTGCAGAGGAATTGTTAATAATAAAAAAGATAGACGAATTAGTAAACAAATTAGATATTTACGAAACGGCACGAAGGGTTTGCAATAAACAAGCTATAAGGAATACAAGTGGGAGTTTTGAGGATAAACGATCGAGAGTGGCTGACTACGCCAATTCGAAAAGGCGCCAAGTTGACAATAGGCACAATGTGAACCATGGAAGAAACGAGGCACATATAATATGTTATAATTGTGGCAGACCTGATCACGTGAGTAAGAATTGTACCATGGGAAGTAAAACACAACAAAATTATTCAAATTATAACCCGCAACGTAATCAAAATTGGCGAGAAACTAAATACCAAGATTGGAGCCAAAACACGCAAAGAAAAGTAGTTAATACGGGCACGTTAAATGGAAAGAAAGGAAGAATCCTGAATATTCAAGGAATAAAAACAAACATAATAATCGATACAGGGAGTGATATTTCAATCGCCAATTCAAGGTATCATACGGCAATAAACGCGCCAAAGTTAACCAGCGACAGTATATCTATATCGGGCTTAGGTGGAGAAGAGATTAAACCAACGGGTTATTTCTTGCATAAAGTTTATGTAGATGGTATAGAAATACAAGATAAATTTTACGTAGTACAAGAAACTGACTATGATTTAATAATAGGTAGAAAAGCAGTCGAAGGCTTGACGTTAAAAGTAATGGAAGATGTTGTTAAATTGTAAACGACAATCCAGTTCGAGTAGGATACATTAAAATTAATGATGTCCTTTCCAAAACAGATGAAGTAGCCGCATCAAGTATAGATAACCATAATCGAGCTTGGGAAGATATGGTTAATATCAACTACGTAAATGCCGAGGTGGATTTGACTCATATTACAAATTTAACTAACAGAGAAAAATTACGAGAATTTATAGAATCATACAAACCAAATAAAACAAAGGATACTGGGTTAAAAATGAAAATACTATTAGCGGATGAAAAACCTATCTGTGAACGACCAAGAAGGTTACCTCTAGTGGAACAGGAAATAATCAGTAAGCAAATACAACAGTGGTTGGAAGATGGGATCATTAGACGAAGTTATTCAGATTTTGCGGCCCCAGTAGTCCTGAGTAAGAAAAAAGATGGATCACACCGGTTATGTATTGATTATCGGAAAATAAATCGGAAAATATTAAAAGATCGCTATCCACTACCGTTAATTGAGGATGTGATCGACAAATTGCAGAAGGCAAAAGTATTTACGACATTAGATCTCAAAAACGGCTTTTTCCACGTCGAAATTGATGAAAACAGTCGTAAATATACAGCTTTTGTAACACATGAATGAGAATACGAATTTTTACGTTGCCCATTCGGATTGTGCATATCAGGTAATCAATTTCAAAGATATGTAAACTCAGTATTCCAAGATTTTCTACGAGAAGGCACTATCATTGTATATATGGATGACTTTGTCATTCCCTTAGATGATGAAGAAGATGGGATAAAGAAGCTGAAACGAGTATTAGAAGTAGCATCAGCGTATGGTTTAGAAATTAACTTCAAAAAGTGCCAATTCCTTAAAAAGAAAATAGAGTTCTTGGGTTATATAATTGAAAATGGGACCATAAAACCGTCCGAAGCGAAAACAAAAGCTGTGCAAAATTTCCCTAAACCGACTACAACAAAACAATTACAATCCTTTTTAGGTTTAACAGGATACTTCAGAAAGTTTATCCCGAATTACGCCAAAATCGCCAAGCCTCTGAGTGATTTATTAAGGAAAACAAATTGTTTCAAATTTGAAAGAGAGCAGCTTGGAGCTTTTAATGAGTTAAAGAGAATACTATCAACAAAACCAGTTCTTCAATTAT
Source organism: Maratus speciosus (assembly GCA_963932465.1). NCBI lineage: Eukaryota > Metazoa > Arthropoda > Arachnida > Araneae > Salticidae > Maratus > Maratus speciosus. The sequence continues at coordinate 22,196,880 of OZ010787.1, forward strand.
ATAAACAAGGATCCACACTAGAACTCCATACTGACGCAAGCAGTCAAGGATTTGGCGCAGTTTTATTACAGAAAGGAGATGATGGAAAATTTCATGCATTACAATACATGAGCAAGAAAACTTCACCACAACAGGAGAAATATTCAAGTTATGAACTTGAAGTATTAGCCATAATAGAAGCTCTTAAGAAATTCAGAAATTACCTAATGGGAAATAAATTCAAGATAGTAACGGACTGCGCTGCGTTCCAGAAAACATTAAACAAAAGAGATTTAACACCTAAGGTAGCAAGATGGGCATTGCTCATCGAGGAATACAACTACGAGATAGAACATAGAGCAGCAACAAGAATGAAACATGTAGATGCATTAAGCCGAAACGTCCCGACAACACAATCAGTATTAGTGATAACAAGATCGCAAGGAGAAATAACGAAAAGAATCGCAATAGCGCAAAGGCTAGATGAATCTATACAATGCATCAAGTCGCTTATTAAAAATGGACCGTCCGATAATTACTTAGTAAAAGATGATGTATTATACAGATTCGAGAATGGAAAAGAAATATTGGTGGTGCCGGAAGAGATGCAACGAGAAATTATACGAAAAATTCATGAAAGAGGACACTTTGCTATATCAAAAACGGAAGATCTTGTGAAGCAAGAATTTTACATAGCTGGATTAAGGAAGAAAGTAGAGACAATAATCGCGAACTGTGTTGATTGTATCTTATATAATAGAAAGCAGGGAAAAGCTGAAGGTTTTCTAAACCCTATACCAAAAGGAGACAAACCATTGGAAACCTATCACATCGATCACATAGGTCCATTACCTCTCACAAATAAAAAATATCAATATATTTTCACCGTAGTAGATGCATTTACGAAGTTCGCATGGTTTTACCCAGTGAAATCAAAGTCGGCCAAGGAAGTAATAGAGAAATTGGAACTACAACAAACAACTTTCGGGAACGCAGCTAGAATTATAACCGATAAAGGAAAAGCTTTTACTGAAAGCGAGTTCAAGGAATATTGTACAAAGGAAAGAATTGAACCTCTAGAGATAACAACTGGGATGCCAAGAGGAAATGGACAGGTGGAAAGAATACACAGAGTGATGATATCCGTTTTGTCAAAATTATCTGATGATGATGAATCCAAGTGGTATAAGTATGTACCAAAATTACAAAGAATTATCAATAGCACAGTAACACGAAGCACCAAGTATGGTCCTTTTGAATTAATGTCAGGAGTTAAAATGAAGGACAGTAACATGCAGAACATCAAGAAAATTTTGGAAGAAGAATTTACCGAATGTATGATGGAAGAACGCGAAGACATGAGAGAAGAAGCAAAGAAAAATATACTCAAAATACAAGAAGAAAACAAGGTGCAGTTTGATAAGAAAAGAAAACAGCCACGAAAATACAAAATAGGAGATATCGTCGCCATAAAGAGGACGCAATTTGGCAATACTATCAAACTTAAAGAAAAATATTTGGGGCCATATGAGATAACTGCAGCCAAGAATCATGATCGGTATGAAGTAAAGAAAGTAGGAGATCATGAAGGTCCAGGGAAGACGTCAACCGGGGCCGAATATATGGAGCCGTGGTCTATGGGTTAAACTCCTGGACGAGTCGGATAGATTAAATATACGTGTATGTGTATTGAACCTATAATCAAAATTTTATGTGAAAGAAAAATGTACAAAAGTCTCAAGAGTGTAGCTATTTAAACATAAAAAAGAAATAATAAGCCAAGATGATGATGTCGGGACGCCATCATGTCAGGATGACCGATTTGTAGGATTTAAATTTAAACATACTTTATTTTCTTTATGACGTACATGATAAACAAATTAACTGATGCTCTGGTATTTTTATTATCCATAATTTGAAAGCACGAGTAATGAAAATTCACAATCACGAGATCAAGGTTTGGACATATTCAAAAATTAGAAAAGAGTCAGTCTAAAAAATAATGTTGTGCATGAAGCAGCGGCTCATTAGATGCCAAGGAAGGTATTGTTAAGCCTAATAAAATTATTCGTAAGAAATATGTTGTAAGTTTTGAGTAAGAAAGGTGCTGTATTTAGAAAAGTATCAACGAAGTGATGTAAAGTTACCCTTATAGAATTGTATTAAAGTGTACGTATTGTGATTCAAACGTCTACTTATTTAAATTATCTATATATTAACATTTTACAAACAATAACTTCTACAAATTTATGTATAAACTTTTGAACGGAGGATGGTTTCGGGGTCTAGGTGTCATGATCGATAAAAATATACAATTTTTTTTTTAATCGCTTTCCTCCGAACGGCTGCAATAAGCTTTTTGTAATGAAAGCTACCTAAAAGTACATAAAAATGAATTATCAAAAGTTAAAAAATACAACCATTTCCTCTCTTATAGGGTAGGTAGGGGTAATGATGGTTTTCTTTAAGTTAGTATTGTATGAAGTATAATAGCTACTTAACTAGTATAAGTTAGTTAAAAAACCTTTTCCTAGGTAAGTTTTCGGAAACAGAGAACGTAGGTATCTACCTACCTATTTTTAAAGATCAATATTGTTTCCTGAAGCGCTTTTGTTTTAAGCCTTAACCCTTAACTCCTGTTAGCGGTCTCACAGACCATTGCTTTATTCAGTTTTCACAATTTCACTTGTAATTTTCCGTTTAACAGCTAATGACATTAGTTTAATTTTGATTCGTTTGGAAACTTAGTAGTACCAATAGAGATTTCTGAAAAAAGGAATTTTAATAAAAATAGGCTTTTACATAAAGTTTAGTTGGTTGTGTTTATGACGGCCAATTATCAGCACGAGGGATATAGTCCCTAAGGGGGGTAGTGCCCTCCGTGGGGGTCTTTCTAAGGGAACCTAATCCGTATTTACGCTTGGAAAACCAAGGTTCGAAGAGAACCACGAAAACTCGAACGATTAGAAGCCGACGGGCGCGATCGGAATCGAACCCAGCACCTCCCGTCTGCCAGCTTCGAGAGTAGAACCTCTCGGCCACTGGTGGGGCTACATAAAGTTTAGCATAGAAACATTGTTTTATGAGTCATTCGACACTTTTATTTATTCTACAAACAAGCGGAACCGGAGACCGCTCACACTATTTATGCAAAAAAATTGTCACAGCAGTTAATACTTAACTTATATTTGTGGTCTAACAGACCGGTGTTTTTTTTCTTTTTTTCACGGTTTAACTTGTAATTTTCAGTTTAACTATATATACTAGTGAAATTTACTATTTATTCTAGATAAACTATAGATATTAATTTCGTTAGGAGTCTAGCACTAACGCTGGAGACTTCTGAATAGGTGAGTTTTAATTATAGAAGTGATGTACATAAAGTTTAGTACAGTAACATGGCTTCACATGACACGCTTTTACATACCTCATTTGTTTTAGTGGAAATGGGTCAAAAATACGCACTGCGCATCGTTGCATCACCACTGCGTAGTTTTTTCCTCAACCAATGAGGCAAAGATACGCAGAGCAATGTTTTTTTAAAATTCTAATTTCTCAGGAAATTATAATTTGACGGAATGTCAGTTGATGGTGGCACGTGCCAAAAGTTCTAATATAATATTTTAAGCGGTCGTCACACAAGTTTAAACCAATGTATTCTGTAAAAAACAAAATTTATGGAAAGTGCGTATCTTTCCCCCACTTACCCTATAGTATGATATTTTTCTTATTCTTTAACGTTGAAATTTATGGCTTGCAAAAACCCTGACATGATGGTTAAAATGAAATCATTTTCGAGATTCAGCGCTAAAAATTCATAAAAATCAATTACCAAAAGCAAAAAAAAAAATAAATAAATAAATAAATAAATAAATAAATAAAAAAATAATAATAATAATCACAGCTATTTCCCCTATTTTTTAGTATCAGATTTTTGCTATTTTTTTTTTTTAACCTTAGAAATTTATGATTTGCGATAACTCTTGACGTGATGGTTAAAAACAAAGGTAATCGAATATTCGAATATTCGGATACAGCGCTAAAGAATACATAAAAAGCAATTATTAAAAGTTAAAAAACACATTTATATATATACATCTTAAAATTTTCAGAGTCATAAATAAATAATCGAATTACTTCCAACAATGTGCATTGCCAGTGCAGTCAATAATAGCCTCTAGAACAATGCTAAATAGCTAGATGCCAACATCCAATCACAGAAAAATGGACATCCATATTCTAGTCACTAATACCTACATGTGACTCAGGTTTTAAATTTTTTCCTACTCGGTCAATGCCGGACCTGAGTTAATTTGTTTCCAGGACGCCGGGTCGTAACTTGCTTTAATAAAAAATAATAGTAATAACGAAGTTTAGCAGAATCTGAAACTATACTTAAATACTTTCGAGAAAATTTTCAAATATCTAATTTTCTTTTTAAATACAGCTTCAAAGTCACGATGTTTTAATTATCTTTTTCCTTTAATCTAAATTATATTGTTTTTTTTTAATGTGTCTTATTTGAATGTCTAAGATTTCAAGTGATGAATTATATTGTTTTTCTGTTTTATATAGGTATCGGACACATATGCTGAAAAATAATGTAAACAGCTTCGCATAAATATGTATACAGCATTCTGTAAATCATTCATAATTGTATCTTATGAAAAGGTAGAATTCTTTGTGGAAATTGTATCGAACGAGGCCTGGATTAATAAATTTGCATACGTCGGGAAGTAAACTTGGAAAATATAAACCAGCCGGGTTATAAACCAGACGCATTTTTAAGTTATACACCGAGCCGAAGCAGGACCGGGAAACTATAGCATGAACAGCGTTTTAAAATAATGTCGGGATGCGCATGCATACGTCATTTCGACAGGTTTTTTCTCCAGAAGAGTGCTGTAAAATTTTGATTTGTTTTTTTCTCTTTCAAATAAGAAATCGTTCATGAATAGTTCGGTAAAGAGTATGTACTATCCGATTCAACAATTTGCCGAAACATGCAGCGATTTCACCATGAATTTTTAACTTGATATGCTTAAACGAGTCTCTGTAAACATGACTAAGCATGTAGATACGTGTTCAGAAATGAGAAGAGGGCAATTTGATTATCTGTTGCAGATTAAAACAGAAAGAACGTTATTTATTTATTGATTTATACATTTTTGAAATTTTTCTAGAGTTTAATGCGATACACATTGCAACAGTATGGTGTTTTAAAATTTAATGGCACTGAATATTCGTAAAATGAAATTTTTATGGCAATTCGTGTGGCATTAATCTCGTGTCAAAATAAATTCAACAACAAATTTAAATGTAAACGTTGTGAACATATGCTGGATGTTGCAAAGCGCATATTCGAAGTATTTGGGTAATTGGACATATAGCAGAAATTCCTATGCAGCGGATGCTAAGAATATAAACGGCAAAGAACTAGAGTTTTCTTTCTAATTTCGTAAATACCTTTACATCCGAATATCGAAAAAAATGATTTTAAGATTTGTTTATGCATCCAGGTTTTTGACAAAAATACATCTGGTATAAATGACCATTTAAGGAAGGAATCGAAAAATATCTTTAAAAAAATCTATTTCAGAAGGTGGTATTTAATTTGCAAATGTCTGATTAAAACGCTAAAGCATGATCAGCGTAATACCCTATCAAGGGTTACAGTTTTTACTATTTAAAGATTCAAATACCTTGTATATTGGAACAGTTCATATTTACATTTTTCTCATTGTAAAGATAATTTTAACGAGACTTATGCGACTCCAGATCTCGATATTGTAACAGAATCGATAGAATAAATATCCACTCATATTACTAATATTCTTTCTAACCAGGGAAACTGTCGGATCTGTCGACGAGAATCGAGACAAAACTCCTCGACGGGAACAAGAAAACTAAACAGTAATTAACTTTAACTAAACAGGTCCAGCCCTATGCATGTGAATAAACACATGCATAATAAACACATTTGCAACGTGTCATATTTTGCATTCGTCTGAAACGCCTAGAATAGAGCAGTAAATGGGAGGCTCCGCCTGCAATATTACAACCATAGGTTTTGCGTCTGGCTTGGTATAATGTCCAAACACACGAATATATCTATGCACGTAGGACAGGATACCGTCTTCCATTCCGTAATCCGCCGGGCATATGCATCAGTCAAGACTATGTGTCCAAGGCCGTCATCATCTACTCGATCTGTTCCCATCTGCCTTACCTATGTTGCCTAATCTCGCCACATTACCACGCCGTTAAGTGACGTTTGAGTGACACTTGTACCTTTAGGACGCAGTATGTGGTGTGTGCTGATATCAAAATTACTCTTTCCTCACGGATACATTATGCTTTGTCACCTTGTGATTGTACATATTGCTTCATATTATATGCCCTGTTGGCGCCCACATTACCTGACCCATTCTAGGGACTTCGAATGATTTCGTGCAGCCACGTGTTGCTCCTGATTGTTTCTTTCACATGCTTTTTTCCGTTTAACCCTTTCAGGGACAAACAATTGCGTTTCTGCACTGTTGAATTCGCACCGGAATTTTCGAAAAAAAAAATCATTTCAAAATAAGGAAAAGCAATTTTTCAACTTTTTTTTCACCAAAGCTCAAAAAGTAAGATTTAATCAAAAGTTTCTCCTGTAAATTATGATTAAAATTAGGTGGGATATAATATATCCCACCGCCCCTCAAGGGGTTAACCCTCTCGCTGCATAAGTAATTCTTCGCGATGAGCGTCTTTTACAGAATTCTTAATCTTTTATGGCCGGTTCTTTAAAGCAGAATTTTTTGACTATCGTAATCGGGGAAAATGTCCTGATTAAATCCGACAAGGTTCTCGCTAAAAGATAACTGGTGGGAATAACCAAATAGTATTAATTAGACGGGAAAATGCATGCCCGATTATTTCTCGGGCTGCGCAGCGAGAGGGTTAATGTGACGACTCTCATTGGCAGTTTCGATAGATTTCCGTGTAAGTAGAATTGTTGAGCATTTGTGCGGATAGTCCAAGATCTGTGGCTATCAAGCGTTCTGAAAGAGTATGTTTACTTTGTTTTTCTAAAACTAAAACTTTAAGCTATACTCTTTGAAGTAGATTTTTTTTCCTTTTCATAACACAAATATTGTGAAGATGTATTGTATTACAATTTCACATCTTATAATGAGTTATATTACGGCGTAGCTTCATACTACTTATAACATTAATGAATGCTAAGTTATTTTGCTCGATGAGACAATGAGTTCTGATGTTAAAACCTTATAGGGCCATTTTGACATTTTGACGCCCTTTAATCCCTGAGGCCTTGTTGACATTTTGCTTTTAATAAAATGCTAGATGTTTCTAAAAATACATTTACACTAAATAATTATACGTATAGTGTAGAAAATTTTATTTTCTTTTCTTGATATATTGGAAAATGACGGCATACAGCTGATGGGAAAAAGCGCTTTTAAAAAGAGGATCAAATGGGGGACGTGATAACTCATCGTAGAACACGCAGGTCACACTAGAACAAAGAAACAAAGGGATTAATTTTTTTAGTTCAAAAGCTAATGTAATACATAGCTGTTTTAAAAAATGAGTATTTTTGTGAAATGGCATCGACTGACAGCAAAATGTTTATTTTCAACCAAAACTTTCGTTATTTAAAGTTGAACTATAAAGCAAAAAATCTGGAATATCGATTAACGGGAATTCCTCCTTTTGGTTCATTCATACAATATATTGTATGATATGAAAATTCCTGTCATTACATAATTTTAAGTTACTTATTCATATTTTACATATACTCTTTAATTGTATTTATCTAAAATAATTGAAACTTTCAAAACAGCCAGACGTAAATTATATATTTCAAAGCATAATATTAAAAGGACTCATGAAGATCATTGCTAGTTATAATTTTCATTGCGAACTACAGAAGGTCGTTCACACTTTACGGAAATAATTTTGATAGATGTGTTTTATGTATAAATGCTGAATTTTTTGTGGCGATTTGCTTCTGTCTGATAGCCATTGTTCTTAACAATAGCTCTAGCTTGAATTTTCCATGAAAGTAAACTTTTTCTTAGTACTGCCATATCAATTTTACCCGATTCACCTTGGACCGTTTTCCAAAGTCCGTTTAGTGCTCTTTTCCTAAGGCTCTCTTTAATAAACCGAAATAACGAAAGTCTATTGGAGAAGCATCATGTGATTTTAAAGGTTTTTTTTTTTTTTAATGGGATGCACTTTAATCCAGTTTTTGATTATTTCTTTAATAAATAAGCGGCAGTTGATTTCGACGTGTGACTAGAGGCTTTGTCCATATGAAGTTCAAATTTATCAATGCCCTTTCCATATAAGGCTAGAATTTCTTCTTCAAAAATTGGTTTTAAAACATTCTGCCGATAGTAGAGTGATTTAATTTTGGCTTTACTTGAGACTTATTTTTTTTTTTTTTGTCCGTTGTAACAAAATCCTGCAACTATCATGAATCCCTTTGGGAACTTTTCTTTACACTGACAAAGCCATTTCGTGCGGTAATTCCCGTCAGTTGAGTTATAAAAAGTTGGTCTTTTTTTTTTATTACAGTGACGTAAATCGTGCCTACTCGAATGTTACCACAAATTTCCATTTTTCAGCAGCTAGGTGTGTCTCATATAATTTTCTACAATTGTTTTTAATTCAACAATATGCTTTGCCAAAAGCAGATGAACTTTAGGTATAAACATCTTTCTAAATTTAAAATCTGTATGAATGATTTTACTTACAGTACCAGAAGATATATAGTCAGGAGGGGTAATTATGACCAATTTTTACATTTTCAACATTGTTATTTTTTTTTCTTATTTCTATTTGGAAAAGTGGTATTTTTAGTACATAGGAAGTAACTTTGATCCTTTAAGATCACCTTTTAAAAGTTTTAATTCTCAGAGCTGTATTTTTTAAGTTAAAAGGATGGTTATAATTACTCCACCAAAAACTCACAATCACATAAATTTGGAGTAATTAAGACCACTAGTGGGGAAATTATGACCACTATATTTTCTCTTTATACTTGCCAATACACATTTTTTGGGGGTAATTGTGACCACGTTGAACTCGAAAGTAACAAATCCGTTTATCAAAAATTTTATACACTTAGTTTCAAATTGCTATTCGGAACTCAAAAAGGCTTCAGACTAGTAATAAAGAATATCTAAGATTAAATATACATTATGAGGTTAATATCTAAGCTTGAAACAAAATTTTACCATACACAGTTTTCTCCAATATGACGGCGGTCATAATTACCCTCTGGTCATAATTACCCCACCTGAAAATAACAAGTTCCGATGCAATGGATCTTTGAGTCGGTGGATTTTCTTTTAGGATCAGAGACTTCACTTTCTTGATATTTAACTGCGTTCGAGTAGTCTTATGATGCGGTCGTGTTTTCATTTTTAAATTCACTTAGACGTTTTATTTTTCTTTCAAATTCAATATATTATAAATACCTATTTTGAAGTAGAATAATAGCGATATTTACACTGCTTTATAAGTTTTTGATACGAATATTTCTCCTCGGAAAGCGCAGTTACGTAGCCTTCAAGCCATCTATAAATTTTAGGAGCTATTTATTTAAAAAAAAAAAAACTTTTATATTACATTCTAATCAAGTGATAACAGTAGCAGACGATTATTCTGAAGTTTCCAAAATTTTATCTCAAAATGGATACCAGAAAAATAAACTACAAAATCGTTTCCATAAAGTGCGAACAACCTTCTGTATAATATTTAATAAATAATGATTGTAAAGTTTTATATATTAATTTATTTTGAAATATTTAAAACTTCTTTATCAACGAACTCTTGAAATACTTTTATTCTGTTTTATGTTGTAATATTCTGATATTTTATAAGTCTTCTTCCTTCTTTTGATAAATAATTTTCCAGTCTTTGTCCTGAGACATACGGGGGTTAATTTAATTATTTCTTTGAAAAATCGGTTGCATTCGTGGTGTTCTTTCCATGCTTTTGAAACCTTTTTCCAAAAACATCATATCTTAGAAATATACCAAATATTGTTATAAAATTACACCTTCAATTAAGAAAACCCGCATAAAATTATCTAGTTAAGGCTTTTTTAGACACTAAAATAGTGTGTCATTGATAAAAGTTATGTTATTGTGGGACTCAGGGAATTTACAACTTGTTTGAATAAGATACAGTAAACTCCGACTATCCGGCCTATTGTGGAGAAAGGGTAGGGCTGATAACAAAAAAGCCGGATAGGCCGGAGTTCTAGTAATATATGCTCACTTCCTGCCCTCCCCCCATTATATTAAAAACGCATGTTACACATTTAAAAATAAATTTTATATCTACAATACATACAGTTTCAAAATAAGCAAAACATTAACGTAAAACGTACTCCTAATTCGTAAAAAAATGAGTAAATCTTATTTTACTGTTTATTAATAAATGATTGCACAAATACTAAAAGTTATTAAATATACAAAAGTTATGCATAAGATAAGAGTCAAAACTTATTTTTTAGTTTTTGAAAAAGTCCTTGATAGATGAATGCTTCTCCCTGTTAGCCCTCGTCCGCGACGCAATGTCCCTCCATTTACGCAAGCAGACATTATCAGCTGGCGTCGGTTCCTTTTGCTAACTCATAGTTTCTCCTCCATAGTCACTAAAACCTTTTTTCGTTTAACATCCATTTTGTTAATCTTCAATACATAAACACGAAGACTATATTAAATTAACCAGGATAAGCGGAAAATAACGGCCGCACTTGTTAACTTCCGTTGCACAACTGGCGAAACAGGTTATCAAACCTTAACCCCTCCCCCTCACTTCCTGTCTGTCTTTGCTATTGCATTCTGCAATCCCTTCTTGCTCCTTCCTTTCGTGAGTTAGAAATTTCCTACGGACGGGAACCTGCCTGTCTCGGCCGTTTGCAACATTCCTCATTTTTTTACTAGGCCGGATATTACGGAGGGCCTGATAGTCGGGAGTTTACTGTACTTCAGTTATACTCCTGGATCACCTAATGATACACATATCTTTATATGATGCCTTCGAAATGCTTCTGTAAACATTAATATTATTCAAACCTTCTTAATTTTTGTGTTCATATTGAAATAGACTACGGTACATAGTATTTAGTAATAAACATTTGAAAATACTTTCATTAATAAATTTATTTTTATAAACTGAAAACTGATTTTCCAAAAATATTTGAAATACTGTTTTTCTGTTTTCGATACAATATTTAAAGTTCCAGCTACTTCTGCTTGTCGTGATGAGTATTTTCTATTTAAGTTTCTTGATTTTGTATGTCAAGAAGATTTTCGCCTTGATTTTGAACCAGAATATATATGTCTTCCGAATGTGCATATATATGTCTGCCGAATAATAATAATAATCTGAGCTTACCTCATACCTTCTAGTCACTGTCATAAACATTAATAATATATAAAGCCGCTTTATTTACAGCGATGCTTGCCAAATACACCCATAGGATTAATCGTCGTACTCATTAATGTGTCATTGACGCTGACACATGATTAAGAGATTTGTGTTAGAAAATTGTTCTTCATAACTTGAGTGAAATATAATAGTTATTTAACGTTAGAACTAATTTAGAGAATCTGTAATATAATACTGCACTTTTATAGCATTATTTACATTTATGATTTTTATGTTATTAGATATTTTCATTAAAATTTTATAACTGCTTTAATGAAGCCTTATAATTTTAATCTGAAAATTTGACATAAAATAATAAACAAGTCTTTGTTTTCATATACTGATTTTTAACAAATATTTTGAGCAACAAAACAAGATAAATTTTGAAATTTTATAATGAAGAACATGAGCCCAAGATTACACATTTTACATTACAATTAGTCATCAATAGTTAATGAATGTCAAGTGTATGAAACAGCGTATACAAATTTTTAAAAAGTTCTTAAAACATTGTTGCTTAATTTCTAAAGGGAATTTTATAAAAGTAATCCGTTTATGTCTAGAGAACATTGTAGTGCTGCTCTGTAAAATTTATGATGTCATAAATGTAAACATTGTATAAAATAGAAACTTTTATGCTTTCTTAGGGATATATAAAAAATCTGTTAATACCGTAAAATGTCTTGAGGCCTTGTTTCAAAAGAAAACACTTAACATGTTATGTATTATAAATAAATAGGGGAATGACGTGATAAAAGGGGAACAATTAATATATTTCATAAAATAATTCGTAATTGCTGATTACGGTAGCATAGTACAATAAAGTTCAGTGGAAGTCAGTTTTCTGAAGAAAAAAAAAATCTTTCTGATATGCTTACTGACATGCAACGAAATATGATTTATGATATAAACCACTAGAGAAGTCTATAAAAATAAGAAAGAATATTAATTATAAAGAAAGAATTCTATGTAATATTATAATTTTATAGAAATCTTTTCATTTATGAGTTTTATTTTATTTGAGGTTTTCAATAAATTTTTAAAAATATAAGATGAAAGAGATTAATTTAAGTTTAAAATTTGGTACGAAACATGTCATAAATAATTGTTTTCGTATACAAATTTTAATTTATATTTTCAATCACAAAATGAGATAAGTTTTGAAACTTATAATGGATAAATAATACCCTATAGTAAGCATTTTGCAATATAATTTATCTTGAGTGATTAATGTATGGGTATTTCCATGATCACTTGTCGTGTAAGTCACATGCTACGATTTTTGACTACCAGTATTTTAGAACGGAAAAAATTAACATATTTTATGGGAGATATCTTATTAATTGAAAAAGGCGACACAAACTTTTCGAAAATAAAGGTGGCCAACAAGCATAACAGTTATCCGCAATGTGATTTACACTACAAAAACTCATAGGACTACCCGTATGCACATTAATACTGCAAATACATTTTAAGAGCGTTTTAATAAAAACATGGATGCGCTATGTACAAAATACTCTTTTTAGTAATCTTTTCAATCGCGAGTACACGCGTTGTGTCTTTAAGGCCTGCTGTTGTTATTATGAGAGAAAACAAATGTTTTGAACACATTAGAACCGATGCTCATGTTCTTGTTTTATTTATAATGAAATATATAACTTCAAAATGCTTCATAATTTGCATTCTCAAGATGAAGGGAATTTATTTCAGACATTATTAATTTAAATATCAACTGATGTGGGATCCCTTAATGGAGAAGATTAAGAAATTCTTAAGAATTATGAAAGGGGAATACATTCAAGTGACGAATCAAATAAATGTATGAATTTTTTTATTATTATTTTGCTATGATGAAAATATTAAAATGAGTAGAAACGTACCAATATTAAATGCGAGAACTTACACAAAATATTTTGATAAAAATACATTATTACCATCATATTCTGCGAAGAAAATGAGTGTCGCACTTGAAAGACACGCTTTTGTGTTTCAAAAACAGGCGCGTGTTCTCCAGGTTTAATCTCCATAGTACTTTATATGACATAAATCTGTAAAATTTCTGATAGCGTAAATGCAAACGTGCTCAAAAATGGAAAATTTTATGCTTTCTTAGGAATATATAAAAGGCTTTAAATGCTATGAAATTTGTCGAGGCATTATTTTAAGGAAAATACTTAATGCTACCATACATATTTTTAAAAAAATGAATTTTGAAATATTTTGTAATTTTTGATGACCAAAGATTTTCATCTTTGTAAAGTTATTGCGAAAACAATGGGTATAGCGCGGGGTGGTGTACCGTTTAATTTTGATTAAACGTGAGGACTGTGTTGTATCAGGTTTAATGTGAGGTTTCTTGTGCAACTTTTTTTGTTTCTAGGCGTATCTCTACTCTTATTTCATTAAATATAATAATATGTTAAAAAGATATTATAAAATACTAGAATAAAATAAATAGATCAAAGAGTACCAAGTCCCCTTTTACCGATGAAACGGCTTGTATGTTGTAGCTTGTTGAAGTATACACACCATACATTCGTACTTGTAACACATTCATTCATAAGTGCAAGTTGAGTGCAAGTTAAATGCAAGTTGAGATATTTTCATATCTTTCATAACGTAGTCCCAACATAACAACGTTATGTATTGGCGAAAGTTTTAAATATATTATATATTTTTTTCCGAAATAAATTCGGCTTTGTGACGAGTTTTACGGTGGAAAACAACTTTTCCTTACGACAATATGCAGATTTTTATTTATTTTTAATACTTTTGAATTATAATACACTTGATATATAAAAAGTATATATGGTATGTGTATATGATACATACATCATCAAAGTTCCTGAAACACAGGATCTCCAATTCATCACAAATCTGTCCTGATACTAAAATGACACAATCAGGCATTCTTGCGGAAGAGAAAGTTTTCCTAAAGGAGGAACTCCTGCGTACTGTCTAACTAGCAATCCCTTAGGATGATACTCCTGAGGAAGAGTATTTGGGAAGTCACGGATCGGGCGCTATCTCATGAATGATTTTAATTGTAAAATAAAATGATAATTTTTTTTTAAAGGTTAATTTGTTCTGACCGTGTTCGATTTTTTATTTAGTTAGGTTTATATTATCATTTTTTTTTTTTAAATCTCCAAAGCACACCCGATTTTCGTTTAACTTTTAATTATTGTTATAACTTTTATTTTATTTTTATTATTTATATGTACTTTAAATTTATGTAATGTATCTAAAACGTAATTAAATAATTTTAATTTTAAAATGTAACATAATATTTCATATAACAATTTAACCATTTAGATTATTTAAGTTTTTTATTAATATTTAAATATAATAATATTTAATTACACTGGGGAACAATTTTTAACGCAATTTTTATTGACTTCGATTTTTCAGAAGTTTTTAAGTCAAAAAAGCGTGCTGATTTCAAAATTGAAATTAGTTTTCTTCAGTCCTGTCAAGTTTTTTCTCTATAGCTTATATTAATTTGATCACACTGCACTGAATCGAGCGTGAGTCATAAGAAGGAAAAAACTTCAGAACTCTTAGCATCAAGACTGCATGAGAAAAATTTGCTTGAAAAGGGAGCTAAGATATCCTACTTTCGATCAAGAGAAAGTGAATTTCTTCAATACTTTCGAAGTGACGGTGGATTTGTTTATTGCCATAACGTGCATGGTTCGGAGGTGTTGGAAATTCCATATTATACCGCAACTGAATGGCGAAAGTTTATCGATCGCTTAAAGAGGAGCTTGAAGTGCGTGCTTCTTCGCAATGGAAATTTATTTGGAGCAGTACCAATAGGTCATTCAGTTTATTTGCGCGAAGAATATGAGGACATAAAGAGAGCCATTGATTTACTGCAATATTACATGCACGAATGGATCATCCGTGTTGATCTTAAAATGATCTGCTTCCTTCTTGGCCAGCAACGTGAATATACCAAGTGTTCCTATTTTTGTGTTTGTGGGACAGCAAAGCTTGTGAGAAGCATTGGTTCCAGTCGAATTGGCCTCAAAGATCTGACCTCAAACCTTTTGATCCAAACATTTTGAATCAGCCACTTACAGACAGAAAGAACATCATATTTCCACCTCTGCATATAAAACTGAGTCGAATGAAGCAGTTCGTGAAAGTTTTTTCAACTAAGGGGACAGTTTCAAGTATCTCATTTCGAAATTTCCAAATCTGTCTTTTGAAAAGATAAAGGTCCATAGATTTGGCAGCTCATTAGAGATGAAGATTTCATCGGAACAATGACAGAACTCCAAAATAATGCTTGGTTGGTATTCAAAAACCTTGCCGAAGACTTTTTTGGAAATACGTGAGTAGAAATTTACACCGAAATTGTCCAGAAACTTTTAGAGATCTTCAAACGCCTGGTTGTAACATGAGCATCTAACTTCATTTTCTGCATAGCCCAACTTGATGACATCCCGGGAAATCTTGGTGCAGTCAGTGATGCGCAGGATGATCGATTCCACCAAGATTTGAAGCTCATGAAAGAACGGTATCAAGGTAGATGGGATGAATATATGATGGCTGACTATTGTTGGAGCATCAAGCGAGATTGTCCTCAAATTGACTACTCCAGGAATAGCTGCAAGCAAAATTTTTGCCTTAATATGTACCTTTTAGTTTTGTAAAAGGATTCTACTACTTGCATGAACACAATTGTAGCTTATAGTAAGTAATACAGCCGTTGTATGAATAATATAATTGGTAATTTTTTCTTTATTTTCCTTTGTATCCACATTAAGTATAATTTTTGGGGTATCCTGTATCTTAAAAATTTGACGTGATAGAAAAAAAAAAAAACGGTGTCATTTTTGGATTTAAATGCCAATAATGAGACAAAAACAAGTGCCAGATCTAAGTCAACAAAATGTGTGTTCGCCAGTGTTATTATTAATTATTATTTCTGGTCTTTTAAAAATTATCTTATATATTTACATAATTTTATTACTTTTTTATACCCTAACCAATGATTTTATATTGATTTAATTTATTTATGTAATTAATTTCTTTATTAATAATTTATTTTGAAATAAAAATTTAATTGTAACTTATTTTTCACTGCTAATTTTAAAACGTTAATTGTAATAGTTATGGGATGTCATGGAAAATATGCGACAATAATTTTCCGAAAATGTAAACTGCATATACGATCAAAATGCAACTGCACAGAAAATGTTAATTTGGTTATATTGCAATTTATCCATGATCAATCTCTTTCAAGTGAATAAAATGTACTGAAATGTACATATATAAATAAAATATCCGGATTAATTCCGTAGGCAGCCATAATTTGCCAGCACAATGTTAACCTTGCTGCTACAGTGATCTCTGACTTTCAGAAAGTAGTGACAAAGATTGCGGTGAGAATCGCATCGATATTTTTTTTGGTTCGGTCTTAGTGAGCACATATGTTTTGTAGGATAAGATTAGGCTATGGAATAAGAAACTGAATAAAAAAGAACTACCCTAAAATTTTGAAGACCTTTAGTATGCTTCGATATGCTTACTGCAATTTTTCAGTAACTTAGACTCGGCAAAGGTGGGAGGATGTATTTGAGTAAGCGCTACATTTACTTGTATCGTATATTGTTTTCAGTTTCAAATAAAAAAATGAGTTTCACCAAAGCATGCTTTTATGATGTGAGACTATGGGAAATCTTTCAATTCAATTTTATTTTTTAAGGAATTTTTTTTTATCATTGGTACTAAAATATAAGATATAGAACATATAAATTCATTTAGTATTTAGAAATAAGTTATACTGAAGTTGGCTGCATGTTTTTAAATTAAACGTAACTCATATACTATTACGTGCTAAAAGGAATATCATAGTTATGTTACTTAAAAGTCATCAAAGTGTAATCAATCAAACTTGAAACATATTACCTGATATTATATTCCTAAACATCGACATTGTTTTCCCAAGAGCAATGCATTATATGTTTGTAGTGTGTTGGTATCACTAATCTAGTCGCTGAAAATCACTCGACCATTATTTACTCCTTCATTGTGGTTTAAAATAACCTTGGTTGCTATTACCATTTAAGGGAGCTACAATCTTTAAATCATATGCTCTAAGTTACATAAAAATATCCAATTAGAATCATCGCAATTTGAAATCAGTATGTATATTTTTACACGAACTTCAATTGATTTTTAACATTTTTCAGCATAGCTGAAAGCTGTTTATGACTTCTGCTTTTATTTCCGTGTGATAACTCTCGTTAATATACTCGGTTTGTCCTTGAGATTTTTATATGCTAATGAAGTTTACTATTGCACGATTTCTATCAAAAATGAAGCGCAGTGTTGCATTTATAGTTCGTTTACAGGGACAGTCAAAAATATTCTGTTACATTACGGTGGATGGGAAAAAATAATTTCATTTTAATGCTGTTACACCATTTCAAACATAATGAAATTTATGAGCATTTATGAAGTGCACTAAAAATGCATTCTGTAGAATATGGGGTGGTTAGCGTTTATTATTAATTTACAGGGCCACATTCACAATTCCGTTACAAAAAGGTCTACGGGCGAAAAATGTTTCTGGGTATTTTAATTATATTACACCATTTTTGCTATAATAAAATCAATACATTTTATTAAGGATTGCTACATGATATTTGGTGTAGAATATAGTGCGCATAGCGTTTATCGTTCATTTACAGGGACTCACAAAATATTTCGGATAAACTACTGTATTCGAAGTAGAAGTACTGTATTCGAATTCCATTAGCGATAATTGCTGGATGTACGTTTTCAGTTACGGTATTCGTTTTTAAGTTTAACTAAATTTTAGCATACTATATGGTATGTGTAATTGCTATATATAATATACAGGGCTACACAGAGGAATTCGAAAGCACTAATGAGTGTGATCGTGAACTGCTTAAAAGTATTTTTTAATTAAGTTATGCATTTTCAAGCTGAACTATATTTAATACACTAGAGATGTTTTCAGAATATAAATAAAACCATATACAGAGGCACAAAAAGAACTGGATACATAGCTGCTTATGGATGACAATTTCTGGAATTATGATATGAGAAGTTTTAAACGTATTTCAGTCAGAATTAAATTGTAGCTTAATATCTGTAGTTGATATACACGCTGTATGAAAGAATTCAAGCACATTTCAATCTATTAATAGGAATTTCTGAAGGCGAATTTCTAACCTATTATTCGTTTTCTTACTAAACTGAATTTTATCAAACTATTTAGAATGTATACAAATATCTAGATGAAATACAGAGCTGTATAAAAGAAATTGGAATGCCTTGCCGGCTATGGAAGATAATTGGTAAAGTCTTGTTTTCAAACGTGTTATGCGTTTTCTAAAATGTTTACTTAGGTATCTTATATACCTTACTAAACTCTTAAGGGGCTGGTCATTCAGCTACCGATTTCCTGTCACTAATGTAAAGTCTATGGGTATATGATGCATTCGTATATTTAAAATATCTCCTCGGGAAATTAATATTTGTAACTTCTATCTTTTGTGTACACTTCCTAAAAGATATCTCTTTTTTTCTTAGTTCTCAAAATATTTCTAAAGTATAGACTTAATTTTATATGAAGTGTTAAAATCTTACTCACAGTTCGCCCGCTTTTAATACATAAAATATTAAATTCAGCATAGATTTTAGAAATATTTTGAAAACTAAGAAAAAAAGAGACATCCTTTAAGAAGAGTACACAGAAAAAAGATGTTAAAAATATGAATTTCCTGAGAAGATATTTTAAATATACGAATGCATCAAAAGTCCATAGACTTAACATTACGGAGGAGAATTCCGAAGCTGAGTGACCAAGTCCCTTAATTCTTGCTCCCGTGATATGCACGGGCAGTGTTTTTTACTCAGATTGTTTGATTCCCACTAGTTTTATAAAACAGAGCCTTTATTCTGGTATCAATTTAATTGTCATTAAATAAAGTGAATATTTCTATTTCAAAAAAGTGGTGGCAACAAGCAATCTGAATTTATAAACTGTAATTTAATGCGACCGTTAAGGGCTTAAACAGCAAAGTTGAGATAATGAATTCTGGAAGTGTTTGATTGTGTTTAATAATCTATTCTTGGCGCATGATTTTTCTTTCTTCTTAAACTTCTAATTTGTTTATTTAAAAATGGTGTTATATACATTGTAGTACACTGTAAAAAATTGTTTGCAGAGTTATAATGTCTTTTAAGCAGTTATGTACACTGTTTAAATAGACATTATTTTTTTCTTAATCTACGAAAATATAATATAACAGCGAATGAAAATATATAATAACTTTTTCCAAGTTAATCATGATTCCGGAAAGCGTTCTTTATTTTCTAAAACCTCCTAAACCTCTACATTTTCGAGATTAAAACAAGTGGGTAAGTGTGATCACAGATTGCACAGATGGTTTCGTTTCATATTCCTTTCAAAACACTTTATCCTTTTGCAAAATCTATTGGTTCGACATTTCGCAACCAGGGAGCGCACTCTATTCTACACAAACCTCTATCCGAACGAAACTCCGTTTTACAACCTATCTGTAGATATATTAGTCGAGGGGATCGGGCCAATAGCACCCGAGATAGGTAGATGCCCCCTGGCGGTTAAAATTGGAGCTGAAAGATGCAAGGCTCTGTGCATAATATGAAAGAGTGGCCAAAGGGGTGTCGGCAAAAGTTAGAAAAATACCCACCGGGTGCAATGGGGGAGATTAGAAAAATTGCTTAAAATACACAAGTTCGAGCCTAGACGGGTAAATATAGGACTTTTTCAAAATTTTATGATTTGTCGTTAGATGTGAGGTGTTCAGTTATAAGTATGAAAATTTTCAAGTCTTCAAATTAATTAAAGACTCTGTTGGAAAAAAAAGCTTAAAATACACAAGTTCGAGCCCAGACGGGTAAATATAGGACTTTTCAAAATTTTATGATTTGTTGTTTGGTGTGAGGTGTTCAGCTATATGTATACGAAATTTCAAGTCTCCAACATATATAGTTTCTGAGAACGGAATCTGTGACAAGCAGGCAAACAGACAGACAGACAGAGGAGCGAGACTAGTAGGGTTTCGTCGG
The DNA here is from genome assembly GCA_963932465.1 of Maratus speciosus. Lineage (NCBI taxonomy): Eukaryota > Metazoa > Arthropoda > Arachnida > Araneae > Salticidae > Maratus > Maratus speciosus. Next base: position 22,217,412 of record OZ010787.1, read on the forward strand.
ATGAACGAAACCCTAAAAATTTTTATATAAACAAATTTTCTTTTCCTGCCACTGACTTTCGGAAAGGTTTCAGAGTACATTTTGTAGTGCAATTTTCTCAAAACAGAATTTCAGTTTTTAAGATTATATCAATTCTCAATTAAACATTTTCGGATGCGTAATTGAATTTATACATGCATGAGTAATATAATAATAATAATTTTAATATTAATGTTAATGATGCTAATTTATCATGTGTGTACATAAAACATGTTTACAGAATATAAAAACGCTAACATGAGAATCGATAGCATCCAAAAAACTTATATTCCGTATTGAAAAAACTGATTTATACACTATAATAATGACTTTTAAACGTTTCTGAAAATCAGTGGCAGCAAAATAAACTACTTTTTTTAAAGATGCTTCTTTAAGTCTCAGAAATAGATTGGTTTCTAAGGTATCTAAAGATAAAAAACGCATTTTGCAATCATGGGTGAATCACACATATGTATATACATCTAATATGTATGTCTAATAATGGGGACAGAATGAAGAAGGAGATATTAAGACTTATACGTGGCCTACAAACTGTACTCTAGTTGCTCTTGCATACGTAATTATGTTGCGATAACTAATTTTAAACCTGCACATAGAAACACCAGAAATTTGTGTGTATGGATATCTTCTGTAAATTTATATCATTTAATTTTTTATGTGTTTCTTTCTTGATTATTAACATTAATTAAAATAATAGATTCATAGCTTGAAAGAGCAATATCTTTTCTATTCTGTTAAATTTTTAACCCCTTAACTGCCACGGGCGTATATATATACGCCTTTATATCAATTAAATTTTTATGTGTTTCTTTTTTGATGCACTGCAAATAGAAGCGTCTTAAATTTAGACACATATGTGACTGAAAAAGAATTTTAGACACTTAAGTGTCTTAATCTGAAAATTAAGACACTATAGATGTCTTAATTTAAGATACATAAGCGTCTTACTATGACCATGGTGTAAACGAACTGAGAATAATGTCTAAAATATCCGCAAACGTCTTATTTTAAGACACTTCATTGCTTTAAACGTGTCTTAATTTAAGACGTTTTGATTCTTCCGACGCAATAACCACCAGGGGGCACTAGCACTCCCAGTTGCGCATGCGTTTTAGATGTCTTCGTTCGAAGTGGTATACGTTGTAATTCAAACAAAGTTTGTTGTTATGTACGCGTGTATTTTAATTCGTTTTTTGCGAAATGTGAAGTACTGTGATTTTAATTCGTATTAACTTGGAGTATTTATTTATTGAATACATACATCTGACGTGTGTGCTCGACATCAAATGTCTCTTAGAAGCTGTCGTCGATACAAGGGCGGGATAGACACAGAACAGAAGTAGACGACGGTTGAAGATTACACCCGGAAATTCTACAAAGCGTGTGCAATGGGCTTAGTGTTAACTCGTATCAATTTATATCAATAATATTGTGTTATTCATCTTCGTCCTGTCGAAGCTGGCAAAAAAAAGAAACTTTTGTCTGGCGGGTCCTGTTTTTAGGATGAAACATCTCATTCTTTAAATATGGCTAGTCGGATGTATTATGGGATTACCTTTTAAACTGGTGAAAGTCTTTCTCCCTCACTGTGGTTGTGGTAGTTTTTAAAATTTCAAATCGAGGAATATTTCTTACCTCTTGCAGAAACTCAAGTAAGTTTCTTTATAGTAGTAAAATTAGTGTATTTTATGATTTTATTTATTGTACTAAACAAAATCCTGCATGAAATTTAATTAGTTTTGAATCTGTTCGCAAAAAACCCCACTAATTCTAGAAGTATACATTTTTAAACTTATGACGTTCTTTTTTATTACGAATTATATATTCAATGTCAGTTCTTAGTTTCAATGGATAATTTTTATCTCGCAGTAAATGACGGCCACAAGGAAGTAAAGAAAAAAAAAAACTTTGAAAGATGACCTAATGCTTTCTTACTTCCTGGCATAAAACCGCAGATTAAAAAAAGATAAATAAAGTAAATGAGACTGGTCTATTATATGAAGCTGCCTGTAAAAATATACATATGTATTTCATTTGCAATCAACTCTAATACTGATTTTTTTATTATTTTTAATAAAAAAGTAATTTGAAATTTATAATGGGAAAAAGTAAAAACCTCTAACTAGATTTCGTATTTAAAATTGTGGTAACTTTATTTATATGCACTTATACGAAAAATACAAAAATGACAGATGTTACTGTATATATTTAAGACGAAAGAAGTTTGGAAATCATAAGTTATTTTTTCCTCATGTTTTTAATATAGAATATGTACTTATTTGTTTTTATTGATAGTTGAATAGCTTTTGTGAGTACCCTCTGATCTACATAAAAACTTGCCCATGTGGAAATATAAATTTTTTAAAAACATAATTTTTAAATAAGTATTTTCATTTTTTTTTTGTTTTTGGTGGGGGGGGGGGGGGGATTTTGCATGAATTTTTGTAAAGCTGATATCTTAAATCTTGCACTGATTATAATGAAAGTTTTGAACTTTTAGAGTAGGACAAGTTTAAAAACGCAAATATATTTAACAAAATACCAAAGTCATTTTTTCCCCAATGTTATTAAAGTAGAATATTTATTTATTTATTTTCATTATTCATAGTTAAATGGCTGTTGTGATTATCAAGTGATGTATATGTAAAATTGCCTATGTGGCAATATATTTTTTTTATATTTTCATTTTTTTTTTGGGGGGGGGGGGGTGGGATTTTTGCAATTTTCGTACATCTGATATTTTAAATCTTTTTCCACATTCAACCGAGTATAATAAATATTTTGAACTTTTAGAGTAGGAGAAGATTATAAAATATATATATATATATTTATCTATGTACCTTAAAAGCCCTTAATAGCGAACACTTCGGGACCGCGGAATTTGTCCGATAATTGGAGATGTCTACTTTTTTGAGGTAAAAATATACAAATATGTATGTCTGCTGATTAAAAAAGTATTCGTTAAATAGAGGTGTTCGCTATTCGAGAATGTCCATTAACCTCCACAACGGATACTCCCGAATACCGGACATCTCAATTTAGACAACTATAATGCAGGGTTGCGTTTTTTGCAAAAGTACTTCTTGATTAAAGGAAGGGCAAACTGGGAAGTGCCCCGTCCCCCTACGACTGTAGTGCCCCCAAATTTGATGTGCAATATTTGTAAAGCTTATATTTTAAATCTGTTTCGAAATTGTACTGATTATAATCAATATTTTGAACTTTTAAAGTAAAATAAGGTTAAAAACAAAATAAATTTAAGAAAAATCTAATATTTAGATAAATATTTTTTGTTTTTTAATCTTGTTCTACTCCTGAAGTTCAAGATATTGATTATAATCAGTACAATGTCGTAAAAGATTTAAATTATCAACGTAACGAAAATTGTATACCAAAACTGAGAGCACTAAAAAAATCAGGCTGTATTGGGGGGGGGGGGAGGGGCAGGACCACAGCCAAATATTTTTACAGGATTCAACGTGGTCAAACATGGCTACGTATGATGCTTACAAAAAAAATGGATGCGATTCAGACGTTTGAAGTGTCTGAAATTCAGACGCAAAAAGTGTCTGAAAAAATTCAGACATTTTAAAATGTCTGAAAATTGAACACTCCATTTCAGACACTTAAGTGTCTGAATTTCAGACATTTTAATTTAGAGTGTGATTAACATTAATTGAAATAATAGAGTTCATAGCTTGACAGAGCAATTTCTTTTCTTTTCTGTTAAATTTTTAACTCGTTAACTACCACGACGCATATATATACGCCTTTAGAGAATACCTGCATATATTATAGAATTGTGGAACTTGGATGACAGCAAGATACTTTTCACCTGCAAATTCGTGTTTTGCATGCTTATAACATGTGCCTTTTACTACTGTTATTTCAGAAAACTAATCGCCGCCTTATTTAATAGTACAGTTGTGTTATTGAATAAACAATAACATTTAAAAAATCAAAAAATCCGACTGCGAAAAAAGCGAACTAATTAATTTCTCATCAGTGTGAAACTATTTTTTTTTTCAATTCCTACTTAGCTTACACTCTCGCTATATCTTCTTCAAATTTTCGATCGTTAATAAAATACTTATTATTCATCCAATCAAGCTCAAATAATTTTTTTAAACTTGTAGTGGATGACACTTGATGTTAATTCAGAGTTTTTTCCAATATTAATCCATTAATTAAATTAAATTAATTCATTTTCAATAATCGAAAGAGATCTTGATCAAGGTATTTTAAGACCGAGAGAGCCCTCTTCTTGATCAAGGCATTTTAAGAGCCACTCAAGAGGAAAGAAGAATCGGAGAAAAAAATTCTCGTATTGACCTAAGTAGGAAATGACTTAAAATATTTTTTTATATTATTTGTTTATATTACTTACCTATTTTTTTTTATTTACTTTTATTGATGACTTTTAAGTTGTGTTTAATTCGTAGTTCCTATCTATAAACACTGTTTTGATGAGGTCTATAGATGTCTATGATGGTTAGAGTTGCAGTAAAGCTAGAGATCCTACCTACACAACTTCCAGGCTGTATAATATTTTAACGGAGCTTCTGACTGTAAAATAGTCAATGAAACATCGTCTTCATTTTGAAAGACCTATCCAATGATATGCCACTCAATAGGCTGCGTAATTTTTTTTCGTCGCTACCTCCATTTTAATTTATAAAAACAAAACCTATCCTATAAACATCGGGCCGTTAAGACGAATCGATAGAGACCTCATTCATTAAAATCCATCCAGCCGTTGGGATGTTTCGAGGGTATCGAAGAAAACCACATACACAGATACGCGTGAAACATATAACCCTTCTTTTCAGTCGGGTAATAAGGCACTGGAGATCGCGTCCGATTTCGCTGGGAATTAAGGTTTTAATATATAAAACTATCAACTGAAAAGCTATTCCATGATATTAAATTATATCTGTTACATAATCTTGATAGTCTTTTAAGAATTCTTTGCTTTGAAAGTTAATTTTTCGATTTGAAAATAAATTCAACCCGTATTAAAAATAATACATACTACTATCTCTCTATTTTTTTGTTTTAATGAAACTTAATTTCGTTAACGAAATTCAAAAGTTTTATTTACACACAGTTATAGTTACTTACTTTCTTTCTTGTAAAGGGTACTTCCAAATTCATTAGTTCTAAGAATCTGTATTTGGTCGCATTCATGGAATACCGCATTTTTTTCTGTCTATTTAGAAAATCTACTTTTAGTCGCACTCTTTTAATTTTCACTCAATGCTACTTATCAGAACATTTTTTACAAATGTTTCTTTAAAAATATAGTGAATAGCTTTCGACGCTCTAGTGCAAAATTTCAGAAATAAAGAGATAGTAAAATAGAAATTAATGCATTTTATATTCAGAACATGTTTTCAAAATCGGAGGAATAACGAAGTATTGTGAATATACAAATTGCTATTGAAGAGAAATTTTAACTACTATAACAGTTTATTTCATAACTCAAACAAAATTTAGATTGCGAAATAAAAATACAACTTCACACGAGTTTTTCCAGTTTTTTGTGAAATCAGATTTACATTTTTATTACATAATTTAAAGATAATGAAAATATTATGTTTGAATAATAATATTAAAATATACCTTTTTAAAAACGTACAATTTATTGAATAAATTATAGCACGTAAAGATAATATTTTTTTTTAAATCAAATTATAACTGATGTGATATCATTCAGGGTCCAAAAATGTTTAATAAATTATGATGTATTATTGTCTCTTTAATATTAACGTGAAAGAAAAATCATGCATCAAGCATAGATTATGAAACACTTTCCAACACATTCAGAATAGTGTAACAAAACGTCATCGTTGGATAAGTTTATAGATGATATCTAAGCAAAATATCTGGAAAACACATAACACATTTCAAAACACAATTTCCGAACTTACACTATTACATTTCCGAACTTATATTCGGAAATATAATTCAATTCTTTTGTAAATCTCCGTATATGATCGACAGGCTTGTATGTATATTGCATAGTGTGCTAAAATCAAGTTCAGTTTCGAAACGCATATACAGACCAAGCAAAATGCAAAAAAATATTTGAAAATGCATACCACAAATGAAAAATTAATTGTAGCAATTATCGCTCATAGACAGTACTGTAACCGCATTATTTTGTATACGAACGGTAAGTGCTACGCACACTATATTGTACACGTACGTAGAATATAGTGTAAAACGTAATAAACTGTAATACCCAGCATCTTATAGTGTACAGTCGTGGAAAAAAAAAGCAAACACCCCCTACTAACTCCTCAACAAATTATCGTAGATGAAAGTTACTGGTACCGAACGATTGGTAATAAAGTCTACTTTTAAATGATGTATATAAGATTTGCTTATGGGATCTACATATTAAAAAACATTTATCATCTACATATTAAAACAAATCGAAACTTCATTTTTTTTCAATGGCAATACCCAATTTTAACAAGATATTTCAAATCTTTGGTTCAAACTATGCCTAGATATCAAATTTCAAGTCATTGGAATAATAAGTTTTTGAATTATAAACATTCAAAATTTTGTGCTTTTAATGTTAAATTACATTTTCATATTTTTATTTGTATCTCCTGAAATTATGCTCCTAATGTGCTAATTTTTTGTGTAGCAATAATACTAATATACTCAAAGATAAATACGTTGAATTTCCAATTTTTATAATTTTATCATATGAATTATGTATTATGAAATTAATATTTGAAAAAATTATGAATTGTAACCTACAATTCTTTTGATGGATTTAGATTTATCAAGTCCTGCTTTATGGAAATCCAAAATTTCACGTTTTTCTTCCAAGTAGTTTTCAAAATATAATTAAAACGGCAAAATGATGGTTTAAGGGGCCGTCTATGATAGAAGTGATTAGATATTTTGAAATTTCTTACGCTGTCCTGTAATCTAGCAGACTTCATTGACTGCTTGACTGACGCTTAAGGTGCCTTGATCAAGAAAATGGGCTCTCTGGGTTAACAATCAAGTACCGAACTTCAATTTGGATACAGCCCTTAAAATACGCTCGTTTTAAAGTAATTAATTTCTCGGAAATTTATTGTACGAATTGCATAAAAATTTGTTTTTAGGTTAATTAAATGGTGTAGAATTCATTTATGCTGTCAGAATTGTGTACTGCTATTGAAAAAAATAAAAGTTATGGTTCGTTTTAATATGTAGATGGCCCCCTAAGCAAATTTTATATACATCATTTAAAAGTATACTTTATTCCCAATCGTTCGGTACCAATAACTTTCTTCTACGGCAATTTGTTGAGGAGTTAGTAGGTGGTGTTTACTTTTTTTTTCCCCACGAATGTACTTCAGTGCTATATATACATTTCAATATGTAACACCATTAAAGAAATCATAAACAACTTTTCCCCATAAAGCATTATGTAACGGAATTGTTTTAAGTGTCCTTGTAAATTAACAATAAATGATACATGAGCATAGCTGCCAACCTTTACGCTTTTTTGCTACCACTAAAATTTAATAGAGATTGTCACCTTGTTTAATCGTGAGATTTCGACGATTAAATTAGACAATCTTTACTGTAAAATTTTACTGGTAGGAAGAAAGCGTAAAAGTTGGCAGCTATGCATGAATCATTTTCAACACTCACCATGCTATAGTAAACCTCACTAGCATATATGCATTGCACGGTCATTCATATTTACGTGAGTGACATATATTGCCAGACAGGCCGACATCCCAAATATTTTTCAACTACGTTGGAATGAGATTAAATCTCCCACACTGACTTATGGAAGTTTCGAGATAAAAATTGTTTGTCTATTACATTAAATTTATTGCTCTTCAAGCTTAAAATTTATACTGCAATTATTGGATAACACGTTAAAAAATGACGAATGTTACTGAATTATATATATATATATATTAAAGTAATTGCTACCATATTGGCTGTTTTAGTTTTATAATCCCGTTACTAAATATGAATAACGAATTAATCTATCTTAGGAATACTTATATCAAGATTAATTTTGTTTACATGAGCCTGCACTGTCTTAAAGTGTATTACCCCTGAAAATAATATTACAATATGAGCACGCACACATTTTTTGACGTTTAAATAGATACTAGATTGAGTGTTAAAATATATGTAAACTTTGGAAGGTATAACAATAACGTTATAACAATTTGAGACAGCACAACGCCATCTCTCAGTGATTTTTCTACTCAAACAAGGTATTCTTGTAAACAAAATCTCCGTTTTGAAACATTTATCTTTTGCATGGATAAAATCTATAGCTGTCACCGTTTACTTGTTATTGAATTTAAAAAAACGTTTAGTTCTTTTCAGGGCACCATGTTCTTTCTTTAAGAAACAATTACATATATTTTTAGCACGTAGCGAAATCAAAGAAGCGTGTGACAAACCCATTAACAGCACATATTTTTAATGCACATTTATATTAATGATTTCATGTCACATTAGTTATGTATGAATATAAATGTCGAACAAATTTTGATTGAAACACTTTACAAACACTGATTATTTCTAATTATCGTTGTTATTATCTTTATTTTTTAAACTTTAAAGATGAGAAAATACAATTTTTATTTTCAAAATAAAATTCAAGAAATCTGTACAGTACTACACGTACTTAAAGTTAAGTATTTTACTGTTAGAAACGGCGTTTCCTTCCTTCCTTTTTATTTATTTTGTACATATTTTTATACTTCATTACTACAATTAGCACGAGTGGTCAGCACTGCCTCAAATTTCCAGACGAGGCCAGACTGTATCAAAATTTTGGCCGGTTTAATGCAAAATCTAACTATTTTACCGAATCCAGCCTATCCCGACACGAGACAGATTACAAAACACAAAACGTTTCTGAATTAACATTATTCTACTTTTAAAATAATTCAAAAAGTACACTTACTTATGCATAGATATTATTTTGAGATTATATTTCTCTCATTCATGTATTACGGAATAACAATAATATAAATTTATAATTAGACAACTGCGCACATAAACACTGTCTAAAAAAATTAACTTAGACGGTTACATTCAAATGATAATTGTGTATAAAAATAAAGGTGTGTTTTTAATGAAAGAAAAATATGGCATAAAGGAAATCAAAAATTAAAGGTTCTACAATAATAGTTATTTTTTAAAAAGCATTTATCTGTAATGTATTAAACCTTTAGTGCGCAGCTTTGCATATATGCAAAGAACGGTGTTTTGAATTTAAAAGATTTTTTTTTATTCGTATATACCTATTTCACACCAGAAAATTAAAATAGCAATATCTGCTTTAATTAATAACAGACATTCCGTATTTAAATAAAGCGAAATTAACCATTGAAACTTCCTGGTGAAAAGTCAGATTCTCTGAACTATGTAATTTCTAGAACGTATTCTATCATGGGAATTAAAGGGTTAAAGTTTAAGCTTTATAAAATAAATAATTATATAAAATAAGGCATTTGGAGACAGACTTATTAAAATATTTACTAATTTGCAATATTTTATCGTAAAACAGCCACACGACAGTAGTTTTTACTTGTTTGCAGATGTTCAACAGAAGAAAAGACTGACGTAAACAAATTTTATATTTGTATAATCTTCATTCGAGTAATTTGTTATCCCGTTATTTAAAACGTGTAGTTCTTCTAAACAATAAGGGGAAATTTTTTTTGCCTTTATACTAGCTGTTAAAAAAAATAAAGTGTTATGCATGCGTTTTCATGAAAGTTAATTTTGTGAAGCGCATGTACAGAGAATTCCAAACAGTATGCCGAATATTAAAATTCAATAATTCACTAATTATGATCAGGTGTGAACGTTTGCCATGAAAGGAGTGGTACTAAATATTTTTTACACCATAGTTTAAAATAAGAAATCTTCGCGGTAGATTTCTACTATATTTGCCGTTGAATTCTACCAGGAAGATTATTTTTTGAAAAGAGTGGTGTTAAAAAATCTTCAGATCTTTTCTGACCCGAGAAACCTTCAGCACTAACTACAGTAAATATAAATGTGAAATGAGTGACATGTTTATAAGGACGTTCAGAAATTTCTTTTAATTTTTCCAGGAAAAAATTTAGTAATTTTTCAAAATAGTTCAAATTGCAGTAAATAGAGAATTTTGCACTATTTCAAATGCTAAGGAGGCTATAAACTATTTTAAAACTTCGAAATGATTTTCTTTAAATGTTTCATGTCTAAAAATAATGGAGAGTAACATCTGCGTTTGGAATAGACCAGTGGCATCTATTAATGAAATTTTTCACTTATTTTAAAATCACTGTACATAAAATCAACACAAAAACCCCTTAACGGGTTAAACGTTTGTGACGCAGCACTTTATCTTATTGCTATAAGAATTTTAAATATAGAACTTAAAATAATTATATAAAATTTTAAGTGACGCTATACTATTAATTATTGTATATGTATACATACATTTATATTATTTCATCATTTTGTTTTTGTTTTATTTATAATTGCATGTGTAAGAATTATGTTGAATTTCAATGGTTGTATAAAAATTTATTCATTGATGCTTTATCATTCACATCTTTCATAAATTCAAAATATGAGTTTTAAAAGATATGATATCAAAATTTAAGCATAATCGAAATTAGGAATTTCTGACATCGCTTTTGCTTTAAAAATGGGTATTTATATCTCAAAATATACTGCACGTAGAAATCTAAAAATTTCAGAATAGGATTAGACTGCAGATATAAGGCTGCTTTAAAAAAATCAGAGTAATAAGAACTATATTTGCTGAGTTATTGAACGGCGGATTTTCGTGTTTTCTTTGAAGTCGAGTTAGGTGTATATATGAGTTCCGCCATCTACGAATTCTACGATACGATACGATACGATTTTAGGCTTAAGGCTGCGTCACTGGAATACTATCGTCTTCCATGATTAATGAATCATCTTACATTACTCTTTATTCTAGAAAAAAATGTGGTAAATGCGGGGAAAATTTGCACGTTGGAGTAGTAAAAGAGCACGAAGGAGAAGAAAAAAAGCATCATGAGACATAAAAATGGTATTGAAGAAAAAAATAGTATAAACAAGTCTCAAAAATAAGTTTGGTAAATTATTCGGAAAATCAAATTAATCGGAACAATATTGTAAAAACCTACTTAACTACACCACCTCAAAAAATGTCCCTCTGTAAAATCTAGTTACTCGACATTGCAGGACTCTAAAGTATTTTTATTCAATTCAAGGTTAATTATAAATTAAAACTATGCTTCTTACAAAAGCGCATATGAAAATATAAAGAAACATGGCCCGTGGAAAAAATCGGCTGACACGATGGGATTCGTTTCACAAAATTTACGATTTTTTCCTACTATCATTTTACAAAATGCCCGTTTTTTCCTCTTTTTCTTTCTCGAAATTCGCATTTTTTTTTTTTTTTTTTTTTTTTTTTAGAACGATTCAAGAAATGGATTTTTCTCTGCGACCAATTGACAAAATTCACAATATTTTCTGCGACCAACTTACAAAATTTGCTTGTTGTTTCTGCAATTTTTGATGAAATTTGCGACATTTTTCTTGATCACTTATCAAAATTCGTGACTTTGTTTGCAATCGATTGACAAAATTTGCGATTTTTTTGCTCTAGCATTTGACGGAATTCGCGATTTATTACGCAACGAGATTATTGAAATGTGCGAATATTTTCAAGGACCACTTGAAGAATATCGGTATTTCTTTCTGAGATCTTTGACGAAATTCACAATATTTTTCCACTATTGTTTGAAGAAATACGGGAATAAATTTTGCGAAAGTCCGCAAAAGAAAACAAATCACGGCCATCCTCGGAAAAAAAAAAATAACGAAGAATCTTCACATACCTGCACGAAAGAATTAAAGGCGGAAATGCCGCACAGCATTTTTATTATGTGGGATTTCCCTATTTTGTGTGCGATTTGCCCAACCCCGCACACCTTTGCAAAACGTGCTTTCTTATGAAAACGTTGCCACCTCCCCATAAAATATCCCTCTTGAAATGGCGCCCCTGCATCTCAGTATGTGAATTCGTGATGTAAATACTCACAGAAATACCATTTAATATCCATTATGAGGGTTTTATGTTAAAAAAAAAAAAAAAAAAAAATGAGGATTTTTTATAATTTTCAGAACTGAATGCCTAAAATTTTAGGAAATTTCGGAACAGGATCAATGCTCGCTCTTAGAAAATCAACGTGGCGCTCTCAGAAAACCGCCAATGATTTTTAAAAATCGCATACCGTCCTGCCGCTCTAAATATGATCATTTTAATATCTACCTTACATTCATATCAGTTATTTCGATTACATATTTGTTGTGTTTTAAATTTTGAGCATCTTTATTTGAAGGTATGTTCAATACATATGAAGTAAAAATAAAATATGTTGAAATGTCAACTAAACAAAACGACATTATTTTAAAGGGTTATAATTCAATTCCTGCGGCTTACAAAGCTGAAATCGATTTTTTTTAAGGAAAAACCGATAAGAGTACTTTAATTCCGCTTTTGGAGTAATAAACTTAATTAAACATCACGTACATTTTCCTTTATAGATTCCTTACAAGAATTTTATTCAAATATTCATATTTTATTAATTAACAATTATATCTAGATTTTATGCATCTTTAAATATTTTATAAACAGAATCTAAAAGTTAATTTCAATTAATTATCATATAAGTTTCCTTTAGTTTAACTTCATTCATGTCAAAATTTGTAAATGAGTTTCTATTCACTTTAAATTTTCATATATATCAAAGAAAAGACGCTTCTCAAATGCTAACTATTAAAATTCAGTAAATTTCAAAAGTTGTTGACAAAACTAATATACCAATGCCCGCTGTACCGCAGAGAGCAGTCTAAACGTAGTATAATTCAACTGTAATCTTTAGCACTTATATGGTTGGCGTATAACTCTCATAGGTTTTAGTGGGATTTCCCTTAAATAAATATTTATTACATTCTCTAATTACTTTGCGCTTGAGGCAGAAACGATTGCGTACGCGTAAGCACTAGGGATGCATACACACCAAAGTGCGTAACTTTTATAACTTCTTTAATTGAAAAAAGACTTGAAAAACAAAGCCATATACAACCTATAAAGATTAATTAATTCAGAAATAAAAAAGAATTTATTTGGAATTTAAATATATAAATTTTTTTAATTTAGGAAAACTGTCTTAAATTTTATGAATATTTAAAACATATGGTTAAATTCATGCAAGACACTTTATACAATTTTTTTATGTTTCATTTTATTGGAATATCATTTAGGCATCTTTCTTTAACACTGGAATGGGAATTTAATGCGCTTTAAATGGAATTTCCTTTTCAACAATTTTAAAAGTGAATTTTTGTTTGTGCCTACCGTGAGTTTGTCTGACCTTGCTGTAACTCACGTAAATATACCAAATATATCAAATAAATTGGATTTCCATGCCATTGAAATATGTTATTGAGGTTTACTATGAATAGTCTGCATTTAAAATGAAGTTGACGGCGTTCACAGGGATAGTAAGGGAAAAAAAATCGTTACATTACGGTATATGGGGGGGAAATCGTTTCTGGTATATATTAGAGATGTTACGCTATTTCAAACATATTAGAATTTATTTATATCAGTAGGGTTTCGATGTTAAGTACTAATTTCACCAACAAAAACTAAATCAAGACTAGAGATAAACCCAATTTAACAATTTTACTTGGCTTCTTTTTACGAGATTTTAATTCCAATTTTCTGTAAGAGCTGGTTTTGTCAGAATCGTGTAAATACAATCATTTTTAATTCCAACCCCTATGTTTGTTTAATTTGTTTTTGCTCTACTATCAAAAAGTTTTAATATAAAAGTTGAATAAGACGATTTAAGGGAAATTTAAGCGGTTTGGATATGTTGTGAATTGACGAAGTTGTGAATTTTTTCCTTGGGCCCCTTCCGCCATTTTTTTCGTTTTCATTTTATTTTATTTTATTTTATTTATTTATTTATTTTATTTTATTTTATTTTTTTTTTGCTGTAAGATTTGGTCCTTTCAAAAAATTGTCAATATAAAAGCTGTAGATTGTATTCAGAAGAAATATAACAAGTTTAAGTGAATTTGATAGCTTGAGAATTGACGAAGTTATGAATTTTGTTCTCCCTAAAAACCTATTTTTTTCGCCCCTTAAGCACATTTTTAATTTTATCAAAAATCTGTGATATATCAATTTTTGGCCCTTTTCCTAGAAGTAATAATAACATTAAACTGATTTTATATGCATTATAATTAAGAAGTTATGGATTCTTTTAGGTTTTTTTTCAAAACTGCTGCACATATTACAATGAGTGATACACGAATTTAAAGAGAAATATATAAGTTTTTTTCAGTTACAAATGTTCGATGTGTGACCCTCTTGCTACATGGCATACGTCTAATCTGTAATCCAGTTCGTCCCAAACATTTTGTAGCATCACTCTGTCAATGGTTCTGAATTCTGCACAAATGCGTTCTTTAAGTTTCGACAGTGACAAAGACATTGTTTATGTACCACCAATGACGAAAACAAGGTGTTCAGTACTTAACGAACGCATTTGTGAAGCTTTCAGAACCATTGACAGAGTGATGCTACAAAATGTTTGGAACGAACTTGATTACAGATTGTACGTATGCCGTGTAGCAAAAGAGTCACACATCGAACATTTGTAACTGTAAAAAACTTTTTTTCTCTTTACATTTCTCTTTAAATTAGACCTGTATATATAGAGAGAGATGGATTGATAAAGTTTTGAACTAAGGGTGGTTTTGTGTTCTAAGCGTCAAGATCGGCGTAGATTTGCAAAAAAATTTCAGAAATTCTAACATAGGGAAGAAAATACCGGGTAGTATTTCTTACGAAATCTACTTAAAAAATGTGGTGTGCATAACATTCTTCGTTCATTTACAGTTACACACAAAAGAATTCTTCTACAGTATTGTTTGAACAATATTTTCTGGAAGTGCGTTTTAAATTTCGGTACACGTTTTTAAATTTAACAGCTTTTTTGCATATTACTTGGTGTGTATAAATTCATTAGATTATATGCAGGGTTGCACAAAAATCTGGAGTACATTTCCGTTTGTTTTTGGAAATTGCTAAAGAAGAGTTTTCAACTGTGCTATTCGTTTCCTAACTGAACTAAACATTAGCATACGTTGTAGTATACAGACAAATCTATGGATAATATACAGGGCGGCACAAAATAATTCAGATATTTCCCGCCTATAGACGGTAATATCAAAAATTGGGTTTTCAAATTTATTATGCGTTTTCTAAATTCTTTACGTAGACATCACCTTTACCCTTATTAAACGGGGGAATTTTTCTTTCAGTATGCATATATTTGAAAGTGTTTCATAAACTATGCATGACGTATGAATTTTTGTTTTTTCTATTTTTTCTACTCTAGGCTTTTCTTAAGTTATCTCAGTATATTGTTAAATATATTTATATCGCTGTATTAACAGAAAAACGTGTTTAATTTCTCATTTTAAATTCTTTGAATCGTTATTTAAAAAATATAGCTTGAAATAAAAGAAAAATATAAAAAAAAAAACCTTTTAAAAACAACCTTTTGAAACAATTAACATATTAAAACAATATTTAAGATTTCATAAAATTAGAGGTTCATAAATCTCACAAAAAATTCCAAATTTAGATGTTCATGAAATTTTCCATTTAAAAATTTCTTACAAAAATAAATATCTTTTAAATAATCCATTCTGTTATTTTTCTATTTAACAAATGATAACTTTTAAATAATATTTATTGAAAACATATCAATTTTACTGATACTTTCTTTCTAGACCTTAAGAGATAAAAATAAAATAAAGTTCAAATAATGAAACTCATTTTCTGAACATAAATTACACAAACTATTAGAATAGCTCTAAAATAAATACGTCGTTGTTTTATCTCAGGAGATTGCTTAAGAAAAGTTTAGCAATTCCAGTCGGAAAAGACTGACAAAACAATAAAGAAAATTAAAAGTCTATTTGAAAACACAGAGATCGGTAAAAGTAAAGAGGAAAAAATTTAATGAATCAGACAAAGAGATTAGAAATTTTAACAAAGAAAATTTACAGTTACGCATCAGTAGATTAAAACAAAGCTCTTTAATACCGGAAAAAGCTACTGCTCGGAGATAACTTTAGAGGGAAAGTAATTTTATGAAAAATAAAATGCATATTCGGTTTTTATTTTAGTTTTATGCTGTCTGTTTTGGATAAGATTTCTATAAAATCAGTTTATATCGGTAATAAAAGTGTACATATAATATATAATATGTTTATAACTCACATCTGAAAATGAAACTCTCAGAAACCTGCTCTCTGTGAACAGCCAATCAGTATTCGATGAAAAGTCAATAGAAAGAATTAGTGTTCTAAATTATTATTATTATTTAAGGGTGGTTTACAATCACTAGTAAAGAAAAAAAAATGAGAATTGTTTCTTGAACTTATGAACTATAAAATACGAATTCGGTTTTTTATTTGCGTTTTATGCAGTCTGTTTTGGATAAGATTTCTATGAAATCAGTTTCTATGGGTAATAAAACTGTAGATATAATGTACAAAAATATTATAACTGAGATCTGAAAATGAAACTCTGGGAAACCTGCCCTCTGTGAAAAGCCGAGCGGAATTCGATAAAAAGTCAGTAGAAAGTATTGCGTTTTATTTATTTATTTATTTTTTTTAAGGATGGTTTACCATCACTGGTTAAAAAATTAAAAAATATTGTTTCGAAAATTGTTTCATGAGCTAAGCTAAAGATATCAATTCACATTGTTTTTAATATATTTATTAAAGATTAGATAGGTCGCTTGATTTTTTAAAAATTTGAAATATTTTAACCCTGAAATGCGCAATTTTTTATTTAGTTTCGATAAAATTATGTATGATTCTCAGAAAGGTTTATAACGCAGGAAAAATAATGAAAAAGTTCAGAGATACATTTTTAATATAATACGTCAATCTTTTCTTCTGTTGCACATCTGCAATACAAGTAAAAACTACACTTGTGTGAATGTTATACGCTAAAATATTGCAAATTAGTAAATATTTTAATAAGTATGTCTCCAAATACCTTATTGTATATAATTATTCATTTTATAAAACGTAACCTTTAGCCATTTAATTCCCATGATAGAATACGTTCCAGATATTGCGTAGTTCAGAGAATCTGACTTTACACCAGAAAGTTTCAATGGTTCATTTCGCTTTATTTAAATACGGAATTTCTGTTATTAATTAAAGCAGATATTGCTATTTTAATTTTCTGTTGTGAATTAGGTATATACGAATAAAAAAAAATCTATTAAATTGAAAGTACTGTTCTTTGCATATATGCAAAGCTGCGCACAAAAGGGTTAAACTTTGACAGGAAAGTATATCCGAGTGCTCGTAGTGCACTTCAAATTCGACGGTTTTTTTTACAAATGACTGAGTATTGTGAAACTAATTTTTTGAGTTAGATTCTGAAAAAGTATGATATAATGAACTTATACTATAGCTGAAAATAACTACTACCCAATCAAAAATAGGCCATTAAACTTTAAAATCTGTTGATTAACACTAGAACCGCCGGTAATTTTATTAAAGTGTTATAAAAATATTTTACAGCAGAATTTTTATTTAAAACAATTTAACTTATTTAACTTATTTCTCTGTGGTACATATTTATCTTATTTTAGAAGGAAATTTCTGGCTCGAATCGACATATTTTTATTCACTACCGGGCAAAGTGACCGCTATGGCAGTTCTAGTGTTAAATGGTCTGCTGATCTGTCAGATAATCTGTTGATTATAAATATTTAATAGGACAAATAATTTTTGTTTCTATTCAATCAATCTTCTTTCAATAAAGCTAAGTTAACTTCCTTAAAGTAAAGAATGTTTCATCTTTAAGTAATGCAAATATATATATATATATATATATATATATATGCGTCTTCTATAACACTATCCTGCAAGGTATCAGATGATTAAAAACCAATGACTGCCTTAATGCGTTTTTTATGCTGATTACAAAACTGTTCTTAGTTTTCTTGTATCACGTATAGTTTGTTTGCAATCGACCCGAGTTGATTGCGAAGATTCATCGCTGAGAACAAGCATTATGTGGTAGTCACACATAACGTAAATTTCCCTTCATCACACACGAAGAATCAAAAGCTGGAACTTTCGTTGGTCCTCAAATAAAAAAAACTGACGAAAGGCTAGGATTTTGAAAAAAACGAGGAATGAGACAGAAAAAGACACATGGACCGCTTTAAATGTGTTTCTAGGGAATAAGAAAGATCTAAATTACAGGAATATTGTTGAAACAATGCTGTAAATTTTCAAGAAGTTCGGCTGTAATATGAGTGTAAAAATGCTTTTCTGCATTACCATATCGACAACTTTCCAGAAAATCTGGGATATTACACTGAAGAGCATAAGGGAAGATGGAATGTAAATATGATGGCAGACTACTGTTGGATGTTGAAGAAAAACGAATGACGATGAATAAACGATGTAGGAGGGTCTGGAAGAAAGTTGGTTTAATTGAACACTGTTTGCTTTTCGTTTTATTAATGAAATTTCATGAACATATAAGGACGTTTTTTACAGTGTTTTTAACGTGTTTAATGAAATACGTTGTATGAAATTGTGATAAATTTTTGATTGCATTAATTAAAATATTGAAAACACAACTTCTCATTTTTTTGTAAAATCCTGACGTGATAGACAAAAATGGAAGTTATTTTCGGAATAAGCTTCAAAAATTGATTCAGAAAAACTTGTTCATAAGAAATCATCTGACAAAAAATTTAAAAATGCAAACTAGTGTAATTAAATAAATTATGAAGTAAGTTAAAGTAATTAAAGAAGTAACTCATACGCCTTAAACTCTTTTTTTAAGGTAATTTTTTTTGTCTATTATTAAAGAATAACATACTACCAAACTTTAAAAAAAATATCATGACGATATTTATCATAAAATATTGGCGCAATACCTATATAATAATACCTATTCAAATCAAGGTAAATTTGAACTTTAAAGTCATTTTTGTCAAAACAGATAGTTCTCATACTGCGCTCATCATATTTCCAAAAGTAGCCCACACAACACAGATTCGTCCAATTTTCGCCTAAAGTACGTAATTTGGATGAATGGACGTGTCCAATTGAAGTATAAAAGTCCTCCGGACTTCAACTAAATTTCGTCAAATTACGTCCAAATGTCACCCCCTTTACGTAAGAAGTACGTCTTTTGGGCCATGAAATGAGCATAAAATGAACATAAAATGAACAAAATTCGGATGAGCCAAAATTTGTCCATATTACGTCCAAACAATACCTCCATCCGGACGAAATACACACGAATTTTGGCTGTAATATAGGCGTGCAAAATTTGTCCATATTACATCTGAAAACACCACCCACATTTGGACGAAATATAGACCCCTTTTAGCCTTAATCTGAATGTGTTTATTGATCCAAAATACGTAGTTCGGACCAAAATGAGACGAATATGTTTTCTCCCCTAGGCAAGGATGACGTTATATTAAAAAACTTAAATAAAAAAAGTTTTTAACATAAATAATTTTGATAGAAATTTACTTAGAATTTTTCCCCCAAAATCATATTAAATACTTAAATACACTGACGGAAAAAAAATCCCAACACCAAGAAAGACCTGTGTTAAATAAACGAAATTTGCTAGGCGTGTTTATACATCTAAAAGATGACATTGATTGAAATTTCGCGCTTCGCGCATAAGTGTTGCGCAAGTAGCGCCACTCAGAACTTGCAGATCAGGTTTCCTTTAAATGCGTGCTGTAAAGCTCATGGGCGTTATTTAGCTTCGAAATGTGACGTATTGAGTTGATGTTAGCCAAGCATACCTTTAACAAGACGAAGAAGAAACTGTCAACTGCTCACCGAGTTGGAACGAGGTCGCATATTCGGGCTACGAGAAGGTTGATTTTCTTTCCGCGATATTGCAGAAAAGACTTGGCTGGAATGTACCCACTGTGCATGATTGTTGGAACCAGTGGTCAAGGGATGGTACTGCCTCAAGAAGACCGGGTTCCAGGCGGCCACGTGGCACTCCTGAGAGAAAAAATCGCCGTTTTCGGAGCACGCCTGTGGCGCATCGAACTGCGTCTGCGGCAGAAATTCGAGCTGCAGGGAGTACCACAGTGACACAACGAACTGTTAGAAATCGGTTACTTCAAGGACAGCTCAGAACTAGGTGCCCTCTAGCGTGAATTCTACTGACTCCAAGCCATTGCCGTTTGTGACGCCATCGTTGTCAAGCCAGAGCTCATTGGAGGACAGAGTGGAGATCTGTTGTGTTTTCTGATGAAAAAGAAACGCAACAGATCTCCACTCCGACCACCAATGAGCTCTGGCTTGACATGAATGGCTTCGCAAACGGCAATGGCTTGGAGCCAGTGGAATGCACGCCAGGGGGCGCCTAGCTCTGAGCTGTTCTTGAAGTAACTTATTTCTAACAGTTTGTTGTGTCACTTTGGTACCAACTGCAGTTCGAATTTCTGCCGCATACGCAGTACGATGCGCCACAGGCGTGCTCCGTATACAGCGATCTTCCCTCTCAGGAGTGCCACGTGGCCGCCTAGAACTCGGTCTTCTTGAGGTAGTACCGTCCCTTGACCACTGCTTCCAACAATCATGCACAGTGGATACATTCCACCCAAATCTTTCTGGAATATCGCGGAAAGAAAATCCACCTTCTCGTAGCCCGAATATGCGACCTTGTTCCAACTCGGTGAGCTGTTGGCAGTGGCTTCTTCGTCTTGTTAAAGGCATTCTTGGCAAACATCAACTCAATACGTCACATTTCGAAGCTAAATAACACCCACGAACTTGACAGCACGCATTTAAATTAAACCTGATCTGCAAGTTCTTAGTGGCGCTACTAGGGCCACACTTATGCGCGAAGCGCGAAATTTCAATCGATGTCATCTTTCAGATGTATAAACACGCCTACCAAATTTCGTTTGTCTAACACAAGTCTTTCTTGGTGTTGGGATTTTTTTTTCCGTCAGTGTATTTTAAATTAATTCCTTGCCAGGACTCATTCATATAAATCAGTAAAAGCATATATATTTTATACATATCGCTAATAAACTTTTTTTATGATACTTTTAATTTTCTAAGATCTTTAAAGAAAATAAATTAATTCCTAAAGTATATGCTATAGCATGATTTGAAAAACAGAGGCTATACCAGACTTTAATCCGCTACATTCGGCAAAAAACACAACTACGTTCTTTCACGAAAAAAGAAGAAAATTTTTAGTAATACAGTTTTTAATTCATAATACAATGAAATGCTACTTCAGAATGCTTAAACATAAGCCGATCACTTTCATTTAGAGAAAAAATGCACAGGTGATGTTAATGAATTCGGTCCCAGTTCATGGTGCTTGTTTTGTTTGGGCCGAATGAAAGCATTTAAATTTGAGCGAAAACCGGTTTCATATAGTAAACAGTTTTTGTGGCATATATATATGCCATAAAAATAGTTTACTAATTTTAGAAAATTTATTTTAGCAAAAGGAAATGACACATTTTAATGTTTAAAATCTTATTTCATTATCAGAAACTTTCTATGCATAATAAGGAAATGAAAAATGTAACATACCTACCAGCATACTGGCTTTTATGTTTTGTGCATTTCTGCTATTCTTCACATTTTTATTTTATATACTACTTCTCCTGGAAAAAAAAATATACACTCATTGCCATAAAAATTTGCGCACCAAGAAATAATTGGGGGATCGTAACGAAACTTGCATGAAGGTACCTATCAGGCAGATATCCAAATGATTAGAAATGCAGCGTGATTGCGCATTGCATAATGCCACTAGAAGGCGTTGAACTTCGTTCTCCTTGGAGTATAAAACTGGTAAGCAGAACTTGTCTGAGTGTACCTTTTCTTTTACAAAGGAAACGCTGAGGTAGACATGACGTTACGCAGCCATCGAAGACAATATGAGCAGCTGTCAGAGTTCGAGAGGGGAAGAATAATCGGGATGATGGAAGCTGGGTGGTCAGCTTGGCGAGTAGCTCGTCAAGTAGGCCGTTCTGATTTTACTGTGAGGAGGGGGTTGGGACCAGTGGACTGAAGAAATACCATTTACACGGCGACCAGGCTCGCGACGCCCTCGACAGACCAGTCGTCGAGAAGACCGTCACATCATACGAAACACACGCGTAGAGCCCACTGCCTCATTGGCCGCTATCCAGACACAGGCAGCACGTTCACTACGGACCCCTGTGTCTTCCCGAACCACTGCAAGGCGCCTGGCTGAAGGACATCTGGTATCGCGGCCCCCATTACGTGTGCTGCCAATGGCACCAACCCACCGACGCCTCCGTTTGGAGTGGTGTCGCGCACGACGGGATTGGACTGTAACGGAATGGAACCAAGTCGTCTTCAGCGACTAGTTTAGATTCAATTTGAGCAGCGATGACAATCGTGTTCGTCTGTGGAGGCCCCGTGATGAACGTCCCAATCCTGCCTTCGCTTTACAGCGACACACCGCTCCAACAGCTAGTGTGATGGTATGGGGTGCCATTGCTTACGATACACGGTCACGACTAATATTGATCCGTGGCACAATGACAGCCCAGTGGTACGTCAAGGACATCCTTTAGCCCCATGTGTTACCACTCGTGGCAGGGATCCCAGGAGCCATTTTTCAGCAAGACAATGCTCGGCCACACACAACAAGGATGTCACAAACCTGCATCCGCCACATTACCACCCTTCCCAGGCCTGCTTGATCCCCAGATCTGTCACCAATCGAGCATATCTGGGATCATTTGGGACGGCAAGTTGGACACCCTACGAGTTTTGTTTAACTCGAGGAGCGTTTACAGCAACTGTGGAACGAGATGTCTCAGGACATCATACGGAACTTGCATGCCTCAATGCCCGCTCGTATCGCATCGTGCATTCGCGCTAGTGGGGGTCCAACAGAGTACTAAAATTTCCATTTATTTGTACTTTTTTCTGCAATAAATGATCCTTTTTCCTTGGTTTTCTTCTCACTTACTTATATCACAGTAGTACGTATGCGTGTAAAATTTCGTTTCATTTGGTAGTTTTTTTCTTGGTGCGCAAAGTTTTATGGCAATGAGTGTATATATCTTGGTTTTCGTTTATATTATCATTGGTGATGATAATGCTTCTAAAAAGGTCCTATATTTGCATAGCTTCCAACTGCTACAATTTTTAGCTAGCACTAATTTTTAATGGAAATCTTCGCTTTACTTAATAACATATATCTGTAATTAAATCATATGAAGATTTTAAAAAGTAATTAATGATGGCTAGAACTCGTAGAATTTTGCCGTTGTATTTAGAAATTTTATTATATTATTCATTAGCATACAATATCGTCAACTACAAAGTTTTACATTTTGTGAACAACGGATTTTTTCTTTTAAATTCTTTGTAAATTCAACTACTCCACTTTTTTTTCACTTGAATTAAGATAGCTCTAACAGGGAATATAATATTCCTTTTAAGGATGGTTACCCTTAAGAATGGAATGTATCAAAGAAATTGAAAAATTTGAGTTTTTCAAATGCTGCTAATTCATGGAAGAAAATGCGATATTCCCTAACAACTTTTATGTATTGTGAATAAAATTTTACACACTGAAATTTGCATTTGTTGCCAGGTGTGCAAAAAAAATTATTTTACATTTTTAATAATAATAACAAACAATATTTTTAAATATCATTAAAGAAATTTAAAATGTAATACGAGCGCGAACTTTGTTTTTCATATGCAGACCTACTCCCTTATGTAAAAAAAAAGAAAAAAAAAATCCCTGGACTGCAAGATTAACCTTCCATTACTCATGCATGGATTATTAAAAAAACAAAGTTCCATTTTATTCATTTTAGTAATTGACTTTTCACTGATTAATGTAATAATACATACTGTATATTCTGGTATGTAACAATAACTTTTGATAGAAGAAAAAATTTAAATTTATAGGTGCACATTATGCATCAATTTTAAAAATAAATTATAAAAAATAGGATCATAAGGACTAAGATTTTGATTTAATCAACCTGCGATTTATATTTAAAAAATGTTGCTATTAGAGTATATGAAAAATTATAGTATTGTACTTTAAAATAACTTACATCTTATTTTTCACTATGTATCTCATGAAAGTTTTTGCAAACATTCAAACAACAATCTGCACAACATATGGCGATTACAATAAAAAAATAGAAAAATTAAATCTAAAAGTATACGTATGTGTTCATGCCAGAATACAATATCAGTAAAATGGTTTCATATACATGATAAATATCTTTCAAATAATATTTTATTAAGTATATCAATCTGTTTAAGCTAACTTTGTGAAATAGTGTTAGAGAGTTAGTGTTTACAAGACTCACTAAAAGGAAAATTCTTTTGAAAAGCCTTTGGGAGAGGGGGGAGGGGGTAAATTTAAAATATTATTGCATATTGTTATACACTATATATTATTGTAAAGCAAAGATAAGAGTACTAGTACAAAATTTAGTATATCACCAAAACTTATTCATTTAAATACTGATTTTTATTACTTTCTTCTATCTTTACAAGAAGAAAGTATTGGATTCATGAAAATTTTCGAATTCCGGTTTTCGACGGATTTACACGTTTTAGGGGTCAGAGATTCCAAAAAACATGTTTTTACAAAATGTCTGTGACTCTGTGAGTCTGTCTGTCTGTCTGTGTGTATGTGACACAAATTTTGTGGGCGCTCTATCTCAAGAACTAATGCACGGAATTTAATAAAAATTTATATTCAGTGAGTCCCTAATACAAATTGATGCTGATTAGTTTTTGGTGTAAATCGCTCAACAGGTGGCGCTGCAATGCTGCATTTTTCACGATTTTCGCAATATCACTATCTCACGAACTAATGCACGGATTTTGATCAAACTTCAGATTTTGTTAGTCCTTGATATGAATTGATGCTGGTTACGTTTTAGTGTAAATCGCCCAACAGGTGGCGCTGTTATGATGAATTTTGCAGGATTTACACGATTTCCCCAATAGCTCTATTTTAAGAACTAACCCACGGATTTTCACCAAACTTCAGATACAATTAGTCCTTCACATGTCTTGCTACTGATTATGTGTTGGTGTAAATCGCCCAACAGGTGGCGCTTCTGTGCTGACTTTTTCACGATTGCCTCAATAGCTCTATCTCAAAAACTAACGCACGAATTTTCATCTAACTTCAGATTTAGTTGTATGTTGACACAAGTTGTTGTTAATTAGGTTTTGGTGTTAATCACCCAATAGGTGGCGCTGCTATGCAGGAATTTTCACGATTTTCGCTATAGCTCTATCTCAAAAACTAATGCACGGATTTTCTCCAAACTTCAGATTCAGTCAGACGTTGACATAAATTGTTGTTGATTAGGATTTGGTATAAATCACCCAATAGGTGGCGCTGCTAGGCAGCATTTTGCTGGATTTAGACGATTTCAGCGATAGTCATATCTAAAGATTTAATGCACGGAATTTGCCATTTAATTTTGGCACTTTGATAGCGAATTTTGAAGTATTAACATGTATGAGATAGAAGAAAGTTTTGGGATTGGTACATCCGACTAGTTTATATTATCACCAAACTAAGTCTTAAAAAAATATTCTGTGCTCTTAATTAAGTATCATATATTCAATTAAATATTGAATAATCATTTATAAATGAATTTACATTTTGTACAATTAAATATGTAAATTATCAAATGTATTTCAGATTAACTTGATTATTTGTAGTATATTATAAAATAACAAAAACAATACATTCAGTGTATTTAAGTAATGTTTTGAAATAAAAGTTTATATAAACTTTGCTTAAGCATTAAAAATGAAATTTATCAAATATTTTCATGCATAAAATATGGTTAAAAATTATGTACAAACTTTTAGTTTAAAATTATTCAAAATCTTTAGTGAACATAGTACACATATTATCATTGTTATAAAGGAATATACAATAAAGATGCAAGAAATACTTTCAAAAATGAAGTTTTATTGATTTATTTTCCAATCTGGCTCTTGTTGACAACAATATTTTCTTTTTACAATTCATATATAAAATATATTTTTCATTGAAAGGCAAAAAGGGTGCTATATTTCATTACTATAAAGTAGGCAGGATGATCCTGAGGAAACTATTTGGGGAAAACTCTGTTCTACGTTACTACTTCTCAGACTTATTTTCATTATATTTAACAGACAGCAGCTTCAAAGCCTATAAATAAAAAGAATAATAATTCATTAAAATGAAAAGATGGATTGTATTTAATAGCACATATCAATAATTCATAACGTTAGATGCAAATTAAAAATAATTTAATTTTTGCTTACAGGTAGCATCATCAGACATCTTGTATTATTTCATAATAAAATGAAGTTTTTTCATCCAGCTTTGAATGATATAAAAAAAACATTCATGTATTTTTTAAAATTACTAGCCGGTGTTTAATTTAATTTATTTATCAATTTTTTACTATTTCTTTTTAAACAAACAACTACTGATGGAATGTTTACAAAATACATAAAAGTCAAGTACCATATAATGTTCAACTGTGTCCTTTATTTTGAGTATTTAAAGATCTATATTTATATAAAGTAAGGATAAAAAAAAGAAAAATCAAATAAAATTTGGTGCTTTCTCGTTATAGCAGCCTCCTCAATTACAATTTTGTCAAGGTAGCAGTTTCAAACTTGCTAAAGATCATCACCAAGCTTATATATACATCATACAAATATCATGCACAATATGTATAAGCCAAATGCTCATATATGAGCCATATAAGTAAATTTTTATATCATATGTCAGTCATATATATCTTTAAACAAAAACATAATTTGCAGAACAAAAAAAAAAAAAAAAAAAAAAAAAAATACACATTGTTTATGCTCGAGAAGGGATAGATACAGTAGATTCGCTCAAATCCGCGCAGCTTGGGACCAGAGGTTGTGCAGATTTTAGAATTTTGTGGATTTCTGGTTTGTTAACATTTTTTAGACAATAATTTGAATGTAATAATGCAATCAAATGTATAATGAATGTTTGAATTAAAGCAAAATATTAAAATAATTAAGTAAAGTAATAAACTAAAATGATAAAAAGTAGTATAATTTAAAAAATTATTAAATTATTAAAGGTAAAGGTCAAATAAATAATTAATAATGTATAATTAAATATGCATAATAAAAACGTGATACATTTTCCTTGAATCATTCAATGAATCATTCTCAATCTTTCCTCATAAAGGTAACCCTATTAATTCACATCAAATCAAAAAGTAAGGAAGTTTTATTTCAGGTTTGCCAGTGTTAATAACTATAAAAAAAATTAATACATATATATATTTGATTAAAAGGCTGACTAGCAATGATATCAGCAATATCCTTCTTTTTTTTTCAGTAATAAATTTATATATCCTTCATGAAAAACAACGAGTTTAGTCTCATCATATTATCGAGAATTACATATTAAAATACATACGAAATTATATAAAACAAAAAAATCCTGTTACTTTGCCTCTACAGCTTAACTGAAATTTTCATTGTTTACATCTGCGATGATGTGCGGATTTTAGGCGGTTGCAGATTTGAGGGAGTGCTGTATTATAATTTTTCTTCAGCTGCTTTTACAGTTAATGTTAAAGTCTTGCAAAAGATATGTTTAAACCAAATGAATTTAAAAAAATAAAATTCGAACAATAGGATACTTAAACTAACCTAAAAACTTAAATTACAAAGATACATGGAAAATGCAAACCTTTAAAAAAGTCTCAGCTTTATTTCCATTTCATTCGAATGGAATGTAAGTTTTTAGATTAGTTTAAGTATCATATTGTTCGAATTTTATTTTTATTTCTTTAAGTTCAATTGGTTTAAACTTATTTGTGGCAAAACTTTAACATTTACTGTAGAAGCAGCTGAAGAAAAATTCTAATATCTATCCCTTCTTGGGACTATACAATGCATGAAATAAACGTATTTTTTTTTGTTGTTGTTGTTGTTCTGCAAATTATGATTTTTTTAATATATCAAGTTTTATAACTACTGCAATTCAGAGGAACTTATTACAAAATTAATAGAGGATGTTGTAATTAGGGTTTGATACATAGGGTATTGCATCACAATTTGTGATGTAACTAAAATCCATAATAAAAACAAAAAATTCAAATTTACTTAAATTTAGTTATCCAATTTTCCACTGGTAGTGGTCTCTATGAATGCAAAAGTAAATTGTGTTGCATGTTTGCTGGTTATTTATGCTACTATGAACGGCAATTCTGCAGCATTGAAACATTTCACCTCTGAACTGGGAAGGCCGGTGAGTGAATGAATTTCTTTTCACCAGTTTCCGACAGAGGAGTTAATTATTGGTAATATTAAAGAAAGTTGAAATATTTTTGAACTGCTTAAAAAACAAAACAACAACAAAAAAACATAATAAATTTATCTTGTAATCAACACCATTACATTTTAAGTTGTCCTATCATAGCCTAACACCATTTGTCAGTTTACAGGTGCATAAATGTCAGTTATTGAATACTTGCATTACTAATAATTTAAAACATGAAAAGAGAGACACATCTGTAGTATGATATCATATATAAATAAAGTTTAATTAATTTGTTTTTATAATAAATATTAAAGTATTTTTAAAGCATTTTTTTTTTTTTTTTTTTTTTTTTTTTTTTTTTTTTTTTTTCGTTGCAAGTAAAGTGTCAAACACTGGCTCATTTTGTGTCAGTTATTGGTTTTTCAAAATGGGGTTGTGTCAGTTACTGAAGTTATTCAACATATTTATGAAAAACATTTATTTTTAATAATACAATATATAATTTTTCAAAATTTTGTCAACAGTAATTTTTAAATGTATCTCTACCATCCATTCAAAAAAAAAAAAAAAAAAAAAAAAAAAAAAAAAAAAAAAAAAGCGTAGAATGGAATTAAAATTTTGTAATAGTGATTTGAAGAATAATTTTTAATGTGTCAGTTACTGTGGGTTTCACCCTAAATCAAGTAATAAAGAAATTTAAACTGATTATTAATAGAACATAAATTTGTTTTTAATTCTTTTTTCCATTTTAAAATTTTAAACTATGTATATATAATCAAAAGTTATTTTCTTTGTTGGAAAAGAAACTTGGTACTAGGCTGCCGAATATTCAGTATTCGGTTATTTGGCCACATCACTATTTGTCCCATCCCTAATTATAAGTAACTTTGATTCATTACTGTTTATTGATTATTTTTTTTTTATAAGGCAGGGGGGGGGGGGGGGGGTCGTTGGCACATTACAGTTACATAAAATATATTTTTGGAATCCTTTGGCATGCGAATGTGAAAAGGTTTGCCATCCCTGAACTATTCATTATTTATAATTGCATTACATTTAACTATTCACTCTCAAAATTTTATACAATTATTTTTAATATCAACATTTTTATTAGTTTGTGGGCTAAACCTTAAAATTCTGTCACGCTACACCTGTTGAAATCCCAACCCCCAGGCATGTAAAATTGTTTTATGTTTTTAAATTTACGCATCCAAGGACTACATAAAATATTGGCATTAAAATATTATATAAAAATGGAAATGCTTGCAATTTTTTTGATACATATATATTAACTTCCAATATATTTCAATTTAACCTTAAAAAATATACTGTTTACTCTCCAAACAGAAATTTTTATGAATTATAAATATATGTGTTTTTGGAAACTGAGATTATACACTGTGCTGTAATCGGGTGATGCTGCCCGCCACAAAATTGAATAATTTGAATTTAAATAGTTCTTTCTTTAAGTATCTCAATCAAAAAATTTAAACATAATATCACATTAGATTTTATAGTAGATAGATAGACGCATTCACACACAAATGGCGTTATATAGTAACAGAATATAAGAAAAGAGATTAGGGATATAAATATATATATATATATTTAAACTGAGTTGTAAATAATAAATAAAATAAAACAAATGATTTTTTTTCACTCATCATTACAGTTGAAGTACAAAGGTTTAATAAGAAACAATAACACAAACCAAAACATTTTATTTCAATTTCTAATCGTTGTTTCTAATATTTACTGTGTGGAAAAAAAAGTTGCTACTGGCAAAGAAAAAACAAATTCTGTTAACATAATTTGCACCTGGCTAACATAAAAGTACCACATTATTCATTTTTTATGTAAGCTGACAATTGTAAAATCAAATACCCACAGACATATAAATTTAAAATTTATTTAATAACAGCATTTATGGGCTTTAACTGAAAATTTACCTTATTCAAAGTTAAATCCTGTTTGAAAAGAGTCGAGTCCTGCTGAGTCCACCTTTTATTCAATCAATAATGATATATGTCCACAAAACAGTTGTTTTTCCAAAGACAAGAAGCTTGTATCTACTGGGTGAAAAAGAAGGAAAAATAACCGAGTGGATCCAGTATAATCTTATTTTAAAGCAATTTTAAAATGCATGATTTTTACAAATATTGTGATTACTTTAACTCATACACACACACACATAAAAAATAACAACATTAGATTAATTTGTTTTCTTCTCTGATCGAGAATCAAGCATAGATCAATTGTCTTGTTCACAAAAGAAATTAGCACCTGATAAATGTGCTTTCACAACCAATGTTTTATGTGCATTGTACTATAAAAAAACATAGCTACTCAGTAATGTAAAGATAGTGTTGACTCCAGGCCAATTTGGCAGGTGTCGGCAGCCCTTTATGCACCTAGTGGCTCATTTTAATTATTTTATATCTATTGATTATAAGAAATATTAATTTAATTATTTGGTTGCAGGGAAGTAACGTGAAATATATCAGATGCATGAAAAAAAATCAAGATACTCATCCATCGATATATCGCATTAAAAAAAAAAAAAAAAAAAAAAAAAAAAAAAAAAAAAAAAACTTTGAGAGTTTTGCCAGTAAGTCACAGGGAAAAATTCAGAAATTCACCAACTGTTCATGCAAAAGAAAATCATGAAATTTGTGGATTAGTCGCAAGAAAGATCTGCAAACTTCTGCAAAAATTAAAAAAAAAAAAAAAAAAAAAAAAAAAAAAAAAAAAAAAAAAAAAAAAAAACAGAATTTCACCAATCGGTCATAAGGAAATAAAAAAACCACAAATTTTGTCAACTGGTAGAGATAAAATATTGTGAAATTCATCAATTGGTTGCAAAAAAAAACGAAAATTGTCATTTACTGGTCAGAAAAAATCGCGAGATTTGCCAGTCGATCCTCAGAAAAAAATTGAGAAATACTTCAGTTGGTTGCTTTAAAATATTGCGAAATTTGTCAATCTGTCACGGGAAAAAAATCATGAAATTCACCAGTCTATCGTTAGAAATATTGAAAAATATGGGGTCGATCCAGACAAAATTTGGGGCCTATTTAGGGCCCCTTCACAAAAATAAATTTAATAAAATGGGACCCTTCACAAAAATAAACTTAACAGGCCTCTTCACAAAATTCCTTTTAATAAAATAGACCTTCTACGTAACATTCTTTTTCATAAAAACTGTTTTAAAATCTGTAATTTGTAAATAAAACCATGTCAAGAAAAACAAAAACTTTAGCAAAGGGATTTAAAGAATATTTTTGTTCATAAATTCTTGGTTCGAATTTTAGAACTGGATTTCAACTTTCGTTACAAAATGTTATTTTTCACAAAATGGGCCCCAAGAATAAAAATCTGCATCGACCCCTGAAAATTCATCAGTTATTTGTAGAAAAAAAAAATGAGAGATTGATCGATAGGTCGTGGGGAAAAATCACAAAATTCGTCAGTTGATCAGGGGGTAAGGGGAGGGATCACAAAATTCAATCGGTCACAGAAAAATATCACAAAATTCTACTGATAAAAGGGGACTTTAAATAAGTTCATTTTTTTTTCTTTTT
Organism: Maratus speciosus; assembly: GCA_963932465.1. Taxonomy (NCBI): domain Eukaryota; kingdom Metazoa; phylum Arthropoda; class Arachnida; order Araneae; family Salticidae; genus Maratus; species Maratus speciosus. Next base: position 22,249,506 of record OZ010787.1, read on the forward strand.
GACAAGCTATAAGAGTGCCTTTTTGAAAACAGTATAGCCTTTTTTAAAAATTACCACCCGATGACTTATTTTACTAGAATCAACACCAACAGATGCCACCACTTACTCTTGTTACATAATAACAATCATATCTAACTTGATTCATGAATTTAATACTCTTTAGAAAGGGGTTAGGAAAATATTGAAATAAATTATCTGCAATAAAAAAGACATGAGTGACATAACTTTAATTAATTACTTGATTGTTTATTTAATTACTAATAATGATAATGTTGTTTAAAGAAAATATATTAAAACTTTCTTTTAATTGCATTAAAGGCTTATAATGCTTCCAGGGTTCGTAAATATCATGACATTTTCGAAAATATCAAAAATATCCGATATTTTGATATATATCCGATATTTTCGATATATATCCGGTATTTTCAAGGCAGCCAACTTACCGCTGATAATAAATGTTTTTGAGCATAATATAGATTAGAAAATAAAATATATTGCACCTAACAAGAAAACTTAATCAAAGAATAATATAAAAATGCAATTTTTTTTTTTTTTTTTTTTTTTTTTTTTTTTTTTAACACTTAGAACAAAATTGAAGATAAAATAATTGAAAACAGTAACAATTTGATTTATACACTTATAAAAAAAAATAACTATAGGATTCAGTGTCAAGACCAAGTATAAAAAAATCAGATATTTTCAAAACAAAATTTTAAATACAAAAAAGGTTTTTTTAATTGAAAAAATTTAGTATAAATGTAAGTATAAAATGTTTTATTACATATTTCCTAACATGCTGTATAGTTCAAACTCAACTGAACCAAAACTTGAAAAAAGATTTTTTTCTAATGAAGCTGTATATAATTGCTTATTTAAATTAGTCAGTTCATCTTTCAATGGTTGGTCTGAATTATGTCCCACATAATTATTAGTTCAACATTTAAAAAAAAAAAAAAATGCTTCAAATCTAAAGTTTGAAAAATATATTTGTTCTCTTTTTTCGCTAAAAAAGACACATCCAGAAGAGACTTCTTTATCTACAGATTCACAGTCAATAACAGTTGAAAATTTATTTAATTTACACTGAAATATTACAAATTACGACTGAAAATATCAAAAATATCTTGTGCACATTCATATTTTGAAAATAAATATCAAATGCAGAAAATATGAAACATCTTGATATATTGAAAATAAATATCAAGTAATATGAAAATATCAAAGATCTTGATATTTTGAAAATAAATATCAATTAATATGAAAATATCAAAGATCTTGATATTTTGAAAATAAATATTGGATATATATCCATTGATATATATCAACGAACCCTGGCTGTATATAAATGATTAATCAAAATTACATTTTATCTTTCAATGGCTGTTCTGAATTGACTGTCTAATATAATTATTAGTTCTACATTTAAAAATAAAAGTTTGAAACATAAAGCTTGGAAAAGATTCGTTTTCTTCTTTTCCTAAAAAAGTCACTGCCAGAGGCAAAAGTTCATTATCTACAGAATGACACAGTCAATAACAGGTGAAAATTTCATTTACACTTGGTTTGAATGTGAAAAATATCAAAATTACCTTGCACGGTGATATTTGGAAAATAAATATCAATCTACAAACTATCAAACATCTTGATATTTTGAAAATAAATGTAAAGAATTTGAAAATATCGAAAATATCAAAAATCTTGATATTTTAAAAATAAATATCGGATATATATATCAAGATATATATCAATGAATCCTGAATGCTTCATAACATAAAATTACATTATTACACCATTATATTATTCATTATTACGAGAATGAATCACCAATCAACCAGGATTTATCGCGACATTATAAAGCATATATGACATTAAAATAACATTAAGATGTTTTTAACTGTAACATTTTGTGTTACATATGGCCCAGTTATAGTCAAATGTGGCAGATAATATCATGGCCGAAACTAGGCTTTTTTTGCCTAGGTTCGCCTAGAGCAAACATGGATTTTGGCGCCCCTCCCCACCCCTCCTCCTCATGCACAATAAAAATTATCGACTGCAATTAACCTATGCAAAAAAAAAAAAATCATTTAATAATAATTAAAATGCTAGCAAGATGTACCTAAACAATGCTCCCATAGGATTAACATTAGCTTGAGCATTTAGAGCCTACACTAGTCACACGTAGAAGTTTGGAATGCTAATGTTAAACCTCTGAGAGCGTTCTTTTTAAAATATCTCACTTGCATTTTAATAGTTTTAAATGATTTTTTGTCTTGCTTAAAATAGCCGAGGATTCAATTCTAACCGGGCTAGTGTTTACTTTTTCAATTTTGGTTGTAGATTTATATATATATATATATATATATATATATATATAAAGTTACTTTCACAAATTTGAAAACAATGCTTCCATAGGTTTAACATCAGCTTGCAAGTTTCTTTGTATTTCATATATATGTATATATATACCATCAAACCAGAATATGCTTATCAATGTAATGTACATCGCAAAACATTTCTAATCCTCATTTTCAAGAAAATTCACCATTCAGTCTTAGGAAAAATTGTGAAATTTGCACTCAATGGCTGAAAAAAAAAAAAAAAAAATCGCCAAATTCTTCATTTAAAAAGATTGTGAAATGACAACTGGTTGTATGAAAAACTCGTGATATTCGTCAGTTTATCATGGAGAACAAATCATGAAATTCTTCAGCCTGTTGTGGGAAAACACAAAATTCAACAAGCAGTTGCGTGAAAAAAATCCACTATTTTCGCCAATCAGTTGCAGATAAAAACCGTGAAATTTGTCAGTGCACCAAGGAAGAAAACTGCGAAAAAACCCCACGATTTTCTCTAATCGGTCTCAAGAAAAAGCCTCAAAATTTGCCTATGATACAAGAAAAAAAATTCGTGAAATTTGCAAATCGGTTGCGGTTTAAAAAATCGCAAAATTCGTCAGTAGACCGTCGGAAGAAATTGCGAAATTCATAGATCAGTAGCGGAAAATCTCATGATTTTCTCTAAGTGGTCTCAAGAAAAAGCCACAAAATTTTGCCTATTGATTCAAGAAAAATATTGCGAAATTTTAAAATTGGTCACAGGCATAAAAAAAAAAATCGTCAGCGGATTGTCAGGAAAAATCGGAAATTCATTGATCAGTCGTGCAACTCTCTCTCCCCCCCCCCCCCCCCCTCTTCGAGATTTGGCCGATGAGTCGAAAAAAAGCGACGAAGTTTCCCAATCGACTGAAAGAAAATATTGCGGAATTCACTGATCTGTCGTGGGTAGAATGCAAAATAAGTCGATCAGTTGCACTCACACACACACGCACACACACACAAAAAAAATAAATAAAACGAGATTTTTACCAATCGTTCGCAAGAAAAAACGGAAAAAAATGCTAATCAGTAAAAATAAACTATTGTGAAATTCATCAGTGTCTCGTCAGAAAAGCTGCAAAATTCGTTGATCAGTAGCAGAGAAAATGTATGATTTTCTAAAATTGGTTCCAAGAAGCTGCTGCAAAATTTGCATATCGGTACAAGGAAATTTTTTCAAAATCCCCCAATCTGTCGCGAAAACGGCCTGTGAAAATCATCAAAAATTGTAAATTCATCGACCAGTCATGGAAAAATCCATAATTTTTGCCAATCGGTTGCAAAAAAACCCGACAAAGTTTGCCAATAAGTAGAAAGTAAATATCGCAAAAATTGCCCTTCGGTCGCGGTTAAAAAATTGCAAAATCCTTTAGTTTATCTTTTAAACAAATCGGAAATTCGTTGATTCAATCAGTCGCAAGAAAAAGAGAAAAAAAATTGCAAATCGATAAAAAGAAAATATAATGAAATTCGAAACTGTCACGTGTAAAAAAAAAATTTGTCAGAAAAATCACAAAATTCTTTGATCAGTCATGAAAAAAAAATGATTGTTTCCAATCTGGAGCAAGAAAAATTTGAAACATTTGCCAATCAGTTGTTGGTAAAAAACATGAAATTCATGGATCAGTCATGTGAAACAAAATACGATTGTTACCAAACGGTCAAAGGAAAATATCGCAAAATTCACCCACCAGTTGCAGTTAAAAATCGCGAAATTTGTCAGTGAATTGTAGAAAATATCTCGAAATTCTTCAACCAGTTGTGCGAAAAAAAAATCGCAAAATTTGATGATTGGGTCCGAGAAAAAAACGTCAAATTCGCCAGTTGACAGAGGGAAAATTCTGAAATATTGCAAAAATCAATTGATTGTCGAAAAAAAAACAGTGAAATTCATCATTTGACCACAGTCAAATCACAAAATTTGCCAATAGTTTCTTTCGGTTGAGTATGTCAGCGTTTTACAAAATGTATTTTGCATTCCTATAAAAGATGCCATTGCACTTCTTCATGTATTAAGAAAATCTCCCTGCGAGTTTCTTTTTTAAATTCCCACAGAACATTTTTGTTCAGATGAAGTTTGTTGCAGAACATTGCAAAGTATTCTGCTTTGGGGATATATACATTTTTGTATGAAACGACAAACAAAATCTTCATTTGGTGCCCCCCCCCCCCTTCGCCTTTCATTCTGGCACCCGGAGAACATACCCCCTCTGCTTCTCTGTACCCCTCTAGTTTCAGCCCTATATAATATAAATATGATATAAAATGTATAAATGGCATCCAAGAAGTAAATAATATGCATATAATGATACATATAAGGCACATATATACGAGCATTAGTAGTACTGTTTCTTTTAGGCCATCATTTAGGGGCACACCCCCTGCTTATTCTAAAATTGGCAAAATGCATCCTGTCCTTTTAAAAAATTGTGAAATGAACCTTCAGTTGTATCTAGAACATAGGGGAAGGTGGGGCACATTGGGACATGGCCCACCTTGGGACATCTCAATTTTGAGGCTTAATTTTTCAGTTAAAAATTAGCACATATAAGTGCCAATATATGATACTACAATCTACTCTTCCATGTGTTTTGGGATCACTGGTGTTTGCTGGCAACAAATAATACCATTATTTTTGTTTTGAATGAGGTTGAGTAACATTTATGTGTGTTTTGAAAAATAAATTTTTTATTAAAGAAATGAAATAATACAAGTGGGGGTATGTTGTGATGAAAAAACATTGATTTATTGTTATTTTAAGGGTAAAAAATAGACTGCAATGATAAGCTTAACTGTTTTAAAGTTTTTGTTACTTAATGTGCGAGGTGGGGCAGGTTGGGACACTCAGTTGTCGGCATCTTGGGACATGTTCAAAAGTGCTATAAAGATCAAATGCAGCTTACTGAAGGAAAAAAAAAAGTACGCAACCAATTAGAATTTCTATCAAGCAGGGAGGATGAAACAGTTGCGCTAGCAAAATTGGTAAAAATTACCCCTGGTAGTAAACCAAATATAAATAATTTGTGTAATGGCAGTAGTGATGAATTCAGCTGTTTATGTGGTGCTGATTTTCCTACAGATTGCAAACTTACTTAAGATAAGTCCAGAAACTTAAAGGATAAAGGTAAACCAACTGTGGGGTAGTGTACATTGGCAAAGTTTGCAGGAAAACAAAGCATTGTTGAATTTGTGTTCAAAATGTTGAAGACAGCAGCAAGTATGAGATATCCATTTTGAGAAGACAAGATCTAGTGTTGTCTTTTTTTTTTTTTAAATCCTGGTAAACATGATAGCTCATTTGTGTATCAAACAGATATTCTTTTAAAACTTGGTACTCCTGAAAACAAAATAGGTCAAAGATGTGTTTTATTAGAACTTGATGAACACCTTTTTTTCTCATCAAGTACAAGATCTATTAATGAAAACATGTTACAATTCAAATTATTAAAGTGTTTCAATGCTTAAATTATTTCATGCTCAAATAAAGCTTTATAAATAAAGCTTTGTTCATTAATTAAATATAAAATTTTACATGTATTTTGGATTAAAACTAGTGTCCCAAATTGCCCCACCATGTGGGGCAGGTTGGGACATTTTAAAGGCTATTTTGTTTTGTTTTAACTCTTTTCCTATGCGAGATATTAGATTATTATGAGGTTTATTTGATGCAGAAATGTTTATACTCTATGTCTAATTGGTTCTAAAATAAGAATAAATATTAATAAAATTTAGAAAAATTATTTACTGAAAAATGTCCCAAGGTGCCCCACCTTCCTCTACTAGTAAACATTTTCCTCATACATTTTTCATGCGCACAATAATATAACAATTCATGTTGTTCAGCAAAATAATTGAGGCTTTCTTTTAAAATTATTAGTAATAAATAAATAAGTTCACATTACAATATGATAATGAATGAATAACATTTGAGTAATGATCTTTCATTAGAGCACTAGAAAATTTAAAATATAAAAAGTTTGGTGTCTTAGTAAGAACTCGATATTACATAAATTTAAATCAGTCAAAAAAAGAAGTTGCTATCAAATGGGAAGTTTTTAGTAATTGCGTACTTGCAACACATAATACATTGTCAAAGAATTTTTTTTTTTAAATATGCCCCTAAATCAATGTAAAATTCGTTTCAACACAATAAATGTTTTTTTTTTTTTAGTTTTTATAAAACTGCATTTATGACCGAGAAAAATCATGTAAACAAAGCATTCTTATTTACGTAATCAAACGCTGATCTTTTCTATCAGAAAGTCCAGACTAAAGTCAAAACTATTGATAAATCAAATAAATAACAAAACACAGAATCGTGACAGAAATGTTTTATGTAAAGTATGCACACAAACACAATAAATCTAGAAAACAAAGTCAATTTACTTACCTGCATTCACACTCATTTTCACTATTTCCGCGATGAGATAAACAAATCTTCCACACGTTGATTGATTGATGCGGAGCGTAACTCCACAAAGTGATATTCTGGTAAAAATAAATAATGCATTAAATTCTTTACTTGTTGAAAGCTATATAAAAAATTAATAAAACAAACAAAAATAAATAATACAAGTTTCGGTCAATGAGGCCTAAGTCTGTATATGCCGCCATTTTAAGATGGCGGTTGATAGGTTAAGTTTTTGTCCAGATTATGTCCGTACATGGCGAGGTCATGTTTTTGTCCTGGAATTAACGAAAATTAGATTAGTACTGTTTCCATCCAGTTTAAGTTATTAAAACAGAAAATTGGACAAACAGGTGAAGTTTGAGAGAATTTAGTTTGGGAGTTGACGAAAATTGGATTAGTTGCGTTTTCATCCAATTTATGTTCTTAAACTGGTGTCCATATTTTGTAGTTATTTCGTAGTTACATCTATGTCAAATATTCCACAAATTCTGAACGTATTTTAGCTGGCTGTATACGTCCAAATTACATATATAGACGTATTTCGGAAATGGTAGATGAAAACTGAATATGATCTGGACATATGCATTGGGTGGGAGGTAACATAAAAACTTAATACATCATGCTATATTGCATTTTATATATTTTTTATAACCTCTACCTATTTTTAAATAAGTACCTGTGATATATATATATTTATGTTTTTAAATTTTTATGGAAATTTTATCATAAATTTTGTATTTTATGGTTTAATTGCCTGAAAAAATATTTTCATCTGTAAACTTCATTATTATTTTATGTTGAAGCAAAATTACAATATTTTATGGATATATATCTTATACTATAATGCGACCAACAATTGTGTGTGTATGTATGTGCGTGTGTGTATGTATGTGCGTGTGTGTATGTAAATTTTATCTTAAAAACGGCTCAAACGATTTTGACAAAATTTTGTATTTTACCATTTTCCGGCGCGAGAAGACTATTGGGCTAGGTCACGCGTTCGAGAAATTTCGATTAGTGGGTCATTTTGGGTCATAATGGATCAGAGTCAAGCTAATTATATCTGAAAAACGGTTCAATCGATTTTGACTAAATTTTTTATCCAACCGTTTTAGGGGCTCGAGAAAACTATTGGGCTAGGTCAAATGTTCGAGAAATTTCGATTAGTGGGTCATTTTTGGGTCACTGTGGGTCAACTAATTGTATCTAAGAAAAGTCTCAAAACATTCTGACAAAATTTTGTAATATATCGTTTCTGAGCATGAGAAGACCATTGGGCTAAGTCACATGTTCACGAAAATTCGATTAGTGGGTCATTTTTGGGTCACTGTGGGTCAAGATAATTGTATCTAAAAATGATTAAAACGATTTTGACAAAATTTTGTATTATACCGTTTCTGGACATGAGAAGACCATTGGACTAAGTCACATGTTCGAGAAAAGTTGATTTCAGGGTGGGTCATTTTTGGGTCACTGTGGGTTAAGCTAATTGTATCTAATAAACGACTTAAACAATAGTGACAAAATTTTGTATTATACCGCTTCTGGGCATAAGATGACAAATGAGCTAAGTCACATATTCAAGAAAAATCGATTACGGTTTCATTTCGGGTCACTGTGGGTCAACTAATTGTATCTAAGGAAAGGCCCAAAACATTTTGACAAAATTTCATATTATATCATTTCTGAGCATGAGAAGACCATTGGGCTAAGTCACATGTTCGTGAAATTTCGATTAGTGGATCATTTTTGAGTCACTGTGGTCAAGATAATTGTATCTAAAAATGAATCAAACGATTTTGACAAAATTCTGTTTTATACCGTTTCTAGACAAGAAAAGACCATTGAGCTAAGCCGCATGTACGAGAAAATTCGATTAGTGGGCCATTTTTGAGTCACTGTGGGTCAAGCTAATTGTATCTTAAAAAAGGCTCAAAAATTTTTGGCAAAATTTTGTATTATATCGTTTCTGAGCATAAGACCATTGGGCTAAGTCAAAAGTCGAGAAAATTCTATTAGTGGATCAGTTCGGGGGAACTGTGATATTGTATCTAAAAATTGTAGCTAATTTTATCTAAAAAACGGCTCAGAAAATTTTGACAACATTTTTCATTACACCGTTTCCCAGCACGAGAAAACCATTGGGATACGTAGCATGGTCGATAAATTTAGATTAGTGCGTCCCTTTTGGGTAACCGTGGGTCAAGCTAATTTTATCTATAAAACGACTTTAACGATTTTGACTAAATTTATATTCTATCGTTTTTGGATTCGAGAAGAGCATTGGTTATGTCGCATGTTCAAAAAAATTCGGTTAGTGTGTCATTTTGGATCACTATGCCTCAGGATAATGCCAATTGTATCTAACAGCAAGAATGATACAGTGAGAATAATATACCGAATTGAACACAAGGCTAATTTTGGCCGAGCTTAGCTCGGCCATTCCTGCTAGTATATACAGGGTGTCCGGTCTCAACGGTGTCCAATGGCTAATTCCTAAACCCTTAGTCATAGACATATAGTTCCAATTACAAAAATGTTTTAAATCAGGTAAAGAAATTTTTTAAAAGTGATTTGGGTCAATAAAAAACTTTCTAAAAAAATTACGAAATTTAAATTTTTATACCGTCCCCCGTTCCTATAAGTTATATTTAGTAAAATTTTTCTATTACACTCACAAGTAAGACAAAAAAGTCCCATTTATATAGCACTAAAATTGAACGAGTTATGAAACTTTAAAAATGCATGACTTATGCAACTTTTCTGCTCTGAAAACAAATGAGTTCTGCTTGGCTTTCAGGGGTAACATACCAAGTGCTTGAAGTATTCGAAGATCTTATTTCATGTGTATCTGCGCTTTGAAAAAAATCGTACAAGTATTACGATTAAGTTAACATTTATTAAGTTTCAGATTGGCTAAAATAACATATGTTATATTTTGTCAGGATTTGAGACTGTGTCTTTTATGGTTTCTTTTAACAAAAATTATGTTGTTTTTATACGTTTTTATGTTACTTCAACGATCTTATGTATGTTTTTCCCGTTCAAAATTTGTACTCGAACTTTAACTCACTTTTAAATATCCGATCGAGATTACATTTCACATATATACTGCCGCGAATCCAATAACAATCTAATATTATTATAATTTTCGGTGGTTACCATTTATACTTATTTTACAGGATAACACAAAAAATTTCGGATATATTACCGCCAAGATGTTTAAGAAAAAGCTTTAGATTATATAATACAAAACTTTGATTCTTGGTTTTTTTTAACTTTTAAGTATTTTTTTAGCACTGAATCCGAAAATTACCTTAATTTTTAACCATCATGTCAGGATATTTTGCAAATCATAAATTATCAAATTTAAAGAATAACAAAAATCGGATACTATAAAGTAAAGGAGATGGTTGTGTTTTTAACTTTTGATAATTGATTTTTACGTACTGTTTAGCACTGAATCTGAAAATGACCTTCATTTTTAACCATCACGTTAGATTTTTATAGCAAAAATCTCATACTATAAAACATATGTAAAACTTTTGTTTTATTTTATTTTATTTTATACAATAATTTGTTTGATATTTTTGCTTTCCTGGGGTTCTTACAGCTAAATAACTGAGTGGCCCGATGAGATGAGGGAGGAGATTCAATTTTAACTTTGAACTTTTTATCTTTGAAATTTGCGAAAAATCCTAATGTGATGGTTAAAAATGAAGGTCAATTTCAGATTCAGCGGTGCAGAATACGTAAGAATCAATTATCAAAAGCTAAAAAGTATGATATAACCAAATTTTTGCAGGCTAATGTAATCTAATACTATTTTAAAATACGTATCATTTTCTAAAGAATTGAGGCTGTTAATTTAGCATAATTTTATGTAACAAAAATTCTATTTTTTCTTTCTTCTTAAATGTTTATTACAAATTGTATATTTTGCATTAATATGTCAGAATGATTAAAGATTTCACATTAAAATGCAATCTTAATTTTACTCACAACCATTTTTTAATATATCTGACGAAATTATATTTCGACTAAATTTGTGAATGACCCCCAATTTGCAGCAAAAAATATGCTCCAACTTTAAACAGCTATTACTCGGTCAATTTTAATCGTAGAATAACGGGAATTTTTGTGTATTACTTGTCAGTGTAAAAGGAAAATTTTACTAAATATAAGTTATAGGACAGTTGGACCGTATAAAAATTTAAATTTCGTAACTTTTTAAGAAATGTTTTTATTCACCCAAATCGTTTTAAAATATTTCTTTACTTGATTTTAAACATTATTGTAATTGGAACTATATGTCTATGACTAACGGTTTAGGAATTAGCCATTGGACACAGTTTATACCGGACACCATACACTATATGGCCAGAGATGACCGGTCACTTGTGAATTTAGAAATTTTTTTGAATATCTAGAAAAATACATGAGGAATTAACCTGAAAGTGCAGGAGTGTAAACAGTATAGTATATGTCATATATTTCCGAGAAGATTTTTTCCAGAAACCTCATAGGGGCCGTCAACAAATTGAAAAAGAACAAATATCTTTTCGATAACGCTATAAAAACTAATGTAGCAAAAGCGTTCAAACTCGAGATTGTTAATAAGTGGCTTATTGTAATAGACGGTGTTCATTTTTATTAAGATAGCATGTATATTCGTAGAGAAAATAAGGTTTTTATAAAAACAATCTCAAATTTCGCCATTTTTTTGGGTTATAATTTGCAGAGTTCTTAATATAAAAAAAGGTCTTTTCAGAAAATATGACACGCAACATTGTACACAAAACTCTGTAATCAGAATTAAGAAATAATAAAAAATAGGATGCAAAATAGGCAGGTTTACTAGAAAACGTTTCACTGCGCATGCGCGAAAGCAATCAAAATATAATGTGCATAATGTGTTAGCTAAGTATATAGAGCAACTTTTGTGAAAGTCTCAAAATCATAGCTTGAAAATTCTGAAAATAATCGTCGATAGAATAAGCTCGAAATCCGTTCTTCCCAAAAGAAGCAAAAGGATGAGGGGTTGTATCGAATGTCTGTTTATTAGTGACAAGATAGCGTACACATTCTGCACGTACTACTATATTTGGATACAACAACGTATCCAGTTTAACATAAGTTTAACATAAACCTCAGTTAAATAAAAAAATTTTCGCTGCTGACCATTTTTTCTTTATTTTGAATCATTAAGGCATTCGTCTATCAGATTAAAATGTTATTTTAGCAAGTTTAATTTCGTCAGATTTTTTCCCCCAAAAGTCAAAAGATTGTGAGAATGCCCCATATATACATATATATATATATATATTACTGAGAAATATCGAATATTTTTTAATAATCCTGCGCGCAACTCGTACATATCAAATCACCTTTCTGAAAATCATTAATAATTATGTCTAAATTAAACTAACTTCTAATCATTTTTCTCTAAATGTATTTAAAGGATTGTAAACAAAGGTTCGTACAATTTACTCTAAAAAATTGTTTCATTTGAAGAAGTATTTACAGCTCCAATAATTTTTTAAAAATTGTGTTAAAATCAAGCAATATCGAGCTGCTGAAGAGGATCTCCCCCATTAAATCTTTATTTATATAAAGTTGCTTTTAAATGAGAAGAAGAAAGAAAGAAACCGAATCCAACAAAATAAAATCCCAAATCCTGTACATTCATATCAGTGCCACATTATTTCTTTTAGAACAAAATTGGTTTATGAAACTCTGCTTTAATAATTATTTTGCAAATTTATAAAGAACTATTTTTTTTACAATTAAACTTATATAAAATTTTAAGAAACTTCATTTCATCGCTTCCTAATTTCTCACATGATAATTACGTTTGTTTTGTCCTTTGCTGAAATTATTCATTAATATCAGTACATGGCTATTATGTAAAGAATAACTACAATACAGAACTATATACTACAAATATATCATCTTGTTGGGCAGATCCAGGTCCATATACCGGCACCAACTTAACTACCCAAACATACATTGGGATTGGGGACAGGGCAAACCCCAATCTTGAAGGTGGGGGAAAAATTATTGGTAATAAAAGTAATTACCTTAGTAATTGGAGGTTAACTACTCCTCAATTACTGTACCTGAATTATTATAGTGGGTATTTAAAAACATTATAATTTATAAACAAACATTTGTGATCGTAATATTATAATAAAGGTCCTGGCTATTCCTGATAATTAAACTAACCTTAATTATCTTAAATTGAGGCGGGAGGAAACACATCTCCAAAAATTCTCCAAGCTGCGTTGTGTAATTTTAGTGAAGAAATAGCGTATAGACCGCGTAGTTATATCTAAATAAAACCTATCGAAACTACGCATAAATAACGTGCTAAAGAAGACTGTCATCTGAAATAAAACTTACATTAAAGAAAAGCAGTGGACTCATGTTGTATTAAAAACATAGCCAAAATTTAACAATAAACAAAAAGTTTATTTACAGTTAATTTACATATTTACAAAAATAAAATAAACAAAATAGAATTGTGTCACAAGACACCAGCGTTCCAAAGAACGAAATTGAATTAGTAATTGCATTAAATTTACCTTTTAAATTATCATTACAAATATTAATTAATTGCTTGGATACCATAAATTGTACATCCCTAACACAACATAGATTATTACAACAATGGGAATACAAAAATATTGAATAGCACATACCTTCTGTATAGGAGGATTACTCGTAGTTAAGGTTGCACTTAAATCCTTGGCACGTTGAGTGTTTTTTCACACTCTATGAAAAAGTTCACTAATTTAAATACTTTGATGATGTAACAATGTCCGAAGACTGTCGATCTTAGGGCCATCCCTTAGCGGGAAAACACGACCCGAATAACACGTATTCATCGTAAAATTTCCTTTAGAGCAAACCAATGTCTGCTAAGTACCTCATTACTGAGAGAGAGCAAAACAGTCTCTATTAAGTCATCATATATTGGGCACTGGAATGCATCTTCTTTTTAAGTCATCATAAATTGGGAGCTAGCATCAATCTGCTATAACCATCCTGGTTGGAAAATAAAAATAATCTAAGTTAAGTCATCATAGTTTCGGATCTAGCATCCATCTAGGATAAGACATCATAGTTTGGGAGTTTTCATCAATCTCACTATAACTTCATTCTTCAGTTACGAAATCACCTCGTGATGACAATATGGAGGAGGATCCTCTGCCCCCTTCGTCAAATGGTCGGCCAGCCTTGCTGACCCCCTCTTCTTCCTTCAACTTGCAGACCTCTGATTCGGTATTACACCTTTTTCGGGGTATACCGTACTCCGCCCCCTGAGCGTCCACGATCTTGAGCTCTCGACCCCGGGCCTTGGTACCTCGCCTGTGTGGTCCAATCTTTTACGACTTCTTTATTAGGTCCCATAAATAAAGTAACATCCAGTCATAAATTCGACTCGGCATTTTATGTCAAGCTTTTGTTAGGCTTGGAGACTTCGTGTCTATCTAAAAAGATCCCCTCTACAGATAAGATTCAACTGTGCAGTCCTTCTATTATTAAGGCTTTACAGCGTAAATACATATATGAGTATATTTATATTAAATAACAATAATAATAATCAAAATAAATACATGCAAGAACACACTCTAAATATATATGCGCATTTTATAAAATAATAATAATAATCAAAATATATAAATAATAGTATTATTTTTATGACATTAAAATAAAATAACAACCTGCTGAAGTGGTATCAAGGGTGTTTATGCCAGTTATATGATACACTTCCAGCACATCTACAGGCGAGTGATTACTATCCGATATTTCTTACTTTTAGTTTTAGCTTATAACAACATTCAGTTAAAAAAGTTCATAATTTTCCAAATTGGAAGACCATTTGATAAAAACTTTACTCTTTATTGTTTACTTTTTAGTTTAGTGCATTATAAAAATCGTTAATTATTAAAATCACAATAAATTTTTTTTCGTATAATTTCCAGAAAAGTATTCAATTTTTCAAAAAAGCAACAAGAAAAAACTGACGATTGTTAGAGTAATACATTAGAAAATTGACCATGCACTTTGACAAAAATGTTTATAATCTCCGTCATATAAGGACAATTTTTAAATATTTTCGATTAAAAAAATTATGGAGCTTTTATAAGAAAAAAGAAATCCTGAGTAGATATTTTTATCTTAGTTTAAGAAATAAATTCCCCAACAAGTAACATTTTTAATGAAACGCGATAAACTCCTCCTTAATAAGTTTGATCAATATCTTTCATTCTAAGTAGCAAAGTGTTTGAATTTAATTTAATCAAGTTTTATTTTAATATAATATTAATTCTACCTACTTGCAATTAATTTTAATTCTGATAGGTTTTATGCCTGCGTTGTTACCTGCTTTTAAATGTTACTTAAAATTTTAGACATTTTAAAATAAATTACCTAAACAAAATTTTATGTTTACATTTTGTTTAGTTAAAGTTGTTTATTTTAATATGTCTAAAATTTCATGTAACTTATAAAAGTAAATAACAACATAGAAATTTAATATTCCCTTAAAAGATTCTAAATATCAATGCATTTATAATCACAGAAGCACGTATTTGTATTGAATAGAGGCAAATGTGTCTCAGAAAAATAATTATTTGAAAAATATATTCTTAAATTTATAATTTGCATTTGTGTTAAAATTACTTTTTCGGAGATATTTCCTAGTTATCAATCAAAATATGTATATATAGAAAAATTTAAATTTATTTAGACAGACAAATCTCACAATATTGCAGAAGCTGTATTACTACGTTCATGATGCTAAATTTGAATGCTTGTGCTGGCAGAAGGGACAGCATTAGTTTTTAAGTCCTCTCTACCCGTCGTTATTAAATCATTGTTAACATCAAAATCTGGAGAAATATCGCCTCTTGAGCAGGAAGATCACCATTAATGATTGCTACTGTAACACCAAAATCATCATTAAAATTGATTGAATCTCAGGAAACATGTCAAAGTACAAATCATCGCTAATAGCTAAACACGGGTCAATCACGTCTCGTCTTGACGCATTTAAGGGGTCTTGTACCTTCTAAGCGCGTCGAAAATTAACGAAAAACTTCAAAGTTTGAATTAGTCTATCTTCAAAACCTTTTTATGTATAAACATGAAATTTTGGATATTGATTAAGTATTAGCCTTTTACAGAATTTGTGTATTGTTGAAATCAAAATAGCTCTTTTTTTTACTCTATAAGACATTGCGCGCATGATAGCTTGAGAAAGTATATGGATTGTCATAAAATTTAGTAAAGATACTAAACAAATATGTGTGTTTAAAATGAACTACTTTTAAGTATTTACAGTGGTAATATTTTTAGTTATCACTACTTTTATTCATTAAAAATATAAATTTTTTATTTTTTTTACAAAAATATTTTTATGTGGTTAATGAAATAATTTTGGCCTAAGAGTAGTTCCTTTTAAACTCTCATATATGTTTAGTATTTTTACTAAATTTCATGACAATCCATACATACTTTCTCAAGATATCATGCGCGCAATGACTTATGGAATGAAAAAAAAAAAAAAGCTATTTTGATTTCAACAATGCACAAATTCTGTGAAAGGTTAATAAATTTCTAATGGCAGCATATTACATAACACAATCTGTTTAATCAATATCCAAAATTTCATGTTTATACATAAAAAGGTTTTGAAGATAGACTAATTCAAACTTTGAATTTTTTCGTTAAATTTCGTCACGTTTAAAAGGTACAAGATCCCTTAATTCATATAATTCATCTTCTCTATTTGTAATTTGTTATTGGGCTGAAGCGCTTTGGGATCTAAAGATGGTTATAGAATATAACACCAATTGGCCTGGAAAATGCATAATACATTTTAAATTTAAGTGTTTTCAATCAACACAAATTTTTTTTCGAGATTCAGTCATATAAGAGTATTGGATAATCCAGTTATACCATGTTATTATTATATGCATAAATACACGCCGCAATTATTACATCATATTTTTGATTAAATTTTTAAAGACATGTATTTTTCTTTTTTCATCATTTGAAACACAAATTTAAGTTCCAACTTTCCGTTAATTTAAGTACAACGCTTGTGCATTATCATCTGATAAATTCTAATTTGTTAAATCAACAAAGCTTAATCACAATTTAAACATAATTTCAATTCAATATATAAAAATACCACATCAGCATAACTTAGTAAATCTCCTAAAATCCTCTCCGCATTTAACGGATAAATTTTGTCGCTAATAGAACTTTGAAAAATATCAGTCACCTAAATGCGTAGAATTTTCTAGTACAACTCTAATTTGAAAACGTGTCACCTTTTTCCATTTACATTTCACGTAGCTGAAACAGGAGTTCGAGGCCTTGGCGTCGACATCATTATTTTATTTTCAAAGTCAACCCTTCACTGCACTACGTGCCACATCTGGCACATACCTGAAAAGACTGTAATTCTCATTATGTGCCATGAATTTGGACAATATGATCTCTATCCCTGATCAAGAACAGTCCAAAGAATGGAATAACGCTTATGTTGTCCATGTCAGATGGCTGCATTTGACAAAAAATTAGAATTTGTTTCTTGGAAACAAAAAAAAAAAAAAAAAAAAAAAAAAAGATCAAACTATTAAGGTAGAATTTACTTTCATTATTTTTACTGAATACTTAAAAATATTAATATAAAACAGTTCCAGAGTGTTAAGCAGATAAAATTAATTAAAGTTCATTTTGTTGTAAAATATAGCAATACAATATTTTAAAACCCTGACTGTTTACATAGGATATACGCCATAAAATTTCAAATTTTAGCTGAAAATTTGAAAATTATTATTATTATTATTATTATTATTATTATTATTATTTTACAATTTTTCCCATTATTAGGCCGATACATAGATTTCAAATAACTTTTTTTCATAAAAATAGAAAAAATCGTGCAGTGAAGGGTTAAAAAAGTAAATTCGTGATACTGTTTCAGGATTATTCACAACATTTAGGGAATTATGGGGCGTTTGATAATGAACAAGATGTATTGCAATGATAACTTATTTTAAAGTCATCGTTTTATATGGACTGAAATATTTCAAATTTTGTTCCCGAATGTCGGTTGTTTCATTATATAGAATATACATACGATCCGTACGTATCCGTAAGTTTTTAATTATATAAGCACTGTCGCATTTATAGGTCATCTCATTAATGTACAATGGTGTTATGTCTAAGATTATTCATTACAAAAAAAACAGATTAATATTAACTGTGGCTAGAAAAACACTCTAGCAACTTCTAATTTCCGGGACTACTCATTACCATTGTGTTTAATTCGATTCCTTTATATGCCTCAATAGTAATAATAGTTACCTGAAAAAAAATCACTTTCATGCACAGTATTTACATACAGGTAGTTGCTAAACATAGTATTAGCACTTCACTCTTCAATGTGTATTTCATCAGACAAGATATAGTTACTACCCCAGAAAATCCGTCTATTTACTTGAACCTGTATTGTTGAATGAAAAATATTTTACCCATGAGCCTACCGTGATTTCAGTGGACCATATTTAATATCCTTGGTAGATTGTTTAGCTTCTAGAACTTTTTAGAAGCTTTTTTAAGCATTTAGTTAGCCAGCAATTACATCGTGAAAGAAAAGAAAAAATAGCAATGAAAACGTAATTATTTTTTAATCTTATTCCATAATAATAAAAATCTTTCAAATATTAAATGAAATATAACTAAAGTAAAAAAAATTCTCGTCATTTACCTTCAGATTCAAGTTTCTAGTAAAATTTGGGAATGATAACTCTTGATTCGTATCTTGTTCCAGTGGATCATATTTCTTTATTCATTGCTTAAATATGTACCGCTTTGGAAATTGAAACCTATTTTTTAAAATCATAATCATCGCCTTATTTAATAGCAGAAATTTACGATTAAATAAGGTAAATTTTACTATTAAAAGAAAATGATATTAAATTCCATTATACCTTTATACATATGATCATGTAGAAACTGAATCAGGTATTCAAGGAAAGTGTGAGATACCGAAGAAATGGAAACAAATATCACCTGGTTTACCGCATAAAGTAGTATAAATGGGTTTCATAAAGCTAAAAGACCTGTATTTATCTGTATATATACTTGTAACATTTAATGTCTATAAAAAAGTTTATTAAAATGTTTCAAAGACCATTTATTTTTCAAAGAGTCTGAACTAATTCTCCTATATTTAACCGATTTATAGTAATCTAGGCGTAATGAGATTCTTGAAAGTCAAGACCTCTATAATAATAAAGACAGATGTTTGTGTATAGGTGTGTCTGGCCGTGTTGCCAGATTGGGGACTTTTTATTTTTAAATTCACATTATTTGACTGTCACCACTTTTTTAAAAATAGTATAATTCGCTTATTTTTCAGTTTTTTAAATCTATTTTTAAATTGGCCGGATATTTCTATTTCAAAAAAGCGGTGATAATCAACGATCTGAGGACAAAAAAATTCCCCAGTCTGGCAACCCTGGTGTCTGGCTATTGTTTTCTGAAGTGACCGCTGCGTGCAGAGCTACACAATTTGGCAGGAATGTAGCTGAGAGACTATGTACTATCAAGTCCATTTTCGAATTAAACCTTTAACTGATGTCACAGAAATTGTCACATAACTAATGTGAAGCGGACTGCGAGACCGCTCCATCAAAGGATGAATAAAAGGCGAGATTAATTCATAGGACAGTGTTTTTGTACTTAACTTTCTGTACAGGACTCTTATCATTAAAATTCATCTGTTTAAAAGTCTCTGGTGATAGTATTAAAGTTCCAAATGGAACAAAATTTTGGTAGTGGTTGTAGTTAAACTAAAAGTTACAAGTTAAACTAGAAAAATAGAAAAAAAAAAACAGCGGTCTGTGAGACCGGCAATATCAGTTAAAGGTTAAGAAAAAGAATTATTCGGTTGTTAGCGATTTTTTTTTCGAGTTTTGCGGCGATTTTTCCACATTAGTAAAAGGTAGCCGGTTTCAATATTTTAACCCGATATAATAAATTTTTTCTACTTTATAATAAAATTTATGTAGAGTTAGTACAGAGATTTTTACATTTTTCGCGATTTATAAATATGGAACCGACAAAATTTTAGATTTGTTTTTTTTAGTTTAAGTGTCTATTTGTGCGATAAGAGTTTGTCATTTCTTTTCTTAGTCAACCCTTTAGTGTGCAGCTTTGCATATATGCAAACAACCGTGTTTGAATTTAATAGATACTTTTATTCGTATATACCTAATTCACGCCAGAAAATTAAAATAGGAATATGTGCTTTAATTAATAACAGACATTCCGTATTTTAAATAAATCGAAATTAACCATTGAAACTTTCTGGTGTAATGTCAGATTCTTGGAACTACGTAATTTCTAGAACGTATACTATAATGGGGATTAAAGGGTTAAATGTAAAGTTTTATAAAATAAATAATAATATAAAATAAGGTATTTGGAGACATACTTATTAAAATATTTACTAATTTGCATTATTTTAGCGTAATACAGCCACGCGACAGTAGTTTTTACTTGCATTGCAGGTGTGCAACAGAAGAAAAGATTGACGTATTACATGAAAAATGTATCTCTGATTTTTTTCATTATTTTTCTTATGTAATAAACCTTTCAGAGTATCATATATAATTTTTTCGAAACAAAATAAAAAATCGCGCATTTAAGGTTAAATTTGAAAATCTTATTAATCCATTTTTACATTTTATATCCCTGTATAGAGGAAGCATTCCGTAATAAATTAAAAACATAAAAAAATATGAAATAGATCTATTAGACAAAATAATACATGAACAGAATGTATATATAAATGTATAGACAAAATTCTTAAAATATTAATAGCAATATATATATTTTTTTAACTTTCGCGTATCTATTTTTAAAGATCTTCTTAACCCCTTGAGGGGCAAGTGATTGTGTTCCTGTAATGTTGAACTCACACCGGAATCTTTGGAAATTTTTATTTCAAAATAAGTAAAAGGAATTTTACGGCTTTTTTCATACCAAAGTTAGAAAAGTAAAATTTAATAAAAATTTTCTGGTGTAAAACTTTATTAATCGTAGGTGGTATATAATATATACCGGCGCCCCTCAAGGGGTTAATTTCAAATTTTACTTTCCAATTAGATAAAATTTTAGGAGTTACATGACTTTCAGCGTTTCTTCACAAAACTGTTCAAGATATATTTTAAATAAAAATACACATATTTGGATAATAGTTAAATTAAATTTCTATTTGTATTACGAATTTTGAACGAAAAATATTAATTTTCTTTTTAAAAAGATTCAAAATTATGAGAATTAAGATGTAGAAATTGAGTATTCAACTTTACAAACGTTAAAAAAGTATCATATTCAAGTAAAGCAGAATACCTAACAATGAATTCCTTTCCTATGTTATCGGCAGCTGTTCCACATTCGCTTTATAAAAATAGTAAAATAGTTTGTAATATCTAAAAAAGGAAATCAAATATTATCGCTTTCTCGTAAGCTCTAATCTCCTAGAAATGAGGATGAAAGGGATTGAAAGATACGGATTACGTTGTTAAACAGAGATTACATAAATCTTATGACTCTGGGAGAGGTAAAACCAAGATTACAGCCTCAGTTTTTTCTCTAAATTAAGAACTAGTCACTTGAGAAAAAGGATAAACTGCTGTAATTTAAAATCATTTAATAGGCTCATAAATCTTCAGTTATATTACAAAATATGTTACTCGTACAATAAATAAATAAAATGTATTCGTTTCCTTTAGCTGTTAAGTTGTTTAAATTACTATGGAAAAATTACGTTAATCATCGGAGCAAACTAGTTTAGCAAATATATTTTGGAAAATAATATTGAAACAAAAAGAATGTAAATGTGCAAATGTACTCGTATAATAAAATAATGCGACAATTGCTATTCAAAAATAATATTTGTCATTCATTTAATAAGGCACATAGTCTTATTACCGCCCCGAAGCAGCAAATAGTTTTCAGCCAAGCTTCAGCCGAATTTCCTATTCCAACTGCTTTTCTTCAGGACGACCCCACTCTCGGCGGTCGACACGTAAGCTTTCTTGGGGCCACGGCCAATTCCTCTCGACTATAATTACTATCCCGACGACTATTGAAGCAATTTTTTTCGATAATTTGGTCACTTGTATTTGCCTATGAGCTCGTAATTTTCTGTGCGAAAATCCCAATGGATTTTTATGTGACTGTCTACAGCTTTTATCTTTTTCTTTTCTTCTCACTCTAAAATAGAACTCCCTAATTCACATTTTTATTTTTTTGCATTAAATTTTTAATAGTCATATGGAAAAAAAATATTAGAAAAAACATTTTACATTAGGTAAGTTATATAACCAGGAATTCTGAATATGATTAAAAGCCTGGTAACCTAAAGTATGATATCCTGGTGTGCTGGATAGCAACCACCTGGGTATAACAGAACATACACCTATTTATGCTACAAAAATGCTCTATCTGTAGTATAATATCGCGAACATAAAAAAACTGTTTAGTGAATTATCTGTGAACTCGGCTAAGGCACTCCTAGGGGTAAGATTTGTAGCACTGATACGTTTCAATGTATGTAGAATTTAGAAAACTCTTCCCGAGTGAAGGGAGGGGATGATATTGTACTTCCCCTAGCTTCAGAAGTTAATCGGACACTGGGACTTTTAACAATATTTCTCTTTTAACAATATTTCTAATTTAAGTATTTTAAAATACTTTTTGGCATATTAGCAAACTATTTTATGAAGTAAAATGATTTTAGAAATGTAATAGAAAATTTCGTGAAATATGAAAAGTTTAATTTGTAAATTTATATTAAAGACAAATTTAAACTCTTTTTCGCCGTTACAGATATACACATTTTTCTATAGTTTTAATTTATGATGCTCTTCCTGTACCTTTAAGGTCTAGCTTACCAAAAAATTAACTTAGTTAGGAGAAAAAAAAATGTCGTGAAATATATAAAAATAGCGCCAGAATGTTTATTTTCCAAAGTTTTATATATTAAAAAAAAAAAAAAAAAACTTTTTATATTATTGGAAAACTGATCTTTAATTTCATAAAACGCGCATTAAAAAACGTCAATAAAAAATCATTTAAATTGAAAAATATATTTTGACAGTTTAGCGCTAGGAACATACCGATTAATAAAAAAAAAATTACAAACTAAGAAAAACGAATTTAGGGATTGTTAATCTGAATGGAAATGAAAGCAATAAAAAAATATTTTACATGTCTATAATTATCGGATAGTTATGTAATTTCGGCAGAATATTCAAAGGGTATCTAAATTTACTTTGTATAAAAAGTGGAAAATTAATATCTACGTCAAATTACGATATTTTGTCCATCTACGATATTTTATCAAATGAAAGATAGTGAGTTCCCTTAAGACAGAATACCGTTACAGATTGATTCCGATTTCATTGGTTTTACTGCGTAATATAGTTTTTCATTTAAAGAAAAAGAAATGCGAAATTAAATTAGAATAAATATTTTAATTTTGCAATTCAATAATATTGGGTTAGCAACTAACTTCCTGCCATTTTTTTAAATACATTTTTTTCTTCCTGAAACTATACATGGGACATTCTCACAATCATTTGACTTTCATGTCCCTGAATAATAATTTTTATTTGAATACACTTTTTTGTGTTTTTTTATTTCATATACTAGGGAACATCCCATTGCATGATTTCACAACAATATTAGTGAGATAAATAAGTTTTGGACTATGTTTGGGGTCCAAACACCTGGAAAACTCCTATCTGTCCCGTGTCCCTGATGCTGATTTTTAAGTTCGGAGCTGTCTGGATAAAATTGCTTCAATAAAAATAATTCGATGTAATTTTTTTTCTGAAACTGAAACTATTGTTTTATATACATATGTAGCTAAAAATTAACATGCACACATTTTTAGGGTTGTTATTATTTTTTAAACTATGTCCCTGGGTTTTAGATTCATTACCATTCCCCTTCTAAAATTATACAGAAAATCATTTCAGATGCAGCCACAGAATTTTTTTCAAGTTTTTTTCTCATGCAGAAGTATGCTAGAGAAATAATGCCTAAAATTCTTTGGCAGGAAATTTACTGTAGAATTTAAATCAGCATTTAAATGTCAATTTCAAGCATCGTGGCTTTATTGTTAGTCTCACCGTCCCCAAGGTTTATTCCAGCACTTTTCAAGATAAATTAAAAAAAATTAATTTAATCCAATGTTAATAACTGTTTCTAAAAATCAATGAACATTGTGGCTATCACTTAGTCTTAACATGATTTTCCTAAAAATTGGTGGTAATTTTCCTTACCGTTCCATCCTTACCGCCCCTTCTTTAACACTCCTTTAAGACAATTTTATACAAAAATTCTGTATTAAAAGTATTACATTGTTATTATTTCTTATTTGAATGTCTTGTGGATACTATGCAAATTCATTGTAAGTAAAATTTTCTAGAAAATGAAAAGTTATAGGGGTAAAATAGTGAGGAATTAAACTCGCAAGTTTAACTTAAACCGCAGTTAAATAAAAAAACATTTCGCTGCTGACCATTTTTTCTTTATTTTGAATCATTAAGGCATTCGTCTATCAGATTAAAATGTTATTTTAGCAAGTTTAATTTTGTCAGATTTTTCTTTCCAAAAGTCAAAAGATTGTGAGAATCCCCATACATATATTTTTTTGATCGAGTTAATTTATGTTAAATTTCTGATCATTAAAATGGAATGTCAAGTTGAGAAAAAGGAGCTTTTTCGACAACTCCTTCTTTTTGTTTTTAATCAAGGTTGTAAGGCCGAAAAAGTTGCTCGCGACATTTGTGCTCTGTCTGGAGAGGGTGCCATAGCTGAAAGAACCGCTCGTGTTTGGTATACCAAGTTCCAAAATTGAAATTTCGACCTTAAAGACTCCATTCTGCCATCCAGTGGAGTTCAATGAAGAGTGATTAAACCAACTTTTGCACGGAAATTCGTGTCAAACGACAAGGCAAGGGAATTGGGAGCGAAAATGGAATTCTCCTGCACTGCTATCGAGAAGCATCTTCACTCAAAAGAAATTTTAGGAAGTTTGGGGCATGGGTTCCGCATGCTTTAAGTGACAACAACAAAACTCAACGAGCCACAATCTCCGCTGGTTTGCTAGCTCGGCCCCACGCAACTCATAGACACAAGCAGCGATTTCTTTACCGAATCGTCACTGGCGACGAAAAATGGTGACTGTGCATTTATATGACGTCATGCAAGGAATGGCTTATCACCGGTAAACAAGAGACACTGCTAGTGAAACAAAATCTTCATCCGCATAAAACAATGTTGCCCGTATGGTGTCACTGGGAAGGGATTATCCATTACGAATTGCTTGAGCGGAACGAAACGGCCAACTCGGAACTCTATGTTCAACAAGTGGAATGACTCAAAACGGTTATTTAAGAGAAAAGACCTAATCGGTAACATGGAGTTTTTTTTTTTTTTTTTTTTTTTTTTTTTTTTTTTTTTTGCTGTGAGACAACGCCCATCTCTTATTGACAATATGACCAAGTAAGACATTCAAATGCTCCAGATTTGGCACCAACCGATTTTGACCTCTTTCTATCTATTTCAAATGCTATGCCCGGAGTTTATTCAATAGTTGGATGAATTTTTTGATTCGAAACCTGGTGATTTCTACCAAAGAGCTATTAAAAAAAATGTTCAAAGTTGGGAAGAAGTTGGGGGAATACAGCAAGAGAAAATACATTGTTGATTAATTATATGTTAATTTTTATTGAAAAATAAATTTAATTTAATAGAAAAAAAGACGGGAACTTAGTTGCCAAGAAAGCTGTCACTCCATAGTTGGCATTCCATTTTAATGACCGGAAATTTAACATAAATTAACTCGATCAATATATATATATATATATATATATATATATATATATATATATATATATATACCAGGTGTCCCAAAAATGACCGACTATTTTAAAATTCAATAACTTGCAAACCGTGACAGATATTAAAAAAAATTATTGCAGGAGGGTTATGTATGACGTCAGGAGTTTTTTTACTGTGATTCTTGATTTTAGTTCGAATTTCAAACAATAGATGGCGCTGACAGCGGTTGGCTCTCAGCCGAGGCCAAAACTGACTTCACTCAGCATTGATGCGAAGGAAGGAGATTAATGCTATGGAGTAGATCTCATTCGCCAGTACAATCTTTCTCATTGGCCACGATTCTGAGCTCATTCGATATGATTTCAATGGAATGCCTTGTTGCCATGGAAACAACAAATTCTTCGATAGTGGACTACAGCGTTCAGAACTGCATTGCTTTGGTGTATTTCGATTTGGCCGTGTTGCGCATGAAATAACTTTTTATAAAATAAGATTTTTTCTTTAAAATTGAGTATTTATGGATGAAAAACAAGAAAAAAGTTTCATATTTAAAATCCAAATACATCGAATTTCAGTTTTTATTTTTATGCAGTCTTTTAATGAAAAATTAATTTTTCACATGTTTCGGTAATATTTTAATATATATTCTTTATTTTCTAATATTCTGCAATTAAAATAGCCATCCATCGGATTTGACATCCAATTTCAATGCCAGTCACGTGGATTGAGCATCTTGCTGAAATTGATTCACTATTCATGTCTCAAAAGAAAGAAAGTCTTGAGGTTAAAATCCAAATTCATCCATTTTTAGTTTATATTTTTATGCATTATTTTGATGAAAAATTAATTTTCATATGTTTGGGTAAGATTGGAATATTTTAGTTTTAATTTATTATTATTTTGTAATTTATTGAAAAGAGTTCTGTAATGAGTCAAGTAACCTGATTTTTACAGCAGAATTGGGCAGTGGTAGAGGGGGTATTCATTAGATTTTTCTGCAGATCTGCGATTTTCTACTTTTTTGACATTTTGTTATCATTAAAAATTAATATATTTTAAGATTTTTCTTATTACTAATCTTACAGGGTACCAACACTCGCAATAAATCAACTCGATAAATATAACTCGAAAAAAATCAGCGATTTCAGAAATGTGCTCCGATGCTCACACTTTCATTCCTTCTCCATCCACTATACGAACGTCATCATTTATGTTAAAAAAATTATTATAATTTAAAATTTAAAAAGAAATAAAAGTGCACATTTTTCTGATATATTCCCACTTTTTTATGCTTTTCTCATGGTAAATGCACAGTTAAATTTATCATTGAATTCGTTGAATCTGGTTTGTTTTTATCGCAATAAGTTTTTAATTTTGTATCTGTAAAAAAAGAAAAGAGTGCGTATTTTATTAGCAATGAGATGCTATTTGGGTAAAGTAGGGGAAGCTGCCCCTCCCACTCAAATTAAAAATTTATATTATAGAAGCCATAACCTGTCAGACCCCCCCCCCCCAAAAAAAAAAACGTTCTTTTTTAATATTTCTTAAATAATGAGTTTATAAATTGTATAAAAATATGTCACTATTTTTTAAAACGGAAAAAAATGAATGTTTTGAGGCATTCAAAGATTTTTTATCTGTAAAATATTACCTCTTTTCATAGGTATTTGAAAAGTTTAAAGCTAAGTATACTAAATAATACAAGTTTGGGGGGGGGGGGGTTGCAAAAAGACCGTATTTTGTTACTAAGAATTAAAAACTAGGCTTCCATATTCTAAATGGTAAAATCTGTTAAATCGCGAAGTGCTAAATTGCGATGTTAGATGGATGATAAATCGATTTAAGAAATTTCTATATCGCCCAGTCCTACTGGTTACCTAAGCAAAATGCAGCAAACCGTACATTTCTATCGCCATCCGTTTTTCTTTAATTGAATTTTCAAATCGTCGGTCATTTTTGGGACACCCGGTACATTCTAAGAAATTTTAAATCTTTTAACCCTTACCGGCGCGGAGTAATTCTGTTTATAAACTGATGAAATAATGGACTGACACCGCAATTTATAAACGAATTTATTAGGAAATACAAACTTGCTTATTTTCATGTACATTATAATAGGAAATTTTTAGTTAAATATTCTTGGTGTTGTTCGTCAGTTTTGGTATTAAAATTAGGTGTCCTTTTTTAAGGACACCGCGCCGGTAAGGAAGTTCGTCAGCAGACTTTTATGAACGTTGAAAAATAATCGGGAAAACGATTAATAGTATATTGTTGTTCAAAATAACTACCTCAAAACAAATAATAGAAGTTGCCTTGTTTAACCAGTTCTGAACGCTGTATTCTACTATCGAAGAATTTGTTGTTTCCATGACAACAAGACATTCCATTGAAATCATATCGAATGAGTTCAGAATCGGGCCCTAAGAGCAATATTCTACTGGCGAATGAGACCCACTCCATAGCCTTAATCTCCTTCCTTCGCATCAAAGCCGAGGCTAACGAAAATGACAGGCTACCGCGGTGGGTCCGATTCTTCTTTTTTTACACACCGCTGGAGTCACGTGATGCTCGAATGCACCAATGAAGGTGTGCGATAAGAGCATCACGTGACTCCAGCGGTCTGTAAAAAAAGAAGAATCGGACCCACCGCGGTAGCCTGTCTTTGTCGTTAGCCTCGATCAAAGCTGAGTGACGTCAGTATCGGCCTCGACTGAGCGCCAATCGCTGTCAGCGCCATCTATTGTTTGAAATTCGAACTAAAATCAAGAATCACAGTAAAAAAACTCCTGACGTCATACATAACCCTCCTGCAAGAATTTTTTTAATATCTGTCACGGTTTGCAAGTTATTGAATTTTAAAATCGTCGGTCATTTATGGGACACCCGGTATATATAGATAGATAGATAGATAGATAGATTCCGGTAGAAAAACAGTATTTAAAAACAAATGGCTGGAACTTTTTTGCCAACCCAATATTATGATTTTGTATTAAATATAGCATACCATGTTGTTAATTTCTAAAATACAATGTAATAAAATTTAATTTCAAACCTTTCTCTTCATTAATATCTTGTATGTAATAAAAGAAATATTCATGTTCCTTTAGGAAAAAAAATTAAATCGCACTTTTTTAAATAGATTAATACATATAATATTGCTGTAATTAAATGGGATGTAATAACATAAAATAACACAGTAAAAATAACTTTAGATGCTGACAAAAAGAAATCGTAAAACATCTATCGAGGTTCACGCTTATCTTCTCTCTTAATAAATTTCTATCTTAAAAAGGAAATGGATTTTTTTTGGAATATTGCCCAGTGTCCATTTCTTTTTTCAATGGGACGGTAATAAAGAAAGATATGCTTACGGTGACTAAATATTTTCATAAAGAAAGATTATTTCTCCTTTAATATTGTCAGAACTGCATGAAAGAGCGTGTAATTGATAATTTATTCTCTGAATAAATTTTCAGCATTAAACCAATTATTTGCAAATATCGGCTGAATATAATCTTTTTTAATTTGGCTTCTATAGTTTTCGTATTAAGAGGTATATATATATATATATATTTTTTTTTTTTTTTTTTTTTGCCAAAAAGAAAAAGTATATGTATATTAAAAAAGAAATAAATTATGTATACTAATTAGTCTTTAAATTATTTTTATTTATGGCATATGTCTGGAATAAAGCATTGTTTGTTTGTTACAGTTATTTAAGAGTAAATAAGTTTAAACCTCCATTTTTTACATTATTTATTGAGTTTTAATTTGAGTTCTCTAGTACCTCTTTTTTTTTTTTTTTTTTTTTTTTTTTAATATGAAATAATTTAAGGGAAATGTTACTGAGTTTGCGGTGAAAACTTAGTCAAAATAATTAGATTGTGCCCGAATAATATTTTACTACGCTTAGGTAAATGAATTAATTTAGTTATAATTGCTATAAAAAAAATATATATATATTTAATTTTTTTTTCTATTCTTTGAAACTTGGATTACTGCATGTGAAACATATTTATTAATTTAAAAGCCATTTTTGCATTCATCACACATATTTCATATCCTTTTATCAATTCTAGTGAAACATCTTGTTTTTTTTTTTTTTTCTGTCCTCTTCTGTTCAATTACGTTCTTTCATTTACTTAATAGGTTTAAGCAAATAAATAATTCACTTCAAACCGTCAATTTTGCTATATATATTCAATTTTAAGTATTTTAACGGCTGGATTAAAACATTTCAATTTTTCGTTCTTGCGTTATAACAGTATGTAGATTTAAACTTACACTAGGTGGAAAATTACTTAAAAGATGACAAAGTATTTAAAAATGTTAAATTATTTTAATACCTTAGAACGTTCAACTATAAAAAACATAGTCTTCTTCAGAGGTGACGATGGATGGTGACGAAAGGAGTCCAAGTGAAAGTTAATTTATAGATCCGGAAACATTGGGGAAATAAAACATGGATATGGGGAAGTGGAAAATTACTAGTATTATCATTCTTTAAGCAAACTGAGCCAAATTTTCCACTTCCCTATATCCATGTTTTATTTTCCCAATGTTTCCGGATCTACAAATTAACTTCCACTTTCATTCCTTTCGTCACAATCTACGTGGATTTTGAAAATTAGGCGTCAATAACTGTTGTATTTCTTATATTCCTCTGAAGAAGACTATGTTTTTTATAGTTGAAAGTTCAAAGGTATTAAAATAATTTAACATTTTTAAATACTTTGTCATCTTTTAAGTAATTTTGCACATAGTGTAAGTTTAAGTTTAACATTTAAAGATGAATTAAGCATTTCTATTTATTTATTAACAGTATGCAGTTTTCAACTCACTGGATATTAGTAAAATTAAAATATTTAAGGCACTTTATGTCGCATTAGTCTCGCTTCAAGGATGGTTTCAACGACAATTTTAAATTTACAAGTTGTCTTTG
Source organism: Maratus speciosus (assembly GCA_963932465.1). NCBI lineage: Eukaryota > Metazoa > Arthropoda > Arachnida > Araneae > Salticidae > Maratus > Maratus speciosus. The sequence continues at coordinate 22,280,182 of OZ010787.1, forward strand.
CATAGAGATTGTTTAAAAATACATGTCACAAGCGTTAGGGGTGATTCAGCACAATCACACAAGGGGAAATCACCTTTCATTACATGTCAAAGTACAAGAGGTGTAGCACTGAATAAGCTTTCTTTCTTTCTTTCTTTTCTTTTATTTTTTTTCGTTTTTAAGAGAAATCTGTTTACGGCTCATTTTTTAGTGAATGATTGTTAGTTTTGTTTATGTATAGTAAAGCGAGGAGAGTTCGCGCGGTAGGAGAGATTGAGCACAAAGAGATTCGACGGGAAGGAGTAGAGTGCGCGCCCAGCGACTCCAGGTAGTTGTACAGCAGCATTAGTGCAGTGCCTACATGAATGTGCATATTTATTGTTCCAAGCGTCTTGGATAAAGCAGTGCTATATTGGTATTTTTTCCAAAGTAAGTGCTTGAATTTTCATAACTGTTCGTCGGAATTTTTATAGAGCGTCAATAATACAAAATATTTTGAACTTAAACAATTTCTTATAATCTACTAACCTGGACTAAGTATGCGAACACCAGAAATTCGTTTTAGAAGTGGCCATATTTAAATAAAAGACCGCGCAATCTCTCCTACCAAAATATGAGAGTTTGAGCATCTGCTACTTGGAGAGATGGCGCATTTCCCCATAAGTTTAAGTGTTAGGAGCACTTAAACTCATCACTAAAGATAACACAGCTTATTGATAAATTTGTATGAATTGCAAATAACGCGAAAAACATATGAATGAATCAATTTTGAAATAATTTCGGAATAACACATAATTATCAAAACTAAATTTGGCAATTAATTAATTTGCAAAAAAAAAAAAAATACTTTTGCAGATAAAAATTTTATTAATAAATTAATAATACAGTTGTTTTTAAATAAATTTTATGTAATTATTTTTGTTAATAAATTAATAATATATTTGTTAATAATTTAATTAAATATATATATATATATATATTTATTTATTTAATTTATGAGCAATTAATTTGCTAATAAATTAATTTTGTTAACTAAAATAAACTTTCTAATACAATGTTTTGGAAAAGCTTTCACCCATTCCAAGTAGTGTAATGCCATCGAAATCAAAAGGAAACAGAGTGCAACTAATGTTACTGATGTTACTGATCCACAAAATATATATGAAAAAAGATTTAAGACGGATGCCGCTACAAAAAAAAAAAAAAAAAAAAAAAAAAAAAAAAAAAAAAAAGGCCGAAGATAAGGTGCTTTTACAAAAAGCGGGACAAAAAAACTCAAGGGACAAAAAATGAAGGTTAATGAGGATGAGTGCACTGAGTATCAGGAACTGTACCAGGAGACAATTTCGACAACTGACTGGATTCAATGTATTGCTTGCTGCAGGTGATTGCACGAAAGATGCACGTTTTACAATAATAAGTGCATCGATTGTGGACGACGACAACTTCGGTTAGCAAACAAAATACAATGAAACTGTGGAAATCGAAATGAAGTAATTTTCAAGTTAAACATGTTATCTACTAGGTGAATGTTTTTTTTGTAATCTTAGTAAGGCTTGCTTTTTCTGATATTTTAATCTTTTTAAATTAAAAATTTTAACTGTTGTTAAAATTATTTATTTTATTTATTATTTAAACATTTGGTTGAAATATTCACTCCTAATACAAAAATATTTACTCACAAAATGTCAATTAAGTGTAATTATTATTGTTAACAATTTAATTGTAGTTATTATTAATAACAATCTCTTCTACCTATGTGCGCAATCTCTCCTACCCATGTGCGCGTTCTCTCCTACCCTGTAAGGAGAGATTGCGCAAAATAGTTTTCTTGGTTTTATTACTGCTGTTCTATTAATTTACAGTATAACAACAAAATAACAATGGAAATGCATAAAAAACAAATGAAGTCAAAATTATTCAGGCATAGTTTAGCAAAATATTAATATTTAGATTTTTTATTATTATTCTTTTGAAAGGTGCGCAGACTCTCCTCGCTTTACTATATACTATTTTTGCCAATCATAAGTGTAATATGAATGACACAAGAAGAATGCAAAATCTAATAATAGGGTTTCGTTATTTCATAAAATAAGCATACATTTACACAAAGTACATTTATATTCCCAAATAAAGCGTTGTTATGTAAAAATAAACAAAACAGCACTGTTTGAAGTTCCTTTTCTTCGTTTTTCCTGGTGTATATTCATTCTGTCTTAAAGTCATAATTTATAATATGATGTGACTTTACGATAATAAATCTTTTATAAAAATAATAATATTGGATGCTGAGACTATGAGTTGTGACATTAAAAATCTTAATCTACTAATTTATTCACATGTATTCCGGAAATCTAATTTTATACAATGTATATTTTTTCTTATAATTATTTCAAAATTCAAATAATGTGAAATTAATAATCTAAAACTTATGCTTTTTAACCAATAATAATTTTAATATAAATCGATTTTTGGATCTTCAAATATAAAAAGGTAAAATTGTATTTCTTTCTGGTAAATAGATTTTGAGTTACGCTGATAATACACCCGCACCGCATATTGTTTTGAAACTATTAATTATGAAGTCAGTATTAAGGGTTCGAAACTTTACATTTGCATGATTCGTAAACGCATTCATAGAAGGACTTACCGTGTGGTATATCGGGGTACAATTTACCGAAAAATTCCAATATGATGTACAAAGCAGGTGTTTGTACTGAAAATTTAAAAATTTGTTGCACGTGCAATATAAAGACAGGTTCCTATCTTTTTTAAATGCTTTTAAAGAAGACATTATTCGCAATCAAATGTCTATTTTTTTTTTTTTTTGTGCCTATTTGGAGATAAAATATTATGGGGGATAATTTTTTTGATTGAGTATGCATATATTCTGCAAATTTACTTGTATAGATTAAATGAAAATTTCAAAACAACCAGGCCAACGTCTATATTTAAAACCCAATATTAATAAGAATCACCAAGATCGTTGCTAGTTAAGAATTAATAGCAAAATGTACCGTTTATTAAAAATTGCTTAACATTTTTAAATTAATTTGCTAAAAGAATTGGATTTTTTTACCAACAAATTCTTGAAATACTTCTTTTTGTTCTTTATGTTCCAATAATCTGAATGTATATAATTTCTATTATTTCTTTGTTTCCAACGATATGTACTTTTGATGTGAGATTTTTTAACATACATCACGGAAAATCCACCTTATTTGAAGTAGGTATTACAACTTAGACATTTTCTGCCTAATAATACATTAATCTTACCAATTCCTCCAATTTGCTGACCTAGATTAATTTTTAGTACAATTATTCGATTGGTAAATAAATGATAATAGTTGTAAATTTCGAAGTGGGGGAAAAACGTACGGGCCAGGGTTTGAACCAGGGATGTCTTGGCTGAAGCCGCCAATGCTCTAAAAACTGAGCCATCCTGGATGAATCTGGAGGATAATTCACCCAACTAACCTTTAAGGATCACAGCATCTGGTCTGATACCTGAATCAGCTCAACAGAATAAATCGAAGGTTATTTTTTGGAACTGTAGTAAGCGCTGCATGCGTAACTATATTAATTTTTAACACAATTATTCAATTTGTAAATAAATCATAATGATTGTAAATTTTCATGTGGGTGAAAAAAGTACGGGCTATTATTGGAACCAGGGATGTCTTGGATGAAGCCGCCAATGCTCTACCAACCAAACCATCCCGGACGAATCTGGTGGACTAATTCACCCAACTAACCAACAATCACATCATCTGGTCTGATATCTTACCTGATACTGCCGTAGACTTCAATATTTAATATAAATTCCTTATTTACAGTGGTATTTAAAATGATGCAAAATCTACTACTCTGTAAAAATATTTTTAAGTTATTATTAAATTGTTCATTTTGCGGATTTAAAAATTACTTCTCCAACGAATTCTTAAAATAGTGTTTTTAAGTTTTGTAATGTTTTTCAATTCAATTTGTATATTCTTGCATAATATTGCAGTGATTGTTTTTGGGATTTATCTCTCTTGCACCTATATATGAAATGATCTCGATAACCAAACCTTTTAACACTGTAAAAAAAAATGCAGAAACGTTCCTGGAAAAAATGGGCAGCTGAGTTTCCCATTATTTCCAAGAAACATTTCTTGAAAATGACTGGCACTTTACTGTATAACTTTAAAACTTCCCACAGAAATGCCAGTAAGCTTCCTGCGAGTACCAGGAACGTTTCTGTTAAAAACAAAGCATTACTGATAGTTCACAGAAAGCTTACCTTATTTTCTATGGAACGTTTCAGAAGTATTCAATAAAGTCTGTTCAATATTGTCAGAAGTGACAATAAAATCAATATTTATGGCTGTTACGATAGTAAAAATTTTACTTAAAAAAAATGAAACCATTATTTATTTCTCACAAAATATGAATAAATAAATATTATTAAAGTTTATTTTTTATAAGCAAATAAACTGCGTAAAAAAGAAGAGTTCACTGAACAACACAAATAAAACTGCACAACTGCATGTTATAAGATAGAGTTGAAATGAAAAAAAAAAAAACAATAGCGTAAATGTAGATTAATATTAATTTTAAATCTTAGACATAAATATATAATTCTTAAATGGAAACTCATTAAAACATAAATAATATTAATACACATATCTGTTAAAACAAAATTTGTTCTAAAAATAATATAGTATAGTAAAGAGAGGACATACGCCGCGGTGGGACGATGCCGCAGAGATAGTATTGGCGACACTGGCGCTCCCTAGGCAAAATTAAGAATTTCGTTGTGTGCCTAAATGCTGTCTGCTGTATTGTATGAGTTTCCACCGTTTAATTGTCAGTATTTATATTTATGCCGGTTTTTGTGGTTCGAACCTGTATGGTAAGTTGCTAAAATTATTCTAATAAAGTTTTATAACATATTTTAAGCAAAATGAATAGCGATTTCATCCCAAAACCGATTTCAACTGCAGACTAGATCCTCGTAGAATACAGACAATGCTTGTCTTATTCTCGCGTCGCTCACATGACACAAAATGGCGACGCGGCAACTTATCCGCCACTTTAGGACAGATGCCTCACCGAGCTTGAGGGGCAGATGCCACAAAATATATTTTTGTTTTTCGGTTCAATAAATTCATCACTGCGATTTAAGTAGAACTTACATTTAAATGAACGTATATTAGCGCATTCTCCTACTTATCAAAATATTCTCAGCAACAGTGGTGGTTCACCAAGTATGAATTAGGAAAACGTAGGCCGTTTACAATTCTCACCATCTAAACTATTAAACAATGGTCAAAACATCTATACAGCCAAGTAAGAGAAAGCAAAAGGCGGCAAATATTACAAGCACAGATTTTATAAACAAGAAAAAAGAAGAAGGAAATAAAAAGCAAAAGAATCAAGAAAGCGTCAAAGAACGGCAGCTTGGGGGAAGTAAAATACGTAAAAAAAAAGGAATGAAAGGATAAACTTGAAAACACCTCTCTTGAGGAAGAAACTGAAATGAGAGTCATCTTCCGACAGTCACAAAAGTATTCCTCTTATGGATTCTGAAGGCAGTATTGGATTGGAATTTGATGACTCTGAATGTGCTGAGTGTCTGGAGTCATATCAAGAAACAAAGTCTAAAGCGGACTGGATTCAGTGCATAACATGGAATCGGTGGCTGTATGAAACATGCTCACTTTACTCTTGCAACGGCAAGTGTGGTGATTGTGGGTGAATAGAAATACGAAATAAAAAAAATGAGAAGAAAAGCCAAAAATAAGAAGACTACGGCCTAAAATGAATGGAACTAGTACTTAAGAGCAAACTACATTGGTCGCCTTGATATAAACAATTGGTTTATATTTTTTTTGTAATTATGCTGTTTATTGTTTCCAGTGAAATGTTTTATATTTTATTTTATTTATTTTTTTTTTGCCTTAAGTTTTATTTTTTGAGCTAGCACTTTTGCAATTTCGTTAAACTTTTCACAATTTAGTGATATATATCATTTATGCAAGTTTACGGTTATTTATTTTCATTTTAAGTAGTTTGAGGAAATAAAAATATGATTTACTTGAAAAAAAGTAAACAGCATTGCTTTTTTCTCTATGTGGCATCTGTACCACACCCCATGCGGCATCTTACCCAGCACATAAAAAATGATGTTAAAAAAAGACGTTTGGGAAAATAATTATTCCTGCTTTATTAAGAGGGCTTTAACATGTTTAACATAGAAATTTGATTTCTAAAGGGTTTGATTAATGATTTATGGTACTTAGTTTGTAGTTTTTTGCTTTATTGTGCATTTAAAAAAAAGAAAAGTAAAACTGCGGCATCTGTCCCCACTTTACTATATATTAAAAATATCAGCAGAACAAGATAAAATATTATATTTATAGCCACTTACTCTTTTGCGATTATCCTTTTCTTTTAATTTATAATCTTTTAAAAGGGGGGGGGGGCTTCTTATGTCCAACAAGGATGTTCTAGATAACTGATTATTTTTTTTTCATTTAAATTAACCAAGCTATCATAGAATCCCCAGTTAGATTAAAGTTTTAGAATGAATATGCAGTATGAATGGAAATCCAAATACTAGGCGTATTTTTCTACACGTGCTGCTGGCTAAACATTCCACAGACAGGTATGGGTGATAATATTTTACAAGGACAGGGTCCGAGGTTGGTCTCACCGATTACGATGAACATTTGTGTTTCGATAGAGTATAGTTAGTATAAGAATATATGACCACCATAAAGCGCAACCCCCAGGGGTTCTTGAAAAAATAAGTCGCAAAGTTTAAACTATAGTTTATAATAGGATAAATTTCCTACTTTGGCAAGCGACTCCGTGGCATGGCCGGTAGCATGCTGGGTTTGAGTTTTTCCTACTCGGGATCAAACCCGGCACGGACTTGTTTTTCGGAACGAAAATTTTTATCAATCATTTTCGAACAGCAATTGAAAAAATGTGTATAATAATTGAAATTTACGAAAAATAAGAATTAAATGTATGTTTTGTAGCATATAAGTGCTTTTTAACTACGAAATTGTGCATGTTTAAATATATAATGAAAAAAAAACGCATATTTAATGTCTATAGAACAGAAAACTTTTGTTGTTATTTGAAATTATTTACAGTTATTTCAATGAATAATCTACTATTTTTCACAGAGAAATAAATTAAAACACGTGATATAAATGCGTGAATAATTATATTACATTAATTTTGTTTTTATATGAAAGTATTTCGAATATTTCATGATTTTTTTAATACCCTTTTTAAAATTCTTAATATGACTTTTTTTTTATTTCGGATATTTGGTTTTGTAATTATTACCTACGTAATAACAATTTTCAGCAGCTCAATATCTTTTTAGAATTTATTTTTAAGCACAAAGACAGTTATTCTAAATATAATCATAAGAATCCAAGATTAAAAAAAAATCAAAAGTTAAAAAGTTAGTTGGTAAAAAACGATACATTTATGTCACTGTGAAAAGTAGTAGCTTATTTATGTAAATAACAGTAAATAAATTTTAAAATTAGCTTAATTTTATGGTCTATAAAAGTTTTAATTGACTTTTTTTTAGTTTGTTATTATTATTATTTATTTTATCTTTACTTTTCAATAAATATATAATCATGCAAAGATTCGCACTTAAAATTGTATTTATATAATTAAACTGCATTATATAAAAATGTTAAACAAGAAAAAAAATTATTTCCGAAAGAAATTACTACGTAGACACTTATTCTAATTAAAAATCAAGAATTCCAGACTTTAAAAAATCATATTAAAAATATAACAGCATATTTTTCAAACCATGAAATATTTGAATGAGGAAACAAAATGAAAATAATATATTGGTTCATTTATTTTATTATTTATTTCTCTGTTAAAAATTGTAGATATTCATTGAAATAACTGTAAATAATTTTAAATAACAACAAAAAATTTCTGTTCTATAGACATATAAATATGCATTTTTATTTTCATTATATATTTAAACATGCAAAATTTCGTAGTTAAAAAAGCACTTATATGCTACAAAAGATACATTTAATTCATATTTTTGGTAAATTTCAATTATTATACACATTTTTCAATTGCGGTTCGAAAATGATTGATAAAAATTTTCGTTCCGAAAAAGAAGTCCGAGCCGGATTTGTTCCCAGGTAGAAAAAACTCAAATACAGCATGATGCAGACCATGCCACGGAGCCACTTGCGAAAGATTGAAATTTATCAGATTATAAACTAGAGCTTAAACTTTGAGTCTTATTTTCTCAAGAAACCCTGTGGGTTGCGCTATATAGTGGTCATATACTTATGTACTAACTATACTCTATCGAAATACAAATGTTCATCGCATTCAGTGAGACCAACCTCGGACCCTCTCCTTGTTAGCGATGTCACAGAATTATTCCATTTTCATCTGAAAGATCTTGACAATACAGATGGAAATGATTATGTCCTCTATTCATTTATTCCACAATGATTTTTTTTACATTCGTATAAGGTATTCGTTTTCGACAGTCGAGCGCGAGCGACGGACAACAATAAAATGGCGTCCGCAGCTTTTTGCTGTTGCAAACTTTTGTTCAGGAACGTTTCATATATGAAAACCAGAATTTCACAGGAAAGAGCTAAATAATTCTGAAAACCTGAGAAAAAGCGAAACATTCTTGGAATTTACGTGGGAAGTTACCACTTTTTATACAGTGAATCTTAGCCTTTAATAATGTTGTAAAATTTTATTTGTGTTACTGTCTCAAAGATTATTATTATAAAAGATTCCTTATTCACAGCAATATCGATACTGAACTGGGTTATAAAATAAAATATTGATTAAAGCAATCATTTATTTATTTATTTTTTACATAGTAAATTCATATTGATATATACTGCGTTTAAAAAGTTTGTATATTCATATCGACAAGTGAACCGCTGTTCATGATTTTCAAGTGATATCAGATTTCTTACAGTATTGTCAACCTCTTTGTTCAGCTAGAAAACTGTTATATGTATAAAGGTTGTTACCTTCTACATAATCCATCGATTGCTACCAGAAACACAGATTACCACCCACTGCGTTCTTCATCAAGCGCACTGAGTCATTAGTCGATAAACTGTTACTCCCATCTTCGTAAAACTTACCCTTGTATTCACCATCTAACGCAACTACAGGTTAAGGCCGAAAACCTCAGTCGAAATCTGAATTGGTATGCACGATTAATCTGATTGGACTTCAGCAGCGATCATCTTCAATCAGATTAATGACGAAAACTATTTAAGCGTTCGACAGAGGTTTTCGCACTTAGCCGTTGCCACCGAAACATTCAAGGCCTGAGGACACGAGTTGTGACGTCATCACTAATCAACCGACTTCTCACTAGTGTTGGAATTACCAGCGGAAAATTTTGAATAGTAATTTTATTTTATTTTATTTATGAAACAGCTATCATCTTATAAAAAAATAATAACTATTTAAACTTACTGGTGAGAATTCGGAATACCTAAATAAAAATTCAGCCAGATGCGGAATGCCTCAGTGTTGCCGCATCTGGTTGATTTTTTATTGGGGGACTCCAAATTTTCACCAGTAAGTTTAAATAGTTATTATTGTTTTATAAGATGATAGCTATTCCACAAATAAAATAAAAGAAAATTGCTATTCAAAATTTCCCGGTGGGAATTCCAACACTAGTGAGAAGTCGGTCGATTAGTGATGACGTCACAACTCGTGTCCTCAGGCCTTGAGTGTTTCGGTGGCAACGCCTTAGCCGGCAGTGGATGTATATGGTGAATAGGAACATTAGTCACTCATGTTTGTTCTGTACATACTTTACAATTTAGATGTTGAAGTTTACTTGCTGGCACATTCTTTGTTTACATAAAATGTATTAATAAGCACGCTTTGCACAGGGCTTGCGCGGCATTTCGATTTTCATGAACTCGCGACGAACAACTATGCATTTTTACTGATGTTATCTGTAACACATTGTTTCTGATTTGCGAAAAGTCGAATTACTAGGCGTGAATGCGCACTACAGAAAGACTGCAAAATAAATATCAAAGGGTACCTACAATTTGAATGGCGCTTGTAATTTAAAAATTGCTTTACCAACGATTTCTCGAAATACTGTTTCTGTGTTTTTGTATGGGCTGCAATATTTTAAATGCAAATTATTTATATTTGTATAATAAATATTATCGATTTTTTTTTCTTGTTTAACCCCCTCGCTGCGTAATTGTTTTAATAAAATAGCTTCAAATATTGCCTATTTAATCCCTTCGCGACGAGCGTCTTTTAAGAATTTTAATTCTTTTGTCACTGGTTTTCCAAAACAAAAATTTCTGTCTAATTTAATCGGGAAAATGCGCCTATTAAATAAGGCAAAATTTACAATAAAAAAAAAAAATTCTGGTGGGAATAATAAAGGGGGGGGGGGGTAATTAGACGGAAAAAATGTCTCCCCGAGCAAATCTCGGGTTGCGCAAATTTTGCTACTTTAACGTTGCCCGAGGTAATCTCGGGTTGCGCAGCGAGAGGGTTAAGTATCAACGGAAATTACATCTTGATTTAAAGAACATGCTACAATGATATGTAAATGCCGAATAATTATAATCTAAGCTCGACAGATACATTCGACTTATTCTCCTAACATTAATAGTTTATAAAGCTTTCTTATTTACAACGATTCCCTCCTAGTGTACACATAGTTTCAATATTTGTAGTCATTAACATTTCCTGGATGCTGACACAGAATTAACAGAGTTGTGTTAGAAAATTACTCATCATAAAGTGAGTTAAATATTGAGTTATTTAACGTTGCAACAGAATATTTACAGATTCTATAATTTAATGTATATTTTTGCAGCATGCTTTTCATGTATGAGTTTTATCTTTTTAGCAGTTTTTTTTTTTTATAAATGTACCATATTTGTTTTTTCTTGAGTAGTTTTTAAATAAACCTGTTGTTTAAAATATTACATGTATTTAGAAAATTTATAATTTACTAAAAACACATGTTACAGTAAGCATTTTAGAAAAAAAATTACCATGCGTTGTCAATGTTTTCACATTAATAGTGCTTATACATTTTTTTTAAATCTTAAAATAATTGATGCTTCATTTCTTAAAGAACTTTTATAAAAATATTCTGAGTGAAATTCTGTAAATTTATGATGGCGTAAATGTAACATGCTATAAAATGGAAAATTTTATGCTCTCTTAGGGACATATAAAAAGCTATTAATGCTCTTAAATATCTTGAAACATTATTTTAACAGAAACACTTGATTTTGCTACTATTTAGGGAAATAAACCTGAAAAATTTCATAATTCTGCTACAATGTTAGGATTGGTGGATTCAGTAGAAATCATTTTACTGAATCCGTCACGATATTCTGGGTGTTCGTAAATTGTTTCATTAACACTGAAATGCCGGATGTTGCCTTTCGGCAAAATATCCACTTAAGCTTCTAAAATACTATTAGAATAATATTTAACCCCTTCGGGACGAATAATTTTTAATCTTTAACCACCGGTTTATAAAACAGAAATTTTTGCCTATTTGAATCAGGAAAATGCTGTGATTAAATAAGGCAAAATTTACAATAAAAATTTACTGGTGAGAATAATCACAGATTCTGAGCACTTTACTTGGCACGAATACCGGTCGCTCGTAGCCAAGGGGTTTAGCTATAATGCCTAATGTTGCCAATAAGATACATTCTGAAAATATTATTAAATAGATTTTCAACATGTAGATGGCAACACTTGTGCTGTTTAAGAATAAAGATAGATTTATTTTTTCAAATGTTGCTACATGTTCTTTTTGTTTTGTTTGGAAGCTTGCGAAATACCCTATTTTGTTCTGCCGTCAGCAAGTAAAATTTATTTCTTATGATAGTTCTGAAAATTTTTGTGTGTTTAATATTATAGAATTTTATCAGAGAAAATTATTTTTTCAATTAAAGACTAGTATTGCCGATTACTAACAAACTGATTTTTAGCCGTAATCCATACTTAAAACGAAATATGATTTTTTTAAGTATTTTTTCCAAGATTTATTTAAAAAATGAAAGCCGAAGAGCATTATTAAAAGGATTTTTGAAAAATCAGGCATCTAAGGGTTAAAATAAGGGTTTCGATAGTATTCTTCATAATGAACAATATTTGAATAAGAAACCAGGGACACAATCGTCTAATTCAATCAAAAATACAGAGTGTCTCTCTGTGAGGACGTTTCACAGTTCATAAATTCGTACAGATATTAATCCTCTACTCAAATGCATTTTTAACCAGAAAAGGCATTATAATAAGCTCAAGTAAAATGCCCCTCGTAATTCTTAACTGTACATTTATTTAAAAGAAACGTAGATGTGAAATAAAACTTAGGATAGTGCCTGAATAAAATTAATAATGTAAAAGCAACAATAAAAATGTTCTTTAGCTGTGAGCCTTTTGGTTTCTAGCAACCGAAGCAAACATATTAATGACTATAAATTTTATCAGACAATATCACGAAGAGAAAAGTGTTCGCAAAACGGGATTAATGCACGGATGAACTGATCGTTATATTAGAATTAACGTATAAATTTGAATTAATAGCACAGAATCATAATTCAATTGTCTCTTTTGTTGAAATTTGCTTGTCATTTTTGCACACCTATTCGAAATGCCAGGAATTTGCCGAGTTACTGAATACCAGTGGTAAATGCTAATACTTTATGGAAGAACATAAGACGACCAAATTGAATATGCCTGCCTTCATTTAAATTTTGAAATACAGAATAAACAGAGAAAGTATAAAAGTAACACAATTTTTTAATTAAATTTTGAGGATAAATACAGAAACTTATTAACTTCATATTATTTAAAAGTGAAATTGCAAATAAAATATGCGTCAGCATCACCCCCTCCCCCTCCCCAAGCCGAGAAGGGATTTCTGTTCACAGACATATCAATATATTTGATAACATCGCAAAATTTTCAATAGTCTTACATTAACCCCTTTGTTCCAGAATTTTTGCTTTCTCAAATTTGTTGGTAAAACTCTAAAATGTCGCAAAATGAACTGGAAAAATACTAAAAAAAATTATGCTAAAAAAGTTCTGTATTTATTTGATAAAACGTAAACGTACTATATGTGGGAATATGCATAATATTTGTAATAGTATAAAATGCATAATTATATGTTTGTCTAAATTTATATGAAATAAGTTTTGAATTGTATATTATATACTATAATTAGTATTTTGTTTAGTTACTAAAAAAATATATTTATTTCTTTACAGAGACTAATAACATTATATGTATTAGTAATAACACACTAAGAATAATCGTATTTTAGGCTTAAAAACAATTTGTTCCATACTCATCTTGAAAAGCACTTTACATAAATAACTGTCCCATAAATTGCTAATAAAAATATACACCTCTTCGTGCCTAGCGACGTATATTTTGTACGCTAAAAAATGCAGAAAATATAGGCTTGAACATGTAATTTCACAATTTAAAGAAATACGTATTTGGAAGAAGTCTACAAGCTAAGATTATGACTTATTTATTTGGATAATTGGTAGAAAAAACACAAATAATCTTACTTTTTACATTTCGCCATCTGAAAAAATGAAAAATCTATAAACTCCGAAAACAAACCCTTCATTTTAAGCAAATAAATATCCATCTTATGCTGTCATCTTTCGGCAACAAATGAAGACATTTATAGATAATTATTTCATACAACTTTCATGTTATAAAGAAGAAGAAAATTATTCATATTTATTAAAATTCGAAGCGTACTAAAAATGGGAGGCTAGGCAGGCATAAATGGGTTAATTGCCAGCGAAATAAGATTACATCATGAGACATGCAGTAATGGCTACTTTTCGCGTTCGACGAAAACCAAGCTATACAGTCCGCAATTTAGAAGATATTTGGACATACATCCGATATCATTAAAGGAATTACACACTGCAAAACAAAATTGTTGTTTTTCCAGTATATACAAGTTGCCAGTATTATACAGTAAAATTAACAATAATAAACCGTAAAAAAGCCATTGTATACCATCTTATAAATTATTTAAGCCGTTTATTACTTCTTAACGATATACTACTGCTTAATGACGGTTTATTATTGTTACTTTTACGGTATACCACTGGCAGCTGGGGTGCCAGTATTATCTCGTAAAATCATTTTTTTTCTTTTTACAGTGCAGTGCACTTCCAGCAATTTCGTCATATCGCCTTGTTTCCCACCAGAGAAATTTTTTTCTGTAAAAAATATCACAAAATAAAGTATAAACGGTTTAGAGATACCCGATTTAACTATTTATTTAATTTTACAATAATTTTTAATGATGCGTATTCACCAATTTTTATTTCTGTGTTAAATGATCCCATTGTATAGTTTTCATGAAATTCAAATATTTTAATCACCTTTTGTAGGAATATTTTATGGCGTGTTGAGCCAAGAGCACTCAAAGGCAAAAAAATGCGCTCTCTCATTGCTGGGAAACATATAACAATAATATGTTCCCTCAACATTTTGGTTAAGTCAAAGTATAGTTGCGTAATTTGTTATTTCTGTTTGTACAAATATTTTTTATAAAATATAATTATGAGTTTAAAATTGTAATAATTATATGTTTGAGTAAAATAGGAGTGTAAGTTCATACAAAAATTATTAATTTTATTTTAAATATTAAATAGATATTTTAAAAAAGTCATTTATAGTAAAATTAATGTATAATGTCGAGTGTATAGTTCGGATCTCAGATAACAACAATAGCCAGACGCGATGGCGTCGTTTTAGGACAAGCATGAGGAAAGTTATTTATAACAAGACATCGTAAAATAATAAAAATGTCGGAATAAATATAGGGCTTTAGGCCACCCAAACTTTATGACATGTAATAAAATTAAGTATATGTGAGGGACTTTGGAGGACCGGCAGCTAAGTGGTCTAGCCAAACATACTATAAAGTGTTCTCACAACCAATAAGGTAGGGCTATAACAAAATTGTTACGCCCACTACTAAGGGATGGTGCGAGAGAAACAGTTTGAAAAAAACAGTCTAAGAAAATATCCAAAAGATGCAAGAGCGATCCTGACTGCCCTGGTAATGCCTAAGAGAGCTTGACAGACCTGATAATGTCTAACCAAGCCCGACAGACCTGATAATGTCTAAGCAAGCCCGACAGACCTGATAATGTCTAAGCAAGCCCGACAGTTCTGGGGATTTCTACTTGGTCCTGTGACCCCTGGTAATTCCTGAGCGATCCTGACTGCCATGGTAAAGAGAGGGAAAGGCCAAGGATATATGCTAAATGATCAAGCCTGATTAAAAGCGAATGCCAAAGATGAAATGGAGCCTGCCTACAGCGTCCCGGAACTATGCTTCCAGTCATGCCGATCCTGCCGCCCGTGTGATGAGATCAATTTGCATGATTAACGGAAACTATCCTTAGCACCTCGACGACTCTGAAAGCTGTTGAACGAAGTCCTCCGACCCGTACAAAATTCAAGGTATTCCTTTAATCTTTCTTTAACCACATAAATTATATTAGAAATTGAAAATATCCCTTTTATGATATTTTATGGTAAAATGGTTATCTGAGATCCAACAAACCAGTAATTAAATATAAATAAGGTATTTTAAATAGAAGAAAAATTAATTTCTCTTGACAAAAAAATATAATAATAAAAGTAATTGAAATCATTCTGTTAGAGATTAAATATTCATGTAACAATGATCAGCAAACAAAAGTTTTGCTTCCTTTTTTTTTCAATCATTTAATGTGTATATGTATATAATCTTGTTTAATGTAAATAAAAATATTTTAATCAAGAGTTAAAAATCTCTGTGATTATTTTAGTGATAAAATTTTAAGATGTGTCATTTTATTTTACAGCTTAAATTGAGTTTAATTCATAAGTGGGTGAGATCACATAAATAATTCACAACGCAAACTTTTAATTTTTATTTGTAATTAATTAATTTAATAATTACAATTTTACGCGAATTTTAATTTAATTTTACGATAATTATTCGCATTGCTCTTCTAATAGAATTTCTGTTAATTACGATCACTTATTTTATTTGGATAAATTTTCAAGGTATATAAAATTGTATACCAATTACTATGAGGTTGCATGGATGATTTGGATTGATTAGCAATTTTGGGTGAAAATTAAATAGGAGATAAACAAGTGTAATTATCTGTCCAGCACGCATGAATAAGCGAAAAAGAAAAAAATCTCTCTCAGAGTGGCTTGATGCTGCTCATGCACAATAAAGGAAAGTTAAAAAAGCTTACCTGTTTATATTTTATATTGGCTCCGGAGTTGTCGACGTCAGCAGGGCCAGGGATTCGAGAGAGTCACCTGTTTTCGAATTATCCTTATTTATTATGTGAATAATTTATTTGTTATTTCAGTGGATTCTAGAAGAACAACACATATTATCCATATTTTCTGGAAAGTACACTCTCAGAAAAAAACTGTAAATTTATGAGCGTTTGCTGTTCCATTTTCACGGGCCTTGTTTGATGAAACACGGTCTGATCCACTAAAACAATACGGTACGACCCCATACATTTTCCTCTGCTAGGGTGTAAACCTTCATTTTAGTCGTGTTTCGAAAAATAATGTCACTTAACCGCGACCGTAACATATTTTTTAACCCGCCAAAATGGCGATTCTGTAATGCTTATCTAACGTGCTACGTGCTGCGGAACAGTAAGTAAAGTGTTATTGTGTTTTGAAGTGCATTATATCTTTGCCCCGTAAAATTACGGACTGCACAAAGTGATGTGCATGAATTTTTTTTTTTTTTTTTACGGGTGTGACTGGAATCTCTGCTGCCGGCCTCTGCTCGTAATTTCACAGGGATAGTTTTAGATACTTTGAAAATTAAGGGCAATCCACATATGCTTGCAGTTCTAGCCAATCTGTTATCAAAAATACGGTACGACCCCATACATTTTCCTCTGCTAGGGTGTACACGTTGACACAAATAGATGGGCATGGATTTTTTTTTCTTTTCCTTTTTATGACTGGAATCTCTGCTGCCGGACTCTGTCCGCAAAAATTTTTAACGTTGTAATATACGATTAGTTGATATATATTTATGGAGAAGAAAAGACTGATTTTGAGATAAAAAGCATCTATT
This sequence comes from Maratus speciosus, assembly GCA_963932465.1. NCBI lineage: Eukaryota > Metazoa > Arthropoda > Arachnida > Araneae > Salticidae > Maratus > Maratus speciosus. Next base: position 22,297,352 of record OZ010787.1, read on the forward strand.
GAATACTTATATTGGAGCACTTAAAAAGCTCGGTCTAGTTTATGCAATTATATTTTTAAGAGTGGAGAATACAGAAGCAAGCAAAAAACATATGCCACAAAATAAAACCATATAAAATTTGAAAAGGAGTCTGATAAAGTTCATTAACATACAACTGCTTCGAAACTTGCTTCTTTGTGGCGCTTCCGTCATTAAAACCCGGAAGAAAGATAAAGTTTATAACAGTTCGTTAAAATGTTTTTAGTTCACTAATCGGGATCTGTTCTCGTTTAATTGGATGTTTATGCTGTAGTGTATCTAGGGTGATTAGATTTCAAGAACTTTTTAGTTACAAGTGTTGTCAGATTTTATTGTCTATTGCTTATCTATTTAGCAGTGTCAGATGATGAAGAGACTCATTCAGAAGAATTGTAAACATTGTTGCTGTATGACGTTTCTAGCCAGAATCTTTCATTTATGGGAACTGTGATTATTACTTTTCCGTTTGTGAACTGCAGAATATTCAAGAATTTTGAGACGAAAAAGACAAATATCCTCTGATTTAGAGACTGATATTGACACAAAATTCAATAAAATATCGAAAGTTATTTCAACTGAAGCAAATACTGGATTAGATACAGAGAAAACAGATTTGCTGAGCAACGATGAATTATCATTTAATAATAAATTAAGTTTAAAATAATGCTGTTGAAACAACTGAAAAGTCGATGTCGCCTTCTACATTTAAGAAAAATCAAAGCAAATATAAATATTTTCCCCGCTAATTTTTAATTTCAGAAGTTAAAAGAAATTATAACTGAAAGAAGAAAGAAATGAATTTCGTAACATTTTAATATATAATTTCAATATACCAGCCCTCTAACTGCCCAGAAAAAGGGGCAAACTTAGAATGATTTTTTCTCCTTAATTTTTTCAAATGCCAAAGAAAAAAATCAAACATGATATATAAATTTAATTATGTATATGACGATAAACCTTGAGTGTGTTAATCAGTATTCAATGTTTTAAAACTGCATTATATCTGCAGAATTGTATTAATTTAACTTAGTGAACGGAGAGAGAATGTTAAAATAGTCACATACCTTCTCTAATAGTATATCCAGTTTTTTCCCTAATAAGTAAATATGTCCGGAAGAAAGAAGACAGTAATGATGAAAAAAATGGCTGGATTACATTAGAAGTATAGAAAAAAAAACTCGCAAAGTTATCTAACCCCTTTTTGGTCTACTGTTTCAGTAGATATATATATATATATTTTAATATTTCTCCGGTAAAAGACAGCAACCTTAGTGCAAATCTAATCGATCAGCATTTCCTCAGTGTTCAGCACATATTCTAAAAACAAACCCGACCGACGCGGCGTTTAGACGGTAACACGTGTAAATGTGTATTTTTCTTTGTTCTTTGATCCTTCTTTCCCGTGATTATTCATAGCGTATAACGATTGGATGTTCTAGTTATCTACTTATAATAAAAGCTGACCGGCGGAACGATGCCGGTGCGAACCACTCTGGTCTGCGAAACGACCGTAGCTAAACGCCATGTTAGGCTTAATGAAAAACATATCTTAACATATGACAGCTAAATGATAATTTTTTCTACTTAAAATCATGTCTGTTCAGCATATTTTCATATAAAACATGTGTATCATATCCATTTATAATGTATTAAGTTCTAAATTAAAATTAAGCTATTAAAAATGAAATCTAAACAAACGATACTGTTGCCATTCAGATTCAAATTCCAGCAAATTAAGAAACAAATGAATGACTCTTTGACGATGCATAAAAAAATAAAATACGGCTAACATCTGATTCTGCTTTAGGCGCGCCGCACACCAGGGAGACATGCGGCAGAAAAGCGTGAGGCATGCGATAATTTCACCCTCTTAACAAAGAAAAAACCGGTTTGAACAGCAGAATTTGCCTCGTGTCTCACGATTATTGTCGCATGTCTCTCTGGTGTGTGGCGCGCCTTAAATATATTTTTTAAAGCATATTAAAGCCGTTAAGTTTTTTAAAATGCGTTTTTCATTATTGTTTACATTTATAAGCAGCAATTTTATTTACGACTGTTTACATTTACAAGCAGTCAGTTTACGACATACATATGAAATATTACGTAATTTATTGAATAAATATTTTAAAAAACGTTATTTAATGATTATTCATCATTATTCATATGAATCATTCATATGAATATTGATTCATATCAATGATTCATATATTTCACTCTTCTGTAGTGGCAACAGTGAAACGCTGTTTCTTTAGGAAAAACCGAGGATAAACGTGCTGATTTTTCGCCACTACTCGCTTTGATCTGTCAATAGTTATTTTTGAAGGTTTTAAAAGTTTTTTTTTTTTTATTTTTATTATGGACTTTCCGAATGAATCGCTTTCCGAAAGAAGGCGCCAATTGACCAGGAAAAGAATTGCGCGATCGCAGCAATCAACGGATTTCTCAGTTTGCCTGATAAACTCAGCAGAATTTACACCGAACAGAATTAAACACCCATACGCACAATTTTTTGTTTATTTTTTATCTAAACTATGCATATTTTAAGTTCATGTTCATAAAGTGTTTATCACTCACAGGAACGTTTCATTATAATAAAGATTTAAAAATCAAAATTACATTTTTTTTTTTAAATTTTACTAAATTTTTGTACCGTTAAAAAAATAGCTTTTTGTATGTGTATTACTTTCAATGATGCACATAATGGTGTTTTAGTTTTGGCCAAATATATGAATCAAATTTTAAAGTTTCATCTAAAATTAAAAAATAAACATCTGATTTTTTAAAGAAATGACATATGTTTTTTGTTTTATTTTTAAGTTTCTTATTTCACCTATGCTGCATTTTTTAAGCTGAATTTAATATATTTCTGTGAATTATTTTTTGCTGTTTGAAAAATGCAACAGCTTTTTTTTTTTTTTTCAACTACGCATATATTTTTAAAAGCATTTACAGACATGCCACTTTCCAGCGAAAACAGGGAATTCCATTTTTTCGGCACAATTTATCATCCCTGGGATTGATGCAAATCAGTATTAAAATTTGTTGACATTTTTAGGACGAGAAGGGGGGTGGGGGGTGGTAGCAGAATTTGACAAAATAAAAATGCGAGTACAAGCAGCTGCAAATTGAGTTTATTTCTAATCCTTTCCCATGACCTACTGTGCATTTAGTCCATGTATAGAAACAAACAGCATGAAAAAAAACATATAGCCAGGAGCTTGCAACTATCATCTGTCTGCTTTCCCCGAAGGATTGCAAAAATCATCAAAATATCGTAGAAAAAGGGTGGTTTCATCAAACGAATATGAATTCCGTCAAAGGATCGCAGAAAAAAACACAATTTTTCCCAAAGGGTCCTTTAGAATGCATGTTTCGTCTAAGGATCATAAAATATGTGAATGTCGCCAAATAATCGTGGAAAAAACATGAATTTCATCAGATGACTGCAGAAAAAATGCATTATTTGATCAAAGTATCGCGAAAAACGTGAATTTCGTCAAATAATCACAGAAAAAATATGTTTTTTGATTAGAGGATCACAGAGGAAACGAGATTTTCATCGAAAGGTTGCAAAAGGGCAAGTTTCAACATAAGTTCCAAAAAAAAAAAATGTAAATTTTGAAATCGGGGGATCTTTAAGCTTATTGGTTCATCAGTATCAGGTGAACCGTTAGTCAGCTAAATTTTCTGTTACGTAACTAATTTGCTGCATACATTCGGATGCACCTGTGCTTCTGTCAACGTATTTTGATTGTAAGGTAAGTCTCGCTTAATCTGCTGTTTATTTATTTATTTTTTATTAGGATTTTTGCATTAGCTGTTTAAAATGCACCCTTTATTGGTGAATATATCGATTTTTACATGGTTTGTCATTTTAGAGACAGACGATTCAGCCAACGGCTACCGAAAAAATTCCGAGTCTGAAAACATCGAGTGTGTATTACCAAACATCCATCAAAATTTAAATTTAATTCAGTTAGAAGAGAAGAACCATACCTTGACGATGTTTCAGACCCTGACTAGGATTCTTTTTCTAAACATTAAATTATTGATTTTTTTTTTTTTTATTTTAACTGATTGTTTGTTTTTTGTGTAAATATTTTAATTTTTTTTGTATGAAACTCCCCTTTTTTTTATGAATCGCCGTCTCATTTATTGGTATTTCTTTATATTTATCCTTTTAATTTTATTTTATGTTTAATAAATTTTTTGGCAGTTTTGAGCGAGATTTTACCTGCATTCGTAACAAATTTTTCAAGATGGCAGTAAAACTTCGTTTTTAAATCTTTATGTTACTTATAAATCCATGTTTTTACATCATTTTCTATTTTTTTGTGCAAATCATTGATTTATAAATAACATAAAGATTTAAAAATTGAGTTTTTCCGTCACCTTGAAAAGATTTTTGGCACATTTTTTTTCGCCAAGCGGCACAGGATGCGGAACTCTTCCCTGAATTTTGTCAAAGAAACGTGAGAGGTGTAATTCGTCAAAAAGGCGCAAAAAAACGTGAATTTTGCAACAAATCCCGATAAAAACACTCATTTCGTGAAAGGATTGTGGTAAAAACAGTCATTTTGTCAAAAGGCTGCAAAAAAAAAACCATGAATGTCATCAATGATGTGCAGAAAACACGAGAATTTCACCATAAACATTAAATTTGATTTTTTTTGGTTTGTAAATTTTAACTGATTGTTTGTTTTTTGTGTAAGTATTTTTAGTTTTTTTTTATATATTTTTTTCTGTATGAAACTCCTCTTTTTTCTGAATCGCCGTTTCATTTATTGGTATTTATTTATATTTATCTTTTTATTTTATATTAGTAAGTTTTTTGGTAGTTGTGAGCGAGATTTTACCGGCATTCGTAAAAATTTTTTCAAGATGGCGGAAAAACTTTTAAATCTATGTTATTTATAAATCCATGTTTTTACAACATTTTCTATTTTTTGGGCAAAATCATTAATTTATAAATAACAAAGATTTAAAAATGATGTTTTTCCACCATCTTGAAAAGATTTTTGGCAAGATTTTGAATAATTTTTTTTTGCCAAGTGGCACTCTTCCCTGAATTTTGTCAAAGAAACTCGAGAGGTGTAATTCGTCAAAAGGGCGCAGAAAAAAGCAAATTTTTCAACAAATCCGGATAAAAATACTCATTTCTTCAAAAGGCTGTGAAAAAAACACGAATTTCATCAAAGATGTGCAGAAAAAATGATAATTTTGCCATAGGGTTGTTGGAAAAAGCTCTTTTTTTTCCCCGCATGAGGTGGTTCATATTTTCCTCATTGAAAGTTGACTTTTACAAACACTATATTTTAATGCTTTTGAGGACTTGCCACTATCTGAATAATCATTAGGGTGGAACTAAAAAACGAAGTTTCGAATTTTATATTCTAATAGTGATTATTTTTTTTTCCTTTTTAACTCCATAAAAAGAAAATATTTTTCTTTTAATTTTAAAATGATATTTTCCGGTTCCTCAAAGCGCTTGATTTTCCCTAAAAAACGAGAAAAAGCCAATAATTACTTGAAAAGTTTTTTAAGCTTATTGTTAAATTTATATTTTGCAAAATTAAATTAATTAAGTGTTAATGTCCTGTAATAAAGAGAATAATTTAGTTTGAGTGCCTTAGAAAAGTTAGACCCACTTTATTTGACTTTTATAGAAGCCAGCGTCGTGGGCGTCGGCTTTCATTGTCTCTGATTTATTTGGCTGCGACATATAACAAGTTAGACCGATTTAGCGTGTGTTAACAGTTTCTTTAATTATTTTTCAATAAACATTCGGTTTCAAAAGTGACAAAGTCTGTTAACATACCTAAATCTAGATAATTGTTGAAGTGAACATATGAAGATGTTATGAAACATAATTTTGGGGTTCAGTTTAACTTAAAATCTGACAGCTGGAATCTGGTACACGCTATTTTTAAAATTTCTAAAGCTGTTGATGATATAATTAAAAGTGTATTGCCGAGACCTTCAATTCCAACGGTTTCTGATACACAAATCATAAAAAATGATTAGAGACTAGCGCGAGAAATGTCAAAATTTGAAAAAAAAATATTAAGATTAGAAAGAATAATCCCACACCCAATATAAAATTGCAAAATGTTAGGTAATCCTGCAACAAAACATTTCTTTGTGTAAAAGCACTAAATATTATCGTGTATCAGAACAAGAACGTTTCTTTCTCAAAGACCAAAGAGAGATGGGGTGATGGCAATAGGATCAATAGATATAAAACATACAAAAAATGTGTAGCAAGACTGGAAAAGGAAATATCAAGGGAAAAAGTTATTTTTAAACAAAAAAAATAATGTTTTGATTGAATGATCGTCAAGTGTAAAAAATATTTCGGAAGGATATAGTTCAATCGGTTGTTTTTCTAAACCTGAATTTGATAATCAACAAGGTGAAAGAACAGGAGTATTAGACAGATATTATTGCAAATATTATTGCAAATGTCACCTTAGAAGATATGGGTATTTGTGATGATAATAGAGAAAAGGTTACTGAAAGAAGGACTTGAAGACGACAAAGAGAAAAGAAAAGGAAGAATTTGAAAGAACAGGAAAGACGAAATGAGTTAATTTTAAGAGGTTAGTATTTTGATGGCAGAAAGGATAACACCATGATAACTGAAGCAGAGCGAAAAAAGTATAACTAAGAATCATTAAAGACGAACACCTGGTCTTAGTTCAAAAACCAGGATAAAAATATATTGGTCCTATTTCATTGACATCTTCTTCTTATATTAATATAGCCACTGCAATTTTGGTGTATTTTCAAAATATACTACAGACATTTCAAGTTTGAAAGTTATTGGGTGAAACAGAAACGCCTTTAATGCAGGATGCAAATCTGGAGTTGTTAAAACATCAGAAGCAATACCCTAAAAACTTTATAATGGATAATTTGATTATTACATGCAAATGAATTTTTTTCTTAGATACTTACTTCAACATCTTGCTGGAAAAACTACGTGTACAAAAGAATTTTCTGGACCAGTAGGAGAGCGACTTGAAAAAATGCAAACATATTGAAATTATAGACTATAAAAACATTGATCCTATCTTGACGGACTGATCGGATGAAGAACTTAAAAAAAGTACAAACAGGGGAAATACCTGAATTTTAGATTTTCCTTGGCATACTCAAACAGTGGAAATGTGTGTAAAAATTGTCCCGCGAGTTGTGTCAACCGTCTTTAAATCTTAAGCAAAAGATGGCTTAATCTTGAAAAGTTGAATTCCCACAATGTAATGACAAAAACACAGCCTAAAACACAGTAAGTTGAATATCCAATTGAATTAATCCATAACAAAGGGAGATAAGGAGGGTGGAAGTCGATATTTAACCACCTCCTCGTGATGACTTCTGGATAGTATTTGCTAAATAAAAGTAGATATGAGCTAACAGCTACGTTGTTTACTTTAAGTTACTTTATACTGAAATTTCAAATATTTGACCTCCTTGAGGAACCGGAAAACAACTTAATTTAAAAAAACCTTTTCAGCCAAAAGTTTAGACATTCAAAAAGGAAAAAATTTTCACTATTACAAATTAAAACAAAATTTTTTTTTTTTTACCCTATACTTAAGTTCCACCCTAATAATCATGCATATCAATCACCTGTTTAATTGAGTCTGACTTAATGTTGTAAACTTAAAATAACACGTTCCCGTCATTTTTTACGGGGCCATATGCTAGTATTTTCATAATTGATGTTTGCAACTGTTTTTCAATAAATGTTTCATCGGCAAACTTATTTTTAAGATTAGTAATACTGTCTGTTTGTTTAATAAATTTCACGGCTATTGACTGAAACAGAATTTTTAATTCGTCTAATTTTAGGTGCTATAAAAGATGTTTTAATCATTGAAAATCAGCCAGACAAAAAGTTAAATGTTTCGACCAAAAAGAAACCTCTTTTAAAAGTATTTTATTATGGCTGATAAAGTTTCTAAACTGTGTAATCAACAATATTGTAAAATAGAGTATATTTTTCAACGAATATAAAATAACATTAAATAAACCCAATTTCAACATTTCAGATTTATTTTGAGCGCTATAAAAACATCACTTTCTACCTGTCTTAGTTTCTGCATCTTTATAATTGCACAATCTTAGAAAAATAAAACAGCGGAAAAAGCATTTTGATTCCGCTTCAGAAGTAATAGAACGTTTTCATTAACTTACAGATTTTGTACAAAACTTTTGTACAGGTTCTATTGTTATTTCATTTAAAATATATATCTAGATGGCTATTCATCTTTAAATATTCTATAAACAGAACATAAAAGGTGATTTCCTTTAACTACCTTAAGAGTTTTACTTTGTTTAAATTCAATCTTCTTAAAATTTGTAAATGACTTTCGCTTTACTTTAAATTTTCGAATATCTTGATGAAAGGAGACTTATTAAGGATTGACTCTATTAAAATTCACTACACTTTCATAGTTGTTAACCAAACTAATATATCAGTACGCACTATACCACAGAGAGATGAATAAACCTTGCAGAATTCAATCATAATCTTTAGCACTTAGTTGGCTGCCGTTTAACTCTCATAGCTTTTAATCAAAATTCCGTTCAATAAATATTTATTACGCTCCCAAACTATCTTGTGCTTATTATAGAAATAATTAGGAATGCGTAAGCACAAGGGATTCCTATACGCCTAAGTGTAGAACTTATAAAACTTCTTAAAATTCAAAATAGCGTTTCTCGCAAACAGAAGCCGTATAAATCCTATAAAAGATAAAATATTGCAGATATAAACAAAGAATTTATTAGGTGTATAAATAATTTTACTTTAAAAACCTGTAAAATTTGCTCAACACAAAAGACTTCTTAAAAGTTATGATTTTAAAGGTATCTATGGCAATATATAGATATTTTTTATCGTTAAATTACTTGGAATAGCACTTATGAAACACTTCTAATAATAAAATATTAATGTAGCTTAAATTGAAAGCAACTTTTTTGTTCTACTGCGCCTTACTTTTTTTATATAGTTTTAAAAATGTTTATTTTAGCTATAAACACTACTAAAACTGCATTTCTATATAGGTATAGATTTATTAATTGAATAAAAGATTAACATTTTAAATGTAAATTAAATAACAAAATTATAATTTAAATTATTTGACGGGCGCGGGGTGTTTTGATACCACACACCCGAAAATATTCGTCTGCTGTCGGTGAGTGCTTTCAATTTATTGTTTATTATTTTTTTAAATAAACGATAATTTAACATTTCAGCTATCATTTCTCACGAGAAAGTGTGTAATTATCTTGAATTTCACTAACAGACACAATTCTAATTTTTTTTTCTCGTATTTATGCCATTTAATATGTTTGGGGAGTGCTGACAACCAATGCCCGTTCTCGAGTTACGTTTCAAGGCGCGCGTCCTGCCGGGAAAAAAACCCTTTAATTAATATATTAGAGCATTTTTAAAGCTTCATAAAAGTGCTAACTAATTTACTAAAGTCGTGAAAATTAGCACCTACATACTAAGAATTTATTATTTTAAGATTTGTCTTATTATATTAAAGAATTGCTGCTTTTCTAGAACTACCATAGTTAGATTTCATATTAAAAAACATTTATTTAGAATTATTTGATAAAATTCATATAACCTCTTTAATCTTGAAACAAAAATTACTTGTGACCACAAAATCCTATTTTAAATTACTCTAACACAGATGCAAGCATGTTTTAATGCAAAAAAGAATGCGCATAATCTGCCCCCATCTATTGAAGAATCTAGACGTAATTTTGACAAAATTAGAAGTAGTTCAATTAATTGAAACAGCGTTGTATAGTGCGTTCCACAAGCGACGCTAGAACTGACGATAAATATGGAAAAATAAAAAGTTAATTATATGTAACAGGATTTTTAATATAATATTTCACATGCACGATATGGCCAAAAGTCACTTGAAGCATTCTTCTGGAAGTTTAAGAATATAATGAAAATGTTTGACCTCACATTTTTCAAATTTTCATCATTTGAGCAATTATAGGCGACAAGCAATGAAATCATTAATATTTTTCGATCAAACTATAAATTAAAATGCTGGAAATAATCTGTACTCGTAGAATATGACTATATTGATCTTGCGAAAAATAGGTGTTCATTTGCGTAAGAGTAGTATAACTCCAAGTATAAGTAAATTATTGGAGATATAAAATTTTCCTAAAAGAAAAATACGCACTTTTTTTTTTTAGTCTACAGCATGCAGACTTCAACCAAACTTAAAGCAACTTTCAGAAAACATGACGAAGTACAACAGAGACAAAATATTACAATCAGAATGTAAATATATTAAGGAAATAAGAGCATTTAAATGAAGTGAACTTTAAATACGCATGCTCTAAAGATAACAAAACTTTTTTTTATCGCAATTCAGCAGTGCATTAAATAGCAGAGCGCTACGTGAGGGGAAGTGACGTCATGAGGGGGCGAGGACTAAACCGGAAGTGGGGGTGGAAAAGGGGGGATGAAATGTCACGTGATGTATCGTACAGGATAAGGGGGGGGGGGTGGAAATTTTTTTTTCAAGATGGCGTCAATGTTGAGTTGTTTCGATTTCTTCTCTTATAAGACGGGGTCTAAAGGGGGAGAAAAACGGGGGGTCACAGGATTTTTATCTTCTAGGAGTACGAGGGTAAAAGGTTGAGTTGTTTTTTTGCTGGATATTTTGAGGGGGAGGGGGGGTCGCAGGATTTTTATCGTTTAGGAGTACGATGGTAAAGGTTGAGTTGTTTTTTGCTGGATATTTTGAATGGGAGGAAAAGGGGGGTCGCAGGATTTTTAACGTCTAGGAGTACGTGGTTAAAGGTTGAGTTGTTTTTTGCTGGATATTTTGAGGGGGAGGAAATGGGGGGGTCGCAGGATTTTTATCGTTTAGGAGTACGAGGGTAAAGGTTGAGTTGTATTTTACTGGTTGTAGGGGGGGGGGAAAGAGGAAGGAAAATGTTAATTAAGGTTTATAATTAATAAGTTTTAATAAATTTATTTATAAGTGAGTTTTGAATGAACACGTGGTGTGTCACATGACAATGTGTTTTATGACGTCACACATCAACCTTCATGTTAGTACTTGAACGCTGACCCACGTGGTGTATGACATTATGCATTCATGATATTAAACGAGAAATAGCTTTAACTGAAACCAAATGTTAAGTTGAGTTGTTTTGTGCTTCTTCTGATTATTTGATTGACCTACAGCATTAATTATACTGAAGTGGCAACACTTGAAAAGCCTATTCGTGATCAGTTGCTAGGATATTTTTTTTTTTTTTTTTTGCTGATGTTGTCCTGTTTTATTTACTGTCGAGCGGTGTAATTTTATTTAGTGAAATCTTTCTTAGTTCTTTTTAGTATTTTACATTAGTTAAAAATGAAGCGTTCATACCAAGAAATTCCGAACACTTGTTCTTTAGAGCAACTAATGAGAAAAAAAGCTGCTTTGCGCTTAGCAAATCTACCTAAATGTGATAATTTGCCTTTGGATAATCCAAGGGATTTAAGTAATCTTGGTGGCGAAAACTTCGTCACAGTCCAAGAATTTATTGGACACACACGTGTACAAATCAGGAGGTATATTTCTGTCAAAGATTCTGGTTTCAACCCAACTAAAGATGGAGTGTCCATATCACCAAAAGTGTGGTACTCTTTGTGTAGAGAAATACAAAATATTGTGAATCGTAGATCGTTTGATAAAGTGTTCGTTATAGACAGAGACTTGTGCATTTCAAAACAAATTAAGGATGGAGTGCAAGTGTTTATATTTCAAAGATTGTTTCAGAGAAAAAACATGTATTTGGATTTTGTGCCCGAACGAGTAGTGTTTAATAATACACAGAATGAAAAACTTATTCAGAAGATGCCTATAGTCACGGACGGTGTAAAAAGTGGACTGTTAACTTACACATTGTTCTACTGCATCGAAAAAGAGTTGAAAAATTCAAACCTACAGCTAAAACTCGACAACAGTGTAGATGGATTTTTACAATTGTTACTGTCATTGAAGGAGTGTCTACGTGTTACTATTTCTATTAAAATTACAGAACTTATAAATTGTTTTGGCTGTCGCGAATCACATCTTGCAGACTTTATGCATGATTGTAAAGTTTTAAGTCGTGATCAAAAATGGAAACAGTATTTTGAACTCTCCCTGTACTGCATCGATATGAATAGTTTGGCTAGAGACATTTTACAAAAAAACTTGAACATTGATTTTAATAGAATGCTCTATGAACAAGATTTTTTTCCTTTTATAGTAAGTGAATTGTTCACATCTATACACAAATTGTATGCTGATGACCAGCTAGATGATAATCATATAATCTGTTGAAAATAACTTCTGTTTTTGCTACTGCATTTTTACCGAATAAAATTTTGTATTTTTATTTATACTTCATTGCATTTCTGTCTTGAATTTTTTTTCTAAGTGCTGGATATGTACCTTTTCTTTTCAGCTACTTTTTATTTCAGAGAAACTTTAATTTATTTTTTCAGATTTATTACCCCCAACTAATGAAAATATTTGCTTTAATTTTACTGATCACAGAATTATTCTGATCATATGCATACTTTTCATTTCTTTAACATCATATCTCTTTTTCTTCCTTTAAAAAAAGTATATTTGCACTTGTCTTGATTAAAAATAAAAGAAAAATAATTCAAAATTTAATATTTTGTTACTCGTAGAAAATTTATAAGACCTAAAATCTGATTTTGAATAAATTTGACCAAATTTGAATAAACATTTTTCCAAATAGAACATTTTTTTCCAAACACAACTTTTTTTTCCAAACACTAAACTTTTTTTCATAACAATAAACTTTTTTTTGTAGAACAGCAAAAATTTTTTTATTCCAAACCCAACTTTTTTTCCAAACCCAACTTTTTTTCCAAACACAACTTTTTTTCCAAACACAACTTTTTTCCTAACACAACTTTTTTTCCAAACACGAATCTTTTTTACTCCAAACACGAATCTTTTTTCAAACACAACTTTTTTTCCAAACATAACTTCTTTTTTTCCAAACAGAACTTTTTTTTCCAAACACGAATATTTTTTATTCCAAACACGAATCTTTTTTACTCCAAACACAACTTTTTTTCCAAACACAACTTTTTTTCCAAACATAAATTCTTTTCTCCAAACACCAATCTTTTTTATTCTAAACACTAAACTTTTTTTATTCCAAACATAGCTTTTTTTTTCCCAAACACTAAACTTTTTTCCAAACACGAATCTTTTTTATTCCAAACACTAAACTTTTTTTCCAAATACGAAACTCTTTTTCCCAAACACTAAACTTTTTTTCCCAAACACTAAACTTTTTTCCCAAACACGAAACTTTTTTTTCAATCAATAAACTTTTTTTATTCCAAACATAGCTTTTTTTCCCCAAACACTACACTTTTTTCCCAAACACGAAACTTTTTTTCAAACACTAAACTTTTTTTCCAAACACGAATCTTTTTTATTCCAAACACTAAACTATTTTTCCAAACACGAAACTTTTTTTACAAACACTAAACTTTCTTCCCAAACACGAAACATTTTTTCAAACACTAAACTTTTTTTTCCCAACACTAAACTTTTTTTCCAAACACTAAACTTTTTTATTCCAAACATAGCTTTTTTTCCCAAACACTAAACTTTTTTTCCAAACACGAATCTTTTCTTTTCCAAACACTAAACTTTTTTTTCCAAACACGAAACTTTTTCCCCAAACACTAAACTTTTTTTCCAAACACGAAACATTTTCCCAAACACGAAACTTCTTTTTCAAACAGTAAACTATTTTCGAAACTCTAAACTATTTTTCCAAACACGAATTTTTTTTTTACAAACAATAAACTTTTTTTGTAGAACAGCTAAAACTTTTTAACAAAAAATTTTTTTATTAATTTTAATACAAAAAAATAATAATTTGTCATACTTATCAGAACTTATTATTATTATTATTTTGCAATATTACGAGAAAAAAAGGCACACACATAAATTTATTTTGAAATATAAACATTTTTATTTGTTTCATAAAATACATTATATTTGCAAATAAAATTTCCTGTACAGAAAACAAAGTATTGAAAATAAATGATACTGTAATTAATGGATCAAATGCTGTTCAACTAATCGGTTTTTTGCTGAGAGATAGAAGTCAAATACCCATTGCTTTTGATCAGTTTCAAGAACTTTTAAATAAAATAAGCTTCCTCAAGAATTTATAAAAAACAAGTATTTGAAGACTGAACAGAACACTATCTATGCAAGACCTGAACCCTATCAAAGAAAACGAAGATTATCTAAGCACGCAACTTTACCAAAATCACCAATACCATGGTTGAAAATGTAGTATATAATGTTTTGCAGAAATAATGTATTTTATGAAACAAAAAAAATTATATTTCAAAATATATTTATGCGTGTGTCTGTTTTTTTCGTAATATTGCAAAAAAAAATAATAATATGTTCAGATAAGTATTACAAATAATTATTTTTTTGTATTAAAATTAATAAAAAAAAATGTTTGTTAAAAAGTTTTTGCTGTTCTACAAAAAAAAATTTTTAGTGTTATGAAAAAAGTTTAGTGTTTGTAAAAAAAGTTTCGTGATTGGAAAAATAGTTTAGTGTTTGGAAAGAATGTTTAGTGTTTGGAATAAAAAAGATTCGTGTTTGGAAAAAAAGTTTAGTGTTTGGGAAAAAAGCTATGCTTGGAATAAAAAAAATTTTTTGTTTGGAAAAAAAAGTTTAGTGTTTCAAAAAAAGTTTCGTGTTTGGGAAAAAAGTTTAGTGTTTGTAAAAAAAGTTTCGTGTTTGGAAAAATAGTTTAGTGTTTGGAAAAAAAAGTTTAGTGTTTGAAAAAAAAGTTTAGTTTTTCGGAAAAAAAGTTTCGTGTTTGGAAAAAAAAGTTTAGTGTTTCAAAAAAAGTTTCGTGTTTGGGAAAAAAGTTTAGTGTTTGTAAAAAAAGTTTCGTGTTTGGAAAAATAGTTTAGTGTTTGGAAAAAAAAAGTTTAGTGTTTGAAAAAAAAGTTTAGTTTTTCGGAAAAAAAGTTTCGTGTTTGGAAAAAAATTTAGTGTTTAGAATAAAAAAGATTCGTGTTTGGAAAAAAAGTTTAGTATTTGGGGAAAAAAGCTATGTTTGGAATAAAAAAAAGTTTAGTGTGTGAAAAAAAGTTTCGTGCTTGGGAAAAAAGTTTCGTGTTTGGAAAAAAAAGTTTAGTGTTTGGAAAAAAAAGTTTCGTATTTGGAAAAAAAGTTTAGTGTTTGGAATTAAAAAGATTCGTGTTTGGAAAAAAAAGTTTAGTGTTTGGGAAAAAAAAAGCTATGTTTGGAATAAAAAAGTTTAGTGTTTGGAATAAAAAAGATTCGTATTTGGAAAAAAAGAAGTTCGGTTTGGAAAAAAAGGTGTGTTTGGAATAAAATAGTTTAGTGTTTGGAATAAAAAAGGTTCGTGTTTGGAAAAAAAGTTCTGTTTGGAAAAAAAGTTCTGTTTGGAATAAAAAAAGATTCCTGTTTGGAATAAAAAAGATTCGTGTTTGGAAAAAAAGTTTAGTGTTTGAAAAAAAAGTTTAGTTTTTGGGAAAAAAATTTCGTGTTTGGAAAAAAGTTTAGTGTTTAGAATAAAAAAGATTCGTGTTTGGAAAAAAAGTTTAGTATTTGGGGAAAAAAAGCTATGTTTGGAATAAAAAAAAGTTTAGTGTTTGAAAAAAAGTTTCGTGCTTGGGAAAAAAGTTTCGTGTTTGGAAAAACAAGTTTTGTGTTTGGAAAAAAAAGTTTCGTATTTGGAAAAAAAAGTTTAGTGTTTGGAATTAAAAAGATTCGTGTTTGGAAATAAAGTTTAGTGTTTGGGAAAAAAAAGCTATGTTTGGAATAAAAAAGATTCGTATTTGGAAAAAAAGAAGTTCGGTTTGGAAAAAAAGGTGTGTTTGGAATAAAAAAGTTTAGTGTTTGGAATAAAAAAGGTTCGTGTTTGGAAAAAAAGTTCTGTTAGCTAAAATAGTTCTGTTTGGAATAAAAAAAGATTCGTGTTTGGAATAAAAAAGATTCGTTTTTGGAAAAAAAACTCCCGTTTTGAAAAATAGTTGTGTTTGGAAAAAATGTTTAGCGTTTGGAAAAAAAGTTTCGCATTTAGAAAAATGTTTCGTGTTTGGGAAAAAAAGCTATATTTGGAATAAAAAAAGTTTAATCTTTGTTAGAAAAGTTTCGTGTTTGGGAAAAAAGTTTCGTATTGGAAAAAAAAGTTTAGTGTTTGGAAAAAAAAAGTTGTGTATTTGGAAAAAAAGTTTAGTGTTTGGAATAAAAAGATTCCTGTTCTGAAAAATTTTAGTGTTAGGGAAAAAAAAGCTATGTTTGGAATAAAAAAATTTTAGTGTTTGGAATAAAAAAGATTCGTGTTTGGAAAAAAAGAAGTTCGGTTCGGAAAAAAAGTTGTGTTCGGAAAAAAAAGTTGTGTTTGGAATAAAAAAGTTTAGTGTTTAGAATAAAAAATATTCGTGTTTGGAAAAAAAAAAGTTCTGTTTGGAAAAAAAAGTTGTGTTTGGAAAAAAAAGTTGTGTTTGGAATAAAAAAGTTTAGTGTTTGGAATTAAAAAGTTTAGTGTTCGGAAAAAAGTTCAGTGTTTGGGAAAAAAGCTATGTTTGGAATAAAAATTTTAGTGTTTGGAATAAAAAAGATTCGTGTTTGGAAAAAAAAGTTCGGTTCGGAAAAAAAGTTGTGTTTGGAAAAAAAAAAGTTCTGTTTGGAATAAAAAAGATTCGTGTTTGGATTAAAAAAGATTCGTGTTTGAAAAAAAAAGTTCTGTTTGGAAAAATAGTTGTGTTTGGAAAAATTGTTTAGCGTTTGGAAAAAAAAGTTTCGTATTTGGAAAAAAGTTTCGTGTTTGGGAAAAAAGTTTACTGTTTGGGAAAAAAAGCTATATTTGGAATAAAAAAAGTTTAGTGTTTGAAAGAAAAGTTTCGTGTTTGGGAAAAAAGTTTCGAATTTGGAAAAAAAGTTTAGTGTTTGGTAAAAAAAGTTTTGTATTTGGAAAAAAAGTTTAGTGTTTGGAATAAAAAAAAATCCTGTTCGGAAAAATTTTAGTGTTTGGGAAAAAAAAGCTATGTTTGGAATAAAAAAAGTTTAGTGTTTGGAATAAAAAAAGATTCGTGTTTGGAAAAAAAGAAGTTCGGCTCGGAAAAAAAGTTGTGTTTGGAAAAAAAAGTTGTTTGGAAAAAAAAGTTGTGTTTGGAATAAAAAAGTTTAGTGTTTGGAATAAAAAATATTCGTGTTTGGAAAAAAAAGTTGTGTTTGGAAAAAAAGTTGTGTTTGGAAAAAAAAGTTGTGTTTGGAACAAAAAAGTTTAGTGTTTGGAATTAAAAAGTTTCGTGTTCGGAAAAAAAGTTTAGTGTTTGGGGAAAAAAAGCTATGTTTGGAATAAAAAATGTTTAGTGTTTGGAATAAAAAAAGATTCGCGTTTGGAAAAAAAGAAGTTCGGTTTAGAAAAAAAAGTTGTGTTTGGAAAAAAAAGTTGTGTTTGGAGTAAAAAAGTTTAGTGTTTGGAATAAAAAAGGTTCGTGTTTTTTAAAAAAAGTTCTGTTTGGAAAAAAGAGGTTGTGTTTGGAATAAAATGATTCGTATTTGGAAAAAAAGAATTTCGGTTTGGAAAAAAAGTTGTTTGGAAAAAAAGGTGTGTTTGGTATAAAAAAGTTTAGTGTTTGGAATAACAAAGGTTCGTGTTTGGAAAAAAAAGTTCTGTTTGGAAAAAAAGTTCTGTTTTGAATAAAAAAGATTCGTGTTTGGAATAAAAAAGATTCGTGTTTGAAAAAAAACTTCTGTTTGGAAAAATATTTATGTTTGGAAAAATTGTTTAGCGTTTGGAAAAAAAAGTTTCGTATTTGGAAAAAAGTTTCGTGTTTTCGAAAAAAGTTTACTGTTTGGGGAAAAAAAGCTATATTTGGAATTAAAAAAGTTTAGTGTTTGAAAGAAAAGTTTCGTGTTTGGGAAAAAAGTTTCGTATTTGGAAAAAAAGTTTAGTGTTTGGAAAAAAAAGTTTTGTATTTGGAAAAAATTTAGTGTTTGGAATAAAAAAGATTCCTGTTCTAAAAAATTTTAGTGTTTGGGAAAAAAGCTATGTTTGGAATAAAAAAAAGTTTAGTGTTTGGAATAAAAAAGATTCGTGTTTGGAAAAAAAGAAGTTCGGTTCGGAAAAAAAGTTGTGTTTGGAAAAAAAAGTTGTGTTTGGAATAAAATAGTTTAGTGTTTGGAATAAAAAATATTCGTTTTTGGAAAAAAAAGTTGTGTTTGGAAAAAAGTTGTGTTTGGAAAAAAAAGTTGTGTTTGGAATAAAAAAGTTTAGTGTTCGGAAAAAAAGTTTAGTGTTTGGGAAAAAAAAAGCTATGTTTGGAATAAAAAAGATTCCTGTTCGGAAAAAATTTAGTGTTTGGGAAAAAAAAAGCTATGTTTGGAATAAAAAATGTTTAGTGTTTGGAATAAAAAAGATTCGTGTTTGGAAAAAAGAAGTTCGGTTCGGAATAAAAGTTTTGTTTGGAAAAAAAAGTTGTGTTTGGAAAAAAAAAGTTGTGTTTGGAATAAAAAGTTTAGTGTTTGGAATAAAAAATATTCGTGTTTGAAAAAAAAAGTTGTGTTTGGAAAAAAAGTTGTGTTTGGAAAAAAGAGTTAAAATTTTAGTGTTTGGAATTAAAAATTTTCGTGTTCGGAAAAAAAGTTTAGTGTTTGGGAAAAAAAAAGCTATGTTTGGAATAAAAAATGTTTAGTGTTTGGAATAAAAAAAGATTCGCGTTTGGAAAAAAAGAAGTTCGGTTTGGAAAAAAAAGCTGTGTTTGGAAAAAAATTGTGTTTGGAATAAAAAAGTTTAGTGTTTGGAATAAAAAAGGTTTGTGTTTTTTAGAAAAAGTTCTGTTTGGAAAAAAGAGGTTGTGTTTGGAATAAAAAAGATTCGTATTTGGAAAAAAAGAATTTCGGTTTGGAAAAAAAGTTGTGTTTGGAAAAAAAAGGTGTGTTTGGAATAAAAAAAAGTTTAGTGTTTGGAATAACAAAGGTTCGTGTTTGGAAAAAAAAAGTTCTGTTTGGAAAAAAAGTTCTGTTTGGAATAAAAAAGATTCGTGTTTGGAATAAAAAAGATTCGTGTTTGAAAAAAAAAGTTCTGTTTGGAAAAATAGTTGTGTTTGGAAAAAATGTTTAGCGTTTGGAAAAAAAAGTTTCGTATTTGGAAAAAAGTTTCGTGTTTGGGAAAAAAGTTTACTGATTGAGAAAAAAAGCTATATTTGGAGTAAAAAAGTTTAGTGTTTGAAAGAAAAGTTTCGTGTTTGGGAAAAAAGTTTCGTATTTGGAAAAAAAGTTTAGTGTTTCGAAAAAAAAGTTTTGTATTTGGAAAAAAGTTTAGTGTTTGGAATAAAAAAGATTCCTGTTCTGAAAAATTTTAGTGTTTGGGAAAAAAAGCTATGTTTGGAATAAAAAAAGTTTAGTGTTTGGAATAAAAAAGATTCGTGTTTGGGAAAAAAGAAGTTCGGTTCGGAAAAAAAGTCGTGTTTGGAAAAAGAAAGTTGTGTTTGGAATAAAAAGTATTCGTGTTTGGAAAAAAAAAGTTGTGTTTGGAATAAAAAAGTTTAGTGTTCGGAAAAAAAGTTTAGTGTTTGGGAAAAAAAAAGCTATGTTTGGAATAAAAAAAGTTTAGTGTTTGGAATAAAAAAAAGATTCGTGTTTGGAAAAAAGAAGTTCGGTTCGGAAAAAAAAGTCGTGTTTGGAAAAAAAAAGTTGTGTTTGGAATAAAAAAGTTTAGTGTTTTGAATAAAAAAGGTTCGTGTTTTTAAAAAAAAAGTTCTGTTTGGAAAAAAAGTTGTGTTTGGAAAAAAGAGGTTGTGTTTGGAATAAAAAATCTTAGTGTTTGGAATTAAAAAGATTCGTGTTTGGAATAAAAAAGTTGTGTTTGGAAAAAGTTGTGTTTGGAAAAAAAAGTTGTGTTTGGAATAAAAAAGTTTAGTTTTCGGAAAAAAAGTTTAGTGTTTGGGAAAAAAAAAGCTATGTTTGGAATAAAAAAAGTTTAGTGTTTGGAATAAAAAAGATTCGTGTTTGGAAAAAAGAAGTTCGGT